>OX422221.1:76945043-79345043 GCA_949130495.1 Sambucus nigra | reverse complement strand
AAATTTTCTTAACTTTTTTTTTTAATTTCTAAACTTTTTGGCAACCCGTTTTCTGATTTATTGGGTGGTTTTTCCGTATACTCAGTTTATTTTTGTTGATGCTGAGGATGATATCCATCCATGATTCTTGTTACATTTGGGTATCGGGCTGGCCACCCCTTATCTCGGATCGTGAGTTGTCACACAATCAGAGTGTTTGGCTGGTGATCCTAGCCCCACTTAACCTTCCTCCTGCACAGTGTATGAGACTTGAATTTTTTATTCTTTGACGAGTGATGAAAGCAAGGTGCTTTTATACGCAATATATAATTTGATGGTTCCATCTAATTTTTCATTCAACTTGCAAAGGATTATGAATTATGCTACCCATGATTTACATAAGTGTAAGTCCCACGATTGGCATGTGATCATGCAATTGGTTCCTCCATTGTTTAAGCACTGTTTCTCCAAGCACAAGGAATTGTTGAGGGCTACTATGAAAATTAGTATATGGTTCTCACTTTGAATGAGAAGGTAGTCAATTGAGATCACATACTAGCCGCAAAATTGGTGGTGACTCAAGCGATTATGTGTTGGAGAAGTACTTTCCCCCGTCATTCTTTGACATAAGTGTTCACTTGTTGGTACACTTATGCGACGAGGCACTTCTCTGCAGCTCAGTTAGATACCGTTGGATGTATTCATTTGAAAGATTGATGAAAGTTTTCAAAGATTAAGTCAAGAATACACGATACATTGAAGGATCAATTGCAGAGGAATACATCACCGTGGAGTCATCAATCTACACTCCGGAATATATGCCTGACCCTAGCAACGTGGATGATAGTGATGAGTTTGTCGATCAGGGTAGTCATGTGATGGGCAAACGAGTGAAATTAACGAGTTTACAACATGAATAAATAGCTCTTTATTCACTTGACACACATGAACATGTCTAAGAATGGAAAAAGTAAGTTTAAATTATTTTAAATTTTACACTATTTTAATTTTTATACATGATAAATTGTGTAATACGTTCGTAAAGATCTATGAAGAAAATTTGAACCATATGAGAACAATGAAAGACGAAAAACAATGGCACGGTCACACAATGAATTTAGGTTGTGGTTGTCACGCGAGGTAATTATAATGAAAATGTATGTTATTAAATGTCATATTAAAAGAAAGCTTTACAACAAACCTAATTAATTTATCAATATTCTTAGCGCTTAAAGACGGGTGATGCGACATCAGGGCTTGCCCATCTAGCCACTGGACCCTTGTTCATAGGACAAGAGTACAAAAAGTATCGATTGAATGGTTACGTATTCGGTGTAAGGACGTACGAGAAAAATACAAATGTATAGAACTCAACATGTCATACAAGGCTCTTACTTATTTTCGAGCGAGCAAGAAAGATAAATACCTCGTTGAAGTTGAAATGACTTACTTTGGTGTAATTCAAAATATATTTGAATTAGACTATGTAAGCTTCAAAGAGGTTTTGTTTTACTGTGATTGGGTACGAGTTGAGGATAAAAATTCTTGTAAAATTGATCTTGATACCAATTTGATCATGGTTGACTTGTCCAAGTTAAAAAGCAACGAAACTGTAATACCCCATATATTTTTGGAATAAAATAAAATTTAATAGCGATTAATTTAATTTTGTGAAATTAATTAATCAAGGTTGTGATTAATTTGAATCAGTATTATATATAAATTTTGGAGATGGACTTTGATGATTTGGAATCAACCAACAAGGATTTTATTTTGAGTAATAAGTATTTACGTGTGTCACGTCACAATTAAAATATATTTTTCGATAAAAATATACAAGGCACACTTTGAGAGGTATTACGGGCTTGTTCGAGCGCTTTAGACCCGTAGGAATGGTCTCGAGGTATGTATATATATATATATATATATGACTTGGGTAATTATTGAGCTAATTAAATAATGTATTTGGGCTCATTTTGGGTCAAAAGTTGGGGCATAAGTCCCAACCCAGGAATTGAAAGTAATAATGTTTATTAAGGGTTAAACTATTTATTAGGAGTTATATCCAACAACCCTTCATACACCCACCCAAGAAGAAGATGAAGAACCACCCTAGGAGGAAGAAAATAGAGGCTCCTCCACTACTTTTAAGAAAGGATTCTCATGCCATTCTTATTCAAAATGTTCCTTCTTGTATTAATGTTCAATCCATGTAGAATAGGATTTGAATCATGATCTAGGTACGCATATTTAGAGGTTTTTTAAATTGTGCAAGAATCGATAAAAGTTAGATGATCCATGTGTACCATAAATCCTATGTTAAATATGAATTGATGTTATGTAATCTATTGATTTGATTGGAGAAATCATGTTGTAAGATTGATACCATATTCTTCAAGAAAGGAATTATTGAGATTTAAGATAAAACTTTAGAACTTGGATGCTTACAAATTCTTGAGAATTCTTGAATATTTAATGTTGGTTTAAAAATAATTTAGATGTTGAATCATGTTTAGAATGATCCCATGTCATTTTGAAGATCATAACCATCCTATATATTATGTTATTGAAGCCTTTTGAATATTGGAGACACATATTAATTTTGCTAAAAAACTCCCATCTTGGAAGAAACCTTTTCTTGGCTTACTGGGAAAATCGAATCTATTCGGCTTACCTACCGAATCAATTCGGTGCACCTGCTTCTAGATTTTTTTCCTCACGGTCGCGTTGGCACCTACCGCGTATTTTTTTGATTTTGTTTGAATTAGTTATGATTTTTCTATGAAAGGGTGTGCGGGACCATATTTGTCCAAGTGAGGGATAAAGATTTGTTCCAAGATATTAATGATAATGTTATGAACTTATATACATCATTAAACTGGGATGGGCTGATGTTATGGTGGTGCATGCGTGATGACTTAAAATGTAAGTAACTATATAAAGGAAAATATTTATGTAGAACTACTAAATAACGTAATACGAAATAAATATATTAAAAGGAAAGGATATGCCTAGATGATTTGGAAAGTTTGGTAGGGTCACATAAAGGGTAAGACCCTAAAAGATACGATGATATTATTATGATTGATCCGGGGCGAGTTTAAAAAAAGAGGAACACTTATTGGAGATAACTCCCTTAAATCTTTATCCTGTAGGAATACTAAATATAAATGTATCATAAGCCTAGTGGGTTAAGACTAAATGGTTAACCACGGTTGTGATAGTAGATTGGGTGAGACTACTTATTTAAATTAGAGGATTTCTTATATATGTACATATAACCGTTATTCATGTTAGTTGACTCCTTAGATACGTACATATTAAACTTTATTGGAAAGGCAACAAGAAGAATGTAATTATTATTAATCTAGAATGATCTAAGTCTAAGTCAAGAGGAGAACATGCTAAAATTATTAATTATATTGGTAAGGTTAGTTGGGAATAACTATACTTATAATGTTTTGGGAATAACTGTACCTATATGTTAAAAGAGAAATAAATGATGAAGAGAATGTTATATAAGTCCATAAGTCAATGTACGAGACTTAATATTTAATCGGGAAGTAGTCGTAGGATGTCTACTTAAAATTTGCTATGTGGCAAAGGGCTAAAATGTTATGGTTAAGCCGGAAGGGCTATTTATTTATATGGATGGGGTTTCCCGGGATTAAAGGAGTTATAGAGTAACTGCTTATGCATATTGGATAATAATATGTATTATATTATTTGTGTTAACATACATGGGTTCGTGGACTGTCCTATTGACTTGGGGATTCGAGCGTTCAGACCCGGTACGATACACCCACACAAGTGGGCTTGGGGATTATGTATGTCATATTGGTACTACGTAGAGGCGCCATCTACGAGAGGTAGGTGTTGCTCTGACCCACCTTTGTGACTGTGGGTAATGGGCTGTGAACAATCATCCGGCGTGGGGACACCGCCCACAACTTATGTTTTTTTGCGACGTCCGCTTAGAATAAGAGATTCCTCCGGACTTGCCAATAGAGTACGAATGAGACACCAATGGTAGATGCCTTTGTGTGTCGAATATACATATACATATATATATATATATATATATATATATATATATATATATTGACACATTGGGGTGTGCCTTATATGGAAATGTGGCCTCTTAGTCTAAAGATGTAGACAAGGCTTAATGATAATAAAGTCTGGTCAATATAATGATGTGGATAATTTAGGATGAAGATGTGACAACCTGTATATAATTATGATAAATTATATTTAAATCATGATTTCCTTATGTGATATTAATAATGTGTTATTAGTATATCTAATGTTAAGTGATTATGTTTAGTCTAATCCTACTTTCATAAATCATGAAATGTCGAATTATTTACAAACACAAATTTTTGTTGTTTTCGATAAAAATGTCCCTGTTTAAGACTAGTTTTGACCTCTATAACTTAACCATTGACTTGAGGTGAAAACTATATAATTGTAGACATATGAGTTAGGGTTGTAACAAAACAAATGGTACATCAAAAAAATGTACGAGTAAGACGTTAGGCCAAAATTACGAACAAGGGGTAAATCTGTCAATTCCCTGTAAGTGGTAAATTGTCTTTTATTAAACCAAATGGTTTAATTTGATTGGTTGGCTTGGGAGGCAGCCTTTGCCGACTTAAAAATCTCCCTATAACTTATTTCTTCATAAAATTAAGCCCTAGGTTCAGTTTGAAGTGTTGTTAGGGTGAGGAAGGAGAAAGTAGAAGTTTAGGAAGAAAAAATGAGGAGAAAAAGTGTAGAAAAATCAGTAGAAATTACGTAAAAGTCCCGAAGGAAATTCTAATTGTAAATCTTGTTATTTTTCATATATTTATGATTTATATGATATAAATCCTTGATTTTTTTATTTACCTTTCATGATTGGGTGCATGTGCATGGATATATGCAAGTTTAAGTTAGGTTGAATGCATAAACCCTTAAAATTCTTTTGTATTGAAACCCCTTGTATTCAAACATGAATATCTCTTTGTGTGCTTACTGGAATTGAGAAATTTAAATTTTATATGAAATTAGACTCATATATTCATATCACATCCGAAAATTAGAATTTATCTCCTTGTGGTTAGGCCGTAATGATGATTTCAAGTTGGTATATAGTTGCTGTTTGTATATTTCATTTCGGTATGCCCCGAGGTTTGTCAAGATTTTGACATAGCAAATGAAGTCAAAAATTTATGAAACTTTAATTATGTACTATTTAGTATGTTTACTGAAAATGGGTTGAAAATCAAGGAAAGTTATGATGTAGAAAAATTATGAAAATTCTGGGAATTCGAAGGAACAATAGAGGAGCTTGTAGGGCAGATTTCTTGTGTTGTAAAGAAATGGTCATAACTTGCTCGAGGAAGCTTGAAAAATTACACCGTCACTTGTACTGGAAATTATATTCATATATGTTTTCATATTGATAAGGTTAGACCCCTGTATTTATACAATTTAGGAATATAGGATGGTTGAGTATAGAGGGCAATAGCCTGAGGCCATACTAGATACCCCATGAAAGAATATTGTTATCTCCTCTTTCCAAAGAGTATTTTGATTACATGTTTCATGTGTATATACATTGAGAAGTATACTTTCGTGTTACTTGGTTTTGGTATTAAATTCCTTATGAGGTATTTCTTACGGTTGAATGTTCATAACTTTATTAACATGTATAACATTATTTAGTCTTTACTTATGTTTTATGGAACGTAACTTATGTTGAATTATATTGTTGTTGTATAGTCTTGAAAGTTACATAATTATGTTAGGATAATACTTATTATTGAGATTCAGTACGGATTTAGTTGGATTGACAGGTGTAAGGTCAAATCAACCCAATTCAGCTCCCCCCGAAGGAAACGTGAATACATAGTTGTCAACCAAGGTGAGTGTACTCACTGGAATGATGTATTTGTATACTGCTAAGAATATGATCATAATGTTATGAATATAAAATTTTTCATTTCAGTTTATCGAAATGGGAGGTTACTCCGAGACCCGAAATGGGGGAGACTTGTCTTTTAATGACAAGGGGTTACTCCTCGACCAGGAATGGGGGAGAATTGTCTATTTAGACAGGATATGTGAATCATGGTTCAAAAAAGTTGGTCATTCATTATGAATCAGCCGGATAAGTTAATATATAACTATATGGACATGATTTATTGAATTTAAATTCATGCAGTAGTATAGTAGTGATGCATTCACTACGCTATTTTGCTCACGATTCCTATGTTTACATTTTTCAGGTAACGCGATGTCACTGCAAAATCTAGGAGGTCAGGTCGGGTTAGCAAGGAATGGGAGAAACAATGATTTTGTGTATATGTAAATGATGTAATTAAGTTAACTTATCCTTTAAGAAAGTTTGTATAAGTATGATTACTCTGATGTTATAAAAAGTCTTTCAGTTATATGGATTTACAATGATGACTCTGAAATTAAAACTCGTGTTTATGGTTTGGTTAAATTAATCATGGTTTGACTCACTTTGACTTTCAAACTTAATTATAAGTAACTGGGTTGGGGTGTGTCAGCTTTCGGTATCAGAGCCTAGGTTTTAGAGGTTCTGGAGTGAGAAAAGTCTAGATTTGGCAGTGAATGTTAAAAATATATTTTATTTGATACTAACGATTATGTTAGGAAAGATATGTATATGTGCATGTTGTTATATCTTTGATTCATTTCAGATATAAGAGAATGGAATGAGGGAATTTAAATATGAGACTAGAAGATGAGGCTTTAAATATTCCAGAAGAAGCGGAGGTTGAGCAACCTGTTCAAATAAATGTGGAACCCGAGCCAGAACAACTGACAGATATGCAAAAAATGGCACGTGCTATGACTCTAATAGCAGAGCAGGAAACTAGATTTATGTCATAGATGGAAGAACAATAGACCAGGCAACTGGAGGCACAAGCATTGGCTAGGGCTGAGGAGGTGATACACCGGGAAAAAGGAGCACTTCACATGAGAAATTTATTAAGATGAACCCACCCCTATTTGAAGGAGCAGTTGATCCAGTAGAGGCAGAAGTATGGGTTAAAGAAATTGAACTTATCTTTGGGGTAATGAGGAGGCCTGAAAATCAACAGGTGACCTTGGCGGCGTATATGCTGAAAGGAAAAGCTAAGTACTGGTGGGATGCCACAAAACATTTGTTGATTACTCCAGGAGGCGGGAATGTGATCTCATGGGATGCTTTTGTTAAAGCCTTGTATGATAAATATTTTCCCCCAATGTATCGAAAACAAAAGGAGAAGGAATATTTCATGTTGAAACAGGGGAGTATGACAGTTAGAGAATATGAAGCTAAACTTACAGCCTTATCTCGTTTTTCTTCGAGGTTTATACGAAATGAGGAAGATATGTGGAACCGATTTATCGATGGACTAGAGTTAGTTATTAAATCAAGGCTATCAGCTTTAGAGACTATTAATTATTCAGCCTTGGTGAACAAAGCCATGTTAGTAGAAAGGGACATGAATGAAGCTAGAGGGAATCGAGAATGAGGTGTAAAGAGAAGAAGATTCGATCCATGTTATCAAAAGGGTAGTGATACATAATATTTGAGACTTGGAAGGCAGAAATTCCAGCATGGTAGAGGCATGGGAAGTAGTTTTCAAAGGGGTGAAGAAAGTGGTGGAATAGGTTCAAGAGTTTCATCGCAAGGAGATCTGAATGTTTATTTCTTTTGTGGGACATCGGGTCATATATAGAGAAATTACCCAAAGATATTGAATATAGAATGTTTTAACTGTCATCAGAAGGTCCATCTGAGAAAGAATTGTCCTATGTTACCAAAAACGGTTTAAGTTAGTAGTGTGGGGCTTCATAAAGGATCCTCTCCAGGCAGTGGCACCAGGGGAAGAGGTACAGAACAAGCAACTGGATCGAGGGCGGGAGGAAGATTGTTTGCGATGACGCTGCAAGATGCCCATGCTACACCGGAAGTGGTTACAGGTAAAGTTTCTATTACAAATAAAGATCTATATGCACTTATTGATCCTGGATCTATGCATTCATTCGTAGCATTGCATATTATTTCACATTTGGGTAGACCATGTTCATTTCTCAATTGTTCCTTATATATTTCTACCCCAATGGAAAGTGTGATTTTGGTTGAGCACGTTTATAAAGATTGTGTCTTACGAATGAGTGAGCAAGATTTCTATATTGTTTTGATACTGTTGGCCATTCGGGATTTTGATATCATATTAGGGATGGATTGGTTATCACCGTATCATGCTTCCATTGATTATTTTCTAAAAGAAGTTACGTTTCATCTGCCTGGTGAACCCGAGTTCCAGTTTACAGGGGAAAGGAATGTTGTCCCTAATTGTCTCATCTCAGCAATTAAGAGCAAAAAGTTATTTGCATAGGGTATTTAGCTTATGTTGTTGATATTAGTAAAAAGACAGTTAAAATTCAAGATATACCAGTGGTTAGAGAGTTTTCTGATGTCTTCCCAGAGGAATTGTCAGGATTGCCACCCGATAGGGAAGTAGAGTTTTCCATTGAATTAATTCTAGGTACTGGTCCAATTTATCTTGCTCCATATAGAATGGCACCAACGGAGTTGAAAGAATTAAAAGTGCAATTACAAGATCTGATAAGAAGAGGTTTCATTCGACCTAGTGTTTCTCCATGGGGATCACCAGTGTTATTTGTGAAAAAGAAAGATGGGACAATGCGATTATGTATTGATTATCGGTAGTTGAATAAGGTGACCATTAGAAATAAGTACCCTCTACCTCTTATCGATGACTTATTTGACCAATTACAGGGGGCCACAGTATTTTTGAAGATTGATTTGAGATCGGGTTACCAGCAACTGAAAGTGAAGGATAGTGATATTTCCAAAATAGCTTTTCGGACTCGATATAGGCACTATGAGTTTTTGGTGATGCCATTTGGATTAACTAATGCTCCAGCAGTTTTTATGGATTTGATGAACTGGGTATTCCACCCTTTCATTGATTCATTTGTGATTGTATTCATAGACGATGTGTTGATTTAATCGCATAGCATGGAGGAACATGAGAAACATTTTAGACTGGTATTACAGATTTTGAGAGAGAAGAAATTATTTGCTAAATTTAGCAAGTGTGAGTTTTAGTTGAATGAAATTGTGTTTTTAGGGCACGTTTTCTCGGGAAATGGGATATATGTTGATCCAAAGAAGGTGGAAGCAATCGTTGAATGGGTGAGTCCTAAGAATGTGACAGAAATTAGGAGTTTCCTAGGATTGGTAGGTTACTATCGCAGATTCATTAAGGAATTTTTAGCAATAACATTACCATTGACAAAGTTGACTCGTAAAGAAGTGAAGTTTGTATGGGATGAAGAATGCGAAAGGAGTTTTAAAGAATTAAAGAATCGGTTGGTTTCAGCCCCTATACTTACTATTCCATGTCTTTTATGATCTATACAGACGCTTCATTTCAGGGGTTAGGATGTGTTCTTATGCAAAATGGGAAGGTAATATCATATGCTTCCAGACAATTAAAGACGCATGAACGAAACTACCCTACACACGATTTGAAGCTAGCCGCCATTATTTTTGCTTTAAAGTTGTGGAGACATTACTTGTATGGAGAAACTTGTGAGATATTTTCAGATCATCAAAGTTTGAAATACTTGTTTACACAGAAAGAACTGAATTTGTGACAGAGGTGTTGGATAGAGCTGATTAAAGACTATGACTGTACCATACATCATCATCCTGGGAAGGCCAATGTAGTAGAAGATTCTTTGAGTCAAAAATCATCAGGCTTTCTTGGTTGTATATGGTGTGCTCGTGTTGGAAATATTCTTGACTTGGCATCGAAGGGGATGGAATTGAAGTTTTCAAAAAGGGGAGGATTATTAGCACATGTCATAGTGAGACCTTTATTGGCAGAACGCATACGAAATTTTCAGATCAGTGATTTATTCCTTGAGAAGAAGAAACAAGATGTCCTAGATGGTAAAGAGAGTGACTTTGAGATTAAGAACGATGAATCGTTGTGTTATAAAAATAGGATTTGTGTACTGAATGACCCACCCTTAAAGAAAGATATATTAGAAGAGGCACATAGTTCTATTTACTCTATGCATCCGGGAGGTACCAAAATGTACAGAGATTTGAAAGGGTATTACTGGTGGAACAATATGAAACGTGAGATTGCAGAGTTCGTAGCTAAATGCTTAGTATATTAGCAAGTGAAAGATGAGCATCAGAAGCTGGCAGGATTATTGCAGTCGTTGCCTATTCTAGAATGGAAGTGGGAGCATATAATGATGGATTTTGTTACGGGATTACCACGGTCACCAAAGGGTCATGATTCTATTTGGGTGATTGTAGACCGATTAATGAAGTCTGCCCATTTTCTTCCAGTTAAGACCACCTACACTGTGTACAAATATGCACGTATGTACGTTGATGAGATTATTAGTTTACATGGGGCACCAGTATCAATAGTATCATATAGAGATCCAACATTCATTTCTAAGTTTTAGCCTCGATTACAGAATTCCATGGGCACAAGTTTGAAATTCAGCACTGCATTTCATCCACAAACCGATGGGCAATCTGAAAGGACGATTCAAATATTAGAAGACATGTTAAGAGCTTATGTATTTGACTTCAAGGGTAGTTGGGATGATCATTTGCCATTGATGGAATTCTCGTATAATAATAGTTATCAGTCCACCATTGGTATGGCTCCGTATGAAGCTTTATATGGGAGGAGATGTAGAATGCCTTTGTGTTGGAATGAAGTAGGTGAAAGGAAAATTTTGGGTCAAAATTGATAGATATGACTACTGAGAAGGTCAAAATTATTCGGGAATGGATAAAGATAGAGCAAAGAAGGCAGGAAATTTATGCAGATAAGAGGAAGCATCCATTGAAATTTCAAAAGGGGGATTTTGTATTCCTACGTATTTCACCATGGAAAGGCGTCATGAGGTTTGGGAAAAAGGGGAAACTAAGTTCAAGATACATTGGACCATATAAGGTGTTGGAAAGAATTGGGACCTTGGCATATAGCTTAGCATTACCTTCAGATTTATCCCGTTTACATGATGTGTTTCACGTATCTATGCTTCGTAAGTATTTGGCGGATCCATCTCATCAGTTGAAAACTCAACCAATTGAACTGAAGGAAGACTTGTCGTATATCGAAGAACCAATGGAAATTACTGATCATAAAGAGCAAATATTGAGAAATAAAGTTATTTCCTTAGTTAAAGTTAGGTGGATGAGCCATGGGATTAAAGAATAAACTTGATAAACGGAGGATAGCATGAAGAAACAGTATCCCCATTTGTTTGGTAAGTGACCTTTATATTAAATTTCGGGGACGAAATTTTCTAAGGGGGGTGAGTTGTGATAACCCGAATAAAATTATGATAAATTATATTTAAATCATGCTTCCCTTATGTGATATTAATAATATGTTATTAGTATATCTAATGTTAAGTGATTATGTTTAGTCTAATCCTACTTTCATAAATCATGAAATGTCGAATTATTTACAAACACAAATTTTTGTTGTTTTCGATAGAAATGTCCCCGTTTAAGACTAGTTTTGACCTCTATAACTTAACCATTTACTTGAGGTGAAAACTATATAATTGTATACATATGAGTTAGGGTTGTAACACAACAAATGGTACATCAAACGGATGTACGAGTAAGACGTTAGGCAAAAATAACGAACAAGAGGCAAATCTGTCAATTCCCTCTAAGTGGTAAATTGTCTTTTATCAAACCAAATGGTTTAATTTGATTGGTTGGATTGGGAGGCAGCCTTGGACGACTTAAAACTCTCCCTCTAACTTATTTCTTCAGAAAATTAAGCCCTAGGTTCAGTTTGAAGTGTTTTTAGGATGAGGAAGGAGAAAGTAGAAGTTTAGGAAGAAAAATTGAGGTGAAAAAGTGTAGAAAAATCCGTAGAAATTACGTAAAAGTCCCAAAGGAAATCCTAATTGCAAATTTTGTTATTTTTCAAATATTTATGATTTATATGATATAAATCCTTGATTTGTTTATTTACCTTTCATGATTGGGTGCATATCATGGATATATGCAAGTTTAAGTTAGGTTGAATGCATAAACCCTTAAAATTGCTTTGTATTGAAACCCCTTGTATTCAAACTTGAATATCTCTTTGTGTGCTTACTAGAATTGAGAAATTTCAATTGTATATGAAATTAGACACATATATTCATATCATATCTGAAAATTTGAATTTATCTCCTTGTGGTTAGGCCGTAATGATGATTTCAAGTTGGTATATAGTTGCTATTTGTATATTTCATTTCGGTGTGCCCTGAGTTTTGTCAAGCTTTTGACATAGAAAATGAAGTAAAAAATTTATGAAACTTTAATTCTGTACTATTCAGTATGTTTACTAAAAATGGGTTAAAAATCATGGAAAGTTATAATGTAGAAAAATAATGAAAATTCTGGGAATTCGAAGGAACAATTGAGGAGCTTGTAGGGTAGATTTCTTGTGTTGTATATAAATGGTCATAACTTGCTCGAGGAAGCTTGAAAAATTTCACCGTCACTTGTACTGGAAAGTATATTCATATATGTTTTCATATTGATAAGGTTGGACCCCTGTATTTATACAATTTAGGAATATAGGATGGTTGAGTATAGAGGGCAATAACCTAAGGCCTACTATATACCCCATGAAAGAATATTGTTATCTCCTCTTTCCAAAGAGTATTTTGAGTACATGTTTCAAGCGTATATACATTGAGAAGTATACTTTCATGTTACTTGGTTTTGATAATAAATTCTTTATGAGGTATTTCTTACAGTTGAATGTTCATAACATTATTAACATGTTTAGCATTATTTTGTCATTACTTATGTTTTATGGAACGTAACTTATGTGGAATTATATTGTTGTTGTATAGTCTTGAAAGTTACAAAATTATGTTAGGATAATACTTATTATTGAGTTTCAGTACTGATTTAGTTGGATTGACCGGTGTAAGGTCAAATCAACCCAATTCAGCTCCACCCGAAGGAAACGTGAATACATAGTTGTCAACCAAGGTGAGTGTACTCACTGGAATGATGTATTTGTATACTGTTATGAATATGATCATAATGTTATGAATATAAAATTGTTCATTTCAGTTTACCGAAATGGGAGGTTACTCCTCGACCCGGAATGGGGGAGATTTGTCTATTAATGACAAGGGGTTACTCCTCGACTAGGAGTGGGGGAGAATTGTCTATTTAGGCAGGATATGTGAATCATGATTCGAAAAAGTTGGTCATTCATTATGAATGAGCCGGATAAGTTAATATATAACTATATGGACATGATTTATTGCATTTAAATTCATGCAGTAGTATAGTAGTGATGCATTCACTGGGCTATTTTTGCTCACGATTCCTATGTTCACATTTTTCAGGTTACGCGATGTCACTGCCAAATCTTGGAGGTCGGGTCGGGTTAGTCAGGAATGGGAGAAATAATGATTTTGTGTATATGTAAATGATATAATTAAGTTAACTTATCCTTTAAGAAAGTTTGTATAAGTATGATTACTCTGATGTTGTAAAAAGTCTTCAGTTATATGGATTTACAATGATGAGTCTGAAATTAAAACTCGTGCTTATGGTTTGGTTAAATTAATCATGGTTTGACCCACTTTGACTTTCAAACTTAATTATAAGTATCTGGGTTGGGGTGTGTCAGAAGATGTGCCCAAATGAATAATGTGATGGACAATTATTTATGAGAATAATAATTGGATAGTCTAAGAATGTAGACTAGGGGTGTTCGCGGTCCGGTCCGGTTTTGGGGTGTTTTCAGGACCGGACCGCATTTATCGGTCCTAAAAAGTTATGGATCGAGATCGAACATAAATAATCGGTTTTGGTCCTATTCGGTTTTTAATCGGTCTGTGTTCGGTCTCGGTCCGATTCGGTCCATATCCCTATAAAATAGCACATATTTTTTTTATTGAAAATAGCACATTATTTTAAATTAAAAAAACACATTTTTTTTAAAACCAGTATTTCTCCTTTAAAAAAAAGCACTGGTAAAAAAACAGCACACTATAAAAAAGCAACACTGATAAAAAAATAACAGCACTGATAAAAAAAAGATATCCTATCCATACATGTGATTTTGAGTGTGGGTCCTCCCTAAAAAGGCTACCCAGATATTTGTGAGGTGAGATTCAACCTACAATCAAAGTAAACAAATAATTACAAAAAAAAAAAACATTACCAATAAGCGTGGAATCCGTGTGAATAAAAACAGTACAAGAAAAACATTCCAAATAAACATTCAAAATCATGGATTTTCTTGTCTTAGACTAGATCGAAACTTTATTTGTTAAGTTTTGGCTAAATAAATGGAATCCATGTGAATAAAAACAAACCTGTAAAGCAAGATATTTGATCTCTTGTTCTTCCTCATGTATTCAGATGGAGCAACAGACCAGAGTGAGGGAACTTGGAAGGGAGGGGCGGGCCGCTGGTGTTCTTCGTAAGGAGAGAGTGAAAATAAAATATGAAATTAGGTTAGGGTTATGTTTGGCCCAAACAGTTTGGGCATTGGGTTGAAAAGCAAAGCTTCCAGCTGTGTGTGTGTGCGCGCGATAAGCGTGTGCGTGTGTGCGTTAGTTTTAGGAATATATATATATATATATAAAATGTAAGCGGTCCGGTCCGGTCCAAAATCAATTTTTACAATTAAAGACTGAGACCGACCCGATTTATGCGGTCCTATACATTTTTAGACCGAATTACAAAAAACCCGCAAAAGCGTGTTCGGTTCGGTTCGGTTTTTTCGGTCCATTCGGTCTATTCAGGTTCGTGCACACCCCTAATGTAGACAGTAATTAAAGAGAATGAATAACGCGATAGACAATTATTAATGAAATTAATAATTTGCTAGTCTAAGAGAATAAAACCAATAATCTAATGTGGTAGACGATGAGGAGTATGAATTAAATATCAAATAGGGTGTTAAGTATAAATACCAATTTTTAGTTAACTCATAGATACTTGGCTTACTCTTTACTCGTCAAATTAAACAATGAGATTCCCGACTGGGATATGAGTAGGACTGCTTCTAGATGAGAGGTGAGGCACTCATTGATGATACTGGAAACACCACCACCAGATAAGGTTTTAATGATTTCACTCTAGCAATAACAATGGCAGCACAAGAGTATGTATATCTAGTAGAGGGATGTGAGTCCAAGAGGAGAAACACTAGCATATAAGTGGTTCAGCCAATCTAGGCTATATCCACTGTGAGTGTGTGAGTAATTTAATTATAATGGAGACCCTAATGGCCTGTGATACAATCATCCACTATCTCTCTCTACTATGTATACTAGCAGAGTTTTAGATAGGGTTACAATTATCGATCCCCTTGCAAGGTAGGAGAAGTCATATATTTATAGTGACTGGGGGGTGTAATGTACCCCTAAGCATGCATTGAGCATTTATGGGTTGAATGAACTAATCATAAGTGGACACCTGGTTATGCCATATGTAAGGAATGATGACCAAATATTCCCCCAAGTGAAGGGAATGATTCAGTTATAATTGAATTTCCACGTACTTCAAATCTTACATGTGCTTACGTATGCTAGGACCTGTAATATCACTTATTGTGACCTCGACCTGGACGAGTACGAGGTTGGAGGAGTCTGATAGTTGCTTTGTCCTATTAATCATCAATATGACCTTGGCCTGGGAGACTACCGAGGTTATGTATGAGGTAGGATGTAACGTCGGCTGAGGCAGATACGATGTAGGTAATAGCTTGAGCTTATGCGATGCTGTTGACCTCAGCTGTTGGCAAGCTGAGGTTAGACAAAAGATCTGACCTTGAAGAAGACGACCTTTCTGATGTACATTATAAGCTTCATTTTAACTCAGTTGTGAAATAGGCCAAGGTACGTGACCTTGGGTACGGGGGTACACTTTGGGAATATCAATCACCCCTTATCCCTTAGTCTCCTATGTGAGTAGGTGTTTGAGGGGTATGTAGGTTAGGCCGAGGCTGAGTTACTTTTGGTGTCTTGAGGCGTGAAGTGATTTCTTGACACATGTCACTTATTGAAGTGACTAACGTACTTCCCAAGGTATGACAACATCTTTTAGGTTCTCTAGGGTAATGATAGTTGTATTAGGAGTTGTGCCTCATCATTGAGAAGGTTTAAAAAGGCCCCTTTTTTCCTCATTTCTCTTTCTTCTTCTCTCGTTTTCCTGCCTAAGCTTTCCTTTGCTATAAAAAACCCTACAAACCCTTCATAGCCAAAGCTTGATCATTTCTCTGGTTCTCTACACATCTCAAGCTCGTACGTCTTTGCTCTTCACTCTTCGTTGTTCATGTAACCTCCTTTGACCCTTATTCTCCCATTTATGGGTATATTTGCATATTGGTTCCTTTTTTGTCATTTTCTCTTGGTTTTTTGATGAAAAAACCACCACTGTTTGGTGTTTATTAGGCCAGTCTTGGAGGGGTTAGGTATTTTTAGGACTATTCTAGGCTGCTCTGAGGTTATTCTGGCTAAAAGCCCTTCCTTTTTGGCTTTCGATGACCTTTCTATCACCTTCTCCGGTGATCTACCCTTGAGTGTTCTTAGTGCTCTTGATAAAAACCCTTTGGATTCCACATTTTAATCTTTAATTTCAGTAGGACCAATTGTTTACCTGTTTGTCCTTTTTTTAGTTCGAACTCTCAAAGTGTAGTATCGTCTTCTTAATGCTCAGACCTTTGTATAAAATCATTGAAGAATTCCCGTCACTGCATGAGAAGACCTTTGAGAAGATTAGGCAGATAGAGCTAGCCCAAGAGGAAGCTAATAGGGCTCCTGAGCCTGCAAAGGTTCCTGAACCAATGTTTGAGGATAATGCTTCTTCAGACCCAATGTAAACATCTAAGGCTGGCGAATCTATAGACTCTTTTTAAGAGGTTGTGGATTATTTTCCTACGCATGGTGAGGTTTCAGAGGATGCCGAGGTTTCAAGCAGAGCCTCATCCCATAGAAAAGCTAGCACTTCGCGTAGATCTCCTTCCATAGAAATTATAGGGCCTAGCGTAGTAATTCCGCCTCCTATTGATGCCATTCCTCTATCGGCTACCACTCGGGTTGAGTTTGTAAAGAGGTTTCCTAGTGGTGCCCCTACCACTTCCCAGGTCGAAGTTGTCTAGAATGGTGATAATGACAAAGGGAGCGAACTTAATACCTATGAAGAGGCGGAGTATGAGAGTACCGTGAATGAGTATGACCTTGTTTCCTTTAGGAGCCTCTATTCCACATATTCTTCAATCATCCTTAGGAAACCTCTGAAGGATGAGAGGGACTTCGATGGCCGAGATGGAGAAATTTGTTTTTATGAGCAGATATTTAAGTTGGGATTTCGTCTTCCTATCCACCTAGTTATCAGAGCTATACTCTCACACATAAATCTTGCCCCTTCTCAATTATCCCCCAAATCTTGGAGGGTTATTATTGGGGCTATCGTCCTTTGGAAGGATGTTCACCATTCATACCTGCCAATTAGAGTTTTTACGGGTTGTTATGTCCCCTCGTCTGCCAAAAACCATCCCACCTACTATCACTTCTTAGCTAAAAAATTTGAGAAGAAGATGCTCTTGGTCACCCAAACTTTAAATCATAATTGGAAACCACTGTACTTCTTTATTTTTGGGGCATGGGAGTTTGTTTCAGACGAAGATTCAGGAACGTTGGTTCCAAGGACCCCCCTAAGATGGGGGAAAGTCTCCCTAGCGGCTAACGACGACTCTGGCCTTAGCCAGGACAGTTACAAGAATATTAAGGACCTTCACAATCAAGGCGAGAAAGGTCATATCGTTAAATATGAACATCTGATGACCCCCTATTACCTTTGTCAGACAGGTTTGGGTGTGGTCCCTTGGAAGATCTTCGATATCTTCAACATTTTTCTCACCCAAGTTATGACTCTTATATTTTTTATCTCTGACTAACTAACTCAGAAACTTGTCTTTTGCAGAGCATCCAGTAGGTATACCACACGAGTTTTGGGAGATGTCTGCTCCTAGTCTAGTGAAGATCATAGAAAAGTGGGGTAGTAAGAGTGCACCACCGCCGGCCAGGAAAAAGAACGTCGGCACCTCCAAGGCTGATGCAAGCAAAAAGAGGAAGTCTACGACTGAACCGGCGCATAAGAGTCCAAGTAAGACTCGGTTCAAAGATCGTTCCATACCCATTTCTATAGACGATGCCCTGGCTGCTCGTCTATCTCAACTCAAAATCGGATATAGCGTGATCGGCCACAATCTGAAGGTTGCCGATGCTATTGAGACTGTAATGACTAAGGAAGACAAGCGTTTTATTCGTGCCTTATACGTCCCTTTGCTAGCCGAGTTCACCCTTCACAAGTCAATCCAAGTATTATTTATTAGCTCTTTCTTTCAAGTGTTACCTCGACTTCTTGAAACTATTACTCATATGTCTGATCTTCCTCTACAGGGTGTCTTATATTTTCATCACCTTATTGAGTGGACCTTGAAGAAGATGCCCCTTATAGAAAAGGGTAAGGAAGCTGAGAAGGTTGAGGCCTCTCTGAATGTATAGGTTGAAAAGTTAAAAGGAGTCATCAAGGATAGGGACAACCAAATGTCTCAGCTCAAGAAGGATCACAATAAGGCTCTGAAGGCCAAGGATGATGTTCTTAATTCAAAAGTTGATGCTGCGGTTAATGCTGCCTTGGAAGATGCCTCAGAGAAAGTCGTTGAGGACTATAAGGTCTCTAACGAGTCTGTCTACTTCAACTTCGAGTATCTATAGAGGGGTATCAAAGCGACCAGATGATGGGCGACCACGAATCAAAGTGAGTCTGGGGTCTTGATAGCTGAGGACTTCGTTGATCTCGGCTTTGGAGACCCTCGATTCGCTCAGGCCTTGAAAGAAGTTGAAGAGGGTGTAAGGACACAAATTTCTAATTGAGTCCTTTGTAGTTTTGGCTCAATTCCGGATAAAAACGTTTTAGTTATAGGATAGAGTTATTGACCATCGTTCAAGCCTATGACATACTAAATTTGAAAATGTAGCGACCAAGTTTAAAGCTTCATCAAAATGCCAAGTTTAAGTGCTATGTTTCTACGTCATCAACATCATATTCCATAGTCTCCAAAGGTATGAATGCATTTCTATATCTATATAGGGAGACTTGGAATAAGTTTATATTGGGTGTACTTTTTTTTTAAACTGTTGTTTATTTTCCAAAAGTTCATTAAAACTTTAAAATAAAGTGTCTGGGATAAATACAAATTTTTATACTTTCTGGAAGTTCGTTCGAAATTATCGTTCGAACGAATTTGTCGTTCAAACGAGGTTTTCCAATGACTTGCCTCTGGAAACTCGTTAGATAGTTCGTTCGAACGAAAATGTCGTTAGAACGAGATTTTGGAGGGAACAATTATAGACAGTTTTTTGGCACTTTCTCACTACTTTTTCCCACTACTCTTTCACAGAATTTAATGACTTTGGGAACAAATTTTTTTAAGAACTTTTTCCAACTCCTAGAGAGTGTTTGATAGCTTAATTCTTCCATAAAAAGTTCCCTTGGTGTTTGTCATTCAAATTGTTTTATTCAAAGAAAAAAACCAAGTTTGCACCCAATAAACATTATTTAATCAAAGTTTCTATCTATATATATATACAACTTGCTTGGAGAGTTTGTTTTGGCACCAGATTCATATCTACCGTAAAAGAGAGTTTGGTTTTCTTATAAATACCACAAATAATAAGAAGTTTGCGTTGATTTACCCATTTGGAGAAAGGCTCCTTGTTAGGGTGACGGTGACCAGAACAAGTCCGATCGGTGGATTTCGAGACCGCGGCGGAGCTCCGTGGTTATTCTCTAGGAAGAGGTGTATACAAGACGAAGCGTCGGGGCTTGGACAGAGTCAAATCGAGTGTTGTAAGTCTTACTGTCTTGTATTTTTAAAATCATACTTAGTGGATTTGTGGCTAGGGTCGTCCGAGATTTTTTTTTCCCGTTGTGGGTTTTTTTCTCGTACATCTCGGCGTAGTGATTCATTGTTTATTTTATCTTTTGCATAATTCACCTAAAACACATGCTTAGGAAAAAAGATAAAATTTGGTTTAATCACTACTTGTTGAATTTGGTGCTAAATAAATATTGGGTAATTTGTAGTTAATTCAAGTCATTAATTTAATTTGATAAATTGGTTTGACTTAATTTGGTAAAATTGAAAATTATGACTTAGGAAAATTTCTAGGACTCGGGTTAAATTGGTTTAAGTGAAATTAACATAAGTGTGTGTTTAATCTAATTTCACTGGTTTAATCTTAATTTATGAAGAAATTAAAATTTGTTGTTTAATTGAACCATCTCACGCTTCCGCATATATTCAAGGAAATTGAAATTATTTTTTTTGTAATAAGATCTTAAAATCGGGGACCTCGTGTTCCAAAAAGTGGTATCAGAGCCGGAGTGCTAAGTTATCTCGTCAAAGATCCGTTTTTTGGCTTTTATAATTTTTGTTCTCCTTGCATTTTTAGGTGGTTCATTTTTTTTACTCTCCCCCATTTTTTTGTATCTCTCGATGGGACGTCTTAATGATAATTTGTCTTTTTCTAATGATAATGAAGTTTTTTCTATTCGAGAGGAATTTAATGAGCTTAATAAGTGTAATGAAAAATTGAGAGAATTAAATTTGAGATTTGCAAAAAGAATTAAATTTCGTGAAAATGAAAACTCTTGTTTTAAAACTAAAGTTGAGTTTTTGCAAATCTCCCTATCTCAAAAAGATATTTTTTCGTGAAAAGCTCATGGACATAAATTACAATTGTAATATTTTAGAAATGTCTAAGAAAGAGAGTGATAGTCGTGAAAAGACTCTTAGGGGCAAGTTTGCTCACATTTAGGGAGAGCGTGATAACCTTCTAAGAGTTATAAAAAATTTAAAGAAGGAGTCCCGTAAAATTGAGGAGTCTAATTTATTACTTCAGTCCAAAATTTTAAATATGAAAAATGATTTACATGACTCGAATAGTAGTTGTAATGGTTCTAGTTCATCTAGTTCAAATATTTCTGTTGCTAAAGCTAAAACCATTATTTATTTTAGGGGGACGACTGTATCCATGACTTTAGAATAGGTCACACCTTAGGTATCATTCCTCATGTTTTCACATGCTTGCATTGTGGTAGGAAAGGTCACCTTAGGTCATTTTGTTTTGATCTTAAAAGAAGTCCTCGGAACTCTATGTCTAGCATTCCATTAGTTCCAAATCCCATCAATTTAAATATACAACTATATGGATTCGAAAATTCTTTTTGACGCGCTAGATATTAGATTTGTTGATTTTCATTTGCTTTCACATGAAACCTCCCTTGCTAAATTTAAAGGTTGAATGTGTTAGTTGTTTGCATACTCTAGCTTTTTATGCTTCATATTATATATCATTGCAAGGTGTATGCATGTTTAGTCATTTTCTAGTCATTGCTTTATTTCATTTCTCATGCTAGAAATTATGACTTGTTTATCTTTTGTATTTTGTTTCTTTCATTTTGCTTGCATTAAATGAAAAATACAAAAAGATTTTTGTTTATGATTTTTGTTCTACCTTTTAGTAATTTAGGCTTAATGAAAAATATAAATGACTTTTATGTGTCTTTTGAGTAAATATTTTTGTTGTCTGGTTTAAAAATTATAAAAACTCAAAAAGATTTTATTTTGTGTGTATTTTGGTTTTACACACATTTTGTGGCAATGTTTGTGTTTGAATCCTCATTTCGCTTCCAGGTGACTAGAACTTTTAGTTAGAATTTCAATCCTTAAAATGTTCTTTATCATGTTTACATGGAGAAGCTTAAATTTGACTTGCTTAATGGATTAACTTTTATATGCCTTTACACACATGCATGAGCTTTTTGAACCTTAACGTCACATGTTATATTTGAGCTTTGTGAGGTGTTCTCCTACTAATCTTGTCATCTATATGTTCTGTGACTTAGGAGGACTAGTGCATGTCAAAATCCGTTGCACGCGAGACTTGTGAGATATAAGAATAATATGTATAAATGTGCATGGGGAAGGGCTCCGAATGGATTTATTATCCTTTGCGAATAGTAAGCCACCGTTTGCTTGGACCTAAAATAAATACGTGGTCCAAAGGCCTAAAAGAAAATATGACATTAAAAAAAAAATAATTTGCCAAGGCCTAATTTATTTAGTTGATTTATTCATTCAAAAGAATAATGTATATGCTTATTGTGGGAGTTTGGATGATATATCAACGGTTTGCACAATGTCCATTTATCCTAATTGCTCTTTCAATGTCATGACTCTATTGGTTTGTAGAATCATCATCATGCTAGGCTTGTATGAATTGTGTTTGTTTGTTCATTAGTTCACTTTATCCTGTCACATAAAGTCTAAATTCTAGTTGATAAAGTTTTGCAATCAAATGTGAACTACGTGAACACGTTTAAGTGATTGGGTTTTAATTCATTGGTATCTTGTTCACACCCCAACACTTCCGTTTTCATATGACACATTTATGCTATAAGAGTGTGGAAGACTCATATTATATTTTATGTGTGTCATTTTGGTGTTTATATCTATATATGTGTACTCGTGTCTATTTGTTATATATTATGTATACATATATTTGATATTGTTTTATTTGGTCTTTGCCTTGCCTTCTAGTCCATCTATGCTTTAATTCATAATTGGTACCTTGTTTGTTGCTTATTTTTTTTGATATCACATGCTTAGAATCTTATTTTTCAATTTGGTATCATTTGTTTTCGCATCATAGTTGGTATTCTTTTGTACGGATTAGTTATGATTTTGTTGCCTATATGCTTTACTGTTCTCATCACTTTATGCACATTTGCATGTTTAGCTTGTTATTCCATTCTAATTATCCCTTGTTTAGTTTAAGGGGTGTCTATGCGTTTATTAGGGGAGATAAGTTATGTTTTGATTCTTTAACCTTTGTCTATTCCTGAACAAAAAGGGGGAGAATGACAGGGGGGATAAATGGTATCCAATCCTATTGTAATAGTAACTTAGTTTAGGAGATTTAACTTAGGGGGAGTGCGCTATCTTCTTAGGTTGATCATAGTTGATAAAGGGGAGAATTAATTTAGGGGGAGTAATTATTTAATTGCATTTAATAGTTTGATATTCCCTATGCGTTTAATGTGTTTGCTTAAGTGTGTAGGAATTATATTTTAAGTGGCAACTTTCACTGGCAAAGATTTTGATCCTTGGGTTGTTTGAGTCAAGCATTGTATTTTTTTTGGGTGGGACTATTTATTAGTCTAGTAGAGCTTGATGTCCCTTTAGGATTTTTGTTGGTTTTTGTCCCGGAATAGCAAAAGGGGGAGATTTGTAAAGACACAAATTTCCAATTGAGTCCTTTGTAGTTTTGGCTCAATTCTGGACAAAAACGTTTAAGCCATAGGATAGAGTTATTGACCATCGTTCAAGCTTATGGCATACTAAAGTTGAATACATAGCGACCAAGTTTAAAGCTTCATCAAAATGCCGAGTTTAAGTGCTATGTTTCTACGTCATCAACATCATATTCCTTAGTCTCCAAGGGTATGAATGCATTTCTATATCTATATAGAGAGACTTGGAATAAGTTTATATTGGGTGTACTTTATTTTTAAACTGTTGCTTATTTTTAGAAAGTTTCATTAAAACTTTAAAATAAAGTTTCTAGGATAAAATCAAATTTTTATACTTTTTGGAAGTTCGTTCGAAATTGTCGTTCGAATGAGTTTGTCGTTTGAACGACAATGTCGTTCGAATGAGGTTTGACAACGACTTTCCTCTGGAAACTCGTTAGATAGTTCGTTCGAACGAAATGTCGTTCGAACGAGATTTCGGCGGGAACAGTTATTGACAGTTTTTGGGCACTTTCCCACTACTTTGTCCCACTATTCTTTCACAGAATTTAATGACTTCGGGAACTAAATTTTTCTAAGAACTTTTTTCAACTGCTAGAGAGTGTTTGAGAGCTTAATTCTTCCATAAAAAGTTCCCTTAGTGTTTGTTATTCAAATTGTTTTATTCAAAGAACAAAACCAAGTTTGCACTCAATAAACAATGTTTAATCCAAGTTTCTCTCTCTCTCTCTCTCTCTTTCTCTCTCTCTCTCTCTCTCTATATATATATATATATATATATATATATATATATATATATATATATACAACTTGCTTGGAGAGTTTGTTTTGGCACCGGATTCATCTCTACCGTAAAAGAGAGTTTGGTTTTGCTTCTAAATCCCACAAAGAATAAGAAGTGTGCGTTGATTTACCCATTAAGAGAAAGTTTCCTTGTTCGGGTGACGGTGACCAGAAAAAGTCCGATCGGTGTATTTCGAGACCGCGGTGGAGCTCCATGATTATTCGCTAGGAAGAGGTGTATACAAGAAGAATCGTCGGGGCTTGGACAGAGTCAAGTCGAGTGTTCTAAGTCTTACTGTCTTGTATTTGTAAAACCGTACTTAGTGGATTTGTGTCTAGGGTCGTTCGAGGTTTTTTTCCTGTTGTGGGGTTTTCCTCGTACATCGCGGCGTAGTGATTCATTATTTATTTTATCTTTTGCATAATTCACGTAGAACGCATGCTTAGGAAAAAAGATAGAATTTGGTTTAATCACTACTTGTTAAATTTGGTGCTAAATAAATATTGGGTAATGTGTAGTTAATTCAAGTCATTAATTTAATTTGATAAATTGGTTTGGCCTAATTTAGTAAAATTGAAAAATATTACTTAGGCAAATTTCTAGGTTTTGGGTTAAATTGGTTTAAGTGAAATTAACATAAGTGTGTGTTTAATCTAATTCCACTGGTTTAATTTTAATTTGAGAAGAAATTAAAATTTGTTGTTTGATTGAACCATCTCACGCTTTCGCATATATTCAAGGAAATTGAAATTAATTTTTTGTAATAAGATCTTAAAATTGGGGGCCTCGTGTTCCAACAGAGGGTGATGCCGCTCCAGTCGATACTGCTCCTCTCGAGGTCACATACACAGAAGACGGTAGTCATCACGATGATGAAGTTGAAGTTACCAACGTCAGCCTTGACCAGGCAACTGCAGCTGGTAGTGAGGCATAGGCTCTTTTGGTGCTCACCTTTTCCCTATGAAGATTTTCAATAGTCGTAATTTTGATGACCTTTTTTGTATAATTCTAGTTTTTATGTACTCTGATGAAGGCTCTTGATACTTTGTTTTGTAATTATGAACCCTCTTCACGATATGATCATAAATAGCTTTGCCTTTTTTGATTCTATTGCTTCATACAATCCTTTGTTGCTCTATAATTGCGATGTTTTGCCTCATACTTTCACCAATCTAATGATGTTTAAGGTTTGATGTTAACAAAATTATGGTGTTTCACCTTAAATTTCACCAAACAAATGATGTTTAAAATCCGAGGTTACCAAATAATTGATGTTTTACCTTGTATTTCCACCAAACTAATGATGTTTTAAGGTACGAGCTCACCAATTTATGGTGTTTAACCTCTAATTGTCACCAAACTAAGGATGTTAAAGGTCTGAGGTCACCAAATTATGATGTTTTACCTCATATTTCCACTAAACTAATGATGTTTAAGGTCCGAGGTCACCAAATTATGATGTTTACCCTCTAATTGTCACCAAACTAATGATGTTAAAGGTCTGAGGTCAACAAATTATGTTGTTTCACCTTCATAATTTTACCAAATTAATGATGTTTAAGGTATGAGGTCACCAAATTATGATATTTTACCTCGTATTTCCATTAAAGTAATGATGTTTTAAGGTCCGAGGTCACCAAATTATGGTGTTTCACCTCATATTTTCACCATCTTAATGATGTTTAAAATTTGAGGTCACCAAATTATGATGTTTTACCTCGTATTTCCACCAAATGAATGATGCTTTAAGGTCTGAGGTCACCAAATTATGATGTTTTACCTCGTATTTCCACTAAACTAATGATGTTTAAGATCTGAGGTCACCAAATTATGATGTTTTACCTCGTATTTCCACCAAACTAATGATATTTTAAGGTCTGAGGTCACCAAATTATGGTGTTTCAGCTCATATTTTCACCAACTTAACGATGTTTAAAATTTGAGGTCACCAAATTATGATGTTTTATCTCGTATTTCCACTAAACTAATGATGTTTTAAGGTCTGAGGTCACCAAATTATGGTGTTTCACCTCACATTTTCACCAACTTAATGATGTTTAACACCCGAGGTCACCAATTTAATGATGCTTCACCTCATATTTCCACCAAACTAATGATGTTCAATACATACATTGGGACAAAAGCATCAACACGAAATTTTTATTTTCTCATTGATATTCCTTATATAAGTTGATGCATGTATTATAAAAAGATAAGAATAATTGCAACATCATAATTAATATTTCTTTAAGTGATCAGTATTCCAAGGGTTGGAGAAAGGTTCTCCTTCAAGATTTTCTAGCCAATAGGAACAACCTCATCAATAACCCTATAAGGACCATGCCAGTTGGGATGGAGCTTATTGGCTTTCTTCCACGTCTTCTTTAGGATTAGGTCTCCCACAGCTATCGTCCTTGACTTTACCCTCTGATTGTAGAATCTCGCAGTTCTCTGCTGATAGGCTGCATGTCTTATCTCTTCATCTTGTCTTCTTTCCTTAATCAGATCTAGATCAAGTCTTATCTCTTTACCATTCTTCTGAGGGTCATATGCCTGAATTCTATGAGTGGGTAGCCCTATCTCTATTGGGATAATAATCTTCGAGCCCTGGGCTAGCATGAGTGGAGTTTCCCCTGTGGGTGTCCTCACTGTCGTCTTGTAGGCCCAAGTACAACATATACATCCTCTATCCATCTTCATTTGGCCTCTTCCAGCCTCTTCTTTATCCCGTCAAGGATTATTCGATTTGTGACCTCGGTCTTACCGTTTGCTTGGGGCAGCCAGGAGAAGAGAAAAACTGCTTGATCCCTACTCTTTCGTAGTATTTTTCTAAGGAAACATTCTTGAACTGTGTTCCATTGTCTGAGATGAGGGTATTTGGAAGGCCATACCTGCATATGATGTTATTATAGATGAACTGGAAAGTCTTCTGCTCAGTGATTATGATCATTGGCTCGGCTCTACCCATTTGGAGAAATAATCAATTGTTACTATTAAGAACCGATAGTTGTTTAAAGCTCTTGGTAAGGGTCCTACCAAGTCAATGCCCCATACTGCAAATGGTAGAGGGGAACTGATTGAAGTCAGAGGTTTGTGTGGCTGATGGGGATGGTGGATAATCTCTGACACTTATCACACTTCTTCACGTATACAGCTGTGTCTTTGGCTAAGGTCGGCCACCAGTACCCTTGAGTGATTATCCTCTTAGCCAATGACCTCCATCCTATGTGACTTGAATAAGATCCTTCATTCACATCGTGAAAGATATGTGGAACCTCTGAAGGGTGGGAACATCTGAGGAGAGGGAGGATGAATACTTTTTTGTACAAGACATCTCCTACAATTGAGAATTTTGCGTCTCTGAACCTTATTTTTCTCCTTTCTAACTTCGACTCTGGCAGTCCTCCCTCTCTTAGGTATGTGATAATAGGATC
The DNA here is from genome assembly GCA_949130495.1 of Sambucus nigra. Lineage (NCBI taxonomy): Eukaryota > Viridiplantae > Streptophyta > Magnoliopsida > Dipsacales > Adoxaceae > Sambucus > Sambucus nigra. The sequence continues at coordinate 79,317,406 of OX422221.1, read as the reverse complement.
CATCCATGAGGCTCCTATACTCAAATTTAGGCAAGGTCTAGCAACCTCTTCCTCTTCGATGGTTGGCCTGAGTAGAATCTCAACTGGTACGGTTCATCTTATGTCTGTCCTTGTTGTTGAGGACAACCTTGCGAGTGCATCAGCTCGGATATTATCTAGCCGAGGGTTCCCCTTCATTTTTACTTCCTTGAAGCTTTCTAGCATTGTTCTCACCCTCTTTAAGTATCTGACCATCCTTTTATCATTAGCCTCATACACCCCTAGGATTTGGTTCACGATTAATCTTGAGTCACTGTGGACTATGAGCTGGCCGACATTGAGGGCTCTTGCCAAACAGAGACCTGCTATTAATGCCTCATACTCTAACTCGTTGTTGGAATATTTAAAGTTGAACCTTAGTGAATATTAGATATCTGTTCCATCTGGTGCCAACACTATCAACCCTGCTCCACTATCGCTTTCACAGGATGACCCATCAACGAAGAGGTTTCATATGAGGAGAAGTTACCCTCTTCTAGGGTCCCTTGCCTGAAGAGGTATCTCTCTTGTTCATTATTAACTGTTCTTTGTCTGACAGCACTTATCTCAGCCTCGTCTGATTTTCGACCGATGTTTCTCTCTACTGGCTCATCTATAGCCTCATTGTTCTTCTCAATCTTGGCCTCATCCTAGGTAAAATCTACCATAAAATCTGCGAGTGCCTGCCCCTTGATGGCAAACCTGGGTTGATAAACAATATCGTACTCCCCCAACTCGATTGACCAGGTCATTAGCCTTTTTGACTTCTCAGGCTTATGGAGAACCTGTCTTGGGGGGAATAAGTGATGACGATCATGGAATGGGCGGCCTGGAAGTATGGCTTCATTTGACTAGAAGCATGTATCAAAGCATAGGCTAACTTTTCAATCCGAGGATACTTATGCTCAGACCCTTGGAGCGCCTTTCTATTGAAGTAAACTGGTATATGTTCCCCATCCTCTTCTCTTATGATTGTAGCACTGGTGGTTGAATCCGAGACAACTAAGTATACATACATCTTTTCACCCTAAATTGGACGGGATAGGATTAGGGGGAATCGAGGTAGGACTTGAGTTCTTTAAACGATATGTCACATTCCTCATTCCATTCGAAGGACTTTTTAAGAATTTTGAAAAAGGAATACATTTATCTATCGCTTTAGATACGAACCTGTTAAGTGTAACCACTCATCCGATCAACCTCTGATTGTCTTTGATGGTTCTAGGTGTTTTCATTTCCAGAAAAGACTTAATCTTATCAGGGTTTGCCTCCATTCCCGTTTGATTGACGATTAAGGCCCAAAACTTCCCTGCTCCTACCCCGAAGACACATTTGGCAGGGTTGAGCTTCATTCTGAATTTATCTATGGTGTCAAAAGTTCTTTCAAAGGCCGGCCACATGAGTGTCGACCTTTAGACTCTTAGTCAGCATGTCATCAACATAAACTTCCATAGTCTTGCCTATCTTATCTTCGAACATCTTATTTACAAGACGTTGGTAGGTGGCCCCTACATTCTTCAGTTCGAAGGGCATGACCTTGTAATAATAGGTCACCTTATCTGTAATGAATGCTATCTTCTATGAGTCTGCCGAGTCCATGAAGATATAGTTATAACCGGAGTATGCATCCATGAAGCTCATGAGCTCATGTCCAGCTGTCGCATCCACCATCTGATCTATACGAGGCAAATAAAAACTGTATTTTGGGCAAGACTTTTTTAAATCAGTGAAATCTACACACATCCTCCATTTCCCGTTAGCTTTGGGCACTATGATAGTGTTAGATAACCACTCAGTATATATGACCTCTCTGATGAACTTGGCCTCTTAAAGCATTATAACCTCATCTCTAATGACCTCATACTTCTCTTTTGAGTACATTCTTCTTCTCTGCTTGATGGGCTTAGCATCCTCTACGACATTGAGTTTATGGCACATAATCTCAGGATCAATACTTGGCATGTCTGCATGGCTCCAGGCAAAGATACTTTGTCTCTTCCTTAACAGCTTTACTAGCTCCTCCTTGATCTCAGGCTTTAGGGATTTACCAATTTGGATGATTTTCTTCGGCTCTTCCTCATTGAGGATGATGGATTCTATCTCCTCCGTGGCCTCTCCCTTCTTGAGTTTGGTTTCATCTCTAGGATCAAGGGTGTCAATATTGTATGTGGTTATTTCCCTCTTATGAGTCTCTCTCTCTTCTGGAGATTTGAAGTAGCATTCTCGTTCTGACATTTGGTCACCTTGCACTTCCCCTACTCCACAGGGAGTAGGGAATTTTATCATCTTGTGGACCGTTGAAGGCACGACCTCAAATTCCTTGAGGGCTACTCATCCTATGATGAGGTTGTAAGATGAGAAAACATTTTCATCCATAAAAAAGAAATTCATTTTCCTAGCAACCTCTTAGGCCATTCATCTTCTATCCTTACATCCATTTCATACATACCCAATGGATGAACCTTTTCACCACTGAAACCAATCAAGGGATGATAAGAAAGGATAAGTCTAGCTCTGTTGAGGCTCAAGATCTTGAAATAAGGCTAAAGCATAACGTCTGCCTAACTTCCCCCATCAACAAAGATCCTCTGCACTCCGCACCCATGCACCCTCGTGGTGATGACTAAAGGGTCATCGTGGGGAGCTAAGATACCCTTGAAATCAATTCGTGAGAAGCTGACTACTAGGGTGTCCATATTTACATTCTTTCTCTTCTCATGTTTAACCTCTGTATAAGCCAAGTTTATAACCTCAGCCTTAGTCACTGCTTTAGCCTTTTCAGTGAGCCTTGCGATCAGCAACCTCTGAGCCACTCCCTGCTAGTCCTCCGTAGATAGTATTCATACCAAATGAGATCATACCGACCATATTTACTGGGACATTGTCATCTTTTGGTGGGAGATCAGGGTCATCGTTATCATCATCTGAGGCATTAGGTCTTCTGGCAGAGGTATCTTCCAGGCATTTATCATTACTTTTCTTCTTAGGATCGTCTCTTCCTCCCTTAGAAGCTCTACCATCCACATACCTTCTGATCTTTCCAGACTTCAACATTTTTTCAATCTCATCCTTCAGAGCGAAACACTTTTCAGTCAAATGGCCATGATCTTGATGGAACTCGCACCATAAGTTCTTGTTTATTTTATGTGGAGGAGCTTTTAGCCTGTTTATCCTTCTCAGAGATCTTATATTATTTATTTTGTTGAGGATATGTTCACAACTTATAGTTAGAGGAGTGTAGTTTGAGAATTTATCGTATGCAGATATTTTCTTACCATCTTTGTTTTTCTTCTGAAATTTTCCTCCACTACTGCTCCCCCTTTCATCCTCATGTTTTGTATCCATAGCTTCCTCTGCGTTCATGACCTTTCTAGCAGTTGCCAATAACTCAGCCATTGACCTAGGGGGTCCTCGGCTAGTTTCCATAAGATCTTTCCCTTCTGCAGACCCCTAATAAGAGTTGTTATGGGTATGCTCTCTTCGTAATCTTCTACCTCTAACTTTTTGTGTTGAACCTCGCGATGTAATCTCTGAGGATTTCATTATTCCCTTGCTTAACATACAACATATGGGTTATTTTCTTTTGAGGTCTTACCCCAAAACAGAAGTTGTGAATGAATTGTTCGGACATACCTTTGAAACTCTCAATTGAAGTTTTAGGAAGAGAAGTGAACCAGATATACGCAGCCCCGGTCAAAGTTCTTGAGAAAGATCGACACCTCATCTCATTAGGGATGGAATAGATGTCAGATACAGACTGATACATCTCAATATGATGGACCGGGTTGGTACTTCCATCGTACGTGGGAGACATCATTGGAGGTTTTAATTTGGAAGGGGTTGGGAAGTTGACAATCTTTCCCACAAATGGAGAACCCTCAGAGTATCCCCTCTACAAAGGGTCCCGACTTTTCAAGAGATCTCCAATTTTATCTTCCAGCCTTTGAATAGAATCATTCCATGTTTTAGCAATGTCATCTTGGCCGAGGTGTCCCCAGCCACCTCCAAGGGGTGGACTGGGGGTTCCCCAACTACAGCACAACGTAGACTGTTGACCTCCCCCTGACCACAGTCTTAGCTATGTGGGAGTCGGCCATTATGGGGATGACAGTCACCTCCTTCCCTTCTAGATCCAGCGAGAATTCTTGATCTGGACAACCTTTCCCTCAAATCATTAACTGAGCCGAGCCTTTCAAAGGCCGACCCTCTACTCAAGCGATCAAAAGCTGATTCTCTTTGGCATTCATCATAGTCTCGTCTCTCACACTCACCTAAGCTTTGCTGGATAGGACGTACAGTGTTGTTTCAGACCTCATATGGCACGCAACAGTCTGTCAGAGCATCCTCTGCCTCAATGTCATCGTACCTATCCTCAGGGCAAGGGTTTTATTGCCTCCCTAGGCATAAATTGTAAGGCCCTAAAACATGATTAGGAAGTTTAATTACATGATTAATTATAACTTAGGAGTTATAAGTTATAAATTGGTTATGTGTGTTAAACATGTTAACTATCATGTTTAGGGGATGCATGCTAATGGATATATGTGTTGTTTACATTAGGGGATAATTGAACTTATGATCGGGGATACCATGTTTAGAACATATGATTAGTTATGTGGTTAAGTGCATCATAAATTATGTTTTTAATGAATTATAAAAGTAAATTTGGGTGTTGATACGAAATTGGCAATGTTTGGTTGCCAAATGTGAAAGTTTTGAGATTTTCGGTAAATTGCTACTTTCCTATTCGAGCCCAAATTAGGCATATTAATTTTATGATTTTGGGAAAACACAAAATATGAAAGTTGTAGATGTTTAAGTTATCTACTCATAGACATAAAGAGGGAGTAAATCGGGACCCGTGATAGTGAGTAATGGTGATTTTACCAAGGTGGGACAAATGTGTCATTAATGGAATTGTCTAATTCGACCTTTCATCCAACCAATCACGTGTTACCACTACCCCTATTGCTATTGGACCACTATACAAAGTATTTATGATTATAAATGAGAGTTATGTCTTCTTCCTCATAAGAAATAACAAGTTTTGCCTAAAGAGAGAGAAAGAGAAGAAAGTTAAGGAAGAAATCTTTTGGAAAATTTCTATAAATCGAGGAATCCTAGTAAGGTAATTACATCTTTATTAAAGTTGGTCACATGGATGAGTTCTATACTTGGCATGTTTTTATTTTTGATTTGGACATATATTTTAATGATACCCATATTGCTGAATTGTGTTGGGACAAGGATGGGTTAAGAACATAAGTTAGAACTGGAGCTAGGATCGTAAATGCATACTTTAAAGTCCTAAATTTACATCATCTTTTCGTAAATCATTTTGATTTAGAAAATTCATGATTATGATGTATATTTCTGCTAAAACATTTTTATTATATGTTTCCATGAATTATACCCAAGGTCAAGGTTATGTATGCTTAAAAATGTTAAGTTATGCCTTAATGTTCTATTTTGACCTAGTTATGATAAAAATGGCATAAATTATGAAATACTTATTGGAATTGTGTGATTCAAGTTGAAGAGTAAAATATACTCATACATGTATAACATATCCAAAAAATTTATAAAAATACCAAGGAATGAACCCTTGGTGATAGTTTGAAGTTTTGGTTTAAAATCTGCCCTAAGGAAGCAAGAATGCATACCAGGTGTCTGACGTTTTGCTCGACATAGAAAATGGTCCCTAAAAATTATGAAACATTAATTTTGTATTATTAAATATGTTTACTAATATTGGGTGTAATATCATGCAAAGTTATATTATATAAAAATTATGAAAATTCTAGGAATTTGAAGTTATGTTGTTTTTTTCCTTGAGAAACGATTTGGAAAAAAGTTGTAATAAAATGGGCATAACTTTGTCTACCGAATTCGTAAATTAATTCCGTAAATTGTGTTAGAACCCTAATTAATTGGGTGTTATATAAATGTGAAGTATAATATTTAATTCCTCTTTAGTTATTTCTGATTGACCAAATGATGTGATGTATTACTGGGTTTGATGTTAATCGGTGTATTCAAATACTAATGACATTGACTTGTTAGGTGGGGAAACAACTAATACTACCATAACAAGGAAGTAGTTTGGTATTAATATTAGCAAAAAATACAAGGCGAGTTACCTGTCCTATGAAATAGAGATGATTATATGTTCATATGTAAATGTGTAGTTCAATACATGTGTTAAAATGCTTATAGGAGTGATGTTGTATTTAGGAAACATATGCATATGATTGAAATTTTAAGTGATGTTATTTAATGTTAAGGACTGTGGTGGGTCCTGCAGGATATGGCGGTCCTGTTAATCCAACTTAAAGGTTTGTGTACTCGGGCCTAATAAAGGGATGTGGTGGTCCCCAATAACTGTGGTGGATTAATTGGCTTGTGGAGGGTCCAGGTTTGTGAGAGTTTCACAATTCCTGTTTGGTTATAACATTAAAACAAAATAAAAATGGTTATTCAATTTGGTTATAGGTGTGGTATATGGTCATTCACTAAGCTTATATTGCTTACACTCCTGTAATGTTATGTTTCAGGTATGCATATCGTTTGGAGTTCACTGCCAAGTTAGGACCTTAAAACGGGGGAGTGACGGATATCTTGTATGGTTTGAGTATCAAGAATATTGTAAGGAAATTTTTGTCCATTATCAATGTATTATGTCGCACGCCGTTACACCGTTGAAAAAATTCAAGATTCAAGATTCAACGGATCCGAATATCAAAAGAAGAAGAGGAATCACAGTCTGACAGCCGGACCGATCCGCTAAAATGAAAGAACCGATCCGGGTAACCGAATCGGTCCGCCTGAAAAACCCGGACCGATCCGATTGTTTGTTAGAAGGCCAGTATACCCCGGAACGCAAGCAAACCGATGAAGCCCGGAAGCGAACCGATCTGATCATCAACGGACCAATCCGCCTCAGAATAAAAGAACCGATCCGGTCAAATCGGACCGATTCGCCTCAGACCCGGACCGATCCCTCTGGGATAAACTCAAACAGATCATGTTCAGATTTTTAAGGCCCGAGCCTTCTTATTTAATCCCACTACGGGAAGTGGTTTTTTTTCAAGACTTAAACACACGATTTTCAGAGTACAGAAATCCCTAAGTCTTCACCTATTGAGCATCTAGACTCTAGGTTTTTTGATTCACACAAATTGCCAATCATTTGTGAATCTCTTTGCAACCCAGGAACGAAGCTTTGCTCTTGTTCAACCCTTGTGGAGAAGCCGTTTCTCTTCTCCATTGCAGCCCTACTGGAAAATGATAGTTCCAGCCGCGACTACAGAATCCGATACCTGAGGGTAATTCTTAGTCACTTGTATTTTTATTGTAATCCGATTGTAAGCCGTTTTCTTACAAATTATAGTGAAAATAAATGGTTTTGCCCTTTTGGGGGATTTTTCCTCATTTGCATGTGTTTGAATGTTCTTGCTTAGATTATCATCTTATTCAATCACATATTGTTGCATGTTTTTGGGTTTGTTTTGGGGTAAAAGGGTTTAATATATAATTTGCTCATTTGAACGCAAGCACACACGTTCTCAAATTGGTATCAGAGCAGGTTACGCTAATCTATTGCGTATTCCTATTTTCCGCAAAATTTTTGTAAGATATCAATTTTTTGAAAAAATTGATTTTTGAAAAAGTGCGTGTTCAAATGGAGAAGTTATATAATAAAATGCCTGTTTTTGACGGGACAAATTATGATTATTGGAAAGCCCGAATGAGGTCGGCTTTAAAAGCCATTGATGAACGTGTCTGGATCTTAGTTGAAAGAGGGTGGACTCGTCCCTCCGTGACTGTTGATAATGTGATCAACTTGAAACCTGACACTTCTTGGACTGATGAAGAATTTAAATGGGCATCTTTTAATTCTAAGGGTCTAAGTGCTATTTCTGGGTCTGTCACACCTGATGAGTTCAAACGTATAATGACGTGCACCACGTCAAAAGAAGCATGGGATGTTTTACAACTCACCCATGAAGGAACTAATGCTGTGAAAGAATCTAAGTTGCAAAATTTGACAACTCAATTTGAAACCATCACCATGCATGAATCTGAATGATTTGATGAATTTTTTGTTAGACTTTCTGACATTGTTAATACTAGCTTTAATCTTGGTGAACATATTCCTAATGGTAGAGTTGTTAAAAAGATTCTTCGTTCTTTACCTAAGCGTTTTATCCCTAAAGTCACTGTGCTAAATTCCATGGGTAATTTAAATACGCTAAAATTGGAAGAACTTGTAGGAGATTTGCAAACTTATGAAATTGATATGTTCCCTAAAACTGCTAAATCTAAAGATAAGGGAATTGTACATAATGCCCAGGAGAGAAGGAGTGAGGGGTCGACTAGAAAAAGTGTAGAGTCGTCTAGAAAGAGAGAGACTGACACGTCAGATTCTGAGTGTGATTTTGACCTAGATGATTTAGCTCTTTTTGCAAAAAATTTCGAGAGAATTCTCAAATTTAAGAAAAATGGCAATTTTAAAGATAAAAAGAAATTTGAGAAAAATAAGTTTGAAAATAAAAATGAAAAAGACTCCGAAAATCATCCTAAGACAGAAAGTGAGAGATGCTTTGAGTGTGCCAATCGTTTGAATAGAGAGAAAGGGAAAGCTATCCTTAATGCTACCCTTAGTGACGACAGTGAGGTCGAGACGGTGGATTCAGGAGATGAGTCACGACATGAGTGTAACTTCACCGCATTCATGGCCAGTCAAGTGAGCACTCCTAGTTCTCTTCACGACGATGAAGATGATGCTTCACAGGGACACCTCGACAGTGAGATCGATGAGAGTGAGGGGGAGGATGACTCAAGTGAGAGCGAGAGTGATATTCAACGCGCCTACGCTGAGTTATATTCTGAGTCATTTAAAACTAAAAAACGTAACAAAGAGCTAGTTCTTAAGATCACCGGCTTAGAGGAAGATTTAAGAAAGGCGAGAGAAAGAGAGTCCTCCATCGTCACCGCCCTGAGAGAGAGAGAATCTGCCTGTGTCGAGAAAGATATTATGTTCAGAGAGAGAGAGAGTGTTTTAGAGAAAGAGAGAGGGGACTTGACTAAACAAGTGGCTAGTCTTACGAGTCAGCTCCATTCCTCCGTGGAGACTCGAAAGAAACTTGAAGCCCTTGTTGCCCAGCTGACTCATGATCTTGAGAAAGCACGGGAAGTCAAGGTACAAATCGAGGATAGATCTGGGAAGATGGGAAAGATGCTCCTCGGCCCCACTTTAGGTTTTGGTGATCGGTAAGGAATTGTATATGATGGTGCCTCCACGTCCCAAATTTCACCTGGACCAGTTCCTGAGTTTACTACCACTCCTTATGGTCACCGACAAAAATCTCGAAGGAGAGTTCGACCAAGAAAGATAAACCAAGGTCCGCCTTTGATTGTACTCTTTTGTACTTATTGCAAAAGAAAAGGCCACCTTAGGGAGTCTTGCTATAGCATGGGTCGGACACGACGTACTATTGCTCCACCACGTCATAGTGATGAGTTTTCTAGTCTGAGAGAGCGAGTTGAGTTCTTAGCTGCCACGACTCAGAGTTTAATGGAAGAATTCCGACGGATGTCTTTGCCGTTAGTGAACGCTTCTCACATTCCAGCTAAAACCAACAACAACAAAGGCAAATAAAAGGTCATTCCTGTTTGGGTACCTAAGAAAGATAAAAAGGCCTTCGCTGTTCATGTTTCTCTCAAAGCTCATAATACCTCACAGTGGTATTTTGATAGTGGGTGCTCCAGACACATGACAGGTGATGCCTCATTTTTTACTACTCTTGAGGACTATCAGGATGGCAGAGTCACCTTTGGAGATGGGAGTAAGTCTAGCATTATAGGACGTGGTACTGTCGAGTTACCTGGATTTCCTAAGCTAGAAAATGTTTTGTACGTCAAAGGTTTGAAAGCAAACCTTCTCAGCATTAGCCAGCTGTGCGACGCTGACTTTGCAGTAAAGTTTGACCGGGACGCGTGTAAAGTCTATAATCAAGCCGGTAAACTATTAGTGCAAGGGGTGAGGACCGAGGATAATTGCTATGGGACTGAGCCCACATCCTCACTTGTCTGCAACAGCGCCACGATCACTCTTATGGATCTGTGGCACCAACGTCTAGGTCACGTGAACGTTAGAGATCTTAATCGTTTACCTAAAAGGGACCTAGTGCGTGGATTACCATCCCTTGGAAAGTCAACTTCGACCGTTTGTGGACCCTGTCAGTTGGGAAAATAAATTCGTAGTCCTCATAGGAAGTTACATTCCATTACCACCTCTCGTGTTATTGAGTTGATTCACATGGATATTATGGGTCCCACTCGTAATGAGAGTCTAGGTGGTAAGAGGTAAATCCTCGTGATGGTAGATGATTTCTCCAGATACTCCATTGTAGGTTTTCTGAGAGAGAAATTTGAAGCTGTAGATTTTTTAACGACCAAGTTTTGTGTCCTGCAAAATCAACACGGTGTCACTATTAACAGGATGCATAGTGACAATGGCACTTAATTCACATAAGCAAAGGTAGACCTTTACTGTGATAGCCTCGGGATCAAACATGAGTTTTCTACTGTGAGAACTCCTCAGCAAAATGGGATTGTTGAGAGAAAGAATAGAACGATCCAAGAGATGGCTAGATCTATGCTTTTAGGTCGTAAAGTTTCTAGGAGATTTTGGGCAGAGGCAGTGTCTACTGCATGCCACACGGTGAATAGGGTGTATTTGCGTCCACACACACTTCAGACTCCTTATGAGTTGTGGACTGGCAAGAAGCCCAACCTGGCATATTTCCGTGTTTTTGGGAGTAAATGCTACATCCTACGGGATAGAGAGCAATTAGGAAAGTTCGACTCTCGGAGTGATGAGGGAATATTTCTAGGATATTCATCGACTAGAAGAGGATACCGGGTTTTTAACCTGAAGAGCTCTAAGGTTATGGAATCAATAAACGTCACAGTGCAAGATGACGAACCTTCAACGGTTATTGATCCTAACCTTCAGTGTGAGGATGAGGATTGTTCGGACAGTGATTTACCTGTTCCTCTCTCAAACTCTGTGGACCCTACTCCTGTGTTAGGGGACACACCTGCTTGGGTTCGCAAGAGTCATGACCCGTCAGCCATTGTTGGCAATCCCACTCTAGGGGTCAAGACTCGTGCTCAGCTAGAAAACGTTATCAGCCATCTTTGCTACACGTCCAAAGTCGAGCCCAAAAACCATAAAGAAGCACTCAAGGATGAACACTGGATATCTGCTATGCATGATGAGTTGCTTCAGTTTAAAAAGAATAATGTCTGGGAATTAGTCCCCCGACTTAGCGAGAGAAATGTCATAGGTACCCGGTGGATTTTCAAGAACAAAATGGATGAAAATGGTACCATAATCAGAAATAAGGCTAGGTTGGTCGCTCAAGGCTACACACAAATAGAGGGTGTAGACTTTGGGGAGACATTTTCTCCTGCTGCGAGGCTTGAGTCCGCCCGTCTTCTGCTCGCCATCGCATGTCATCTGCGCTTCAAGGTATATCAGATGGATGTCAAGAGTGCCTTTCTGAATGGCATTCTACAGGAGGAGGTTCATGTGGAACAACCAAAAGGGTTTGAATACCCTCAACACCCAGAGCACGTCTACTATCTTAGAAAAGCCTTATATGGTTTGAAGCAAGCACCCCGTGCTTGGTACGAGAGGCTTACTTCCTATCTCTTAGCTCGTGGCTTCAAGAGAGGGGGAGTAGATATGACGTTGTTCGTCAGGAGAGATGACGGTGCTATTTTGGTTGCCCAGGTCTATGTGGACGACATAGTCTTTGGATCCACATGCTCCCAGCATGCTCACCACTTTGAGGAGGAGATGAAAAGTGAGTTTGATATGAGCATGGTTGGTGAGCTTACATTCTTCCTTGGTCTCCAGGTTCGTCAGGTAGAGGATGGGATGCTCATATCCCAATCCAAGTATGCTAGAGACCTAGTGAAGAAATTTGGTTTAGACTCTGCTAAGAATGCACGTACACCTATGAGTACCACTACCAAGCTTAGTAAGGACACTTCAGGCAAGGACGTAGAGCAAACCTTATATCGGAGTATGATAGGTAGTTTTCTCTATATGACTGCCAGTCGTCCCAACATCGCCTTTAGTGTTGGAGTCTGTGCGCGATATCAAGTGTCCCCGAAAGATTCACATTTACTTGCTCTAAAACGTATTATTAAATACTTGAGTGGGACTCTATCATACGACATTTGGTATTCCTTTGATACCGATGACCGTTTGTCCGCCTATTCGGATGCCTATTGGGCTGGGGATGTGGATGGTTATAGGAGCACTTCTGGTGGGTGTTTCTATTTTAGTTCTGCTCTAGTCTCCTGGCTGAGCAAGAAGCAAAATTCCATCTCTTTGTCCACTGCGGAGGCTGAGTACATAGCCGTTGGGAGTTGTTGTACACAACTCTTGTGGATGAAGCAAATGTTGGAGGATTATGGGATTTCACAAGACACCATGATCATTTCTTGTGATAACACGAGCGCGATACACATATCCCATAATCCCGTCCAGCATTCGCGCACAAAACACATCAGGATACGTGAGCACTTTATTCGTCAGTTAGTTGAGGAGAACACTGTATCCCTGAGTTTTGTTCCCATCGACCGTCAGTTAGCCGACATTTTCACGAAACCTTTAGATACCCTTAGATTTGAGAGTCTTAGGAAGTCTTTGGGGATTTGCACAGTTGACTGAGGGCTTGGTCTATGTCTATAATAGGATGCTTCTTCATGTTCATATCATATGCTTCCTATTGCTAGTCTGTTTATATGTACCATTGCTTAGTTCTCCAACTTGTATTTATTCTTTTTGCTGTGTATATTTCTTTAGAAAAAGCACAAAAAGATTTTATTTTGATAAAAATTTTGAAAAAGACCAAAAAGATTTTTATTTTTTTTTGCTTCTTTTATGGATGAACATTTAAGGTAGCCAAGTCACAACTTCACTTCATTTATCCATGTGACTGTTTGATAGAGATTTGAGACGCTACATCATTTCATCCATGTGATTTACTTAGTATGGAGTCTTTGAGATGTAATTAGTGATATCTTCCTACATGTTTGACTCCTATATCCTTTATTGCACACATGCACGACTATATTTGATTATTGCACTTGTCTATCTCATATTGGCTTGAGTGCTTCCATCTCAATTCTGTCTATACAATGTACAATATGCGATAAAACTTGATAAGATTGGAATGCATGTAAAAACCGTTTTGGTGAGACTGTGTGTTTTTGTATAATGGGAGGGGCTGCGAAAGGTAATCATCTATCCTTTGCGCAAAAGCCACCGTTAAAAGGGACCTAAAAAATGGAGAAATTTTAATATCTGAGGTCCAAAGAGGTTAAAAGTGCCCGAAAAAATTTAAAGGCAATAAAAAGCAATTCATGACAAATATGGGCCACTTAGGTTTCACCATCAATTCTCCAAAGTTTGAGAATTTAGAAATGCCCCTATTCACAATTATATCTGAGGGAGTTTGGTTGGAGAATCTTTAAACAGGTTTGCACTTCCTTGAAAGTCCTGAAAAAGCATAAAATCATTTTGGACGTTATTGGTGTGAAAATCACTTTGAGCTTTGATTTGTTGATTTGATTGAGTCAATATCTTATATTGTCATTATTTTACACCAAAGGAAGTATTAGAGTTCATTCTCTAGGAATATCCAATATTCATCATGCACAGATGTCATGTTTGTATGCATTGATTTTCCTATCGAATTTGATCACACCACTTCATTTACGCTATCATCGACTTGGTTGCTTTGTGCTCATTCATGGTGTGATTTTATCCTAGTGACACCCCGCACTTACTTATTTGATTTGTTTCTCTCATTTGTCTATTTGGGGACATCATAAAAAGGGGGGAGAATGAATTATCTTATTATTTATGGGGGAGTTTTGAAAGATTTGAAAGTTTGAGTTTGCTCAAAAATTTATATGTTTATTCATCTCATTTCAAACTCGATATGTCACTTAGTATTTTGCTTTGTCTCATGTGTGTAGGTACTACATGAATTATCATTGGATTGCACACCCTGATGAGAAAAGCATTGAGATTCCTGCAGAATTGAAGAGCAAACGCTGTAGTCTTATTCAATTGTATCTTTCCAGTTTTGGGTTCATGGAAGGGTAGATTTGTATAGGCATTTTTAGTTGTTTTGATAATTCAGATGTTTGTTTTTATGTATGTACCGGCATAGACATAGGGGGAGATTTGTAAGGACATTTTTGTCCATTATCAATGTATTATGTCGCACACCGTTACACCGTTGAAGAAATTCAAGATTCAAGATTCAACGGATCCGAATATCAAAAGAAGAAGAGGAATCATAGTCTGACATCCGGACCGATCCACTGAAATAAAAGAACCGATCCTGGTAATTGGACCGGTCCGCCTAAAAGACCCGGACCGATCCGCTTGTTTGTCAGAAGGCCAGTATACCCCGGACCGCAAGCAAACCGATGAAGCCCGGAAGCGAACCGATCCGCCTCAGAATAAAAGAACCGATCCGCTTCAGACCCGGACCGGTCCGCCTGGGATAAACTCAAACAGATCGTGTTCAAACCGTGTTCAATTTTTTAAGGCCCGAGCCTTCTTATTCAATCCCACTACGGGAAGTGGTTTTTTTTCAAGACTTAAACACACGATTTTCAGAGTACAGAAATCCCTAAGTCTTCACCTATTGAGCATCTAGACTCTAAGTTTTTTAATTCACACAAATTGCTAATCATTTGTGAATCTCTTTGCACCCCAGGAACGAAGCTTTGCTCTTGTTCAACCCTTGTGGAGAAGTCGTTTCTCTTCTCCATTGCAGCCCTACTGGAAAGCGATAGTTCCAGCCGCGAATAAAGAATCCGATACTTGAGGGTAATTCTTAGTCACTTGTATTTTCATTGTAATCCGATTGTAAGCCGTTTTCTTACAAATTATAGTGAAAATAATTCGTTTTGCCCCTTTGGGGGATTTTTCCTCATTTACATGTGTTTGAATGTTCTTGCTTAGATTATCATCTTATTCAATCACATACTGTTGCATGTTTTAGGGTAAAAGGGTTTAATATATAATTTGCTCATTTGAACGCAAGCACACACGTTCTCAAATCTTATTGTGTAAATATTAAACTAAAGATCTTGGTTATGTAAAGTTGTGTAGTACTTATAGGTGACATGTAAATGTAGTTATGTTTTCATCTACACATAACTTTGATAAAAAAAGATCCCATGCTATTTTTCCTTAGAGATTTAAATTAAAGCATTGTTTATTATTTAAGGAAATTTATCGCTAATTTACAAGGAGGAGTTTAACTTAATTAAGTCGGGTAGCGACAACTTGGTATCAGAGCATGGTTATTAGGTTCTGGATAGGGTGTGAGGGTCTAGATTGGCAGTGGACACTAGAAAGTGAGTTTGTTTTGCACCTGGATTTTGACTAACAATGTTAATATTAAACTGCTGCTATTGTATTTTGTTTAAGTGAATTATATTGCAGTGAATGATGGATCCACATGAGATGCATGATGGAGTAGAGGGTGAAGCATATTATGTTCCTAATAGTCAGTAAGGACATAGACATATTCAAGTGGAGGAACCAGAGGTGCAACAACAATTTATTGATGACGTGGGAAGAATATTACGTGCGGTGGCACAACTTATGGAACAAGTAAGAGGTGGAGAACATGGTGGGGATAGGGACAAATTGCATGAGAGGTTCATGAAGTTAAATCCTCCAGCATTTACTGGGACTATGGATCCGTTAGTAGCAGAGGGGTGGATTAGAAAGATAGAAACAATATTCAAGGTGATGGAAGTGCGGGATGAACAAAAGGTTTTTTCTAGCAACCTTTAGGTTAGAGGATGATGCAAAGTTATTGTGGGATGCAACAGAAAGGTTACTTACTACAATGGGGGGAGTGGCGCCAATAAATCCTCCACAAATTGCATGGGAGAGGTTTGTGAAGGTGTTCTTTGAAAAATATTTCCCAAGTCTTTATAGGAAAGAGAAAGAGGAAGAATTTATCATGTTGAAACAGGGGAACAGAACAGTGGCAGAGTATGAAGCTTTATCTATATCCTTATCTAGATTTGCACCTGACTTGCTGAGGATGGAAGAAAGTAAATGTGATCAGTTTCAAACCGGGCTGAGTGTAGATATAAAAATCATGGTTGCTAATATGAAGATCACGGATTATGTGGACTTGGTGGATAGGGCCATGGTGTTTGAAAAGTCAATAAAAGAAATGCAAGTTGAACACTCAAAGAAAACTAGACATAATGGTATAAGATCATATGGATGGGAGGCGGGAACCTTAACTCAGAGTGTAGCACGAGGAGTACCTAAGGGTAAAGAATTTAAAAATAATAGAAATGCACGTGGAATATTTCAAGCTCGAGGTGGAAGGACTGGGATGAATCGGTCAAAAAATGCATTTGTGATGGGACCGAGGGCCATATTTTGTTATAGATGTGGTGGTCAAGGGCACATGTCTCGGGAGTGTATAATAGCTGAGACGACACCTTTATGTTTCGATTGTCATGAACCGGGGCTCTTAAATAAAGAATTGTCCAGCGATGGGAGCTACAACTTCAGTTGGGAGTGTGATAGTAGGAGATAGGATTTCTACACCGAAAGTACACAGGGGAGGTAGAGGAGGAGTGTCTCAAAACCAAGGCCAAGGAAGAGTGTTTGCACTGACGCAACAAGATGCACAAGCTATGCCTAACATAGTGACATGTACACTTCCTATTGGTGATAAAGATGGTTATGTGTTGATAGATCCTGGTTCTACACATTATTTTGTGTCTTTACTTTATCTGTTGCATCTTAATAAACCATTATCATCATTAGATTCTGGTTTATCTATTGTTACTCCAGTGGGGGAGTTGGTTTTTATTGAGAGGGTATATAAGGAGTGTGTGGTGCGAGTGCGTGAAAAATAATTACTAGTTGACTTATTACCTCTCGATATGCGCGACTTTGATGTAATACTGGGTATGGATTGGTTAGCCTCATATCATGTATGTTTGGATTGCTTTAAAAAGGAGGTAGTGTTTCGATTACCGGGTGAACCTGAATTTAAATTTATTGGGGAACGAAATGTCACTCCAACATGTTTGATCTCTGCTACAAAATGTTGTGAATTTCTAAGGAAAGGATGTGAGGGTTATCTTGCTCATATGGTGGACACACGATAAGAGGCTGGAAAACTATCAGATATACTAGTAGTTAATGAGTTTGCAGATGTCTTCCCAGAAGAACTCCCAGGGTTAGCACCAGACCGTGAGGTGGAATTTTCCATTGAGTTAGTACCAGGAAGTGCACCAATATTTATTTCACCATATCATATGGCACCTGCAGAATTAAAAGAGCTAAAGATACAGTTGCAAGATTTGTTAGATCGTGGTTTTATAAGGCCTAGTGTATCACCATGGGGAGCCCCAGTATTATTTGTGAAGAAGAAAGATGGAACCATGAGGCTGTGCATCGATTATCGTCAATTGAATAAGGTGACTATCCATAACAAATACCCACTACCCCTCATTGATGACTTGTTTGATCAGTTGCAAGGAGCCAAAGTATTTTCCAAGATTGATCTTAGATCCGGATATCATCAATTGAAAGTAAGAGATTGTGACATTTCTAAGACTGCTTTTCGTTCCAGGTATGGACATTATGAATTTCTTGTCATGCCAATTGGGTTGACAAATGCACCGACCGTATTCATGGATTTGATGAATCGTATATTTCACCCATGCGTGGATTCTTTTGTTATTGTCTTCATTGATGATATTTTGAGATATTCTCGTAGTAGGGATGAGCACAAACACCACCTGCGTATTATTTTAC
This sequence comes from Sambucus nigra, assembly GCA_949130495.1. NCBI lineage: Eukaryota > Viridiplantae > Streptophyta > Magnoliopsida > Dipsacales > Adoxaceae > Sambucus > Sambucus nigra. The sequence continues at coordinate 79,299,483 of OX422221.1, read as the reverse complement.
AGACCTTGCGAGAGAAGCAGTTGTATGCTAAATTTTCTAAATGTGAATTTTGGCTAGACAAGGTAGTATTTTTGGGGCATGTTATTTCTGCTGATGGTATTTGTGTGGATCCTAAAAGGTAGAAGCATTAATGAATTAGGAAAGACCAACTAGTGTGACAGAGGTACGCAGCTTTTTTGGGATTGGCGGGCTATTACAGGAGGTTTATACCGGGGTTTTCTTCTATTGCATTGCCATTGACTAAGCTTACCAGAAAGGAGAACAAGTTTGTCTGGAGTGGCAATTGTGATAAAAGCTTTGAAAAATTAAGGGGTAAGTTGACATCAGCTCCAGTATTGACTATCCCAACGGGTACAGAAGGTTTAGTTATTTATAGTGATGCCTCGTATCAAGGACCCGGTTGTGTGTTAATGCAGCATGGAAAGGTAATTGCTTTTGCTTCTCGAAAATTAAAGATACATGAACGCAACTACCCTACACACGATCTTGAGTTGGCCGCAGTAGTTTTTGCATTAAAAATCTGGAGTCACTACTTATATGGTGTTAGTTGTGAAATTTTTACTGACCATCAAAGCTTAATATACTTGTTTACACAAAAAGACTTGAACTTGAGGCAAAGAAGGTGGATGGAACTTATAAAAGATTATGATTTCACAATACATCACCATTTGGGTAAAGCTAATGTTGTTGCTGATGCTTTCAGTAAAAAATCTCTAGGCATAGTATCTTGTATTGTATTCGAGTTGACCTGCTGAGAGAGTTAGCTTTAATGGGGTTGTAATTAACTTTGAATGAGTCTTACGGAATAGTAGCACATTTAAATGTTAGACTCACGTTGATAGACTGGATAAAACAAGCACAGGCAGGAGATACAGAATTGGAGAAAGTTAGAGATAATATGAAAAAGGGTAAAGCAAATGAATTTTCTATTCGGGACGATGACATTATAGTGTACGAAAACCGTTTGTGTGTACCTAACATGCCTGGTTTAAGAAGAATGATTTTAGAGGAAGCCCACTGTTCTTTATATGCTATGCATCTAGGGAGCACGAAACTGTATAGAGACTTGAAACAATGTTATTGGTGGCCGGGAATGAAACACGTCATTACAAATTTTATTGCTAGATGTCTAGTTTGCCAACAGGTGAAGGTGGAGCATCAGAAGCCAAGTGGTTTACTACAACCCTTACCTATTCCTGAGTGGAAATGGGAGCATGTTACTACAGATTTTGTTATAGGTTTACCAAAATCATCACGAGGGTTTGATTCTATTTGGGTTATCGTTGATAGGTTGACTAAGTCTGCACATTTTCTTCCTCTTAAAACTACTTACTCCATGGATAAATATGCCAAATTATATGTGGATGAGATTATTAGATTGCACGGTGCACCTGTTTCTATTATTTCTGTTCGAGATCCTAAGTTTACTTCTCACTTTTGGCCTAGTTTACAACAAGCTTTGGGGACTAAATTGAAATTTAGTACATCTTTTCATCCTCAAAATGATGATCCGTCAAAAGAACGATCCAAACACTTGAAGACATGTTATGCATCTGTGTATTGGAGTTCAAGGGAAGTTGGGATGAACACTTTCCACTAATAGAGTTTGCTTATAACAATAGCTATCATTCGAGTATTAATATGGCTCCTTATGAAGCTTTGTATGGGAGAAAATGCAGAACTCCAGTATGTTGGATTGAAGTAAGAGAAGGTAAACTACTTGGACCAGAAATTGTATAGCAGACTACGGAAACGATAAATCTTATCCATAATCACTTGAAGGTGGCGCAAAGTAGACATAAAAGTTATGTAGACAGCCGAAGGAAAGAATTGAAATTTGAGGAAGGTGATCGAGTATTCCTACATGTTTCTCCTTGAAGAGGGGTTATGAGATTCGGGAAGAAGGGAAAGTTAAGTCCCAGGTACATTGGACCTTATGAGATAATGAAACAAGTTGGAGCCGTAGTTTATAAATTGGCGTTACCATCAGAATTTCCCGAATACACGATGTTTTTCATAAATCCATGTTACGTAAGTATGTGCCTGATCCTTCACATGTGTTTATTTCACAACCGATAGAGCTTCAAGATGACTTAACCTATGTGGAGGAACCAATTGCTATTGTAGATCGAAAGGAGAAAGTGTTACGTATTAAAACCATTTCACTAGTTAAGGTGATGTGGAGAAGTCAGAATGTGGAGCATGGCACTTGGGAAGGGGAGGATAACATGAAGAAGCAATATCCTCATTTATTTGGTAAGTTTCTTATGCGTTAAATTTTGAGGACGAAATTTTTATAAGAGGGGTAGAATTGTAAGGCCCTAAAACTTGATTAGGAAGGTTAATTACATGAAAAGTTATAACTTAGGAGTTATAAGTAATAAATTGGTTATGTGTGTTAAATATGTTAACTATCATGTTTAGGGGATGCTTGCTCATGTGATATATGTGTTGTTTACATTAGGTGCTAATTGAACTTATGATCGGGGATACCATGTTTAGAACATATGATTAGTTATGTGGTTAAATGCATCATAAATTATGTTTTTAATGCATGATTATGTTTATAAAAGTAAATTGGGGTGTTGATACGAAATTGGCAATGTTTGGTCGCCAAATGTGAAAGTTTTGAGATCTCGGTAAATTGCTACTTTCCTATTCGAGCCCAAATTAGGCGAATTAATTTTATGATTTTTGGAAAAAAAACATGAAAGTTGTAGATGTTTAAGTTATCTACTCATATACACAAAGAGGGAGTAAATCGGGGCCCATGATAGTGAGTAATGGTGATTTTACCAAGGTGGGACAAATGTGTCATTAATGGAATTGTCTAATTCGACCTTTCATCCAATCAATCACGTGTTACCACTACCCCTATTGCTATTGTACCACTATACAACGTATTTATGATTATAAATGAGAGTTTTGTCTTATTCCTCATAGGAAATAACAAGTTTTGCCTAAAGAGATAGAAAGAGAAGAAAGTTAAGGAAGAAATCTTTTGGAAAATTTCTATAAATCGAGAAATCCTCATAAGGTAATTACATCTTTATTAAAGTTGGTCACATGGATGAGTTCTATACTTGGCATGTTTTTATTTTTGATTTGTATATATATTTTAATGATACACATATTGATGAATTGTGTTGGAACAAGGATGGGTTAAGAACATAAGTTAGAACTGGAGCTAGGATCGTAAATGCATACTTTAAAGTCCTAAATTTACATCATCTTTTCGTAAAGCATTTTGATTTAGAAAATTCATGATTATGATGTATATTTATGATAAAACATGTTTATTATATGTTTCCATGAATTATAGCCAAGGTCAAGGTTATGTATGCTTAAAAATGTAAAGTTATGCCTTAATGTTCTATTTTGACCTAGTTATGCTAAAAATGGCATAAATCATGGAATACTTATTGTAATTGAGTTATTCAAGTTGGAGAGTAAAATATACTCATACATGTATAATATATCCAAAAATTGTATAAAAACACCAAGTAATGAATCCTTGGTGATAGTTTGAAGTTTTGGTTTAAAATCTGCCCTAAAGGAGCAAGAATGCATACCAGGTGTTTGAGGTTTTGCTCAATATAGAAAATGAGCCCTAAAAATTATGAAACATCAATTTTGTATTATTAAATATGTTTACTGATATTGGGTGTAATATCATGCAAAATTATATTGTATAAAAATTATGAAAATTCCAGGAAGTTGAAGTTGTGTTGTTATTTTTCTTGAGAAACGATTTGGAAAAGGTTGTAATAAAATGGGCATAACTTTGTCTAGCGAATTCGTAAATTAATTCTGTAAATTGTGTTAGAACCCTAATTAATTGGGTGTTATATAAATGTTAAGTATAATATGTAATTTCTCTTTAGTTATTTTTGATTGACCAAATGATGTGATGTATTACTAGGTTTGATGTTAATCGATGTATTCATATACTAATGACATTGACTTGTTAGGTGGAGAAGCATCTCATACTACCATACCAAGGAAGTAGTTTGGTATTAATATTAGCACCAATCCAAGGTGAGTGACCTATACTATGAAATATATATGATTATATGTTCATATGAAAATGTGTAGTTCAATACATGTGTTAAAATGCTTATGGGAGTGATGTTGTATTTAGGAAAAATATGCATATGATTGAAATATTAAGTGATGTTATTTAATGTTAAGGACTGTGGTGGGTCCTACATGATTTTACGGTCCTATTAATCCAACTTAAAGGTTTGTGTTCTCGGGCCTAATAAAGGGATGTGGTGGTCCCCAATAACGGTGGTGGATTAATTGGACTGTGGCGGGTCCAGGCTTTTGAGAGTTTCACAATTCCTATTGGGTTATAGCATTAGAACAAAATAAAAATGGTTATTCAATTTGGTTATAGGTGTGGTATATGGTCATTCACTAAGCTTATATTGCTTACACGCCTGTAATGTTATGTTTCAGGTATGCCTATCGTTTGGAGTTCACTGCCAAGTTAGGACCTTAAAACGGGGGAGTGACGGATATCTAGTATGGTTTGAATATCAAGAATCTTGTTGTGTAAATATTAAACTAAATATCTTGGTTATGTAAAGTTGTGTATTACTTATAGGTGACATGTAAATGTAGTTATGTTTTCATCTACACATACCTTTGAAAAAAAAATCTCATGCTATTTTTCCTTAGAGATTTAAATTAAAGCATTGTTTATTATTTAAGGCAATTTATCGCTAATTAACAAGGATGAGTTTAACTTAATTAAGTCAGGGTGAAACATAAATGCCTAGGGTCAGCAACATCCCTCCTCCGCTCAGGAGTAGGTAGGTCCTTTCGTGCTGCTTGGGGTGGTCCCATGGCCTTTTGATGTGGCTGAGTAGTTGCCGGAGTTATCATCTCCCGTGAGACCCCAGGTGGTCTTATTATTATGTTTTAGATTAGCTGGGAAAATTGTTCTTGCATGGCTTGTTGAGTTTCCGCTAAGGACTTCAAGGCTGCTTCCACCTCACCCATCCTAGACTGAGGTGGTGCATGACTGGAACTGGGTCTTCCAACACCAGATGGTGTAGGTGGTAACTCTGGTGCCATGTAAAAATACTAGAGATCTTGTAAATGAAAACCCTGGAGAGCGTGGTACCTTTAAGGATCTCTTTCAATCGTGGAACAGCTCCATGCGATGGGGGAGGACTGGTGCACCACTAGAGTCTCCAGTGAGACCAAGATTCAAGAAGGAAGATATGTAGATTCTCGTTCCCACAGACGGATACAAAATGATGATGGAAATAGCACCACTAGATAAGGTGTTGATGATCTCACTCTAGCAATAACAATGGCAGCACAAGAATATGTATATCTAGTAGAGGGATGTGAGTCCAATAGGAGAAACACCAGTATATAAGTAGTTCAGCCAATCTAGCCTACATCCACTCTGAGTGTGTGAGTAATTTCACTATAATGGAGGCACTAATGGCTTATGATACAATCGCTAACTTTCTCTCTCTACTGTGTATACTAGAAGAGTTTTAGCCAGTGTTACAATTATCGATCCCCTTGCAAGGTAGGAGAAGGAATATATTTTTAGTGCTTGGGGGGTGTAATGTACTCCCAAGCATGCGTTGAGCATAAATGGGTTAAATGCATTAATCATAAGTGGACACTTGGCTGTGCCATATGTAAGAAATGATGACCAAATATTCCCCCACTTGAAGGGAATGATTCTATTATAACGTAATTGCCACGTGCTTCAAGTCTTACATATGCTTGCGTATTGTGGCCTCCCGCGTGTCCCTCTCGGGAGTGCTTTGACCGGCATCGTTGATGAGGTGAAGAAATGTAGAGAGATGGAGTCTCTAGTCTATTTTACTAAAAATATACAAAAATAAGGGAGCCATCCCGAAGGACAGCATCCTAAAACATACTGATACATACGAGACCAAAATGATTCGAAAAGGGTCCGGAGGCTAAGTTACGAAATGGGAAGGTGTTAGGCACCAATTTCGCCCTTACGATCTCTCATGGGTCGTTGCTATTTTCCTTTATTTCCCCATGATATGTCTGCATGTGTATACGTAGTGGAGGTAGGGATCATTGAGTTGTATCATGGAAGGGATAAAGCGAGTCATCCATAGGAATTTTTCTAAAAATAATATTAGAAAATAGGATTTACGCGGTTATCCTCGCGTTGACCATTATAACAGAACGATAACGCACATGGAATAATACACCACTAAGAAAAAATATATGTATATGTAAATATATAGAATTTAAGAGAACTGAGTTTAAAGAATATAGAAAAAATAGAAAATGAGAGAAAATTAGGAATAGGACTCGAGTCACGAGATTTACCCCGAGACGCCTACGTAGCCTATAGAGGCATCAAAGTCCACGTAGTTCGCATGAAAAATGAGGGGTGGGGTTTATCCCATAAATCCAACTGGGGACTTCTCTTATGTGTGTGTTTGAAAAAGTGTTTTAGTTATGAGAAAAGTGTGAGAATTCCCGTTTGGAAGTTATGAGCAAATCATATTTTTCTTATTTTTTGGGTTTTATTTATATAAAAATAAGAGATGTGAAATAATACTAAATAAAAAAGTATATTAGGATATGTAAGATGAGAGAATAAAAATGTTAAGTAATAAAACGAATTGATGCGAATTTAGGGGAATTTAAAGAGAGAGTTGAGAAAGTTGGACCTTCTTGAAGATCTTGAGCATGATCTCGGATGTTGGAGAGAAGCCCTTGCACTTGGGTGATGATGGAGGGTACTTAATTCACCAAGTTTGATGAAAAAGGTGATGAAAGGTGAAGGTTAGAAAGGGATTTGGATATGGAAATCACGCTGACTTCGAGAGGAGTTTTCTAATCTTACTGAGAGTGATGGATATATGATCTTCTCCTCCTTTTGGAATGAGGTTAGGACCTCCCCTTTATAGGCCCAGGTCATTGTCGATTAGCATAGCCCTAGTCTTGCCAATCGGCAGGTTTATTTAGGCACACTGTCGATAAGCAGGGTTTGGAACCTGCCGTTTGGTAGTCTCTTTCAGGTTCCTTCAAAAAATCGATCGTAGAGCGCAAACTATTGATCCAAATCTTGCACAAGGTGAACCATTAGAAAGGTTAGGAGATGTATTCGAAAGTACTTTGGACAGCTCCTGGGTTTGGGAGTTGACTTTGGGTCAAATGTGGCTCTAAAGCGCTCGTCGGTCCTTTGGACGGGGAAACTTCGGACGCAAACAGATTGTTCGTCCGCATGGTAAGTCAAAATCACACACGGGGTGAACCGTTGGAAAGGTCAGGAGATGTACTTCAATATTCTAAAGAGTTTGACTTGGTTCAGGGAGTTGACTTTGGTCAATCGAAGTCTAGAAGCGTTCAGTGATCTTTCGGAGTAAAACGGATCATTTGTCCGTACCGTAAGTCAAAATCGTGCACGGGGTGGACTGTTGGAAAGGGGTTTCAGTGCCCTTAGAAGATTCATTCAATTTTGGTTGAGCTGAAGAGTTTACTTTGGTCAAACGGAGCCTGGGAGCATCCGGTGACCTCCAGATCGAGTTTCGTGGGAAAATGGGTCATTTGTCTGCACCATAAGTCAAAATTATGCACGGGATGGACCGTTATAAAGGGGATTCAATGACCTTCGAAGATTCATTCAGTCTTGTTCAAGCTGAAGAGTTTGACTTTTGGTCAAACGGAGTCTGGGAGTGCCCGATGGCCTTTAGGTCAATACCCGGGGTATGACTTGGGTTTTTAATGATGAAGGTAGGTGCATAGGGACCTAAATAGAGGTTAGGGGGTGTTAAAATGGGGTGTCTATAGAGCCCCTTGACGAGTGAGTTTGGAATAAATGATAGCCATCGTATAGACACCACATAATGCCTTTAAAAGGGGATGATCAGATGGTCGAGGTTAATTCTGAGGACCTAAGGATGAAGATGACCGATTCTACGGGTCGAAGCCAATTCTGAGGCCTTGAAGATGAGGGTGATCGATTCTACGAGTTGAAGACAATTCTGAGGGCTTGAAGATGAGGGTGACCGATTCTGTGGGTCGAAGCCGATTCTGCGGGCTTGGGGATGAGGATGACTGATTCTGTGGGTCAAAGTCGATTCTGAGGTCTTAATCATGAGGGTGACCGATTCTGCTGGTCGATGCCGATTTTGAGGTCTTAAGGATGAGGGTGATTGATTCTGCGAATCGAAGCCGATTCTACGAGTCAAAGTCGATTCTGCAGGATTAATGGTGTATGCTGGGGATGGTCTTAAAGGAAGTGATGATCAAAGATTTAGCTCAATTTTGAGGGCCTACAACAATGATAGGGGTGACCAATTTTGCGGGTCGAAGCCAATTCTGAAGGCTTAGGCTGTGATGACCGATTCTGCGGGTCGAAGCAAATTATGCGGGCTTAATTTTGAGATGACCAATTCTGCGAGTCGAAGCCAATTCTGCGGGCTTAAGTTAAGATGACCAATTATGTGTGTCGAAACCAATTCTGCGGGCTTAAGTTTGAGATTCCCAATTCTACGGGTCAAAGCCAATTATGCGGACTTAAGTTGAGATGATAAATTCTACAGGTTGAAGCCAAATTTACGGGCTTAATTTGGGGATGACCAATTCTGTGGGTCGAAGCCAATTCTGCGGGCTTCAGTTGAGATGATAAATTCTGTGGTTCGAAGACAATTTTGCGAGCTTCAGTTGAGATGACGAATTCTGTGGTTCGAAGCCAATTTCGCGGGCTTAAGTTGGGACGACCTATTCTGCGGGTCGAAGCCAATTATATGGGCTTAAGTTTGAGATGACCAATTCTGCGGGTCAAAGTCAATTCTACGGGTCAAAGCTAATTCTGCGGGCTTAAGTTGAGATGACTAATTTTGCGGGTCGAAGCCAATTCTACGAGCTTACAGTGAGATGACCTCGGGGAACTCTGCAGGGGAAATTACCTCCTGATTTTGATTTGAGCTTGGTAGATGATTTCTAGGGAAATTATTAGGTGGTCCAGGGTTTGGACATATTTCTTGGGAAAAATTGAGACTTTTGGGGAATAAGAGATGATCCTGAAGTTTTGGATATTTTTGAGGTCCTTTGGGGACGTTTTCGGGGAGTGATTCGCTTGTCTTTTGAGAGTTTTGCTGGGGAAATAGGGGTTCCACTTGAGGAAGTGCGGAATTTTTTTAGTGAAAATGCTCTAAATCCTTTTCGAGATTTTAAAGAATTTTATGAGGATTTTTTTAGGGTTTTCTGGTATTTTTTGGGAATTTCTATACGAAAATTTAAGGGAGGTACTGATCGGCATGGTGTATAGGGTGCAATTCGAAAGTGGCACATACTTTTGAGCTGCCTCGAGAAGTTAAAGGGGCAGTGACGATCGGTAGGTGGGGGTGCAGTGCCGATCGTCATGACCCTTGGCATCTTATATAAAGGGGGTGAATTCCCCTCATTTTTCATAGCCTCTTTCCTTCTCTCTTTTTGCGATTTTGTTCTGCGAATCGTCTTAGTATTTTGCAATCTAAAAAAATGGCTACTTTTGTGAGCACTGCAGTACACATGGAGTGGTTAGCTATTGATGACTGGGCAAACACGGAGTGGAGGGCCATGGCGCTTCATGCTTTGGGGAGCGAGAACTCTTTTCACGTATTCGAGCCGGTTGAGGATACGCGGACCTTGCTGCGGGACCCATCGCATCATCGCTCTTCGAGGGCGGTGAACCCTGGCACTTATGCAAATAAAATAACTTTTGGAATTCTATTTTTTGTGATTTTCCTTTTTTCTTGGATTCTGACAAGGTTTTTCTCTTTTGGCAGTCTGATGTTTCTATGTCGAATATGCGTGCCCGTGGGACGACGAGGTTTAAGGATGTCTGGGAGCATCTTCCACCTATGGTGTGTTGGGTGGTATCCTCAGCAGGATTTGGGAGGTTGGCGTATGTGCTAGATGAGACGCTTCATTCGACGGCAGTCTTATGCGCTCTGGGGGAGAGGTGGTGGGACACTACCCACACCTTTCATTTTGGTTTTGGGGAGATGACTGTGACTCCCATAGATGTGTAGCACTTGCTGGGGTAAGATTGCGATGGAGAGCAAAAAGAGGTGGATCACTCTTTGCGGGTGAGGCCGGAGGCGGTGCGCGTGGCACTTGGTGATGTGGGGAGGATAGTGTCGGGGGACTCCATCCGTCTATCGCTGCTGAAAGTTATTTTATTGGGCAGGGTGATCGATGTGGAGGACGGACTGCAGGTGAGAAAGATTTCCCGGTTGTTCATTTTGCTGGTGTTGGGGGGATTTCTGGTGGCGTCGGGTGGAGACATTGTCCAATTATGTTTTTTACCATATCTGAGGATGTTTTCGAGCATCCCTCTCTATGATTGGGGGAGCCTGACTTTGGCGACCCTTTATTTTTCCTTGGATGCATCCAGCCGGTGCTGCCGGCACTCTTTCACTGGAGCTATGTATCTTCTTAAGGTATTCTTTAATTTTGTGCATTTTCCTTTCATGCATTCTCATTTTCCTTATGCATCTCTTTTGATTGCGAATTTTTTTCTTTGGCAGATTTGGTTCTATGAGGTGATTGGGTGTAATACCCAGCTGATTGCTTTAAAGGATAAGACCGTTGGGGACTTTTTCCGATTGCATCGATGGCGCAAGGCCAATCGACAGTCGAGGAGATCTCTCTCTCTAGAGGCGGTGCGTCAAGTCTTGAATGGCCTGACCAGTGATAGGGTAAGAATTGTTTTTTCTTCTGTCTAAGACCTTTGTGTGCTCTAATTCTATGTTTCCTTATATTTTGCTAAGGATTTTTCAGGTGACCTTTTACCCTTAGGTGACAACCATTCAGGACATGGGGTTGACTGGAGTAAATGCGCAGATGAGGCGTTTGCTAGCGCATGAGTTTGGCCACTCTTGGTATCTCGGGGATAGGGTGATCCGACAGATTGCTGAGGGGGAGGTGGTGGTACCACCTGTGAGGCCCCTTATGTCTATGAGGTGGGAGCGACTGCTGCCATAGGATGCGAGGATCGCGACAATGATTGGCGAGTCCTACCTGTTGTACACCAATACGGCTGTGCGTATGATTATATGGACTTCGTGACGAGTTGGTTGATGGCGCCCAACATATATGATGCACTTCCCTCATGCGGGTTCGAGTCAGCCAGTGGGGTCCTCTCATAGCAGTGGTGGTTCTTCGACATATGCGATGGCGGCGACTTCATAGGTCCCTTTTATGCGGTTGTATATCCCTTTGTATAACATCCAGCGGGCTGATGGAGGGATGGTGCCTATGTTGCATCGTCCTCATGCGATGGACCCGAAGGAGTTGGGCTTGACAGAGGAGGTTCTTTGTCTTGAGGTATATCTTTTCTGTTCTTTTCTTTTGGTTTCTTTTGATCTTTTTTGCTTGATACTGATTTTGCCTTTTCTTGCAGCACTTCTGGATGTCTGCCACTTGGCTGAGGGATATTAGGGACTAGATATCTTCGGCGACTGCCTATATTCGGGATGCAATACCTATTCCTTCTTGCTTGGTGTCATCTTCCTCATTCGGGGAGTAGTCTAGTCCAGATAGCGGTGGTGCGTCATCTCACCACAGGGGAAAGAGAGCACGTCGCAGGGATGGGAGCTCTTAGGAGAGAGAGGGAAGGATAAGTGAGTGAGAGAGAGAGAGAGAGAGAGGGAGAATGTGGGTTCGAGCTGAGTCCCGTTTTTTTTTATTTTCTTTATTTTTCTGCAACATAATGTAACACAGAAACATATATCTATGCAATACAATGGATTTTTTTATTATCTTTCGTTAATGATGAATGAATGAATGCATGCACATGCGCTTTTCACTTTGCTAATGAGACTGTAAAAAGAAATATTTTTGAGATTTTGAAAGAAAGTTTTATTTAAAATGAGAATTTATATAAACATGAAAAGGGGATTTTTGAAATTCTGTTGAGAATATCAATTTATTTTGAGTTTTCTGAATTTTGACAAAAGAGGAAAAAGGAAAATTTCCAAAGTAGGAGGTTGCTGATCGGCAAGGACCTTGTCCTGGCTATCGGCAAGTCAGTCCAGTCCCATCAATTCAAAGCTTTGATTACTACCCTCTTCAGCCTTTGGTACCTTATGGGGAAGGATTTCTTCCAATTTCTGCAGAGGTTATGTCTTTTGTGGGAGTTTTCAAGTATAAAAGAGGGGTAAGAGTGGAGTGTTTTCATCACACCTTCACATCCTGACTTTCTTATTCTGTGAGATGGCTCTTCTTGGTAGTGTTGAGTTTTCCAAGTACATCGAGACTTTGGAGGCAATGTGCTCTTATAACGTCGACTACGATGCTTACAACATGCGTTGAGTTTCTTTATGGCGTAATCGGCCCATAGAGTGGAACATACTGATGACAGCGGTGCAATTTTGGTACCCTGAAGACCATGTATTTCACTTTGGCTTCGAAGAAGTCTATCCGACTTAAGAAGAATTTTCTTCCATGTTGGTGATAAATCCCGGCGTTGCTGTGGCTTTGCCTGAGTTTTTTCGTTCTCCACGGGAGTTATTGGCCAGGCTTCTTTATATTTCGTGATCGGCGGCCTTATCACTGGTGGCTGGAGATATGATTTCTATTTTGGTGGTGTTGCGGTCAGTGCATTTGCAGAAGGTTGGTGATGCTAGATATGCCGGAGCTGTCGTTCTAGGATTGGTTTTAAAATTATTTCTGGTGATTGGGGAGCTGCTGGTGTACCCACAACTTGAAGCTATTACTTCATGGATGTCCTATCATCGTAATCCTGCGGCGGTGATAATGGTAGAGACTTTGAATGGCTTAGATGCCTGGCGAGAGGTTCGTTATGACTTTTTGAGGGGTAGCCCTGTGATGCTGTTCATGTGCTTGTCTGAAAGATTTCGCCTGGTGACTCCTCCATAATACCCTTTGTCGGTTGTACCCAACTTTTTTTTTCACACCATTTCATCAGTGTTAGCCTGGATATTGAGAGCTGGGAGAGCTGGTTCGTGGAGCATGGGGATCTAAATCTGTACTGGTCAGTACCTTGGTGGGGACAGTTGTTGCCTATTTTGGAACTGGGATAATACCCGTATGTTCGACTGGTTGGTCTCAGACAGAGCTCTTTTTATTTCTCTTGGCGGCTTCTGTGCTAATTTGGATGGGAGCAGATCGTGCCACCTCGAACACTAGACTTCTTTTCGATAGAAGATTTGACAGAGCGTCTGCGCATGCGGCTTGGCTCTTTGTGGGACAGTCGACGTCCGTTGACCCATCCCTCTCAATCGGTTGGGAGAGTTTGGCACATCCTTGGGGATTATATGAAGTTTGTGGAGGATAGTAGCTAGTAAGATGTTTGAAGTGGAGACTAGACAAAGGTGGCTTGCCTTATTTGATACCATGGAGAGAGGTGTGGTAGTTTTTCTGAGGCTAGTTCGAGCCTATCGGTCTATGGAGCGTCTGCGACACTCCATTCAAGCAGGGGAATCTTGGGGACCCCAAGATGTAGATGATGACAATGAACCGAGCTCCTCTGGTAGCTGTGGGTAGGAATCTTGGAGAGTTTATTTTGTATCGGGAAATAAGTTTGGTTTTTTATTTGTCTTGTTAGGAAGGTATGGGGAAGGGAGTTATCCGTTCCTTTATGTAATTGCACTATAATTTCTTATTAATGAAATAAACAAGTTTTTTTATCATCCAGCTGTGCCTTTTGATGAATTTTGTATTTTGAATTATCTATACCGATCGTTAAGGCATGCATAATCCTTTTGTTCAAATATATGTTAGAATGGACTATCATTCTTGATGATAAGAAAAGAATAGTTTTTTATGTAAAAGAAAGGGTTGTGCTCATGCAAGATGTATGAGCTGCCTACGTACTACTATTTTTTTAAAAATTTTCAATTTTTCTGGGATTGATTTTTGCACAGGATCAGGCCCACGTAGTTCTAGGTAGAGAAAAATGAAGAGATTTTTTTGATAGATTGATTTCGGACAAGGGGTAAAATTTCTTGAGACGGTCCAGGTTGACTGGACAAACATCTCTTCTCCGCACAAGTCGGTGAGCATGGAGGCACCCCTAGATAATATCTTCTTCATAATGTATGGGTCGCTCCAATTGGGCTTGAATTTCCCTCTGGGGTCCCAGATGGGCTCTATAATTTCTTTGACGACTAAATCCCTTTCTCGGACATCGTGCTCCTTGACTCTCTTATTGAATGAAAGCACTATTCGGGTATGGCACCCTTGTATGTGATATAACACCTTCAGTCTCTTTTCATCCAGGAATGATAGCTCGTCGAGGCGGCTTTGATGCCAGGCTTCCTCATTGACCTTGCTTTCAAGCATGATGCGTAACGAGGGTATTTCTAGCTCCATAGGTAGGACTGCTTCCATGCTATAGACTAAGAGTAAAGGGTAGCCCCAATAGAGGTTCGAATTGAGATTCGATAGCCCCAGAGAGCATATGGGATTCGATTGGCCCAATGTTGACAACCTTCGATCATCTTACTGATGATGGCTTTTAGGTTCTTATTGGCAGCTTCGACTGCACCGTTGGTCTGAGGTCGGTAGGGAGAAGATTTGTGTCTCTGAATCCCATACTCATTGACCACTTTTGTGACTTCTTACTCGAAATGCAACCCGTTATCTGACACTAGCTTGTGCGGGACCTTATATCGGCAAATGATTTTTTTTGATGAAGTGAGCCACTTTTTTGGCAATTAGAACTGCATATGACTCGGCTTCGACCCATTAGGTTAAGTAATCAATGGCAACCAAGATGAACTCACGTCTGTTGGAAGCTTTGGGTGTAACCTTCCCTATTACGTCGAAGTCCTCGGTGGAGAGCTTCCAGGGAGAAGTCATATTATATAATTCTCACGGAGACAGGTGTTCAAGGTTGGAGAACTGTTGGCATTTGCGGCATCTCCGGATATAGGCAATGCAATCCTGGATCATGGTGGTCCAGTAGTAGCCTTGTCGAATGATATTCTTAACAAGAATGTGATCGTTTATCTGTGGTCCACACTCCTCGCTGTGGGTTCTTTGCATTACCTCTTCAATGTCAGCCCATGTGATGCAGTGTAGATGGGTTCCATCGAAGTTTATGTTAAACAGTGCTTTGTGATAGATGATGTATTGGGCGACCAGTCTTCAGAGGGTTGCCCGATCTTTCTTGTTGGAACCCTCGGGATACTTACCATGCTTGATAAGGGACCAGATATCATAATACCAACAATTTGCTAGCTCGGGATCTTCTTTGGTGATGAGCTCAATGTGGTAGCAGTGGGTTGGTTTATCTTGCTTCCTTCGGGCATGTCGACTATGGAGGCCAAGGTAGAAAGGGCATCAGCTAGGTTATTCTTTGCTTAAGGTAGGTAGTGGAAGGTGATGTCTTAGAATTGGGAGGCTAGTTCTTCTAAGTGGGCATGGAAGGGTTGAAGTTTGTCATCCTTAAGTTTCCATTTTTTGAGCACTTGACCAATTATGAGGGAAGAATCCACATAGACATCTAGGCAATGGATACCTTTATTGAGAGAAACTTTGAGGCCTATCGTACATGCCTCATATTCAATTATGTTGTTGGTGTAGGGGAATACAATTTGATGGTGATGGGAGTTTGGGAGTCAAATAGGGAGATCAAAAGTATCCCAATGCCATATCCATTTTTTTTTGCCGCGCCATCAAAGAACATTTGCCATCGAAGGTCATCTTGAGTAGCATAGAAGATGTTTTCATCTGGGAATTCGGAGATCCAGTCATCAACCTCTTCCATGGGCTAGTCAGCGAGGTAGTCAGAGATAGATCTTCCTTTCATGGATTTCTGTGTGACGTACACGATATCAAACTCGACTAAGAGCATCAAATATCGATCCATTCAGCTGGATAAGGAGGGTTTCTCAAGCAGGTACTTGATGGGGTCCATTCGGGATACAAGCTTAATGGGGAAGGCGAGCATGTAGTGTTCTAACTTTTAGGTGACCCAAACAAGCGCAATGCATGCTTTTTCCAACGCAGTGTAGTTGATTTCGTACCCGGCCGACTTCCGATCGGCTTAATAGATGCTCGCCTGCAGTGTCAGTTATAGTTAGGTACAGGAGCAAGGTGAGATCAGGCTATGGTGGCTAGTTCTTTATGAGAATGTTTAAAGTATTGGGAAAGCAAAGCCCCAACTGCAGTGTCAGTTATGGTTAGGTACAGGAGCAAGGTGAGATCAGGCATATCATCATAGGACCATAAGAAGACATTCACTAATTCCTTCAATAATTCTTCGAGTTCTGCACAGTTGTTTACTAGAACCGAGGTTAATAATAATAGTCTCTTCTTCATTAACTTGAACGCGGTTATGTTGTTTGTTATTAACCTTATTTAGATCAGCTAAGAATTGTTCATTTTCAAAATCATCATTATCAAAAGTTTTATTAGAATCTAAATAATTAATGTAAGGCACAACAAGATACTCTTTATTTATTTCACTGATAGGAAAAATAGCATTGAGAACCTCATCAAAGGAGGTTTCGATTACATTTGAGCAAGGATAGACAACAGAAGAAGAAATGGGGTAAATATTGGGGTTAGGTGGGATTTCAACAGGTAGAACTGGCGCAGCATGCCAGTTCAGGAGAGGTGTATCAACAACTTTAATCAAGTGGGACGGATCCAGTGATGTAGTGATTGAATGAACCATACAGAATATTAGCCCTAGTGTCTGTAAGTTGAACGAGTTCTCAGAGTAACTTTCCTAGTCTCTTCGGTATCTTTGATGAGCGGTTGTACATGGTGTTGGGAACTTTCGGCCCATGGGTAGCTGTCCTGGAAAAAGATCCCCATTCTAGGCTTCATCTTCTTGTCTGTATGGTTATACCAAGATTCTAAAAAGCCGTAAAAGGGGAAGTTCTCGCCCTCTATGATGAATCATTCATTCAAGGAGTTACCTGGGATAGTATGGATGCAGTCTAGTCTTCTCTTTTGTTGAGGCTGGCGGATCATTCTGAACTCTTGTTCTGATAGTTGATACCCCAAACCACAAGGAAGGAATGCTTTCTTCAGTTCAATAGGATCAAGTATCCCTTGCTGTCTCTGTCCTCGCCCCAGTCCGGGCATGAAGTGCATGTTTCTGAACATCTAAATCACATTGACATTGCAATGAGGGTCATATTCCAGACAAACCCTTTCTTTGAAATCGTCCCCGGTCGGGAGTAGGAGTGGTTCAACTTTGAATCCTAATAAGATCATATCATTTGACCCATGCTGCATCTCAAGGATTGGATTACTGGTACTTAAACTCTCGGTGTTATCGTCGTTGCCCAAGATGGTGATGACTCATCCGTCAGCGAAGAACTTCAATTTCTGATGGAGTGAGGAAGACACACCCTTGATACTGTGGAGTCAAGGTCATTCGAGTAACAGGTTAAAACAAGCTGGGATGTCAATAACTTGGAATCCAATGATAGGGTTTATATGTCCAGCCCCTATTACAAGTTGTATGGATCCCATCACTTCTCGACGAGTATTATCGTAGGCATGTATGACAACGGAGGTTGTGATGAGGTCACTTTCCTTTAGTCATAATCATTTGAAGGTTCTTCATGGGAAGACATTCAAGACAGATCCATTATCGTCAAGAGAGAGTGGTACTATTTTCCACATAACTTCGATAGAGATGTTGATTAAGTGAGATTGGTTTGGCCCAATTCTGGGAATTTCTTCTTCGGAAAAGGATATCATTCGGGTAGAGGTCAAGGATTTAAATAAATTTTACGGCTTCTTCTGGTGTGGTAGAAGGTGGAAATGTGGATCTAGTGAGCAATTTGATCAAAGCATTTTTGTGCAAATGGGAAGACATGAAAAGCCCCCATAGAGTGATGTTAGCTTAAGTTTTCTTCAGTTGATCGAGGATTTTGTACTCCTCGAGGGTCATTTATGGCATAGGAAAGTTTTCAACACCCTTCCCCTTGTCATTGGCTGGTAGTGAGCTTGGGATCTGGTAATGCCTCCCTGATCTGGTCATGTGATTTATTGAATAAGGGAAGAACATGAAACCTATTTCTTTATCAATCTCGGGTTATTCTGCCACTTTGTTTATTTCTCCGAGGATCTCCTCAAATGATATCATCCCACACATGTCGGCTGCCGGGCCAGTTTTCTCGAAAGCTTGTTCTTCATTCGAATCTTCGAATTCTTCCCCCCATCCGGTAGCAACAATTCTGTCTTTCCATGTAAAGTCAATGCATTCCACAACTTCAATGGATTCTTCATACAGGTCTTTCCATTCTGTGAGGATATGTAAGGGTGAGGGGACTAGGTGCCCTTGAAATTTCAGAGTATCAAGTAGCTCGGTCATACTACAAATGTCGTTAGTTTACCTGAATAATTCTTCTATGATCTGGACAACGTCATCTAGGTTGACTTCATCGGTGGGTACTACCCAACTGTCTGACTATCGAGCCCATTTTCGTGCTTCTAAGAAGAACGTGCTGAACCTCTGGCAATGAATGATCATATGTGAGGGAAATTGCATCCCTAACTCTAGGAGTTGGTTTAACACTTATGATAATTCCATACCTCCATTTTTAGAACGGGTATGGACAATGATGCATGCTCTGGTAAGGAGTGACAGTGCCTGATCAGTGAGGCTAATAGGGTGTAAGAGGAAATATGGGAAAGTTTGGAGAGGTTTGGGAGAGTGTATGGGTGTGATTTGAGTTGAGGGATCAAATTCTTGGTCCCTTTATTGGAAGATAACATTGGAATGATTTGGGAGTGGGTTATGAATAGTGGTTGTCTTAGGATTGGCTTGTGGGGAAATGGTACCCCGGTCAATTAGACCTTGGATTACATTTTGGAGGTGAAAGCATTGGTCGGTGGTATGACCAGTAGTTTAGTGAAAGGCATAATGGGCATCTGCCTTAAAGTTCCTTGATAGTGGATTGGGCAATGGACGGGGATCCAAGGGTTTGATGACGTTTCGGCATAACAGGGCTTGATAAACTTTGGAGAGGGGAGCATGGAGCTTGGTGTATTCCTTTCGGATCGGGACAAGGCGGCTTTCTGGTGCCCACGAAGTGGTTGGTTGATAGATGTTATTGATGGTTGAGGCTGGAGCACTGGCAGGTTTGCAATATTTTTTGGGGGTGAACTTTCGAAAACTTTCTTTGGTTCAACCTCTATTTTAACAAGACCTTCCTCGATTTCTACTCTTGCTTCTTTGAGATCTCAGAAGTAGGGATAATATTTTCCTCCCATAGTTTCTCAAACATGGGGCAAGAAGTTCTTTTTCACTATGTTGACTTATTCTTCCTCGAATGGATGATTGGTCATAATGGTTGCCTTTTCCCTCTATCGAGCTATGAAAGTATTGGCTGATTCCCCAGAGTTCTATTTGAGCAACTCTAAATCACGCTGGGTGACCCAAACTCTTCGTCGTATTTATACTATGACATGAATTCATGGGCTACATCCTCCCAGTTATGGCTTCTGGACTCCTCAAGAGACAAAAACCATCGTAGAGTGCTATCCATCATAGTTTGCTGAAATTATTAGGCCATCACTTCTTCAGAAGCCCCTAGGAGAGTCATAAATGGTGATAAATGCCAAGATGAACAATTGATGGTCCACTTCCTCTGAATTTCTCGATATTCGGCATCTTGAACTTCTCGGGTAACCTCGCCTTTGGATAACGAGACATGTGGTTGTAGTCCATGTAGTTTTCGGAGATTCTGACTTGGCTGAACTTCTTAGTTAGCATCTTGAGATCTTCTTTGACCTTGTTCAACTCTTCCTCTTTCGGATCTACTAATCGAAGGATGGGCAAGGTTTGGCATAGGAAGCTAGGCAGGCGGTGACCTATTAATCGAAGGTGCACATGGAGCGTGCTGATACTCTTTTGGAACCCAGATAGGCTCGGGAGAACCCATAGCACGAGGATATAGGGCCTCAGGATCTTGAGAAATAGGAACCTAGTTTCGTTGCATCTCTTAGACCTTAGTCTGAAGCTTGTCAATCTTGGATACAAGTTGAGCTAAAACTGTCGTCAGATATGGCTGTGCAACTTGTACTTGATCTGTGTTTTCCATGGAAAGTTGATGGATACCAGACTCGAAAGAGGTAGCAAGGGAGCAGACGGAACTCCGGGGTGACTTGACTGAAGATCGAAGCCAATAAGGAGCCAGGCTAAGGACGTCCTATCGACCTGAGAGGTCGTAAAATGGGATTTATTTTTGATAAAAAATGATGAAAATATTTTTGACATTTTTTCTTTTTGAGATTGAAAGACAAAATATTTTTGAATTTTTGTTAAAGAAAGGAGAAATATTTTTGGATTTTTGAGATAGAAAGGAGAGATGTTTTTGGAAGATGGGTCTCAGCATTATTATTATATTTATTATGTTCTCACTTGTATTAAATTCTCCTAAATGGAAAAAATGAAATGCCGGACGAAATCCGAGCATGGAAAAGTTGGGTTTGTAACATATGCGAAGTTATTGATGAACTTGTAACCAGGCTCACGGGAAGGGTCTCGTTTTATAAATGCACAAAAATTTTATGCGGCAGGCCGACCCGAAATTTCGACAGAGTTTCGGGTTGAAACCGAAAATCTAACATGTGTGTCCTAGTATTGACATCTATATGCGGGTATACAGCTTAGTCAGGTGAATCGGAAAGGGTTCCCCCTTTTAGCGTGGCTTCCACGATATACGTCTTGGTTTTGAGTACAATCAGTACGTGTGGAAAAGACATTTGATATACCTGAGTGTACGTGAATTGCCTCACTATACACCTCGTGGGGACGGTACATGTGAGCGGGAATTTGATATACTCGATGTATGTGAACGAGTTCCCTGCAATATACCTCCCGTCATGACTTCGATCAAGTGGTACGATGCGGGGCAACCATTCGATATACATCGAAGGTACTTGACCAATGGAAGGTGAGAGTCATATCGCTTAGGCTAACTGCGCCCTGCCGGACCAGCGCCCATTACGAAGTGACCCTCCAGTTACAGGAAAAAATTTGGTAAATCATAATGCTCTTTGGTGATATCGTGTGAATAATGCATGTTTCTCTTATTAGTATCGTATGATGAGAGTATGTTTCTTGATTATGACTAATAGGGAGGAAAGTATGAGTACCAATGGTATATCAAGTATGGGTGATGCGTGAATCATGGGGATATATGTGATCCTAGGTGCACGCGATGTGAACTGTACATGGAGAATTTTCTACAAGTGTGTGAATAGAAGCATAAGCATGAGGTACACATGAATAGTAAAGGGGAAAATAGGGGATATATAAGAAAATAAAATACCCATGTAAATAGAGCCTAGCCCTCAAAATAAAAAATCCCCAGCGGAGTCGCCATTGTGGCCATCCCCGATCCTCGCGACGGGAGAGGATCCCTTGGTCCCACGCATCCCTCTCAGGAGCGCTTCGGCCAACGTCATTGATGAGGTGAATAAATGTAGAGAGATGGAGTCGCCAGTCTATTTTACTCAAAACAGACAAAAGAAAAGGGATCCATCCCGAAGGATAGCATCCAAAAACATACGGATACATACGAAGCCAAAATGATTCAAAAAGGGTCGGAGGCTAAGTTACGAAATGGGAATGTGTTAGGCACCCATTCCGCCCTTACGGTCTCTTGTGGGTTGTTGCTATTTTCCTTTATTTACCTATGATATGTGTGCATGTGTATACGTAGTGGAGGTAGGAATCATCGACTTGTTTCATGGAAGGGATAAAGTGAGTCATCCGTAGGAATGTTCCTAAAAATAATATTAGAAAATATAATTTATGCAGTTATCCTCGCATTGATCGTTATAACGGAATGATAACACACATGGAATAGTACGCCACTAAGAAAAAAATATATGTATATGTAAATATATAGAATTTAAGAGAATTGAGTTTAAAGAATATATAAAAATAGAAAATGAGAGAAAAGTAGGAATAGGAGTCGAGTCACGAGTTTTACCCCGAGATGCCTACTTAGCCTATAGAGGCATCAAAGTCCATGTAGTTCGCATGCAAAACGAGGGGTGGGGTTTATCCCATAAATCCAACCGGGGACTTCTTTTATGTGTGTGTGTGTGTAAAAAAGTGTTTTAGTTGTGAGAAAAGTGTGAGAATAACCATTTGAAATTTATGAGCAAATCCTCTTGTTCTTGAATTTTGGGTTTTATTTATATGAAAATAAGAAATGTGCAATAATAGTAAATAAAAAGTATATTTGGAAATGTGAGATGAGAGAATAAAAATGCTAAGTAATAAAACGGACTGATACAAATTTAGGGGAATTTAAAGAGAGAGTTGAGAAAGTTGGGTGATGATGTAGGGTACTTAATTCACCAAGTTTGATGAAGAAGGTGATGAAAGGTGAAGGTTGGAAAGGGATTTGGATATGGAAATCACGCTGACTTTGTGAGGGCTTTTCTGAGCTTGTTGAGAGTGATGGATCTCCGATCTTCTCCTCTTTTTGGAATGAGGTTAGTACCTCCTTTTTATAGTCCCAAGGCATTGTCAATTCGCATATCCCTAGTCCTTCCAATTGACAGGTGTTTTAGGTGCACTGCCGATAGGAAGGGTTTGGACCTGCCGTTTGGCAGTCTCTTTCAGGTTCCTTCGAAAATCGGTCGTAGAGCGCAAATTTTTGATCCAAATTGCGCACGAGGTGAACCGTTGGAAAGGTTAGGAGATGTACTTAGAAAGTAATTAGACTTCTCCCGGGTTGGGAGTTGACATTGGGTCAAATATGGCTCGGAAGTGCTCAGCGGTCCTTTAGACGGGGATACTTTGGATGCAAACGGATCGTTCGTCCACATGGTAAGTTAGAATCGTGCATGGCGAGGACTGTTGGAAAGGTTAGGAGATGTACTTTGACATTCCAAACAGTTTGACCTGGTTCGGGGAGTTGACTTTGGTCAATCGAGGCCTAAAAGTTTCGCTGACCTTTCGAAGTAAAATAGATCGTTCGTCCGTACCGTAAGTCAGAATTGCATACGGGGCAGACTGTTGGAAAGGGATTTCAGTGACTTTCGATGATTTATTCAATATCAGTTGATCTTAAGAGTTTACTTTGGTCAAATGGAGCCTGGGAACATTCGGTGACCTCCTGCTCGAGTTTCAGGGGAAAATGGTTCGTTCGTCCGCATCGTAAGTCAGAATTGTGCACGGGATAGAACTTTGGAAATGGGATTCAGTTCCCTTTGAAGATTCATTCATTCTCGTTCGATCTGAAGAGTTTGAATTTTGGTCAAACGGAGCCTGGGAGTGCCCGATGGCCTTTAGGTCAGTACCTGAGGGTATGACTTACGTTTGCAGTGATGAAGGGAGGTGCATAGGGACCTAAGGAGAGGCTAGGGGTTTGTTATAATGGGGTATCTACACATATGCTCGGACCTATAATATAACTTACTATAACCTCGACTTGGCCAAGTACAAGGTTGGAGGAGTATAATAGTTTCTTTGTCTTACCAATCATCAATATGACCTCAGCCTAGGAGACTACCGAGGTCATGTATGAGGTAGGATGTAACGTTAGATGAGGCAGATATGATGTAGACAATAGCTTGAGCTTATGCGATGATGTTGACCTTGGCTGCTGGCGAGCTGAGGTTGGACAAAAGAGCCGACCTTGCAAAAGGCGACCTTTTCTGATGGCCATTATAAGCTTCCTGTCGACTCGACTGTGAAACGGGGTAAGGTACGTGACCCTGGGTACGAGGGTACACTTTGGGCATATCACTCATTATATGTGAGCGTCGATGGAGAGAAATGAAGTATGATTTAGTAACAATTTTCATATTTACTGGTGAAGAATCCTTGCAACTCTAGGGCTCTAATCCAAATTATAAATATTTCCCCCCCCCCCCCCCCCCATGTATTCTAAATGACAGGAATAGTAGGACTGGCGATGGACCAGACTTGAAGTTGCATTGAACATAGTGGATTTTACTCCATTGATACTAGTATAAGTTGTACTTCAGCATTTTATCATTTTATTTCCTACTGGGATTTTTGTAGGCATAAGCCCAAGTGCTTATTAATATCAGTTGTATTTAGCTTTACCTTTATGGACATTGTATGATGATTCAGTTTTTGTGGTTCATGTATTAAATCATTTTTATTCTAATGTTTTTATTTATTGTGGATTTTGACATAAAATAAAAGAAATTTACTATTCTTTTAGTGTTAAGAATGGTATAAATTATTGATACGCTCCATCTTCGGCGTAGTGAGCCTTGCCGGCCTTTACGTGTGAAAATGGGGGTTGTTACAGTTGGTATTAGAGCATAGTTCTAGTTTCCTCAAGATCAGTGTTTGAGCTTGTTACGTTCTATGTTGCGTCCTTTGATGTGGAGCCCTATGATTAGGAATCATTATATTCTTTGTGATTGGTTACTACTCGTTGAGATAAAGGGTTAGTTTTGGAGAGAGAGCTATAGAGACCTTGATGTGGGTCACTTACTAGAATTGCAAGAAGTTTGGATAATCTGGTGCCTAATAATTTAAGGGAAGATATTTGGAGAATTTGAGGATGTCGTAATGCATAATAGTGCACCGGCAGAGGGTAGTTCATTTAGGCCAACCCATAGCGAGATGGACATCATATTATAAATGAAATTATTTGCGAAAAAAGAGACTAGTGATAGTATTGGTGGTAAATACGGTGGTTTACTACTTTGGAGTCTGTGGTATATGCTTTCTTTGATATTGGGACTTAGTGTTCGCTTGGGTTTTGTTAATACATTGGAAGAGATAAACTTTTTAATTGGGAGAGTGATTTGTATTGACCCGCCGTGGGTGAGAAGGAACATTATTTCATTGGTGCATGGATACATAAAAATGTATAATCGAAGGATTATGTTTATTTTAGGCCTATTTGTTAGATATGTGGGCGTGTGATATTTTTTTGGGGAGAACTACACCAAATCTGCCGAATTGTCATGGTCATTGACCTTGACAAGTTGGACTTATCAAGGTCAATGACCGTGACAATTCTGGGGGTGACAAATTTTTTTGTCACGGACTTATCACGATTAATGACTGTGATAAGTTCATTAGAATCGTCACGGTTATTTCACAGGTCTTGACAATCTTTGTCACGGTTAAGGACCACGACAAAACCGTGACAGTGTTTAAAATATTATCACGGTCATTGACCGTGATAAGTCCGTGAGAACTTCCTTTGTCAAGGACTTGTCACGGTCAATGACCGTGACAATTCTGGGCAGAATTGAAAAAAAATCTGCTGGGCAGTATGGCCACTACCACTGCCCAGAAGTATATATGTACCTGTTATAGAAACGTTATACCTTTTCAAACATTATATATACAGATAAAATAGAGATAGTGCAAATATACATTTAAAATAGAAACAATCACATACCTGTTCAAAACTTTGGCATTCTCCACAAAGTACCTCAACTGTTGAACTCCATTGTTCGACCCCAATCCCATAATTTCGATTGTCTTTAGGTGTGATCTCAAATAATCAGGTACATACCATTCCAACCACGATGTCCTGATTTATTTACAACAAAATGAAAAACCCTAATATAAGAAGAAACAACATCACCATCAATTATCTCAAATCTACAAACTATTTAACTGGAAGTGATGTTATGAACCCTTGACGTACCTCAAAGATAAGAACCTCTAGAAGAGGACAACTTTTGAGAAAATCCAGCACCAATTTCTAGTTATAGTTCCACTATAAGAATCAACCACTGTAAGACACTGCACAATAGTGTAGTGCCACCCAACAAGCAAATATTCATAAAAATCGAAATCGAAATTGAAATTTAAATATTCATATAAATATAAATATAAATATAAATACATTACCTGTAGTGCCACCCAAATAGCTAACTTGATCTCATATGGCACCTCCTTCTAACTAATATATCTCGGGCAATCGTGTCAAATATAATTCCCTTCATATCTGAACACTAAGAAATGCAATAATCCTATGGAGTTACGCTCTGCAAATTCCTTCCAACCGTTGTGTAGCCAAACATCACCAATTGAAGTTGTCAATTAAACTTTCCATATTTTCCCATGTTTTGCTAGAGGTTCCAAGTGGTTGGGTATGGAAAGTGTAATTGATAACTTAAACTGGTGATGTTTGGCTACACAACGATTGGAAGGAATTTGCAGAGCATCACTCCATAGGATTATGGCATTTCTTAGTGTTCGGAGATAAAGGATAGACTAAGAGATTCAGTCTCCTCTCCACAAATAGGACACCCCAAATAACTATGTACTAATCACCTATTAAAGGTAAGATGCGTATATTCATGGATTAGTTTAAACAAAACTTATATTTCAAATTCAAATTCAAATTCAATTTATAATAGAAAATTCCTCCAAAAGTAACAACGTTAAGCCACTAAGAATATGATACAGAAATTATGCACTCCCAAACTGTCCAAACGCATTGGAATATTTCGGTACAAATTGGAATATTTATTACAAATTGAAAAATTGTTTAATATTCGATTTTCATACTCCTTTCGGTATAGTATGCCGTCATACACACATGCATGAATCGATTTACACTTCCTTCCCAAACCTTTCAAACTGTTCTTCATAACAGGATAACTATTTGTAAGTGTATTCTCCTTGGGTAATAATCCCTTCACCCATTTCAGAATTCATGTCACGCTATTTACAGACAAACTGTGCTGCGTCTTCAAACTGTGCAAACCAACCATTGGATGTAAAGTTGTTTAATCTTTCTCACAGCTAGAGTATAATGATTGGGTCGCCTTAAATTTTAAACTTTGGTAGTCATCGTCAAGCTTTATCGTGATATGTTAACGAGCACTTGAACCTTCTACATCATCAGTAACCTCACTCTCCTCTGCTTCATAAACTCCGTACGCATCATCAACAAAATCCTCTATCATATTGTGATCTATGTCATCCCCTTCTACATCTATCCTACTTGTTGATGGTTGTTGTGAAGGTTGGTTGGGTACAAAAGGAACTTTCAATTCACCGTGAAAACTCCAAAATCGATAACTATCTTGCATACCCGATCTTAACAAATGTAGTTCAACTGTTTTCCACTCAAACACCTTTACAATTCTTACACCTAGCACACGGACACAAAAACTCTTCATCATTATGACATCTCTTTGCATATTTCACAAATTCATTAGCACCTCTGCGAAACACATCCCCCATTCTATTTGTCTCACCCATCCACTCTTTGTATTTCGAATATCCCATCACAACTATCACAACTAATCACATATTAAAGGTACGAAGCGTATATTCATGAATTAGTAATAAAAAAAACTTAGATTTATAGTGTGTTTCGTTTAATTATGTCTTATTTATATTCAAATTCAATTTATAATAGAAATTTCCATTTCCTCCATCTTCTCTAAAGGGTGAGTGGTCCTATACCATTCAAGACTGCATTTTTCTATAATATACTTAACAGCTCATGCACATTTTTACAATTTGAATAAAATTCAGCACCATATCCCCATAGTTCTCCAAGTACGCGACATAGATTGGCAAGTGTGAGTGTTATTTCAATTGATCAATTGAAATAAAAGTCACACTTGTCATTCTAGTATGTACAAAGAGAACATTAGGATACAACTGCAGAGCTTCCTCCAAAAGTAACAACTTTAAGCCACTAAGAATATTAGACAAAAATTATGCAGTCCCAAACTATCCAAACGGGACAATTAGATAGATCTCATTACATGGGTAATGACTCTTGAACGTGTCTAAGGGCTATTGAATGCGTACGCATAAGAACTAGAAGGCTAGTATTTATGTTCACTATATGTAATTTCAAGTATGTTTCATTTAATTATCATATTATATATATATTGTTCGATATACAAAGTAATTTTTTAAAAAAAGTTGAAAAACCCACCCCCATATGGACAATAATCTAGTGGTCAGGCCACTTTTAAAATTATCCAACCCAACATCGATCCACTATAATCCAACAACAAATGTGTATCCCGTACTCTTTCTAATCCATCTACTGAACTAATTATTTTCATCAATTAAACTAATAATTAAAGTTTACAATTATTAATTTACTAATTTACAATGAGGGGCAATACTACTTTCATAATTAATCATATATTAATTTACTAATTTACAATGATGGACAATCAATCAATTCATTTACAAGGGACATTACGCATAAACACACACTACACACACGCACACATACACACACAAACACGCAGCCCCCCACCCCTACCCCACCACCCACCACACACGCGCACACCCACCACACACACACACACACAAACAACCCTCCACCCCTACCCCCACCCTGCCCCACCCCCACCCCACCCCCACCCACCACACATGCACACACTCACATACACACACATACACACACACACACAACCCCCCACCCTGCCCCACCCCTCCACACCCCCACCCACCACACACGCACACACACACACATATATATATATATATATATATATATATATATATATATATATGGAAGAAGAGAGAGAAAGTAACCTGAAAGTAGAGAGAGAGAGAGAGAGAGAGAGAGAGAGAGAAAAGGAGGGAAGAAGAAACGGCGGGGAAAAAAATAAGGGGAAAGGGTTTTTTAGCTGCGACATTTGTCACGGTCAACGACTTTGACAACATTATAAGGATTATCACGGTCAATGACCGTGACAAGTCCGTGACACATAGAATTATCTCGGACTTGTCACGGTCATTGACCATGACAATACTTTGTCACGTCCTTGTCACGGTCATTGACAATGACACAAAATGCGTGTTTGTTGTCACGATCATTGACCGTGTTAAGGCTAAGCACTGGAAGGGTAACAATTTACCCATTTTGGTGTAGTGGAATGAAATTATAGTTACTTAGAATATGTTAATTTTATGTGTACTACTATGTGTTTTGGTCATGTCTAAAAAACAAGATTGGTTAGAAATTGGTGTTCATCGTAGTCGTGACGTTTATTGTGAGAATTTTTTTATGGGTGAGCCTATTTTTGAAACAATGAATTTTAATGGGAAGTTAGGTCGTGCAAGGACCTTTAGAAATTTGAGTGTGCTTAGGGAAGCAACATGTGAGTGTTGAATAACTCTAGAGGGGAGAGGCGTGTGAATAAACTCTAAAATATGGGATAAATCGGGTTATGCTCAGATTAGAGTAAGGGTCCTTTATATGGGGGAAATCATTGTGAGGTAACATAATGGTGTGATTTGGGAAAGTATTTCCTTATCAAGTATAGGCAATGAAGTAAAAGTAAGGCTAGTGACAACTTTGATGATTGAGATTGTGCATGATCATGTTTAATGTTTGTATAGCGACGTTATTACTGAAGTGTTAATGGTAGACTTGATTAGAGTGGGTATGCCTTTGGAGACTTAGAAATGACTAAGTGCTCTATAGGGTAAATTAGGTGGAAAATGTCCCACGTAGGTTACGGTGATTTAAGTGTTGGGCACAGTATGGTCGGTTGACTCCAAGGAGTTTAGTCTAACTCTTATAAAGGATAAGGGGTTGGTTTGGAAAATAGAAAATATTAAAATTTACATGATTAGCATAAATGGTTATTTATATTTTCTTTTTTTCTTTTAGGAAGATGGTTCTCAATAACTGACTAAGTTGTACAACAGTGTATCGGGAGGGTTTCTTGTTTGGATTTTTCTTGCGAGATTTCCCCCTCACGAAATTGGCAAAAGTCATAAGTTGAAGAAAATTGGACACTAAGATGGTTGTTTTCTTGTCACATATACATATGTGGTGGTATACTTGATGTATGTTTATGCTGAGTGTGAATGGTATAAATTAGATGTATATGTGTCATTCATTTTTCTTAATGGTAAGTGTGTGTATGCATGTAATGTGAAATATATGGGTGCCCCAGTTATGTGATGATAGGCATAGATGAGACTTTTCATTAATCTCATGGGATATGAGCATGGACTAATTGGGTATAAACATAAGTTAAAGGTGCAAAATAAAATGTGACTTTATGCTACATTGAATTCCAAGGGCAGAATTCCGTTATAAGAGAGGGGGGGGGGGGGGGGGGGGACAATGTAATACCCCATATAATTTTGTAATAAAATAAAATTTTATAGGGATTAATTTAATTTGGTGAAATTAATTAATCAAGTTTGTGAGTAATTAGACTTAATATTATTTATAAATTTTAGAGTTTTAGTTTAATGATTTGGAATAAATCAAAAGGTATTTTATTTTGAGTAATAAGTATTTACGTGTGTCACATCACAATTAAAATATATTTTTGGATAAAAATATTTGGAACACACTTTGAGAGGTATTACAGGCTCGTTCGGGCATTTTATACCCTTAGGAATGATCCTGGGGTATATATATATATATAAGAGTTGGGTAATTATCGGGCTAATTACATAGTGTATTTGGGCTCATTTGGGAGTCCAAAGTTGGGGCATAAGGCCTAACTCGGGAATTGAAACTAATAACATTTATTAAGGGTTAAACCATTCATTGGGAGTTATATCCAAGAATCCTAGCCACACCCACCCAAGAAGAAGAGGAAGAACCACCCTAGGAGGAAGAAAATAGAGGTTCCTTTACAACTTTTAGGCAAGGATTCCCATGCAATTCTTGTTCAAAAATTTCTTTCTTGTAATAGTGTTCAATCTATGTAGAATAGTATTTGAATTATGATCTAGGGCCACATATTTAGAGGTTCTTTAATTTGTGGAAGAATTGATAAAATTAGATGATCCAAATGTAGATCCATAAATCCCATGTTAGAAATGAATTGATATTATGTAATCCATTGATTTGATTGGAGAAATCATGTTGTAAGATTGATATCATACTCTTGAAGAAAGGATTTTTTGAGATTTAAGATGAAACTTTTGAACTTGCATGCTTAGAAATTCTTAGGAATTCGTGAATATTTAAAGTTGGTTTAAAAATTATTTAGATGTTGAATAATGTTTAGAATGATTCCATGTCATTTTGAAGATCATATGCATCCTATATATTAAGTTTTTGAAGCCTTTTGAAGATTGTAGATACATATTAATTTTGTTGGAAAAATCTCGCCTTGGAAGAAACCTATTCTTAGGCAAACCAAATCGATTCAGCTTACCTAGCAAATCAATTCGGTGCACCTGCTTATAGATTTTTTCATTATGATGGCGTGGGTGCCGACCACATATTTTTTTGAATTAGTTATGATTTTTCTACGAAAGGGCGTGGGAGACCATTTTTGTCTAAGTGAGGGATAGAGACTTATTTCAAGATATTAATGATAATATTATAAACTTATATACATCATTAAATCGGGATGGGTTGATGTTATGTTGGTGCATGCGTGATAACTTAAAATAAAAGTAACTATATAAAGGAAACGATTTATGTAAAACTCTTAAATAACATAATACGGAATACATATATTAAAAGGCAAGGATATGCCTAGATGATTTGGAAATTTTGGTAGGGGCACATAGAGGATAAGATCCTAAAAGATACGTTTGTATTATTACGATTGATATAGGGTGAGTTTAAATAAAGAGGAATACTTATTGGAGATAAGTCGAATGATTGAGAATATAATTAATGGGTAACTCGCTTACATCTTTATTGTGTATGAATACTAAATGTAAATGTATCCTAAGCCAAAGGGCTAAGACTAAATGGTTAACAACAGTTGTAATAGTAGCTTGGGTGAGATTACTTATTTATATTAGAGGATTTCTTATATATGTACATATAACCCTTATTCACATGAGTTGACTCCTTATATATGTACATATAAACCTTATTGGAAAGGTAACAAGAAGAGTATGATTATTAATAATCTAAAATGATTTAAGTGTAAGTCAAGAGGATAACATGCTAAAATTATTAATTTTATTGCTAAGGTTAGTTGGGAATAACTATACTTATAATGTTTTGGGAAGGTTGGTTTGGGATTAAGTGTACCTATATGTTTAAAGAGAAATAAATGATGAAGCAAATGTGACTTAAGTCCAAAAGGCAATGTACGAGACTTAATATTTAATCGGGAAGTAGTCATAGGGTATAGACTTGAA
Source organism: Sambucus nigra (assembly GCA_949130495.1). Taxonomy (NCBI): domain Eukaryota; kingdom Viridiplantae; phylum Streptophyta; class Magnoliopsida; order Dipsacales; family Adoxaceae; genus Sambucus; species Sambucus nigra. The sequence goes on along the minus strand of OX422221.1, from coordinate 79,267,460 downwards.
ATGTGATATGTGGCAAAGGGCTAAAATGCTATGGTTAAGCCGGAAGGGATATTTATTTATCTGGATGGGGTGTCCTGGGATTAAAGTAGTTATAGAGTAACTGCTTATACATATTGGATAATAATATGTATTACATTATATGTGTGAACAAACCTGGGTTTGAGGACTATCCTATCGGCTTGGGCGTTTGTGCATTTGGACCGGCTATAAAACGTTGATATAAGTGGGCTTGGCGATTATGTAAGTCATATAGGTATTACATAAAGGCACCATCTACGGTTGACGCTAACCATACTTTATTACCACTAGGTATGGGCTATGAGCTGGCATCCTGCATAGGGACCGCCCCCAACTTATGTGTGTTTTGTTATGTCCTCTTAGGATAAGAGATTCCTCCAGACATGCCGATAGAGTACGAATGAGGCACCAATGGTAAATGCCTTTATGTGTCGCATATATATATATATATATATATATATATATATATATATATATATATTTAAAGAGGGATGAGACCCCCAACCTAAAAAAGGAGAAAGAGCCTCTCCAAATGGTTTACAAGAAAAGGAAAACTAGAAAAGCATAGAAAGCATAAAAATGGGGATTTATAAATATCCCCATTACAATAAGTATACAGCCTACTGAAGGAGTTGAGAGGAAGATCTAATGTAACTACAACCCATCTTATCCATCCTATAAGCACCTCGGGCAATAGAAGGAAGATCACGAGAATTGTGAAAGATCTTCAAAGACTGAGTTCGAGCACCATAATTGGCCAATGCATCTGCAACCATATTAGACTCTCTATAGTAGTGAGATAAAAAATATGTTAAGGTAGATAAATATGATCTGATCTCTGCAACTAAGTTCTTCAAATGCCAAGGGGGTTCCAGTATTTATTAATAAGGTCCACCACAAACTTTGAGTCGGTATCTATATGAACATTGGAAATATGAAGATCAATACAAATTTTAATGCCCATGTAGAGTCCACTGAGCTCGGCAGAAGAGTTGGAGGCACAACCACCATTTTGAGAAAAGGCCCAAATCATATCACCCTTGTCATTTCTTAAAATACCACCGGAGCCAGACATACCTGGGTTACCTTTAGAAGCCCCATCCACATTCAATTTGCAACTATTAGAAGGGGGGAAATGCCATTTCACTAGGGTGGAAATGAGGATTCTTCTGCGAGTGGAGCATTGGAGAAACACATGAGAGATAGATTCTTCATTTTCTTTACATGCTTTGCATATGGAGCATATTCTAGTACCCAAGGATTTGACATTGTCATCGAGAGATAAGCAGTCATTGATCTTCTTCCACATAAAAATGGGAAGATTATTGGGAATATGAGGATCCCAAATAAAAGAACTTACTCTGGATGAAGGGAGATGAAGTTTGAAAATGTCATATGCAGAGGAGAAAGTTAATTGACCTGTAGATGTAGGCTTCCAAATCCAAACATCGTTAATAAGCTCCATGTTAGCTGAGCACAAATGTGCTACTGAATTGATGCTTTTGCAGGTAAGAGAACCCCCTTTGAAAGAGGCATTTGAATTTTTGTATCTATTAGTCATGAAGGATGACCATAATGAAGAGTCTGACTTTAGCTTCCAATATAATTTCATCATTGAAGCTTTTGAGATATCATTAAAGTCTCTAAATCTCAAGCCACCTTGGGATTGCTCTTTGCAGAGAAACTCCCAATTTTCCACTGATATCTCCAATGTGTCTCCGCATTACCACCCCAAAAGAATTTATTGAAAAGTCTATGAATCTTTTTAATAATGGTCTTTGGGGGTGAAAGAGAGTCTAGAAGGTATAAGGGAATAGATGATAGGACATGATTAATCAGAATATACTTACCTCCAGAAGATAAATATTTGGAGTGCCACCCTGCCAGTTTGGATCTCAAGGAGTTGAGAAGACTGTCATAGTAGATAACCTTGTTTCTTCCTCGAAATAAAGGATAACCAAGGTATTTGATAGGTAAAGGTTTTTATTGTAAGCCAGTGCAAGATGCCACATTACTTTTAAAGCCAGGAGGACTTTTTATATCAAATGTGAATGAGCTTTTTGCAAAGTTTATTTTGTGACCTGAGATTACAGAAAAATTAGTAAGCAAGTCCATGAGGTTATTAAGACTCCTCTTATCCCCTCTAGAGAATATAATGATATCATCAGCATAAGCTAAGTGAGAAACCATTGGACAACCACTAGGTATATAGTAAGGCTTGATCTTCCCAGATTCCATAAGCATGTTTAGGCCTCTGCTTAGAAATTCAGTAGCCAAAACAAATAGACTTGGGGAGATTGGATCCCCTTGCCTAATACCTTGTGTAGATTTGAAGAAACCACAGCTTTGGCCATTAATACAAATGGAGAACCAATTACCAGACACAACTCTCCAAATAAATTCAATCCATCTTTCCCCAAAACCAAATCTTCTGAGAATTGACATTAAGAATCCCCAGTTGACCCTATCATATGCTTTCTCCATATCCAGCTTATAAACAACATTACCACCATGTAACTTTTTACATAAATTTTCCACCATTTCTTTTGCAAGAAGAGTGTTATCTTGGATGGATCTTCCCTGGATGAATCCACTTTGATTAGGAGATATGAGCATTGGAAGAGGTTTTGAGATTCTAGATGCAAGAATCTTTGTGATTATCTTCATTGAGAAATTGCAGAGACTAATTGGTCTGATATCCCCACAGGTCTTTAGATGAGTTATTTTTGGGATAAGAATAATAGAAGTGTTGGACCAACATTGAGGAATAGTAGACCCTGCAAAAAAACTATTAATAGCAGATATAATACCATTCTTTCTAATTTACCAACACTTTTTGTAAAAAGATCCACCAAATCCATCTGGACCTGGGGAAGAGTCACCACTGAGCTCATAAACAGCTTGTAATACCTCCATATCATAAGGAAAATCCTCCGGAACAAAGTTCATCTCATGGGTAATAATAGAAGGGATGATATTAGAGACATCCTCCATCATTAAAGACACATTAGGAGACAACATGTCCTTATAATACTTAACTATATGAGATTTAATTGCATGGTCCTCCTCTAACAGATTCCCAGAACCATCTTTGATTGAGAAAATCCCTATTTTTTTTTTGTTTAACTTTAACACTAGCATGAAAGAACCTAGTGTTAGCATCCCCCAATTTCAATCACTTAATGGAGGATTTCTGCCTCCAGAACATTTCTTCAGTTTTGTTAGCTTCAAATGACCTAGCTTGGGCTTGATAAAGGGCCTCTCTATTTGGGTCTGAACTAGCCTGTTCATATATCAGTTCTAGTTGAGCAACATTATCCTCTAGATCTCTGACCTTTTGGAATATGTCTTTAAAGGTTTCCCTGTTCCATTTCTTCAAATCACCTTTGAGTCTCTGTAGCTTGAGATAGAAACGTTTCATACCATAACCAGCAGCAGGGGAAGCCCACGACTTTTTAACAAGATCTAAAAATGAGGAATGATTGCACCACATAGTTTGGAATTTAAAAGGTCAGGACAATCATCCATACTTATCTTCACAGAAAGGAGGAGAGGGGCATTATCAGAAGAGGCTCGGTTTAGATGTTTAATACTTGAGTTGGGGTACTTAGCAGCCCATATAGAATTGCATATGCATCTATCTAATCTGGCCATAATAAGATTTTCTTCTTTTCTCTTATTGCACCAAGTATACCTAGTTCCAGAATAACCTAAATCACTTAAGCCACAATCTTCAATTGCCTGAACAAAGTCTTCCGCTAAGTTGTGATCAACATCATTTCCTCCCACTTTTTCTGATTGGGAGGTGATAATATTGAAATCACCAATTACTATATGAGGATATTCAGAAATAGTCCCTGAAAAGGAAACTAATTGATCCCATAGCTCTTTTCTTTCTTCCCTACCACACTTAGCACAAACAACTGACATGTAAATACTTTTCTTAAAGGAGGGGGTGGTCTAATTTAATAGACAAATGTTGAGTGTGATCAACAATAGACTCCACAACTAAATTGAATCGCCAAAACAACCATATTTTGCCACTGACATTTGAGATGCTGCCATTAAAACCCCATTTAAACTTATACTGAGAGATCATTGCATAGCCAACCATAGGTTCGAATAGAGTTATAAAAGGCAGTTTATATAACTTACTCAACAATTTGATTCTTCTGGAAGAAGATTTTTTTGCTACTCCTCTAATATTACACACCATCAGGTTTATCATTTAAGTAGTGAGGTGGGAGTGAGTGTTACCTTTGGTGCTAGATCTCGTGTGTCTTCTATAAAGAGCATCTTGCATTCTCAATTGATCTTTATGACTTAGCTGATTAATAACAAGATCAGGTTTTTTATTTTCAATCTTCTTTTTCACTTGAAAAGCTTTGAGTTTTTTATCCAAGCATCTTAAAAACATAAGCAGTTCTTCATATAAAGGAGTAGAATCCTCTACTTTGCACTCATTGTCTGAGGCATATAATGCAGGGCTGCTTGGTGCGGGGCATAGTCAGGGAGTTTTGTTGCTCTTGGAGACAAAGAGCAGAATTCAATGATCATAGATTCTTCAACACTAAAATCTTGATGTTTTATCTTCGCAATCTGATCTTGAGTCTGATTATTGAGGGCTGCAGCAGTCTTTGCAAGGAATTCTCCTTTTACCTTATCAGAATTTGTATTACCTTGAGCACTAATATTCAAATTATCCTCTTCAGATTATTGAGGGTGAACCACAACCATGTTATTGATGACTTTGTTTGGCTTTATTTGATCACGGCCTAGGGTAGGCATAACTGCATCTGCTTGGAGTTTAGACTGCCTATTTGGTAGAGAGGACTTCTTTTGTAAATGAGAGTCTTGTATATTGGAAATGTCCTGAACTGCTACAAGGGTATGGTTTAAGTGCACCTGCTCCATTGATGATTGATTTTCCATTGCCGTAATACTGTCTTTCACATGTGGCTGCTTTGTGGGCTGCGCTATAGATGTTGTCTTCATCTTCATCACTTAAACATCTTGCATAGGGGGCATTTTTTATCAGCAGCAGTGAGGTGTTCTTATTGACCAACATTTGATGCTGCATGAGTTGGTTGCTGATTGACCTTAACTACATATTTGGCAACTTTTTTTGTTTTATCACCAGTTGTGGTAGGTATTAAAATGCAAGAGTCACCATCATGACCCCTTTTTTTACAACTCCTGCAATATTTAGGCATATCTTCAAACATAACTTCTTGCCAAAATCCCTTTGATCCCCATCCAATCCAGACCCTCTTCGAAAGAGTTTTTGTGAGATCCACCTCCACACAAACTCTTGCAATACTTGGTTTATTGATTTTTATGGTTGAAGAATCCATTTTAATAGGCTTACCTATTAGTTGTGCTATAGGAAAGAGGGAAGATTTGGAGAAAAATGTATTGGAAGGTGGGGAAAGAAGATCCATATAGGGGATAAACTACTCTCAATATCTGCCCTAAATTCTTCCGTCCACTTAAAAATTCTCATTGGGTATTTTATAATATACCATGTGTCTTTCAACCACATACGGGAGAAGTCCTCTTCAGAGTTTAGCCGTATCAACACATGTTTGTGATCAATCAAACCAACATTAGAGGCTGTTTTGAGAGAGAACATTTGAAATACCTGTCTGATGGCATCCATTGATGGTTTTCCATTAGAAAATTTTCCAACTAATGTGTATTGAAAGGGTTTAAAATGAGCATCAATATCTTCATCAGAGAAAAGCACCACAGGTTCACCTTTGAAGGTAGTAGGGTTCTTGAGTCCTAGGTCATGATTTCTTGATGAGGTGCTTGCAACCACATCAGCAAAGGATCGATTCAAGACATTTAGAGTATCTGGAGGTTTGGGGGTAGCGTTGGAGGGGGGATGGAGGCTGTCCATCCCTAGGGTTCTGAGAGGAGGTCTTAAAAAAAATGACAAGATTACTGTCAACGTTCTTAAACTACCCAATTATTATTCTCATTAATAATTTCTATCATATTATTCATTAAGACTCCTCTTCGTCCTTAATTATCCACATCATTATATTAACTCGACTTTATTATCATTAAGCCTTGTCTACATCTTCAGACTAAGAGGCAAATAATGTGAAAGTATGTGTCACACACATCTTTAGACTAAGAGGGAAACAATGTGAAAGTATGTGTCACACATACTTTCACATTGTTTCCCTCTTAGTCTAAATATGTAGACACGGCTTAATGATAATAAAGTCGAGTTAATATAATGATGTGGATAAGTAAGGATGAAGATGAGTCTTAACGAATAATATGATAGAAATTATTAATGAGAATAATAATTAGGTAGTTTAAGAACGTTGACAGTAATTAAAGAGAATGAATAATGCAGTAGACAATTATTAATGAAATTAATAATTCGGTAGTCTAAGAGAATAAAACCTATAATCTAATGTGGTAGACAATGAGGAGTATGAATTAAATATCAAATAGTCTCGAGATACGAACTAAGGTTATGGAATATTATATAAGGTAAAAATATGCACTGAGTCATATCAAATTTAGTAGCCAGTATTATGAAAAATGTTCAGGGACTGGGGTGTTAGGTATAAATACCCACTTTTTGTTAACCCATAGCTAAATGGCTTATTCTTTACCCGTCAGATTAAATAATGGGATTTCCAACTAGCATTTTATTTGAGGATATGAGTAGGACTACTTCTAGATGAGAGGTGAGTTACTCGTTACATGTGAGCATCGATGGAGAGGCGTGAAGTATGATTTAGTAACAATTTTTATATTTATGGGTGAAGAATCCTTACAACTCTAGGTCCCGGACCCAATTTATAAATCTTTTCCCCCCAAGTATTCTTAAAGACATGGATAACAGGATTAACGATGGATCAGACTTATAGTTGCATTGGACGTAGTGGATTTCACTCCATTGATTCTAGTGTAGGTTGTACTTCAATATTTTGTCATTTTATTTCATACTGGGATTTGTATGGGCATAAGCCCAAGCTGTACTTAGCTTTACATTTATGGACATTGTATGATGATTCAATTTTTATTATTCATGTATTAAATCAGTTTTATCCATATGTTTTTATTTATTGTGCGTTTTGACATAGAATAAAACAATTTTTTTATTCCTTCAGTGCTGACAATGGTATAAATTCTTGATAAGCCCTATCTTCGGCATATTGAGTCTGACCAACCTTTACATGAGAAAACGGGGTTATTACAAACATGTGAGCAATGAGCCATTAGTTTGTAATTTTCAAAAGGTCAAGCAAGTGTTTTTCTCAGAGTATATCAACATCGAACCATGGTCAATCATCCTACATGTGCTAAAGTGTCTAAATAAGGTGTGTTGATGAATTAGTTGCTCCTACCAAATATCAATCCTTTTTTACGCTAATTCGAATTTAAAACAAGTTTAGATTTGTAGTAAGTATTCCAATTATTTCTAATGACTAGTGGGTGCATTATTCTAGTGTTTTATTATTATCGAACATCATTTTAATGCTTTTAATTCATTTGTACTTGATCAGTTTACTACATATAATATTTAGATTTAATTCCTAAGCATTAATTCAAAGTTCATGACATGACATGATATTGAAACAATATTTAGATTTATAATGTGATTAACTTGTATTCTTCTAGTGATTTATAATATGGTTAGTGCTTTGTATTCTTCTAATTCATTTGGACTTGTACTAGTAACAGTAATTTTTACATAAAATGTCTTCATCAGGGCAGCGCGATAGCGAAGGCGACGAGGTTTCTCGACCCCTAAAATGGGGAAAAATTGGGATATGTCGTCGAGAAAAAGACGGCATAATGGATTGAGCCCTGGAGTTACTGAAGGCGATCATCAATCTAGGATACATTGATTGGAGGGTCGTGCCAAATGAGCTGAAGATGGCCATCTAGGGGACACTATAGGTAGCGTATTTGTGCTTATATTTATATTTATATTTAAATACAACTAACACTTACTTTCTTTTGAGTTTCTATTTGTTTGAAAAGAACAATTCAACCTGCCCCCACGTGTTCGCGACACCACGTTGGAAGAGTTGAGGGAATAGTAGAAGACGTGGAAGAAAAATATGCGGGTATGACACTTTGGGAAGACCCAGGAGTCCATCTTGAGATTGCGTGATATCGTCCCGGTGAATGAGCCGATCTCATTGGTATAGTGGTAGAAGTTCATAGATAATGAGATTGATGAGCGACAATTGGTATCTCATCAAATGGGGCGGGAAAATCGGGCACAAAAGGTGGACGTGCACTACTCCGAGTGGACATCTTACGCCTTGGTGGATCACATGATTGTAAGTTTTTATTTTTCTTTAATTTAATTTTTATGTTATTCTAATTTAATATTACTTTGCATTACAAGGGCAAGGATAAAGATGTGTCCCCGAGCGTCACAACCATCATTGTAAGTTATAATTATTTAATTTTTTTAAGTACATTTTAATTTTTTTATTAACTTTATTAACTAATTGTGCACTTTTGATCGTTTCATGCAAAGCTTAAGGAAGTGCATGAAAAACAGTTTGATGCTGACAAATAATCTTTATCTATGGAAAGACTTAGCTAAGTGCTCGAGACGGATCGCAAGGGGAGGACTAGGAGGTGAGCTCTCGGGTGTGGGTTGAGGAACCTAAGCACCCACCCGAGTATGGTGGTTCGTGAATGTCGCCTATAAGACATTGAGGCAAAGGTATTCGTCACATATATTTTGATCCAGGTAGACGCCGCCTACCAAAGGAGCCAGGTAGACGTCGATGTCATCACTTGGTACCTTTGGCCCATGTATCAAGAAAGACATCATCGAAAATTCACGTCTCATACACTGTGAAGGAGGGAGGTTGAGTGGGGCTAGGATCACTGGCCATACACTCTGATTAGTGCTTAGATTTCCAAATGGATTGAAACCGTCTTTTGATATAGCCAAACGAATGTTGCGTTGTTCTCAAGAAAAATCGGGATACTCATAATTCCTCCTCCTCCAACCTGTAGAATCAATAGGATGACGAATAAGATTACCCATACTTATGTCCTAGCATGACAAGTCCTTGCCTTCGCTATCCATGGTACTGTGAAAAATTGCTTTAATCTAGGCCCAACTGGAAAATATTTCAACGCTTTTTGAGGCACTTTTAAGCTTGTGCCTTCCTTACTAGTAGATTGGAGATATCTAGGTTCATCGCATACCGAACAACGATCAAGATTTTCATACTCCTTTAGGCATAGTATGCAGTCATACACACATGCATGAATCGATTTATACTTCATTCCCAAACCTTTCAAATTGTTCTTCATAACATGGTAGCTATTTGGAAGAGTATTCTCCTTGGGTAGTAAGCCTTTCACCCATTTCAGAATTCCTGTCACGCTATTTCCAAACAAACCATATTGCATCTTCAAACTGTGTAAACCAACCATGGCATGTAAAGTTGTTTGATCTTTCTCACAACCAGAGTATAGCGGTTGGGTCGCCTTATATTTTAAACTTTGGTAGTCATCATCAAGGTTTATCGTGATATCTTCACGAGCACTTAAACCTTGTACATCATCAGTAACCTCATTCTCGTTTGCTTCATAAACTCCGTACGCATCATGAAAAAAATACTCTAACATATTATGATATACATCGTCACCTTATACATCTATCCTACTTGTTGAAGGTTGTTGTGAAGGAAGTTTGGGGACAAAAGGAACTTTCAATTCACCGTGACAACTCCAAAATCGATAAATATCTTGCATACCCCATCTTAACAAATGTACTTCAACTGTTTTCCACTCAAACACATTACCATTCTCACACCTAGCACACGGACACGGAAACTCTTCATCATTATGACATCTCTTTGCATATTTCACAAATTCATTAACACCTTTGTGAAACACATCCCCCATTTTATTTGTTTCACCGATCCACTCTTTGTATTTCGGATATCCCATCACAGCTACCACAACTAAGAAGCCTATGCCCATGGATTAGTATAAACAAAACTTAGATTTATAGTATGTTTCGTTTAATTATGTCTTATTTATATTCGATTTTTAAATTTCAAATTCAAATTTAATTTATAATAAAAATTCATATTTCCTCCATCTCCTCTAAAGGGTGAGTGGTCCAATCCCATTCAAGACCGCATATTTTTATAATATACTTAACAGCTCATGCACATTGTTACGATTTGAGAAAAATTCGGCAACATATCCCCGTAGTTCTCGAACTACACAACATAGATTGGTAAGTATGAGTGTTATTTCAATTGATCAATTGAAATTATAGTCACACTTGTCAATCTAGTATGTACCAGAGAATATTAGGATACGACTGTAGAACTTCCTCCAAAAGTAACATCTTTAAGCTACTAAGAATCTTATTATACAGAAATTATGCAGTCCAAAAATGTCCAAACGGGAGAATTCGAGAGATCTCAATACAGGGGTAATGACTCTCGAACGGGTGTAAGGGCTACTGAATGTGTATGCATAAGAACTAGAAGGCTAGTATCTATGCGCACTATATGTAATTTCAAGTATGTTTCATTTAATTATCATACTATATATATTGTTCGTTATACAAAGTAATTTTCAAAAAAAGTTGAAAAATCCCACCCCTATATGAAAAATAATCCAGTGGTTATGTCACTTTTAAAAATAACCAACCCAACATCGATCCACTATAATCCAACCGTAATGGAAACAACAAATGTGTATCCCATACTCCTTCTAATTCATCTACTCAATTAATTATTTTCATCAATTAAACTAACAATTAAAGTATACAATTATTAATTTACTAATTTACAATGAGAGGCAATCCTACTTGTATATGAAAGGGACACTAATTATTAATTTACAAAAATAATTAACAACCAATCAATATTAAATCAATCAATTCTTTTACAAGGGGCACTATAATATGAGGGGCAATATCTAATAAACCAACAAAACTTTAATTAAAAAAACACACACGCACATATAGACACACACAACCCCATCCCCCCACGGTCGCTGCCCACCACAAGCACACATACACATATACACACACACGCATATATACACACATACACACACATACACACGCATATATATACACACAAACATACACATCACGTACACCCCCTCCCCCAGCCTTGCGCCCTCCCCACACACACGCATATATACACCACACACACACACACATGCATATTTACACACACCCACATATACATACACATATACATAAATGGAGGAGAAATAGATAGAGAAAACATACCGACATTGTAGAGAGAGAGTGTGTGCAGTCACTAGAGAGAGAGAGAGAAATGGAAGGAATTGGAATTGGTGGGAAAAAAGAAGAGGGAGTGTTTTTTTACTCATAGAATTGTCAAGGACATGTCACGGTCCTTGACCATGAAAACTTTATACAATTGTCACGGTCAATGACCGTGACAAGTATAATTGTCACGGACTTATCACGATCAATGATTGTGACAAGGCTGGCCGGTTGAAGGGTGCCAATTTGACCATTTTACTCGAAGCAAGTGTTTTACTCGGAGTATATCAACATCGAACCTTGGTCAATCATCCTTAGGGCTGTGTTTTTTTTTCGAACATTCCGATTTTTTTGATATTCGATCCGATATTTTCCGATTTTGGAACATATATAAGGTTTCCAATTTTTTATTTTCCGATTTCCGATTTTTCCGAAAAAAATCGGATCGAAAATTGGAAATAATTCTGAATTTCCGATTTTTCGATTTTTCAGATCCGATTTTTTCGAATTATTTCCGATTTTTTTTTAACATTTTTTTATTTCCAATTTTTATAATTTTTTTAGACATTCTCATGTGTCCCACATTGGCTAGGAGAGGAAGAGAGGCCCAAAAAAGTTCTCTATAAAAGGATAATATCCCTCTATCCTCTACACAAATAAAAATAATGGTTAAATCCTTACATATTTACATGTTGGGTTAAATCTTTTTTTCAATTTCTTTAAAATGAGAATTTCGAGTAATAAAAAATCCTATATTAATATTTTTGAAATTTTGAAATTTCTAAAATTTCTGAATTTTTAGTATATTTGTTGAATTTCCGAATTTTTTCGATTTTTTCGAATTCGGAAACTTTTTTGATTTTCCGAAAAAATTGGATAGGAAATTGGAACAAATATTATATTTCCAAAAAAATTGAATTTTTTTCCGAAAGATCATTTTCCGATCCGATCCAGCCGAAACACAGCCCTAATCATCCTACATGTGCTAAAGAGTCTAAATAAGGTGTGTTTATGAATTGGCTGCTCCTATCGAATATCAATCCATTTTTTTACGATAACCCGAATTTAAAACAATTTTAGATTTGTAATAAGTTTTCCAATTATTTGTATTCTAGTGTTTTATTATTATTGGACATCAATTAAATGCTTTTAATTCATTTGTACGTGATCAGTTTACTACATGTAATATTTAGATTTAATTCTTAAGCATTAATTCAAAGTCCATAACATGACACGATATTGAAACAATAATTAGATTTATAATGTCGTTAACTTGTATTCTTCAAGTGATTTATAATATGGTTAGTGCTTTGTAATCTTCTAATTCATTTGGACTTGTACTAATAAAAATAATTTTTACAGAAAATGTCTTCATCAGGGTAGCGCGACAATGAAGGTGATGAGGTCTTCTCAACCCCCAAAATGAGGCAAATTGGGATACGTCATCGAGAAAAAGACAGCATAATGGATAGAAATCCGGAGTTCCTGGAGGTGATCATCAGTCTAGGGTACATTGATTGGAGGGCCATGCCAAATGGGCTGAAGATGGCCATCTGGGTGCACTATAGGTAGTGTATTTGTATTTATATTTAAATACAACTAGTACTTACTTTCTTTTTAGTTTGTATTTATTTGAAAAGAAAAATTCGGCCCGCCCCCACGTGTTCACAACACCACGTTGGAAGAGTTGAGGGAATAGTAGAAGACGTGGAAGAAAAATATGAGGGCACGACACTTTGGGAAGACCCAGGAGTCCATCTTGACATTGCATGATACCGTCCCGATGAAATATCCGATCTCATTAGTACAGTGGTAGAAGTTCGTAGACAATGAGATCGATGAGCGACAATTGGTATCTCATCAACGTGCACTACTCCGGGTGGACGTCTTACATCGAGGTGGATCACATGATGGTAAGTTTTTATTTTTATTTTTATTTATTTTTATTTTTATGTTATTCTAATTTAGTATTACTTTGTACTACAAGGGCAAGGATAAGGAGGTGTCCTCGAGCTTCACAACCATCACTGTAAGTTATAATTGTTAATTTTTTTTTATTAACTTTATTAATTAATCGTGTACTTTTTGCTGTTTCACGCAAAGCTTAAGGTAGTGCATGAAAAGCATTCTGATGCTGACAAATAATCTTTAGCTATGGACAGACTTAGCTAAGTGCTCGGGATGGATCACAAGAGGAGGACTAGGAGGTGAGCTCTTGGGGGGGGGGGGGAGTTGAGGATCATCGGTATGAAGATGAACAACACCGGGTTGGCTCACAAGGTGAACACCCATAACGATAAGCTATCAAGGTTGGAGGCAATGATTCTAGATATGTACGCCTTTATGAAGCGTCAGTTGGGTTCCACCTCCGATGAGGGCACCTATGATAAGTGCAAGAGCAATGGCAAGGGGAATGAGAAGGAGGTAGACAAGGACGTCACAGCTTCATCGTTGATATGCACGGACTTGTCGCCATTTTATGATCCATTTCCCGATCTGAACCCCATCGAATGACCTATGTCTACTATCGGTTGGGCCAGCGTGTTTTTAATGGACATATTTGGTGGGGATCTGATAGCGAGGGGGTTGAGGAACCTAAGCACCCACTCGAGTATGGTGGTTCATGGACGTCGCCTACAAAACATTGAGGCTAAGGTGTTCGTCACACATATTTTGAGTGGAAAGGAGAATTCACCTCTTTGGTTACAAGAACAATGTGGCATGCGGACAATTCATGGGTGTCTCAATGCATTTTTTGTGTGTCCTTCCTTCCTTCTCCAATCTATTGTAGATCCCGGGGTATGACATTATTTATATTTATTTTTATTTGGATATTACTTGTGTTTTTTTGGATTTGGTTATGGATATTTATAGGTTGGTTTGGTTTATGTTGTGGATATTTATATGTTGGCTTGGTTTGGTTATGGATATATATACTGCTTGGATAGGATTAATTTTTTATAACTCGTACAAATATACTATGGGTAGTGGTAGTGGCCATACTGCCCAATAATTTTTTATAAATCTTCCCAGAATTGTCACAGACTTTGATCGTCAGAAGTCCGTCACAAGTTTTTGTCAAAAACTTATCACAGTCAAAGTTTGTGACAATATTTTTGTTTAATCATGGACTATGACCGTGACAAGTCTAATGAACTTCTCACGGACTTTGACCGTGACAAGTCCGTGACAATAGTCTTTGTCACCCCAAAACTTATCACGGTCTTAGACCTTGACAAGTATGACTTTTCACGGTTTTAGTTCTTGATAAGTTGACAGTTTTGGTGTAGTGATTCTCTAGTTTCTCGTCAGACATTTTGTTAGAAAGGTGTTCAACCGAGATGCATGGATTCGTTCTAATGTGATCCATTGCATTCGAATGAGCTAGCATATTTTTTAAGATTTCGAGATTATTCTTAAATGATTTCATCCTAATCTCATTTTTAAAAATCCTCCTATAAGTAGGAGTGTGAAGCAATAATTTTCTCTGTGATAAAAACTTATACTTTGAGTTCCCAATCTTTATCAACAATCTCTCAAAAACCGTAATTTACACATAGACCCAAGTGTTCATCTTATTATGCTTTGAAGATCCTGTGTTAGGCACCAAAGGTTTATTATCTTCACCTTGTTGGACATTATTTTATGCGGTGGATTCCATATTTGTTGTTTACACACGGTAAACTTTGTGTTGTGGTTTTACAGTGAAGAAATAGCGGATTCATGTACCAATCCGTAGACGATTGTTAAGTTGTTAAGTGGATACCGGGGCATATGTTGATTCACACATCAAATCAATTCTCAATTGGACACTTTCATGACATTATCAAAAATTTAAGGAATGAAGAGTGTCAAGGCTTCTCAGAGCCTCGAGTTTGTGTTGTAATTCTTCTTTTGTGTTCTTTATAATTCCAAACATAGTGAATTTTGCATGGCTGGGTCATTCGAGATTTTTTCTATTTAGGTTTTCCTCGTACATCGGGCATTGCGTGATTATTTATTTTACTTTAACCTGATATCATCTAGAAGTATGTTTTAAGATAAAATAAAATCAGCTAAAATCAGTTTACATAACTTTTGTTTAAAATTGGTGCTTAGATATATTTGGGTTAATTTTGTTTAAGCTGAATATTTAATTCAAAAAAATTAAAAATTAACTTTTGTCCTGTTCATTCCACATATTACCACTTTAAAATTGGTATCAAATCTAGAACACTAAGTTCTTATGTTATATCCATGTTTAGGCATGAATTCTAGCAATTCTCATATGGAGGGTTAATCATTTTCCAGACCAACTTTGTTTGATGAGTAGAAATGCGCATACTTAAATGCATATGAAATCAACACTTGAGTCGATAGATGAGATGGTATTGCAATTGATAGTTAAGGGTTGGTCTTCACCCACATCCTTAGTAGGCAAATATTGAATTCCCAAACTCTTTGAAACCTGGTGTGAGGATGAGCATAAACTGGCTAACTATAATTCACATGGGCTGAATGCTTGTTTTGTGCAATCACACGAGAGGATTTCCACCGTACTATGACGTGTGAAACATCTAAACAGGTTTGGGACATACTTCAACTCAATCATAAGGGTAGTAGTGTTGTTAAGGCTTCTAATCTTTGAAACTTCGCCACTCCATTTGAAACCATTAGGATGGAGGATATTGAATCCTTTGATGAGTTCTATAATAAATATTATGATATTTTGAACTCGTTATTTAAGTTGGGAGAGAGAATACTCGAAACCCATGTAGTCAACAAAATCTTAAGGTCCTTTACGAGAAAGATTTAATTCAAGAGTGACAATTTTAAATTCATTGAGTACTTTAGACTTTGCCAAAATTGAAGTTCTTGTATATAATCTTCAAACTTATTATCTTGTCATGTTTTCCTTCAAACATATGAAGAAAGATAAGGGCATTGCTTTGGAAGCCTATAAGGAGGAAACACTTGGTTTGGATGATGAGTCAGACATAAATTTTGATGATTTGTACATGTTTGCTAAGATGTTCAAGAAATTTATCAAGTTTGAAAAACAATGGAAAGTTGAAAAAAAGTTTGATAAAATCAACTTTAACAAGGGTATAAAATTCCTTAAAAATACACTTGATAATTTGAAATGGAATTAGTTGGATAAATATTTTGGGTGTGAGGTTTATTGTCACGTGGTAGACGAGTGTCCCACTAACCTAAGAAAGGAGTTTAAGAAACTGAAGGTTTACAATGTCAGCCTTAGTGATAGTGATCTGAAAGAGGAACCCGATTCCCCTATTGAGCACAACTACACTCCATCCATGGATAGTCATGTGACCCTTGATGAAATATCTGCCGATAAAGATAATTCTGAGCATGAAAATTTGGAGGCCATTATTGGTGATTCCTAAGTGAGTGATAATGACATAGGAGGAGAGTGAACTTCAATTTTCCTGTTTGAAAAAATAATGAAATTGGAAAAAGCCAACTTAAAGTTGAAAGAGAGGTTGAAATTGTAATAGGTAATGATTAGAGTATTTTGATTAAGGATCTCAGGGAATGTGCAACCTCTTAGGGAAAATAGCATGTTTGTTGAGGGGGAGTGATATAACTTTTGAGAAATAATGGATATTTTAAAGAAGGATTTCCATATTTTTATGACTCTTATCATTTTATCGAGTTTAGGATTGTGAATCTAGAAGAGATATTGCGAGACTTGAGTAATATAAAATTTGATTTGGATTCTAGGTCAGAAAAGTTGGATATGGCGTTAGGCCCCGTTCGAATGAAAGATGACAATTATGGGATTGGCATCGATGATCCAAATGCTACGACTACAAAATAAAAGACCATGCTTTTGAAATATTCAACCATTTTTAGGAATGTTAAAAAAGATTAACACAAGGATAACATTCCTTGTGTCTACATGTTCACACATTGTGGTAGGAAAGGTCACCTTAGGCATTTTCCTTTGATCTTAGAAATTTTCATACGAAGTCTAAGTCTAGAGTCCCCGAGGTTACCAAAACCCAAGAACATCATGTCAAACCTATGTGAATTGAGAAATCATATTTTGAGGCTTTAAATGTTAGATTTTTTTATTTAGGATTGCTAGCACACAATACTTATCATGCTATATTCAATGGTTGATTGTGTTCACATGTTTACATACACTAGATTTTGTTATTCATGATATATGTGTTTGCTAGTTTTATGTGTTTTGAGACCTTTTCATTTCAATTTTACTTTTTAGGTATTATTTTAAAAAAATACAAAAATATTTTCTTTATCTTTTGATTTATATTGAAAAATTATTCAAGAAACTCAAAAAGATCTTTTTGATTCAGTGTAGTTTTCTTTTACACATTTTATGTGGCATATCGGTGTGTTTGAATCCACTTACATCCATGTTTTCTATGTGGCTAGAATATTTGATAATGATTTTCAATTCTTATATTGTTTTTAATCATTCTTGGATGGAGTAGTTTAGGAAATGATTACTTAATGGATTTACATTGCATATGCCTCCTCACACACATGCAAAAGCTCTTTTGAATTTTAACTTTGTATGTTACAAGAGCTAAGTGAGATGTTCTCCTAACAATCTTATCATTATGAATATTTATTTTATTGGTGGTTTTGGGCATATACGAACCATTTCCCGTGAGTTTCCTATGTTATTAAAAAATGAGTGTGCACGGGAAAGGTCTATGAAGGAAGAAATCTCTTGTGCTTGAACAACCACCGTTAGTAAGAGCCTAACAAAATTAAGAGGCAAAAGAAAAGAAAAATTTCCAAGGCTAATCTGTATTATTGATTTTTTCAATTAAATTTATATGTTAAAAAAATAAGAGTGAAAATATGTGATATCTATAATTTTGAGGGTGTTACAAATTGAAGATCAATGGGTTTTTATAATGAGACCTAGTTAATTCATATTTGACACTATTAATTTGAGAATTGATAATTTTTCTAGGATATTGTGCATTACGCTTATTTATCCATTTATGAGATCACTTTATCTATCACTATGAGGTTAAAGCTTTGTTTATTAAAGTTAATCCATTCATATAAAACTCTTTAGACATTTTAAGTGATTGGTTCATAATTCATTTGTTTTTACTTCACGCTACTTCACTTCGTTTACCACATGTTTATTTATACACATTGATACTATGCTAGTGTGTAAATTTTATTGTGTTTATGGTGTTTATATATATATATATATATATATATATATATATGTGTGTGTGTGTGTGTGTGTGTGTGTGTGTGTTCATGTGCACTTGTCTGTCAATGATATCTTTTGCATATTTATATAAAATAGTATCTTTGATTTTGGGTCTTTACTTTTGAATTTAATCTATGTTTTACATGTGCTTTACCTATCAATCAAATTGTCATGCTACATAGTCTTATAAGTATCTCTTGTTTCTTGTTTACATTTGCATCTCATGCCTCATTTTATATTCAAGTTGATATTATTTTTGCATCAAAATTAGTATTGATGGATGGTTATTTGGATTATTTGTTCTTTTGTTACCAAGTTATTTGTCATTGCTTAATGAACTTTACAAAATCGTAAGATAGTATTATCTCCTCTATAATTACAATTGGTATCACATGCTCTCACATTTTGGGGGAGAAATGGTTATGAGGGAGAAATCATTTATAATGCATTATTTCTTTGTCTATTCCTAAACAAAAAAAGGGACGAAATGGTATCTTTCTCTTTAGATTTAGGAGGAAATCTTTATCTTGACGAAAGATATCTTACATAGGAGGGGATAGTAAGACATAAGGGGTGTTTATTCTTATGCAGATTTTATATATTGTCATATTCTTTGTTGCATTTGAAAGTGTGTTTAAGTGTGATTGTTTGTAATATGTGACAAAGTCATAAGTGTGCAATGCTACTCAAGTTTATATGCTGGTCAAGTTGTACTCTATCCTTTTTAGGGTTGGGTATTGAGTCTTCAATGAGTTTGAAGGTTTATAGGTATTTTATTTTTTGGTTTTGTCCCAAAATAGTCTAAGAGGGATATTTGTATGGATAAATTTCTAGATAGAGTCAATTTGTTTGTTTTATATTAAATCATTCTTAGACAAAACACTTTGAGTAATATATTAGGATTTGAATATGTTGATCTTTCATGCCTATGACGTGATTTCTTAAAGACGTGTCGGTCAAGTTAGAAGATCTACAACATCGTATAGTGTTTTGTGCTTATATCCGTCTTCATGTTCCATGGATGTTTCAGGTACAAATGCCTTTTTTTTATCCTTCGATATTTATTTTTTGGGTGTTATTATTTTATAAAATTGGTTTTAAAATATTTAAAAGGATTTTATCTCTTTTTTTTATATTTTTAGAAGAAAAATATTTTTTTTCGAGGTCGTTAGAATGGCATTGGGTATGTTGTTCAAATGAGACTATGTACCTTGTTAGATTATGTTCCAACTAAAATTTGAACAAGACATTTTTTACCCTTTGTTGGTTTCTCGTTAGATATTTCGTTCAAAAGCTGAACGAGATATATGTCTTCGTTCGAATGAGTTGGTGTGTTTTTTAAGATTTCTATATTTTTGTTAAATGATTTAATCCTTATCTCATTTTTGAGAAACCGACTATAAGTAGGAGTACGGAGCAATAATTTTCTTTGATACAAAAACATATATTTTGAGTTCAAAAGTTTATCAAAAAACTCTCCAAAACCCTAGTTTTCACCCAAGTTGTTTCGGAACCATATGTTCCTGTTATTATTTTTTGAAGATATCGTGTTGGGAGCCAAAGTTTTATTCTCCTCGTCATGTTGATAATATTTTCATTCGATGGACTCCGTATGTGATGTTTTCTCATTTCAGACTCTGTGGTTTGGTGTTGTGGTGAAGAAATGGTGGATTATGATTCCAATCCATAGACGGTTGTTGAGTTGATCGATGGATTCCGATGTGTGTGTGGAATCACTCATTATAGCAATAAACTAGTAAACTCTTATGTGACACTTGGCGGAGGTTGAAATAATGAGGAGAGTCAAGGCTTGATAGGGCATCAAGTCTATATTGTAAGTCTTTTGTCGTGTCCTTTGTAATCCCAAACTTAGTTTATTTTGCGTGGTTGGGTCATCCAAAGTTTTTCCTATTTGGGTTTTCTTCATACATCGGGCATCGTGTGATTTTCTATTTTATTTTATCCTGCTACCACTTAGATACATGTTTTAGTATAAAATAAACTTGGCTAAAATTGGTTTACACAAGTTTTGTTTAAAATTGATGCTTATATTTATTTGGGTTAATTTTCATTAAGTTGACTATTTAATTTGAGAAAAATTAAAAATTGAGTTTTATTTAAACCATTCTATATTTAGCATTTTCAAGTAATTTGTCAGAGAATATAAGATTGTAATGCTGAAAATTTGAGAGAACTATCCTTAATGTGTTATTTGCCCATAGTCAAACCGAGTGTGTTAATGTGTACATTGTCAAGTTACATCTAAGACACAAAAACTCCACGGGATTCTTTAAGTAAAAAAAACTGAATTATTCCCATAGAACACTTAATAATTATACGTTGTAATATCCTATAATGTTTGTATTCAATGCAGACATTCTAGATAAGGAGAAATACTCGAGGTTGGAGATAAAAAATACATAGCACAAGAATATATGTGGCTCGGCAATGTGCCTACATCCATGGGGTTTGGGTTTATATTTTATTAACTTAGAGAAGAAGTCGTCAGAGTTGCTGTATTACTCGACGTTACAATTTCATATGCCCATCCTCAAGAGGGAAGGGTCTACATTTATAGAGGATCTCTGGAGAGTCTTAAGCTCCATTAACAGCTATCCCTAGAAGCTTGAACATGTTGCTTATCAGTTTAATCCATCCCAAGGGATGTACATATGGGAGTCCTATGCGAAATGAATTCTCAATTGACTTGATACGCAAGAAGACTGTGAGTCCGTGCTGGTCATTTGACATCAAAACTCTAGTTCCCATAATTTCCCCCGATGCTTAGTGTCACTTTGTAGTCATTGGGCTTTGTTATATCTTGGTCAACTAATAACTTCAAAAAGTAATCATGATGGAGTATTTGTTGGTTTGATGGAGGGGTAGTCTTGTAAATGTCCCTAAAATTAAAGGGTCTTTCGATCGCCGAGTGATCTAGGGGAACATCGGTAAATATTACCCTTTTTTTTCTTTCTGACAGTGAACTGTTGCTTTGTCAATCGTCACATGTGCATGTAATAATCATTTTGTTAGGGGAATAGTGAGGGCACTTCCAATTACAAGGTTATGGTTCCCACACTTTTTCTCATTTTTCAATTCATTTGAAAAACTTGCAATCTTCAATGTTTCAAAGGACAGATTTTCATTATCGTCACTTTCTTTATTTTACGTAAGAATTTCTTAAAAACTCATTCTTCATTTAATTATTCTCCTCTTTTTTTGTTTTGTTCTTTCATTGATCTTGTAATATTTAAACAAGGTGTACATTATTGATGAAAAAACCTTAAAAAAAATATTTTAAAATAGACAATCATTAAAATCGTATACCATTAAAATCGTTGAAGAAGATTTCAAGTTCATTCAAGCATCAAGACGGATCCAAATATCAACGTTCTTCAAAAAAGAGCCTCTGTGAGATAAAATTTGGTAAGGTTATCTTTAAGTCCCTTAACGTTTCATTTAAAGTGTTGGGATTATTTTTCTAAAATGTTTTAAAACATCTGAGGTGTCATTTTTCATCAAAAGAGTTTTTTCTAAGTCCTGAGGCGGAGTTAAAAAAAATATTTTTCACTCACGTCGTTCAAATCACATGTCCATGTCGTTCAAACGACTGCTTCACCCGACATTGCATCTCTCGAGAACGGTCTCTTGATCAGTTTCATTAAACGACATGCTATTGTTTTAGTTTTTAACCTTGTTTAATAGGTAACGCAATCCCTGGATTGAACGCCATTAGATGTCATTCGAGCGACCTCCCACTCTAGTTCAAACGAAGCCACCGACTCAATTTTTTATAAATAGCTAATTAAATGAGTCTTTTTTCTTGAAGAAGACTAGAGTTTTTTTTATACACGAAAAGTGCAAACTGTAGAATTATTGTCTTCTTCTTTAGGTTCTAAACATTTTTTTTGTATTCACAAATCATCCCAATACTGTAGTGAGTTATTTTGAAACCCAAGATACAACATTGGTGAACTTTCTCTTGTAGGGAGGGTAAATCTATGGATTAATTGATAGCTCTTGAGGGGCTATTAGCTGACGAAGACTTCGATCACTTGCGAATACTTGAGGGTATTTCTTGCTGCGGTTCCTATGGGTTTGCTAGGGTCAATCCATTGCTGATTCTAGGTCGAGGCCTATGTGAGTATACTACGGAATAGTCATTGCAGATTTCTGTACAAGTTGTTATATTTATTGAAATAAAGGTTTTTCCCTTCAAGGGGATTTTTTCCTGAAATCTGTGTGTCAACAATTTATGTTTATTTGTGATGGCATGATTTATTCTCCATAGATGCACGTGTTAGGGTTCTATTAAAATTATTTTAAAAATTAAATAAATTGAAAATTGAAAATTTGGGAATCAACAACTAATCAATATCAAACAACATTCTCAAATTGGCATCAGAGCTTTTAAAGCGATCTTACCCCTTTCACTTAGTCATCGAATCCACTCACATGTATCATTGGAATTAGTTAATGGTCCTTGTGACATTTGCGCCATTTTTGAAGTCCATTGATTTCCTTCAATCCTTATTACAGAGTGTAAGGTACTTTCCCATCAAATTCCTTATTTTGGGATTTTTGTCAATACTTTGATGTGTTCTCAACCCAAGTTACCCTATACACATGAAGGATTGTTAATGAGGTCAATTATATTAGTGAGATGTATGGACCCATCTCGGTATTACTGAGATCATGATTTATTACCAATAGGTGATGAATACTAAGAATATTAATTATATGAAGATAAAGGAGGTTAATCAAGCCCTGGTTGTGAATCTTTCTGATTTCGATAAGAATTATTGGGATCACAGTCGAATTGTGGAAAATTTGCAATACTCTCCCCTTCCAAAGGGTGTGGCATATGAAGGGACAAAATTCCCTGAGAAAGGGAAAGGAATAGCTTAGAAAGCAATTTTCTTAGCTGGTATATTTCCTTCCATGACTAGGATATCTTTATCCTATGGGAGACGTCTTACTTAAATTGAGATTATTAGACATAGTTCAAATTTTGTTCTTACATAAATTTTATACTTGTTTCATTCTATTTGAATTGTAAGATATGTTTAACTATAAAGGTTTGCAACATGTACTAAATTTGTCAAGAGTACAAAGTTACTCAAGGTATGTGTCTATTGAGCCTTTGTACTTTTTCCTTTTAGGGTTGGGGATTGAGACTTTTTACAAATCTTGATGGTCGATAGGGTTTTTATTTTCTTTTTGTCCCAGAATAGCCAAAAGGGGAGATTTGAATGGAAAAATTTCTAATTGAGTCAATTTATTTGTAATTAGCTTAATTTTAAATAAAAATGAGTTATAGGATAGGCTTTGTATTACTGATACCCAAGTTTGTCTTCGTGATTTCAAGGATATCACAATTATAGATTAATTTGATAATGATCCTTAGAAATTTATGTTGGGTGATTTGTTTTTAAACAAAATGTTTGGTAATATTTTTAAAGTGATTTTTAGAGAATTTTGTTTTTGTTTAGATCATTGGAACGAGATTTGATCTTCATTAGAATGAACCTGTCTTTTCGTTTGAAAGAGGTGATGATTTAATTGGAACAAACTAAAGGCCTTAGTTAGAACAAACATCAAACGGAGAATTTCTATCAAATAGTGGGTTCCTCGTTGCTTGGAATGAGTTTGATTGTTCGTTAGAATGAGAGTTATGTTAATTAAAACAAAACAATTGTTTCGATCTAACAAAACCTTTATTTTTATTAGAACGACCCCGCCATCTCAAAATTCATCTTTTTCTATAAATAAGTGTGCTGGACTAAGATTATTTAAGAACTTTTCACAAAAAATGTTTTCATATCTGTTTACAAAAGTTCCAAAACCCTGGTTTCACCCAAACTGTTTGAAGATCCAACTTTCAATGTTCTTATGCTTTGAAATCTTTCGTTTGTGAGAAATAAGGTTTATTTCCAATCATTATTAAGATTAATGGTTTTGTGTGGTCGACTTCGTACTTTATTTTATGTGTTGCGATGAAGAAGGAATAATTCCCTGTTCCTACTCTATAGACGATTTTTTAGCCTTATTTATGGTTACCGAGGCGTGTGTGGATTCATGAGTTATGGATCCTTGTATGGGTGGAATCCTTCACTGCACTATGGAGGAGAGGTCGAATATAAAAAAGAGTTAAGGCTTTGGAGGAAGATGAGTTATTGAGTAAGTCTATTGTGTATATTTGTAAAAACTTATCATAATGATTTGTTTAGCTATGTCGTCCGAGATTTTTCCCATTGTGGATTTTTCTCCTACATTAGCATGTGTGGATATTTTATCTGCTTTTCACTTAGATGATTTCTAGGTTAAAAAGATAAAATTAGATACATTGATTTTTCACAACAAACGGTTTAAATTGTTGCACAAGTTTTATTGGGTTTAATCTGTTTAAAGTTTTATTTATTACTTTTAAAAAATATAAAAATAGACTTTTTGTTGGTTAGATCATCATTACCTGACCCATCAAGCCTTTTCAAATTGGTGTCAGAGCTAGCACATTAAGTCATTGTGATTACATTTGGTGTTTATTTTAGGAATGAATTTTGGTTGTTTTGATGGGCTTAGGGCCCCAATGTTTGATTGGTTGAATTACGCATACTATAAAATGTGTATGAAATGATAACTTAAGTCTATAGATTAGTGGGTATGGTAAGCAGTTTTACATGGTTGGTCCACACCTTAGTTGGACACAAAAAGATATCCTAACCTGTAGAATCATAGAGTGAGGCTAAGCATAGGTTAAAAATTATAACTCTCAAGCTTTAAATGTTTTTCTTTGTTCACTCACACAAGAGGAGTTTCTTCGTAATATGACTTCTGAGATGTCTAAAGAGGCTTGGGATATACTCTAACTCGAGAATGATGGAACTAATGCTGTTAAAGCTTATAAAATGTAAAACCTCACCACGAAATTTAAAACCATTAAGATGTTGGGGAGTGAGACCTTTGATGCGTTTAGTGCGAGTCTGCCTGATAAATTTTACTCATGTTTTAACTCAGGAGAGAAAAATCGAGAACCGAGTAATCAAGAAAATCTTAAGATCGTTGAGTGAAAGATTTAATTCAAAAGCAACAATTTTGCATTCCTTGGGTACTTTATATTCTACAAAACTTGAAAAGCTTGTTAGTGACTTATAAACATATGATCTTGACATATTTTCCTCCAAATGACGAAGAAAGACAAAGGCATTGTGTTGAAAGCCTGTAAGGAGGGAACACTTATTTTGGATGATGAGTCTGACATCAAATTCAAAGATATGCCCATGTTAGCAAAGAAATGAAAGAATTTTCTTAACTTTCAAAAACAATCAAAAGATTCAAAAAAAGCTCGAGAAAAATGTATAAAAACACCTATCTCTTCCCTAAAAATCGTAACAATAATTTTAAGAAGGACGAGTAGAAAATATTCTATGGTTGATGGCGTTACGTCTATAGGGTAGTTGATTGCCCTACCAAACTAAGGAAGGAGGAAAAAAACTGATGGCCTATAATTCCACCCTTTTTATAGTGATCCTAAAGATGGATGTAAATCCCCCATTTTGCACAAATGCACTACAGTCATGGCTAGTAATGTGAGCGTTGATGATAAATCTTCTTATGAATATATATATAATCATGAAACTTTTGAGGCCATTAAGTATGAATCCCAAATCAGTGATGGTAGAGAGTGAAAAAGGGAATAAGGATGAAAATGAGGAGAAGGAGAGTGAACTCCATGTTTCCTTCTGTGAGTTGTATGCAAAAATATTGAAAGTGAAGTAGGATAAATTGAAGATGGAAATTAAGTTGAAAGAAAGTTTTGTATAAAATGATGAGTGTTTTAATTAAGAATCTTGGGGTACATGCGAGGACTTTAGAGACTGATAGAACATGTTGAGGGTGAGAGAGATAGCATTTTTATTTTGGTAGAAGTTATAAAGAAAGACCTTCTAGAGTTTGAGTAGTCTAAGAGTCTACTTGAGTCATGAATAGTTGATCTTGAAGAGAGATTGAGTGACTCAATTCATGTTAAATTTTATTTAAAACCTAGGTCGGTGAAGTTGGATAAAATTTTAGGCACCATCCAAATCAAAGACGAGAAGTGTGGAATTAGCTTTGATATTCCAAATGCTTCTGCCAACCAAGCAATACCGTGAGTTTTATAAAGTCAAACTTTGATAAGAACATTAGAAATGCCAACCCTTAAATAACACCCTTCTTAGTGTCTACACATGCTCACATTATGGTAGGAAATATCACCTCAAGCGTTTTTTCGACGACCTTATAAGTCCTAGAAAGCCTAGTACTGGACTCAACAAGGTTCCCAAAACCCTAGAGTGTCACGTTACACCTATGTGGGTTAGGAAGTCATATTTGGAGGCTTTCCATATTAGACTTATTGATTCTCATTTTTTTGCCCATGATACTTCATATGGTATATTTAATGGTTGATTGTGTTCGCATGTTTGCACACAGTAGCTTTTGCACTTCATGATATATATGTTTTCTAGTTGTATGGTGTTTGAGTCTTTGGTATTTTGATTTTTCATTTATTGAGTCATATTAGAAAATACTAATTTTTTTTTTTGTCTTTTAAGTTAGTTTTTTTTTTAAATTGGAATTTTTCTTTAGGAAAATTACCCCAAAAAAATGATTTTTCGTTTTTGTGTATTTTAGTTTTACACATTTTATGTGTCATATCAGTGTGTTTGAATCAAATTCATTCCATGCTTTCTATGTGACTTGGACATTTGGTTACGGTTGTCAATACAAAGATTGTTTTTAATCATGCTTAGATGGAGTTGTTTCAACTTTTATTCATTTAACGGTCTCACTTTAAATATACCTACACACACATGCCTAATATATTTTGAATTTTGACTTTACATGTTATATTTCAGCTTTGTGAGATGGTCTCCTAAGAATCTAGTCACCTATATATATTGTGAATATGGCAGATTTATGCATGTAAGAATTGTTTCTCGTGAGATTGTTTGAATTTCATTGAAAAATACAAGGGGTGTATGAAAAAAGGACTATGAATGGAGCAAATATCCTTTTTGGGAAAGACACCATTGACAAGAGCATAAAAAAGATTATAGGAAATAAAAAAGAAAATTTTCCAAAGTCAACGTGTTTTGTTTGTTTATTTAATTTTCAAAAGTGATTTCTTCAAAATAATTTATGGAGAAAGAAAATATGATATATGTTTAGCATTTTAGGGTGTTATACTTGAAGATCAATGGGTTTGGACAATGAATCCTAGTTATGATTATAATGTTATAACTCTATTGATTTGTAAAATCATCAATATTCTAGGCTTGTGTGCATTGCACTTGTTCGTTCATAGAGTTCTCTTTATCTTGACACATATGACTACTTCGTATTTTAATAATGTTTTGTGGTAAAATAGAACTCCTTGAACATACTTGAGTATTTGGGTCATGATTCATTTGTATCTAGCTCACTCCTAATGATTCCATCCATATGTTTAGCTATCTTCGATTGATTGTTTGCATTGATATTTCATATCTTCCATCATATTCAAGTTTTTATTGTATTTGCATCAATTTTTATATTATTTTATTATTTTTTGGATTATTTGTACTTGTATTGCCATGTTTTGTTGCACTTAACATCATTGTATGGTATTATTACTTCTTCCATAATTTCTCTTGATATTATATGTTCATATATTTAGGGGGAGATTTGGTTTAGGGTGGAGAAATAGTTTTGTGCATTCTAACCTTTTCTATTTCTAAACAAACAGGGGGAGAATTGGTATCTTTCCTTTTGCGGTAGGGTATATTTATCTTAAGGGGAGACGTCTTACCTAGATTGAGATTATTCAACATAGTTTGAATTTTATTCTTATGCGAATTTTATAGATGTTATATTCTTTTTGCATTTGAATCCGTGTTTAAGTGTGCATATCTGCAACATGCAAAAAATTATTCAAAAATGCAAAGCTACCCAACGTATGTGTCTGTCGAGCGTCTGTATCTTTTTCCTTTGGAGTTGGGATTGAGTTTTTTTAGAGATCTTAACAAACCTTAGAGTTTTTATTTTGGTTTTGTACCAAAATAAATAAATGAGAACTAAAAAGTCTAATATGTAATGCCTCTAAATTCGATTTCCTAACCCTCGTAAGTGTAACGTGATGCTCTAAGGTTTTGGTAACCTTGATGACTCTAATATTAGACTTTTTACGATCATTTTTAGGATCGTTGAAAAATACCTGAGGCGACCTTTCCTACCTCAATATAAGCATATGTAGACACGATGCGAGTTGTCACCTAAGTACCTTTTTCTATCATTCCTGTCAACGATTGACTCTCTCAAACACAAGGTCTTGTCTTCGTTAGCGAAAATTTTTGGAATATCAAAGTCAATTCCCCGACCTGGATTCCAAATCAAATTTTACACGACTCGAGTCTCTCAATCTTTTTTTAAGATCAATGATTAGGCATAAATATATCATATTTATCCCCTTAATTTAAGTATTTTTATGATCTCTTGCATTTAATTGACTTTTTTTATCTCACAATCACAATACTAACTCTCCTTGGGAAGTACTTTGTGCTTCGCGTATCTCTTATGTGTTTTACAGATAATTCATGCAAGTTAGTGTGAAAGAGAACTGGAAGCAAAGAAGAAAACCCAAAGAACGGAGTGTTGAAGGGAATTTTGGAAATTATATAGCTTTAGTTCGGAGGTAAGGCCAATTGGAAAGTCGAATAAGACAGCGTTACAAGAATACTGGAAAAAATGGCACCCCAATCTGAGCCTAGGTGAAAAATTTATGCGATTTTGAAGATTGAGAAGATAAATAAGAGAAAATATAAGTTTAGAAGAAGAAAAGAGAAGCCAAGGCAGAGAAAAACCACAAACCACAAACCCTAAACTGAACTGGTTTGGGGTCAAATCGATTCGCATGTACCCCAGAACCGGTTCGTTGGGTCTAATGCGCGAAGATTTGTCTTCTTTCTGATTGGTCCAAAGAGTTTCATGGTGGTTGGACTCTCACAAATACATAATTGTACTATTATTGTTTGAGATTAGATGAGTTTTTCATCAGTGTTTGATAGAGAACATTAGAGGAGAATATCAAAGAACCTTAGTTTTGAATTTAGTCATAAAGATAATAATATAGTGGATTATTTATCAAGGTGTTCTTCAATAAAGTTGGTATTCTTCTTCCTTATTCTAAATGTTTATATGCTTTGCGTGATTTGGTTATTTTCTGTCATTCCAAGATCTTCGTGTAGGTTTAGGTATAGTTTCCTCATGGTTTTCATTACATGCAACGTAGATAACATGCTTTATATTAATCGCGTCATGTCTGGCTAGATTTCTAAAGCTTGGGATGCATGAACCCATGCCTAAGTAGTTCGCATGGATATAAAAATAAGTTCTTGAATTAAATAATTAATTGGGACGTGTCGGTTTGTTGCTACAAACATCGTAGGACTTTTAACCTCATTTGTCCTAGGTAACCGAGGTGTTTAAGAATGCGATGTGCGTGTTAACTAATTGACCGCGTACTTTGTTTATGTTCTTAATTAGGTATGTTGCGGGTTCGTTCCCTCTTATATTGAATGCTTGAGTTAAATTACGTCATTGTTTTAATTAAATATTTAATTCTAGACTAGTTTCGTAAGCGGTGAACTCATTAGGGGTTGAGGGATTGTATTCCGACCTTATCTCTCACTCATAGTAATTAATCTGTATTTTGTTAAATCTTGCATGTGTAGTTAATTTAGTTAAGTTTTTCTTAATTATTTAGTAGAAATTCATAAGTTCATCGCAATAACCTTTTCTTCTTATTTTCGTGAGCCAATCCTTCAGATTAGTCGTCTTACCTATTCTTTGTCATGATTCTTCATTTTAGTCCCTCTGTTTGATACCTGGTTTACCAGTTTATTACTTAATCAATCTACTTACACCTGAGTCGATATTAGTACGCACTAGAGACACTTTTAAAGTCGTGTTAAGTTTTTGGCGCCATTGTCGGGGACTAGGTAGACTTTTAGGTTAGGTCGATTTAATCCAAAATTTGATTCTAATTCTTAAAAAGCAAAAATAAAAAATAAAAAATCCCAAAAATCCAAAAAATAAAATTCAGAAAAGTAAAAAAAAAATGTAAACATCTCTGAAAATCCTTTCATACAAAATCCAAAAAATTCCTGAATCAACTCCCACCCACATTCACAAAAATCCCATAGTTGAGTACGACTCCGATATCCCACACACTCTTAAATCACCTCAGTTTTGGGTTCCACCTCCTACACCACCAAATTCCATTATGAGTCACACTTCTAGGGAACCGAATGAGGATTTCGAGTCATTTGGTGTGAAAGACATGTCGGATAATGCTAGTTTTGGTATGGATGAGGGAGATATACCACATTATCCCATGAGAGAGATTTTATATCCCGAGTGAACTGTCACTCCGGGATGCATTATATTTTCATACAACGAGGGATAGTTCTATTTTCGTAATGGGATGATACAAATTCTTCCCACGTTTCACAACTTAGATTCGGAGAAACCATACCTCCACATCCATGAGTTCGAAGAGGCTTGTGACACGTTTAGCGATAAAGCTTGCACTCAAAACTTCATTCCACTAAAACATTATCCTTTTCCTTAAATGATAGAGCTAAGACATGACATTGGTCTTTATAAAAAAACTTAATCGGGCCATGGAGAGAGATGCAAGATAAGTTTCTTTTGAAATTATTCCCTAACATAGAAAAAACTCCATCAAGGCTCAAATTTAAACTTTTAGACAACAAGAAAATGAGCCATTTGATCGATGTTGGGAGCATTTCCAAGAGTTGATTAGCACATGCCCATATCATGGTTTTGAGAAGTATCACCTTATCTATTTCTTCCACCAAGGTCTAAGTATATCGTCAAAACAACTCGTTGAAATAATGTGCGAGAGACCAATTTGGGAGTTAGATGTGAACGATGCTGAGGCCCATCTCAAGTATGTTGCCGAGACTGCTCAAGCATGGGACACATTCGAGCCTAACACCAAAAGTCAAGTTCGATAGACGCCCACTCACCACACCAAAAATGCCAATCTGGCACGCTTAGGGTAGGAGATTCTGGCATTGTTTAAAATCGTGCCAGATTCTAGCACGGTTTTATCATATTATGGCACGGTTTGAAATAGTACCAAAATTAGGCACGGTTTTTAACTGTGCCAAATATGGGTACGCTTTGTTGAAAAAATAACCCCCCAAAATTTGGAGCGGGGACCAAATTTTCAAGACAATCTAAACCTAACTCACTTCTCTCTCTCTCTCTCTCTCTCTCCCTTCCCACGCTACCGGCTGCCCTCATTTCTCCTCATCACCTCCTCCTCATCGTCGTTGCTCCGCGTTGCTGTTACTGCTCCCACGCTACCGGCTTCATCATCGTAAGGATTACATCTCTCTCTCTCTCTCTCTCTCTC
Source organism: Sambucus nigra (assembly GCA_949130495.1). NCBI lineage: Eukaryota > Viridiplantae > Streptophyta > Magnoliopsida > Dipsacales > Adoxaceae > Sambucus > Sambucus nigra. The sequence goes on along the minus strand of OX422221.1, from coordinate 79,235,507 downwards.
TATATATATATATATATATATATATATATATATATATATATATATATATATGTATCAGTTTCGATTTCAGGGAGTACCATACATATATAAATATGAACAGTTGCAATTTCGGGTACCTGAACCATTGAATGTACCCAAACAGTTGCGATTTTGGGTTCTTTTGGTTCCAAATTAGTTGTTATTAGTCAATGAGTTTGGGATTTGGGTGTAGTTGAACAACTTCTATTTTGGGATGTATTCGGGGCGATTGTACGGGTGTTGGGTTCACCTGGTTTCTTGTTACCGTGTCTTGGTTCATACCGGTTGGGATGTGGTACATTGGGATTACAATACCCCATTGAACTAAAAATTGGTGGTTATTATTTTTCCAATCGTGTCATAATTTTAGATGTTAGTTTAGTTTTTATTAGTGCTGATTATGTGTTATAATGGTAATACACTCTCTTGTTAACTTGAATTAATCAACATGTAAATGCAAATCTTAACGATAGTGTGACCATGAAATGATAAATCGTTTATTTATAACCATGAAAATTGATCTTGATTATGGGTTTTGGGTTTCTTTTGATATGGTATTTGGATGGTGAAGAACATCTTCGATTGTTTAACTTATTGGGTCAAAAAATTATTGTTTGATGAGGTCATGTGGCTTGATTATCATTAGCGTGGGTTTATAGAAGCAGGGTAGAATGTTTGGTTGTGTTTTTAGGCTAAAATATGAAGTTTTTAAAGCGATTTAGGTTGGTTTTCACCAAGAACACGAGTTGTTGATCGTTATGTGTTCTTGACTATTAACCTAAGGTTTGGAGGTTTTATTTTTGTCTAATAACTAAAATGTAAGAATTGATGTTAGATCTTAGTCCACCCTTATATTGATTTAGGCTTCTCTGATTTACTCACTGTGTCAAGATGTAGAAAGGATCCACAGTTCCTCGGAACTATTACTCCTATTGGAGAGAGAGCCCACAGTTCCTCTAATACATATGGGACAATTTGGATGATTTGAATGTATTATATGTGATTGCTGTAATTTAGTAATTCTCCATAGTTCCTCTTGTTGAAATTTTGAAATGCTATTTTATGTGATGTGATCTTATTAACACATTCTGCATCCACATGTATATCAGGATGTCATCGATGATCAATAAAGAGTGGATAAAGGAGAAAAATTTTGAGACCGATTCATATAGAGATGGGGTGTTAGAGTTTTTGCAGTATGTGCGTAACATTATTCCCGAGGATATACATTCATGTCCGTGTAGGTGTTGTCGCAATGGGAAAGGAGATGTTACTTTAGATGAAATCTTTGTCGATTTGATGGACTATGGTATGGATAGAAATTACACCTTATGGCATTTTCATGGGGAGACATCAATTCTTAATCCAGTCCAGTGATCAACACAACCCGCTGCTCAGACTAATGTTGGAGAACACATTGATGTGTCTAATATTCCGACTTTGGATGACCTTGTGAATGATTCTTGTGAGATGTTCACGACTGAAGCATGTCCTAGTGCACCTAATTATGTAGGTGGTGATGAAGGGCCCTAAACTTTTAATGTTCCGAAGGATTCTCACACACATACAGGCAAAGGAAGAAGTGTGAGCGTTTACATCAACTCGCAATGGAGCCACTGCACCCTCCTACTAGTTCGTCACGCCATACAACCATGTAAGCTCTTGTGAAATTAAATATAAAAATGCAATTTAATTTGTCAGATGGTTCCACAGGTGGAATTCTTAGATTGTTGAATGAGTTACTCACTGAAGGGAACAACTTGATAACTAGTTATACCGAAATGAAGAACAAAATTAGAGATCTTGGTATGGACTATGTTAAGTATGACGTGTGCATTAACAATTGCATGTTACTTTGAAAAGATCATGAAAACTGTAATAAATGTCTAAAATATAGTGCTTTGCAATACAAGTATACTTCAAGAGGAGATGATGGTGAGGAAATTTTATATCCTAAGGGCCAAAAGAAGTTTCATAAGGTTCCTAAGAAGGTAATGCGACATTTTCCATTAATCCCTGGGCTAAAGAGGTTGTATACTATTAAATGGATAGCCGAGAAAATGACTTGGCATGCTCGAGCAAGCTCTTGTATGGAATTTATGCGTCATCCCCTAGATTCAGCAGAGTGGGTAAATGCAAACATTATGTGGAGAAAATTTGTGAAGGATCCACGAAATATTCGACTTACAATAGGAACTGACGGTTTTAACCCTAATAACATATTTGGCCGTAACTATAGTTGCTGGACAGTGATTATTCAACCTCTCAACCCTCCCCCATCAATGTGTATGAAGAGTGAGTTTTGAATGTTGACTGTATTGATTCCTGAGCCACAGTCACCATTAAGTAATATTGATGTCTTCCTCCAAGCCTTAGTCGATGAGGTGAAGATCTTATGGTCTGGAGTCGAGGCTTGGGATGCAAATAAAAATGAACATTTTCAGTTAAAATCCATGTTGATGTGGGGTATTCATGATTTTCCTGCTTATGGGATGTTATCAGGTTGTTCAACTCAAGGTTATTATGGGTGTCCTGTTTGCTCTACAAACACACCTTCTGAATATCTTTGCAAGTCAACAAAATGTTGCTATCAATGATCTCGCATGTTCCTTCCAGAAAACCTTCCTTACAGGTACGACACATCAAAGCAAATATTTAATTATAAAATTGAGTATGCTATGGCTCCACTAAAGTTAACAAGTGTATAGGTTGAGAAAATTGTGTCTGTTATCGCTCGAGAAGGTGCCCGAAAAGAGGGAGAGGGAGAGGGAGTGGGGAAGGGGAAGGCTAAAGGAAGGGGAAGGGGAAGTGGAAGGGGAAGAGGAAGGGGAAGGGGACAGGGAAAGGGAAGGGGAAAGAAAAAGAGCCAATAGTATTGGAAGATGATGTAGATAATGATGATCATCCAAGTGAAGGTGACGACGAGGATCTCACAGGTACTGAGGGTTTTTCGAGGAGATCCATTTTGTTTGACTTGGAGTACTGGAAGGATCATGATATTTGACATAATTTAGACATTATGCATGTTGAAAAGAACATAATGGAGACTCTTTTAGGTACCATTCTCTCAGTGAAAGGATCGTCAAATAAAGATATAGTTAGAGCCCGGGAAGAGTTGAAGGTCCCATTCAATCTTAAGAGAAAATTATGGATGCAAGATGTTGAAGGTAGTAATAAAAGGCGAATGCCATCAACACCTTTTGCATTAGGAAAGGAAGAGAAATAAGCCTTTTATCTCACCTTGAAAACATTGAAGGCACCAATTGAATTTTCATCAAATTTCAACAATAATATTAACCTTGACCTTCCCGGATTAACCAATCTCAAGTGTCATGATTATCACGTCATTATACAACGATTGCTTCTTGCATTGCTTATGCATTCATTTCCAGATCATAAGCCTTTGTTTAAATCTATACAACAGATAAGCATATTCTTTAATGTTGTTTGTGCAAAAGTGATTTTCAGGGAACATCTTTTGAAGGCAAAACAAGCATTAGTAGAGGCATTTTGTGTCCTCAAAATTTACTTTTCACCTGCCTTTTTGTGGTCATGATCCACCTCATGAACCATTTAGCCGATGAAGCGTTGACAGCTGGGCCACCTAGATATCGTGCAATGTGGTTGTTTGAAAGAGAAATGGGAAGATACAAAAAGTTGTCACGAAACAAGAGGTACATCGAAGGTAGCATTGCTAATGCATATTTATTACATGAAGCTTCTTTGTATGCCATGGAATATGTGTCGATTAGAGGTGAAGGAACTCATAAGAGGAACCTTGAGGATTTTCTCGATGATGAGTTTGATGACTCAATGTGTCAACAAGCATTGGATAAAGGTAAGGAGTTAACCCTAAATACTGTGCAATATGAACAAGTACGAAGATGGGTCCTATTTCAATACCATGGTGTTGATGAGTGGAGAAGGTAAACATGTAACCCATTACTAATTCATATTATTTTATTGTAATTGAAAATTTCTTAATGTCGAAATTCGTTACTTGAAGCAAATTTGGGTTAACTGGGACTACATCGATGCATAGAATTGATGATTTCATCCCTTGGCTAAGCAACGAGGCAGGTCTTTTTTATCTAGGTACTTTTTTTTTATCATAATCTTATTTCTAAAAAAATATTCATTTCATTGTAGGCCTTAAGATCTAATGATATCGAAATTTTTCACTATGCCGATGGCCCACTCCATAGGGTTACTAGATATGACAAGTTCCAATGCAATTGCTATACCTTTTGTACTTATGGATATGAAGAGAATCGCAACTTTGAGAGTAGTGGTGTGTCCATGAAGGCATTGAATAAGAAGGGGTCCTCACAACTTTTTATGGAGTTATTAGACAAATACTCGGCTTGAATTATATTGAGTTCACACATACAGTCTTTTATTGTGATTGGGTGGACGTAGATGATAAGAATGCTTGCAAAGTTGACCCGACCTCAAAATTGGTGATGGTGAACCTTAGTAAGCTCATGGGTAAAAATTCAATACATGACGATCCGTTCATCCTTGCATCTCAAGAAATTCAAGTGTTTTATTGTAAAGACACCAAGTTCAAGGGGTGGTCGATTGTTTTGCACTCTCCCAAGAGATTGACAAAAGAAATAGATGCGATTGAGATTGATCGTACGGTGTATGACTCCATTCTCGAGGAAAATGAGAAGTTGTTGGAACTTTTAGACACCGAATTCATATTAATTAATGGCTTCATGTTCGAACCTGATATGACTTTTTTACTATTTAAACTTTGGTATTTAGTTATTGTCAATTTATTGAATCTATTGAATCTTTCATGCCTGCTATGTGTTGAATAACTCCTTAGTTATTGGGGCAGTGTTAGTACTGCCTTCAAATCTTATCGCAGTTGTACGGGTATTGCAACTGCAGTACCTGTTCATTCATTTAGTAAAGATGAGACTATTTTCTCCAATGTAAGCTCTTGGGCATGCAAATAATCATAATAACTGCTTTTCTGCATTCACTTTTGTTTTCTCCAACATAAATGGCAAAGTTTCCCTCGGGAACATCGAGTGGAAACAGTTTGTATATACATATATGTTTATATATATGTATATATAAACAGTTATGTGTGTGTGTATATATATATATATATATATATATATATATATATTTTGGTTTATATATATGTTCTGTTTTAAAGAATAAGTATATTCTCATTTATTGTTGTTTAGTCTGATTATTTATGTGCCAAACAATCTCTTGTCAGATAAATAATGTCTCATGTGGGTGATACTTCAAATTCGTCACCAAATGGTGCGACACCAGGATCAAACTCCTGCTCGAAGGTTGTTTCGAGGTCTTCAACAACGGGTGAAGAACTTTCCACAAAGAGATTAAAATTTAACAAGCATGGCCTTTCGGTGGGGGATAATTCAGCTACACCCTCTACTAGATGGGGAGACCTCACTAGGACGCATATACCGATTTCTTATATAAGATGGAGAAATGTAGACGTGCGATATAAGAATCAAAATTGGGGTGGAAAACAAGGATCATGTGAGACGTTGGGAGATGTGGGTAACAACGGATTTTTGTATTGGCACGATGACTTTCTCCCTCCCATTGATGACACCAACGAATGATAAAGGTAATATTTATTTGAGCTTTCATGCTCGCTCATTCTTAATACATATTTTAGATTCCTCTTTATTTGATGCTTAAAATATATTTCAGTTCCCTGTTGTTAATTTGAAAACATTTGGATTAAACTTAAAAATAAGCCGTTAAAGGGTGAAAACCCAAACCAGCCCCCAAACGATCCTGTAGGAGGCACGAACACCTCGTACGGGACCAACGTAACTTGTAGGAACTGACCGCATAGTCTCGGGTATCCCGATTTGAGAGTATGACAATAATTTGCAAAAATAACACTTTAACTTAAAAACAGGCCGTTAAAGGGTGAAAACCCAAACCAGCCACCAAACGACCCCGTAGGAGGCACAAATACCTCGCACGGGACCAATGTAACTTGTAGGAACTGACCGCGCAGTCCCAGGTCTCCCAATTTGAGAGTATGACGATAACTTGCAAAAATCACACTTTGACTTGAAAATAAGCCGTTAAAGGGTGAAAACCCAAACCAACCCCCAAACAACCCCATAGGAGGCACGAACACCTCGCACGGGACCAATGTAACTTGTAGGAACTGACCGCATAGTCTTGGGTCTCTCGGTTTGAGAGTATGACGATAATTTACAAAAATAACACTTTGACTTAAAAACAGGCCGTTAAAGGGTGAAAACCTTAACCAGCCCCCAAACGACCCCGTATGAGGCACGGACACCTCGCACGGGACCAATGTAACTTGTAGGAACTGGCCGCGTAGTCCCGGGTCTCCCGATTTGAGAGTATGATGATAATTTGTAAAAATAATACTTTGACTTAAAAACAGGCCGTTAAAGGGTGAAACCCAAACCAGCCCCCAAACGACCCCATAGGAGGAACGAACAGCTCGCACGGGACCAATGTAACTTGTAGGAACTGACCGCGTAGTCCCGGGTCTCTAGGTTTGAGAGTATGACGATAATTTGCAAAAATCAAACTTTGACTTGAAATCAGGCCGTTAAAGGGTGAAAACCCAAATTAGCCCCCAAACGACCCCATAGGAGGCACGAACACGTCGCACGGGACCAATGTAACTTGTAAGAATTAACCGCGTAGTCTCGAGTCTCCCAATTTGAGAGTACGATGATAATTTGCGAAACTAACACTTTGACTTAAAAACTGGTTGTTAAAGGGTGAAAACCAAAACTAGCCCCCAAATGACCCCGTAGGAGGCACGAACACCTCGCACGGGACCAATGTAACTTATAGGAACTGACCACGTAGTCCCGGGTCTCCGGGTTTGAGAGTATGACGATAATTTGAAAAGATCACACTTTGACTTGAAAAAAAGACGTTAAAGGGTGAAAACCCAAACCAACCCCCAAATAACCCCGCAGGAGGCACGAACACCTCGCACGGGACCAATGTAACTCGTAGGAATTGACCGCATAGTCTCGGGTCTCTCGGTTTGAGAGTATGACGATAATTTGCAAAAATAACACTTTGACTTAAAAACAGGCCGTTAAAGGGTGAAAACCTAAACCAGCACCCAAACGACCCCGTATGAGGCACGAACACCTCGCACGGGACCAGTGTAACTTTTAGGAACTGACCGCGTAGTCCCGGGTCTCTCGGTTTGAGAGTATGACGATAATTTGCAAAAATAACACTTTGACTTAAAAACAGGTCGTTAAAGGGTGCAAACCCAAACCATCCCCCAAACGACCCCGTAGGAGTCACGAACACCTCGCACAGGACCAATGTAACTTGTAGGAACTGACCTCTTAGTCCCAGGTCTCCCAGTTTGAGATTATGATGATAATTTGCAAAAATCACACTTTGACTTGAAATCAGGGCGTTAAAGGGTGAAAACCCAAACCAGACCCCAAACAACTCCGTATTAGGAACGAACACCTCGCACGGGACCAATGTAACTTGTAAGAACTAACCGCATAGTCCTGGGTCTCTCGGTTTGAGAGTATGACGATAATTTGCAAAAATTGCACTTTGACTTGAAAACAAGCCGTTAAAGGATGAAATCCCAAACAAGCCCCCAAACGACCTCGTAGGAGGCACGAACACCTCGCACGTGACCAATGTAACTTGTAGGAACTGACCGCGTAGTCTCGGGTCTCCCAGTTTGTGAGTATGATGATAATTTGCAAAGATAACACTTTGACTTAAAAACATGTCGTTAAAGGGTGAAAACCTAAACCAGCCCCCAAACGATCCCGTAGGAGGCACGAACACCTCGCACGGGACCAATGTAACTTTTAGGAACTGACCGCGTAGTCCCGGGTCTCCCGGTTTGAGAGTATGGAGATAATTTGCAAAAATCACACTTTAACTTAAAAACAGGCCGTTAAAGGGTGAAAACCCAAACCAGCCCCCAAACGACCCCATAGGAGGCACAAACACCTCGCACGGGACCAATGTAACTTGTAGGAACTGACCGCGGTGTCGTATATGCAATTTTTCTTCTTGTATATGCAATTTTTCTACTTGAATACAATTTTTTTTTAAATGACTTGGTCACTAATATTGTATCTTTTTTGTGTCTTATTTTTTTTGTAGGATGACATTCAATCGCTAGCTTTTATCCACTTGGAACGCACGAAGAAGTCAATGCTTTACAACAGGGGGATTATTTATTTTGTGTCGTTAATATTCAGGATTCTACTTTTTATGATATGGCCGAGCAGGCTTCAGTAGTTTTATGGTTTATTTTTATGGTCGTGCTCGCTGTAGTAGTTTTATTATTGACATTTATGGCCATGCGGGCTTTATATGAGCAGATTTTATGTTTAGCAGGTTTTGGAATGCTAAAAAAATAGAGGAAACTCTGCCCAAGTTTTTTGATATGGGAACTATTAACTCTTGTAATTTTTTGAAGTTATTGTCGACTTTTATGGTCATTTGCGGCTTTATACTGGTATTAACTCTTGTAATTTTTTGAAGTTTTTATGCACATTAGTTTATCAACAACCTGCGATATTCATAATTTGTGAATTTTCTTGATTTTTTTTTGCAAATAATAAATATTTTCCCTACTGGATTTGGAATTTGCAGATTTTCCAGATTTGTTTCATATTATTATTTTTTTTAATCAACCGAAAATTCCGGCACGGTTTTAAACCGTGCCAAAATCGTTCCAATGTATAAAAATGAGAATGCTTATAAAACATTCTGGCACGCTTTAAAATCGTGCCAAAAGCGTGCCAGAAAATAGACAATTTGGCACGGTTTTGACGTGTGCCAAAAGCGTGCCAGATTTAACATCTAACACAGTTTAAAAGCGTGCCAGATAAAAAAACTGGCACAGTTTAAAAGCGTGCCATAAGCGTACCAGTTTGGGAAATCTGGCACGGTTTTAAACCGCGCCAAAAAATCTGGCACGCCTGATTCTGGCACGGTTTTGAACCGTGCCAGATTGCGTCTGGCGCTATTTTAAATCTTGTTAGTTTCCTGTTTTTGGTGTAGTGCCTCCTTCTGCGTCCAGACTCTATCATTTGGACAAATAAACTGAGTTGCAACTTCAAAAAAACCAACTTGCTAAACAATTGAAAGACCTAGTCAAATATAGGCAAGAGAAACTCCCAAATCCACTCAATCAAGAGAGAAGGTGTGTTCCATTTGTGAGGCGGGTCGTTCAACAGAGGAATGTCCGACGATAAGTTATGCTTCAAGAACAATTGGGAGCAATAGGAAATCTTAAGGATAATTTTAGTGCCCCTCATTAGAATTCTTATAACCCTTCGTGGAGGAACCATCCTGGGTTTAGTTACGGGCAGTAACATACTGTGTTGAATCCCAATTAACACGCTGCCCCTCCTCCACCACCTACTCCTCACTTTCAACAAGTTCCACATATGCAGGCACCACCTCATGCGACGTATATCAACCTACTAAGGCGAACATTTGAGGATAACTTCGATCAATTTATGCAACCCCAACAAGTAACAAATACTCCAAACACCCAGATGTTTTTTAAGATAAATGCTAACATTTCAAAGTTGCAAGCATCCATAAGTATCCAAGAAAAGGGTAAGATTTTGACCCACGGCTAAGAACTCCCAAAGGTCAATCTAGTGTTATATTTAGATCCAACGACCAGCAAGAGAAATGTAGTTGAATTACCACTCTACATAGTGGAAGATTTGTTGACTTCTCACATCTTTCGCACGATGAGCAAAATGACAAGGAGATTTTGCTCGCAACGAAAGAGGCAGAAGATGTCCCCTTGAGAAAGAGTGGTAATCATGACATGGTCAGGACCGAGTAGTTGTGAAACCACCCACTGTTGTGTTGTTCCCTCAATGGTTGGATCCACCTAAAAAATGGACCTTCCGTAATGATGTTTTAGACGTTCTTAAGCAAGTAAAAATTAATTTACCCTTCCTCGATGCCATTAAGAAAATTCCCACCTATGTTAAAGTCCTTAAGGATTTACTCTCGGTGAAACGTAGGCAAAAAGTAAAGAAAATTGTGTTTTTAATGCAGAACGTTAGTTTTGTACTGCTAAATGACCTTCCATTGAAATTTAAATATTCGAGTGCACCGACCATTTCTTGAATCATGGGGAAGAATCAAATTGAGTGAGCGGTAATAGATTTAGGGGCGAGTGTTAACATTCTCCCCTATTCCATCTATAAGCAATTCGAATTGGGAGACCTTAAGAACACAACGATGACTCTCCATCTCACAAATTATTCAGTGAAGATACCTTGGGGGTGTGTTGAGGACGTGATCATCCAAGCTGACACTTTTTACTACCCGATGGATTTTTTCATTTGGGAAGAGGAACCCTTTGCTTTACCGAGTAATAATGTTCCCGTTATCCTTGGCCGCCCATTCTTAGCTACGGCTAACGCATTAATCGACACTCAAAATGGGCAAATGCAACTGAAGTTCAGGAACATGTGTAAGGACATTTTTTCTCATGTCCAACATGTTACATTTGTGTATGTCGTACGCCGCTACATTTGGCACGTCACCTCACGATCTCACATGACGGCCTCTATCCGAATTCCGAGAATCAAGCATTCAACATCTCCATTAATATGTCCCACATCTGCCTTAACGACTTCACGATCCAAGATTTTAGGGACTTAATGCAAGTGGTACGCAAGGGAAGTCAAAACAGTGAAAAAAAGGCACTATAGGGGAGTTCAAGGGTATTTTCGTAATTTTACATCCATATTTCGGAGGTTTGGTCAACTAGAAAGTTGAAGATCTCGCCGCAACAAAGATATTGGAAAAAACGGCACCTCAATCCGAGCTACGGTGAAGGAGTTATGGCCTTTTGAAGATAGAGAAAATTCCTTAAAGAATGCTGTTTTTTTTGTACGCTAGATAGAATTTTAGAGTTTTAAGAACATGGGACTCTTCATATTTTTTCCTATAAATACCAACTTCGGGGGAGTTGTTTTGTAAGACTTTAGGAGACGAATTTGAAAGTCCAAATACATCTAGTCTTCATATTTTTGAGTCCCAAGACTCATGTTTTGATTCACACATCATTGCCAAACCTTTGTGAATCCTTTTGATTATTGTGCTTGTCTTATCACATGTTGGTTGGGTGTTTTCACTTCAATCCTGTCCTTAAAACGAACCAAGCGCGATAATTTTTTTTGATAAGGAAATTATGCATATAAGAACCGTTTTGTGAGTTTGTGTGCTTTATTTAAAAACGGGGAGGGGCTGCGAAAGGTAATTATCTATCCTTTGCACAAAAGCCACCCTTAAATTGGACCTAAAAATGGAGGTATTTTATTATCCGGGGTCCAAAGAGTTTTAAAAGAGCCCGAAAAAATTGAAAGGCAATAAAAACAAATTCATGCCAATTATGGGCCATATAGGTTTTTGCACCAATTCTCCAAAGTTTGAGAATTTAGATTACCTCTAAAAGAAAATATATATGAGGGAGTTTGGTTGGAGATTTTATAACGGGTTTGCACGTCCTTGAAATGCTTGAAAATGCGCTACATAGTTTTGGACGTTATTGGTGTGGAAATCACTTTGACTTTGATTTGTTGATTTGCATAAGACGATGTCATCTAAATTCAACAAATTTTTTACACCTAAGGATACCTTTGATGCTCATTCGTTAGGGGTACACATATGCATCGTGCACATATGATTGATTGAGTTGATTTACCTATCGAATGTGTTCACACCCATGCATTCCCTTCCCATGACTTGGTTGTTTGAGTCTAAATCCATGGTGTGATTTTGGTATCATGTTTTACATTTTTTTTCAAAATGGTATCTATTTTTTGTATAAAAAATTGAAAAAAATCAAAAATAGTTTTGCGAAGATTTTTTTTAGCATCTCCTTGCAAGAGCACGTTTGTCATTTGATTGATGCCTTGATTTGTATACCGTGACGCCCCGATTTTACTTGCTTGTTTGATTCATTCTTCTTATTTGTCTATTAGGGGACATCATAAAAAGGGGGAGAAATAATTATCATTTTATGGGGGAGTTTGAATTTTGGGGGAGTTTTGAGATTTGACGTATGCTTATCATATATTGGTATCTATGTTTATCTCATTTCAAACTCGATACGTCACTTGGTATTTTTCTTTATCTCATGTGTGTAGGTACTACATTAATGATCTCTGAATTGCACACCCTGATGAGAAAAGATTTGAGATTCCTAAAGATTTGAAGATCAAACGATGAAGACTATTCATTTGTACCTTTTCCAATTTTTGGGTTCATGGGAGGTTAGATTTGTATAGGCAATTTCATATTTGATAATTCAGATTTTTTATGTATGTACCGGCATAGACATAGGGGGAGATTTGTAAGGACATTTTTTCTCATGTCCAACATGTTACATTTGTGTATGTCGTACGCCACTACATTTGGCACGTCACCTCACGATCTCACATGACGGCCTCTATCCGAATTCCGGGAATCAAGCATTCAACATCTCCATTAATGTGTCCCACATCTGCCTCAACGACTTCACGGTCCAAGATTTTAGGGACTTAATGCAAGTGGTACGCAAGGGAAGTCAAAACAGTGAAAAAAGGCACTATAGGAGAGTTCAAGGGTATTTTCGTAATTTTACATCCATAGTTCGGAGGTTTGGTCAACTATAAAGTTGAAGATCTCGCCGCAACGAAGATACTGGAAAAAACTTCACCTCAATCCGAGCTACGGTGAAGGAGTTATGGCCTTTTGAAGATAGAGAAAATTTCTTAAAGAATGCTGTTTTTTTTTTACGCTGGATAGAATTTTAGAGTTTTAAAAACATGGGACTCTTCATATTTTTTCCTATAAATACCAACTTCGGGGGAGTTGTTTTGCAAGACTTTAGAAGACGTTTTTGAGAGTCCAAATACATCTAGTCTTCATATTTTTTGAGTCCCAAGACTCATGTTTTGATTCACACATCCTTGCCAAATATTCGTGAATCCGTTTGCAACCCAAGAACACAACTTTGGTTTGTTCAACCCTTATGGAGGAGACCGTTCTTCTTCTTCATTGCAGCCCTACTGGAAAGGGATAATTCCAGCCGCGACTACAGAATCCGATACCCGAGGGTAATTCTTAGTCAACTTGTATTTTCATTGTAATCCGATTGTAAGCCGTTTTCTTACAAATTATAGTGAAAATAAATGGTTTTGCCCCTGAGGGGGATTTTTCCTTAATTGCATGTGTTTGAATGTTCTTACATAGATTATCAATTTATTCAATCACATACTGCTGCATGTTTAGGGTCTAAAGGGTTTTATATATAATTTGATCATTTGAACGCGAGCACACACGTTCTTCAAATTTCAGATTAATTAAAATTGGTTTTTATTTGAGAAGTCGTAATATTTCCGTTGTAGCTGCACTCTCAACATTACTCTTGAAACAAATATTTTCAACATCACCAAGATTGAGGGTGATGAGGGCGAGTTGCGGGAGATGAATTTTATGGAAGAGAGTGTACATGATCCCAAGCGGAATCACACGAGCGATCCGATAGGGGTATGTCTTACTACATCAAGTGAGAGCTACACTCTTAACATTAATCGAGAGGAGAGGGAGGCATGTTTAGTGATCGCTATTGCGAGCAAGAGAGAGAGCATACATGTGGAGTGCGAGATAGATCATGTTATTGAGTGCGAGAGAGAGGAGTTAGAGATTGAGAGAGGACATAGAAAGTAAGCAAGAAATCATGGTAGGAGACATGAAAGTAGAAAATTTTAAGAAAAAAATTGGGCCAGTGGATGAGAGCCTCACCGTTGATGTCCAATCACTATTAGACTCATGTAGTCACGTCGAAGAGAGTGAAAGGAAAAATAATATAAATGAAGCTCTTCTTCTTGACCATCCACTTGTTCCACTTGAGTTCTCATATGTGACAGAGTAGAGGACCCGAGTCCCATCTGACTTAGAGCCCGACCCATACGGTCCCAAAATTAAGAGACATCTAGACATAGCGTGTCCATCCAATTTCGACCGTGATGTTACCTCTAAGTCGGGACAAGTATGCTGAGATTTAACTGGGAACCACGAGGATCTCACTCACTTCAGTCATCACGAGCCTCAAGGTGTCCCCCTTTATATATGGGGCTGGTCCTAACTTGTTCCGACTATTGGTTTACGATATAAGGATGGGGGAGACAAGGACAACATCAGACCCCGTACAAGGGGTCAGATGAGTTTTTAGGAGAGAGAGATAGGTTGTCACACCCTTGACACATATGGGGTGATTTTTGTTATATTTTTTAATCATGTGTTGGTGTTATATTGTGTCTTTTTCCATTTTAATAATTTGCTTGTTTTATTTGTCGCACTTATTATTTTTTCCTCTTTAGATTTTTGTCCTTTGAATCATGTGTTGGGGTGACAAGTGCATCTTTTAAAAAACTCCACAAACTTTTAAAATGCCCAAAAAAATTTAGAAAATTTTGAAACTTTCGAGAAAAAAAAATTCAAAAAAGCCTAAAATATTTTCCTTCAAAAAAAATTGGAACGTAAAAGCTTAAAAAAGGTCACAAATTTTTTTTAAAGTCCCAATTTGAGAAAAATCAAGAGCACTAAGCCGAAATTGACCGAAGATGGAAATTAAACGAAAATTGACGACTTTGCGAATAAGTGTGGAGATTAATGAATCCGGTGAGATTTCGAGCATATCATCTTTGTGAGTTATTAAATCAATCCGAGTTAAACTTAACTCAAAGTTTTATTTTTCTTTAAATAAGTCGTTAATGATCTCTAGTTTGTTGTTTTGATCGGTTATGGGAAACGTGTGAGATGTTGTCTTGAAAAGCGCGCTAAAATATCTCAAAACTAAATTAATCTCGAGACGTGTATGGTAAAATAACTATAAGAAGATTTTCAAATTCCAAAATTCTCAACCATTTTCAATTTGACCTATTACACTTTATAACTCGAAAAAGTCCTAACCGAGTCTGAATTCGAAATTAATTACCGCGTGGAGAGCTAAGACACGAAAAGATAATAAGAGAGGTTAATTGGTGTGACTAAGAAAGATGTTTTCCGTTATTCAATGATCATAATCGGATGATGAGATTTTTTTACCATAAAAATTCCATCTTTTAAAATTGTGTGTTTGAACTTGTGTCTATTATATTTACTTTATAAATCACTCACACCAAGCGAAATTACCTCATTTCAAGAGAGTAATTTCTAAGAGTATCACGTGAGCATTTGAATTAAAACGAATTTTCGAAAAGTAATGTAATGATCAATCAGTGGAAATTAGAGGTTAATTTTCGACTTTGCACACACACACACTACGAATTGAGACTTTTGAATATAAATTTATGGTGATGATTTTTGGGGAATTTAAATTGTACAATTTTTAAGTATTTTCATTTTTCCTTGAGAGTCAAAAATGAATTTTGTGGGTATATTCACTGCAAATCCTCACGAGACACCACTCGTCCTACTAGGGTAACCTAGGGGTTTAACGACTTATTGCATAATCTAAATGTGATCGCTTGCCGGCAGAAAAGGTGTTCTATCCCAATAAAGTTTTTGAAAATTCCATAACACATAATCTTATTCTGCTACATTACTTAGAACGCGCATAGTTCTAAGTTAGGGGAATTTTATTACGCACAAATATTTCATAATTATCCCCTTAATTTCGATCTTTTTATGATCCCGTGCATTATAATTAACTTGGATTTGTCTCATATTTATGCTACTAACTCTAATTCACAAGAATTTTGTGTTTTGTTTATTTATCATGTGTTTTACAGGTATTTCATGCAAGTTAGTGCGAAAGAGAACTTGAAACAGTAAAATAACCAAGAAAAAGGGAGTTGAAGGGAATTTCCATAATTTTGTAGCCTTATTCCGGAGTGGGGACAACCGAAAAGTTTCAGATCTTGAAATTATAAGAACATTAGAAAAACGACAGCTCAATCCGAGCTACGATGAAGAAGGTATGGTCATTTGAAGTTGAGAAATAAATCCAAGGTAGTACGAAAAATCAAACCACACCCAGAACCGGTTCATACCTCTAAACCGATTCGAGGGGTCTGATGCGCGAAATATAATTTTTTTTATTTTATTATAAGAGTTATTTTAAGAGTAGGACTCTTCTAAGACAGCCATAGAATGTTATAGCTCGACATTAGATATACTTTTTATCAGTTTTGACCTAGTATTAGAGGGAGGGAGGAGGGAAAAACATATAGATTTATTTGTTCATCAAGTTTATGACTTATGGACCTTTTTCAAGAAATATCCAATCTAGTTTGTCTTCTTTTTCCATGCTCTTTAATAATTGTTATTTTTATGATATTATTGGTATTTTTCATAGATTAGAATCAGTTCTTGCATGCTTACATTTAAGTTAATGATGAATAGGATTACATGCAACGTAAAGATCATGTTTTTAATTAGCAAAACCATATCCGACTAAGTTTTCTAAAGTTGGGATGCATGAACCCAACCTGACATATTTTGCATGGATATAAAATGTGTTCTTAAATTAAACAAATAATAGAAAATGTAGTAGTTTGTTAATACAACTATTGTAGGACTTTTAACTCCATTTTCCCTAGGTAATCAGAGTTTTTATAAATGAGATGAACGAATTAACAATCTTGCCATGACTTTTATTTTTATTCTTGATTACGTATTGTGCAGGTTAATTCCTTCGTATATGAAATTCTTGAAACAATTGAAGTTTTCTTTTCAGTTAAATGATTAAATCTTGACTAATTTTGTATCCGGTGAAATTACTAGGGATCGAGGGACTGCATTCCAACCTTGATTTTCTCTCATCTGAATTAATTTGTCAATTTCTAGCCTTGCATGTGTAGTTAACTTAAATAGTATTTAATTGCTTTAATTAGAAGTATTATATAGATTTCCTCTATAATCATCTTTTCTTTCCTTTTTGTTAGTCCATTGTTGAGATTACTCATCCTCCTTAGTAGTCATCATGAGAGATCATCTTAGTCCCTGTGTTGGATAACCGGTTTATCGGATTATTACTTGAGCGACCGGTTTACACTTGAACTGTATAAGTACGCACTAAAGACACTTTTAATGTCGCATCAAGTTTTTGCGCTAAAAACTTGATGCGACTTCAAAAGTGCCTCTAGTGCGTACTAATATCGATTCAAGTATAAGCCATTCGCTCAAGTAATAAACTGGTAAACCAGGTATCGAACAGAGGGACTAAGACAAAGAATCTTGACGAAGAATAGGGTAGACGACTAAACTAAAGGATTAACTCATGAAAATAAGAAGAAAAGGTAATTGTGACGAAGTTATGAATTTCTACTAAATAAGCCAGAAACACATAACTAAATTAACTAAGCATAAAAGACTTAAAAAAACATGGAGTAATTAATATGAATGATAGGAATACAATCCCCTAACCCTAATGAGTTCACCGGTTACGAAACTAGTCTAGAATTAAATATTTAATTTGAAACAACAACGTTGTTTAACTCAAGCATCACATATATGAGTAAACGAACCCGCATCATACCTAATCAAGAATATAAATAAAGTACGCGATCAATTAGTTAAAACGTACATAAAATTATTAAACACCTCGATTACCTAGGACAAACCAGGTTAAAATTCCTATGATGTTTGTAGTAACGAACCGACACGTCCCAATTAATTATTTAATTCAAGAACCTATTTTTATATCCATGCGAACCACTTAGGGTTGGGTTCATGCATCCAACCTTTAGAAATCTATCCAATCATGATGCGATTAATAAGAGAGCATGTTATCTACATTGCATGTAATCAAAACCATGAAGAAACTATACCTAAACATACACGAAGATCTTGGAATGCCAAAAAATAACCAAATCATGAAAAGCATATAAACTTTTAGAATAAGGAAGAAGAATACCAACTTTATGGAAGAACACCTTGATAAATAATCCATTAAAGTATGATCTTTATGACTAAATTCAAAACTAAGGTTCTTTGATCTTCTCCTCTAATGTTCTCTATAAAAAACTGATGAAAAACTCGTCTAATCTCAAACAATAGCATTACAATTACGTATTTGTGAGAGTCCAACCCCCATGAAACTTTTTGGACCAATCAGAAAGTAGACAAATGTCCGCGCATCAAAACCCCCGAACCTATTCTGGGGTACATGCTAACCGATTCGACCCCAAATCGGTTCGGTTTGGGGTATGGGGTTTTTCTCTACCTTGGCTTCACTTTTCTTCTTCTAAACTTATTTTTTTTTCTTATTTATCTTCTCATTCTTCAAAATCGCATAGCGTTTTCACCTAGGCTCGGATTGGGGTGCCATTTTTCCAATATTCTTATAACGCCGTCTTATACAACTTTCCAGTTCGCCCCACCTCCGAACCAAAGTTATAGAATGGCCGAAATGCCCTTCAACACTCCTTTCTTTGGGTTTTATTCTTTTCTTTGAGTTTTCTTTCGCACTAACTTGCATGAATTATCTGTAAAACACATAAGAGATACATAAAACATGAAGTACTTGCCAAGGAGAGTTAGTAGCTTGATTCTGAGATAAAACCAAGTCGATTACAATGTACGGGACCATAAAAATACTTAAATTAAGGGGTTAAATATGATATATTTATGACTAATCAATCAAATATTCAAAACTCAATTAAACATCTAGACTCCTTAAATTCTAAAAGATGTTTCTTCATAACCTCCATCAAACCATGAAGGTTATCTTTGAAACCCTTATCATATTCTATCTTCCCTCGAAGAGATGTTTCACGTGACCTAAGATTCTCAATTAAAACACTCTCATCATTTTCTACGACACGTTCATTCAACTTAGCATCCAACTTTAAATTATCCTACTTCACTTTTAATATTTTCTCATACAACTCACGAAAAGGAAATTTGAGTTCACTCTCCTCTTTTTCTTTTTCTTCTTCATCCTAATTCTTTTTTCCACTTTCTCTAACATCACTCACTCGGGATTCACACTCAATGGCCTCAGAAGTGGCCTGCTTAGAAGTATCTTTGTGGGAAGATTTCTCATCAAAGCTCATATGAATTGTCATGAACGTTGTGTAGTTGCATTGAATTCGAGAATCAAATCCCTCTTTTAGACCACTATCACTAAGGGTGGCATTATAAGAATTTGGGTTTTTGCGCTCTTTCCTTATTTTAGTGCGGCACTTCGCTACCCTATGTCCATAACCCTCACAACCATAACATCTTTACGAGTCATCCCTCTTAATGTTATCATTATGATTTAAAAAAAATTAATGAATAAGTCTTGAAAGAGATTAAACCCAATAAAACTTGTGCACCAATTAAACTATTTGTTGTGAAAAACCAATTTATCCAGTTTTATCTTTTTAACTTAAAACATGCATTTGGGTGATAAGAAGATAACTTAAATAAAACAATCTCAGCATGTCGATTTATGTGGAAAACCCACGATACGAAAAACCTCGGACAACCCGGCCAAATAGGTCACTATGATAATCTTTTACAAAGATAAACAGTAGTCTTACTCAATGGCTGGTCTCCCTCATAAGCCTTAATGCTCTTCTAACTTTGACCTCTCCTCCACAGTTCAATGTAGGAGTCCACTCATGCAAGCTGGCATAATGCGTGAATCCACACACACCTCAGTTTACACTGATGAGGCTCACCAACTGTTTATAGAGTTGGAATAAGAAATCACTGCTTCTTGACCGCAACATAACAAACACACTAACGAGTCTCCCACACAAAACCTTTTCTCTATTAATTTGATGAGAAATAAAATATGATGCCCATGGAAGAAATATCTCAAAGCATAATAATATTGAAACTTAGATCTTTAAACTCTTTAGGTGAAACAAAGGTTTTGAACTTGGGTAAATAGATAGGAAAATGTTTTTCATTAAAAGTACTTAAAAAATCTAAATCTAGCACGCCTATTTATAGAAAAACACGAATTTCAGGGCATTAGGTTCTTTCGAATAAAAACATGGGGTTTGTATGAACGGACTACTTGTTTCGTTTAAATGAAAACAATTATCTTTCAAACAAATAAGCAATCTTGTTCTAATGAGCTTCCCACCATTTTCCAACAAGTAACCCACTATTTGACAGAAAGTGCCCGTTTTATGTTCGTTGGATGTCCCTTTTAATGAAAGCCTTTAGGTCATTCAAACAAAACCACAACCTCTTTTAAATGAAAAGACTATTTCATTCTAATGAAGATTAAATCTCGTTCCAATGAACTAAACCAAAAAAATATTTTCGTCTAAAATACATTTTAAAAGTAGTTTGAAACATTTTGTTTAAAAAAAATAACCCAAAATTAATTTCCAAAGATCATGATAAAATGCATGCATTCATACTTGCGAGATCCTCAAAATCACAAAGACAAACTTAGCAATAAACATGGAATGATGCATATCCATCTTTGAAGCTTCGCGACTATGTCTTTATCAAACATGTTATAGGCTTATGTGATGAAAAATACAAAGACTAACCTATGTCTCAAATGTTTTGTCCAGAACTAATATAATTACAAAAAAATGACTCAATTTAAAATTTGTCCATATATTTTCTTTTGGATTTCCCTTAATTGATTTTAATGCTAGTTCTTTTCTAATTTAATTTATGTAGAGATAAATAAGAAGAAAATTCCTCGGGATAACGACGATAATTTTCATGATCTTCGGGCGATTGGGTTTATTCAATAGAGAATTATAGCTATTGAGCATCCAAGGTGAGTGACAAATTTGCTCGGTTTCACATCCACTTCTTATTTTTGTAAGGCCTAAAGAAATAAGGTCGTCCATCCCTATTACCTTGGACGACCCAGAGGCCTCTACTTACTTTGACTCAAATATGTCCAAATTATTCTAGGAGAGCATGTCGTCCAAGAATTAATGAGGGATGCTTTGTCCAAGGTAATAACATCGTCCCCTTTTAAGTCATTTGATGTTTCCTTATTCCCTTTCACCATTTCACTTATTATAAGGGCGAAGAGAGAGTTCCCTAACTTTATTGCTGGTAATATTTATTTTGCATATAATGGTACAATATCTCATCCTCTTATGCATGCATCGAGCAAAAAGAAATCACATTCTCGACCGATGAGCAATAAAAGTGATGTTTGGGGTTCCACTAACCCCGTGAACCTGGATGAATCCCCTTCTAAGAAGAACAAGATTCTCTCAAAGAGTCAAAAGAAATATCAACTTCCCCTATTAGAAACCGTTGTGAAGAAAGTTTTGTGTATGGGTAATGGTGCTACCTAGTCTATCGTTTTTCATCCCAATCTGGACATGGACTTCATTATATTTGAGGTTTTCCCCTAGGATAGGGTAGCTTCCTACGTCTTTCCCTATTTATGGTTATTGGAGCAGGCCAAACACAACCTTTCCCTCGTCAGTTGATCACCTTCATATTGTTCCTTTATGTCCATCTTTAAAAATTTTCTCACGTTTATTAATCCTTTTATTTTTTAGTTCTTGATTAATTATGATCAATTATTTGAAAGGAAAGATCGGATGAAGGAATCCTCTATTGACACGGAGGTTGCGTTTGGAAAATTATGCAAATATTTTGCATTTGAAGAACCTAGGGGATAAGAAGGTAATTCTTAAAAAGAAGATTGATGACTCTGTAAGGACATAAGTTTCCAATTGAGTCCCTGTATTGTTTTGACTTAATTCCGTGAACAAAAAATTGTTTGTAATATGTCATAGGGAGATTTTCAGTTTGTCACGATCCCACTTGGTCTATGACGTATTAAAGAAAATTGAAGACATTGCGACAAAGCTTCAAAGAATTTATCACGCCTATGTTTAATTGGTACAAGTTTAATCGTCTTCAAAGTTAATTGCATTCCGAGATCACTCAGGTATGAATGTGTATGATTAATGGTGCTCGAAATTATTTCATAGAAAATAAGGATGTATTTTTTATAAAGAAAAATGTTTTAAAATGTTTTATAGTGTTTTAAAAGGTTTACACTACGTTTTAATTATGGTAAGTTCGAATAGGAGTTTAACTTATTTGGATCTTTCATGGAAGAGACGTTTTGATATAAAAGTCAAACATCTCGCTCGAACGACATTGGATCTCGCACGAACGAGTTCCTAAAGTCATTCAAACTACACATTTTTCTAGGCGGCGTTTAAATCCTATTTAAATAGTGTTTGCATCAGAATTTCGAGAGTGTGCTTTCTGGAAAACAGTTTTATGAACCAGAACCTTGTTTACACATATTTTCTAAGGTTTAAAAGTCTTAAACACGTCCTTATATTTTTAAAAGATCTTAGTTATCATTCTTATATGTTTACGTGATCTTGCTGCACCAAATTTGTTTGTTCTACACATTTAACACCAAGGGTTTTTTGCGGTGAAAAAAAGAGGACTTCTTGTTCGACATCATAGACGAATCAAAGACATTCGGTGGACAACGAGACATACGTGGATGTGTATCTTATGGACAAGTATCGTGGAAGACATACTTTTTGCGTGGGCACTGTGAGAGGAGTGGTTGAAGAACATAAGAGCGTCAAGACCCATGGGGATCGAGTCGTTGAGTGAGACTTTGTCTGTGTTTGTAAAACCATATTCATAGTGATTGTCTGGCTTGGGCCGTCCGAGGTTATTTTCCCATTTTGAGTCTTTTCCTCGTTCATCCGGCGTTGTGAGTATTCTTTACTTTATTTTACTTGCTTTAATCATTAGATGCATGTTTAGGATTAATCAAGATAAAATTAGTTTAAAGAAAGAATTGGTTTTTTCACAACTTGGTTTGGTGCATAATTAAAAGTTGGATTTTTCTCAGAGAAAAATTGGTTTTGTTTAAAACACACATATTGGGCACTCTTCAAATTGGTATCAGAGCTAGAAAACATTTTTATTTGTTTTGTGATCCCGTGTGTTTTCATAGATGAATTTTGGATGTAATGAATTTTCTCGAACTCATGTTTTTTATGGCACTAATTACACATATCGGAAGATGAGAATGAGATGTGCTTTAAAATATATTGATGAGCATGTTTGGCTTATAGTTGAGAAAGGTTGTACACCCATGTAACTATTGTAGGTGAGGTCACTAGTTTAAAGCATGTTGAGTCATGGACCGAAACTGAACAAAGACTTGAACAATATAATTCTAAGGGTCTTCATGTTATTTCTTCACATGTCACACAGGAAGAGTATAATAGAATTATGACTTGTGAAACATCAAAAGAGGCTTGGGATATTTTGGCACTCACTCATGAGGGTACTAGCATAGTTAGGGTGTTAAGACTTCAAAATATCACTACAAATTTTGAAACCATTAGGATGTTAAAGAGTGAGACCTTTGATGAGTTTTATGCTAGGTTGTCTAATATTTTCAACTCATCGTTTAACCTAGGTGATAAAATTCCTGACAACCGTGTCATTAAGAAAATTCTTAGGTCATTACCCAGTAGGTTTGATGCGAAAGTGACCATTTTAAACTCCTTGGGTAGGTTAGAGTCAACGAAACTAGAAGAGATTGTAGGTGACTTACAAACCTATGAAATCGACATGATTACCTCCAAGCAAGTGCTTAAGAAAGAAAAGGGTATTACTTTGAAAACTCGGAAGGAGAAAATTAAAGATTCAGATTCTGATTTCGATTCTGATTCCGATTTTGAGGATGTTGCTTTGTTGGCAAAGAAATTTAAAAAATTTATTAATTTTGAAAAGCAATCAAAAGATGCCAAGAAATTTGAAAAATTCAAGAACAATAAAGTAGATCCCTCCTCGAAGGATAAGTTTGAGAAGCCTAAGAATGATGTGTCGGATAAGTGTTTTCGGTGTGAGGGGTACGGTCACAAGGTTAAGGAGTGTCCCACTAGACTTAAGAAAGAGGGAAAGCAACCCATTGTCTATAATGCCACCTTGAGTGATAATGATATGGAAGAGGGAGAGAGTTCCCCCCATTTATCGTAACTTTATTGCGTTTACGGCATGTCATGTGAGCGGTGATGATTCTCATATGCATGACACTTTCGGGGAGGTTTTGAGTGTATCCCATGTTAGTGAGGATGAAGAGAGTGAAGAGGAGGAGATAGATGTGAAAGAATTGCAAAATGCATTTAATGAGTTGTATGCCGAAACGGTGAAGGTGAAAAAGGCTAACTCAAAATTGCAATCTAAGTTGAATGAGCGTGCCATAGAAAATAATGATAGTTTAATTGAGGATCTTAGGGCACGTGAGAAGAAGTTTAAGTTGAAACTAGGGTTTGTGAAGAAAGAGAGAGATAATCTCCATGGTTTAATGGAATCCTTGAAATAGGAGATTTTAGAGTTTGAGGAGTCAAGTCATTTGCTCGAGTCTAGGATTCACGAGTTGAAAGAGAGATTGATAGACTCATCTAGAGTCAAGTTTGATTTGGAGGCTAGGTCGGAGAAGTTAGATAAGATCCTAGGCACCGTCCAAATTAAGGAACATAGGGGAGGTATAGGTTTTGGTGAGAGAGTTGTTCCCATTCCCCCCGCACGTGTGAGAAACACTAGGAAAGTTAAAAAAGGTCCACATAAAGGTAATCATTCCCACCGCCGCTACACTTGCTTGTTTTGTGGTAGGAAAGGTCACCTTAGGCATTATTGTTACGACCTTAGAAAAGATCCTAGGAAGTTTAGGAATAAAGTTGCCTCAGTTCCCAAAACCCCCTTGAGTCGTTTTACACCTACTTGGGTTAGGAAATCGGATTTAGTGGCTTTAGGAATTAAACTTCATAATTCTCGTTTGGGTGCACTTGATTCTTCCCATGCTAAATATAAAGGATGATAGTGTTCCCATGTTTGTCATATGCTAGTTTGCTTCATGATATATTCATTGCTAGTATAGTGACATGTCTATCATTTTGTATTATAGTTTTCATTTATTTGAGTCCTATTCGAAAAATACAAACAAATTTTGTTTTTGAGAAAACTTTTGAAAATCCAAAAATATTTTGCTTTTCTTTGAGTCAAAATATGTTTGAAAAGCCAAAAAGATTTTCAGTTTTTATTTTTTAGTTTACATGTTTGATGTGGCATATTGGTGTGCATATACCCCCCATCGTTTCATTATCCATATGTCTAGGACATTTGGTCATTATTATCGATGCTTAGAATTATCTTAACCACCGTTTATATGGGGTTCTTTCCAAGTTGATATGCATTTTGATTCAACTTTGTATATATGCCAACATTGCACACATGCACGAGTTTATATGGATGTTTGACTTCTCTTGCATATTTGAATTTGGTGAGGCGTTCTTATCTCAATCTTGTCATCTACGCGTAAGTAAACTTAAGAAGAAGTGTGCATGTAATAACCATTTACCATGAGGATTTGAATTGAAAAAAAATGAGTGATTCATGGGAAAGGGCTGCGAGAGTTCAAAATTAACTCGTCGTGAGAGCCACCTTTTAAAAGAGCCCCACAAGAAAATGCAATATGCTAAGAAAAGGGCCAATAAGATTTTCTCTAAGTTGACAATGCTAGAAATCTCAAAAGAACTTGATATAATATATATTTCAGAGGAAGTTTTGGTTGGAGAAAATTTAAACGGGTTTGCACAACTAATCCTAATGTTAAAACATTGCAATTTGATGCTATTGTTTATAGAATCGTCAAAATTCTGGATTTGTGTGAATGTAGTATGTTTAGTTGATTAAGCTCACACTTTAATTGTCACATGGCTATGATAAATTTTGATGATTTATTACTATCAATTAGATCTTCTTGATCGTTTTGATGTGTTGAAATTGTGACTCGTTTGTTGTAGTTTCACGCCCATTCATTCCATGTCCATGTTTGAGCACATCGGTACTATGTTTGCATGTAACTCGCATTATCAGTTTTTATGAGTTTAATGCATTTTGTGTGAAAAGCCTACTATTTTAGCACTGTTTTTCATCTGTCAGTCCCTTCCTGGAATATTTTTGTTCAAATTTTTTCACTAGACAATATTATATAATATTTCTGAGAATCAGGGAAATTTTGGCAGGTCGCGCGAAGTCGTTCAAATGGCATCTCATATCGCGCGAATGACATTTGTACTTCGTTCGAGCGACTTCCTCATCTCGTTTGAGCGAAGTCCCCGGCTCGTTCGAACGACAAGATCAAAAATGACTTCTGATTGGTTTGCAATCGTCTGGTTCAAATTGTTATATTTTTTGGTACTGTTGAAGGAATTTTTGAACTGATTGGTATATATGCAGGTTCTTTTATGTTCCAAATTGGTATTTTTCATATGAGTCCGTTTATCACACCTGATTAATTTGCGATATTCTTTGTGTGATTCCTTAGTTTACTAGCTACTAATTTATCACTCCTTGATCATATTTAGCTGGTTGTTTCATGGTTATCTAGCATTTTTCATTTCTCAAATTGGTATCAACTTGATTCAATTTGGTATCATCTTCTCATGCTAGATATTTCATATTGGTGTATCTTTTCACCAGATTGTCTATTCGAGACAAAAAGAGGGAGAGATGTATGTGATGAAGGAGGAGATTAGGGATTTTTTTGTTGAGCATTTCTATTGATATAAATTGTTTGATTCTTCCTAATTGGTATCAAATCACATGTTTCTAATGATTTGTTCTTATTAGAAATATATATTGGTTTCATTTGTTCCTTCCTACTTCACTGGGTATTTGTTTGTGTGTTTCTTGTGTGTAAGTATTCTTCAGCGATTCGAGATTTCAAGTCTACATCACATTCAGACAGTTCATGCTTGTCGATGCTACATATACTAGTCTGTGTCCTGTATTTTTGTTTTTGGGTTTATGGGATGGGTTTAAGGCATCATACGGCTTGACGGCCCGGTTAGGCATTTCACTGGCTTAGTTTTGTCCCGGAA
Source organism: Sambucus nigra (assembly GCA_949130495.1). NCBI lineage: Eukaryota > Viridiplantae > Streptophyta > Magnoliopsida > Dipsacales > Adoxaceae > Sambucus > Sambucus nigra. Next base: position 79,208,610 of record OX422221.1, on the reverse strand, counting down.
TAGTCAAAGGGGGATTTGTAAGGACACAAATTTCCAATTGAGTCCCTATATTGTTTTCATTGAATTTCGTGAACCAAACTTTGTTTGTAATATGTCATAGGGAGATTTTCATTTTGTCACGATCCCACTTGGTCTATGACGTATTCAAGAAAATTGAAGATGTTACGGCACAGCTTCAAAGAATTTATCGTGCTGATGTTTAATTGGTACAAGTTTAAATGTCTTCAAAGTTAATTGCATTCCAAGATCACTCAGGTATGAATGCATATAATTAATGGTGATCGGAATTATTTCATAGAAAATAAGGATGTATTTTTTATAAAGAAAAATGTTTTATAGTGTTTTAAAAGGTTTACACTACATTTTAATTTGGATAAGTTCAAATAGGAGTTTGACTTATTTGGATCTCTCATGGAACAGACGTTTTGATCTAAAATTCAAAAAGTCAAACATCTCACTCGAACGACATTGGATCTCGCGCGAACGACATTGGATCTCATGCGAACGAGTTCCTAAAGTCATTCAAACGACACATTTTTCTAGGAGGCGTTTAAATCTTATTTAAATAGTGTTTGCATCAGAATTTCGAGAGTGTGCTTTCTGGAAAATAGTTTTACGAACCAGAACCTTGTTTGCACATGTTTTCTAAGGTTTAAAAGTCTTAAACACATCCTTAGAGTTTGCAAAGATTCGAGTTATCATTCTTATATGTTTACGTGATCTTGCTGCACCAAAGTTTTTTGTTCTACACATTGAACAAAGGGTTTTATGCGGTGAAGAAAAGAGAAGGACTTCTTATTTGACATCGTAGATGAATCAAAGCCATTCGGTGGACACCGAGACATACGTGGACGCGTATGTTGTGGACAGGTATCGTGGAAGATGGACTTTCTGCATGGGCATTGTGAGATGAGTGTTTGAAGATCAGAAGAGCGTCAAGACCCATGGGGATCGAGTCGTTGAATGAAACTTTGTCTGTGTTTGTAAAACCATATTCATAGTTATTGTCTGGCTTGGTCCGGCTGAGGTTGTTTTCCCATTTTGGGTTTTTTCCTCGTACATCCGGCGTTGTGAGTATTCTTTACTTTATTTTACTTGCTTTAATCATTAGAGGCATGTTTAGGATTAATCAAGATAAAATTGGTTTAAAGAAAGAATTGGGTTTTTCACAACTTGGTTGGTGCATAATTAAAAGTTGGATCTTTTTTGGAGAAAAAATATTTTTGCTTAAAACACACATATTGGGCACTCTTCAGACTCTGATGCTCTTATGGTTACTTACGAGCATACCCAAAAGGACGTGAAAGATGCAAAGGTTCATGTTGACCTTACTAAGACATAGGCAACCACGGCTAAGGCTAAAGCTCAGAAAGCCTTAGCTAATATAAAGAAGACCATGGAAAACTCCTATACCTATGGATGGGATAAGGTCTTTGCAAATACTAAAATGCGAATTGCCTACCTTTAAAAGTTATTCTTTAAGAATGGATGGGATGAAAATATGGTCAAGGTCGGCACATGTGAGGGATTTTATTTTTTCAATGAACATCATCAAGGATATCCCTTAATTTTAAGAAGAAATTAAGTACGATGATGATGAGGTTATCACACAGGAGAAGTTTGTCGACCAAACTCAAGCAACTGACAAGTAGGCTGCTAATCTGAACCATAAGACCACTGAGTAAGTGTCCGAGAAGGAGAAGGTCGACCAAATAGCTTCTTAGGGTTTTATGTTAAGGAATATTGTATTTTCTTCTTTGTTTCCCAATGACGTAGGAGAGCACTCCAATTGTAATCCCTTTTAATTGAATTAATGGTTTGATTTAATCATTACCATTTTGCTTAATTTTTGCAAGTCGTCTATTTTATTTAACAAACTCATATATCAAACCACTTGTTCATGCATTTAAACATAAGCCTTGTAACACTGCTCACCGTTCACATTGACTTTAAAGAAATATGTAGGATGGTTTACTGTTGGTCACGATGAAGATGATGAGGATTACAAGCTTGATGAGCACCTAGGTCCTGATATCTCAACTCAAGTGAAAGAGGTATATTTGAACCTTCATTGCCTTTTTTTTCAGCAAGTTGCGAATAATGAAGCTTTTGATGACAAGATTTTTTTCATCCCGATACAACCATTAATAGTCGTTGCTCAATCTCAAGGATACTTTAAAAGAAAGCTGGTTGATCTGACCAAAAAGTGTAAATTTGATGAGAGACTAGCCGCTATGGAATCTGCTCATTCAAGGAAAGAATTTATTTTACATGCTAATATAGTGGGTGCTAGAGAGGTTTCCACTATCCTTGAGAAATAGAAAAATAACTTGAGGGATAAAATAGAAAGATTTAAAAATTCTAGGTCAAGAGAACAAGTTTGGGAGGGATCTTCCTTTTCCAATAAAGATAATGCCCAAATAAGGGAGAAGTCTAGGAAGGCTAAAAAGGCCAACAAGAAGCTTTCCTTTTAAGGACAGAAGGAAAATTGCCTATAAAAAGAGCTAGAGAGGTCTAGGAAGACTTTTCTTAGTAAAGTATGAACTATTAAAAGTTTTATCGAGAATTTTAATCGTCTCATGTTCTAGTTCAACAAATAGCTCGCCATGTATGGATGGATGGCTACGAAAAGGCTCTTCTCAATTTGGATTCTACCCTGAGTTATAATCTAAATGTTTGTTATAAATGCCCTTATTGTGGTGAATATCCTATAGGATTTTGAGCTCTGGTACCAGTATGACCCAGGTTGCTTGGACTATCAAGATACCCCTTACAAGCTCAATGTGTCATAGATACCAACGGATACCATTCTGGTTAACCATATCAGGAAATACCTTGGCAACTTTGTACTTGATTGAGATGACAAACTCTAACAACCTCAACACTTGGTGTACAAGGTGAGCCTAGGTGTCTTGTCAAGGATCATAGACATTACTGCGATTGTTACTCCTCATGTGTTGGATGTTCCACCCGCTGGAGTTGGGAGTTCAACAAATGAACCATCACGGTCGCATAATTAATTTTGGATATTCTCTTTTTTGTAAATCAATTACTTCTAAAATTTTCCTTGTAATTAATTAGAAGTGTTGATAGAAATTTTCCCATTTTTTCTTCCCTTTATTATGTGTGGTCTTTTGGCCTTACCTTTTAGGTGATGTCATCACATCTAACTGCAAGCCTAGAACTAGATATTCCAATAAGTACCTACGTGTCTGGTTGTTCCCGAACGATGATTTTATTACCTATATGGTCGTGGATGACTAAGGTTTTCCACTAGGCCTTTCATCGGTTATAGGACATTGTTCATATTTTGTTATTGCCAAAAATATTTATGTTGGTTGACTTATATCTAGAGTTAGTTTTTTATTTCTCAACTAGTTGGTCTTAAAAGAAGATATTTTTAAGATAGGATAGTTTTCAAATTAATAAATAGTATGTTAAACATAATTCATTCAACTAATTGGTCTTCTATATTAAGCACTCGTTTGCCTTATATTTAGAATAAAGCATCTTGATAAATGAGAGAAGTTTAAAGGAACTTTTGAAAGAGACTTTAAAATGAAATATATAAAAAATGATTTCATTAACTAGAAATCTAAAAGTAAGACTTCCTTAAATTGGTTATGTTCCAAGCTCAGGGAACCTATCTTCCCTAAGTGGTAAGCTCCCATTAAGTCATCAGGGGTGACTTGGAATGAGTATTTCTAACTGTGCCCCGTTTCCCGTCAGAGGGAATTTTAATTATACCCACAATATTTCTCAGCAAGTATTCTATGACCTTGAATCCTCTCTCTTTGACCCCCCAGATTATATTGCTTCGCCAACTACTGCTGCTAGGATGAAGGTTTTATAAGAGACAATTCTCTTTTTTCATCGTCTAAGTCAGGATCTACTCTGATTGCGTTGTTATTGAGATATTAATCAACTAAGGTGGACTTCATGGTCCTACTTTTGATGGGATCACTACCTCCATTCCTTAAGCCAAGGAAAAGGGTGTTTCCCTCGTTATTCGTTTGGGTATTGTTCGAAATTCATAGAGTACATAGGGGATTTGGTCAAAATAAATGCCTTTTGTTTCTTCCAACAACTTTGTATACCATTGAGGACTGTCTTGTTAGAAGATCATATTTTCTCGTTGCCTTGGGGTAGGCCACTGGACTGTAGTAATTCTTAATACTTTTCTCATCATAAAAGCTTTGGGAGAGGATGCTCTCGAACTAAGTCCTATTATCTGTGATGATAATTCGAGGAATCTTAAACCATGTTATGATCTTCCTCTACATGAACTTGTTCATATCAATGTCTCAAATGTTTACAAAGGGTTCCCCTTCAACCCATTTTGATAAGTAGTCAATGTCGACCAATAAATGCTTCCTATTTTCAGACGCGAGGGGAACTAGGCGATGATGTTAAGTCCCCACTAAGCAAATAGCTAAGGACTTCTGAGAGGATTAAGGTCACTGTCTGGTTGGTGCATTAATGGTGAGAAAATTTGATAGTGCTTGCATTTTTAAATGTTGGCAACTCCATTCTTTTACATGTATGGCCACGAGTATCCTTCTTTCAGTGCGCTAAATGCCAGGGATCTACCCCTTGCACGACTTCTATATATCACCTTCGAAAGCTCGTAGAGGGTCTATTAGATGTCGGATTGGTGTACGCATAGGAGGTAAGAACTTGAAAACGAGCGCCAATAAAGTTTATATATCTTCCCCAAGTGGAAATGATCATATTTCACCCATACCTCATTCACTTCTTTTTTATCAACTGAACGGGCATCTTCGATTAGGTAGTGCATGATTAGATACATCCGTCCCGGGGTACTATGGATTACCATAACTTGCTCAGTGAATTTCCCAATATTCTGGGTTGGTCAAGGTACTCCATTTTGATCATCCGTTTCATATCCACCTTAACGAAAAAAAGAAAGTGTAGCCATTGCGTTAGCGTGACTACCTCTTAGGAACTATTCCACTTGTATATGCATAAATTGGGCAACCAACTATTGGGATTCCTCAAGATATGCGTGCATGCCTAGCATTATAGTTTCTTAACATTTTAGTTGATATCAACCTTGTATCACAAAATACATCAAGGTCGTGGGATCCCAATGAGGGTGATTTTCAAAGTCCGTCAAGCAAGGCTTCATATAAAACTTCGTTATTGGAGTCTTTAAATCCCAAACAGATTACTTGTTTAAGAACAATTTTCTTAAGGGATACCAATACTATCCCCACTCCCTCCCCCTTGGAATTTGAGGTTCCATTAACATACAATGCCTATTTATCTCCTTCTTTGATTTATTGTGCGATAGAGTTCATAATTTTGTTTCCAGTCTCTTAATGTTCTTGATCATTTAAAGATTGGACAATGAAGTCTACTCTGAATTGCTCTTTGATCAAGGTTATAGGATGAAATTGGATATCAAATCTCTCGAGTTATACCTACCACTTATACATCTGTTCATATTGGCCGATATTTATGATCATTGCTTTCAGAGGTAAGGAGGTTAGAACAATGAAAGGCATGCCTCGAAGTAGTGCTTCAACTTCCTGGAGGTTACCCCTGGTTCATATGCAAGCTTATCTAATGCCAAGTATATTATTTTATTGTCGAGCAATGTTTTTCTTTCATAATATATCGAAGACTTACCCCCAATCTTCTTCTAAAACAATGTTGATCTAACAAAGCCACTCAACACCGTTATATACAAGTACAATTGGCTTTTATTGCCTAGAATGGTCATCAGTGGTAGTTTACTAAGATAATTATTTATTTATTTAAGTTCCTTTGTGCATTCGTCATTCTATAATCCCTTCATTTCTTTCTTAAGTGCTTGAAAGAAAGGTTAATATTTCTTTTAGGACCTAGATATAAAGCTCTTGAGAGTTATAGCATGACAATAAGTTTTTTTTAACTCACTCACGGTCTAGATGGCTACAACTTCCCAATTGCTTCAATTTAGTTAGGGTTTACCTCTATATCTTTTTTATTAACTAAGAATCGAAGGAACTTTAGCGATTTTACCCTAAAGGATTACTTCTCCATGTTTAGCTTCATAATGAAGAAATTCAAATTTTTTTGTCAAGTATGCAAGGCGGTTCCCTTTCCTTATACTCTTTAAACGCATGTCATTAATACATACCTTTATCCCAATTACTCCTCGAACATCTTCATCACAAGTATCTTGTATGTCACCCCAATTTTCTCAATTCTGAATGACATCGGCCTATAGCAATATAGCCTCATAGTAGTGATAAACATGGTCTTTTCTTGGTCGAGGGAAAACAATGGGATTTGGTGGTACCCATAGTAGGCATCGATGAGGCTCATACGCTCATGGTTAGTGGTGGAATCAACCAACTAGCCTATATTTTGTAGGGGAAAACTATTCTTTAGGTATTCATGGTTTAGATCCGTGAAGTTTATGTTGACAATCCATTTCCCATTGATTTTCCTTACGACCATAGTATTTAACATCCACTTAGGGAATTGAAATTCTTTTAAAGATAGTGCCTCCATAAATTTCCCCACTTCCACTTCAATAACTTTAGCCTTCTTGGGTGGAGTTCGTCCACTCAATCGGATTATTTAGTCTCTCTCTCTCTCTCTCTCTCTCTCTTATATATATATATATATATGTTAGAAACTCCCATTTGAGGGTTTTTTACTAGACTTATTAAGGTTTGAAATCAACCACATTAACCACAATATACACCATGAAAATAATCACTTTTAAGCCTCTAAACACCTTATATTACCTTCGTAAATCATAGATATATTATTAGATTGAAAAGCAGAGTGTTCTTAGCATGATTGATGGGTGCTTGAAGAGGGTATTTTGAGGATGAAGAAGAAATTTGTGGACCATCACTTGGAGAACTCTTGGAGTAACAATGGAGTCATAATTTTATAGGGCTATTAGAGACCCCTTTGAGGTCATTGGAGGTGGGGGGTTCCTCCATCTTCTTCACCATCTCCACCAATTTAGAACACATTAAGGTGGAAAAAAACAATGGAGTCGGGATTTTATAGGACTTTTAGGGACCCCTTTGAGGTCATTGGAGGTGGGGTTTTCCTCCATCTTCTTCACCATCTCCACCAATTTAGAACACATTAAGGTGGGAAAAATTAACTTGATCTATCTTTGTTTAGTATATTATAAATTCAGCATGTTTATTTACATATATTAGACTAAATATATATAGGATTGATGTTAGTTTGCATCTAAGTCTTGATTAATAATCATCTTAGCATTTGTATGAAAATGGGTTTTAAATGGATGATTTAAAATGAGTTTTAAAAATATAGAAATTTCCAGAATATATATCTTGAGCATTTTATGATATAAATGTTTTAAAGTGGTGTTTAAAGGATAATTAATGTGATTTTATTCAATTAAATACATTAGCCGTGTTTAAACCATTTTATGAGATTAAACGGTGATTTCTTTCAAGAACAATGAAGACAAATATGAGAAGGGAAGGATATTTGCTTTAAAGTGTGTGAAACGCATGAAGAAACTGAAGTGGGTAGTAAGGTTTTTACATGAGTTGTGGTATAAAAGTTAATAATTGAATTTATATGGTTCAAATGTGTGAATAGTAGCAAAGTGGGTGTTAAGATACAAAATTTCATAAATAAAGTGTCTATTTCAAGAGTTTAGAAAAGGGGGATTTAATATGTAAAAAGGTGTTATTTTAAATATTAAAGGTGTTAGAGTAATAAGTAAGAATGTTGGATTAATTATGTCATTAAGAAAGTGTTAAATGGTTAAAAGTGTTTAAAATATTAAATTGGAAACTTAATAATCATTTTTTTGGGAAAACAACATTTGATAAAGGACCAAATTGCAAGTTTTTAGCAAATGAAGGGTAAATTGGTAATTTACCTAAAGTGGAACATTTTTTATGGAATAAAAATATTAATGAATGTTTTTATATTGGTATGGTTGAAATTGAATTAAGTCCTAAAAGTGTAAGTGATTTTGGCATAAAATCAATGTGTGTGTGAATAAATGACTTAATGAAGAAAAACATAGTTTTTCAAGTGTTAATGGAAAAATGATCGTTTAAAGTCCGGGATTTTGTCTTAGACTTGTAAATAAATAATAATGTGGACATGTGCAAATTGTTAGACACATTAATAAAGACTCGGATGCAACCGAGAAGTAAGCAATAAGGGCTTGGAGCCCTTAGGTGAAGAGCCCTAAACCACTGGCCAGAGCATCTAGTGGCATCACCGACGGTGTGGATCAAGTTAAAGTACGTGGATTTTTGGGAAATTTTGAGAAAAATTTAGTATAATATGTAACATGACAAGTAAAGGGTTGAGTGGTGAATGTATATATACAAGCCAACTTGAACGTATTAACAAATTTTCGGTTAATGTAATGTGGACAAGTAAATTGAGAATAATGATTAATGTCTAGAGGAATAGTGAACTGTTTGAGGTGACTAAATGAGTAATTAAGATACCTAATAAGGATTGAAACCATAATAAAATGGGCATGTGTGTCATATAAGGCTTTTATATTAAATAAATAATTCCAACACAATGTGTGTGTGCATGTTGAAAGAAATTCTTAAGCAATAGTTAAACAACTCTAGCATGAGTTAATGAATGTGGAGTAATAAACGTTTTGAATGTAAGCAATAGGTTTTCCCCAATAAGTATAAATTGTTTAACCTCATGCCTTAATCGGAAAGTATGCAACCTTTAACCATAATATTGCAAAATGGTTATCTTGTAACGGCAAGGATAATGAACTGTATTATATAACGTTTTGGAACAAAATGGTTACATACATCGGGTTGGGTATTTTTACATGTTTATATGTAGATATATACGTATTTTCACGTGTTTAGTAAGCTCTGTATGCATTGGACTCCAAGAATATTTCCTATAGGTTCCTAATGTAGTTGAATATAAAATTGGACTCGCAAGCTAAGAAGTGAAACTTTAAATTAAAACTAGAATAATAACATTGTATATGTTGTTTCACTTCACTTCACACCTAATGCTCGATTTGAACCGGGTTGAACCCAAAATGCTTTAGGTTCAAAGTTTCCTTTGGGACTAACGTGTTGAGGTCGGTAGCTAATCTTTTGGCATCGGTGTTAGTTTGGGACGGTCACGCTAGTTTATGATTGTTTTAGTTCTTGTCCTCGAAGGTTCAGTCAAAGAGGTTAGCATGATTAGTAAGTTAGTGCCAAGTGTTATACGGTCAAGTTATTTTTTATTAAATCTCTTATGTTCTTTTGATTAGATATGTAGTGATTTGTGGGTGTCCAATTAAGGAGATAATGGTGACACCTTAGTTCTTAGTGTGAAGTGTTTGGGATTTTGCCTTTGATGATGTAAAGTCTTTAGAGATTGATAGTAATAAATTCATGACCGAGTAGTGATAAATTGTGATTTCAAATGCATAAAATCCTTAGGTACATCACTTGAGAACGATCAATGTTATGATATGAGTAGGAGAACTTAGGTGTCATACGGCTTGACGGCCCGACTTAGGCATTTAACTATTTGGGTTTTGTCCCAGAATAATGAAAGGGGGAGATTTGTAAGGATAAAATTTTCAATTGAGTTGATTTGTATGTAATTGACTTATTTCTGGAAAAAACTTATTTGAGTTATTGATAGATTTTATATTGTCATGATACCCACATAGTCTATGACATGTTTGGTTTAAAGATGTAGTGGCCAAGCTTCAAGATACATCATGCCAAGTTATTGGTGCACGTTTCACATCTTCATATCACATTACATTCTGAGAGGCTCTCAGGTATGAACGCATAATGTTTATGGGACTCAAAAATGTTTTAAGGATGTTATTTTCTTTATAAATCATTTTAAAATGTTTAAAATGATTTTAAAAGGATTTATCTTTATTTATTCTTAATTAAGTATTGTTTAGAGTCGTGTGAATTCTCTACTTGTGTTTAGAGACTTCAAAAGACATAAACAGTCATTCGAACGATATCTTAGTGTCGTTAAAATGCCATGGAAAATTCATTAAAACGATATAAGAATAATGTTCGAACGAGATGCTGACTTAACTTTTTTATGTAAGACATGTTTCTCTTAGAATTTTGAGGTGTGCAGAACCAAAATATAGTTTAGAACAGTTACGTTTTCCTGCACAAGTTTTCTAAGGTTTTCAAAGACTAAAACCATCCTTATAGTTTCAATATCCTAGCTTTCATACTCATATTCTATAGAGATCTTGTTTGTACCATCTAGAGTTTTTTCATCTCTATTGAATAAGTTGTTTCATTGGTGTTTTATGGTGAAGAAACAGTGAAGTCCATGTTTCGAATCGTAGACGGTTGCCAAAGTTGCATCGATGGACACCGAGGCACTCGTGGGCACGTGTATTGTGGATGAGTATCGTTGAAGGATTTCTATATGGGAACTGTGGAGGAGAGGTTAAAGAGAATAAGATCTTCAAGGATTGTGGTCTTCGAGTCATTGTGTAAGTCTGTCTATCTTCCTTTGCAAAATCGATCATAATGATCGTCTGGCTTGGGACATCAGACGTTTTTTCCCTTAGTAGTTTCCTCATACACCCGATGTTACTTTTGTGAACTTGTTTATTTCACTTACTTTAATCACCTAGATGCATGTTTAGGATTAAACAAAAGAAAATTGAGCTTAAGTAAAATTGGTTCACAAACTTGGTTCATGTTAAAATTGGAAAAAAGGTTCTTGAAAGAAAAATTATTTTTTCACCTTAAAGCACACTTTGGAAAAGGGGCCTACAATTACAAAATTATCAAACATTATTAAGGTTTTATTTTTTATGATAAAGAGAATGTGAAAACTTTCACAATACTTTTATAAACACAGTGGTTTGATCTTCATTGTAGGAATCTTGATATTCTTTAAAAGGTTGGATTTTCATTGTTGTTAGACTCAATTTCTCTAGAACTAAATCAATGTTCCTTACTTTGTGTATCCACATGGGGAAAAGGGATTATCATCAGTGTGTTTTCTCAATTATCCCTTTGCTTATTAATTGGGAAATTGGGAAGGTAAGAAATAAAAAATTCTTTGATAATGATCCTATGCTAAGACTCAATATCATTCAAAGTGTTTCCAAAGATTTGACAGAGTTGGCAGCAATTCACAAGTTCAAATACAAATGATCTATAGAAGATATATACATCCCGTGGTTTAATATCAATATTGTTCCAAAGAACCTATCATTTTTAATCTCTAGCTAGATCAAACCTCCGCAAAATTGGGTAAACTTAATGTGGATGGAGGAGTGTCTCTTGAATCTTCTTGTATTGGAGATCTTCTAAGGGATTGTATAGGGAAATTTTTAGTTGGCTTCGGAGAATTTTTTCCTCATCAACCATTCATTCTTGTGGAAGCCATGCCTCTTAAGATAGGTCTGCATTTGTGTGTCAACCTAGGATTCTCTTAAATTGATATAGCTTATGATTCTAAGTCCTTGGTGGAGTTTATTATCGATAAGAAAGCGCCTCCTTAGTTTCTTCTTCCTACCCTTTCTTCTATAAAATCAATGCTTTCTTTGCAAGAATATAAAATCAATCACAATTGGAGACAATCAAATGGTGTTGTTGATTGTATGGCCAAGGTGGCAACTGCCTCTTCCAGCCCCCTTATATGCTATGACTTTAAATATCTGCCATGGATTGCCAGATGCCTCATAAACTTGGAGTCTATAGATATCCCTTCCATCAGACCAGTTTTTTTATTTTCGTATTAGAGGATTTCTATTTCCTTGTTTTTTAATTCGATGGCATTTCATTCTTTATCTCTTGTAAGAGCCACCTAGAAAGGGCTTTTTTTTCTATATGTTATAAATAATATTGTGTGTATGTGTATGTGTGTGTGTGTGTGTGTTGGGGTATATTTGTGTTTATTTTTAGAGAGAGGGTAATTAAGTTTAAAATGGGTATGGATGAGGTGTACAATTGTCTAAACATGTGTAACATATTGTGAAAAGGGACGTGGTACATTAACAAAAAATCAGTGGAATTTTATGGATCTTTGGCCTACTAAATGGGACTAACCCATAATAATGCCTTGAAAATATTGTTTTCATTAATATTTAGTAATTCGGCAATGTTTATGTATCACATATATACATGTAATTAAAATAACCAATAAATTTTAAAATGTTTAGCAGTTAGGTTTTGATTGGGCATATGGATTTATCTATTTATTTATATTTAATGAAAAAAGGATAATAAAGTTACAAGACATTGATAAATTTCTATACGATAATTTACTTAGTTTGTTGTTGTTTACCTATTTTGAATTAATGTGTTTTATGTATATAATTAATCTTAGAAAACAAAAAACAACACATTGTATATATATTAGTGTTATGGGGATAAAATTGTTGCATACATAAGAAATTATACGCTATCATATCCATCATATATACTCGAAACAATAACACTACCATAAACCTTACCTTACATTTATTCTAGTGCGTTAAGAACAAGGATTATCGAAATTCATTAAAATTTGGATGCTTACTTTGACTTAACAATTTTGTTAGACATAATCTTACAAATACCTCTATACTAGCTTTAATATTTTGCAAGGTTGGCCCATTAGATGCGATTGTTCAAATTCGAAGAAATTTTAATCCATCTCATCCCTTGACTCAAAATGTAAATCGAATGAAAATTTTATTGCCTCTTTTTTTTTTATTAAATTTGTTCATACATTTTTTTGAAAAAAAATGGTTTGGGGTTTACTTTAATGTAATGCCTTTTATTATTTTGAGTTGACGCAATTAGAGAACTAAAAAGAATGTAAGTTCACTGACCATGCTCATCTCAAACTCTATCTTCCTTTCCTCCTCAAATGTGTGTGCATGTTGGATCCATGCAGACTTTGACAACCAAGATATCACCACCCTCTCCCCTTACAAACAATGTCTTATCCGCTCCCCTTCTTTTGAAGACACAGGCTAAGAGATAAGAAGTGAGCTTCTCGTACCAACAATGGGGTGCTTACTTCAAACCATATAAGGCCTTATTAAGATAAAAGACGAGTCCTGTGTACCTTTGGTCATCGAACCCCTTTGGTTGTTCCACGTACACTTATTTCTATAGAATTAAATTAAGGAAGGAACTCTTGACATCCAATGGATAGAACTTAAATCGTGGATAAAATGATATAGATAGTAGTAAGAGGATGGACTCAATCCTTGAAATATGAGCGAATATCTCGTCAAAGTCTACACCCTTATTTATGTGTAGCCCTGAGTGACTAAGCTTGATTTATTGTGAACTATGGTATCATTATCATCCATCTTATTCTTATAAATCTACTTGGTAACAATCACATTAGTCTCACAGGTTCAGGGTATTAACTCTTTCGTATCGTTCTTGTGAAACTCAAGTAACTCATCTTATATAGAAGATATTTAATTCTCATCCTTGAGTACCTCTTTTACATTCTTGGACTTGACTAAGGAGGTGTAGCAAAAGTATCAAATCACATTCTGAATTTGAGCACGAGTATGGACACCTACGGTGGGATCATAAAGTGTTCAAACATAAGAGAGTATATACTCTAAATTATGAGTGGGGTTAATCGTTGTGGTATGAGAAATAATAGGATAGTCACCGAGGGGTCCATCATTCTTACACTCGAGGATAGGATCAATAGACGTAGTCGGATCAGCATCACTAATCATGACATTTATTAATTCGTACCCTTAGATTTGGTAAGGTTAAACACCTTTTAATACCTACTCAATGATGAATAACCTAAAAATATCCCCTCGGCGCTTCAGGAGTGGAACTTTCCTAAGTACTCTCTATCTCTCAAAATGTAGCAAGGACTCCCAAAGATTAGAAAATACAATAGGTTGGCTTTTTCCTTATCCAAAAAATCATATAGTGTATGTAACATCTGTGATCGAAGATCTATCTTATTCACTGTATGGAAAGAAGTATTAAACTCACCTGCCTGTAAATGTCTAAGTACGTTTCTCCCAAGAAGCATGGCTCTAGCCATCTCTTGAATCCTCTGGTTCTTCCTCTCAATCATCCCATTTTATTAAGGAGTATGAATGGTCAAAAACTCATGTTTGATGGCTAATCTACCATAATAGTTATCCACTCCTTCTTCCTTGAATTTAGTTTCGTTGTCACTAGGCATCCGATTAATAGTTACATCATGTTGGTTTTGTATCACATGCCACTTGGTTGTTAGGAACTCAACTGCATCAAAATTTCTCTAAGAAAACCTATGATAGAGTACCTAAAAAATTTAACGACCATCACGAGAATGTATTACTTTATCAGCAATGCACTTTGTACGAGTAGGACCCATAAGATCCTTGTGTATCAATTTTCTACACATGAGAGGTGGTGATGGTATTTAATATCTAATGGGGACTTTGAATTTTTTTTTTTGTTTTTCTGAAAAAATCAGAAATCAAGGAAGTTGGTACATGAGCGGTGACAAGTCGTATTCATCAACCTTGTCGATCGTAAGGAAGGTAAAGTCACTATTGGAAATGGCAGTAGATTTAGAATTTTAGGATGTCATTGTATTATGATACCAAAATTTTCTAAGCAAGAAAATGTCTTGTACATCGAAGGGGTGGATACAAACTTAATTAGAATAAACCAACTTTATGACACAAACTTCGCGATGAAGTTCAACTTGTTCGTGTGTAACGTATATAATCAACCCGATGAACTATTAGTACAAGGATTGAGGACTAATGATTATTGTTATGGTACCATTTCCAAGTCCTCCTTTATGTGAAATAGTTCCTTCCACGATCTCCTTTATAGACCTTTAACATTGATAACTAGGTAATGTGAATTTTAGAGATTTTAATGGATTAGTGGAGATGAACCTTGAAAACAACGTGAAAAACAAGGGCTTTATCATCTTTCTCAGGTACCCAACTGGAGGTAAATTTTCATTATCCTTTGTTGTGGTTGGTTCTAATCCTAGAGTTGGAAATGTTCTCAAGAGTAATTGACATCCTTTAAAATTCTTCCATTAATCTTTGAGAAGTAGCGATAAGGATCTAAATTTGACCTCTAAGGTGACCTCTACTTTTACAATGAGTGAAACCATATACTTGTTTGGGTGTACCTTGGTGAGACCATTTAGGTTGAAGTCTCTATGGTGGGTTAAGTTGAGGCCCATATGGATCCATTATAAACTTAGGAACTTATTCAAATGTGGCATAAGAAACTGATACGCCATCGCATCCTATTCCTTGCCTCTTCCTAAAACCTAAAGTAGGACTGAGGAAGATCTTATCCACCTCCTTTGATGTATCTTCTATAGTAATCTTGATCTCCAGAGCACGTTTGAGATCTTTATCACATTGGATATCAAGGGCTTCAAGTTTTTCACAAGTTTATAATGAATCTTGGATATATCTCGTAAATCAAGTCACCATTTTTCCTTTCCACTAAAACAAATCTCGCATAAAGAAACTCTTACAAAGTTCTTTCTCACCCTCGACTCTGTCAACTCTTTCTCTAGCAATCATACCCTAGGAACCAAATTTTTATTTTGATTTTTCATTTTAAAATACTTGGCGTACGCTCGTCGAAGGCCACTTTTTCACTCACTCAAAACGACATCCCCCTCACTCTCTCCAAAATGACTAGAATCACTATCAAGGTTGTAATGTTTGAAAATGTCCTCATCAATGTGTGACTTACTCAACGTACTAACATGATTTTCTGTGAATGGGGTGAACTTACGTCCACATGGTTATTCGTCCCCATAATCCATCGAATCAAGGTTGCTATCACTAAGCATTGTACTATAGGAAGCTTTACATTTGCCCTATCTTTTTAACCTCGTAGAACACTCATTATCATTGTGACCTTACTCTCTCACTCATAACGCATCACGTCATCTTTCTTAGGTACTTTCCTCTCTATTTTTCAAAACCTTTCTTGCCCAATTAATAGTTTTTATTTTTCTCAAGACCTTTATTTTCAATGGAAGAATTTTCTATCCTTAGTTTGAGTAAATTTTTGAACTTTTTAGCAAAAAGGGTAACATCACCGAGACCAAAATCAAATTCGTAGTCCAGAAGAGACCTTCTCATTATTTTAAGATTGGGATTTCAAATAAATTCCCTTTCCTTTTGATTTTTGAATTTTAGGGAAAATATCGCTTTCATGAGTGTGAAAGTCTCCTACGAGTTCTTCTAACCAAAGTGATCTAAAATTCCCAATGAATTAAGGACCATGATTTTAGGGATAAAACAGAATGATAGGGATCTCAAAATATTTTTGTGACTCTCATATTTGGACTTATCTCACCCAAATTGAAAATAAAATTGACTACATCAGGCAATGTAGCATAAAATTTATCAAAAGTCTAATATTTTAGCAGTGATAGTTTCAAACTGTGTGGTGAGATTTTGCAGATTATAAGTTTTCACAGCATTAGTACCCACATGCGTAAGTCAGAAGGTATCCCACTCTTCCATATACATGGGGCACATCATGATGCGGCGGAACTCGTCAAGGGTGACAGCTCCGAAAATTTCACTTAAGTCGCGGGAGTCAAAATTACTCCACTTATTACTCCTTTGTTTAAGAAATGACGAGTTTAAGACTTTCAACATTATCATTAGTCATAGTGGGTGGTGATCACCCTATTTGACAAACAACACAAACTCTCTCATCAATCGACTTGAATGTCAACCTCATTATAGATTTCCAATATTCATAATTTAACCCATTAAAAATAATTAACATACTATACAAATTATCATTATAATCCCAATTTCAAGATCACATAAAAATTAGTGTAACTGACTTTGATACCAATTTGGGAAAATAGGGGATTTAGGGATTTACTTATATATATGGTCACACAAATAATGATTCAATTTTTACCAAATTTTATTTTATTTAAATTAAAATGAAATGCAACGGTGATGTGAATACAAATTCCAAACAAAAACAAAAAGAAGAAGAAATAGAGTAAACATATATTTTAGATAATACTTTTAAGCCAGCACTATTAAGGATAGAAAAGTAAATAATGACTTATAAAATACTTGGAGATCCACTAAGTATAATGCACAAGAGTCTTAAAGTCTTCAACACAAAATGTTGCAGTCCAACACCACCCAACCAAAGTAAATCTTCCCTCGATGTCCACTGATCTTACTTTGGATTACACAATTACCGTATTCTTCATCCATAGAGACTTAACTGCACAAATTATCAGTAGAGAGAATCTATATAATGGTTTAGAACTTTTTATTGTGTTCTTCTTGGTTAAAAAAAAGTGATCCGAAAACATCAAAAGGGCTCGGATAAAAATAATGAAGACTCTAATAACTAAAATAACTCTAAAAATGATTCTTGAAAAGTCTAATCATGCATCTCCATTTATATGGAAAGTTGTTATAAAGAAATAGGGATTAAATATTTGGAAAAGATTTATTTAAGAAACAAAAACACACGTGCTCATTTGAACGAACCATCACCTCGTTCGAACAATATAACCTATCTTATTTGAATGGCTTCCAACAATACTTTGAATGACATTCAAAAGCAAACCAAAAAGGTGACACTTCAACTTTCGTTCGAATGTGGGAAACTCATTCTAACGACCAGATAAATCTCGTTCTAATGACATGTCAGTTCATTCTAATGAGCCAGCGAGGTTTTGGAAAAATCTTTACAAAAATTGAAAAGCTTTTTAAATGAAAACCGTTTTAAAATTGACCCTTGAAACTTTAGTGCTTCACCAAACCACTTTATAACACTTCTTGAATGATTTTTTTGATGAACTATCTTCATTCTTCCAACTGTCACCAACTTATTCTCTTTGAATACTTGAAATTGGTCATGAAGGTGCAACGAGGTGTAACGGGATAATGCAAATAAAAATAAAATAAAATAATTAATTAAAAATTTTGATCTTACAAGGAGCCTTGAACCATAAAAAGTGTTAGAGATATAGTAAAGAATCCCATGCTCCACTTAAACCATGACTTAGACCCCATCATCCCCTAACGGTCCTTGCACTTCGGTGGATCCTTTAATAATTGAGGAAATAGATCTTAACTTCACCTTTTGGCCCCGCAAGCCGGTACTATCTCACTTGTCGTGCATTTTAAATTCAAAGATTCTAAGCAATAAGTAATAATATGTATCCACAATAATAGGCCTTTTCCTTGCCATACATTTATATTCATAATAGGTGGTGGAAATTGAGGACTCCCAACCGGTAGTCAATTAAATCACAGAGCTACATGGGGCAAAAGGGGGTCAGATTACAGTTATATTGAAATGATATGGAGGATAACCGTCATAATTTTAATTTTCATCATTAAGAGAGTTCATTGACATAGAAATAAGTTGTTGATCATTTAATAAGAGTTTTATCATTAAACGAGGTTGATTTAAAGGTTCTCATAGCAACCTTGGATCAATCGAGCATTGTAAAACTCTGAATCATCTCGGTAGATGAAGCAAAGCTTTATATTGGGCAAGGCTAACTATAAAATACCTTGGCATACGACTCTAAGATAAGCTTTGTATCAAATTTTATGTCCCTAGAACTGCGATACTAACTTGACCAATGGGCTTTTCGAACATAATTGTGAATTTTCTCCACAAAGGTACCAAGTACCAAGTGAGGATAATATGTCCTCAATGATATTTATGAGTGTTATTGTGGATTCCAAACTTATCTTAGGGTATTATTTCATAATGTCTTAAGGCAGGGTTATTTTGGGGGAATGCTAGGAAAGATGCTTGTAAAAAATGATGTAGTGTGATAATGATTAAATTCGCAAATATCCAATTTGGCACACTTATTTAGTTAGAGTCTATTTTTAAACCAAATTAATTCATCCCCGAAACATGCAACTACATATATGCGTGTGTCAAACCATAAATAAGATAGCATGTGACACAAAATTTCAGGAAAAAATCTCCGAAGGGCAAAACCATTTATTTCACTATAATTTTGTAAATTACAACTTACACGAATTACAACGAAATAATTTGACACACGAATACCCGCAGGGGTCGGTCGGTGTCGTCAGCAATGGAACAATCGCAGCTACTCCACAAGAACACGCAGTTCTATCTTTAGCAAAGGTCCACACGCAGCGAACCTCAATGACCGCAGTCTTCAATTAGCACCAAGGACAGTACCAAAATCACAAGCATAATGTTTCAGAAAAATATGTCTTGGATTCCACAAAACAATTCACAAAAAGTTGTTGGGATTATGAATTAAAATGAACAAAAGTTTTGAACCCTTACATGCGAAGAAGACATACTAAAAATTGTAGAACACAAAAGAATTTTTCATCTTTGAAAAAGTGCTCTAAAAAAACAATTTTTCTTTTCTGTTAAAAAAACTGTACGTGCAAGTTATTTTATAGAGAATTTTTTGATAAAGAAAATAGAGGCACGTAACTGATTGTATTTATCCGAAAGTTAGCTGTGAGATTTTGGATAACTCATGGCAAGAAGCGTGCAAAAAAATATCAGATTTGGCTTATAACAATCTGTACGCAACTTTGAAATATCAAGAAGCTTTTAATTTCCAAATGCCAAATGATTGGCATGCCAATCATTGACTTTATAAAAAATGGCGCCCCACATAAATATCTTTACCAAGTTGCATGCAAGGCATATAAGTCTTTGTTTGAAAAACAAACTGTACGTAATTTCCCCTTAAACAAAAGTTTTAAGACCAATACCCCAATTATTATCCCAATGATTGAAAGTAACCAAAAAATTGGTGGCTATAAAATATCAAGAAGGAAACCTTGCTAGAAAAACTTCCTTTTGATCCTTTTAAATTTTTTTGACCGAAACCATCAACTAAAAAAAAAAACGAGTCGAAACCATCAACTAAAAAAAACGAGTTGTCCTTAAAATGTTTTTTTTTAAAAAAACTTCTTTTAGAAAAAAAATTTAAATGCCAACTGATTTTTTTTTATTTAAAAAAATTTCTTTTATTCAAAAGAGATTTTACAAATAAAAGTTCTAACCCTTTTTTTTTAAAAAAAAAAAATCCCAACACTTTGAATATAAAATGCAAGTGGAATTTAAACAATTTTTTACCAAAATTATCTCGTTGGAGCTTGAATGTTGAAGTGCACCTGTAATTCGGATCCGAAGTTTGTAGATGATAGCATCCTCGATTTTTTGACAACTTGTAGTGGTATACGATATAATTAAATGTGACGGACAATGTCCATACAATGCTAAAACTCTAGTCCAATGATGTAACAAATGTTAGAAATTTACCTATGTTCTAAAACAACAAGTTAAGAGAATTTCTCCTACATTAATTCCATGGCCCTTTGCAAAATGCGGTGGATGGGGTACGTTTTCTACCCCTTAGGAAGGGTCAAAATAAATTTCCATACATTAGCTACTTCACAGAGTGGTTAGAGGAAAAATCAATAGAATTAATCATGGAAAGAAAGATGAAAAGCTTCATCTAGATGAATTTCATTTGCCACTTTGTCCTATCTAAGGCCATCATATCAAACAATGGAAATTAATTCAATAGCCCAGGCCGTGGATAATTTAATTTATCTTACTATATCAACAACCACAACTCTTCAAAAGAACCATATTCAAAAGATTAAACAAAATATAGATAATGAAAAATATTTATAGGAATAATACCTACCAAAAAATCTTATGGGCTCACATGACCACAACTAGGGTTACCATAGAGGAAATGCCTTTATCACTATCTTTTGGATCTAAAGCAATCTTTCTAACATAGATCGATCTCCTCAACTATAGATTTCTCCCATTTGAGGTTAAAGAAAATGAAGAAGGCATGAAACCCACCTTAAATGAGCATGAGGCGAATAGAAAAACAACAATAAAAGGTTGGAGACTTAGTTCAAAGAGAGGTCATCATATCAACCAATAAAAGTTTTTTTGTAAAAACTACGCATCGAACTTTGAAAGATGTATTTACGAAGTTACTTATTGTGGCCATCCCCGATCCTCGCCGTGCGGGCAAGCGCGTGGAGGAAAGGATCCTTCGGGTCCCGCGCATCCCTCTCGGGAGCGTTTCGGTTGGCGTCGTTTGAGATGTGTTGTAAAAATGTAGAGAGATTCAGAGTTGTCAGTCTATTTTACTCAAAATAGAAAAAATAAAAAGGGGAATCCACCCCGAAGGATGGCATCCAAAGACATACTGGTGCGTGAGAAACCATGATGATTCGAGAAGGGTTCGGAGGCTTAGTTACGAAATGGGAAGGTGTTAGGCACCCATTCCGCCC
This sequence comes from Sambucus nigra, assembly GCA_949130495.1. Classification (NCBI taxonomy): domain Eukaryota; kingdom Viridiplantae; phylum Streptophyta; class Magnoliopsida; order Dipsacales; family Adoxaceae; genus Sambucus; species Sambucus nigra. The sequence goes on along the minus strand of OX422221.1, from coordinate 79,187,336 downwards.
TTTCGGTCTCTCATGGATATTTGCACAGAGTCCTATGTCTATGAGGAAAGAGCGACTGATGTTAGAGGATGAGAGGATCGCGGAGATGATCGGCGAGCCCTACTTGCTATACACCGATACGGTTGCGCCGTATGACTATATGGATTTTGTTACAAGCTGGTTGATGGTGCCCAGCATATATGATTCATTGCCCTTCCCTCCGGCGGGTTCGATTCGGGCGGTGGTATTTTTCCACAACGGTGGTGGTGCATCGGCATCTGCGGCGGCGATGACCTCAGAGGTCCCTTTTGTGCGGTTGCATACCCCTTCATACAACATTCGATGGGTTGATGGAGGGATGGTGCCTATGATGCACCGTCCTCATGCGATGGATCCGGAGGAGTTGGGTTTAACAAAAGAGGTCCTTCGACCTGCAGTATACCTTTCTGTTCTTCTCTTTATTTCTTTTCTATTTTGGTCATCCTGCTTTGATACTAATTTCACCTTTTCTTTCAGCAAGTCCGGGTGTCGACCACTTGGCTCAGGGACATTAGAGACTGGATATCTTTGACGACTGTCCATATTCGGGATGTGGTTCCCATTCCTTTTTGCTTGGTGTCGTCTGCCTCATTCGGAGAGGATTCTGTTTCGGGTAGTGGTGGTGCGTCATCTCGCCATAGGGGGAAGATAGCACGCCGCAGGGGTGGAAACTCTTAGTGAGAGAGAGAGAATGTGGGTTCGGGCTAAGTCCCGTTGTTTTTGCCTTTTCTTTCTATTTCCCCCGAAATGATGTAACACAGAAAACAGATATATACAATGCCATGGAGTTTTTTGACTATCTTTTATTTAATGATGAATGAATGCATGCGCTTTTTACTTTGCTGCTGAGACCGTAAAAAGGAATATTTTTTGGAATTTTTTGAAGAAAATTTTTTAATTAAAAAGGAAAATTATATAAGGAGAAAAAAGGGATTCTTGAAATTCTGTTGAGAATATCAATTTATTTTTATTGAGTTTTCTGATTTGACAAAAGAGGAAAAGAGGGAAATTTCCAAAAATGGGTGGGGGGGTTGTCGATCGGCAAGCACCCTGACTTGCCTATCGGCAGTTCAGTCCAGTCCCATCAATTGAAAACTTTGATTGGTATCCTCTTCGGCCTTTGGTACCTTGTGGGGTAGGATTCACTTTGATTTATGTAGGGATTATGTCCGTTGTGAGGGTTTTCAAGTATAAAAAGGGGGAAGGGTGAAGTGTTTTCATCACATCTTTGCATTCTTATCTACTTGCCCACTATTTCTTAGACTTGCAAGATGGCTCTTCCTGGTAGCATTGAGTTTGGTGGATACCTCGAATCCTTGGAAGCTATGTGCTCTTGTAATGTCGATTATGATGCTTTAAACATACGTCGGGTATCCTTGTGGCGCAATCGGCCTCTTGAGTGGAACGTGCTGGTGGCGGCGGTACAATTCTGGTACCCTAAAGACCATGTATTCCGCTTTGGGTTGGAAGAAGTTTGTCCTACCTACGAGGAATTTTCTGCCATGATGGGTGTAAATCCCAATGTTGCTGCGGTTTTGCCCGAATTTTCCCGCTCTCCTAAGGATTTGTTGGCCAGGCTTCTTCATATTTCACCTTCGACGGCCAGATCATTTGTTGCTGGAGGAATGATCTCCCTTTCGGCGGTGCTGCGGTTCGTGCATTTACGGGAAGTAGGTGATGCTGGCTATGATGGAGCTGTGGTTCTGGGTTTGGTTTCCAAATTTCTGTTGGTGACTAGGGAGGTGCAAGTGGACCCACAACTTGCAGCCATTACCTCATGGATGTTATATCGTCGCAATCCTGCGGCAGTGATACTTGCGGAGACCCTGAATGGCCTGGATGCCTGGAGAGAAGGTCGTTCTGACTTTTTGAGGGGTAGCCTCGTGATGTTGTTTATGTGGTCCTCTGAAAGATTTCGCTTGGCGACTCCTCTGGAGTATCCCTTATCGGCCGTACCCAACTTCTTTTCATAGTACTTCATCAACGTTGGCCTATATGTTGAGAACTGGGAGGATTGGCTTGTGGAGCATGGGGCTAGTGGGTTGTATTGGTCGGTGCCTTGGTGGGGGCCATTACAGCCCGTTCTGGATCTAGGATATTATTCATATGTGCAGCTGGTTGGTCTCAGGCAGACCTCTTTTTATTTCCCTTGGCGGCTTTTATGCCAATTTTGCTGGGCGCAGGTCGTGCCCCCTCGGACCTCAAATTTCTTTCCTGTAGAAGATTTGACTGAGCGCCTGCGTCTATTGCTTGGGTCTCTGTGAGAAAATCAGCGTCCGTCTACCCGTCCCTCTCAGTCTGTCGGGAAGGTTTGGCATGTCCCCAAAGATTATATGAAGTGGTTGTGGAGGAAAGTAGTCAGCAAGATGTTGGTAGTGGAGACTGGAAAATGATGGTTTGTTTTATCTAACAACATGGAAGGGGGTGTTGTGGTCTTTTTGAAGATGGTTAAGTCTCATCCATCCATGGAATGTTTACGACACTCTATTCAGGCAGGGGAAACTTGGGGACCTCAGGATGTAGATGATGAGGGTTCAGGCTCCTCTGGTAGCTGTGGGTAGGACTCTTGGAGAGTTTATTTATGTAATAGGGAATGTATGTGGGGATTTTATTCGGCTTTTTATGGTAGTAGGGGGAAGGGGGTTATCCGTTCCTATTCTTATGTAATTCATACTGTAATTTCTTATTAATGAAGTAAACAAGTTTCTGATCACCCAGCTGTGCCTTTTGATGAGTTTTGTATTTTGAATTATCTATACTAATCACTAAGGCTTACATAATCCTTTTGTTCAAGTATTTTTAGAATGAACCGTCGTTCTCGGAGGTAAGAAAAGAATAGTATTTTGGGAAAAAGAAATGACCGCACTCACGTGAGGTGCATGAGCTGCCTACGTACCTCTGGGGTTTTTTGAAAATGTTTTTATCTGATTGCAAAATAGTTTTTTGCAGAGGATCAGACCCACGTAGTTCTGGGTAGAGGGAAATGATGATTTTTTTCAGAATAGAAAGGGGATGAGAAGAGTCGTAGCGCGCCGAGATTTCGGACTAGGGGTGAAATTTCTTGAGACGGTCCAGATTGACTGGACGAGCCATCTCCTCCCCATCTAGGTCAGTGAGCATGGCGGCACCGCCGGATAAGATTTTCTTCACAATATAGGGGCCGCTCCAATTGGGCTTGAATTTCCCCTGGGGTCCCAGATGGGTTCTACTATCTCCTTGAGGGCTAAATCCCCCTCTCGGACATCGTGGTCCTTGAATTTCTTGTTGAATGATCGCGCTATTCGGTGATGGTACCCCTGTATGTGGTAAAGATATTTTAATCTTCTTTCATCTAAGAGGGCTATATGATTAAGACGGCTTTGGCACCAATCTTATTCACTAACCTTGCTCTCGAGCATGACGCGTAGAGAGGGTATTTCTAGCTCCACAGGTAGGACTGCTTCCATGCCGTAGATCAGGGAGTAAGGGGTATCCCCAGTAGAGGTTCGAATTGAGTTTCGATAGCCCCAGAGGGCGTACGGGATCCGGTCAGCCCAATCTCTATAACTTTCGATCATCTTACTGATGATGTCTTTGAGGTTTTTATTAGCGGCTTCAACTGCACCATTGGTCTGAGATCGTTAGGGAGGAGATTTGTGTCCTTGAATCCCGTACTCGTTGACTACTTCTATGACTTCTGCTTCGAAATGCAACCCGTTATTTGATACCAGCTCGTGCGGGACCCCATATCGACAAATGATATTTTACTTGAGGAATTTGGCCAATTTCTTGGCGTTCAATACTGCGTATGACTCAACCTCGACCCATTTAGTGAAGTAATCGATGGCAACTACGATAAACTCATGTCCGTTTGAAGCATTTGGTGTAATCTTCCCTATGATGTCGACACCCTAAGGGGAGAATGACCAGGGAGAGGTCATGTTGTATAATTCTCGCGGAGGAAAGTGTTAAAGGTTGGAGAATTATTGGCATTTGAGGCACCTTCAGACATAGGAAGTGCAATCGTGGATCATGGTGGTCTAGTAGTAGCCCTATCGGATGATCTTCTTGGCGAGCATGTGACCATTCATATAGGATCCGCATTCCCCGCTGTGGATTTTCTGCATTATTTTCTCAATCTCAGCCCCTACGATGCAGTGTAGATGAGCTGCATCGAAATTCCTCGTGAGTAGAGTTTTATGACAGAAAATGTATTGGGCGGCCAGTCTTCGGAGGGTCATTTTATCTTTCTTGTTGGAACCCTCGGGATACCTACCATATTTGAGGAGGCACCAGATATCATTGTACCAACAATCAGCTAGTTCGGGATCTTCGGTGGAGACAAGCTCAATATGGTAGCAATGGGTCGGTTTGTCTTGCTTTTGAACTAGGAAGGAGGTTATTGTTATTCCTTCGGGCATATCGACCATGAAGGCCAAGGTGGAGAGAGCATCGGCTAGGTTATTCTTTGCTCAGGGTAGGTAATGGAAGGTGATATCTCGGAATTGGGAGGCTAATTCTTCTAATTGGGCATGAAAGGGTTGGAGCTTTTCGTCCTTGACTTGCCACTTTCTGAGAACTTGACTGATGATAAGGGCAGAATCCCCGTAGACATTAAGGTATTGAATACCTTTCTTGAGAGAAACCTTGAGGCCCACTGTACATGCCTCATATTCTGTCATATTGTTGGTGCAAGGGAAATCCAATTTAATGGCGATGGGAGTGTGGGAGTCATCTGGGGAGATCAGAAGTATCCCAATGCCATATCAATTTTTGTTAGCAGCGCCATCAAAGAACATTTTCCATCAAAGGAAGTCTTGAGTGGTTTAGAAGATATTTTCATCTAGGAATTTGGAAATTCGAACCTCCGCTTCTTCTATGGGGTAATCGGCGAGGTAGTCAGGGATGGCACTTCTTTTAATGGCTTTCTGTGTGACGTACATGATATCGAACTCGATTAGGAGCATCAACCATCGGGACATTCGACCGGATAAGGCGGGTTTCTCAAGAAGGTATTTGATGGGATCCATTCGAGATACAAGTTTGATGGGGAAAGGCGAGCATGTAGTGTCGCAACTTTTGGGTGACCCAGACAAGTGCGACACATGCCTTTTCTAAAGCAGTGTAGTTGACCTCGTACCCGGATAATTTGCGAGTGGCGTAATAGATGGATCTTTCTTTGTGGGAGTCTTCAAGGTATTGGGCTAGTAAGCCCTGGCTGCAGTGTCGGTTATGGTTAGGTATAGGAGCAAAGGGAGACCAGACTGTGGTGGCATGAGCATTGGAGGTTGGGTCAGGTATTGTTTGATTCGATCAAAAGCTTCTTGGCAGGCCTCATTCCAAACCTTCGTTGAATATTTTCAAAGGAGCTTGATGATCGACTCACAGATGGAGATTAGCTGGCTGATGAACCGGCTAATATATTGAAATTTCCTAATAAAACCTCGAACTTCTTTCTCTATTCGGGGTGGTGGCATCTCAAGTATGGCTTTAAGCTTTGCAAGATCTGCTTCTATCCTCTTTTCGTTGACCATGAATCCCAAGAGTTTTCCCTTTATAACGCCGAAGACACACTTCTATGGATTAAGTCGCATCTGATACCGTCGCAGTCGTTCTAAGAACTTCCGAAGAGCGGGAACATGACCTTCTCTAGTTTTGGACTTGATAATCATATCATCCACATAAAACTCAACCTCCTTGTAGATCAAATCGTGCAGGATGGTTTTATCAGCCCTTTGGTAGGTAGCCTCAGCATTCTTGAGACCAAATGGCATGACGGTGTATCAAAAGGTTCCCCATGGGGAGATTAATGCTATTTTTTCTTGGTAGTCGGGGTGCATCTTGATTTGGTTGTATTCGGCAAACTTGTCGACAAATGACTTGAGAGCATGACTGACTATGTTGTCCACGATCATGTCGATATTGGGTAGAGGATAATCATCCTTTGGAGAAGCTTTGTTTAAATCTCGGTAATCTACACACATTCGAACCTTTCCTCCTGATTTCGGCACATGTACAATGTTGGCTAGCCATGTGGGATATTCGATCACCCGAATGAAACCCACGTTTAACTGTTTGACCATCTATTATTTGATCTTGAGCGACCATTCAGAGCGGAGTTTTCTCAATTTTTATTTGACCGACTTGTAATCTGGGAGAGTGGGGATCTCGTGTTGAGCTATTTCAGGATCGATGTTGGGCATATCATCATAGGACCATGCGAAGACATCTACGAACTCCTTCTGCAATTCTTCGAGTTGTGCGCGCTCATGCTCATCAAGGGTGGGCCCTATCCTAATCTCGGGAAGTTGGCTACTAGAACCGAGATTAATAACAACAGTCTCTTCTTCATTAACTTGAACACAATTATGTTGTTTATTATTAACCTTATTTAGACCAGTTAAGAATTGTTCATTTGCAAAATCATCATCATCAAAAGTTTGATTAGAATTCAAGCAGTTAATGTAAGGCACAACAAGATACTCAAAATCTTTTTTTATTTCATTGATAGGAAAAACAACATTGAGAACCTCATCAAAAGAGGTGTCGATTACATTTGATCAATGATAGATAACAGAAGAAGAAATAGGGTAAACATTTCGGTTAGGGGAGATTTCAAGGAGTAGAACTGGCGCAGCATGCCAGTTGAGGAGAGTAGTATCATCAGCTTTAATCATACGGGATGGGTCCATTGATGCAGTGCCTGAATGAACCATGCAGAGTGCTAGCCCCACTATTTGTAAGTTGAAGGAATATTAGGAATCACTTTCCTCAGTCTCTTTGGAATCTTTGATGAGCGGTTGTACTTGGTGTGGGAAAATTTCTGCCCATAGGTAGCTGTCTTGGAAAAAGATCTCCATTCTCGGCCTCATCTTCTTGTCTGTGTGGTTATACCATGGTTCTGGAAAACTGCAAAAGGGGAAGTCCTCGCCTTCTTTGATGAATCGTCCATTTAATGAGTCTCCTGAGATAGTTCAGATACAGTCTAATCTTCTCTTCGGTCGAGATTGGTGAATCATTCTGAGATCTTGTTCTGTTGTTGATACCCTAAGCCGCAAGGAGGGAAAGTTTTCTTCAGTTTGATGGGCTCAAGTATCCCTTGCTGCCTTTTCCCAATCCCCAGTCCGGGCATGAAGTGCATGTTTCGGAATATCTAAATCACATTGACATTGTCATGACGGTCATATTCTGGACAAACCTTTTCTTTGAAATCGTCCCCTTCTCGGAGTAGGAGTGGCTCGATTCGGAATCCTTATAGGAGCATATCATTTGACCCGTGTTGTATTTCAAGAATTGGACTATTGGTGCTTGCACCCCCGACATTTTCATCATCGCCCAAAATGGTGATGACTCGCCCGTCGGTGAAAAACTTTAATTTATGATGGAGTGAGGAAGACACACCCTTGATATTGTGTAGCCAGGGGCATCTGAGCAACAGGTTGAAACAAGTTGTGATGTCTATGACTTGGAATTCAACGACGGAGTTTATAGGGCCAACCCCTATTGCAAGTTTTATGGACTCCATCACCTCACGATGGGTATTATCGTAGGCACGCACAGCGGCAGAGGTTGGAGCGAGGTCGCTTTCTTTCAGGCCTAAACACTTGAAAGTTCTCAAAGGTAAAACGTTCAAGGTGGATCCGTTATCAACAAGGGAGAGTGGCATGGCCTTTCCCAAAACTTAGACGGAGATATTGAGTGCATGATTGTGATTCGGCCCAATTCTAGGGAATTATTCTTCAGAAAATGATAGCATTCGGGTAGAGGTCAAGGATCCGACCAGATGTATCGCTTCTTCTGGTGTGGTAGAAGGGAGGAACTATGGGTCTAGTGAGTAATTTGATGAAATCATTTATGTGCAGTTGCGAAGACATGAAAATCCCCCATAGAGTGATGTTATCTTGGGTTTTCTTCAGTTGATCGAGGATCTTGCTCTCCTCGATGGTCATCTCTGGCATAAGAAGGTTTTCAATGCCCTTCCCTTTGTCATTTGTTGGTAGTGAGCTTGGAACCTGGTAATGTCTCCCTGATCTGGTCATGTGATTTATTGAAGAAGGAAAGAACATGAATCCCGTTTCCTCGTCAATCTCAGGTTGTGCTGCTACCCTATATATTTCTCCAAGGAGTTCTTTAAATGATATCATCCCATATATGTCGGCTACTGGGCTAGCTCTTCCTGAAGCTTATTCTTCACTCGAATCTTCGAATTCTTCCCCCCACCCGGTGATAGAAACTTTGTCTTTCCATGTAAGGTCGATGCACTCCACAACTTCAACGGCTTCTTCATACAAGTTCTCCCATTCTCTGGGGATATGTGTGATTGAAGGGACCAAGCACCCTTGTAGCTCAAAATTGTCAAGTAACCCGAAGTTACTGCAAATGTTGTTGGTTTGCCCGAATAATTCTTCTATAGCCTGGACAACATCATCTAGGCTGACTTCGTTGGTTGGTAACACCCATTTGTCTGAATATTGGGCCCATTTACGTGCCTCCAAGAACAGTGTACTGAACTTCGGGCAATCGATGACCATCTGTGAGGGAAATTTTAGCCTGAACTATAGGAGTTGGTTTAACAACTCTGACAATTCCATACTTCCATTTTTAGAACGGGTACGGACAACGATGCATGCTTTGGTAAGGAGTGACAGTGCCTGATCAGCGAGGCTAGTAGGGTGTAGGAGGAAATATGGGCAAATTTGAAGATGTTTAGGAGAGTATATGGGTGTGGTTTGGGTTGAGGGATCAAAATATGGGTTTTCTTCCAAGAAGATGGCATTAGTGTGATTTGGGAGTGGGTTGTGAGTAGTGTTTGGCTTAGGATTGGCTGGTGGGGCGATGGTACCCCGGTCAAAGAGATCTTGGATTACGTTCTGAAGGTGAAAGCATTGGTCGGTGGTATGGCCGACAGTTTGGTGGACGGCGCAATGAGCATCGGCCTTGAAGTTTCTTGGTAGTGGATTTGGAAATGGATGGGGATCCAAGGGTTTGATGAGATTTCGGCTTAACAGGGCTTGGTAAACTTTGGAGAGGGGAGCATGGAGCTCAGTGTATTCCTTTCAGATGGGGGCAGGGCGGCTTTTTGGTGCCCATGATGTGGTTGGTTGAGAGATGTTGTTGATGGTCGAGACGGTAGAACTGGAAGGCTTGTCATACTTTCTAGAGGTGAATTATCCGGACACCTTCTTTGGTTCAACCTCTATTTTAACGAGGCTTTCCTCGATTTCCACTCCTGCCTCTCTGAGAGCTCGAAAGTGGGGATAGTATTTTCCTCTCATCGTCGCTCGAACATGGGGCAAGAAGTTTTTCTTCCTTATGTTGACTTGTTCTTCTTCAGATGGTCGATTGGTCATGGTAGCTGCTCGCTCCCTCCATCTGGTTATGAAGTTACTGACTGATTCCCCGGGATTCTATTTGAGCAACTCTAAATCACGATGGGTGACCTCAATCTCTTCGTTGTATTTATATTGTGACATGAATTCTCGGGCTACATCCTCCCAGCTACGGATTCTGGATTCCTCAACAGATAAAAACCATCGGACGGCACTATCCTTCAAAATTTGCTGAAACAATTGGGCCATCACTTCTTCAGAAGCCCCTAGTAGAGTCATCGAACGATGATAACTGCGAAGATGAATAATTGGGGGGCACTCCCTTCGAACTTCTCGATATTTGGCATCTTGAACTTCTCGGGTAACCTTGCTTTAGGATAAGGAGACATGTAGGTGTAGTCCATGTAATCACCAGAGATTCTGACTTGGTCAAACTTCTTGGTGAACATCTTGAGATCCTCTTTGACTTTATTTAACTCCTCCTCCATTGGATCAATGACCACAGGCAGGTTAGCCATAGGCTGGGTAATGTTTGGCATGGGAAGTTGGGTAGGCGATGGCCCATTGGCAGGAGGGGCATGTGGAGCGTGCTGATATTCTTTCAACACCCAGATAGACTCGGGTGGACCCATAGCATGAGGTAATAGGGCCTCGGGCTCTTGAGGAATAGGAACCTGATTTCGTTGCATCTCTCGAACATCGGTTTGGAGGTTATCAATCTTGGACACGAGCTGAGCTAGGGCTATCGTCAGATCCAGCTGTATGACTGGTGCTTGATCCATATTCTCCATGGAAGATGGATGGATTCCGAACTCGAAAGAAGCAGTAGAGGAACAGATGAAACTTCGGGGTGATTTGACTGAAGATCGAAGCCAATAGGGATTCAAGCCAAGGGCTTGCGATAGACCTAAGAAGGTGTAGGATGAGATTTATTTTTGAGAAAAAAGGAAGATCTATTTTTGGAATTTCGATAAAGAAGGGAGAAATGTTTTTTGATTTTTGATAAAGAAGGGAAAAATGCTTTTGGAGACGGAACTCAGCATGATTATTATGATTATTATGTTCTCACTTGTATCTAATTATCCTAAATGCAATGCCGGACGGAACCCAAACCTGAAAAAGTGAGGTTTTAATATATGCAAAGCTACGGTTTGGACTTGTAACCAGGCTCAAGGACAGGGCCCCATTTTAAAAATGCGCAAAAATTGGGTGGGAGGCCGACCCGGAATTTCGGCAGAGTTTCGGGTTGAAATCGGTAATCTAGAGTGCATGTCCTAGGTTTGACACTTATATGCGGGTATGCAGTTGGTTGGGTGAATCGGCATCGGTTCCCCCCTTTGACGTGACTTCCACGATATACTTCTTGCTCTTGCGGGCAATCGGTACGTATGGACAAGCCATTTGATATAACTGAGTGTACGTGAATTAGCTCACCATATACCTCGTGGGGACGGTACGTGTCAGAGGGAATTCGATATACTCGACATACGTGAATGAATTCCCTGCGATATACCTCACATCATGACTTCGGTCAAGAGGTACGATGCGGGGGAACCGTTCGATATACGTCGAAGGTACTTGGCCAATGGAAGGTGAGAGTCATATCGCTTAGGCTAACTGTGACCTGCCGGACCCGCTCCCATCATAAAGTGACCCTCCAGTTAGTAGGTAAAACTTGGTCAATATCAATGCTCTTTGGCGATGCTGTGTGAATCATGCATGATTCTCTTATTAGTATCTTATGATGAGAATGCCTTTCTTGATTATGCCAAACAAGGAGCAAAGTACAAGTACCCCAAAAGGTACACCAAGTATGGATAGGTGATGCGTGTAACATGGGGATATATGTGATCCTAGGTGCACGTGGTGTGAAGTGTACATGGAGAAATTTCTACAAGTGTGTGAACATAAGCATAAGCAGGGGATACACATGGAAAAGGGGAACACGCAGATATGGGGGGAAACATAAGCAAATATAGCATTCATGTAAATAGAGTCAAGACCTCAAAACACATATCCCCAACGGAGTCGCCACTGTGGCCATCCCCGATCCTCGCCATGCGGGCGGTCGCGTGGAGGAAAGGATCCTTCGGGTCATGCGCGTCCCTCTCGGGAGCGCTACGACCGGCGTCGTTTGAGATGTGGTGTAAAAATATTGAGAGATTCAGAGTCGCCAGTCTATTTTACTCAAAATAGACAAAAGAAAAAGGGGAAGCCACCCCGAAGGATGGTATCCAAAGACATATAGGAAGATTAAATTTAGAGCAAATAAGAAGATGAGAGAAAAAGTGGGAAAAAGGACTCGAGTCTCGGGTTTTACCCCGAGACGCCTACGTATCCTATAAAGGCATCAAAGTCCACGTAGTTCGCATACAAAAAGAGGAGTGGGGTTTATCCCATAAATCCAAATGGGGAATCCCTTATTTGTAAGTGTGTGTGTGTGTGTAGAAAAAGTGTTTTGGTTATGAGAAAAGTGTGAAAAAAGTGTGAGAATCCCTACTTGGAATTTATGAACAAACCCTCTTTTTCCTGTTTTTTTTTGGGTTTTATGAAAATAAAAGATGTACAATAATACTAAATAAAAAAGTATGTTAGAATGTGTGAGATGAAATAATAAAAGTGCTAAATAATAAAACAAGTTATTGGAATTTTAAGATAATTTAAGAGAGTTTGGGAAAGCAGCCCTTGAACTAGGATGATGACGGAGAGTGGCTAATTCATCAAGTTTGATGAAAAGTGGAAGTAAAAAAGGGATTTGGAAGTTGAAATCACGCTGCCTTCGAGAGAGGTTTCTGGCATTCGTTCAGAGAGATATTTATCAGATCTGGGATCCTCTTGGAAATGAGGTTAAGGCCTCCTTTTATAAGCCCAGGTAAGTGACAATCGACATATATCTGTTCCTTCCTATCGGCTGGAACCTGCCATTTGGTAGTGCGCTTCAGGCTTTTTCAGAAAATTAGTTGCCGACGATAAACCGTTAGTCAGAATCGTGCACGGGTCATACCGTTGGAAAGGTTATTCAGAGACCTTTGAAAGTCCTTTGGACCTCTTTTGGTTTCGGGAGTTGACTTCGGGTCAAATATGGCTCGGAAGCATTTGTCGGTTCATTGGACGGGGAATCATTCGGACGTAAACGGATCGTTCATCCACATGGTAAGTCCGAATCGCACACGGGGTGGACCGTTGGAAAGATTAGGAGATTTAGTTCGATATTCCAAAGAGTTTGACCCAGTTTGGGGAGTTGACTTTGGTCAACCGAGCCCGGGCAGCATTTGGTGACCTCTCAGAGTCGAACGGATCATTCATCAGCATGGAAAGTCGGAATCGCGCACGGGATGGACCATTGGAAAGGGTATTCAGTTACCTTCGAAGATTCATTCAACCTCGGTTGAGCTAAAGAGTTGACTTAGGTCAAATACAGCCCGGGAGCGCCTGGTGGTCTTTGGGTCAGGTTTCGGACGCGAACGGATCGTTCGTCCGCATGGCAAGTCAAAATCGCGGACGGGGTAGACCGTTGGAAAGGGAATTTAGTGCCCTTTGAAGATTCATTCAGCCCCGGTTGAGTTAAAGAGTTGACTTAGGTCAAATAGATCCCGGGAGCTCCCAGTGGCCTCTAGGTCAGGTTTCGGATGCAAATGGATCGTTCATCCGCATGGTAAGTCGGAATCGGGCACGGGGTGGTCCGTTGGAAAGGTTATTCAGTACCCTTTGAAGATTCATTCATCCTCGGTCGAGTTGAAGATTTGAATTAGGTCAAATAGAGCCCGGGAGCGCCTAGTGGCCTCTAGGTCAGGTTTCGAACGCAAACGGATCATTCATCTGCATGGTAAGTCGAAATCGTGCACGGGGTGGACCATTGGCAAAGGTATTCAGTGCCCTTTGAAGATTCATTCAGCCTCGGCCGAGCTGAATAGTTTGACTTTTGGGTCAAACTGAGTCGGGGAGTGCCCGATGCCCTCTAGGTCAGTACTCGGGACATGACCTAGGTTTACAGTGATGAAGGGAGTTACTAGGGACCTAAGGAGAGTTAGTGGGTAACAGAATGGGGTGTCTACACTTATACTTTAGATGTAGAAGAATTGAACTTAAAACTTTGATAAGCACCCAAAACTGTACATTTTATACCCCGAATAGATATATTTTAGTTGCTAATCTCGGCAAAATGGATCTTATGTGCTTAAATGTTTATCTTGTAGGACAAATGTCCGTTTGCAGTGTCAAAAGTTATATATCAAGGCAAAAGCGCATTGAATGGTGCTAAATTCCCTCCCTCGTAACCTTCCCGAGCCTAAACCTAGCCTAAACCTACCCCAAACCCTGTGTGTGTTTTGTTTGTCCCTTTTTATTATTTTTTAGATTTTTAGTTTGAGTCGTTTTATTTTTAGTATTTATTTTTTATTTATTTAGTATTTTCTAGGTTTTATTTTCTATTTTTCTATTTTATCTTTATTAGTATAATTTTATTTTATTTTGATTTTTATTAGTTTTTAGTTTTTATTAGGATTAGATTTTTTAGGATTTCATTTATTTTTTAGTTTTATTTGATTTCACATTTATTTAGGATTTTAGTTTTAGTTTTATTAGATTTTATTTTTATTTTTTATTTCTTTTTAGTTTCATTTTTAATTGAGTCTTTATTTTATTATTAGAAGTAGAATTTTTATTTTTTATTTTTTAGGTTTTTATTTTTATTAGTTTTAATTTTTTATGTTAATTTTAGGTATCCAAATAAAACATACACATAAACTCCCCTACACCTAAATCCACTCACACCCATCTAAAGTATACACCACACACATACCTAAACTAAACCATTACCCACACCCATTTTACCATACACCCTCAAACACCGCCCCCCCCCCCCCCCCCCCCCCCACATCATCTTCAACCTTTAACCCACCAACAACTTTCTCTCTCTCAAACTCCATTAACACAAAGAACCAACTCAATCAACATCACCATTACCAAACCCCAAACCCAACCCCTATCCCTAATCATCCAACCTCGCCGGCCGGACCCCTCCCCTTTCCCCGGTCGCAGCCACCTCCGGCCTCTCTCTGTTTATCTCTTCGCACCATCGACCCATAAACCGAAAAAACTCCGACACTGTTAACCCCTTTCCGGCGAGCTTCCTGTCCCAAACCCGCGGCCATATCTGGCCAGCCCACCATTTCCCTTGCAGACTGGCCACCTCTGGTTCAAAACCGGCGGTACCACCTCACCCCCTGCCGCTGGAACACCCCACTCCGGCGAATTAAAACCACTACTCCCTCCAGCGGCGCTGACCCGCGAGCCACGACCTGTCGGCTGAACTCGATCCAACCAAGCAACCTCCCTCCAAACCCGTTGGCAACCCAATTCCAGCAAACCCATCTCCCTTTTTCCCAATTGATACCCAAATAGATTTCCACATCTGCCAAAATAAAGACCAAAGTCAAAATCCAATACACACATTTAACCCACATGTGTTAAACCCAATTATAACCATTTAACTCATTTACCCTTTATTCCTAAAATACCCCCAAACAAATCACTCACTTGCACCTTTCAAAACCCATGACCAAATCAAATTTTATCACCTCACCCACATGACCTCACACTCCTCTCACCATTTTCATGCAAACTTTAACCATTCCCAAAAATACCCCTTAGCCCCATGTGTTCCATGTATCTACTATAAAAGACTCAAGACCCCATTTAAAGAGGACTTAGATCATCAAATAGAGAGAGAAAATTCTAGAGAAAAGTAGAGAGTTAGGTTAGAATAAATTAGGTAGAGAAACATTTTGTAAATAGTTTTAGTTTTATTTTTTTTAGATAGTTGTGAGGAGAAATTTTGTATAAGATTTAATTGAGTGAGTATTATTGCAAACTACTTGGATGCTCAATTAAGAGGGTTGTATACTTCAAATTGGAGGATTGGAGTCATTTAAATTCAGGAGATTTGTTTGATCCTTCTTTTGTTTCCTCTTTTATATTAAATGCCAATTGATTATTTGATTATCATGCTTTGTATTATGTTAGGCTAAATCCCCTTTCAAGGGGTGGGGTGGAACCCTTATTTGATGCTATTTTAGTTTAATTAGTTTGATTACTTAAAAATTCCCTTTGAATATTAATTTTGATCCATCACCCTTAAATTTATGCCTCGAGAGAGGGTAAATGATTTTTGAGAGAAAATCGAAATTCTAGTTATAATACTCATTTTAGATTCGAACTAGAGATATGGGTTTCTTAAGTCGGGTATTATTACTTGAATTTCAACTCTAAAATTATTTTCTAAGATTTACATAAATTTTAATCGATCGATCCTAGTGGGTGATTAATTAAAAGGAGTGTAAATCTATTTTTCTAGAGTTGTGGGGTGTTAAACTTAAATTTCTAAAAGATTACTATTAAAATTACACTTGCAACGAGAGTTGATTTGTAAGTTTGATTTTAATTTGGGAGAATTCAATTCATTAAATTAATTAATTAGAATAGCTAAAATTTGTGGTGTAATTCCACTACTTGATTGTTCTCAAAATTATTTACCTCACTTTATCTCTTATTTTAGTGTTAGACTTTGTTTTTCACTTTTAGTTACTTTCTAGTTAGTTGTTTTCATCTCACATTTTAGTTTAGTGTTATTTCACCTCAGCTCACCTAATTGTTTTAATATTTGAAAAGGCTAAAAAAATTAAAAAAAGTTAAAAATTCCAAAAAGAAAATAAAAGTGAATTACAATTGAGTTTGTCTCTAGCTTACTCCCTTGTTGTTGATTGACACCCTTACTTACCTCTACACTTGAGATTGATTTTATATTTGTAGGTATTTGAGGATTTTGATTAGAGGAGCTTTTCAAGCAACGATGAAAATTATACACCGAAAAGTTTTTTCCTATCAAACTCATTTCCCAAAAATATGACCCGCATTCAACCGTGGTGCCCTTGTTTGAATGAGGTCACTTTTAATCGAGGTTCTCTCGAATAAAGTTCTTATCTTAAGAAGATCCCTAAAAGAAAATTTTTATCCTTATTTAAAACATTCGTCTTTCAAGGTAGCCTCATTTAAACCAATGTACTTTATAAGGTACGTTAATTTAAAAATAAGACCTTAATCAAAACATCTTTCGATTGAGGGATCCTCGTTAGAATGAGATAATTGTCCTTCCGGATTCTTGTAAAATAAAAATTTGTATAAAACCTTTTCCATTATTTTTCAAAATATTTTTTGTCTTTCCAATTCCTTATTTTAGTTATAAAGCAAAGAAATTACACTGCTCAAAAACCATACCCAACCTCAAATATTCTTGCATCTAAAAAGTTGAGTCTAGTAGAGTAGTCTATGTCATGGTGCCTTATCTTTCTATTCTCAATGAGATTCTCTTTACAACTCAATAGACTAGATGCAAAGATATAGTGACATAAAAAAATTGTTCCAAACTAAATCCAATACATACTAAAATTATGGTGTTTAAACCATATCCTTACAAGTGGAGGCCCAAGTACCCTTAACTTAATAAGTTTTAAGAATTTCATTTTTAGTTTCATAAAGTATTGAGGTTTTAAGACCCTAGATTTTAGATTTTTTGATGTTTTAGGATTTTATCCTTTGATCTACTAGTCCTGAGGTCCAAGTAACCTTAAGTCAATAATTTTCATGAATTATAAATTTTTAGCCTCAGTTCCATAAATTCTTGAGATCTAATGTTTGGAATTTCATCCTTAGCTCTATAAGTTCAAAGTTACAAGTAGTTTTACTCAATAATATATCAAAATTTTAATGATTTCATCCTTAGCACCAAAGTGTCTTAAGGTCTAAAGTCTCTGCACTTATCATATTCTAGGAATTGTTAGGATTTTATCATCGGTTCCATAAAGTCTTGGGTCTGAAGATTCTACACTTAACATATGTATTAACTTTAAGTCTCTCATCCTTAGGTATATAAATTTTATGGTCTAAGTACCAGAACTTAACAATAATTAGCAAGCCTTAATTCTATAATGTCTTAAGGTCTAAAGACCACATACTTAACATATTTCTAGAGTTTTAAGCCCTCGCCCTTCGATTTAATAAATTATTAAAAAATGATATGAATTATAAGGATGTTGAGGGGATCCATAACTTTTAATTAAGGTGGGAAGAGGATAGTACTAAGACTCTATCCATATATTAAGGTGGACAATTTATGTTATAATTTTAAATTTTAGCTATTTTTTTTAAAAAAAATTCCACTTAATAAAAGTAATGTAGAAAATTCTAAAAACTTAAGGTGATCAAATGCCCACCATACCTTAGTCATGGATCCACCCATTAAGGATACAAACATTAAATCCAAAAGATGTTAACGATCGATCACCCTAAACCAGTGTATGTTCTAAGAAGTCGAGCGCTTTTATCCTTGGTTCCTTTGAAGCTAATAATTCTTAACAATGTACATCTTGTTGCTCCTTCAGAATAAATTATTTCCCTTTCATGCCATTCACTACACCGTATATCGAAGATGGTCACAGACCTAGGTAGTGACCAGGCCCTCGGGTCATAATCGACATCCATGACAACTTTCATTGTGACTAAAAAGCACGGTCACGAACTCCATCTGTGACCCAAAATTATGGTCACTGTCTCCTTTGTGCGGCATTATTTGGATTTAACATCATAGACCTAGGCTATGACCCCATGGTCATGACCATGTGTGGACTTATGTTCAAAGTGAATCACAGACCTGGGCCTTGAGCATGTGTGGTACGATGTGGAAAATAGGTAATGGTCCAAATCGGTGACACCCAATTTTTAAAAAGAATCTAAAAACATGGTCACGATCTTGGAACTGGACCATGTTTCTTTTTATTTTTTTAAAAAATTATCAGTCTTAGATTTGGGTCGTGACCATATCCATGTAATAAAAAATAAAAAAATTATTTTTAGGCATCCCCTAAAAAAATAATTGTCTTTAGAAACTAATTCATATACAATTAAGAATTATTGTAAATGTGGAGTTTACAATTCAAAGTAAAGCAGAGTGATATCCTAGTTAATTCATAAATCATATTAAACACTCATAAATCATACTAAACATTCACAATTTAAGCTAACCACTCATAATTAAAACTAATAATTGATAAATCAAATCAAGTCTATATATATGTAAATTTCCGTATGGGGATACAATTAAACAATATGGGTTTTCGCCTTCTAGAGGTATGTTTCTAAGCCTAAGTTTCAATATTTGCAAATATTCATCATATTCTCAAACCGAGCATCCCATGACTACACAATCCTTTCCTATGAGTTATACTAGTCCCATGTGATATGTTTGTACCCTTAACGGGTCGTTTAGAGGTTGTTTTAGGTTTTCAGCCTCTAGGGGCATTTTTTTAGCTAAGTTTAGATATTCATAAATTTTTATGATATTCTCAAACCGGGCATCGTGTGCCTATGCGTTCAGTTTCTACAGGTTATATTGGTCCGTACGAGATGTTTGTGCCTTTTACGGGGCTATTTGGGAGCATTCTTAGGTCTTTTCCTTCTAGCGGCATATTTTCAAATTTAATCTAAATATTTTCAAATTTTCATCACACTCAGCATTCTGTGACTATACAGTTAGCTCTAACGAGTTACATTGGTCACTGCGAGGTGTTCGAACCTCTAATAAGGCTGTTTGGTGTTCGTCTCGTGTTTTTGGCTTCTAGCGACAACTTTTTAAGCTTAAGTCTAGATATCTGCAAAATTTCATCAAATTCTCAAACCGAGAATCTCGTGACTATGTGATTAACTTATATGAGTTACATTGGTCCCGTGTGAGGTGTTTGCGCCCTTTTTTGGACAATTTGGCTAAACTTTAGGTTTTCACCCTCAAACGGTATATTTTTAAGAATCACTATGGATATTTGCCAATTTTTGTTATATTTTCAAATTGAGCATCCCGTGACAACATAGTGAGTTCCTACGTGTTACATTGATCCTATGTGAGGTGTTCGGTCCCCTCACGAGATCATTTGGGAATTTATTTAGGTTTTTGTCCTCTAACAGCATGTGTGTAACTCTAAATCTAGATATTTATAAATTTTAGTCATATTCTCAAATCGGGATTCTATGATTATGCGATCATTTCCTATAAGTTACATTGGTCTGGCCTCTTATGGGGGCATGCTAGGGTTATCTTGGATTTTCCCCCTCTAGATGTATATTTTTAATCCTAAGTCTATACATTTAAAAATATTCATCATATTCTCAAAATGGGCATCCCTGAATATGCGGTTAGTTCCCACAAATTACAATGGTCGCGTGTGAGGTGTTTATTCCCTTTAGGATGTCATTTCAAGTCCTTTGTGGTTTTCTCCCTTTAATGCCATATTTTGAAGCATGTGTCTAGATACTTGCAAATCTTAGTCATATTCTCAAACTGGGAGTCCTATGACTATGACATTAGTTAGGTGTTCGTGCCTCTTACAGGGACGTTTGGGGTTGTCTTGAATTTTTGCCCTCTAGAGGCATGTTTTTAAGTTTCAGTCTAGGTATTTGAAAATTTTCATCATATATTAAAACTGGGAGCCCTATGACTACGCAGTCAGTTCTTAAAAGTTACATTGTCCTGTGTGAGGTGTTCATGCCCCTTACAGAACCATTTGGTGGTGGTTTTCTATTTTTGCCCTCTAGCGGTATGTTTTTAAGTCTAAGAGTATAAACTTGTAAGTTCTTATCATTATCTCAAACTATCCATCCCATGACTATGAGATTAGTTCCTACAAGTTACTTTCCTCTTGTGCAAGTGTTTGACCCCTTACCAATTTGTTTGGGAGTTGTTTTGGGTTTTCACCCTCTATCAACCGATGTTATAAGCCTAAGTCTATATATATGCAAATTTTAGCCATATTCTCAAACTAGGAATCCCAAGACTACGTGTTCAGTTCCAATGAGTTACATTGGTCTCAGGTGAGGTGTTCATGCCTTTATCTAAGTGGGGATTGTCTTGGGTCTTCACTCTCTAGCGGCATGGTTTTAATCCTAAGTCATTATATTTGTAAATTTTCATCACATTCTCAAACCGAGAATCCCGTGACTACGCGGTCACTCCATAGGAGTTATATTGGTCCCCATATGTGGTGCTTGGGCCCATTACGGGGTTGTTTGAGGATTACTTTTGGTTTTCTCCCTCTAGCGGCATGCTTATAATCTTAACTATAAATATTTTCAATTTTTTTTTCATATTCTCAAACTGGGCATCCCGTGACTAAGATGTTAGTTCCTAAGAGTTACATTAGTCTCATGCGATGTGTCCGTACCTTTTAAGGGGCTATTTTAGGTTTTATCCCTCTAGCGTCATTTATAAGCCTAAATCTAGATATTTGTAAATTTTCATCACATTCTAAAATCGGGCATCCCATGACTACACGGTGAGTTCCTATAAATTACATTGATCTCGTGCACGGTGTCCTTACCCTTACGGGACCATTTGGGGTTTTCGCCCATTAGTGGCATATTTTTAAGCCTAACTCTAGGCGTTTGTAAATTTTAATCATATTCTTAAATCGAAAGTCTTGGTTGGTCCTGTGTGATATGTTCATGCCCCTTTTGGGGATGTTTTGAGTTTCCTCCCTCTAGTGGCATGATTTTAAGTAAAAGACTAGGTATTTGAAAATTTTAGTCGTATTCTCAAAACGGACGTCCCGTGACAATGCATCAGTTACAATGAGTTACATTAGTCGCATGTGAGGATTTCTTGGCCTAGTGGGGCCGTTTGGGGGTTTTCTTGGGTTTTCGTCCTGTAAAGGCATTTTTTAAGATTAACTTTTTATATTTACAAATTTTTGTCATATTCTCAAATTAGGCGTCCTATTACTACGCTGTCAGTTATTACGAATTACATTTTTCCCGCACGAGGTGTTCGAACTCATATGGGGTCGTTTGGTGGTTGTCTTGAATTTTCTCCCTCTAGCCTAATGTTTTTAAACCAAAGTGTAGATGCTTGAAATTTTTTATCATACTCTCAAATTAGGCACCCCATTACTACGTGGTTAGTTCCTTCGAGTTGCATTTGTTTCGTGCGAGGTATTTGTGCCTCTAACCGGTCTATTCTGAGGCTATCTTGGGTGTTCGTCCTCTAGAGGAATGTTTTTAATCCTAAGTAAATATATTAAAAAAATAATTATATTCCCAAATCGGGCAACCTTTGACTACGCTGATTGTTCCTGTTAGTTACATTGGTCCAGTGTGAGATATTTGGACTCCTTACGGGTCCATTTGGGGTTTATTTTGGGTCTTCTCCATCTAATGGAATGTTTTCAAGTCTTTGCCTAGATATTTGCAAATCTTACTCATATTCTCAAGCCGTAAGTGTCATGACTACAATGTCAGCTCCTACAATTTCCATTGATACAATGTGTGGATTTTTCCCCTAACGGGGCCATTTTGGGGTTATTTTGCATTTTCACCTTTCAGCGTCATGTTTTTAAGGCTAATTCGAGATATTTTTTTTTCATATTCTTAAATATAGCTTCCCGTGACTATGCAATCAGATCCTATTGGTTACATTGGTTCGGTGCGAGGTGTTCGTGCCTTTTACGGGGCTATTGGGAGCGATCTTGGGTTTTCACCCTTTAGCGGCATGTTTTTAAGACTAAACATATATATTTTAAAATCCTAGTCATATTATCAAACTGGACATCCCATGACTATGCAGTCGGTTTTGACGAGTTATATTGGTCTAGTCAAAGTGTTCTTACCTTTTACAAGGTTGATTCAGAGCATTCATATGGTTTTGCCCTCTAGCGGACTGTTTTTAAACATGTCAAAATATTTTTTTATATTTTCATCATATTCTCAAATTAAGTGCCCTATGATTACGCTTATAGCTCCTACGAGTTACATTGGTCTCGTGCGAGGTGTTCGAACGTCTAACTAGTTCGTTTGGTGTTCTTCTTGTGTTTTTACCCTCTAGCAACATATTTTTAAGCTTGAGTCTAGATATTTGCAAAATTTCATCGTATTCTCAAACCGAGAGTCCCATGACTCGTGTGAGATTTTTGTATCCTTTTTCAAAAAAAAATTCTATTTTTTTGGGTTTATGCCCTTAAATGGAAAGTTTTTAAGCCTCAGTATATATATTTGAATTTTTTTGTTATATTCACAAACTGATCATGACGCCACTACGTGGTCCCTACGAGTTTTATTGATCTCATACGAGGTGTTAAGGCACGGGGATGTTTGGGGGTTGTTTTAGGTCTTCACCCTCTAGTGACATATTTTTCAGGCTAAGTCTAGATATTTGCTTATTTTATTCATATTCTCAAACTGGGATTCCATGATTATGCGATCAGTTCCTATGAGTTACATTGTTCCCGTGCGCGGTGTTCGTGCCTCTTACAGGGCCATGTCAGGGTTGTCTTGGATTTTTTCCCTCTAGACATAGGCTTTCAATCCAAAGTCTAGATTCTTGAAAATTTTCATCATATTCTAAAAATGGACATCCCTGACTATGCAGTCTGTTCCTAGGAATTACATTGGTCCTATGTGAGATGTCCATGCCCTTTACGGGGTCGTCTAGGGGTTATTTGGGGTTTCGTTCTTTATTGGCATGTTTTGAAGCCTATATCTAGATATTTGAAAATCTTAGCCATATTTGAAAATCGTTCACTAAGTTTTTAATACAAAGTTATAGATTAAGTAAACTCCGAATTAAACTCGTTTAGGAAACTCCTTTTAGAAATCTAAACTCAAGTTTTGTTAAAGTTATGAAATTCATATTCAAGACTTGGTAGATTTCTTACCTAGGTTTTAATTAAAATCCAAATATAATTCTTTGTCATTAAGATCCTCCTAGTCGTTCCTTTCTTTAACTCCTTGCTCTTTGTTCAAGTGACTCAGTTAAACCAAATATCTCAAAGAAACAACACACTTCTATGTGATCGTGTGAGAGTGTAGTGACAATGAAGTGCTTAATATGCAGTGTGCAGTCTCACATCTCTCTTATATTATACAAGCAGACCTATGAATTAACAAGAGATCTATATTATATGTATAGCTTCAGTTTCAAGAAAATCAGACTTCCAAACAAAAATGATTTTAGATATGAAATCAGATCTTTTTTAAAAACAGATTTGATCCTCAAACTTATTTACATACAAAACAAATTTTACATACTATAAAACTTTGTTTCAAGTGAAATTTGTCACATCTGAAAACAAAATGGTTTTTGAACTCTCTTTTTCAAGATCGTGAAAATAGAGATGTTGGATCTACTAAGATATTCAATAAAAACCTAGATTTAACTAGATAATGTATTTCTAAAAAATAAATACATAGATGCAACTAAAAATTTACATGCAAATGTATCTCAATGGTGTTTGTCAAGATTTCTAGGAATAAACTTGAGAAAAAACTAGAGACCGTGTTTCTAAGAGAGATATTATTTGAAGGCATTTCTTCAAATCACCAAACTCACAAACTCCCAAGAAAATGAAATCTAGAACTCTCAGAATCATGGTTTTCAGAGATGTGTTTACACTACAAAGGAGAAGGTATTTGGTATAGGAGAAAACCCTTAAATCTTTCTATTCTTCCTTTTTTTTCTCCCTTATCTTTCTCTCTATACTCTCTCTTCTCTCTTTTTCTCAATTTGGACGACTGTCAAATGTCTTTTAAAGCAAAGGCTAGCGGTCTTATTTATACTATTTGAAGAAGGTTTTGGATCGACCTTCAAATCAAATTTTGGGATTAAAACAACATTTAAATTCTAAATCTATTGTTTCATAATAGGCCAATCAATAATTGTCTCTCATTGGTCAAGACAGGTGAGACGGCTATTGAAAAGGATAGTGCCCCCAATTTTTAATTTTCTCAATGAAAAATAATATTCCTTTTATATATATATCAAGATGCGGAAGCGTAAAGAAGTGTGATGGTTCACAAACAAACAAATTACCAAATTTTAATTTTCTTAAACAAATTAAAATTAAACCGAGTGAAATTAAATTAACGCATTAAAATCATTTTCACTAAAACCAAGTTAACTACACATTACCCAAATTAAACACGTAGAGATTAAATTAAACCAATTTTTATCTTGTACCTAAGCATGTGTTCTAGGTGATTTTGCAAAAGATAAAATAAACAATCAATCCACTGCGCCGCGATGTACGAGGAAAAACCCAAGAAGGGAAACAACCTCGGACGGCCCTAGCCACAAATCCACTAAGTACGGAATTTACAAATACCAGACAGAAAGGCTTACAACACACGACTCGATCCCTCTCAAGCCCCAACGCTTCTTCTTGTAGATACCTCTTCCTAGCGGATAACTTTGGAGCTTCACCGTGGTCTCGGAATCCACCGATCGGACTTTATATGGTCACCGTCACCCGAGCAAGGAGCCTTTCTCCAAGTGGGTAATGTCATAACAAAACTCTTCTCCTTTCTTTATGGGATGTAGAAGAAAACCCGAAACTTCTCTTTGAACGGAAGAGATGAACCTGGTGCCAAACTCCAAGCAAGATATATGAATATGGGAACTTGGAAGAAACTAATTTGGGTGTAAACTAGAGTGGTGTATATTTTTCTCTTTGATAAAACTCACTCAAAACATGATCTTTTTTCCTCTTTGATTTTACTCTCAAAACACTCTCTAGGAGTTAGTAATATATGAAAAAGATTATTTTCAAAAGTCATTCCCGCACATAGTTATGCTGTGAAAAGTTGGTTAAGAAAACAAGTGGGGAAGTGGGTGAAAAACTTCTTAAAACTGCCAAAAACTGTTCCCGCCTGGCATCTCGTTCGAATGACATTTCGTTCGAACGACATTCTCGTTCGAACGAGTCTTCTAATGAAGTTCCAGTATGAAATCGTTGGAAATATCGTTAGAACGACAATCTCATTCGAACGACATTTCTAACGAAGTTCCAGTATGCCTAAATGGAAAGTCGTTGGCAATCTCGTTCGAACGACATCTGGTTCGAATGACAATCTCGTTCGAACGACATATCGAACGAACTTCCAGAAAGTTTGGAAAATTCGGTTTTAGCCCAGAAAACTTTATAAACTTATTTTAAAGTTTTAATTAATTCTTTCTGAAAATAAAACACAGTTCTAATTAAACCTAACACCCAATAAATAAGCTCCAAGCTCCTATGTATATATGATTGCATTCATACCTTGGGAGCATGGAACTATGGTTGATGACGTATAAACGAGGCACGAAATCGGCATGATTATGAAGCTTTATACTCTCTGCCGCTACGTCTTCAAACAAACTTTTCATAGGCTTGAGAATATTACAATTAAATACAATCGTATGTATAAATGTTTTTGTCCGGAATTGAGCCGAAACTATATATATGGACTCAATTGGAAATTTGTGTCCTTATAGATATTCTCTCAGATAACATGAAAACCTTAGAGGAAATTTGATCTAATGGTGGAGATTGAATCGCAGAGTTATGAGTGGGATAAAACACAAAGCTATCCACTAAAGCTCACACACATGTTACACATTGAATAGATATAAAACGCATGTTTTGGAGTTTTAAAATACCCAACTTTGTACCACAAAATTCTCTTCCAATTTTTTTTCTACCCAAGAAATTTTTAGGAACTTTATTAATCCAACTTTTATCCCTAAAATATTCTAAATCCAAATTATTAAATGTTAAAAAAAATTAAAGTGCTAAAAAATCATTTAACAATTCCTAAAAAAATATTTAAAAATACTAATATATCTAAAAATATTTTTAATACACACAATAATTAAATGGATGAATTGTGTCCTAAGTGTGTAGCTTAGCTTCCCTTTTACCCTGATTGGTTTAATTTGTTGTAGCTCGATGCAGTGTGATGCCTCAACTATACCATGGAGGAGAGCTCAAAATCTAATAAAATTTTATCAACATATCCAAACTTATTGGAACTCATATATTGCACAGACTAAAGTAAGTGAATCATATAGTACATTCTCAATCTCCCCCTTTGGATATTGAAGAAAAAATTTCCTTCATTAGCCTGTACATGTTGGTTAAAAAAAAGAAATTCCTAGATTCCTATACAAAAGAACTGTTCAACCTCTTCCCATCCGAGAACCAAAAATAAGAGAAATAAAAAATACATCACTCAACTAATTACAGACCAATACCCTAATATGTTAATATTGTACTATGTATCTGTAAATCAGAATGCCTTAAATAAAACATTTAAGAGCATATTAGTTCAATTAAATAAAGATATAACAAGATAAGTATAGAGTCGTTACTCAAGTCCTTCTCCCCCAATTTTTCTCAAATAGACAA
Source organism: Sambucus nigra (assembly GCA_949130495.1). NCBI lineage: Eukaryota > Viridiplantae > Streptophyta > Magnoliopsida > Dipsacales > Adoxaceae > Sambucus > Sambucus nigra. The sequence continues at coordinate 79,160,752 of OX422221.1, read as the reverse complement.
TGAACGTACAAGGATATATAAATATCGATAGAAAATGAAATATTCTACATAGTATTGGTCATAAACAATGGTAACATCAAAGGTATCCTACATATCAAGATAAAGGGGGCGTCTTTTATCAGTTGTGAAACAATCGTACCATAAATCCTCAAAAAATAATTATAAGCAAGAAAACTACCGATGATAAGATATATATTCATAATATATTATGTAAGAAAAATCATTCCTATGCTTTCCTAAGTGATTCAAACCTATTATTATCCAAAGGTTTAGTAAACAGGTCAGAAAATAGTTCTCCAATGTTAAGATATTCAATATCAAGTTCCTTAGATTCAACAAGTTCGCGGATAAAGTGATGCTTAATCTTGATATGCGTAGTCCACGAGTGTTGTATGTGATTTTTCGATATGTTAATATCACTTTGGTTATCACAATACATGTATAGTTTATCTTTGAGAATTCCATAATCACTAAGCATTTGTTTGATCCATAAAAGTAGATCACAACAACTACCCACAACTATATATTCGGATTCAGCAATTGAAAGGGATATACAATTTTATTTTTTGCTACTACATCCTAGGAGATTAATTCCAACATAGTAACAGGACCAGACATGCTCTTAATATCGTCCGAGCATCCTTCTCGGTCAGCATCGATGTAGCCAACTATAGAGCTAGTAGTGTCTGTTGTGTACCAGATGCCAAAATTTGTTGTGCCCTTAACATATTTTATTATCAGTTTTACACACAGCATATGACATTATTTAGACGCGCATTAATATCGTGCATAAACACATGCAACAAAAGAAATATATGGTCTAGATGCAGTGAGGTGTAATAAACTCCCTATTATGCTTCTATATAAGGTAGGATCTCCATATTTCCCATGTTCCTTTGTACATAGTTTTGTGGATGTGCTCATGGGTGTACGTGATGTTGTGGAATTATCAAAACCAAACTTTGCAACAAGATCACTAGCATATTTTGATTATGTTATGAATAATTCATCACTAAATTGTGTAACTTCTAAACCTAAAAAGTATTGCAACTTCCCCATTAAGGAGATCTGATATCAATTTGCATTATATTAGAAAAGTCCTTTACTTGATTAGTGGAGGTGGAACCAAATATGATATCATCTATGCATACCTTTACAATCTAGACATGGTGTTATATTTCCTAACAAATAATGTCAGGTCATTGCCATCATGCTCAAACCCTTTATTGACTAAAAAGGTTGAGAGGCGCGCATACTAATGTCTAGGAGATTGTTTTAAGCCATACAAAGCCCTCTTAAGTCTAAAGACATGGTTAGGGTGTGAGGGATATATAAAACTCTTAGGCTGCTCTACGTATACTTCCTCTGACAAAACACCATTTTAAAAGGCAGATTTGGCATTCATTTGAATAAAGTCTGAATTGCAAATGGCACGATATTGCTAAGAGGAGATAAAAAGACTCGAAACTTGTGACTAGAGAAAAAGTCTTCTCAGAGTCTATTCCCTCTTTCTGAGAATATCGTTGTACCAATAACCTGGCCTTGTTTCTAACTACAACCCCAATCTCATTAGTTTATTTTTAAAAATCCAACTAGTCAAAAAACCATCTTGTCTTTAGGCCTTCAAACGAGATACCAAACGTCATGAATCTGAAAGTGGACTAGATCTTCTTGCATAGCAGTGATATAGAACGAGCCACAGAGGGAATCATTTACACTTTTTGATTCTACTAAAGAAATCAAGCATGCAAAGTTAGGAAATTTTTGAAGTTAGGATCTTATTCTCACTGGCTCAGACGGGTTACCAACAACTATATCTAGGGGATGGTCTTAAGAAACCCGAGTTGGTACCACAGGGCTCTCAAGTGGCAGAAAATCATCTATCTCAGGAGAGTCCGTGGTAAAAATAATTTTAGACTCATCCAAGACCATTATTTGACTGTCACAACTCTGTGCACTAGTGTCATTTATAATTACATTAATAGAACCATAATGACTTTGGTATGTAGATTATAAACACAATAAGCCTTACTTGATTGGGAGTAACCCATAAAAAATGCTTTATCACCTCGAGTATGGAATTTGGAAAGGTTTTATCTATCTTTGTAGACTTAACAAACACTCTCGAATTTCAAAAGTACTTCAAGTTAGGTTTTATATTGTAACATTATTCATAGGATGTCTCTTCGGTATTTTTTTTCTGAGGTATACACGGTTAATAATGTGGCACGCCATCTGGAGTACCTCAACCCAAATTTATTTTGGCAACCCTTTTGCGTGTAAGATCACCCTAGCCATCTCTTGAATGGTCGTATTCTTATATTCAACAATGTCATTCTGTTGAGGCATCTTAAGTGCACTAAGCTCATGTTTATATCCATTACCTACACAACATTCTATAACACCTGAGTCTTTGAACTGTCCACCTATGTCACGTTTTCAATTTTTAAAAGAATATTTAAAAACTAATGGAAGGTGCTAGATTTATTTTTAATAAAAGTGACCTAAGTAAATCATTTAAAATCATCCGCCATGATAAGAATATAACTGTTAACAATAAGGATGACAGTTTCAGAGGGACCCATAAGGTCCATGTAGTTTCGTTCAAGAGGCTTTGAAGTTTAAATATCTTTAACATTCTCATGTGCAAATTTACTCATCTTCCTAATATGGCAGGGACCACAAATAGAGTTAAAATCGTTTATGATTTTGGGCAAACCTCTAACTATTTCTTAGGAACTTGATCTACGAAGTTTATCCAAACTTTTGTGTCCCGTCAATTGTGCCCAAGGTTCTAAAAAATGTGAGGCGTGATCGAGGCGTGGAGGCCAAGCCTTAAGCCTTACAAGCCTAGGCGGGCCTTAGGCGTAAAAAGGCGTTTAGGCCTTCTTAATATATTTTAATATTTTTTAACCATAATAAAGCTATTAAAATAATAAAATTGTAAATATCATAAAAATATGTCTAAATATATGCAAATTAAAATACTATTGATTATTTTCGATGAGATAATGGTCCGATTTGTAAAATAATTCTTTAAAAGGCAATATCATTTCACGAAAGCATTGTTGTTTTTAGAAAAAAGTGCTCCTTAAGAGTTTTACCAAGAGTAAGGCATAAAAATCTTAAGGCGGGGCATTTCTCCCAAGCCTCAAGACTAGGCGTGCCTAGGCGGAACCTAGACGGGTTTTTCAGAACAGTGATTGCGCTATAAATAGAAATCATCTAATGTGGCAACCTTGCAAGATTCAGTCTTTGGAATCACTGTATAATGGTCATCCACAGTTCTATTTCCTGAAAGAATACAGTTACCCTCTTTATTCAAAATTTTGCAATCGATTTTAGATAAGGTAACTGTATGATTGGAATCACAAAGTTTAGATATACTTAGTAGGCAAGCCTTATGACCTTTAACTAGAAAGACATCATTTGGAGCAGGGAGCCCTTATTCATACAGTGTTCCCTTACCAATGATCTAGGATAAGACTCCATCGCCAAACAGGACACTACCACCAAGGAAGTCTGCCTTATTTGTTCATTTTGTCTCATCCTAGTTCATGTGTTTAGAATACCTGGAATTTAAGCACCAACCAGTTGAAGTGCGTTGGGCCTTAAAACCAATTATGACCACATTGCACTTGAGTTGGGGTAAGAGCTCATCTTTTCTAACCCAAATAGGTCTGGTTTAAAAAAAAATCCTTTGATTTAAAAAAGGTATGAGGGGTCTTTCTAATGTTTTCTTCTTAGTTTTAGGTTCCCTATTTTTCTTCCTATAGTTAGAGTCATATGTGGTCTAGTTTCGGATAACATTTGTATTCATACTCTTTCTCGAATTGTTAATGTTTTGATAAGTAGGTGTGTATAGACTTTTTTGAAAACACTTTGTAATGTACTGCCCATAGACATCATAATAGGACTAATACTAATAATAGGTCGGATTAATTATATCACCTAAGTCCTTGAATATGGGTTTGGTCAGGTTTGACACACTTGTCCAATTTGCACAAGTCTTAGAGTTTCGTTTGAGGTATCTAGCAGGCAGAGAGACATACTCAGCTTTACCATTAGGTTCGTTTCTCCTTACACATATTTTGCTTTACTTGAGATATATTAACATTTAAAAATCCTTTCATAGGTTTTTCCAAATCCTGGGCTTGTTTTACAAAAATAACATTTTTAGAAGAAACAGTCATTTTATTAGAATTAACGTTTTCTTCAAAACTTATGCCCGTTTTGTCTTTAGAATTCATTTTACTACCAACAGTAATCTCTTTATAAGATTTAACTTGTGTTTCAAAATCTAAGCACTTTTTAAAGAAATTTGAAACCTTTTGTTTGAATTCCTCCAATTCAATTAAAGTAGCCTTGTATCTTTCTTTTAAGACAACATTTTTCTCAGAGAAGTCTTTTATTTTTAAGGAAAATCCTTTAGTATCTGTATCATGAGCAATACATTGAGTAGTGTACTATTATGCATTCTTCCAAATAGTTTTACTAAGATGGTCAACAAATTAAGTCAATTGATTAACCATCTTATCCAGTTTGGCACTCTTCTTAAGACTTTTAGTGTACAACTTTTGAATATCAGGTAGGTCGTCATCAGACTCACTCAGTAAAGTATGTGAAGTGTCCCCTATCATTTCATTTTGTGCAATGGGACTCACACACATGTTTAATTCATGCTCATTATTTTCACTTTGACTCACCCGTAAACTATAACTATCTACATAATTTTCAACAGTAGTAGTTACAAAAATTTCACTAGGAGGAATAACATCAACACTAACAGGAATGATGAAGTCAAATACAACAATATCAATATGAAAACAGGCCTTGTCATCAGAATATATGATCTTGACATAAACATACATGCATGATTCATTAACAATGGTTGACTTAGGCTCATATTCATTAGAATCACTTGAGTTATCCCAAGGTTTCCACATATTATCCCTGACATTATTATTAATGAATTTGACTCTTCACTTAGTAGAAATGTGCCTAATTTTCCCACAATGATGACATTAGATGTAGCGATTATCTGTCTTAGGACTATTGTTACCATTGGTCTATTTTTCATCATTTCTTTCATGAGGTCTTTGAGTTTAAGAGTTTTGATAAGTAGGACTACCTTTTTTATATGCAATAGAGTTTCGAAACATTATAATTTTCTTAAAATGTTTGCTCATAAGAGAAATCTGGTTATCCAAACTGTCTAAATCACAATCCTCACTAAGATCTAGGTTAAAGTCAAGTGGGTTAATTTTAGTAACAATCATTTCAGATGAGAATACCACAATTGATCCAGATGATCTTTTATTCTGGGAGGTTAATTGAGTCTTAAATTCTATTTCCATTTCTACTGTTCTAAGTTTACTACTCATTAATTCGGGTGTCAAATAGGATCATCCATCTCTTGTTTTGCATAACGTTTATTGTCAAATTTAGCAGGCAAGGATCTTATGATTTTAAACACTATTTCCTTTCTATGATATGTTATCCCATTTGCATGCAACTCAGTAACAATATTAGTTAATTTTATATAAAAATCATCAAATGACTCATTCTTATTTGATGAGTATTATACTGTTGGACTAGCATCTGATTCTTCCCAGCCTTAGCATGATCATCACCTTAATGGGTAGTGATGAGTGTATGTTAGGCTTCCTTAGAGGTGGAGAAAATAAATATACGTTCAAATTCATGCTCATTTATGGACACAAATATGAAACTCTTTCCCTTATTATTTTTAAGTGACAACTGCTTTTCTTCTATGGTAAAATCATTGAGACTTATCTTAATTATTATAGTGATGGTTTCAGTCAAAGTCTTAGTTGGGTGAACACAACAATTTTCAACCGATTCCCAAACATCATCACCCAAAGCCCCCTAAATGAATACAATCATCCTCACTTTCTAGTAAGGAAAATTGTGTCCATTAAAGAGGGGTGGATATGAAAGATTACCAATCTTCTCAAATCTCTCATCCATTTGAAGAAAAAGATTTGAGAATGCAGTTTATAGAGTTTCAGGATCAAAAATATTTTGACAAACACGCTTTGATACCACCTAAAAATTGTTCACTAATTTTTTAACACAAAGTTAAAGATTAAAAACTCCAAATTAAACTCATTTAAGAAACTCCATTTAGAAATATAAACACAAGATGTGTTAAAGTTATTAAAGTCAGATTCAAGACTTAGTAGCTTGATTACCTAGGTTTTAAATGAAAAACCTACTCTAATTCTTTGTCATGAAACCAACCATGCAAGCATTAAGAACTGAAAACAGTAAAGTTTGACCCAATTATTTTTAACTTGGTAAAACCTCAAGTTTAGGAAACACCCACAGTGACCTTTACACCATAACCAAAAATACACTAGAAAGAATTTTAAGATTTAAGCACATAAACAAAACACAAGACCTAAATTTAAAAGACAAAATATATACCTACTGAGCTTAAACTCTTCCATAGTATTCTAATTCTCTCACTTTTGATCCCTTTGGTCATTCCTTTCTTTAACTCCTTGTTCCAGTGGCTCAGTCAAACCAAATCTTTTGAAGAAACAATACACTTCTATGTGTTCCTATGAGAGTGTATTAACTGTGAAGTTCCTAATATACAGTATAGAGTCTCACATCTCTCATATATTATACAAACAGTCCAATAAATTTACAAGAGATCTATATGAGATGTAGAAATTTAGTTTCAAGAAATTAGACTTGTCAGCGAAAATGTTTTTAGATCTAAAATTTGATATTTTTAATAATAAATCTGATCCTCAAACTTATTTATATACAAAACAAATCTTACAAACTCAAAGACTTTGTTTCAAGTGAAAATTTTCATATCTAAACGTAAAATGGATTTTGAAGTCTCTTTTTCAAGATCATGAAAATCGAGATGTTGGATCTACTAAGATATGTAAAAAAAAACTAGATCCAACTAGAGAATGTATTTGTAAAAAATAAATACACAGAAACACCAAAAGATTGACGTGTAAATGTATCTCAATGGTGTTTTACAAGATTTTTTGGAAGAAACTTGAGAAAATCCTAGAGATCGTGTTTCAAAGAAAGATGCCATTAGAAGAGATTTCTTCAAATCACCAAACTTAAAAACTCTCAAGACATAGTAAGGCTATAACTCTCAGAATGGTGGTCTTCAAAAATGTGTTTGGTTTAGGAGAAAACCCTCAAATCTTTCTTTTGTTCTCTCTCATTTTTCTCTCTTTCTCTCTCTCTCTCTCTCTTCTTTCTATCTCTACTCTCTTTACTTTATCTCTCTCTTTTTCTCTTTTCTTTCTCTCTCTACTATTTCTTCTCTCTTTATCACAATTTGGATGACTGCCAAAAGTCTTTGAAAGCAAAGGCTAAGGGTCCTATTTATACTTTTGAGAGAACGCTCTGGATCGACGTTCAAAATAAATGGTTAGGATTAAAACAACGTCTAAATTATCAATTTTATGGCTCACAATGCACCGCTCAATAATCGTCTCTCAGCGTTGTGAGTGAGAGAAAACGCAAAGCTATCCATTAAAGCTCACACGTATGTCACACACTAAATAGATATAAAACGTGTGTTTTCAAGCTTTAAAATATCAAACTTTGTACCATAAAATTCTTAACTAGTTTTGTTTTCAACCCAGGAAGTTTTAAGAACTTTATTAATCCAACTTTTATCACCCAAATATTTTAAATCCAAATTATTAAATGTTTAAAAAATCATTTAAAGTGTCTAAAAATCATTTAAAAATTCCCCAAAAAATTTTAAAAATATTTTAATGTAGACACCAATGTAATGCACGAATTGTGTCCTAAGTGTGTTGTTTATATTCCCTTATTACCCTAATTGGTTGAATTTGATGTAGCTTGATACAGTGTGATGCCTTCAGTTGTACCACGGAGAAGAGATCAAAATCTAATAAAACTTTGTCAGCATATCCAAATTAGTTAGAATTCATATATGGCACAGACTATAGTAAGTCAACCATATAGTGTGTTGTTAATATTCTCAAATTGGGAGTCATGTGATAATGAAGTGAGTTCCTAAGAGTTTCTTTGGTCTTATGCTAGGTGTTCATGCCGCTTGGAGGGCAGTTTAAGGTTGTCTTGGGTTTTCACCCTCTTGCGGAATGTTTTTAAGCTTAAGCCTAAGTATCTAAAAATTCTCATCATAATTTAAAATCGGGTGCCCCGTGACTATTTGTTCAATTCTTATGCATTATATTGTACCGTGTGAGGTATTTGTGCCCCTTACAAATCTGTTTGTTAGCGATTTTTGATTTTTTCCCTCTAGCAGTATGCTTTTAAGCCTAAAACTAAATACTTACAAATTTTTATCATATTCTCAAACCGTCCATCCAATGACTATGCGGTCAACTCCTACGAGTTACTTTAATCATGTGTGAGTGTTTGACCCCTTACGTGTCTGTTTCGGAGTTTTGTTGGATTTTCACCTTCTAGCAACCTATTTTTTAATTCGAAATCTACATATGTGTAAACTTAATCTTATTCTTAAACTGGGAGTCCTAAGACTACGCATTCAGTTCCTACGAGTTACATTGGTCTCGGGTGAGGTGTTTGTACTGTTATCTGAGTCATTTGCGGACTGTCTTCGGTCTTCGCCCTCTAGCGATAATTTTAATCCGAAGTCTTTATATTTATAAATTTTTATCACATTCTCAAATCGGGCATCCCAAGACTACGGTGTTACGCCATAAGAATTATATTGGTCCCATGGGTAGTGTTCCTGCAACTAACGGGGCTGCTTGGGGGTTATTTTTGGTTTTCTCCTTACGGAGGAATTTTTTGTGCATAAGTATAAATATTTTAAAATTTTCTTCGTTTTCCCAAATTGGGCATCCTGTGACTAAGTGGTCAATTCGTACGAGTTACATTGACTCGTGCGAGGTGTTTGTGCTTTTTTTATGGGGGAAATTTTTAGGGGTTGTTTTAGGCTACCTCCCTCTAGTAGCATGTTTTAAGACTAAACTTAAAAACATGAAAAATTCAGATTCTAAAACTGGGTATTACGTGACTACGCAGCCTGTTCTTACCAACTACATGGTCCCGTGCAAGGTGTTTGTGCCCCTTAGGGGGCAATTTGGGATTTTCTCCCTCTAGTAGACATTTGCCGATTTTGGTCTTGTTCTCAAACCAGGAGTTATGTAACTATGCGGTCGGTTCCTACAAGTTATATTGTTCTAGTGCGAGGTGTTCGTGCCCCTTATGCTGTCGTTTAAGGGTTGTCTTGGGTTTTCTGCTCCTAGCGACATGTTTTGAAGCCATACTCTAGATATTTATAAATTCTAATTATATTCTCAAAATGGGCATCCCATGACTATGCATTAGTTATAACGAGTTACATTGGTCCCTTGCGAGGTTTTTCTGCCCTAGTGGAGCCATTTGAGGGTTTTTATCCTCTAGAGGCATGTTTTTAAGATTAAGTACTGATATTTACAAATGTTAGTCATATTCTCAAATATTGTGTCCCGTTACTACGCTAGCAGTTCTTATGAGTTACATTGGTCCCGTGTGAGGTGTTCGCAAATCATATGGGACCGTTTAGGGGCTATCTTGGGTTTTGTCCCTCTAGTGGAATATTTTTAAGCCTAAGTATAGATATTTTAAATTTTTTATCATATTCCCAAATCAGGCATCCTATGACTATGCGATGAGTTTCTACAAGTCACATTGGTCCCGTGTGAGGTGTTCGTGCCTCTTACGTGGATATTCTGGGGCTATATTGGCTTTTCACCCTATAGAGGAGTTTTTTTAAACCTAAGTAAATATTATAGTCATATTCCCAAATGGGGCATCCTTTGGCTACGTGGTCAGTTCCTGCAAGTTATATTGGTCCCGTGAGAGGTATTCAAGACCCTTACTGGTCTATTTGGGGGTTGTTTTGGGTTTAAGCCTTCTGAAGACATGTTTTTTTGTCTATATATTTGCAAATATTAATAATATTCTCAAACCATGAGACTTGTGACTACGTTGTCAGTTCTTACAAGTGACTCTGGCCCAGTGGAGGTTATGAGCCCCTAAGGGAGCCGTTTTGGGGTTATTTTGGGTTTTCACCCTCTAGCGTCATGTTTTTAAGGCTAAGTCGAGATATTGGAATTTTATTATCATATTCTTGAATCTATCTTCTCTTGACTACAAGGTCAGTTCCTACAAGTTACATTGGTCCTATTCGAGGTGTTTGTGTCTCCTACGGGGTCGTTTAGGAATTGCCTTAGGTTTTTGCCCTCTAGAGGCATATTTTTAATCATAAGTCTAAATATATGAAAATCTTGGTTATATTATCAAACTGAACATCTCGTGACTATGCGATCAGTTCCTAAGAGTGGCATTGGTCTCGTGTGAGGTGTTCAAAGCTCTAAAAGGGTTGTTTTGGATTTTCTCCCTCTAGCAGATTATTTTAAGCCTAAGTCTAGATATTTGTTAAATTTAGTTATATTCTTAAATCAAGAGTGCCGTGAGTACGCGGTCAGTTACTACGAGTGACATTGGTCCCCTGTGAGTTATTCTTGCCTCTTACGGGTCCTTTTGAGGGCAATGAGGGATTTCTCCCCTCTATCTTCATGTTTTTAATCCTAAGTCTAAATATTTGTAAATTTTCTTCATATTTTCAAACTGGGCATCCCATGACTACGCGTTCAGTTCCTAGGAGTTACATTGGTCCCGTGTGATGTGTTCATGCCCCTTATAGGTCCATTTGGTGTTTGTTTTGGGCTTTCGCCCTCTAATGGTAGGTATTTAAGCCTACGTCTATATATTTTTAAATCATAGTAGTATTCTCAAATTGGGAGTCTCGTGACTATGCGATCAGTTCATACGAGTTACATTGGTCCTGCAACAAGTGTCCATGCCTCTTATAGCGTTGTTTGGTTTTTATCTTGGGTTTTCACACTCTAGGAGCATCCTTTTAACCATAAGTCTATATATTTGCAAATTTCATTCTTATTCTCAAATCAAAAGTTCCATGACTACGTTGTCTCTTCCTATGAGTTACAGTGGTCCCACGAAAGGTGTTCTTACCCCTTAAGTGACCATTTGGTGGTTGTTTTGGGTTTTCTCCATCTAGAGGCACATTTTAAGCCTATATCTAGATATCAGTAAATTTTTGTCATATTCTCAAATTGAGTGTCCCACGACTGTACGGTCAGTTCCTATAAGTTAAAATTATCATGTGCGAGGTGTTCGGTCCCCTAACGGGTTCGTTTAGGGACTATTTTGCATTTTCACCCTCTAGTGGCACGTTTTTAAGACTAAGTCAAGATATTTGCAAAATTTTAGTCATATTATCGAACCTAAAGTCAAGTGACTATGTGGTCAGTGATGGCAAGTTACATTGGTCTCAAGCGAGATGTTTGTGCCTCTAACCAGGCTATTTGAGGATGTCTTAGGTTTTCTCCTTCTAGCGGTATGTTTTTAAGCCTAAGTCTATATAGTTATAAATTTTTGTCATACTCTCAAACTGGGAATCCCATGATTACGTGATCACTTCTTACGAGTTATGTTGGTCCCATACGAGGTGTTCATGGCCCTTACGGGTGGGCGTTTGGGTTTTAACCTTATAGCAGAATGTTTTTAAGCCTAAGTCTATATATTTTAAAATTTTCATCATATTTTCAAAATGAATGTCCTGTGAATAGGTGGCCAGTTCTTATAAGTTACATTAGTCCCGTGCGAGGTGTTCTTGCCTCTTACGGGGCCATTTGGGAGAGTTTTGGGGTCATCTCCCTCTAGTGGCATGTTTTAAGCATATATTAACATATTTTCAAATTCTTACCATATTCTTAAACTAGGAGTCCCATGACTGCACGATGAGTTTTTATAAGTTACATTAGCCACATGCATGGTGTCCCTGCCCCTTATGGGGCTATTTAGGGGGTGTTTTGAATTTTTGCCCTCTAGAGGCATATTGTTAAGCCAAAGTTTAGTTGTGTTTTCAAATTTTCATCATATTATAAAATTGTGCATCTCGTGACCATGCGGTCCATTCCTACATAGGTCTATTGCGAGGCGTTCGAGCTTCTTACAGGGCCGTTTAAGGGTTATTTTGGGTTTTCATCGTATAGCGGCATTTTTAAACCTAAATCTGGATATTTGTAGTTTTTAGTCATATTCTCGAATGGGGCATCCGGTGATGATGCATTCAGTTCCTACTAGTCTTGAATTATCCCCCTCTAGTAGCTTATTATTAACTCTCCGTCTATATATTTGCAAATTTTAATCATATTCTCAAACTGAGTGTCTCGTGATTATATTGTGAGTTCCTATGAGTTACGGTGGTCCCATCTGATGTGTTGGTGCCCCTTACGGGTTCGTTTTGAGTTTTTGCCCTCTAGCGGTCTGTTTTTAAGCCTAAGTCTATATATTCGTAAATTTAAGTCCTATTTTCAAACCTTGAGTCATGTGACTACATGGTCAGTTCTTACGAGTTACATTGTTCTCTTGCCATCCTAATTAATTTATAAATCATATTAAACATTCATAAATCAATATAAATATTCCTGTTAAGGGTCAATATAATAATAGGATATAAATAGGATTTTCAAGGGTGAAATAATGTTTTGATTCTCAATCTTCCTTTAAATCAAGTAAAAGATCCTTCAAATTTGGGTTGTCATTAAGAGAAATCAGGATTTCCTAAAGTAGCCTTTAATTCATTTACTTGAGTAGTCATACCCTTTGGTTAGTGCACAACAATATACTGATTGCCATCGTATAGGAAATTTTAGTGAATTACCTTCTTAACATTCTGAAAGGCACAAATAAAAGGATTATCGATTATGAGATATTTATCATCTTTGATAAATCTACCATGATAAGTTTTAAATTAGGATGGAATTTACACGCATTTTTAGTATCCTCTACCTTTAACCATTTATGAGTTCCACGATTTGTTGGTCAATCCCAAAATAGGTTAGCACTATATGTTTTGGATATCTATCACTTTTTCTAGCGACACCGATAGTCAAGGAAGAAATTAAAATTTCGTTATTTTGTATCAATTTCTCTTCCTCAAATGGATATGAAACAAAGTCAAAACTGTTCATTCTGAATTTTTTAAACTCTTTTGCACAAAATCTGGTACGTTTTGCTGGGCAGGCAAGCCTTGAAGAGACATCACCTCTTTTTAAAAGCTATGTTTGGAAATTACCTCTTTTGATATCCAAGCCCTAAAAACATCGATCGTGCAATTTCTCCTCTAATTTTTGACAATTTCATTCATTTGCTAAGGTAAATTGTACATCTTAGATCATAATATATAAAATAAATATAATCAAACACTAATAATTTTGTTAATATCTTTTTACTGAACCTTTCCAATCTTTAACTTCATCTTGCAATTAGAAGATGTAATCAGCTACTTGTTAGTATTATGGAGTAGTGAGTCTCACCTCATTCCCAAAATTCGATTCATCATCAAATTTCTAGGCTCCTTGATTAATATTTCTCTACATGAATTGAACCTCCTCATCCTTGGCTCTATCATACGTTCTTGAGCATATAACGATGATTCATAGTTATGTATTCATTTGCAATTTCCCTCTACTACGTCGTGTATGCCTATCGCAATCTTTAGAGGTTTTCATCAAGTGCTCAAAAATGATACATCCAGTAATACCTAACGGTAACACAGTAAATCCTCATCGCAGAAATGCACAAGCAAGTGGATGATGATATCGATGAATGACGAAGGAAATTATTTCTGTAATACACAATTTCCTCATCTAAATTTTATTTTGTATCTTTAATGTGCTTTATGTATACCACTTTTGCACAAAGTAGGGTATAGCAGAAACTTCTTTGCATATATTCCCAATGGAGATGTTTATTCTCGGAGAAGCAATGCCTAAACAACAGAAGGATAAATTGAATGATAGTGTTCCAGTCGTGAGGGTTTCACTATTTTTGATCATTTGTTTGGTATCTTACTACCTTGCGCAAATTATCATAATAACAGCAGTGAGAATTGAAGGATTTTTTCTCATGAGTAGTCAAATTCAAAGTGAAAGTAGGTGGGGGTATAGAAATTCTTCGTGTGGTATGATCATTTTAAACCACAATTTCTTCTTTATTTTCATATTTTGTAAAATATTGTGCGCTCGCTCTCCATCTTTTTAATGAGATCCACCCATACATGTTTCAAAACATTTCTCCCCGTGTACATCACATTAATTACGTTCTATATACGATAAACTTTCCAATACTGCAAGTCATCAAATAATATTGATCATATAGACCATGCCCTCATTTTACTAGATTTGTTCTGATCCTTCCTAACTTTACGCTTCAATGTTACAAACTGAGGGTGTTTGCCTACATACGTACTCCCCACAGTCATAGCCTCGCCTTCTCTTCGATCTGCTGACCCAAAAGTCAGGAAGGTTCCATCCTATGCTCGTGACAAAATGGTAAAAAGTTATGTTTGTCATATCTAAAAGGGTAACTGGTCAACAGAAATCTATGATGACCTATATAACTCATCTTATCACTATGATGTGGTCAAGTAGCTTCAATTTTCTCCCAACGTATGGGACATCCATAATAGCCATGAACATTTCAACTGAATAAGGTACCATAAGAAGGAAGGTCGTTGATCACCTAAATCACCATTATTTTAAGTGTGAACTCTTCACCCTTATGAGAGTCAAGCGCACTCATGCATTTATTCCATAATTTTTTATGTTCTTCGATTAGTGTTGTAAGAATATATCGATATCATCACCAAGAGCCTTCGTCCCAGTTATCAATAAAGAAAATAATGTGAAATCCTTTCTCTTGTATAGTGTTGGAGGGATAATAAAAGGCTCCATGAAAACTGGCCAATAACTTTTATTAATACTTAAATTACCAAACCCACCAGTTGATAATGCAAAATGGATATCGAGCAGTTCTTTTACAAATTCAAGGTGTCATTCATTTAAATATTGTCATATGAGCGAATCAACCGAATGACGCATGGGATTCCCACCCACATTGCATCAAGCGTTCCATGTCATGGACTCTATTATCCACATTATAGTGAAAACCCATTTTAGCCATGGCTTGAAGGGAAAATACTTTGAAACCTTTTATGGAACTTGTGAGCATTTGTGATATTTTGCAATCTTATATTTCCATTCTCACATGCCACATATCTAATCTCAATGCATACAGGACACTAATCCTTCTCTTTGTGCTCATTGTTGTACAATATGTAATGAAACTTTCATGCATGAATATATATCTACTTAAAAACTAGACCCTACAAGCTCTTCTTCATGCTACGATAATTGTCTGGTAACGTGTTTTCTCTTGGGAGAATTTCTTTAACCCACTTAATAATTCTTATTATGATATTTCGCGATAAACCAAATTGACTCCTCAAGTAATGCAAATCAATCATTACATATAATACTGAGTGATTTTCGTTTCAATCTTTATACAACAGTATAGCCACGTCGTCTTTCAACCTTATGTATTCCCAATCTTTTGGTAATTCATCATTAACTTGTTCATTGACTTGGTCATATTACACATTATTTGTATCCATATGTTGGTGGTTTTGATGGTGGTTGATTTCATTATGGTATGTCCATATCTTATAATCGTTCCAAATTCCCCACTTAAGTAAATTCAACTCAACGTCTTCTGAACACTTATATTTTCATCCATACAACAGGTTCACGAACATAGAATTTAGTCACTTTTAATATTTCTATTTGTGTATTTAACAAATTCTTGAACTCCCTTTACATGATTATCATATATTCGATTACTCTCCCCCATCAACTCTTTGTATTGTGGGAAATTCTTCAAATAATCTTCAATATTGAATTCATCTGTACTAATAGGTTGTAACAAAGGTTATGTATCATACAAGAATGCACAAGTCATAGTTCATTCAAACTATTCAACACAACTTAAACTCAAATTAAATAACTTAAAATCACTTAGATAAACAAATTTTTACAAATTCTTCTCAAATATTACAAATTGTCAAATATAGTTCATAGCCTAGGCTTGACAATAAATAAACCGAGAAAGTGATAAAGCAATTTTGATGGTTTTTTAGTGTATTCCCTTCTCCTTTGTCAAAGAGCGTATGCATTTATCTCCAACTTTTGTGTATTTAATCAACCAGTATATGAGCTTAACCAATTTGCAAAAGGGCGATTGTGAACTATGTTCTGAAAATTAAGAAACTGAGTGTGCATGCATTAATAATCCTACAATTGAACAAGTCCCTAAAATAGTATTTCTCACTATAGTCACCGTTAGTAGATGATAATGATCCATGGACTGTGGTAGGCAAAGGAACTGGGAGGGGAATGTTGATGGAGGCGACATTTGGGTGGGTGATGGAGAAAACCTTGATCAGAAGGGTATGGAAAACATTAAGGAGGCATCGGGGGACAAAAACCTCAAGTAAATAACGACACAAGGTGCACTATTTAATTCGCCTACACTCTCAGGTTACTCTTATCTCCTGGGCATCCCTATCTAACTTAGACTGACTTTCCTCTTAACCCTAGATGAAATTGTAGATCGAAGAGAGCTTGTCCACTAGAGGCGTAGTGTGTTTTAATTTGGTTTTTGGTATATGTGATCTAACACCTGTCGCCCCCCCTCTTTTGTCAGTTTTAAAGGTTTGGGTCAGGGAAGGGATCAAACTGAACTTACTGCTAATGGCTTCGATCGATTCATGTAGCGCTAAATTATATCTAGTATTATAATGATAATATTATGTTTTATAACGTGTATATATATAAAATAAATAACTCTCCATACTAGATAGAGTCTGAGTCAATTTTGGTGGGAATTTATTATCTTTGTCTCGTCCAGCATTCATGTACAAGCTGCCTTGATTTGGATTTTTATCGGCATCTGGACCTCCCTTTTTCCTACAATGACCATTCAATCTTCAAATCTCCATATAATTTAGACCCCAGCCCAAAAATATCAACTGTTTTCATACTATATTGTATATTTTTCCCTCTGGACCCATTTTTTCCCATCGTCTCATTTTTTAAAAAGTTATTCTATTGATTGACTAACATTTCATCTTCGGGATGCAATCTGTCTTTCAGAGCCAATATGTCGAAACTCGATACCCCTTAAGGAAATGTCTCTTCTAAAGGTTTCTCACACGTTATATTTAAATGGTCAGGGAACGAAGAACGCTTACAAACTTGGTAACAAATGTAATTTTTAATGTCTTAATCAACTAAGTTCTAGTTACTTGCTTCCCCAACTCCTGCATTCATTTTCCCAAGATACAAACACTAGGATTTAAAGATCTGAGGGTCATTTTTATTGCTCGTGGGATTATTTTCGAGAAGGGAGAACCTAATGGGATTTTTCTTATTTATTAGGGAGGTGTCAAGAGTGGGGGAGAGGGCGTTGGATTAATAGGAAAATTTTTGCCTCCTCATAGATGGAGTGGTAGAGTGAACCAATGGAATAGTACAAAATATTTCACCATTTGGTGATGAGAATATTTTTTGTGGTGTAAGAGATGAGAATCCCTATTGGGGAGTCATGTCATCACTTGGTACATTTTGTCCATTGTCACTTAACATGTCTACAATAAAAAAGGGCAACAAAATCATTATACGAACATGTTCATGACTAGCTAATCATGTCATATATATATATATATATATATATATATATATATATATATATATATATATATATATATATATATATATACACCATCTCATAATAAGACTTTAAAATATGTTCAAATTGTGTGATCTCCATCCTTTCGGTATTACTTTTAAAAATATATGGATTTTTGTACGTGGCCAACTAATAGGAAGTGTATTTATGATTGATGTACGGATGTCCGTGACATGAACTCAAAATCTGTTATTCTTTATCGTATTGTCAATATTTAATTTAATGTGCATATATTGTGAGACATCGCAGTCTTGATCAATGCATTCTTTACGTAGATTTAACCATGATGGATGATTTTTTTTTGCCTTACCTTGGGATATGTCGAGATTATGAACATGAAATTTATTCTTTGTAAGAGAAAATATTTTATGTTAGGCTTTTTATTTTTATTTATTTGCACTTTGGCATGTTTGGTGTATTCCATTACAAATCGTCACGCACCGACACGACAAATCAATCTCCAACATCTCCAAGTTCAATACTACTCTACATATCATGAAGGTATAAATATTTTAGGAGTTCTTATTTATTTAGTTTTGTATTTGGGATGAGTATTTAGAAAAACCGAGGTACAATTTTGAAAGTTTTATAAAAAAAAATTGTTTGTTTTATCTCGTTCGAACGAGTTCTTGACTCGTTAGAATGACTTTGGCTTCTCATTCGATGAGAACATCAAACAAACTTCAAAAAATAATTCTCTACATAATAGGTTTTACTTCATTAGAAGTTGGTTCAAATGATATTGTAGTCTCGTTCGAACGAACTGAGGTTCTCATCAAAATGAATTTCTATTCTCTTTCGAATAAGACATTGCCTCGAATTTTGTGTCAGGTGTATAAATACCTATTTTGAGTTCTTTTTTCATGGGACTTTAGAAAAAAAGTGAACAGAATATCAGAACCAAAGTTTTTTGATATTTTGTGTTTACGAAACACTTTTGATTCAAAACTTTACATTCCCTAATATTTTATGAATACTATTAAAACCCAATAAGTTTATGTGTTTTCATACAAATTATGGAGAGGATTCTCTATGTCTGACCTTATGACCTGAGGGATCATGGCTGAAGAAGGTAGAAGTCTGATCAATGGATACCCGAGGCTAGACCACTACATGTGGATGACTTTGGACTGAGTCGATTTCTTTAGAAGGTTTTCAAAAACAATCGACGTTATACTTAGTCGGTCTAAGTAGTCTGTAAATCGATAGTCGTATAAAACATTATAAAGTGTTGATGAAAGGTTTTTCCCTGAAAAAGGATTTTTCCTCATATCTATGAGTGTTTTTCATGTTTATTTTGATATTTGCAATTATATATTTAGAACACATAATTGCATGAACACCTAATTTAATTAAATATTAAAATTTGAATAAAATTGGATTTATGTGTGTTAGGATTTAAGTTAAAAAAATACAAAAATATAATTTTTTATTACAACCATCCCTATCACGTGTGTTCACTATGAGCTTTCAAGTGGTATCAGAGCATCCACTCTAATAAGTGGTATCGGAGTTGGTTGCACTAATAATTTTGTAGATCCTTGTTTATTGATATTTAGGGTTCCAATTTATATTTCTTTTTTTTTTCTGGTCGATGGATTCTCGTGGTGATAACTTGTTCGATGTGGCAAGTGATGACACGTTTAGTATTCGAGGGGAGTTTAATGAACTTCATAATCGTGTTGAAAAATTAAATCATTTGAATTTGAAGTTTCCTAAAAGAAT
Organism: Sambucus nigra; assembly: GCA_949130495.1. NCBI lineage: Eukaryota > Viridiplantae > Streptophyta > Magnoliopsida > Dipsacales > Adoxaceae > Sambucus > Sambucus nigra. The sequence goes on along the minus strand of OX422221.1, from coordinate 79,141,345 downwards.
TAAAATTATTAAAAAAGAAAATTTTCATTTTAAAGTTGTTTTGGAACATTTGCAAACTGTTCAAACTCAAAGATATTTCCTTCGTGAGAATCTTGTGGACATGGACTGTGATTTTAAAATTATCCAAGAAAGAGAGTGATGATAAAGTGTTATTTTTAGAGAAAGAGTTAGAGAACTCAAAAGTTTCTAGGGTGTGTTTACTTGCCAATGAGGATAATGATAAATTGATTTATGATTTGAGAGAAAGTGAGAACACTCTTTGGGATAAGTTCGCTTTCATTGAGGGAGAGTCAGATAACCTTCTAGAAATGATTAAAAATTTAAAGAAGGAGTCCTTACAACTTGAAGAATCTAATTCTTTTCTTGAGTCTAAAATTTTGAAGTTAAAAGAAGATATGAAATACTCGAGTAGTGTTAATAGTAATTGTACTAGATTCCATAATTCTAATGCTTTTATTGCCAAAGCCTAGACCATTGTTTTTATTAGAGGGTCACCCACATCCAAGGACGTTAGCAAAGGTCAACCTACAGGTAACATTCCTCGTGTTTACACATGTTCACATTGTGATAGGAAAGGTCACCTTAGGGATGTTTTTTTATGATCTTAGAAGAGGTCTTAAGAAGTTTAAGTCCACTGTCCCTTTGTTTCCCAAAACTTGACGCATTAAGTACACATGTATTTGGGTTAGGAAATCTATTTTAGAGGCGCTAAATGTTCGATTGCTTGATGCTCGCATGCTTGCACATGACTCTTCACATGCTAGATACTATGGGTGATTGCTTTCATGTTTGTTTTTGTCATACTCTAGTTGTGATTCATGATATATGTTTTCTAGTGTTATGACATGTGTATCTTTTGTATTATATTTTTCTATTATTGAGTCATATTGGAAACATACAAAAAATATTTTATTTTAATAAATTTTTTTAAAAATTACAAAAAGATTTTTGGTTTTTGTGTATATTAGTTTTACACATTTGGTATGGCATATTGGTTTATTTGAATCCAATTCACTCCTTAATTTTCATGTGGCTAGGACATTTAGTTATCATTGTAGATGCTTAGATTATTCTTGACATGCTATATGTTGTCATCTTTGGGGCCTCCCCCTTTTCCTTTCTTTCTTGCCGGAGGATCCCTTCAGTGAGCGCTCGTGATGGAGCCCTATATCGGGGCACTCAGTCTTCGTCAATGTGGGATAGTGTGTAGAGATCGAGTTGCTAGCTTATTTTTCTTAAAAAATGAAAAAGAAATATGATCGTCTTGAGAGAACATAATCAAGGACAATACTGAAGCTTACAAAACCAAGTAGTTTAAAGGTTCGGAGACTAAGTTACGGAATATGAAGGTGTTAGGCACCCATCCCTCCCTTTTGATCTCTTATTGGCATGTGTTAATCTTATCCTGTTAGACTCAGTGAAGTGTGTGCTTATGTCCATAATATCGTTGAAGAATGGAGTCATGCAAGTCTCTTTATGGAAAAGGAAGGAGTGAATTCATCCTTAGGAGTGTTCTTGAAAATAATTAAAAATATAGTATGGGTTTTGCCGAATTACAATTCATCATGGAAGAATGAATGTATATATTAGACGAAACACAAGCATGCAAGAACATGACATTCATCGATAATATATATATATATATATATATATATATATATATATATTTGAAAATAATATTATAAGTGCACATAAGGGAGGACTCGAGTCTTGAGATTTACCCAAGATGCCTACATAGCCTAGGGGGCATCAAAGTCCATGCATTCCGAATATAACAGGGAGTGGGGTTCAATCCATAAATCCAAACGGAGGATTTTTCTTATGTGTGTGTGTAGAGAAAATGTGTGTAGTGAGAATCCATCTTTTGGAATTTATAGATAAGCCCATTTTTTCTTGTTTTGAGTTTTTTTATGAAAATAAAGAATGTGCAACTAAAGGCTTGAGATTGATATATGTGATGTAATGAAATAAAGTGCTAAAGTAGAAATAAAGAAACTAATACGAAAATAAGAGAATTTAGAGAAAATGATGGAGAATTGGACCACCTTATGAATGCTTGATAGATATGCTGATCTTCTAATTGTATAAAGGTGATATGAAGAGATTGGGGGGGGGGGGGGTGGATTTACTAAATGAAGTAATAAAAGGGTGGAATGAAATGCGGGAAATGGGTATTTTAATAAGGGGACAACTCCAAATTTGAGAGAATGTTCTTTGAATTTTTGAGAGGGATGTTCAGGGGTACTTTTCAAAGTGATGTCACGTCTTATATTTATAGGGATAAGGGGGGTGCCAATCGTCATTGTCTTGGACTTGCCTATAGGCATAAAACCCCAAGCACGCTACTGATAGGTAGGGTCCTAAGGGTGCCATTCGATAGGTTTTTTGGAAAAATGGCTGTAACATGCAATATATAAGTCAGAATAATGTACACGATGTAATATTAAAAAGGTTATTCAGATCCCTTTAAGAATCCATTAAACCACTCCCAAGTTCAGGAGTTGAATGACGTCAAATGAGGCCTGGAAGGGCCTATTGGTTCCTGGATGAGAACTTTTTAAAGGAAAACGAATGGTTCATACGAACAGTAAGGCCGATTAGCGCAGAAGAAAGACTGTTGTTTAGGGTATTCATAGTTATTCATGATTTGATTCAGCTTCATTCGGTTCAAAGAGCTTACTAAGATAAAATGGGGCCCGAAAGCGCTCGGTGACCCTTAGGAGTAAAATGGGTCATTCATCCATACCGTAAGGCTTATTCATGCATGGGTGGACTATTGGAAAGGGTATTCATAACCCTATGAAGATTCATTGAGAAACGGTCAAGATGGGTAGTTGACCAAAGTCAAAAGGGGCCCGGGGGCGCTCGGTGGCCTCCAGATAAATTTTAGGGTAAAATGGACCATTCGTCCATATTGTAAGCCCAATTCACACACAAGGTGGACTATTCGAAAGTGGATTTAGATACCTTCAAATATTCATTGATATTTTCTCAAGATAGATAGTTGACCGAAGTTAAATGGAGACCGGGAGTTCCCGAGGGCCTCCAAATTAGTTTTCGATAGTGAGACAGTCTATTCATTTGAACAGTAAGGTCAATTTACTTATGAGGCATACCGTTGTAAACGGAATTCAGATCCCTTTAAATATTTTATTGAGCTTTTTCTCAGACAAAAAAATTGACTGAAGACAAATGGGGCTTGGGAGGGCCTAGTGGCCTCTCGATCAATTTTTGATAGTGACATGGACTGTTCATCTGAATTATGGGGTAGATTCACATAGAGGGTGGAATGTTGGAAAGTGGATTCAGATCTCTTTAAAGATTTATAAGCATACGCTCAGACGAGAAAGTTTACCAGAGTCAAATAGGGCTCAAGAGCACCCCAATGAAGGCCTAGGGTTTGTGGTCAATGAGTGAGTGCTAAGGAACTAAAGAGGTGATTTAGGTGGTCCTAGGATGGGGAGTTTATAGAGATCCCATTGACGGGCGAGCTTATAATAAGTGAACGTCATCAATGATAGACGTGACATTGACGTTTGGGAAGAGTATTTTAGTTTAATTATGTGGACCAAGAGGATAAGGTTAATCAATCCAGAGGGTTGAGGTCAGTTATAAGTACCGAAGTGGATGAGGATGAATAATTTAATGAATTGAGGTCAATTATGAGGACCTAAGGGGATAAGGATGAGCGATTTAGTGGGTCAAGGATGTGTTAAGATTAATTCTAAAGGGTTAGGGAGACCAATTCAGTGGGCTGAGGATAATTATAAATTCGTAATGGGGATAACCAATTCTGAAGGTTGAGGTCAACTTTGAGGACCTAAAGTTATGACGACAATTTTTGAAGGGCGAGGTCAACTTTGAGGACCTTGAGTTAGGATGACCAATTTTGAGGGCCGATGTCAATTCTAAGGAACTAAAGTTGTTACAATCAATTATGTGGGTCGAGGTCAATTCCGAGGACCTTGAATTAGGGCGACCAATTTTGAAGGTCAAGGTTAATTTTAAGGACCTTGAGTTGTGACGGCAAATTCTGAGGTCTAGGGTTAATTTTGAGGAACTAAAGTTCACTTATGAGGGCCGAGGTTAATTCTGAGGCCTTAAGTTGGGGCAACCAATTCTAAGGACCGAGGTTAATTATGAGGAGTTGAAATGGCTAATTTTGAGGTATGAGGTTAATTCTGAGGACCTTAAATTGATAGCCAATTTTAAAGGCTAAGGTCAGTTCTGAGGACTTTAGGTTGAGGAGACCAATTTTGAGGGTGGAGGTCAATTTTGAGAACCTTGAGTTATGACGACCAATTCTAAGGGCCGAGGTCAATTCGAAGAACCTTAAGTTTGGACGACCAATTCTAAGGGATGAGGTCAATTTTGATGACCTTGAGTTGGGACAACCAATTTTGAAGGTTGCAGTCAATTATAAGGACCTCGAGTTGGGATGACCAATTTTGACGATCGTTGTCAATTTTCAGGACCTTGAGTTGGGATTTCTAATTCTGAGGGTCGAGGTCAATTCTAAGGAGCTTCAATTTTGATAATCTATTCTGAGAGTCTAGGTCAATTCTAAGGACCTAAATTTGGGGCGACCACTACTGAAGGTCGAGGTCAATTTTGAGGACCTTAAGTTAGGGTGACCACTTCTGAGGGTTGAGGTTAATTATGAGGACCTTAAGTTGTAGAGCTATGAATATCTCTCTTAGGAGTTTTAAATTATCTGAGGGTGTAGTTGCACGCATGGTTCCACTTGGAGTTATTCTATTTCTCTATTCCACTAGGGGACGTTTTTTTTTAGGCTTTGGCCGAAGAATTGTAGTGGTTTTTTAACATGCTATCATTGATTCCACTAGGGATAAGAGTTTAATATTAATCCAAGTGGGGATTTTAAGAGTTTGTAAGGGTCTTAGTGCTCAAAAAATGATTTTCTTAAGGGCATATAATATTCTATATTTTCAGGGATTTTTTTGGATAATTTTATGATTTTTTGGGAATTTATAGGTATTTTCTTGTACAAAATCTTAAGGTAATGTCGATAAGTAGGCTTGAATGGGTGTCAATCAGTAACGACGGGGACTCCTAGGCTTCATTGGGAAGAGTAAAGGCGACTATCGATGGGTATGAGTTGGGGTCCACTGATCGACAGGCCCTTTAACCATCTATAAAAAGGGGGCGATCCCTCATCATTTTTCACACCTTCAAGTGCTTGAATCTTCTACTTTTGTCTTTCTTAAAACTGTTCTTAAGTCCTTTCTATTTCAAGACTTCAAATGTATTGATCTTCAAGTGAGATGTACAATAATGAGTGGCAGACTGTTGATGACTGGGACATCTTGGAGTGACGGTCTAGGGTGCCCCTCATGTTAGAGAATGAGAATTACTTTAATTTGTTTGAGCCTATAGCTGATAAGCGTATCTTTCTATGTGAGCCTACAGATCATCGTCCGTCTATGATGAAGAACCATAGTGGCTGTGTAAGTATGATGACTTTTGGCATTCCAATTTATTTTTTCTTTGTTCCTTGTGCTTAATGAAGGGTTTTTCCATCTGATTTCTTGAAGACTGACATAGCTCCTTTGAGAATTAAGTCTCAGGGGATGACTGGATTGAAGGAGGTTTGGGAGAAGCTCCTTACTATTAGGCACTGGATGGTGGCCCGTTAGCGCTGGCTTTAGATGAGACCACGTTCTATTAAAGTGTCATGGAATCCTAGGGAGAGGTGGGGGGACACTACCCACACATTCTATCTTGTATTTAGGGAAATTAATGTTACTCCCATTGGTGTCTAGAAGTTGTTAGGGTTGGATTACGAGGGGTTCTAGATATTGGTGGATCACACTTCGAGGGTGACACTGCAGGCGGTGCAGGCGGATGTAGGGGACATGGATACATTAGTGTTAGGGGATTCTATCCGAATTTATTCTTTGAGGGAGAATCTTTAAAGGAGGAGGGTGGAGGTGATCGACAAGCAACATGTGAGACAGACGACATGTCTGTTTATTTTGCTTCTGGTTGGTGTTTTCTTAGTGGCGAGGAGCTGTCGTCCATATTTGGATATCATCGTATCTGAGGATAATTTATGGCATCTAGATGAGCGATTGGGGGAGTATGACTTTGGCATCCCTTTATTCTTCATCGTATGCCTTCAATCGATTCCATTGAAAAAGTTTTATGGGAGCCACGTACCTTCTCGAGGTAACTTTTGTATTTTTTTCTTTTTATTCATTTCCTTACATTCTTCTTTTATTTCCATTGTTTATTTCTGTCCTTTTTAAACGTTATGAGGTTATTGAGCATAATACGCGGTTGATGGCCCTGAAGGATGAGGATTTTGGGGACTTCTACTACCGAATGTTTCGGTGGTGGAAGTCCAATCGGCGATCGAATCATTTCCTATCTTTGGTGGATGTACGACGGGTCCAAAATGCCTTAACGAGCGACCAGGTTAGCTTTCGTATTTTTGAAGTTCTTCTTATCATCTTTATTTCTTAAGTAGCTATTGATTCCATGGTTGTAATTGTAGGTGACCTTCTATCTCTAGGGTAACTTCGCGAGATACGTAGGTGACCGGCATGCATGCGCAAATGCGGCGATTGATTGCGCACGAGTTCGGGTACGTCTGATACCTGGGAGAGAGAGGTGGTGGTGGTCCCATCATCGACACCCCTATGTATATGAGGCAACTAAGAGAGATGTCAGGTGATTCTAGGGGAAGTAGAGATGTAGGTTACCCTTTTATGCACTACACAAATACAGTGGTGAGGTATGATTATTTGGACTTCGTGACGAGCGGGGTGATGCCCCCATTTATCTATGATTTTGAGAACATACCTCCACCCTCCACAGCTTTAGGTAGGGGAACCCAGTTCACCGGTGGGTTCATCCCAGAGCATAGGTGATGGTACATCGGCAGCAGTAGCAGAGGAGGCTATGATCATTCAGGTTACCCCCTTCTTAATAATTTCAACTGAGTAGCGGAAAGTTACTGAGCGTGAAGCACCGTCCTCATGCATCGATGTCTGGTTTGAAGGGCCTTAGAGATGAGGCCCTTTGACCTAATGTATTCTTTCTCTTTTCTTTTTGTTTCCATTTATTCTTTGTTTTCTTGTTTACTGACTAATTTGTCTTTTGATACTCCTTTTGCTAGCAGTAAGTTCGGGTGCCGACTAACTGGTTGGGTGATATCAATTATTGGATGACCTCCATGTCTGGTTATATAAAGAAATCATCTCCTTCCTGCTTTGCGCCACCTGCCACCTCAGATTAGGGTTCCATCTCTGGGAGTGGAGGTTCCACCACTCGTCGTTGGGGAAAGCATGTTCACCACAGAGGCTTAAGGGGAAACTTAAGGGTTCGAGCGAAGCCCCATTTTGTTTTTTTTGTTTTTCTTTTTCTCTACAAAATGTAATCATGTGAAGAAATAATATATATGAAAAATATGTATTTGCTTAGTGTTTCTCTTGATTTAATGACTTATCCTATATGCACTTTTAATTTTCTGCTGAGATTGTTTTATTTTTATAGAGATAAATATGGAAATTATAATGAAAGGTAAAATGTTTATTTGCTTTAGATAATGACGGAAAAAGTAATTAACTCTGAGGTTAATATTTCTTTTCATAACGAGAATTTTTTTTAACAAGAAAAGAAAAGATTTTTTTAATAAGAATTTATTTTGAGAATGAAGATGATTCTCGAGGGAAATATTTATTATTAAAACAATAGAGAAAATGAAAAGGAATGACCCGGGTGTAGTTTTTCAAAATAAGGATTTTTTTTTTTTGGAAATTGATTTTGGGCAAAAGAGGGATAGTAAAATTTTTAAAAATAAGGGGGCTACCGATCGGCATACCCTTTGACCTGCTTATCGACACGGGGGTCAAGTCAAATCAACCCCAGGCTTTGATTAAATTTTCCTGTATATTAGTGTACTTCTATAGGGATCAGAATTAAAAGAGTTTCTAGAAGAAAAAAAATTGCCAAGGATTTTGGGTCTAAAAGAGGGGTATGGGGTGTATTTTCTTCACCAGCACCCACATTTCCCCTCTTGCTTCTGATTTCCTATTTCCCATATGGTTCTTCCCATGTATGTAGAATTATCCTCTTATCTTGAAGGTTAGAGGCCATGTGCCTTTATAATGTTGATTATGATACTTTCAGCTTGCATCAGATTTCTCTATGGCGTAATACAATTATGGAACCTTGAGGACCGTGTTTTCCATTTTGGATGGGACGAGGTCTGTCCTACGGATAAAGAATTTTCAGAAATATTGGGGGTTACCCCCAGTGTCACGATGGCCATGCCCAATTTTTTTCGTTCTTCCCGAGAATTTTTTGCGGTGTTGTTCCATATTTCTCCTTCATCGACTTGACCGTCGGTTAATGGAGGGACAAGTTCTCTTCAGTCCGTGATGTATTCAGTGAGCTAGAGGGGTTTTAATGATGATGTATCCTCAAATTTATTTATTTGGGCCTTACTATTAGTCTCTTACTGGTGATAGGGGACTTCATAGTTGATCCCTAAGTGGCTGCAATAATGATATGGATGTCTTACGACCATAATCCAGCGGCGGTGGTGCTGGAAGAGACCCTAAATAGTCTTGATGCTTGAAAAGGGGACTGTTTAAATTTTCTGAGGTGGAGCCCACTAATGTTGTTCATGTGGCTTATAGGGAGGTTTCTTCTCATGTCCCCTCTTATGTTTCCCTTGGCAGGTGTGCGTAATTTCTTTGTCTGCTTCTCTTTATTTTTAGCCCATGAATAAATAACTTGATCAACTGGTTTGTGGAGCATGGAGACCGGTGTCTTCATTGTCCAGGGCCATGGTAGGGAGATTTTTGCCCTATTTTACAACTAGGAGAGTACATGTATGTGCATTTGGTTGGCTTCTATCAGACCTCCTTTTATTTCCCTTGATGGCCTCTACGCCATGTCGGATGGGAATAAATTATGCCTCCTCACATATCAAACTTCTTTTTGGTTGAGGATCTCATTGGATCATTGCAAATGATTCTGGGTTCCTTATGGTAGTGTCTCCAGCCATTTACCCATCCATCAATATCCATAGGAGGGGCTTGTCATGTGTCTGGGGACTACCTGAATTGTTTGTGGAAGCGGGTAGTGGTGAAGATCATGGAGGAAAGAACTTGGCAAAGGTGGTTTGTTTCTTTCGACACCATGGAGTAAGGTGTTGGAGTTTCATCCAAACTTGTCAGGTCGTGTATCTCCATTGAGCGCATACAGAGTGTTAACTAGGAGTGGGAAACTTGGGGACCTCCGAGTTTCGAAAATGATGACTAAGCAGGGTTTCCAGGTAGTTGAGGACAATATTTGTGAAGATGGGATAAAATTTTGTGAAGCTAGGATAATATGTGTTTTGGGCGATTTTTGTGTTTTTTTGCGGGGATGGGGATAATGTTTGTAAAGTTTATAGGGATAATTTTGTTTTAAGATGGTTTAGTGAGTGGAAAGGGGGTGGACTGTTTAGTTTCCTTTATAGATACTTTATGTAACATTTGTATTCCTTTATTAGGAATAAAAATAATTTTGATTATATTTTGTTATGCCACTTGATGTGTTTTGCATTTGAATTTTATATACCAATCGCTAAGGCATATATAATCATTTTTTTCAAGTAAATGATAAGATGGACCATCATTCTCAAAAGTTAGAAAAAAATAGCATTTTATAAAAAAGAAGGGGAGCATGCCTATGTATGGTCTACGGGCTGCCTATGTACCTCTAGGGGTTTTGAAAATTTTCATGAGTCTTATTTGAAAAGAAATGTTTTTGAGAAAATCAAGTCCCATGTAATTTTGGGTAGGGGAAATGAAGATTTGTTTAGAATAGAAGGGGGATTAGAAGATCCATAGTGCACTGAGATTTCGGACTAAGGGTAAAATTTCTTGAGACGGTCCAGGTTGACTAGACGCGCTATCTCTTATCCGTCAAGGTCTGTGAGGATAGCGGCACCGCCTGAAAAAATTATTTATAATGTAGGGACCGCTACAATTTGATTTGAACCTAGATAGGTCCTATGACCCCTTAAGAGCAAGTTCTCTTTCCTAGACACCACTATCCCGACTTTTTGATTGAAATATTGCTCTATCTAGTAATGATACTCCAGTGTATGATATAGAGCCTTAAGTCTCTTTTCATCCAAGAGTGATAGCTAATCATAGTAGCTTCGATGCCAATCTTCTTCGCTAACCCTTATTTTGATCATGTCATGTAGGAAAGGTGTTTCTAGCTCAAATGGTAGGACTTCTTTCATGCCATATACCAGAGAATAAGGGGTAGCTCCAGTAGGAATTCTGATTAAAATGCGATATCCCCAAAGGGCATATGGGATCCGGTTGGCCAAATCTCTGTAACTCTTGATCATCTTACTGATTATGGTTTGAGGCATTTATCTTAGGCTTGGGTCGGTAGGTAGAAGATTTATATCTCTAAATCTCATATTCATAGACCACTAATGTGACCTCAGCATTGAATTGGAGTCCATTATCTTCTACTAACTTGTAGGGAACTCCATGTCAGCAGATAATGTTCTTTTTAATGAACTTTGCCACTTTTTTGGCATTTAGCAGTGCATATGACTAGCCTTTGACCCATTGGTGAAGTAATCAATGGCTACCAAGATTATTCCGTGACCGTTAGATGATTTGGACATAATCTATGATGGAAATACCCTAAGTGGAGAAAGGCCAAGGAGAGGTCATATTATATAGTTCTCGAGGAAGCAAGTGTTGGAGACTGGAAAACTACTAGCATTTGAGGCATCTTCAGACAAAACCAGTGAAATCTTGAACCATAGTGGTCTAATAGTATCCTTGACGGATGATCTTCTTAGCAAACATATGACCATTCATACGAGGCCCGCATCCCCCACTGTGAATCTTCTGCATCATTTATTCAATATCAACCCCTTCTATGTAGTGCAAATGGGTTTTATCGATGTTTCACTTGAAAAGTTCTTTATCACAAATGAAAAATTGGGGAATCAGTTTACGAAGGGTCGCACGTTCCTTCTTATATGTGTCTTGGAGATATTTACCATATTTAAGGAGGCACCAAAGGTCATAGTACCATAACCCAGCCATATGAAAATCTTCCTCAGTGATGAGCTCAATGTGGTAGAAGTGAGTAGACATAGCCTATTTCTGAATCAGGGGAGGGGACATTGTTATTTTTTCGAGCATATTGACCATAGAGGCTAGGGTTGTAAGGGCATCGGCTAGGATGTTCTTTATATGAGGCAACTAGTGGAAGGTGACATCTTTGAACTGGGAGACCACTATTTTAGGTGTGCATAGATGGGTAGGAGCTTCTCATATTTGACTTTCCATTTTTTGAGGATTTATCTGACAATGAGGACAGAGTCCCCATAGACGTTTAGGTGTTGAATTCCTTTCTTAATGGTCAATTGTGGTCTAGAGTGCTTGTCTTATACTCAGTCATATTGTTGGTGAAAGGGAAGTCTAATTTAATGGAAATGATGGTAAAAAGGATTGTTCATCTGTACCATAAGGTCAATTCGTGCACGGGATGGACTATTGGAAAGGATATTTATAGCCCTTTGAAGATTCATTGAGCTTCGCTCAATATGAATAGTTGATCGGAGTCAAACGGGGCTTGAGAGTTCTCGGTGACCTCAAGATCAATTTTTTATAGTGACACAGATCGTTTATCTGAACTTTAACACCAATTCGTGCACAGAGAGGATCACTGAAAAGAATATTCAGAGCCCTTTAAATATTTATTAAGATTCTTCTCAGACAAAAAAGTTGGCCGAAGTCAAACGGGGCTCTAAAGCCCCCGGTGGCCTCTAGATCGGTACTCAGAGTATGACCTAGAGTTTGTGGTGAACGAGTGAGTTCTATGGACCTAAGGAGGTGCTTGGGGGTTCATAGGATGAGTGTCTACATTATCATGGAGTTTCCTCGAAGATTGATTGGTTTAATGGATTCGACTTTGTATATGCCTCCTCACACATATGCATGAGCATTTTAAATATTAACTTCACATGTATATTTGAGCTTTGTGAGATGTTCTTCCATCAATTTTATCATCTACATATTTTTGTGACTATGGGGGATTCGTGCACAAAATCACCATTACCCGTGATCTTTATTTGATTAGTATTTAAAAATATATGAAGGTGCATGGGAAAGGGCTACGAAAGTATCAAATCTCCTTTGCAGGAAATCCACTGTTGGTAAGAGACTAATGAAAAGATTCAAGGAAATAAAATTAGGGAAAATGCTAAAGTCGAACATAGTTTAGTGTGTTTGATCTATCAAAATAAATTACTTCAAACGAATTAAGAAAAGAAAAGAAAAGAAAAAATGATATATGTTTATCTTTTGGGGGTGTTTAGTTGAAGGTCAACGGGTTTAAACGATGAATCCTAGTTATGCTTATTTTTTCATGATGCTATTGATTTGTAAAATCATCAATATTCTAAGCTTGTGTGCATTGTGATTATTTATTTATTAAGTTCATCTTAATCTTATCACTACAGACTAAATCTTAGTTTGATAAAGTTTTGCGACCAATTAGAACTTCTTGAACATATTTGAGTGTTTGGATTATAATTCATTTGTATCTTCTTCGCGCCCGTTAATTCTATCCCACGTGTTTAGACACATTGATACTATGCTAGAGTGTAAAGCTTATGTTTTTTGTGTCTAGTTTTGTGGTCATATATACCTATATATGTGTGTCAGAAATTCATTAGTATGTATTGCATATAATATATATGGTATCCGATTTTGACTCTTTGCTGTTTACATTAGTCCATGGTTTTCACATACTTGATCATAGTTTGGATTAATTATGCTTGAGTTGTTGTGTTGTTTTTGTAAAATCTTATACTTGAGAAAATTTTCAAAAATAATTGATGAATCCTTTGATATTTTTATTATATGTGCATTATTTCTATATCTTTTAATGATATCTTACTTGTTATATGTGATGCTTTATATTTCATGTTTAGTTTCCACTCCTTTATCTATTGTGGATAAAAGGGGGGAGAACAAATTAAGGGGATGATTTGATGATGTGTTTGATTTATGGAAGAGATTGCATTATGAGTTTTATTTTTATTTTATATTTAAAACTCTATGCATCACTGGTATTTCCTTCGTTTCATGTGTGTTGGTATCCAAACGAAGAACAAATTACACCGCGTGAAGACAAAGTTCTCCAAGGGAAACACAAGATGAGATTGAAAACAAATTTTCACTATGTCGTTCCATTTCTAGGGTTTGGGAAAGGTATTAAGATTTTTATTATCATATAGAAGTATTTATTGTAAATTGGGTTTCGATTAGTTTTGTACCGAAATAGCCAAAGGTGGAAATTTGTGAGCGCAAATATCTTAGATTGGCTTTATATTTGTATTTATTTTCACTTTAGCATATTTGACGTATCCCGTTACAAACCGCCACGCAAAGACACGTCGAACCGATCTCCAACATCTCCAAGTTCAATATTCCTCTACATATCATGAAGGTATAAACCTTTTAGGAGTTCTTAATTATTCACATTTATATTTGGTATGTGTTTTAAGAAAATTCGGGGCAGAATTTTTAAAGGATTTTAAAATAAAAAATTGTTTATCCCATTCGAACGAGTTCTTAAATCGTTAAAACGACTTCGTCTTCTCGTTCAATCAGCGCATTAAACAAACTTCTAAAGATAATTCTCTGCATAACAAGTCTTACTTTGTTAGAAGTTGCTTTAGACAAGATTATAGTCTCATTCAAACGAACTAAGGTTCTCATTCAAATGAGATGCTATTCTCGTTCGAATGATTTTAATTTTCATTCAAACAAGTTTCCGCCTCGAATTTGGTGGCAGGTCTATAAATACAGGTATTGAGTTCTTCTTTCATAGGACTTTGGAAAAAAAGTGAACAGAATAATAGGACCAAAGTTATTTATATACAAACTTTACGAAATTCTTTAGATTCTTAAATTTACATCCCCAAATATTTTGTGAATCCTTTTAAAACTCTAGAAATTTTTGCATCTTGCATACACCATGTTGAGAGGATTTTCTATAGCTTACCTTTTAACCAAATGGATCACAATTGAAGAAAGAAGAAGGATGATAGGTGGATACCGAGGGTAGACCGCTACCTATAGATGACTCTGGACTGATCCATTTTCTTTATAAGCTTTTTGAAGACAGTGAATGTTAAGCTTAGTCGGTCTAAGTAGTTTGTAAGTTGATAGTTAAAGGTTCTGCTTGAAAAGGGATTTTTCCTCATATCTCTGAGTTTGCATGGTTGGTTTGATATTTGCAATTATACATTAAGAAAACATATTTTCATGAATGCCTAATTTAATTAAAGATTAAAATTTGACAAAAATTGGATTTGTGTGTGTTGGGATTTAAATTGAAAATTACAAAAATAGATTTTTTTATGGTTGCCATCCTTGAAGAGCATGTTCACTATGCGCTTTCAATTGGAATCAGAGCATCCACTCTATCATTCTCTATAACCACGTCCTAGCATTTTGGTAGGAAAAATAGAATAAGATCGAACAGGTACAATTGTTAATTATGAACTCCACGATTTTCGATGTAGTTAAATTGTTCGATCTAATAACATAGGTATAAGTTTTGTCGAATTGTAACATCTTGTACTTTTTTTCTATTGATTATCATTGTTCCTCATATATCCAAAGAAATATATAAGACGATGTGAATATGAGTCCTACAAGTAATGTATCTAATTCATAACTAACTAGTTATTATTTTTTTATTTTGGCGAAAATCAAGCGTCCGTGTAGATACGTCAATCTTAGTTATTGGTTTCCTACCGCAATGAAAAAAAACTAAACATTAACTACACTCAAATGAATTATAACAGCGAGTCCGAGTATCGAGAATCCACAGGGATTGTTTGACAGATTTTAATTGATTTATTACTTCAAAAATAAAATTGTAAAGGGTGATGATGTTTAAAAGGTAAAGGGGAAAAGGAAATAAAAGTAGGGAGGAATAATAAAATGGGAATAGGGACACATCCCTGTTATGGGCTAAACAATGCGTAAAAAGGATTTCGATTCGAAAACATTTAAACGAGCATATTAAATTAATTATAAACATTACATAGGAAGGTAACTAACCCAAAAATGTGATATTAAACAATTAATCGAAAATGGTCACACATGAATTAATTTTAAAATATCCCTATAAACACTAACGTTGCGTGACAAAAAAAATTAATCGTCTAATATTTCAACTATATTACATGAGGTTTCAATTAAATGATTTTGACCAAAAACCTAGATTTCAAAGCTCGAGACCCATTAATGGTGGAAATATAACCCCAACCCTTAAACTAGCTACTAGACATAACTAAAGCAAGAAATAAACTTAACCAGCGAAACTAAATACAAGGCAAGCAAATGAATAACAAAGCATAAAATAAAGGAAATACAAATGAAATTAAATAAAGAAAACAATGAATGGTAAAATATACTAACATGAATGGGTACAATGTGGCCTACCCTCAGGGACACTCCCTATCCCCTAAATTAAAATAAAGTAAAATTAGTATCCGCCCCGCAAATATTGATAAATATAAATCAAAATTGAAATCGAAATCGAAATTAACATATAAATAAAAATACATTACCTGTAGTGTCACCCAAACAGCTAACTTGAGCTCATATAGCACCTCCTTCCAACTAATGTACCTCGGGCAATCATGTCACATATAATTCTCTTCATATTTGAACACTAAGAAATGCCATAATCCTATGGATTTATGCGCTGCAAATTCCTTCCAACCGTTGTGTAGCAAAAAATCAGCAGTCGAAGTTGTCAATTCCACCTTTCAATGGTCTCCCATGTTTTGCTAGAGGTTCCAAGTGGTGGGGTATGGAAAGTGGAATTGACAACTTCAACTGGTGATGTTTGGCTGCATAACGATTGGGAAGAATTTGCAGAGCATAACTCCATAGGATTATAGCATTTCTTAGTGTTCGGATGGACTAAGAGATTCGATCTCCTCTCCACAAATAGGACACCCCAAATAACTATATACAAATCACCTATTAAAGGTAAAAAGCGTATATTCGTGGATTAGTATAAACAAAACTTAGATGTAGTTGGAATATTTATGTATTAATCTCCTTTCCACACATGCACACCACACAAGAGTGAAAATGATAAAGTGAAAATCAATTAAAAGAATTGAAAATGGATGTTTCAGTACAAATTGAAATATTTATTACAAATTGAAAAATTATTTCAAATTCGGGTTATCATAAAAAATGGATTGATATTCGGTAGGAGCAGCCAAGTCATCCACACTACTATTTAGATTCCTTTGAGCGTGTTGGACAATTGACCTCGGCTCGTTGTTGATATACTCCGAATAAAACACTTGCTTAAACTTTTGAAATGCACAAACAAACGGCTAATCGCTCACGTGGTCGTTTCTCTTCAACTTGGACGAGTCACCCATGATCAAATTGGTGACAGGATCAACTTTACAAGCATTTTTATCCTCAACTCTTACCCAATCACAGTAAAATACAACCTCTTTGAATCTTATATAATCCAATTCAAATATATTTTGGATTACACCATAGTAAGTCATTTCATCTTCAACGAGGTTTTTATCTTTTGCGCTCGCTCGAAAGATAGTAAGAGCTTTGTATGAAATTCCCGAGTTCTGTACATTTGTACTTTCCTCGTACACTTTAGTGCCGAAAATGTAATCGTTCAATCGATACTTTTTGTACTCTTGTACCACGAACAAGGGTCCAGTGGCTAGACGAGCAAGCCTTGATGTCACATCACCCGTCTTTAGGAGCTGAGAATATAGATAAATTAATTATATTAGTGGTAACATTTGAGTGTAATGTAACGTTATATAACGACTGTTTTCATTATAATTACCTCTTGTATCAACCATAACCTAAATTCACTGTCTGATTGTACTATTGTTTTTCGTCTTTTATTGTTCTCACAGGCTTCATATTTTCCGCATATTACAAAATTAATCATGTATAAAATAATCTAAAGTAATGTTAAACATTATAATAATCGAAACTTACTTTTTCCATTCTTCGACATCTTCATGTGTGTCAAATAGATAACAAGCTACTTGTTCATGTTGCAAACTCGTTAATTTCACTCGTTTTCCCGTCACATTACCACCATCATCGACGAGCTCATCCGTGTCATCAACGTTGGTCGAGTCAGGCATATATTCCCAAGTATATATTGATGACTCCACGGTGATGTATTCCTCTGCAATTGATCCTGTAATGTATCGCGTATTCTTGACGTAATATTTAAAAACTTTCATCAATCTTTCAAACGGATACATCCACCAATATCTAACTGGACCACAAAGAAGTGCCTCGTCACATAGGTGTACCAACAAGTGAACACTTATGTCAAAGAATGGTGGGGGAAAGTACTTCTCTAATACACAAATCGCTTCGATCACAACCAATTTTGCAGCCACTATGTGTTCTCGATTCACTAACTTCTCACACAAGAGGGAGAAGGTAATACTAATTTGCATAATAGCCCTACATAAATCCTTCTGCTTGGAGAAACAGTGCTTAAACAATAGAGGAACCAATTGCATGATCACATGCCAATCGTGGGACTTACACTTATGTAAATCATAAGTAGCATAATTCACAATCCTTTGCAAGTTGGATGAAAAAGTAGATGGTACCTTCAAATTATATATTGTGTCTAGAAGCAACTTCCTTTCCCCACTCGTCAAAGTAAACGCACCAGGGGGAATTATTGTCCTTCCCCTACTATCTTCTTTCAACCATAGTTGTGGCTTAAGTTTTAACGATTTAAGGTCTTTTTGTGCATTTTCTCCATCCTTCAAATGACTCCCTCTAAGGCAAGTACCCATAATATGTTCAGCGAAGTTCTTCTCTGCATGCATCACATCCAATACATGGCGCCCGGGTAATTCTTCAAATAAGGCAAGTCAAATAAAATTGACCTCCGAGACTATGCCTTTCTTATCTCAGTTTCATTCCCAGTTGGGGTCTTCTTATGCTTGACATTCTTAAATTTGGGATTCTTACCTGGCATATTAGGGCCACATTCAGAAGATTTACTTTCAATTTTTGAACCCGAAAGTTGTCTCGATGGTAGCCTATGTTCAACTCCGCCCAATAAAAAATGGGAACCTTTCTCATATCTGAAACTATGAGCTGGGGGTAAAAACCTCATGTGGCGATGGTATACATTTTTTAAGGTAGAGGATAGATGAAGAGATTCAGTCTCCTCTCCACAAATAGGAGACCCCCAATAACCATGTACTACACAACCGGATAATGTCCCATAAGCTGGAAAATCATGAATTTCCCATATCAAAATAGCTTTCAGTGTAAACTCTTCTTTTCTAAAAGAGTCAAATGATTGCACACCCCCTTCCCACAACTCATTTAATTCTTCTACCAACGGAGCAAGGTAGACGTCAATGTCATCACTTGGTTCCTTTGGCCCAGGTATCAACAAAGCCATCTTCGAAAATTCAGGTCTCATTCACTGTGAAGGAGGGAGGTTGAGTGGGGCTAGGATCACTGGCCATACACTCTGATTGGTGCTTAGATTTACAAATGGATTGAAACCATCTGTTGATATAGCCAAACGAATGTTGCGTTGTTCCCGAGCAAAATTGGGATACTCAAAATTCATCGTTCGCCAGGCAGTAGAATCAATAGGATGACGCATGATATTACCCCCTACTTCTGCCCTAGTATGCCAAGTCATTGCCTCTGTAATCCATGGTACTGTGAAAAATCGCTTTAATCTAGGCCCAACAGGAAAATATTTCAATACTTTTTTAGGCACTTTTGAGCTTGTGCCTTCCTTACTAGTAGATTGGACATATCTAGGTTCATCGCATACCGGACAAGGATCGATATTTTCATACTCCTTTCGATATAGTATGTAGTCATACACACAAGCATGAATCGATTTATATTTCATTCCCAAACCTTTCAAACTATTCATCATAACATGATAGCTATTTGGAAGTGTATTCACCTTGGGTAATAAGCCCTTCACCCATTTCAGAATTCCCGTCACGCTATTGCCAGACAAACTGTACTGCAATTTCAAATTGTGCAAACCAACCATGGCATGTAAAGTTGTTTGATCTTTCTCACAACCAGAGCATAACGGTTGGGTCGCCTTAAATTTTAAACTTTGGTATTCATCGTAAAGTTTTATCGTGTTATCTTCACGAGCACTTGAATCTTCTACTTCATCAGTAACCTCATTCTCCTCTGCTTCATAAACTCCGTGTGCATCATCAACTAAATCCTCTAACATATTATGATCTACGTCTGTAATACCCCGAATTTCTAAATATTTTATTTAATTAAATTGAAGAATTAAATGAGAAAATAGAGCTTAATTTAAATTACGTAAGAGGAGTAATTTAATGGGATTTATTAAAAATTATAATCTTGGAATATCAATCGGGAGATGGTTACCGATTTATATTGCCTCATTAAATTTACTTAGTGCGAGTGGTAAATAGTTACTTAACGCGTATAGACCGTGTTGGGGTGAGAATGAGTAATATTTTTTATGTGACTCAAATAATAATTTAGAGGTCACAGATGAGTCCGGAAGGGTCAAATTAGTCAAAATAGTACACCCGGGGGTACTAGTTGAGTCCCGAGGTAATTTTGGACTAAACCGAGACCATTCGGGGGCATTTTGGTCTTTTAACATGAGAGGGTATGGAGACCTCCGAAATTGAGAGCTTTATATCAGCCGTATGATAGAGGGGTTAGGGTTATAAAGCCCATGAAAACACACCATAGCCATTACAGATAAGAGAGAAACCATTCTCAAGGCAAAAGGAAGAATTGGGAAGGATTCAAAGGAGATTTTCACTATCAACTTGTTGAGGAAGAAGGATTGAAGGATGAAGATCATCAATCATCAACAACAACCATGAAATCAGACCCTACTGATCATAAGGCAAGTTGTTTATTGCAAAAATTATAAAGTTGTAATACCCATGTGTAGGGTTTTTGAATAGTCTTGTTTAAATCAATATCTTGATAGGAGAATGATGATATTTATACATGTTGGGATAGGAATCGCATGTAGAATGGTATAACTTATGTAGAGGATTAATATTCAGATTAGACTTGACGATTTTTTGGAATAAAATCTGGATTTTGAATGAAAATATGGAAAGAACACCATAACTAGGGTTTCAAGAAATTCTGGGCTTAATTCACTATTTCTTTAAAGGAATTTGAGTTTTGAGGTATTTGACACGTTGGAAATTGTCCTAGTATATGTAAAAATATGTTAGAATCATCGGGTCAAAGTTTGGTGGACTATAATGGAGTTTGAAGATTTGTTAATGGAGGAAAAATCTTAACGAAGAAGACAAACTGCGTCTGTCCCTGTTCGATCGATCGATCGATCACGAACTATCGATCGATCGACTATGTCGATCGATCGAACCCAGCCGTCGATCGATCGACGCAAGCTGTTTCCCGAAATTTTTGTGTTTAATTATTCGTTGATTTTCGGGAATGAATGAGTATCCTAGGATTTACATTATACTTATATGGGAGTGATAATAAGACCAATAGGTATATTATTGAGGTCCGATAAGACCATTGGGAGTAGGGCTTGGATTACGGACCAAGGAGAATAACCCGATTTAGTAGAGTATCGGGGACTTCGGAAATTGAGTTACGGGGCGAAGTAAATTCAATTTAAGTAATAGACCAGTAGGGTAAGAAATAACTACTGCAATTATATGTAAGGGGTAACTAGGACCCTTAGAGTTGTGTGAATACTCAAATAAATGTGATTAATGAGATAAATCGTAAAGCGAATATTGTCTGGTAGATCTATAAGATTAAAATATTATGTACGTATATAATTAATTGGTCGTGCGTGTACCTACTGAATTATGTGATCTTTTAGGTCGAGAGATTTGTACCTAAATTAATTATGTTAGGGTCGATGAGACATTCGAACTAACATAAAGTTATTCTATGTTTGGGGTCGATGAGAAATGCTGAACCAAACCTTGAACTGGTGTCGCGATGAAAGAGTCCTGAACCAGAATATGTGTATATATATATTTTTAAAAATAGTTGCGGTCGATGGATAATTCCGAACCAACTCTCACTTGGGGTCGATGTATCATTCCGAACCAAGAATCATTTACGTGTGTATATAAATAATTGGGGTCGATGTATCATTCCGAACCAATTCTTACTTGGGGTCGATGAATCATTCCGAACCAAGAGTCCTTTATGTGTATAAAAAGGGAAAAATAGTAATGACTGATATTTAGTATATATTGTGTGAGAAATATATATACTTGGTGATATTCTACTTTTGTGTATTAGTAGATTGATATATATTATGTATTTAAAGATACATACTGAATTGGTAAGTTAAGTAGTGAAACTTAATTACGAAATGAACCTTTAGATAGAGAAAATCTATTTAGTAATTCAAGTAGCGAAACTTAATTACACAAGTGGGAAGTCAACAATTGTGAGAATTGTAGTAATTTTAGTAGTGAAACTAAATGAGAAGTATTGAAAAATAATATAGATGAAATGTTACCTGAGAATTAATTAACATACGTGAGATGTTAGTGAAACGGTTGTACCGTATGGGCGGTAATGGAACTTAAGTATAGATAAGTTCAGATGATTACTTAGTCATAGATAGCTTGGAAGATATGGCTAGGTAGGCTAAGTGTAGAACTTTAGGTGTGCACAAGAGATGAGGGGTGATTAAACTCAAGAAAGTGTACGAGAACCTAGCATGTGTAATCAATAACCGCATTTTATATTGTGATAAATGCTTGTTAAATATTTTCAAAATGTTTTGAGGACTAACTCTTGCTATAAAATATTTTCAAAACCTTTTAGGTGTCCAGCCACAGGGACGCCTTGTATGATGATTCCATTCCAGGGACTCGGAGTTGTAGCACAGTGGATGCTTACAGGATTTTGACTAGACGATATCTCTCATTCAGATCTAGTACAGGATCTCACACTATTCTATATATGGACTTGTTGTCCGGTATTAGTCTTAGATGTTAGTTTCATACTAATGGTTATTCTATTGTTGTTTAGGATTTTTAGCCGATGGTTTATTTGGTAATACTTTTGTTCTGTTGTACTTTTACTTTGTTGATTGGGTTATAGTATATGATTATTTTTACTTTGTTCCGCATGGTTGTTTTATCTGTTTTAAGAAAGATAAAATTTGGCACCGGTCTAATTTTACTTAGGGGATTAGTAATTAAAAAGTTTTCGACAGTGATGCTAAGAATGAACCATTTGAGAAACCTGTTTTAATTTAATAAAGGCCTGACCACCCGATGTTTAATTAGGCGGGGTGTCACGGATGGTATCAGAGCATCAGGTTCTAGTGTCCATATGATCTATACGGCTTACTACGTTTTCAGCGTATCGTTTGATTGATATAGAGCCCTATCTTAGGATTATTGTACTCCTCTACGTACGTAGTTTACGTTCTCCTGCTATTTAGTAGATATAGTGTTATATATACGAGTTCGATTGGGCACGGTACGTCGAATATGGTGGTAGGACCAGCATTGGCGTTAGAAGGACTGCAGGAGGGAGGAGCTCGGCATAAAGCATGGGGTGTTAGAAGATGGTAATCATAGGAGAGATGCCCGTTGTCGAGGTCACTCCTAGCGTATAATGGAAGTAGATGCTGCAAGGGTTGTTGAGGCATAGCAGGCATTTTCCAAGTGTCGCGACGGCAAGGGGGAATACTAATCTAGACCCGCCCAATGCAGTGATAGTGGGAGGGAGTCTGAAGAAATTTTTGATGAGAACGAGCCGTAATATGTGATAAAACGGCGACTGTGCATGGTAACCAATGGAAGTAGAATGTACAGAGGTTTTGGAATTTAGGGATAGAGTTGAAATACCAAGAAGTGAAAATTTGGGTAAAATTTTTTAGGCAACGTGGCGGGGATACCAGTCACCACATCCGGATAGAGGGTCCATATACAAATAGAGGAACCTTACATATAGTTTAACCGCAAAGTTCTCCAATGATGATTCAGAAGCAGAAGGAATGGGAATATCTAAACCCCTCACGTGAAATCCTGGTAGAGACCAATCGTGAGAGAGAAATTTATCCATTGAAGTGAACTTGTACCGAGGAGATAGGTATAAAGGAAAAATAGCCCTTGAGAGAATGGACTCTCGAGTTGTAGTTCGCAATTTTGGTAAAACTCTTCTTGGACGACTTATGTACATGAAGGCAGTATGGTACTTCTTACAAGGTTGGGGTAAATTCTCCTAGGGGGCGAAGTTAAGAGAGTTTAAGGATTTAGTCAAAGAGTAAGACTGGATGTAATGGGACTGGTGCAAGCCATAAGTGGAAACACACTAGAGGATTTAATGATTAGATTCTAAGTCGGGACTGTTAAGCCTCGTAGTGCGTTCCTCTTGGTCAGCGGAACTAAGGGAACCAGGATGATAGTGCTCAGAATCGAGGCTACCAAGTCCGAGAGGAGGGATACCCCAAACCGATCAGTGTGGCCTGGAGTAAGGGGATTTTTATAAATATGTCTAGTGTGGTTTGTTGGGCCACGCGTTTTATTTTAGCTTGAAGTTATTTGAGGAAATAATAACTCTGATAAGTTTTGCATTCCGGAGAGGACAAGCGTGTTATGTCCGAAAACCATCTGAACCACCAGAGCGATGGATAAGGAAGTATATGGGTTTTAGCCTCGAGTGAATGGGGTATGTGATGATACCTCACCTGAAAGAGGGTCGAGTTGTCATTATTCATCAATAGGTGAGGGACTTCAGGGATTATGAACATCTCATAGTAATTGATTCCGGTGTGTAGGAACCTAAATGATGTGAGTCAATGTATGTCGTATGACTGCTGAGCGGAGAGATCGAGCTCGCTGTTGTAATTAGTGCTAAGGACTTAGTGATAGTATAAGCGCAGTGCCACTTGACTCCTTTAGAAATATTGGGGTATGGTTGCACATAATGTCGAGGAATGAAATTTAAGTATCTTGACTATGTGTTGTTCCGACAATGCTCAGTAAGAATACATGGGGAGAAGTCCCTTATTTAAGTTCGGTTTCTAAAGGGAATACGACTGATCTTTTATGCACGACAGGAGAAGAGACATTGTTAGATACTAGGGCATCAGTGGAGCCGGTAGTGTTGTGGAGAAACACTGAAAGGCTTACCTCACCACGAAGGGATAAGTGGGACTTTGTGGGCAAGGATTTGATTTTTGGTCTATAGGGTATTGAGAATACCCACAAGATTGTAGTCACGTCGTGTAGACTAGGCTGGAGTTAAGGAAAAGCATGTTACGGGTGCGACATTTGCAATGTTTTTGCAAATGTGCACGGAGAGAAGGGTGTATGGGCACCCTAGTCAATTGGATTCCTTAGACATCCGAGATAGAGGGATGCGGAAATTTTTTTATACGACGGTGGGGAAGTTAGGAAACAAGTCGTATCGATGAAATGGGTTGAACATCATGGGAGATAGACGATGATCCAAGATTATATGTGCTGAGAGATCCAGCACACCCTATGGGATGAAAGTCGGTGGGAAACCGTTCAAAGGTTATCTCTTGATATGGGAGACCTAACTGTGGTGAAGAAGTAGCGCAAGGTGCTACTTGACTGAGTGTTGTGAGTGACTTACGTGTTACTAAAATGTTTATTCTTATAAAGTAACCAACCCCAAAAAGTGTGCCAATTGCGAAGAGTGTACGGATTGTAAAGTATAATAAACCCGGAGAGAAAGGGGAATAGAGTACCACTTGAGGAAAGATGACGTAAGTGGGAAGCGATGTTGAGGAGAGACATAGTGAGATTGTCTCCAGATACACCTCTAGTTAATAGAGCGAGATAGACTCGAAATGAGCAACCGGAATGTGGTAGTGAACCTACATTTCCAATGATGGAATGAGGAGATAGACTTATAAATTATTGATGGGTTGTGAACATCATAATTAAGCCAATATTTCGTTGGGGTAGCGAAATGGGGTGACCGGGATGGATTAGTATGTAGTTGAAAAGGGAGAGTGCACGGTGCCTCTCTACATGATTGTGAATCAGGATGAAATCCTAAAATTCCACCCTGTGAGAGATGGTCAGGAAGGAATAGAGATAAAGTTTTATTTTGAGTATGTTGTGTTACCTACGACTCAATGTTAGTGAGAAAGAATGATGATACGCCCTTATGATAGTGGAATTTTGGAGAAGCCCACTGATCAATTCATAGGTTGAATGTATGCCTATAAGAGCATATTTATAGGTAGAGTGAGTGCCTATATGGACTGTACATGAGGATTAGGTTCATGGGTACCGATTACGAACAATACATGTACTTTGAGGTGTGGTTCGAGGAGACATTTCAAACTTTTAGTCCTTAACGCGTGATATGAGGACATTCTATTGGAGTGTGACATTTTAGGGTATATGAAATGTGAAATATATGGCTCACAAATTGTATACTCATGTGCGATGAGATATATATACATATATTGGTGCTCAAGATGTGATTCCGAGACAAGTAATTAATCACTATTGGTGATCGAGGTGGAATTTCGAGCCAACAACCCCAAAAGTGTTATAGAAGGGGGTGATTATAAAATAAGTGTTGATAGTATATGTTATGTGTACGATATATATACCTATTGATTTTTCCTACTTATGTGCGATAGTAAGTGTGCTTAATCTTTGTATTGGGGTCGATGATGTTCCGGACCAATACATGAGGGATCGATTTAGGGTCGATGATTTTTCGAACCAAATCGATGATAAATATTGGTCTCGACGGAAGGTCTGATCTGACATGTGCATTACAATTACCTTGGGGTCGAGGGATTCTCGGACCATTGTAAATGATAGGATTATTGGGGCCGATGATTTTTGTCGAACCAATTTTCCTTAAAGTATATTGTGTGTGAAATATATACCTTATAATATTCTACTTACGAGTGATAGTAGACACTTAGATGTTATATAGAGATATACATCAAATGGGTAAATTAAGTAGGGAGAAACTTAATTTCAAGAATTAACGTTGGATTGGGAAAATCTATGAGAAATTAAGTAGTGAGACTTAATTATGATATATGCGGGATGGGTAACATGTGATAAGAATTTATAATGAAGCAAGGCATGTACTTGGGGCGACCGTTAGGATGTTATGATTTGGTATTGGGTATTAGAGGATGCAATTATATTTAAGGTCCTTAGTCTTAATACCAGCCTTATCCTAATTTCGAGGACGAAATTCCTGTGCAAGGGGGGAAGTATGTAATACCCCGTATTTCTGAATATTTTATTTAATTAAATTGGAGAATTAAATGAAAATATACATCTTAATTTAAATTACGTAAGAGGAGTAATTTAATGGGATTTATTAAAAATTGTAATCTTGGAATATCAATGGGAGATGGTTACCGATTTATATTGCCTCATTATATTTACTCAGTGCGAGTGGTAAATAGTTACTTAATGCGTGTAGACCGTGTTGGGGTGAGAGTGAGTAATATTTTTTAAGTGACTCAAACAATAATTTAGAGGTCACAGATGAGTCCGAAAGGGTAAAATTAGTCAAAATAGTATACCCGGGGGTACTAGTTGAGTCCCAGGGTAATTTTGGACTAAATCGAGACCATTCGGGGGCGTTTTGGTCTTTTAACATGAGAGGGTATGGAGACCAACGAAATTGAGAGCTTTATATCAGCCGTATGATAGAGGGGTTAGGGTTAGAAAGCCCATGAAAACACACTATAGCCATTAGAGATAAGAGAGAAACCATTCTCAAGGCAAAAGGAAGAATTGGGAAGGATTCAAAGGAGATTTTCACTATCAACTTGTTGAGGAAGAAGGATTGAAGGATGAAGATTATCAATCATCAACAACAACCACGAAATCAGACCCCACTGATCATAAGTCAAGTTGTTTATTGCAAAAATTATAAAGTTATAATACCCATGTGTAGGGTTTTTGAATAGTCATGTTTAAATCAATATCTTGATAGGAGAATGATGATATTTATACATGTTGGAATAGGAATTGCATGTAGAATGATATAACTTATGTAGAGGATTAATATTCAGATTAGACTTGATGATTTTTCGGAATAAAATCTGGATTTTGAATGAAAATATGGGAAGAACACCATAACTAGGGTTTCAAGAAATTCTGGGCTTAATTCACTATTTCTTTAAAGGAATTGGAGTTTTGAGGTATTTGGCACGTTAGAAATTGTCCTAGTATATGTGAAAATATGTTAGGATCATTGGGTTAAAGTTTGGTGGACTAAAATGGAGTTTGAAGATTTGTTAATGGAAGAAAAATCTTAACGAAGAAGACAAACTGCGTCTGTCCCTGTTCGATCGATCTCGAACTATCGATCAATAGACTATGTCGATCGATCGAACCCAGCCGTCGATCGATCGACGCAAGCTGTTTCCCGAAATTTTTGTGTTTAATTCTTCGTTAATTTTCGGGAATGAATGAGTATCCTAGGATTTACATTATACTTATATGGGAGTGAGAATAAGACCAATAGGTATATTATTGAGGTCCGATAAGGCCATTGGGAGTAGGGCTTGGATTACGGACCAAGGAGAATAACCCGATTTAGTAGAGTAACGGGGACTTCGGAAATTGAGTTACGGGGCGAAGTAAATTCAATTTAAGTAATAGACCATTAGGGTAAGAAATAACTACTGCAATTATATGTAAGGGGTAACTAGGACCCTTAGAGTTGTGTGAATACTCAAATAAATGCGATTAATGAGATAAATTGTAAAGCGAATATTGTACGGTAGATATATGAGATTAAAATATTACATACGTATATAATTAATTGGTCGTGCGTGTACCTACTAAATTATGTGATCTTTTAGGTCGAGAGATTTGTACCTAAATTAATTATGTTAGGGTCGATGAGACATTCCGAACTAACATAAAGTTATTATATGTTTGGGGTCAATGAGAAATGTCGAACCAAACCTTGAACTGGTGTCACGATGAAAGAGTCCTGAACCAGAATATGTGTATATATATATTTTTAAAAATAGTTGGGTTCGATGGATAATTCCGAACCAACTCTCACTTGGGGTCGATGTATCATTCCGAACCAAGAATCATTTACGTGTGTATATAAATAATTGGGGTCGATGTATCATTCCGAACCAATTCTTACTTGGGGTCGATGAATCATTCCGAACCAAGAGTCCTTTACGTGTATAAAAAGGGCAAAATAGTAATGACTGATATTTAGTATATATTGTGTGTGAAATATATATACTTGATGATATTCTACTTCTGTGTATTAGTAGATTGATATATATTATGTATTTATAGATACATACTGAATTGGTAAGTTAAGTAGTGAAACTTAATTACGAAATGCACCTTTAGATAGAGAAAATCTATTTAGTAATTCAAGTAGCGAAACTTAATTACACAAGTGGGAAGTCAACAATTGTGAGAATTGTAGTAATTTTAGTAGTGAAACTAAATGAGAAGTATTGAAAAATAACATAGATGAAATGTTACCTGAGAATTAATTAACATACGCGAGATGTTAGTGAAACAGTTGTACCGTATGGGCGGTAATGGAACTTAAGTATAGATAAGTTCAGATGATTACTTAGTACTAGATAGCTTGGAATACATGGCTAGGTAGGCTAAGTGTAGAACGTTAGGTGTGCACAAGAGATGAGGGGTGAGTAAACTCAAGAGAGTGTACGAGAACCTAACATGTGTAATCAATAACCGCATTTTATATTGTGATAAACGCTTGTTAAATATTTTCAAAATGTTTTGAGTACTAACTCTTGCTATAAAATATTTTCAAAACCTTTTAGGTGTCCAGCAACAGGGACGCCATGTATGATGATTCCATTCCAGGGACTCGGAGTTGTAGCACAGTGGATGCTTACAGGATTTTGACTAGACGATATCTCTCATTCAGATCTGGTACATGATCTCACACTATTCTATGTATGGACTTGTTGTCCGGTATTAGTCTCATATGTTAGTTTTAGACTAATGGTTATTCAATTGTTGTTTGGGATTTTTAGCCGATGGTTTATTCGGTAATACTTTTGTTCTGTTGTACTTTTACTTTGTTAATTGGGTTATAGTACATGATTATTTTTACTTTGTTCCGCATGGTTGTTTTATCTGCTTTAAGAAAGATAAAATTTGTCACCGGTCTAATTTTACTTAGGGGATTAGTAATTAAAAAGTTTTCGACAGTGATGCTTAGAATGAACCATTTGAGAAACCTGTTTTAATTTAATAAAGGCCTGATCACCCGATGTTTAATTAGGCGGGGTTTCACAGTCGTCCCCTTCTACATATGTTCTACTTGTTGAAAGTTGTTGTGAAGGTTGGTCGGGGACAAAAGGAACTTTCAATTCACCGTGAAAACTCCAAAATCGATAACTATCTTGCATATCCGATCTTAACAAATGTTGTTCAACTGTTTTCCACTCAAACACCTTACCATTCTTACAACTAGAACATGGACACGGAAACTCTTCATCATTATGACATCTCTTTGCATATTTCACAAATTCGTTAGCACCTCTGTGAAACACATCCCCCATTCTATTAGTCTCACTCATTCACTCTTTGTATTTCGGATATCCCATCACAGCTACCACAACTAAACACCTATTAAAGGTAAACAAAACTTATATTTATAGTATGTTTTATTTAATTATCCCGTCATTTAATTATCCTATTAAAGGGTGAGTGGTCCTATCCCATTCGAGACCGCATTTTTCTGTAATATACTTAACAGCTCATGCAGATTGTTACGATTTGAAAAACAATTGACAGCATATCCCCGTAGTTCTCCAAGTACACGACGTAGATTGGCAAGTGTGAGTGTTATTTCAATTGATCAATTGAAATAACAGTCACACTTGTCAATCTAGTATGTACACAGAGAACATTAAGATACGACTGCAGAACTTCCTGTAACAGTAATAACTTTAAGCCAATAAGAATATTATACAGAAATTATACAGTCTCAAATTGTCCAAACGGGACAATTCGAAAGATCTCATTACAGGGGTAATGACTCTCGAACGAGTCTAAGGGTTATTGAATGCGTACGCATAAGAACTAGAAGGCTAGTATCTATGCGCACTATATTTAATTTCAAGTATGTTTCATTTAATTATCATACTCTATATATATTGTTCGATATACAGAGAAATTTTCAAAAAAAGTTAAAAAATTCCACCCCCATATGGACAATAATCCAGTGGTCATGCCACTTTTAAAACTAACCAACCAAACATTTACTAAACAAAATAATCCAACAGCAATGTCAACAACAAATGTGTATCCCGTACCCCTTCTAATTCATCTACTCAATTAATTAATTTCATCAATTAAACTAACAATTAACGTATAGAATTATTAATTTACTAATTTACACTGAGAGGCAATCCTACTTTCATATGAAATGGGCACTAATTATTAATTTACTTTCATCTAAAACTGTTTCATTTATTAATTATACTTTAGTGGATGTAATTATAGAATCTATGGATGGATTCAATTTAATTTTACTATGTGAATGTTTTTATCTACAATGAGTTAACCTTGAAACAATATATATTATCTCATAGAATCATCAAAACATGATATTAAGAGAATTACAATGGTACCTTGACTTACCCCCTCCCCCCCCCCCCCCCCCCCCCCCCCACACACACACACAAACAAATTAACAAATTCATGGGTTATTTCCAACATATAAACATCATATACACCTAACAAACATACACAAACATATATTCACGAGTTAGTTTCAACAAAAGTGCAAAAAATTCAAGAATCCATGTACATACAAATACAAAAATAAGTAAACTCGTGAATTTGTCAATTTGTTTGACAAATTCATGGGTTAATTCAAATACAAAATTAAATTCATGGGTTAATTCATGGCTTAATTCAAATACAAAAATAAATTCATGGGTTAATTCATGGCTTAATTCAAATACAAAAATACAAATTCATGGGTTAATTCAAATACACACACCCACCCACCCACCCCCACCTCCCTCCACACCCCCCACCCACCATACATATACACACAACAGCCCCTCTGCCCCACCCCTACCCCCACCCTCCCCCACCCCCCCACACGCACACACACACACACATATATATATATATACACAAACATATATATAAAAGGAAGAGAGAGAGAGAGAAATAAACCTGAAAGTAGAGAGAGAGAGAGAGAGAGAGAGAGAGAGAGAGAGAGAGAGCAGCGTAGAGAGAGAGAGGGAGGGAACGACGGGAGGGGAAAAAGAAGGGGTAAGGGTTTTTGTTGTAGAAGTTGTCACGGTCGTGTCAAGGTCCTTGACCGTGACAATTATTTAAAGAATTGTCACGGTCATTGACCGTGACAAGTCCGTGACAAGTAAATTTGTCACAACCTTATCACGGTCAATGACCGTGACAATTCTTTGTCACGGCCGTGTCAAGGTCAATGACCATGACACAAAACGCGTATTTTTTCTCACGATCAATGACCTTGACAAGGGTGGCCGGCTGAAAGGTGACAATATTGTCATTTTGGTGTAGTGAGAGAGAACACCGACTGGTGAAACGACATTTATGCTAGCCTATGGGTCAGAAGTAGTTATTCCCATTGAACTTAGGATCCCTAGTCAGAGAGTCTAAATCTATGACCCTGAGGCCAACATTCACGAGCGGAGTCTTGACCTCGACTTAATTGAAGAAAGGAGATAGGACACTACGGTTCGATAGTCTGCCTACTAGCAGAGAGATGCCAGATTATTTAATTAGAGGGTAAAAACAACGTCGATAGCCATGGGAGATTTGGTTTTGAAGAAAGTTTAGCAGAAGCCGACCAAACTACATCCAAATTGGCATGGGTCGTATTGGGTCACAGAAGAGGTTGACCAAGGAACTTATAAAATGGAGAACTTGGAGGTAAAACCCTTATTAAATCCCTTGAACTATAACTATCTAAGTAGATACTATCAGTGATATCACGTTTTCTTTATCAACTTATACGATGGTTAAAATGTTTGAATGATAATAGTACTTTGTAAGAAAGTTCAAGTTGATTAATGAATGAGAAATTCAAGTGATACTTCATATCTATGTTCTTCGATTATTATTACATGGTCTAGATGATGCTAAACTGGACGAAATCATTTATTGGTGAACTAGTTATGACTCACTCTCTATTATACTAGAGTTCATGAAAAGACTTTTCTCGTCCATGAACCCTTAATAACGCCAAGAGAGCGGGCGAGTGTAATAACATCACTTAAGTGGTGGGAAACATAGAATAAAAAAGATATTTTATTATGGTTATTTATTTAAACATCACAATGTGGTGACCTTAGAGTCAAAACTCTCTCGACGAGATAAAAGCGTATGAAGAGAAAAATCGTTCTCGTCCATACACTTTCAAAAACGATGAGAAGGGACTTGTATCACTACATCATTAAATTGGTGATAAAAAATTAAAAAAATTTCTTCAGGGTTATTTATTTAAACATCACTATGTGATGAAACTAAGAGTTAAAAACTGAGATGAGATTGCATGAAGAGACAAGTATCGTCCGTACAGCCTCAAAAACGATGAGAGAGGACTTATATGCAAACATCATTAATTTGGTGATCAAAATTCAAAATTATTTCATTATGGTTAGCTATTTAAACATCGCTATCACTACACCAAAAACAACAATTTGGCACATCCTGATGTTAAAAATCTGGCACAGTTTTAAATCGTGCCAGATTCTGGCACGGTTTAATGACAATCTGGCACACTTTAAAACAGTGCCAAAATTTGGCACTGTTTTAAAGTGTGCCAAAATTGAGTACCCTTAATTAAAATATAAAATCCCTTAAAAAAATTATTATGCTTACTTTCCCTTCTCTTTCCTCTCTCATCTTTCAATCTCCTGCACCCCCCGACCCTCTCCCTCCCCTCACCCGCTTACCGTCTCCAGCCCCTCCGTCCGACAAGGCAAAGGCTACACACTCTCTCCCCTCTACTGCGACGAGTCTACACCTCCAGCTGCTCCGTCCGGCTATGGTAAGTCGCTCATACTGCGGGGTTTTTTTGGGGCTTGCAGGTCGGGTTTGGCCCGATATGGGGTAGCGGGTACTGGCGGTCGGGGGTTACGAACAGAAGGTAGGTGGGTTCCTGGGCACGGTATGGTCGGAGGTAGCTCTACCCGGTCAGAGACAGAAGGGCGTGGGTTTGAAACAAGGCCGGTGCGCGTAGGAGAAGG
Organism: Sambucus nigra; assembly: GCA_949130495.1. Taxonomy (NCBI): domain Eukaryota; kingdom Viridiplantae; phylum Streptophyta; class Magnoliopsida; order Dipsacales; family Adoxaceae; genus Sambucus; species Sambucus nigra. The sequence goes on along the minus strand of OX422221.1, from coordinate 79,107,997 downwards.
GGGGAAGGCAGGTCGCCGGCGGAGGGGGGCGACAAAGGGGGGTTGTGGCTATTCCAGCCGGAGATGGGTAAGGGGGTCCGGCGGGGTTAGCTGTAGACGGTTCGGGTTGTCGCCTGCTGATCAAGGGTTGAGCGCTGGAATGGGGATCGGGTAGGGGTGTGTTTGGTTGGTTATGGGGTTATGAGAGAGAGTGAGAGATGGTGGGAAGAAGATGATGGGTATGGGTTTTGTGTGTGAGTGTGTAGGTGAGTATGGTGAGGGTGAATGTTTCTTAGGTATGTAAATGGGTGTAGAATAGTAGGGTGTGAGTGTGTAGGGTGTGAGTGTGTATTTAATTTGGACCTTTAAATAAAATAACACCTCCTAAAAAAATAAAATAAAAACTTAAAAATCTAATAAATGAATTAGGTTTTTCCAAAACCGTAGCCATGTAAATACCAAGCGAGGGACTCTCAATCGCAACATCTGATTTTCTTCTTTTGGGAGAGAATTCGGCAACCAGAACTACTGAGAGAGAAGGAAACCAAGAGTTTGGTCCAAGATGAGGGCTAAGGTAAGTCATAGTAATCTTGATTTCGATTGAGGAAATAGACATGAATATGCTGTGTTAGCAATTTTGAAATTGTTTAGTTATTTTTCATTATGATTTTGTAGTGATACAGACATAGTGCCCCAATTCGCTGGGTAAGGTCTTCGCCCCCGCCCTCAATTCGAGAATTAGAGAGTTCGTTGCTAATTTGGGCGTAAGTCTCGCACTGTGTTTTTTCCCTGTGGGCAATTTTGTTGTTTGGTGGGGATGGTTTTTGTTTTACTATTATGGTAGGCTATGTGTAGGTTGATGATGTATTGGCTATACACGTAGCGTTTTTTAGTGTCTCTGTTGAACATACGTAAATGTTTTTTCACTCCAATAGTCTAGTGTCTCTGCACCAGCTATAATTATATATTAAAAATACATAATTATATGTATTTTATATAAACGCACTGGTGCCGCTCTCAAATCTTAGTAATTTAGAAATTGACGCATTAGCGCACTCGCATTCGCACCCGCACCCGCATTAGGGCACTAAGGATACATAGCAGCTTTAGGGTTAAATGTTTTGAGTGAAGTTGTTTTAGTTTTGTTATCTTTATGGCTCTTGAAACTTTTAAGTTGCAAGACATATTTCTAAATTTGAACACCTTAATGCATTTTATGTTTAAATTCATGTCGTCCTTGTGTTATATTTTTATTTCTTCAGCATGCTACTCCTCCTCAATCATGTATTTTATCCTGGGTGAGGAAGTGAAGTATGATGCATGTTGTGTATCGTGTTGGAGTTGACAAGTATGATATTGGATTTGGGTTTGGTCATTTTGGTATTGCCGTTGATGATGTAAGTTTCAGTTCAATTTTTATGTTGTTGATATATATTTGGTCTTATATTTTCCCCGTTGCAAGTGAAACTCCTTATGTTTATTTTATTTTTCAATCACATATACTTGAACATGCCTTACATTATGTGAATTTCATATTCTTAATCACTGCAAATTATCCATTGATTGGCTACACAATCAATGGCTATGATCAAAATGAATGTGTATTTTACATAAGATGCGTATAATACCTTCGTACCATATATATAGTCGCTACATGTAAATTGATTGTGTATATTACATGTAGCTATGATAAAAATGATTTAAGAATTTCCTGAGTTTAAGACAGGTTATTACTCATGAGTTTAAGAATTTCATATGGAATGATTTGTGTTACAAGTAGCCTTATCAATATGAATAATTTGTTTCCCCTTACTTACAGGGGGATGTATGTATGTTGCGACCTGAGCTAGAAAGAGGAAGAATTTGAAGTTATTGACGTGCCGTTAGAGTCTGTAGGCTTTGTTGAAATCGACACACCGATTCTACAGGTTTGTAAATTTCTTAATGTTTATGTTCGATTGATTCATCTTGTGGTTATAGCTATCTAATTAAAAGAGCTAGTAAGATTAAAGAACATACATGTTAAATAAAAAAATCACTTCCTTTTTTAGACAAATGAAAATGCTAACAATTATAACGCAAATTTGAAAATATCTAGATTAGGCTAATAATTGTAATGTAGATTAGGGTTGAAAATAAGCCGTTGAAAGGTGAAAACCCAAATCTGTAACTTGCAGGAACTGACCGCGTAGTCCCGGGTCTCCCGGTTTGAGAATATGACGATAATTTGTAAAAATCAACACTTAAACTTAAAAATAAGCCGTTAAAGGGTGAAAATCCAAACCACCCCCCAAACGACCCCGTAGGAGGCACGTACACCTCGCACGGGACCAATGTAACTTGTAGGAACAGACCGCGTATTCCCGGGTCTCCCGATTTGAGAATATGACGATAATTTGCAAAAATCAGGACTTAAACTTAAAAACAAGCCATTAAATGGTGGAAACCCAAACGACACCCCAAACGACCCCGTAGGGGGCACGAACACCTCGCACGGGACCAATGTAACTTGTAGGAACTGACAGTGTAGTCCCGGGTCTCCCGGTTTGTGAATAGGATGATAATTTATAAAAATAACACTTAGTTAAAAATAAGCCCTCAAAGGGTGAAAACCCAAATCAACTCTCAAACGACATCGTAGGAGGCACGAACACCTCGCACGGGACTAATGTAACTTGTAGGAATTAACCGCGTAGTCCCGGGTCTCCCGGTTTGAGTGTATGACGCTAATTTGCAAAAATCAGACTTAGAATTAAAAACAGGATATTAATGGGACAAAATCCAAACCGACCCCCAATCGATCCCGTAGGAGGCACGGACACCTCGGACGGGACCAATGTAACTTGTAGGAACTGACAGCGTAGTCCCGGGTCTCCCAATTTGTGAATAGGATGATATTTTCAAAAATCAACACTTAAGACTTAAAAACATGCCGTTAAAGGGTGAAAACCCAAACCAGCCCCCAAACGACCCCGTAGCAGGCACAAACACCTCGCACGGGACCAATGCAACTTATAGGAACTGACCGTGTAGCCCTGGGTCTCCCGGTTTGAGAGTATGATGATAATTTGCCAAAATCACACTTAGTTAAAAATATGCTGTCAAAGGGTGAAAACCCAAACCAACCCCCAAACGACCCCGTAGGAGGCACGAACACCTCGCACGGGATCAATGTAACTTGTAGGAACTGACAGCGTAGTCCCGGGTCTCCCGGTTTGTGAATAGGATGATAATTTGCAAAAATCAACACTTAAGACTTAAAAACATGTCGTTAAAGGGTGAAAACCCAAACCAGCCACCAAACGACCCCGTAGGAGGCACCAACACCTCGCACGGGACCAATGTAACTTATAGGAACTGACCGTGTAGTCCCGGGTCTCCCAGTTTGAGAGTATGACGATAATTTTCCAAAATCACACTTAGTTAAAAACAAGCCGTCAAAGGGTGAAAACCCAAACCAACCCCCAAACGACCTCGTAGGAGGCACGAACACCACGCACGGGACCAATGTAACTTGTAGGAACTGACCGCGTAGTCCCGGGTCTCCCAGTTTGCGAGTATGACGATAATTTGTAAAAATCACACTTAGAATTAAAAATAGACCGTTAAAGAATGAAAACCCAAACCGACCCCCAATTGACCCCGTAGGAGGCACGAACACCTGGCACGAGACTAATGTAACTTGTAGGAACTCATAGCGTAGTCCCGGGTCTCCCGGTTTGTGAATAGGACGATAATTTATAAAAATCAGCACTTAAACTTAAAATCAAGCCGTTAAAGGGTGAAAACCCAAACCACCCCCCAAATGACCCCGTAGGAGGCACATACACCTCGCGCAGCACCAATGCAACCTGTAGGAACTGACCATGTGTTCCCGGGTCTCCCGGTTTGAGAGTATGGCGATAATTTGCAAAAATCAACACTTAAGCTTAAAAACAGGCCGTTAATGGGTGAAAACCCAAACTAGCCCACAAACGACCCCGTAAGAGGCACGACCACCTCGCACGGGGCCAATGTAACTTGTTGGAACTGACCACGTAGTCCCGGGTTTCCCGGTTTGAGATTATGACGATAATTTACAAAAATCACAGTTAGTTAAAAACATGCCATTAAAGGGAAAAAACCAAAACCGGACCCTAAACGACCTCGTAGGAGGCACGAACACCTCGCACGGGGCCAATGTAACTTGTAGGAACTGACCGCGTAGTCCCGGGTCTCCCGGCTTGAGAGTATGACGATAATTTGTAAAAATCACAGTTAGAATTAAAAACAGGCCGTTAAAGGGTGAAAACCCAAACCGGCCCCCAATCGACCCCGTTGGAGGCAAGAAAACCTCGCACGGGACCAATGTAACTTGTAGGAACTTACAGCGTAGTCCCGGGTCTCCCGATTTGTGAATAGGATGATAATTTGTAAAAATCAACACTTAAACTTAAAAACAAGCCGTTAAAGGGTGAAAACCCAATCAACCCCACAAACGACCCCGTAGGAGGCACGTACACCTCGCACGGGACCAATGTAACTTGTAGGAACTGACCGCGTATTCCCTGGTCTCCCGATTTGAGAATATTACGATAATTTGCAAAAATCAGGACTTAAACATAAAAACAAGCCGTTAAAGGGTGAAAACCCAAACCACCCCCCAAATGACCCCGTAGGGGACACGAACACCTCGCACGGGATCAATGTAACTTGTAGGAACATACAGCGTAGTCCCGGGTCTCCCGGTTTGTGAATAGGATGATAATTTGCAAAAATAACACTTAGTTAAAACATGCCGTTAAAGGGTAAAAACCAAAATCGGACCCTAAACGATCCCGTAGGAGGCATGAACACCTCGCACGGGACCAATGTAACTTGTAGGAACTGACCGCGTAGTCCCGGGTCTCCCAGTTTGAGAGTATGACAATAATTTACAAAAATCACTTATAATTAAAAACAGGCCGTTAAAGGGTAAAAACCAAAACCGGCCCCCAAACGACTCCATAGGAGGCACGAACACCTCGCACGGGACCAATGTAACTTGTAGGAACTGACCGCGTAGTCCCGGATATCCCGATTTGAGAGTATGAAGATAATTTGGAAAAATCAGACTTATAATTAAAAACAGGCCGTTAAAGGGTGAAAACCCAAACCGGCCCCCAATCGACCCCGTACGAGGCACGAACACCTCGTACGGGACCAATGTAACTTGTAGGAATTGACCGCCTATTCCCTGGTCTCCCGATTTAAGAATATTTCGATAATTTGCAAAAATCAGGACTTAAACATAAAAACAAGCCGTTAAAGGGTGAAAACCCAAACCACCCCCCAAATGACCCCGTAGGGGACACGAACACCTCGCACGGGATCAATGTAACTTGTAGGAACATACAGCGTAGTCCCGAGTCTCCCGGTTTGTGAATAGGATAATAATTTGCAAAAATCACACTTAGTTGAAAATATGCCGTTAAAGGGTGAAAATCCAAACCGGCCCCCAATCGACCCTGTAGGAGGCACGGACACCTCGCATGGGACCAATGTAACTTGTAGGAACTGACCGCATAGTCTTGGGTCTCCCGGTTTGAGAGTATGACGATAATATGCAAAAATCACACTTAGAGTTAAAAACAGGCCGTTAAAGGGTGAAAACCCAAACCGGCCGTCAATCGACCCCGTAGGAGGCACGAACACCTCGCACGGGAACAATCTAACTTATAGGAACTGACCGGGTAGTCCCGGGTCTCCCGATTTGAGAGTATGACGATAATTTGCAAAAATCAACACTTAAGCTTAAAAACATACCCTTAAAGGGTGAAAATCAAAACCAGCCCCCAAACGACCCCGTATGAGGCACGAACACCTCGCACGGGACCAATGTAACTTGTAGGAACTGATCGCGTAGTCCCGGGTCTCCCGGTTTGAGAGTATGACTATAATTTGCAAAAATCACACTTAGAATTAAAAACAGGTCGTAAAAGGGTGAAAACCCAAACCGGCCCCCAATCGACCCCGTACGATGCACGAACACCTCGCACGAGACCAATGTAACTTGTAGGAACTGATAGCGTAGTCCCGGGTCTCCCAGTTTGAGAGTATGACGATAATTTGTAAAAATCACACTTAGAATTAAAAACAGGCCGTTAAAGGGTGAAAACCCAAACCGGCCCCCAATTGACCCCGTAGGAGGCACGAACACCTGGCACGAGACTAATGTTACTTGTAGGAACTCATAGCGTAGTCCCGGGTCTCCCGGTTTGTGAATAGGATGATAATTTGTAAAAATCAACACTTAAACTTAAAATCAAGCCGTTAAAGGGTGAAAACCCAAACCACCCCCCAAACGACCCCGTAGGAGGTACGTACACCTCGTACGGGACCAATCTAACTTGTAGGAACTGACCGCGTATTCCCGGGTCTCCCGATTTGAGAATATGACGATAATTTGCAAAAATCAGGACTTAAACTTAAAAACAAGCCATTAAATGGTGGAAACCCAAACGACCCCCCAAACGACCCCGTAGGGGGCACGAACACCTCGCACGGGACCAACGTAACTTGTAGGAACTGACAGTGTAGTCCCGGGACTCCCGGTTTGTGAATAGGATGATAATTTGTAAAAATAACACTTAGTTAAAAATAAGCCCTCAAAGGGTGAAAACACAAATCAACTCTCAAACGACATCGTAGGAGGCACGAACACCTCGCACGAGACTAATGTAATTTGTAGGAATTGACCGCGTAGTCCCGGGTCTCCCGGTTTGAGTGTATGACGCTAATTTGCAAAAATCACACTTAGAATTAAAAACAGGATATTAAAGGGATAAAATCCAAACCGGCCCCCAATCGATCCCGTAGGAGGCACGGACACCTCGGACGGGACCAATGTAACTTGTAGGAACTGACAGCGTAGTCCCGGGTCTCCCGATTTGTGAATAGGATGATATTTTCAAAAATCAACACTTAAGACTTAAAAACATGTCGTTAAAGGGTGAAAACCCAAACCAGCCCCCAAACGACCCCGTAGCAGGCACAAACACCTCGCACGGGACCAATGCAACTTATAGGAACTGACCGTGTAGCCCAGGGTCTCCCGGTTTGAGAGTATGATGATAATTTGCCAAAATCACACTTAGTTAAAAATAAGCCGTCAAAGGGTGAAAACCCAAACCAGCCCCCAAACGACCCCGTAGGAGGCACGAACACCTCGCACGGGATCAATGTAACTTGTAGGAACTGACAGCGTAGTCCCGGGTCTCCCGGTTTGTGAATAGGATGATAATTTGTAAAAATAAACACTTAAGACTTAAAAACATGTCGTTAAAGGGTGAAAACCCAAACCAGCCCCCAAACGACCCCGTAGGAGGCACGAACACCTCGTACGGGACCAATGTAACTTATAGGAACTGACCGCGTCGTCTCGGGTCTCCCGGTTTGAGAGTATGACGATAATTTTCCAAAATCACACTTAGTTAAAAACAAGCCGTCAAAGGGTGAAAACCCAAACCAACCTCCAAACGACCCCGTAGGAGGCACGAATACCTCGCACGGGACCAATGTAACTTGTAGGAACTCACCGCGTAGTCCCGGGTCTCCCAGTTTGAGAGTATGACGATAATTTGTGAAAATCACAATTAGAATTAAAAACAGGCCGTTAAAGGGTGAAAACCCAAACCGGCCTCCAATTGACCCCGTAGGAGGCACGAACACCTGGCACGAGACTAATGTAACTTGTAGGAACTCATAGCCTAGTCCCGGGTCTCCCGGTTTGTGAATAGGACGATAATTTGTAAAAATCAACACTTAAACTTAAAATCAAGCCGTTAAAGGGTGAAAACCCAAACCACCCCCCAAACGACCCCGTAGGAGGCACATACACCTCGCACAGCACCAATGCAACCTGTAGGAACTGACCGTGTGTTTCCGGGTTTCCCGGTTTGAGAGTATGACAATAATTTGCAAAAATCAACACTTAAGCTTAAAAACAGGCCGTTAACGGGTGAAAACCCAAACCAGCCCCCAAACGACACCGTAAGAGGCACGAACACCTCGCACGGGGCCAATGTAACTTGTAGGAACTGACCACGTAGTCCCGGGTTTCTCGGTTTGAGATTATGACGATAATTTACAAAAATCACACTTAGTTAAAAACATGCCGTTAAAGGGAAAAAACCAAAACCGGACCCTAAACGACCCCGTAGGAGGCACGAACACCTGGCACGGGGCAAATGTAACTTGTAGGAACTGACGGCGTAGTCCCGGGTCTCCCGGTTTGAGAGTATGAGGATAATTTGTAAAAATCACAGTTAGAATTAAAAACAGGCCGTTAAAGGGTGAAAACCCAAACCGGCCCCCAATCGACCCCGTAGGAGGCAAGAAAACCTCGCACGGGACCAATGTAACTTGTAAGAACTCACAGCGTAGTCCCGGGTCTCCCGATTTGTGAATAGGACGATAATTTGCAAAAATCAACACTTAAACTTAAAAACAAGCCGTTAAAGGGTGAAAACCCAATCAACCCCACAAACGACCCCGTAGGAGGTACGTACACCTCGCACGGGACCAATGTAACTTGTAGGAACTGACCGCGTATTCCCTGGTCTCCCGATTTGAGAATATTATGATAATTTGCAAAAATCAGGACTTAAACATAAAAACAAGCCATTAAGGGGTCAAAACCCAAACCACCGCCCAAATGACCCCGTAGGGGACACGAACACCTCGCACGGGATCAATGTAACTTGTTGGAACATACAGCGTAGTCTCGGGTCTCTCGGTTTGTGAATAAGATGATAATTTGCAAAAATAACACTTAGTTAAAACATGCCGTTAAAGGGTAAAAACCAAAATCGGACCCTAAACGATCCCGTAGGAGGCATGAACACCTCGCACGGGACCAATGTAACTTGTAGTAACTGACCGCGTAGTCCCGGGTCTCTCGGTTTAAGAGTATGACAATAATTTACAAAAATCACTTATAATTAAAAACAGGCCGTTAAAGGGTAAAAACCAAAACCGGCCCCCAAACGACTCCGCAGGAGGCACGAACACCTCGCACGGGACCAATGTAACTTGTAGGAACTGACCGCGTAGTCCCGGATATCCCGATTTGAGAGTATGAAGATAATTTGCAAAAATCAGACTTAGAATTAAAAACAGGCCATTAAAGAGTGAAAACCCAAACCGGCCCCCAATCGACCCCGTACGAGGCACGAACACCTCGTACGGGACCAATGTAACTTGTAGGAACTGAGAGTGTAGACTCGGGTCTCCCGGTTTGTGTATATGATGATAATTTACAAAAATCAACACTTAAACTTAAAAACATGCCGTTAAAGGGTGAAAACCCAAACCAGCCACCAAACGACCCCGTAGGAGGCACGAACACCTCGCACGGGACCAATATAACTTGTAGGAACTGACCGCGTAGTCTCGGGTTTGAGAGTATGACGATAATTTGCAAAAATCACACTTAGTTGAAAATATGCCGTTAAAGGGTGAAAATCCAAACTGGCCCCCAATCGACGCTGTAGGAGGAACGAACACCTCGCATGGGACCCATGCAACTTGTAAGAACTGACTGCGTAGTCTCGGGTCTCCCGGTTTGAGAGTATGACGATAATATGCAAAAATCACACTTAGAGTTAGAAACAGGCCGTTAAAGGGTGAAAACCCAAACCGGCCCTCAATCGACCCCGTAGGAGGCACGAACACCTCCCACGGGACGAATGTAACTTGTAGGAACTGACCGGGTAGTCCCGGGTCTCCCTATTTGAGAGTATGACGATAATTTGCAAAAATCAACACTTAAGCTTAAAAACATACCCTTAAAGGGTGAAAATAAAAATCAGCCCCCAAACGACCCCGTAGGAGGCACGAACACCTCGCACGGGACCAATGTAACTTGTAGGAACTGACCGCGTAGTCCCGGATATCCCGATTTGAGAGTATGATGATAATTTGCAAAAATCACACTTAAAATTAAAAACAGGCCGTTAAAGGGTGAAAACCCAAATCGGCCCCCAAACGACCCCGTAGGAGGCACGAACACCTCGCACGGGACCAATGTAACTTGTAGGAACTGACCGCGTAGTCCCGGGTCTCCCGGTTTGAGAGTATGACGATAATTTGCAAAAATCACACTTAGAATTAAAAACAGGTCGTTAAAGGGTGAAAACCCAAACCGGCCCCCAATCGACCCCGTACGAGGCACGGACACCTCGCGCGAGACTAATGAAACTTGTAGGAACTGACAGCGTACACCCGCGTCTCCCGGTTTGTGAATAGGACGATAATTTGCAAAAATCAGAACTTTAAACTTAAAAACATGCTGTTAAAGGGTGAAAACCCAAACCGGCCCCCAAACGACCCCGAAGGAGGCACGAACACCTCGCACGGGACCAATGTAACTTGTAGGAAATGACCGCGTAGTCCTGAGTCTCCCGATTTTAGAGTATGACGATAATTTGCAAAACTAACACTTAGTTAAAAACATGCCGTTAAAGGGTAAAAACCAAAACCGGCCTCCAAACGACCCCGTAGGAGGCACGAACACCTCGCACGGGACCAATGTAACTTGTAGGAACTGACCGCGTAGTCCTGGATATCCGTATTTGAGAGTATGACGATAATTTGCAAAAATCACACTTATAATTCAAAACAGGCCGTTAAAGGGTGAAAACCCAAACCGGCCCCCAATCGACCCTGTAGGAGGCACGAACACCTCGCACGGGACCAATGTAACTTGTAGGAACTGACAGCGTAGTCCCGGGTCTCCCGGTTTGTGAATAGGACGATAATTTGCAAAAATCAACACTTAAACTTAAAAACATGTCGTTAAAGGGTGAAAACACAAACCAGCCCCCAAATGACCCCGTACGAGGCACGAACACCTTGCACGGACCAATGTAACTTGTAGGAACCGACCGTGTAGTCCTGGATCTCCCGATTTGTGAGTATGACTATAATTTGCAAAAATCACACTTAGTTAAAAACATGTCGTTAAAGGGTAAAAACTAAAACCGGTCCCCAAACGACCCCATAGGAGGCACGAACACCTCGCACGGGACCAATGTAACTTGTAGGAACTGACCGCATAGTCCCGGGTCTCCCGATTTGAGAGTATAACCAAAATTTCCAAAAATCACTCTTGGAGTTAAAAACAGACCGTTAAAAGGTAAAAACCAAAATCGGCCCCCAATCGACCCCGTAGGAGGAACGAACACCTCGCACGGGACCAATGTAACTTGTAGGAACTAATAGCGTAGTCCCGGATCTCTCGATTTGTGAATAGGATGATAATGTGCAAAAATCAACACTTAAAACTTAAAAACAAGCCGTTAAAGGGTGAAAACCCAAATCGGCCCCCTATCGACCCCGTAGGAGGCACGAACACCTCGCACGGGACCAATGTAACTTATAGGAACTGACCGCGTAGTCTCAGGTCTCCTGGTTTAAGAGTATGACGATAATTTGCAAAAATCACACTTAGTTAAAAATAAGCCGTCAAATGGTGAAAACCCAAACCAGCCCCCAAACGACCCCTTAGGAGGCACGAACACCTCGCACGGGACCAATGTAACTTATAGGAACGGACCGCGTAGTCCCGGGTCTCCCGGTTTGAGAGTATGACGATAATTTTCCAAAATCACACTTAGTTAAAAACAAGCTGTCAAAGGGTGAAAACCCAAACCAACCCCCAAACGACCCCGTAGGAGGCACGAACACCTCGCACGGGACCAATGTAACTTGTAGGAACTGAGAGCGTAGACCCGGGTCTCCCGGTTTGTGAATATGACGATAATTTACAAAAATCAACACTTGAACTTAAAAGCATGCCGTTAAAGGGTGAAAACCCAAACCAACCCCCAAACGACCCCGTATGAGGCACGAACACCTCACACGGGATCAATATAACTTGTAGGAACTGACCGCGTAGTCCCGGGTCTCTCGGTTTGAGAGTATGATGATAATTTGCAAAAATCACACTTAGTTGAAAATATGCCGTTAAAGGGTGAAAATCCAAACCGACCCCCAATCGACGTTGTAGGAGGCACGAACACCTCGCACGGAACCAATGTAACTTGTAGGAACTGACCGCGTAGTCCCGGGTCTCCCGATTTGAGAGTATGACGATAATATGCAAAAATCACACTTAGAGTTAAAAACAGGCCGTTAAAGGGTGAAAACCCAAACCGCCCTCAATCGACCCCGTAGGAGGCACGAACACCTCGCACGGGACCAATCTAACTTGTAGGAACGGATCGGGTAGTCCCGAGTATCCCGATTTGAGAGTATGACGATAATTTGCAAAAATCAACACTTAAGCTTAAAAACATACCCTTAAAGAGTGAAAATCAAAACCAGACCCCAAACGACCCCGTAGGACGCACGAACACCTCGCACGGGACCAATGTAACTTGTAGGAACTCACCGCGTAGTCCCGGGTCTCCCGATTTGAGAGTGTGACGATAATTTGCAAAAATCACACTTAGAATTAAAAACAGGTCGTTAAAGGGTGAAAACCCAAACCGGCCCACAATCGACCCTGTACGAGGCACGAACACCTCGTACGAGACCAATGTATCTTGTAGGAACTGACAGCATAGACCCGCGTCTCCCGATTTGTGAATAGGATGATAATTTGCAAAAATCAAAACTTTAAACTTAAAAACATGTTGTTAAAGGGTGAAAACCCAAACCGGCCCCCAAACGACCCCGTAGGAGGCACGAACACCTCGCACGGGACCAATGTAACTTGTAGGAAATGACCGCGTAGTCCCGAGTCTCCCGGTTTTAGAGTATGACGATAATTTGCAAAACTAACACTTAGTTAAAAACATGCCGTTAAAGGGTAAAAACCAAAACCGGCCCCCAAACGACCCCATAGGAGGCACGAACACCTCGCACGGGACCAATGTAACTTGTAGGAACTGATCGCGTAGTCCCGGATATCCCAATTTGAGAGTATGACGATAATTTTCAAAAATCACACTTATAATTAAAAACAGGACGTTAAAGGGTGAAAACCCAAACCGGCCCCCAATCGACCCCGTAGGAGGCACGAACACCTCGCACGGGACCAATGTAACTTGTGAGAACTGACAGCGTAGTCCCGGGTCTCCTGGTTTGTGAATAGGACGATAATTTGCAAACATCAACACTTAAACTTAAAAACATGTCGTTAAAGGGTGAAAACCCAAACCAGCCCCCAAATGACTCTGTAGGAGGCACGAACACATCGCACGGACCAATGTAACTTGTAGGAACTGACTGTGTAGTCCTGGGACTCCCGATTTGAGAGTATGACTATAATTTGCAAAAATCACACTTAGTTAAAAACAAGTCGTCAAAGGGTAAAAACCAAAACCCGTCCCCAAACGACCCCATAGGAGGCACGAACACCTCGCACGGGACCAATATAACTTGTAGGAACTGACCGCATAGTCCCGGGTCTCCCGGTTTGAGAGTAAAACCAAAATTTCCAAAAATCACTCTTAGAGTTAAAAACAGGTCGTTAAAAGGTAAAAACCCAAACCGGCCCCCAATCGACCCCGTAGGAGGCACGAACACCTCGCACGGGACCAATTTAACTTGTAGGAACTAATAGCGTAGTCCCGGATCTCCCGATTTGTGAATGGGATGATAATGTGCAAAATTCAACACTTAAAACTTAAAAACATGCCGTTAAAGGATGAAAACCCAAACCGTCCCCCTATCGACCCCGTAGGAGGCACGAACACCTCTCATGGGACCAATGTAACTTATAGGAACTGACTGCGTAGTCTCGGGTCTCCTGGTTTGAGAGTATGACGATAATTTGCAAAAATCACACTTATTTAAAAATAAGCCGTCAAATGGTGAAAACCCAAACCAACCCCCAAACGACCCCGTAGGAGGCACGAACACCTCGCACGGGACCAATGTAACTTATAGGAACTGACCGCGTAGTCCCGGGTCTCCCGGTTTGAGAGTATGATGATAATTTTCCAAAATCACACTTAGTTAAAAAAAAGTCGTCAAAGCGTGAAAACCCAAACCAACCCCCAAACGACCCCGTAGGAGGCACGAACACCTCGCACGGGACCAATGTAACTTGTAGGAACTGAGAGCGTAGACCCGGGTCTCCCGGTTTGTCAATATGACGATAATTTACAAAAATCAACACTTGAACTTAAAAGCATGCCGTTAAAGGGTGAAAACCCAAACCAACCCCCAAACGACCCCGTAGGAGGCACGAACACGTGGCACGAGACTAATGTAACTTGTAGGAACTCATAGCGTAGTCCCGGGTATCCCGGTTTGTGAATAGGACGATAATTTGTAAAAATTAACACTTAAACTTAAAATCAAGCCGTTAAAGGGTGAAAACCCATATCACCCCCCAAACGACCCCGTAGGAGGCACATACACCTCGCACAGCACCAATGCAACCTGTAGGAACTGACCGCGTATTCCTGGGTCTCCCGGTTTGAGAGTATGACGATAATTTGCAAAAATCAATACTTAAGCTTAAAAACAGGCCGTTAAAGGGTGAAAACCCAAACCAACCCCCAAATAACCCCGTAGGAGGCACGAACACCTCGCACGGGACCAATGTAACTTGCAGGAACTGAGAGCGTAGACCCGGGTCTCCCGGTTTGTGAATATGACGATAATTTACAAAAATCAACACTTGAACTTAAAAGCATGCCGTTAAAGGGTGAAAACCCAAACCAACCCCCAAACGACCCCGTAGGAGGCACGAACACCTCGCACGGGATCAATATAACTTGTAGGAACTGACCGCGTAGTCCCGGGTCTCCCGGTTTGAGAGTATGACGATAATTTGTAAAAATCACAGTTAGAATCAAAAACAGGCCGTTAAAGGGGGAAAACCCAAACTGGCACCCAATCGACCCCGTAGGAGGCAAGAACACCTCGCACGGGACCAATGTAACTTGTAGGAACTCACAGCGTTGTCCCGGGTCACCCGGTTTGTGAATAGGATGATAATTTGCAAAAATCAACACTTAAACTTAAAAACAAGCCGTTAAAGGGTGAAAACCCAATCAACCCCACAAACGACCTCGTCGGAGGCACGTACACCTCGCACGGGACCAATGTAACTTGTAGGAACTGACCGCGTATTCCCTAGTCTCCCGATTTGAGAATATTACGATAATTTGCAAAAATCAGGACTTAAACATAAAAACAAGCCGTTAAAGGGTGAAAACCCAAACCACCCCCCAAATGACCCCGTAGGGGACACGAACACCTCGCACGGGCTCAATATAACTTGTAGGAACATACAGCGTAGTCCCGGTTCTCCCGGTTAGTGAATAGTATGATAATTTGCAAAAATCACACTTAGTTAAAAACATGCCGTTAAAGGGTAAAAACCAAAATCGGACCCTAAAGATCCCGTAGGAGGCATGAACACCTCGCACGGGACCAATGTAACTTGTAAGAACTGACCGCGTAGTCCCGGGTTTCTCGGTTTGAGATTATGACGATAATTTACAAAAATCACACTTAGTTAAAAACATGCCGTTAAAGGGAAAAAACCAAAACCGGACCCTAAACGACCCCGTAGGAGGCACGAACACCTCGCACGGGGCCAATGTAACTTGTAGGAACTGACCGCGTAGTCCCGGGTCTCCCGGTTTGAGAGTATGCCGATAATTTGTAAAAATCACAGTTAGAATTAAAAACAGGCCGTTAAAGGGTGAAAACCCAAACCGGCCCCCAATCGACCCCGTAGGAGGCAAGAAAACCTCGCACGGGACCAATGTAACTTGTAAGAACTCACAGCGTAGTCCCGGGTCTCCCGATTTGTGAATAGGACGATAATTTGCAAAAATCAACACTTAAACTTAAAAACAAGCCGTTAAAGGGTGAAAACCCAATCAACCCCACAAACGACCCCGTAGGAGGCACGTACACCTCGTACGGGACCAATATAACTTGTAGGAACTGACCGCGTAGTCCCGGGTCTCCCAATTTGAGAGTATGATGATAATTTGAAAAAATCACACTTAGTTAAAAATAGGCCGTTAAAGGGTCAAAATCGAAACCGGCCCCCAATCGACCCTATAGGAGGCACGAACACCTCGCACGGGACCAATATAACTTGTAGGAACTGACCGCGTAGTCCCGGGTCTCCCGGTTTGAGAGTATGACGATAATATGCAAAAATCACACTTAGAGTTAAAAACAGGCCGTTAAAGGGTGAAAACCCAAACCGGCCCTCAATCGACCCCGTAGGAGGCACGAACACCTCGCACGGGACGAATGTAACTTGTTGGAACTGACCGGGTAGTCCCGGGTCTCCCAATTTGAGAGTATGACGATAATTTGCAAAAATCAACACTTAAGCTTAAAAACATACCCTTAAAGGGTGAAAATCAAAATCATCCCCCAAACGACCCCGTAGGAGGCACGAACACCTCGCACGGGACCAATGTAACTTGTAGGAACTGACTGCGTAGTCCCGGGTCTCCCGGTTTGAGATTATGACGATAATTTGCAAAAATCACACTTAGAATTAAAAACAGGTCGTTAAAGGGTGAAAACCCAAACCGGCCCCCAATCGACCCCGTACGAGGCACGAACACCTCGCACGAGACTAATGTAACTTGTAGGAACTGACAGCGTACACCCGCGTCTCCCGGTTTGTGAATAGGACGATAATTTGCAAAAATCAAAACTTTAATCTTAAAAACATGTTGTTAAAGGGTGAAAACCCAAACCGGTCCCCAAACGACCCCGTAGGAGGCACGAACACCTCGCACGGGACCAATGTAACTTATAGGAAATGACCGCGTAGTCCCGGGTCTCCCGGTTTTAGAGTATGACGATAATTTGCAAAACTAACACTTAGTTAAAAACATGCCGTTAAAGGGTAAAAACCAAAATCGGCCCCCAAACGACCTCGTAGGAGGCACGAACACCTCGCACGGGACCAATGTAACTTGTAGGAACTGACCGCGTAGTCCCGGATATCCGAATTTGAGAGTATGACGATAATTTGCAAAAATCACACTTATAATTAAAAACAGGCCGTTAAAGGGTGAAAACCCAAACCGGCCCCCAATCGACCCCGTAGGAGGCACGAACACCTCGCACGGGACCAATGTAACTTGTAGGAACTGACAGCGTAGTCCCGGGTCTCCCAGTTTGTGAATAGGACGATAATTTGCAAAAATCAACACTTAAACTTAAAAACATGTCGTTAAAGGGTGAAAACCCAAACCAGCCCCCTAATGACTCCGTATGAGGCACGAACACCTCGCACGGACCAATGTAACTTGTAGGAACTGACCGTGTAGTCTTGGGTCTCCCGATTTGAGAGTATGACTATAATTTGCAAAAATCACACTTAATTAAAAACATGTCGTTAAAGGGTAAAAACCAAAACCGGCCCCCAAACGACCCCATAGGAGGTACGAACACCTCGCACGGGACCAATGTAACTTGTAGGAACTGACCGCATAGTCCTGGGTCTCCCGGTTTGAGAGTAAAACCAAAATTTCCAAAAATCACTCTTAGAGTTAAAAACAGGCCGTTAAAAGGTAAAAACCCAAACCGGCCCCCAATCGACCCCGTAGGAGGCACGAACACCTCGCACGGGACCAATGCAACTTGTAGGAACTAATAGCGTAGTCCCGAATCTCCCGATTTGTGAATAGGATGATAATGTGCAAAAATCAACACTTAAAACATAAAAACATGCCGTTAAAGGGTGTAAACCCAAACCGTCCCCCTATCGACCCCGTAGGAGGCACGAACACCTCGCACAGGACTAATGTAACTTATAGGAACTGACCGCGTAGTCTCGGGTCTCCTGGTTTGAGAGTATGACGATAATTTGCAAAAATCACACGTAGTTAAAAATAAGCCGTCAAATGGTGAAAACCCAAACCAACCCCCAAACGACCCCGTAGGAGGCACGAACACCTCGCACGGGACCAATGTAACTTGTAGGAACTGACCGCGTAGTCCCGGGTCTCCCGGTTTTTGAGTATGACGATAATTTCCACTCATATATGTAATTTTTTTGTTTTGAGTATTTTTTTGGTAAATTATTGGGTTACTAATATCGTATCTTTTTTGTATTCTATTTTTTTTGCAGGATAACAGTTTATCGTTGGCTTTTATTCACGTGGAACACACAAAGAACTCAATGGTTTACAACAAGGGGTTTATTAATGATTCCATTTTTTTGTGTCATGACCTTACGGTCTTTTGCTGTTTTATTATCAACTTTTATGGCCATGAGGGCTTTTGTAAGTTATTTGTTATATTTTGTGGCCGTGCGGGCTTTATGTTAGGCAGGTTTTGGAATGTCCAGAAAATAGAGAAAACTCTGCCCAATTTTTTTTGGGCCTGTGAACTGTTAAAGACTTGTAATATTTTGAAGTTTGTATGTACATTTGTTTATTAATAACGCGCAATATTATTAATTTGTGAATTTTGTGTTTTCAAATAATTATTTTTTTTTAAATAAAAAAATTTGGCACAGTTCAAAATCGTGGCAAAGGTGTATCATATTTTGGCACGGTTTTGAACTGTGCCAATTTTTTTTAAACTGCGCTGAATCTGGCACAGTCAAAAACTGTGCCAAAAGTGTGCCAGAAATATCAAATTCTGTCACGGTTTAAAAGTGTGCCAGAAGTGTTCCTGTTTGGATGAATTTGGCACAGTTAAAAACTGTGCCAAAAGTGTGCCAGGAATATCAAATTCTGGCACGGTTTAAAAGTGTGCCAAAAGTGGTCCTGTTTGGCCGAATCTGGTACAGTTAAAAACTGTGCCAAAAGTGTGCCAGAAATATCAAATTCTGGCACGGTTTAAAAGTGTACCAGAAGTGTTCCTGTTTGGCCAAATCTGGCACACTTTTGAGCCATGCCAGAAAAAAATTGCCATTTTGGAACTCCTGATTCTGGCACAGTTCAAAACCGTGCTAGATTTGATCTGGCACAGTTTTAAACCGTGCCATATTCCTGTTTTTGGTGTAGTATATATTTGGGGAAACTACAAGGCAAAAACTCTCTTTGCGAGACGAGAGTACGTGAAGAGACAAGTCTCGTCCATATACCCTCAAAAACGATGAGAGAGGACTTGTATGCAAACACCATTCATTTGGTGGGTCAAATTTTTATCAAACTTAGGACCTCAATTATTTTTATGGTTATTTAAAAGACCATAACACGATAAATTATGAACTGAAATTGTACATCAGCAAATGTTGTGCATGAAACAACAAAATTAAAGGCAATAAAGCATAAGGCTACAAGCATTACACTCCAATAAATGATAGATATGATAAAAATGGATTGAATTGACTACAAATATTAAGGTTTTTAGAGATGAGAGGTACAATTATTTTAAAATAATCAATAATACAAGTGAAATGGGCATGTTAGGCCACAGGCGACCTCCCAACAACTGATATATAGAAGTTACACAAAAAAAATCCTAAGACTACTCATTAACCTGATTGCAAATGACCTTTTCCATCAAAGGTTGAGTTTCACCTTCATCCTCATTCGGTCCACCCTCAATGGTCTCATCACTAGCATGCTTTGTTGTCTTGGCGAATATATGTGCAGGAGTAGCAACTGCAACCTTTACTTCGGCTAGGGTAATGGTGATCAGGGGGTAAAAAGATTGAGAGCTTCGAAGTCCTTTGGTGATAGGGCTTCATCCTCAGGAAGTTTGTGGACTGCAAATTCTATTGAGGCCTTAAAGTTGGCAACCTCTTTCTCCTTCACCTCATCTTTAACCGAGGCCTTAAACTCAACAAAAGCCTACTCTTTGGCTCCATCCACAACCTTTTTTGACAGTGGCCTTAATATCGTCCTTATGCTTATCAATTTGGGCCTTTAATTTATAGTCATGCTCTTTCATCATCTTACCCAAGGCATCAAAATGTTTTGCTGGAGCGCGGCCACAGTCTTTTGATGATTGGTGTCCTTGGAGTTCATCTCCTTCCTAAGCTCTTTCCTGACATTTTTAGCATCCTGGGCCTTTTGGATTTGAGGGAGATTTTCTTCAATTCACTCGCCAACTCGCACAAAGGTAAGCAGAGACTGTAAAAAATTAAAGAATATGGTTAGTACGAGACAATACTTTGACAAATCAATAAACAAGTTGAGAAATTAGATAACTACCTGAGTGTCGTTGTGAAGGCCAAAGTTAATGAGACAAGAGGCTTCCATGGCCCCAAAGAAATTTTGGTTGACCTCAGGCATCATGGATATTATAGCCACCCTGGACCACTTTGGGTCATCGATTAAAGATTCATTATTGAGGGTCAACTGCTCCAAGCTAGCTGCTAGAACATCATCAGACGAAATGGGAATCACCCGATCCATTCCTTCTGTGGACAAAATGTCCTTCTTATTTTTCTTTTGAGGAGGGATAACTAGAGTGTTATTAATGACCTCCTTTCTTTTTTTTAAAGCCTTAGCATTATCGAAAACTCCAGTTGTTATTTTCTTTGTTTGAGTCGATATTGTTGGCTTTTTCCTAAGTTTATTCAACATATTAGAGATGTTAGGTGCTTCCATCTTCCAAATAGCTCCTGGGGTGTTTTCTAGACAACCTGTAAATATGAAGGCGCGGTTAGTAATGGAAGCAATAATAAAAGATGAAAATACAGTTGTAAAGAAGAAGAACTTGAGAGGCACTTATATAACTCAGTCAGAGGGTCGACCCCCAAACCCATCTTTTCAAGGAACTGAGAGTCATCAATTATTCAAACTCCACTAAACCACCCTATGCCCCCTAACCTCTTATTTGATCCACTTTAGTTCAATCGTCGGTTCTCAAGACGGGATCAAGCTTGGCAGTCATGTAGGCTTTATCCTAGGCTCGAAGGTACCACAAACAGTGTCGGTATCAAATTCCCACACACCCGACATAAATAAGTATCGAGGTTTCCAATGATGGTTTGATGTTTGGTTCACCATCATAACCTTTTTATCATATTTCCTAGACAACAGATGGTAGTAACTAGGTTGAGTCTTGGAAGATGAGACGTTATAACACGCCTTGAAAAAGATAACTGGAAGATCAACTATGTGCACCAACATCCATAAGGAGGTGAAATGAAGAAAAATCCTCTTAAAGTTAGGTGAAAGTTGCTATGAACTCATTCACATATTGGCTAAGATCGTCTGCATAGTAGGGTGGATGGGAAGCCTAATTCCAACATTGAACATTGGTTCATACATAGCTATTTCTCCCTCTAGGAAATTGAAAGCCCTCCCATCCTCATCCGGTACTCTCATGTTTATGGATAACGTAATCCCAAACTTGTGCCTTCAGAATAAAAGGTCTATCTCCTTAACGGTTCTCTTAAAGGTCTGACCATAAGAAGGGTCTAGTGCCTCATCATCAAAATCGATGATCTCAATAGTTGGTACTCCACTTGAAATCTCTCACGAAATTCACCCTCCATCATGACCGATGGACGAACGGTCGTAGGGCATACAGATTTGGAAATTGTGACCCTTAGCCCCTCAGAAATCGGAACCTCGAGAGATTGATCATGTCCATTAGACCCAAAAGTGCCAGAATCTTCCATAAGAGAAGAGGGGGATTTCGTGGCTTCCACAAAGGAGTTAGATTCCCGAGATATACTAGATGCGAGAGGACTATAGCTCTAAGAAGATGAGGAATATTGAGAAAACTAAGATGAGTCTTCACTCATTGACCCACCACTAGTCTCAATTATGGGAGGAGGAATGACAGCTAAAGGGACATGTCAAAATGGGATATGTAAGGTCGGCCCCGGCCTCGTCTTCACACTTTCTTATCTCATTGAAGAATATTTCCCCAAGGTTTAGGTATTGGTCAGCTAACTCGTATAGAGTTCTCACCCCTAGGTGTTCTTGTTTAAAGGTTGACTTAGTTGACTGGAAGATCCAAAGGGGAAAAATGAAAGAAAATTAAATGTCTCCCTAAGTTTACACCAACACCTAAGGGTGGCTCACTGGAGAAGACAACCGTAGGCTCACCGAAAAAATTAACAATCAACGTCTAAGGCACATAAGTACCAAAAAAACATCGCCAAAACTGTCCTAACCTCCTAAAAACCACAATAGCACTTACTATTGCCTAATGGAAACCCTAAAATAACCCTATAACAGCCTATGAAGGAGGCCAAAAATTTCTAAAGTGTCACCAAAAAATAAAAACCACAAATGGAATCTTCAATGGATGGAAAGAGGGAAAACATAAATGGTACCTCGAAGACGAAAAATGCTTGGGACGCTAAATAAACTCCTAAAGCAAGCGTGGAGATCACAGGAATAGGATAGATAAAAAAAATTATCTTTTGCAAAAAGTTTGAGCACGAAGGAGAAGTGTTGGAGAAGAAAGAGAAAATAAAAATTTTGGTTTTTTTTTAAACACCCTAATCATTATGCATGATCTCCCATACAATCTTCATTAGGTCACACTTCCCCTAGATAGGCCTGTAGCCGCCACTCTTGGGCAACACGCCGATCCACAGTTAATGATAAGTGTCCAACCAAGGACACCTAAAAGACACTTCATACTAGGGCATAGAAAGTACGCCCTTACCCTCTGCCAAATTGGCTCCCATCCAATAAACCCTCGAATATTTGGGGGTCTCATCCACATAAGGGGTCAGATAACTATTTCGCTTAACCTTCCACTCATATTAAAGACTAAGGGCTATAGGGTATTTGACATGCATAAGTTTGGCCTCATCCTTGATAGGCCTCAACCCGTCCAAGCCTACCTCACCCACTCATTAAGTCGAACAATCATAGGTCGCCCTAGTGCGGTCCATCCTTAGTAGTCTCATCCTTAGTCTCTTCTATCATCGATGTTGTACTAATATGAGAGAGACAAGACCGATCAACCAACTCATGGACGTCTTTAACAGTCTCGTATAGGCCTTGTATCACCTTGGTAAGCTGAGACTACACTTCGACTCATCTTCGTAATTATCTACTGGGAAGGTCCGCTATGTCAGTCTCGGCCAGGCCGGAACCTCCAAGGACGACACCTGCACCACATGTGGAATATTATCAAAGCACAGTTTATCCACGTGGGTTATAATAAGATCTTCACAACACGTGTGGGAATATTTCATCATCTTGACATATATGTGCTAGAAATAGGTGGATTATTTTGATTGGTTACTTCATCATGTGCATGCTTACTACATGCTTGGGGGGCATACAATGCACCCCCAATGCTATATATATTTTTGTCTTCTTCATTAAAGGGGATTAATTTTTTTAAACCCTAGCTAGATACAGTTGAGAGAGAAAGCTTGAGAGTCGTATCCTTAAGGCCATTGGTGCCTCATTTTATAGTGAAATGCCATCAAACTCCTTACACAATGAAGTAGGCCATGACTAAACCACTTATACCATTGTGTTATCTTTTTTGCCTCATCTCTTTCACTTATTTGCTTACCTCCATCTATACATCTCCATTGTTATATCACTTTGATCTTAAGCTGCAAATACAAATTTAAATGGTAATTTCATAACATCATTAGCTTCCCTAACACTACACATCTTCACTCTAAGATATACCTTTGAAATGGCCAACCATGATGCATTAGTCCTTTCTGATCAGTTTTCAATTGATGCCTATATAAAGAAGACTTGGGAGAGGTTATAAGGGATGTAATTTTAGTTATTATGCTGAAATTAAGATCTAATAGTGTTATTGTTTATTATTTGTAAAGGGAACTGACTATAGCCTCTCCCCACCCCCGCCATATTATATTCAAGGAATTATAAATATGTGCCTTAGAGATGTTTTAGTCTTGTGAGTCTTAAGTGAATCAGGACCATCTAGAGGAGTTGTTAAGTTATTTTCTAGAGGATTTTGTTAATTAAAAAGTCCTCGGATCACATCATTCCACCATAGCGAAAGCTTAAGTCTGATTACATCTATATAATTAATTTTTTAAAGGAATATAGAAGTGATAAATGCATTCATAACAGATGTAGGTACCTCAGTAGAGGAAATGAACAACTCTACATCATTTATCATTGCTAATATTATTAACATAAACATACCGCCCCCTCCTCCTAGGAGGATCTTTTGATAAGTGTGAGGCCATAGATAATTTCTGCACCATCAAATATCAAGCTCGACAAACCGTTTAGATTTTGAAGATGCTACAAATATTATGCCAGATCTTATGTGCAACTTTGTAAAATAATCATAAACAATGTAAAGTTTAAAATTTCAGTGGTGAGTATCATTCCAACTAGAGAACAACTATGATCGACCCTATATTGAAGAAAAATGAGAAAACAAAATAATAAAGATCATACCCGATCATTTGTCGTGGCTAATAGATTTGGTGTTGACCATCCATTGGGTTTAATCCTATAGAGTAAATTGCAAAAATATCATGCCAAACATTTGTCGTGGTGAAAATTATATGGCCAAATAAATAATAATTCCCATGCATTTTATAATTAATTACATGCTTGAGATCAAATCAAGACAATCAAATAATAAATACAATTTTTTATCCAAAAATAATAAATACTATGTTCGACAATACATATAGACCAAGTCAAGTAGTTGCCCACCGATGGGGTTGAACTTAAAGGGTTGTAAATATGATATGCTAGACTATTTATCGGGGAAAAAGCCTAATAATGATCCTTCAATCAGCCAAGTTATATTCTTCTTTTGAGGGTCGGCGAGTTAAGGTCGACCTCGGTTCAATGTGTGCGGATTTCTCCAGAAAAAAGTATTTCAATCTTTCATGCCCCAAATGTAAACTTTTTGGACCACATGAGCATGTGAGGTCCTACAGATATTTATGAAGGAAAAGTGTCATAATATTATGGAATGGGATCAAATAAGCATATATTATGGAGCACTTCTATTGTGCTCCAAAATTTTGACTGAATTTTCGATTGAAATTACACGTGGCAGCATGTTATTGGTAAAAAAATTTATCCCACTGACGTGGATCTCATAAACCAACCAATAGAAATCGACCACCTAATTCGATCCATCCACTTTCGGTCAAAAATTAAGTCTGAATAGCATTTTTGTATATAATGTGACTTGGGTCCACATTACATCCCAAGCATCATATATAAAGAAACTATTCACTCTATTGTATTCCAAGTCATTCTAGTTCTACTGAAACTCCATCAAAATACTACACTAGATAGAGCAAGTGAGAACTTGATCACTTAGGCCATTAAAACGTAGTTATTTATCATTTTGAATAGTGATAAAGAACTTAGGGTTCGTTTGATACAAAAGTGGACAAATAGAGAGCATGACAAATTTTTTCATAATAAAATTTGCCATGGCAAAATTTGTAAGGGCAAATCCTATAATTTGTCACATAAGGTTGTTTGATAGAATTAATTTTCTAGGTGGCAAAAGTGGGTTGTTTGATAGCATTAATGAAAAATAAAAACAAAAAATAGTTTATGAATAAAAAACAGTTTTTAATAAAATAAAAGGCTTTAACACAAAAAAAAATTTAAGAAAAAAAATTTAACAATAACAAAAATGTTTTAACAAAAAAAAACAGTTTAAACAGGAAAAAAAAACTGTTTTAACGGAAAAGAAATATTTATTTAGAAAAACAGTGTTTAACAATAAAAACACTTTCAACAAAAAAAAAAAAAAGTTTAGAATGATTTTTTTTAAAAAGAAAAACAGTTGTAACAAAAAAACAGTTTTTAACAAAATAAACACGGTTTTAAAAAACAAACAAACTGTTTTAAATAAATGATTTTAAAAAAATAAAAACATTTTTAACAGAAAAACCGTTTTTAACAACAAAAAAAACAATTTTTACGGAAAAAAACATTGACTTAGAAAAACAATTTTTAACAATAAAAACACTTTTATCAAAAAACAGTTTAAAACGATTTTTTTAAGAAAAAACACTTGTAACAAAAAAACAGTTTTTAACAAAAAAAACTGTTTTTAGCAAAATAAAAACGATTTTAACAAACAAACAAACAGTTTAAAAAAATGATTTTAACAAAATAAAAACATTTTTTAACGGAAAAACAGTTATTAACAACAACAAAAAACGTTTCTTTCAAAAAAAAGTTTTAACAAACGAAAAATAGTTTTTTTAATATTTTTAAAAATGATGGCGAATTTGTGGTGAAATTTTACTTTGCTATATTGATAAGTAAATTTATCCAACAAAAGTGAAAAAAGGATGGCAAATTTGTATGTGAATATGGGTATCCGTGAAAAAAAATTCATGGCAAATAATGATCATCAAACACACAAAATAGTGGACAAATTTGTGATTTGCCACCATTTGTCACATTTGCCATGACCTATCAAACGGACCCTTATCTCTTAGTGGATATAGGCGCAGAAAGGCTGAATCACTTAACCTTTATATTTAATATCTCTTATTGCTTTCTCTTTCTCTTTTTATTATTTATTTTTCAGGCTCTTACTTAAATTGATCATATTCATCTTGATTTGCTAATTTATTTTTCATCATTTACCTTATCTAAGTTCAACTATAAATACCATCCGCCTGGACTATATTAAAGAAATTGCACAATATAGCACGCCAAATAAAAGAGATTCGTTCCCAATAATCTACCATGGCTATGTTGCCATAGTTAGATAATAAATATCGTCGGGTATCCATATCATACTATGTCATATATGCCGATCAAACTTGAAATAATTTATTGGGGATTGGTCAAACAATAATGGTAGTTCACCATTACAGATTCGGCAAATTTTGTTTTTTTATGCTTTGATTCCTATGATCTTAACATTTCAGAATCCAGGTCCTTTATAAAAAGGTTTGTACAAACTTTCATATGAGCTAACAAATGTGTACTGCAGGCGTAACATGTTCTGGGTATCGCTTATCTTGAAGATTTTTATGAAGTCTGTATAGGCACCGCAAACATGTCCACACAAGCTTCCATTTCACATGTTTGGACCATGCGTTAAATCCTAAGGAGAGGCTACTCCGAGTATCCGAGTAGCCGGGCGATGAGGCGTAGCCGAGCTCCCCCGTTTGTGGAGATGGAGATGGGAGTAGAACCCGCGTTGACTCTGATGGAGTGAAGTGAGGAGCACGAACGGGAGCGGTCGTCGGGCATTAAGCGTGCACGGTAGTTCGCTCTCCGGCTTCGCCTCTTTAGCGAATATCGGTTTTAGCGACTAACTCCCTTCCTGCTTGTCTGTCTCCGAAATTTCCCAGGACAATTTCCAAAACGCATAGAAGTCTCACCCATGTGTCACTTCAAATTGTGAGGAGAAGAGATAAATCACAATTAACTCGTGATTAATAGTTTGACTGTGTGGGTAACATATTGCCAACATGTGCCCATTAAGAAGACTAGTCAATAACTACACCCAGTTAAACACCATCATTAAACATGTCCTTAAGCCTTTAATCGCACAGTTAATCAAGAGATAATCTTTTGATTGATACATAATTTTCTCATAATTATGTATCCCAGATCTACCTAGAGAGTGGATGTATATCCTGCAAAATCTTGACCTTTGAACCCATCCGCTATATAAGAAATCCTTATCTGAAGGCATAACTGCCCTCATCCTAAGGCTATAAATCATCATTATTACGATAGAAATCTTCAAGATTGTGTTGAATACCTATGATATATTGTCCCTAGAATGTGCCAACCGATATTTTTCCACTGCAACGTGTCACTTGATACGCTGCTTTCGCATTATATCACCTGATATATTTTCCCCAATATATCCCCTACATAATGATTCATGATACATACCTAAAATGTATTTAGAGAGATCTAACTATCTGCCCCACCTCAAACGACCCAGCTACTCACACCCCTCGGAGATATCCAACCAAATTCTCCCAACACCCAAATCCACCCAAAATACAAAATGATTGTAATACCCAGCAATTTAAATAATTAAATTAACTAAAAAATAATTAAATAAATAAAATTTTCATGTTAATTTTATTGGTAAAATAAATAATTACGTTCATTGTTAATCTAGTTCTTAATTTTGCAAGAGAGACGCATATATTAGAAAATTACTTAAATTAGTAATTCTTTAGTGCCAAATCATTTTACTATGAGCTAAATAGATTAATAATGTGATAAATACATTAATTTAATGAAGATTATTTTGAAGTAATATTTCAAATAAACATTGTGTGGAAGATTTATTTCATTTCAATTAAAAAATTTATTATAAATTAAGTGGGCTTTGGGGATCATTTGGAAGAACAAATGAGGTTAAAATAATGGGAGACTGTATTCATGGTTTGGGTATTCCATTAGGGTAAGTTTGGTCATGTGTGGTATTAGTTTTGTAACAACTCTCATTTTCTCACGTAAAAATTGGTCAGACACGATATGACGAAGATGGAACTTGCTTGTCAAGTAATACAATTATCAGCATCAACATAATATAAATCATTTATTAATGGCCCATAATTGAAATTAAATCAACAATCCCGTAATAATAAAACCCAATCCAACAACAAGCGCATAATAAGTCCAACATAAAAATAAATATCTCAAACCAATATGAAAGAAATAAATCTCACGCTTATGCTTATTCAGTAATCCGAAATAAAATAAGTAACTCGAGCTGAAAAACACCTAAACTAGAATCAATAAAACAGAAATGCCTGAGGAGTAAAAAGGAGAATGCACGGTCGCTATGTCAACAGTCTCGCTATCCCTATCTAAGAACACCTAGGGGAGAAAACATGTAAATTTGGATCAGAGCCCTGGATGTGCAAGAATTAACTTATTCAATTTAAAATATAATAAATTCAGTCGATGCAAAGTAAGTATTCTCCATCGCCACTCACATGCGATTAACATCTCACCCCTCATCTAAGTGTGATATTACCCGCATCAAAACAAGTCCCAAAGTAATGTATGTAAGGACATTTTTCTCATGTCCAATATGTTTCATTTATGTATGTCGTACGCCGCTACATTTGACACGTCACCTCAAGATCGCACATGACGGCCTCTATCCGAATTCCGGGAATCAAGCATTCAACATCTCCGTTAATGTATCCTACATATGCCTCAACGACTTCACGTTCCACGATTTTAGGGACTTAATGCAAGTGGTACGCAAGGGAAGTCAAAACAGTGAAAAAAGGCTTGATAGGGAAGTTCAAGGGCATTTTCGTAATTTCACATCCATAGTTAGGAGGTCTGGTCAACTGGAAAGTTGAAGAGCTCGCCGCAACGAAGATACTGGAAGAAACGGCACCTCAATCCGAGCTACGGTGAAGAAGTTATGACCTTTTGAAGTTGGAGAAAATTCCTTGAAGAATGCTGTTTTTTTTAACCTCATACCAGAATGGGAACACCAAACCGGTTCGGTGTACCCCAGATGGGGTTCGGTGTACCTGTACGCTGATAAGTTTTTAAGAGTTTTAACAAAGCGGGATTCTTCATATTTTTTCCTATAAATACCAACTTCGGGGGAGTTGTTTTGCAAGACTTTAGAAGACGTTTTTGAGAGTCCAAATACCTCTAGTCTTCATATTTTTGAGTCCCAAGACTCATGTTTTGATTCACACAATTGCCAAACCTTTGTGAATCTTTTGGTAACCCAAGAACATAACTTTTTAGTTTGTTCAAACCTTTGTGGAGAGATCTTTGCAACCGAGGGCTGCGTGTCATTGCTGAGGGAGTCTCTACAAAGTTTTATGGCTGCGTGTCATTGAGGAGAGCTGCGGTTCTTCCTTCGTTGTTTGGGCTGCGAGTCCTTGGAGGGTGCTGCGTGTATTCTCTTGCTGAGTTCAAGACTGCGTGTATTTGTGGGTTGGCTGCGCGTTGATCCATTGCAGATTTCTCTATGTAATTGTAAGTTGCGGCTTGTACATTCATAGTGAAATAAAAGGTTTTGCCCCTTTGGGGGATTTTTCCTGAAATTGTTTGTTTTTATCATGCATGCTATATTTTATTTGATAAATCATCTAGATGCATGTCTTAGGGTTTAACTAAAATTTGGGAATAATTAAAATTGGATTTTATTTGAGAAGTCGCAATATTTCCGCTGTAGCGATTCTTCAAATTGGTATCAGAGCGGGTTACGCTAATTTATCGCGTGATCTTGATTTTTCAAGGACTTGTTTTTTTTTATACAATTTGACTTCTCACGTCGTCAAATTGGTATCAGAGCAGGTTACGCTAATTTATTGCGTATTCCTATTTTCCGCAAAATCGTGTGATATTGATTTTTTTTTAATCAGTTTTGTGAATATTCGTAATTTTTCAATGGATTTTGATGGTTTTGATGATCTTCGATGTCAAATTTTTGAAAAAATTAATTGGAAAATTCACACGAACTCTTGTTTTAAATCTTCTGTTGAAAACGAATCTGATAGGTGTCCTTGTTGTGAGGGTGTTGGTCACACGTTACATGAGTGTACCACAAATTTAAAGAAGAAATTGAGTAAACCGATTTCTCATGTTTCTACCCTTAGTGATAGTGATTCGGAAGAAGAAGTCTTTTATGCTTCTAGGCGAGAGTTTCCCATCCGTGTGATTAGTGATGAGAGTGAGGGTGAAAAGAGTGAGGAGGAAGAAGAAGAATTGAGTGAGTTGCAAGTTGCCTACAATAATTTGTATTTTGAATGTTTAAAGACAAAAAAGGCAAACTTGAAACTTGAAGCTCAATTGAAAGAATGTGCCATAAAAAATAATGATTTTCTAGTCAAAGAACTTAAGGCACATGCGAAAATTTTAAAAGAGAAGCTTGAGTACGTCGAGGGTGAGAGAGATAGTCTTAGAGGGTTGATGGAGACTATGAAAAAGGAGCTTTTAGAGTATGAGGATTCTAAACGAGTACTTGAATCTAGGATAGGTGATCTTGAGGCGAAATTGAAAGATTCAAGTAAGGTGAAATTTGATTTGGAGTCTAGGTCTGAAAAACTTGATAAGATTTTAGGCACAGTCGAGATCAAAACGGATACGGGTGGGATTGGTCTTGAAAAATATGTTGAACCCATTCCCACACGTGTGAGAGAGCCTCCTAGGATTGTTAAGAAAGAGGCACCTAAGGTTGTTAGGAAAGAGCCCCCTAGGAACATCGTGAGAGTGCCTCCTAGGATCATTAGGAGAGATCCACCTAGGCAAATTCAGAGAGCGCCACCTAGGAAATTGATGAGAGCATCACCTAGGAATTTGAGGAGAGGGCCACCTTTAGGTAACATACACCGCCAGGTTTACACTTGCACACATTGCGGTAGGCAAGGTCATCTTAGGCGATTTTGTTACAAGCTTTTAAATGAACCTAGGAAGGTTAATGAAAGAATAAATTCGATTCCCAAACCCCCCACACTTCGTTACACATCTATTTGGGTTAGGAAATCGGATTTAAAGGCTTATGGTTTATGTGTCCACAATTCCCGTTTGCTTGCACGTGATTCACCCCATGTGAAATTCTTTGGTTGATTGTGTTTGCATGTTTGTCATACACTAGTTGTGGTTTCATGATATATTTTTACTAGTGTGATGACTTGTACTTTTTGTATAAATTCTTGTTTTTGAATTTTTTTGAAAAAAAATACAAAAAGATTTTATTTTGATAAAATTTTGAGAAAATCCAAAAAGATTTTTGTTTTTTGTTTACACCGTTTATGGATGAACACTTTGGATGACCGAGTCACAACATCATTTCATTTTTTTGTGACTATTTGATAGTGTTTTGAGACAATATGTCAATTCATCCATGTGCTTTATAATGTTTGGAGTCATTAAGATGTAATTAAGTGTTACTTCCTACATGTTTGACTCATATTTCCTTTATTGCACACATGCACGGATTTGTTTGATTATTGTGCTTGTCTTATCACATGTTGGTTGGGTGTTTTCACTCCAATCCTGTCTTTAAAACGAACCTAGCGCGATAATTTTTATAAGTAAATTGTGCATATAAAAACCGTTTTGTGAGTTTGTGTGCTTTCTTTAGAAACGGGGAAGGGCTGCGAAAGGTTCATTTTACCTTTGCGAATACTAAGCCACAGTTAAATTGGACCTAAAAAATTGAGGAATTTTATTATCCGGGGTCCAAAGAGGTTAAAAGAGCCCGAAAAAAAAATTGAAAGGCAATAAAAAGAAATTCATGCCAATTATGGGCCATTTAGGTTTTTGCTCCAATTCTCCAAAGTTTGAGAATTTAGATTACCTCTAAAAGAAAATATATATGAGGGAGTTTGGTTGGAGAATTTAAAACGGGTTTGCACGTCCTTGAAATGCTTGAAAATGCGCTTTATAGTTTTGGACGTTATTGGTGTGGAAATCACTTTGACTTTGATTTGTTGATTTGCATAAGACGATGTCATCTAAATTCAACAAATTTTTTTCACCTAAGGATACTTTTGATGTTCATTCGTTAGGAGTACACGTATGCATCGTGCACATATGATTGATTGAGTTGATTTACCTATCGAATGTGTTCACACCCATTCATTCCGTTTCCATGACTTGGTTGTTTGAGTCTAAATCCATGGTGTGATTTTTGTTTCATATTTGTTCAAATTGGTATCTTATTTTTGTACAAAAAATAGTTTGTGAAGATTTGTTTGAGCATCTCCTTACTCACATTTACCATATTTCTTGATGCCTTGATTTGTATATCGTGACACCCTGATTTTGCTTGTTTGATTCATTCTTCTTATTTGTCTATTTGGGGACATCATAAAAAGGGGGAGAAAGAATTATCTTATTCTGGGGGAGTTTGAATTTTGGGGGAGTTTTTGAGATTTGACTTATGCTTATCATATATTGGTATCTATGTTTATCTCATTTCAAACTCGATACGTCACTTGGTATGTTTTTCTTTATCTCATGTGTGTAGGTACTACATTGATGATCTCTGAATTGCACACCCTGATGAGAAAAGATTTGAGATTCCTGAAGATTTGAAGAACAAACGATGAAGACTATTCATTTGTACCTTTTCCAGTTTTGGGTTCATGGGAGGGTAGATTTGTATAGGCAATTTCATATTTGATAATTCGGATTTTTTATGTATGTACCGGCATAGACATAGGGGGAGATTTGTAAGGACATTTTTCTCATGTCCAATATGTTTCATTTATGTATGTCGTACGCCGCTACATTTGACACGTCACCTCAAGATCGCACATGACGGCCTCTATCCGAATTCCGGGAATCAAGCATTCAACATCTCCGTTAATGTATCCTACATATGCCTCAACGACTTCACGTTCCACGATTTTAGGGACTTAATGCAAGTGGTACGCAAGGGAAGTCAAAACAGTGAAAAAAGGCTTGATAGGGAAGTTCAAGGGCATTTTCGTAATTTCACATCCATAGTTAGGAGGTCTGGTCAACTGGAAAGTTGAAGAGCTCGCCGCAACGAAGATACTGGAAGAAACGGTACCTCAATCCGAGCTACGGTGAAGAAGTTATGACCTTTTGAAGTTGGAGAAAATTCCTTGAAGAATGCTGTTTTTTTTAACCTCATACCAGAATGGGAACACCAAACCGGTTCGGTGTACCCCAGATGGGGTTCGGTGTACCTGTACGCTGATAAGTTTTTAAGAGTTTTAACAAAGCGGGATTCTTCATATTTTTTCCTATAAATACCAACTTCGGGGGAGTTGTTTTGCAAGACTTTAGAAGACGTTTTTGAGAGTCCAAATACCTCTAGTCTTCATATTTTTGAGTCCCAAGACTCATGTTTTGATTCACACAATTGCCAAACCTTTGTGAATCTTTTGGTAACCCAAGAACATAACTTTTTAGTTTGTTCAAACCTTTGTGGAGAGATCTTTGCAACCGAGGGCTGCGTGTCATTGCTGAGGGAGTCTCTACAAAGTTTTATGGCTGCGTGTCATTGAGGAGAGCTGCGGTTCTTCCTTCGTTGTTTGGGCTGCGAGTCCTTGGAGGGTGCTGCGTGTATTCTCTTGCTGAGTTCAAGACTGCGTGTATTTGTGGGTTGGCTGCGCGTTGATCCATTGCAGATTTCTCTATGTAATTGTAAGTTGCGGCTTGTACATTCATAGTGAAATAAAAGGTTTTGCCCCTTTGGGGGATTTTTCCTGAAATTGTTTGTTTTTATCATGCATGCTATATTTTATTTGATAAATCATCTAGATGCATGTCTTAGGGTTTAACTAAAATTTGGGAATAATTAAAATTGGATTTTATTTGAGAAGTCGCAATATTTCCGCTGTAGCGATTCTTCAATGTATGACAACCATGCCTATTTAATATTAAATGTATCAGCTGAAATCAATCGCTAACAAGAAGAGGATTGTATTCAATTACCAATACACCATGTATTCCAATATTATATATCTCATGAAAGTGACATAAACATCTATTATGTACAATATAGTAAGGGTCCATAAACTCGGTTTACATTCTTAGACAAATTAATTAATCTCATATATATATATATATATATATATATATATATATGTGTGTGTGTGTGTGTGTGTGTGTGTGTGTGTGTGTGTGTGTGCGTGTGTGTGTGTGTGCGTGTGTGTGTGTGTGTCTTTTCATATATGTGACACTCAAAGGCATCTACCAGTGGTATCTCGTTCATGCTCTATCGACAAGTCCGAAGGAATCTCTATCTAAGTCGGACGTTACAAAATACACATATGTGAGGCGGTCCATACGTAGTACACCAGTTCACGGCCCATACCTAGTGGTGTCAAAGGATCCTTGCATCAACACCTACCTCTCATAGATAGCGCTGTTACGTTGTACTTAAAGCACCTACACACTGACGTGTGCTACGGTCCCGAACCTGCGATACCCCAAGCCAATAGGAACGTCCACAAACATTGGTATGTCTACACAAATATACATAATTACATATCATTATTTCCATATAATTTGTATAGGTAACTACTCTACAATTACCTAAATATCCCACATGATATCCACAAATATTCATCCATTAATAATTAACCATCTAGTTAATTATTAATTCCATCTTCTTTAACAAATTATTTAACCATCTAGCTAAATACAATGTCCCAATTAATATATGTGCTACGTTTACATTTTTAATAACTTCTCCATTGACACAAACACTGTCTTACCAACTCGTACGGACTTTAAAAATATCCCGGATATAACCCTGGTCCCAACTCAACCAGCCCTCAGAGCCGAATCGTTTTGGTTCTTGTTCGAGTTGATTCGCTACCAGACTGAATCGATTCGCTCCAAGGCCGAATCGATTTGGAATGTAGTAGTAGCCCAGATCTGCTACTGTTTTCAAATATGGGATTTCTTCATTCATTCCTAAGATCCATTCTAATCATGATGTTCTTTTCATAAACATGTGAATGGGTCCTTACCACTTGATTACACATCATAGAACAATTAGTTCCATATAACAACACCAATTTCCACCCCCCAAATCCCAGATTTTTCATGAACATATTAGGAACTTTAGTCCATATTTCTTCCTCAAAACCAACTATATGTAATTTTGATTATGGGGTATATAACATGGAATTCAAAGCCACAATATGCAGATCATAAACATGTATTAACATCCTCTACATGTGATTCCAAGATTCTCAAATTTCATCCCATCAACCCTAAGGCTTCTATAATCAATTTCAAGAATTCGATTTCTAAATTTCTGAGTTAAAAGCCTACGTTATAATTAATCCTCTATATGCATAAGATTAATTCCTAACATTTAATCTTAAAATTCAACCTAAAACCCAGAAATCATATGAGGTCATTACAATGAATCGAGAAGCAAATTAGAAATTAAATTGAGCAAGAAAATTCTTGCTTGGAAATGCGGTTAATGAAATTCCCTTTGAATCTACCTCTTCAATTTCTTGTTGTGGCTTCTTCTCCTCTCTCTCACAGTAGTGAAGGCTAGGGTTCTTAAAGATAACCTCCGGGGTGGTATTAAACTTCTTAATATAGGTTATTAGTTCCTTAATCCCGAGTTCGATTAAATTCCTAAATTTTGGATCCCCAAATGGGCCCGAACCTATAATCAGACTAGCCTAAAAGTCTCCCAACTTATATAGCTATAACTCGGGACTATCTTTAAAGGTTTTAAATACCTAAACAAGCCTATATACTTCCTAAAATACTTCCCAATTATTTTATCACAACATTACATTTTTATAATCGCCTCACCCGTTATTTATGAATTTTTCTACTATACAGGCAATTATTATAATTATCGATATCACAAAAAATCAACCAAACATAATTACAACATAACAACAAATTACATATTTGCAATTAAAAATTAAATTCAGTGATTAAACTCATTTTCCACAAATTTTTATTTTTTCCTAAAAATATAGTTTCATTATTTATTCTAGAAAAATATGGGGTATTATATTATTTCCCCTAATAACGGGATTCCGTCCTCGAAATCTAGAAAAGTAAGTACCTAGCTAGAAGAGTTTAGGATATTTCGTGTACATGTCATCCTCCCTTTAGCAAGTCGAATCTTCCTATCGATGGTGTCCCCATTGCACCCGAACTAAAGGAACAACCTTATATAGAAGTCAGAGCTCCAGACGGTCCAGAATGGCTACCAGTCTCTCCTCGTAAGTAGGATCTGGATGGTTTTCTATCTCATCAATATCAATGTGGTGGTACGCTATCTTGTCTCGAAGGAACTATACAATGCAGATATATGGAAAACATCGTGTATCCACTATAAGTGGTCCAATAATCCAATCGATATGCCACATGTCCAATCCTCTCAAGAATAGGGAATGATCCCACGTATCGGGGATCCATCTTCCCTTTCATCCAAAACCTCATTACCCCCTTTATGGAAAACACTTTAATCAACACTTGATCCCCAACATCAAAGTCTAAGGGTCTTCGACCTACGTCTACGTAGCTCTTTTTCCTATCCTGGGCAATCTGTATCCTGGTCCGAATGATCTCTACCTTCTCTGAGGTGTCCTGAACGAAATTTGGCCCAAGTAACTTATTCTCCCCCACCTCCAACTATCATGAGGGTGAATAGAAAGGTCTCCCATAAAGTGCCTCAAACGGTGCCATCCCAATCGTGAACTAACAGCTGTGATTGTACACAAACTCCACTAAAGGCAGATACTACTCCCATATCCCCTCAAAATCTAAAATGCGCATCCGCAATATGTCCTATAACATCAAATATACCCTCTTCGCCTGCCCATCGATCTGAGGATGATATGAGGTGCTCAGTCTCAACTCTGGACCCAAAGCCTACTGAAAGTTCATCCAAAAGTGGGACAAAAATGTCCTGTCCCTATCTAACACAATGTTAAGCGGTACTCCATGCGAATTAAAAATTTATGTGAGAAAAAGCCTGGCATACTACTCAAAGCTATAATCTGTCTGGACCGATAAAAAGTGAGCCTCTTTGTCAATCTGTCGACGATCACCCAAACAGAGTAATGCCCCCTCTGTGATATAGGTAACCCAGTAATGAATTCCATGGAGATGCTCTCGCATGTCCACATCAAGATCTTAAGAGGCTATAACACACATGCAGGATGTTGATGGTATATATTCACTAGTTGACACGTAGCGTACTTGGACACCAAATCTACTATGTCCATTTTCATCCCGGCCCACCAATACTAACATCGCATGTTATGGTACATCTTATCCCCTCTAGGACGTACCGTAAAGAGTGAGCCCTGAGCCTCTGATATAACGACTTGTCTCAAGTCCTCGTTATCTGGAACAACTAACATGCCCTGTAATTTCAACCCTAATATAAAGTGAGCCTCTGACATAACGAATTACATATTCGCAGTTAAAAATTAAATTCGTTGATTAAACTCGATTTCCACAAGTTTTTATTTTATCCCAAAATATAGTTTCATTATTTATTCTAGGAAAATACGGGGTATTACAACTTTATAGCCTGATAATCTCTTGTAAAAGTGGGCCTTATGAAAATTATAGAAATTAACTATATAAATATAACCTTGACTTAGACTGGGCCTTTGATTATCATTATAATCAAAACTTAAACCTAAAGTGAGGCTTTAGAATTGAAGAGGAAAATAAGAGGTTATTGTGTAAAGGGAGATATTGAAGGAGAATCATAAATGAAAATTAGGAATTAACAAGTGGACAACTTCTTCAAAAAGTAACCACTTGATTTTAAGCCAAGATCAATTTCCTAGTCTCTATGTTTGAATACATATGATTATTGTATTTCATGTTTAGGAAAGATATATATAATATTTATTTTAACACAAATATGTTATTTTAATGTAAATTGGGTAATTACACCTAGCTGCTAACATTTCTATCAATTTTTGTAATTGGAATCTTCTTCTAAGTGAATTTTAAAAGTTTATAAACACTTAATATCCATCCAAGTAAATTTGCAAAAATTTCACCTAATTGATAAGGATTGTTATATGTAAATTGGTGATGGAATGAAATTTGAATTCATGATAGATAAATGTTAATTAGTGTAATCATTATTATTTTAAAATCATAGAGTCATATGTTTATGTTAAGATATGAATGCAATGAATTAAATATGTTAAAGGTCATGTTAATAAGTTTAATTCATGTATTAGCAATTGGCTTATTCATAATATTATATGTTTAATTATGTTGTTCATCTTAATAGAATTTCTAAATTTTATTTAGATGTAAAAAGGAATATATATCTGTAACCTTAATTTTTTTTTTAAGTGCTAGAAACTGATCTGGGATGATTGGGATTTCGTTTGGGTAAGCTTTTAGATGAATTACACAAAGATAAAAAAATAGAGAATAAAGTTATAAATTATAGGTCACGAGCCTAAATCATTAGGGTAGCAGACAAATTGATTCGGACCTAAAAAGGTGACAAGTTGGACTTTGTTTGATTAGGACCTGATCTACGATGGTCTTAAAAATGAAGATAAAATATTATTTTAGACCAGTTGGAGGGTGGAATATGGAAAAGAGACACTAATGACTTATAAAAAAATAATTGGTAAGATATTTGAATTAACGACATAAAATCCTTCACTAAAATGTTAAGGATATCATGTGAGATAAAAATTATTTAATAACGATTAAATTTATTATTACAGCTAGTAGTATGATCCATAGGGTAGAGAGTGGTTTAACCCTTGTGCTATGGTAAAGTGTTATTTGGAACATTAATTACTAAGAACCAATTTATGATTTTGCTAGTAAGGATGTGTAAGTTAGTGTAGACACCACATTCTAATACCCCCCCTAACCTCTCCTTAGGTCCCTAGCACCTCCCTTCATCATTTCAAACCCAAGTCATACCCCGAGTACTGACCTAAAGGACATCAGGCAGTCCCAGGCTTCGTTTGACCAAAATTCAAAGTCTTCAACTCAAACGAGACTAAATGAATCTTCGAAGGGCACTGAATCCCCTTTCCAATGGTCCATCCCGTGCGCAATTCTGACTTACAGTGCGGACGAACGACCCGTTTTCCCCCGAAACTCGATCAGGAGGTCACCAGACGCTCCCAGGCTCCGTTTGACCAAAGTCAACTCTTCAACTTGACCGAGATTGAATGAATCTTTGAAGGTCACTGAAACCCTTTCCAACGGTCCACCCCGTGCATGATTCTGACTTACAGTGCGAACGAACGATCCATTTTACTTCAAAAGATAACCGAACGCTTCCAGGCCCCGATTGACCAGAGTCAACTCCCTGAACTGCGTCAAACTCTTTGGAATGTCGAAGTACATCTCCTCACCTTTCCAATGGTCCACCTCGTGCATGATTCTGCCTTATCATGCGGACTAACGATCCGTTTGCATCCGACCATTCCCCGTCTAAAGGACTGACGAACGCTTCCGAGCCATATTTGATCCAAAGTCTACTACAGGACTCGGGAGCAGTCCAAAATACTTTCTAAGGTCACTGAATTACATTTCCAAAAGTTCTCCCCATGCGCGATTTGGATCAACGGTTTGCGCTCTATGACCGATATTCTGAAGGAACCTGAAAGAGACTACCAAACGGCATGTTCCAAACCCTGCCTATCGATAGTGTGCCTAAACACACCTATCGATTGGCAGGATCAGGGCTAAGCCGATTTGCAATTCCCTGGGCCTATAAAAAGGAGGGCCTAACCTCATTCCGAAGAGAGAAAAATTGGATATCCATTACTCTTAGCAAGCTCAGAAAACCCCTCTCGAAGTAAGCGTGATTTCCACATCCAAATCCCTTTCCAACCTTCACCTTTCATCACCTTTTTCCTCAAATTTGGTGAATTAATTATCCTCCATCACCACCCAAGTACAAGGGCTGCTCTCCAACATCCAAGATCAAGCTAAAGATCTTCAAGAAGGTCCAACTTTCTCAACTCTCTCTTTAAATTCCCCTAAATTTGCATTAACTTGTTTTATTACTTAGCACTTTTATTCTCTCGTCTCACATATATTAATATATTTTTTATCTAGTATTATTGCACATCTCTTATTTTCATTTAAATAAAACCCAAAAAACAAGAAAAAAAAGGGTTTACTCATAAATTCCAAACGGGAATTCTCACACTTTTCTCACACCTTTCTCACAACTAAAACACTTTTTTACACACACACACATACAAGATAAGTTCACTATTGGATTTATGCGATAAATCCCACCCCTCATTTTGCATGCAAACTCCGTGGACTTTGATGCTCTATAGGCTACGTAGGCGTCTCGGGGTAAAACCTGTGACTCGAGTCCTATTCCTACTTTTCTCTCATTTTCTATTTTATCTATATTATTTAAACTCAATTCTCTTAAATTGTATATATTTACATACACGTATTTTTATTCTTAGTGGCATATTATTCCATGTGCGTTATCATTCCATTATAACGATCAAAGCGAGGATAATTGCGTAAATCCTATTTTCGAATATTATTTTTAGGAACATTCCTACGGATGAATTACTTTATCTCTTCCATGATACAAGTTGATGATTCCTATCTCCACTACGTATACACATGCACACATATCACGGGGAAATAAAGGAAAATGGCAACAACCCATGAGGGACCGTAAGGGCGGAATGGGTGCCTAACACCTTCCTATTTTGTAACTTAGCCTCCGGACCCTTTCCGAAACATTTTGGTTTCGTATGTATCAGTATGTCTTTGGAAATTGTCCTTTGGGATGGCTCCCTTTTCTTTTGTCTATTTTGAGTAAAATAGACTGGTGACTCCATCTCTATACATTTTTTACCTCATCAACGACACCGATCGAAGAGCTCCCGAGAGGGACGCGCGGGACCAAAAGGGACCCTCTCCCTCCGCGAGGATCGGGGATAGCCACAGTTAGTTTAGGTGGTAAAATCCTACTATTGTAGCGTCAACACAATTAAATCTGGGCAATATAAATAATCAAAATCACATAATAACATAGTACTTACATGGTTGAACAATGTGCCCACATCCATGGTATTTTCTCTCTTTATTAATTGATTCATGATAGTAAAAGATCATATTTCCCTTTTCCATGGGTGTGGGTTACATTTATATTAAGGAACATATGAATTCATTCGGGACTCCATGGCCTTAGATAGTTATCATGAATTGATCGACTGAATCTAATTCTGATATTTCTATTGATCGGCCTTAACCCATCCTTATATTTTTGAGTTGTGATCACTATCAAGTCTAGCAGACACGCATCACTTCCTCATATATAGTCAGATAATGTTTTTAAGTGCAACCTCATTCCAAAGTTGACCATTCTCATTTTTCAAGAGATGAAAGAATGATCAAAATATTTAGAAGGTTAGAGATGAAAACATTAAGTACTGTCAACATTCTAGTCAGTTTTTGCACGTCTCTAGTTGTCCTAGGTGTCTATACATAGTTTATTTCTTTTATATAGTCAAGGTTGGTTTCAATTCCCTATTGGATTACTGGGTAGACCTAAGAACTTATCAAATTGGACTCTGAAAGCTCACTCGGCTATATTAAGCTTCATTTTGTAGTATCTAAGATCTTAAAATGTCTTCTCTAGATTTTCCATGTGATCGCCTTTGTAGTTGCTCTTCATGAGAATATCATCCATATCGACTTCCATGTTATCTAGCTGATATCGAAGCAACTTGGTGACTAACCATTAGTAGGTTTCTCTTACATCTTTAATTCCAATTGGCATAATTATGTAACAGTATAAATCGAGGGTAATTACAAATGAAGTCTTATATTGGTTAGGTACTAACAAAGAGATTTGATGATACCCTGAGTAAGTATCCAAAAAATTCATTTATTCACGTATAGTTTTCATGTTGACTAATTAATCAATCTTTATGAAAGGACATTTATCTTTGGGACATGCTTTTTTGAGGTTAGTGAATTCTATGTAAACTCTCCACTTCACATTTCTTTTCTTGACTAGGACTGGGTTTGATAAACACTTACGGAATTGAACTTATTTTATGGATCTTGCCTCTAGATGTTGCCCCACTTCCTCTTCTACTTCTTTCTCCTTTTCATGGGTTGTTCAATGCACCTTTTGTGCATCAGTGAGAATGTCCAATCCACGTTAAGTTTTGACACATAACTTCAGGGTCAATCATGGCATATCATAAGTTATCAAGGAAAATATGTCTTGATTTTTCTTGAGTAAATATAACAATTTTTTTCATGATTAGTGACTATGTTGTCAATCTGATATTGCTTCTTTGGGTGAGAGTTGTCAATTGTAAATTCTTATAGTGGTTCTACAACTCTATCTGTAGGGGTGACCCTTTTCTCTTCCACCCTTGGTCTCCCATTCTTTTATTGATATTTAGAGAGGAAATCCCTCGCCAGATCACCTCTTCTATGACCCCATTTTTTTTCTTTCTTTTCTTTCTTAGGCTTTATGGAAGATATAAATCATCACTGAGAAGTATCCTCATTTCCACGTATCTCCATTATCCCCTGGCCAACGATGGATTTGAGCTTTTAGTGATAAGTGTAGGGAACATCCTTCATGAAATTGATCCATACTCGTCCTAGGATTGAGTTATATGCTGAATCAATATCGACCACTTAAAACTCAATCAAGTTTGAGATATTTCCAGCTAACATTGGGATTACCACCTTTCTTCGAGGAATGTCTATGTTTCCAATAAAAACCAACCAAAGTAATAATCTCTTTCTTTAAATCCTATACTTTGATTTTGACCTT
Organism: Sambucus nigra; assembly: GCA_949130495.1. Classification (NCBI taxonomy): domain Eukaryota; kingdom Viridiplantae; phylum Streptophyta; class Magnoliopsida; order Dipsacales; family Adoxaceae; genus Sambucus; species Sambucus nigra. Next base: position 79,064,932 of record OX422221.1, on the reverse strand, counting down.
TTTAAATAGTTTGACATACATGACTTTTGAGTAACTTCCCTGGTTGAATAATACTTATCCACGTCCTAGATGGCCATCCTAAGAGTGATTACTAGTGCATTATTATGCAGAGTTCTGACTCCAAACATGTTTTCCAAGGTGAATACTATATTCTAGTTATAGTGAACATCCTTTGGTTGTCGACATTTTACAATTGAGGTTTTGAAATGGTCAATTTAAAAAACTTACATGACCATAACAACTTTCTTTAACTCCATCTTCACATCATTGCTTTTAACTTGGTTTGGATTTGAACTGCTATAGATAATCACAAAACATACCCCACATCATTATCATCTAGGACATTATTAGGTTTTTAGCCGTGATCCACTTGGGATTTTCCATTTTTTATTTTCCACGTAGTCATTCAGATTACCTTCCTAGTCAAGATCCTCAATGGGATGCTTCAGTAATTTCAGTTTTCTATCTTGTGCTCTTGTTGCTTGTGATAGGAATATCTCAGAGTAGTGTTTCTATTCAATGGGTCCCTTGTCATCTTCTTTCTCCACTTAAAATATTATTAATCCTCAACCTTTTTCAAGAATTTTTAGAATGGCACTTTAAACATGGTGTTGATGGCACGATAACAGTGTGCCCTAGTGGGATCCTCCATATTGTCTCCCTTGGATCCACCATTCTACTACTTGTCTATTTCTTGGGAGAATTTTATTTGTCTTCGTTCTTAGTCACCTTTGGTTGTACATTATCCTGTTATATGCCATCCACAACATCTTCCACTTTACCGTACTTCTGAATCCTTGACTTAAGCTTATCAATAGTGTTGCCCTCTTTCTTAAGAAGGCATTAGTGTAGCAAGTAACTTATCGTCTGGCCAATCTTGAACGAGGCCACAACCACTTCTTACAAAAAATAATCTACTTTATTTTAGGTCTTCTAGTAGCATCGATCTTACTCGCACAACTCGGAGCTTCTTAATGGTAAGGAGGGATCCATCCTCTTTGGATGAGGACTACTGGTGATAAATATGGCAATGAAAGCCTCCGCGAGATGCTAGAAATTAGTGACCTACTTGTATGTTAACTTTCAACCCACTTTTGTGTGGCATACCCCAAACTGTAATAGAAGATGCGACACATAAGGGCCTTATTATTTCTCAGTTGGTCATGGATTACTGATATTGATGAACATGGCTAATATGATCAATTATCCAATCATAGATTCTAAATCGGGGGAAGGAAAACTTATTCAGCGATTCTAAGTCCTCCGTCGATCTTGATAAAGGTTAATTCATTTTGCTGATAAGCTTCCTCCTGGATAGTTCCTCTTGGATCTGGCCCCTCAATGAACTGGGTGTCCATTCATCTTTCATCAAATGGACGTACTTCTTATAATCTCCTTCTTTATTTATTTCGTCCATTAAGCATCCATGAATGGACACTGCACCGTGAATCTAGAATGGTCACAGTAGGTGGGTCACAATCGTGGGTCATGACCAATTGGTCACAATTATGGGTTATGACCAGTATTAAAATTGAGTTACTACGATTGTGACCATGCAAAAGGGTGACAACCAATGGCTTTGTTCACGGATATGGACCATGATCATGGGGATCACGGATTAGGTCAGTGACCATCTCATGGATAAATGGCACTAAATCTCCTGCTAAAGTAGGGCACGGACTAGGATCGTGACCACATGCATGAAAAAGGTAATGGATTAAGTTAAGCTTAGTCACGGACCAGAATCGTGACCATTTTAAAATAGTCAAGGCTCCTTGTCACAATGATGGATTGTGACCCTAGGGAATACTCATTTATTTTTTACACGTCACCAACTTGGTCATGGTCTTGGTCAATAATCATATTGATGATGTGTAAAAAAATAAATGGTCACATCATGGGGTCATGGTCCATGACCGTCACCAGATCCAGTGCATATAAACACCCTAAGGATTCTTTTTCATTTCATAATCTCTCTCTCTCTCTCTATCTATATCTCTATCTCTATCTCTATCTCTCTCTCTCTCTCTCTCTCTCTCTCTCTCTCTCTAAATCCTAACTCTCTCCATGTTTCCTCTCTCTCCGCTATGCCACCTCCACCGACTCTCTATCTTCTCTGCCCACCGACTTTTTCTCTCTCTCTCAAGTAATGTCCCTCTCTCCCTTTCCAGCCAACATTATTTAAATGGTAATGTGTATCTATTTTTGGTGTCTATATGTGTATATTTTGGGTGTCAATGTGTATGTATTTTCTTTTATGTGTATGTGTGTATTCTATTATATATGTTCATGTATTTTGTATTGAATTAATGTATGGATGTGTGTATGTGTATCTGTATTCAAATATACGTGTGTTTGTGTATAATGTGTGTATTTTGTTAAATGTGCATGTATTTCAGAATGTACACATTTATGTATGTGTATATCGTTATATGTTATAAGCACCCAAAAGTATTTAAATAAAGTCCCAAATAGACTATTTTTAATTGCTAATTCTCGATAAAAATCATTCTTATTTGCGTACACATCTTTATTGTAGGTCCAATGCCTATTGCGGAGTTTAAAGCATTATATCAAGGCAAAATGCAACACAGATTCGGTTAACATGACATAAACCCCATTTTTCGTACCTATTACTATGTCCCCTAGCCAAGCCCTGACCTCCCCAATCTATCACAAGCCTCGTGTGTGTGTAGTTTGCACTTATAGATTTTTTAAAAAAATTTCTTAGATTGATTTATAATTTTTACAATATATTTTATATTTTATTTTGAGACATATATATTTTTACAATTTATTTTTGCGTATAGATGTATATATTAGAGTCCATATCGTGCGTCGCTCATTTTTATATTTTTATGTAAATATTTTCAGTGTGCGTTTCATTTTTATTCGATTTTTTTTTTATTTTTTTCATTTTATTTTATTAGGTTTGTTTTATCATTTTATTTTTAGTCTTTTTATTATAGGTTAGGATTTTTATTTTTATTTAGTTTTTAAGATTTTAGCAGATTTCATTTAAGCATTAGTTTTATTTATTTTATATTTTAGTTATGTATTAGGTAATTTTATTTTCTTTTTTTTAAACTCCTAAATATTTATTTTTTTAGGTCAGGTTTTTAATTTTTATAGATTTTAGTTTTAAATAAGTCTTAGTTTTATTCTTTTGGTGCACAATTAAACACATAAACTATCCTACACCTCACCACACCTAATCATCCCACCTCATCATTTTCCCCACCAAACCATTCGCTTTCTCTCTCCTATCTCCATTAACAAATAGCATTTTAAACACAATAACGATCGTATACCCATTTCAATACACCTAATACCTACATTAAATTCCTTAACCCATAATCATACCTCGAACCCGAATACCCGATGCTTAGTCCTTAACTCGAGACCAACTCGAGCTTTAACCTCAACCCATCTACCACCCCAAAATTGGTTTGACACAAAAATAACTCCCCCTGCTTAAACCATTAACTATAACTTTCGAACCCATCTAAACCTGCTGCAAACTCACCCTATCGTGACCCATTACCCAAATCGGCCCTACTTCCCGAGTCCTCCTATATCAGTCCTCAAACCCGACCGAAAATGACACCTCCACCTCCGGCATCCTTCACACGACCTAAAGCCGACCTTTTCCCTTCAATATACAACCTTCCCATACTTGTAACTCCATACCATAATAGATCGTAACCCATCGGACCCCTGTCTGATCCGATCTCCTACTCTTATAGCCCGAACCTAATCTGACCTGCTTAAACCCGAGTTCCAACCCACCTCCATTCTAATAAAACCCAGATCGATCAATTAGATGCAACCTAAAACCAATTATGTTAAATTCCCTGTTGATGTCAAAATTTGGTAGTGATTTAAATGATGCCAATTTTATAATCACGGATAAAATAATGAGAGAAAAATAAATTAGACGTAATAATTTTTAAGTGGTTCAGCTCTAAGAAAAGTCTACGTCCACTGTGATTGTATTATTGGTGGTGATTACAGAAAACTAGGTATTCTTGTTAGAATAATAACCTTGTACTTTTCTTTCTTGCCTTTTGTGAAAGGAATACATTATATTTATAGTGACCCGAAGATCAAGGGTTAGAATGCCTTTATACATTTAAGAATTTACACATGTATATAATGAATGTGACTATTGATAGCATTGGACACGTGCATAATGACTCTTGGTCGCTTTTCACGTGATGAATGTTTATCTACAATTTGTATTCCTCAAGTTGGTCATCCTGCTGGCCGGTCCACTATCTTCTAAGCCGACCCAGTAATTGATGACTAGGACTAGTGCCACGTTATGGGACATGTGTCCATTTCTAATTGGTTCACGTAGATGGATAATTTTTTGCATCAACAAAAGCCCCCAATGCTTCATTCTTGATATTTTTTTAAAAGGATGAAGTATGAGTTATGTAGATTTTCTCGACAGTCTTTCGTGGTTTTGGTTAGCTGCCGACTTATAGGACTTGTAAAAAAATGATCATTTGATCATGTGGTGGAAATTTCGTGAATAATTTGAAATTTACTGAACCGCCAAAGCGTGTATGAGTAACTTCCCATATTTAGAGTTGTGTGGCCATCAAAATGTTAATCATCTATACAATTAATCATTACCTACATTGTTTTCTATGCAAGCTATAAGAGACTAGATTTTGGCTGATTTTTGTACCACAAATTTTCAAACTTTCGAACTATCTTTCGACTTCAAGCTTTCTTTTTGGGTTCGTTTCCACTCTTGCTTCTTCCATCACTCTCTCTGTAAGATTTTTTCATCCCTTTCCTTTGATTTCCTTCTTTGTTGTAATCATGGTGTACATCGTTTATGGGGACTCTTTAGCTGATGTTAGGCGGGAAAGGAATATCCCTGATTGGGTAGAATTAGAAATGAATGTTCCTCCAGTTGATGTTTTATCACTGTCAGAGGGTCTTTGGATCCCTTCGTTGTTTATAGCTGAATGTGGTATTACCTCCCCCCCCCCCCCCCCCAACACTCGTTTCTTTCTGAAGTCTTGTCAATATTTGGTCGTTGTCCCTACTAAGGTAGCCCCTAATACATGAATAATAGTAAATGGGATTCATAGGATTAACCAGATATATACAACCCATATTGGTATTCCTGAGTTAATGTTCTGCTACAAGTGGGTTACTAGTGATAACACCTACTTCTTGAAAACAAGGTTCACTAATAGAGCTTTAGTGGTCAACTTATCAGATTCCAATAAGGACTACTTCGATTATGGGGTAATAGTGAAGAAATCGCAATATGATCCTCTTAAGAGAGGAGAAGTGTATGGTGGGACCAGGTACCCTCAAGAAGGATATGGCATAGGTTGCATAACTTTTTATTTTTATTTTCTGCTGACTATTTGTTTGATAATACGTCAATTAACCTTCTTGTCTTCTTTTCATACAGTGGACAACAAGAAAAAGTGTCCAAAGGAAGGGGACGCCAATCTTCAAGAGCTTAAATATATGTGGAGCATTCATCAAATAAATGATGATGAGCATCCTAGAGAAGCCTCCTACCAGCTATGATACAAAAGATCTATTACTTCTTTTGTTCATAGGACAACTGCTACAGCACCTCACTTCCCATTAATTTGGAAGAGGAACCAATTCCCACTTCTTAGACTGAGGAATCTTCTAGAATTGATAAGTCCCTTGGAAAATCCTCTTCATTTGAATTTTTGTATATTTTTGCAATCCTCACTAGTTGTCATGGTTAAGATAAAGCTTCCCAATTTGATGGAGGGACCCTTATCACCCACCACTAAGACTGCCAAAGCTACTGATACCCAAAAGTCCAAATTGATTGAAAAAGGGTCTAATTTTACTGAGAAAATTCCTTTAGTGAGGAATATTGAGGAGGCTACAGTTGGCAGGGGTTACTTGAAGATAATAAAGAGAGGACTTCCTGACAAACTGACCAAGATAACTTCTACCGACCAACATGAGTTAGTAAAAAAGATCTCATCTGACCTGAAAGTTGTTGGGTCATCCTCGGTGGTTGTTAATTTTAGTTTGTCCAGGAAGTTAATAAAGTTTGGAACTCTTCATACTGATAAGGTAACTGCAGTTCCTATGTCTCGTTCTAGATTGGCAGAGAGAGCTTGCCAAACTTTGTCTATGGTAACCATCTTTCGTTTGTTGCTCATATTTTTTGTCTTATTCCTTTTTCTATGACTTGTACTTTTTCATTTTAGCAGTATTTAGTGGACTTTAATCATATTATGGATAAGGAAAATCAAATGCGTTCTTCTTTAGGTGAAGTTAAAGAGGCCTTTGAAGGTCTAAAGAAATCCTTGAAAACTGTCCGACATGCTTTGGAGATAAAAAAAATCTTGGGAGTAAGACTGCTGATAGGAAATTAAAGACTGCTGAGACCAGTCGAACAGCTGTTAAGGATGGGGTCAAGGTGGCCAAAAACAAGTTATTAGAAAATCATACTCTTCTTTCATCTATCAAGTAGAAGCTTGTCGCAAAGAAGGCCAAGAATAAGAGCATAAAGGGCACTTCTTTTGACAAAGGATGGGAGAAGGCACTCGTGGATGCTTCATCCCAGATTGAGTACACCAAGAAAAAATCCTTTAAGGATGGTTGGTCGAAAGCACTCAAGGAAGTTGGCACTGATGATAACTCTGACTTGTTCCAGAGACAATACCTAAGCAGTCCTCCAAATTTAGAGAAAGAGTTTGATGATGAAGAAGGATCAGGGGAGTCTTCCCTACCACCTATTGAGTCTGCTATGGAACCAGCTGGTGGAGTTATCTTTCCTGTCGAGTTGCATCCTGAAGTTAATGCCTAGGATAAGGAGAAGGTCTAGCTCCTTATTGTCTATTTTCCTTATCTGCATGTATTTTTTTATTCCTGTACTAGGATCATCCTTTTGTAACACCCATTTGCTTATTAATGAAAAAACTTTACTTTGACCTAACTTATGTATTTTCTTTTTTCATCTTGCTTGGTTGTTGTGAAATTATATTTCCTGAAAGCTTTTACCTTAACATCATCTTTTTGTCTTTGTATTCTTACCCTTGTGAATTGTAATTTGATGCGAGGAAGAAAGCAATAGTTTTTGTTGAATCCGACCCACTCAGATGTAGTAGAAGAATTCTTGAAGATGTCCATGTTTCCCTATCTAAAGATGATTAAATAGGGATTGCTAGGCCCTGGTGTATCTGAGAAAATCAAAGAGTCTTATACTCATCTTCCTTATTTATGAAGCAGGTTTGCAACCAATAATGATGCCTATTACGAAATGATAGTGCAACTTCAAGAGGATCATAATCAGTCCAAAGCTTTGCTCATGCTGATTATGAAGCTAACTATAAATCTTTAAGTGAAGGATGGGGATTTGAGAATAAGTTACAAGATATCAATTATCCTTTAAATAAGAAAGAATTATCTTTGAAGCAAGATATGGAGAATGCCCAAGAAATTGTTTCTATGTTGGAAAGGGAGAATAATGCTTTAAGGAATGAGCTTGACGTCTTGAAAAAATCATCTGTCACTGGTCCTGGTTAGGGTGCCTCATTCTTGGAAACTGAGAATGCAAGGTTGGTGGAAGAGCTTAAAGCATTGCAAAAAACAAGACATGGGAAACTTTCAGACTAAAGGTAGTTTTTCGACCAACAGTTGATTAAGAAAGAACAAGGAAAACATTGGCCGACTAAGCTACCTTGTTAAAAGATAATAATCAGGCCATTTCTAACCTATCTGTCTAGCTGGAAGCTAAGGACAAAGATATTATCAGCCAATCTGCTAAGTTGAAAGTCAAGAATGATATTCTGAAGAAAATCCAACATCAGTCAGAAAGATTGACCTTCAAATTTCATAAGCAGCACAGGGAGATTTGGATGGAAGGTTACAATGAGGCCTTAAGCCATGTGGATTATCATGTTGCACAAAGCCATCGTGAGGGTTATAGATGGGTATGGACTAACTTTCTTACCTTGCTAAAATATGACCAAAATAGTGAGTTATGGTATTATAATGATCCTGGTTTGTTAGAATGTGATAGGCCTCCATTCAAGTTGGATGTAACATGGATCCCTCCTAATGCCATTCCCCTATGTTTAATCACAAAATATTTTGGAGAATATGTCCTTTATGATGTGCATGAGATAATTCATCATCATCATCTGATCAATAGGTTGAGTAGTAGCAATGGGCGAATGATGAGAGATTTTAAACTTCTTGTGTGTATACATGAAATTTTACAATATTCTTGTTATTGACTTATCAAAGACGAAGTTATACATAAAGTAATAATCATTGGTGACCAAGTGTGTTAGGAATATATATATATATATATATTTGTATTCATGTGTTTAACTTGGTCGGGTAAAGATTTTTGTGTTGAAACATGAAGCTTTATCGACATAATATTCATGATTTGCTGATAGGAAGTTATACATGAAGTAATAACTTGGTCGGGTAAAACCCGACTGCATGTTAAAATTTTGGTGCATCTTGAACTTCTTGTTAAGCTGTTGGTGCATCTCGAATTTGATAAGTTTGACCTAAATAAGTAGTTAATTTATGTAGTTATTTCCATCTGTTGATTGGCAAGGGCTGAAGACCAAGATTCATTGTTTGAGTATTGTTTCTAAGGATTTATATCTTTGTACTCCGAAAAAAAATCGAAAAAACTGGAAACTAAAATCAAGATATTTTATTGAACTTAAAATAAAGGTTTATTGAACATAAAGAAAAAATAAATACAAAATTCCTTTTTTTATTTATAGTATTTTTGGTGGTTCTCGGCATTCCAACGGTTCTTTAATTCTCCCCATCAAATGTCTCTAGGCGAAAAGTTCTTGGTCGAATTACTTCTGAAATGAAATATGGACCATGCCAGTTTACCTCAAGCTTGTTTCTTTTCTGGATGACTTTCTTAAGGATGTAGTCGCCTTGCTTGACTTTTTTATCGTAAAAGAGAGCAGTCTTCTGTTGATACGAAACAGTTCTGAAGGCGAAATCTTCTCGAACTTCTTCCACCATGTCCAAATCCAATCATCTCATTAGATCACTCTTGGGAAAATCAAAGTCTAACACTCTATGAGTTGGTAGGCCTATCTCGGCTAGTACCATGACCTCTGTCCCAACTGCAAGCATATAAGGTGTTTCTCCAGTTGTTGTTCTCGGCATAGTTCTATAAGCCTAAAGAACATAGTGCAATTGATTAATCCAGTTACCCTTGGCAGCATCAAGTCTCTTCTTCTTTAGTCCATTAAGTAAGGTTATATTTGTTAATTTTGTTTGACAATTGCTTTGTGGATGTCCTGTGCCAGAGTGAACTTTTTTGGTCTTGGATTGAACACAGTATGCTTCGAATTCATCATTATCGAATTTGGTGCCATTGTCAGTAATGAAGGCATAAGGAATGCCATACCAGCATATGATGTTCTTCCAGATGAACTAATATACTTTCTCATAGGGCATATCTATCAATGGATCTACTTCCACCCATTTCATGAAATAATCAACTGCTACCACTAGGTATTTGAACCTGCCTTTGTTGGTCAGCAATGGGTCAACCAAATCAATTCCCCAAATGGAGAATGGCCAGGGAGAAATGACCGGTGTTAAAGCAGTACCTAGTGCTCTATGAATTGCGGTAAATATCTGGCACTTATCACATTTTCTTACGAAGGACCTACAATCTACCTTCATAGTTGGCCAATAATACCCCCGTGCGGTAATTCTTTGAAATAATGATCGACCAGCTGAATGAGATCCATAAAAACCTTCATATACCACCTTGATTAAGTTAGCAACTTTTAATAGGTGGACATAGCGTAGTAAGAAAATTGTTTATCCCCTTTTGTATAGGACTCCCCTAATCACTACATATCTAGTTACGTTGTATCGGAGCCTTTTATGTATTTTGCATCAGTTGACAAGGTTCCTTTTTTTGTGTAAGCTTTAATCGGATCCATCCAAGATGGTCCCAAATCTACAGTTATGAAACAGATCGTTTGATCCTCATCTATGCTCCTGATTACTATAATTTCTATTAGAATGCTTCTCTCGAGTTCTATGCTTGTTGTTGAAGCCGGCCGAGTAAGTGTATCATCTCGGGCATTTTCTATTCTTGGTATTCTGCCTATCTGTACAGATGGAAATTTGCAAATGACTTTCATTGTCTTGGTCAATTATCTCACCATCAAATCTCCTTTGACTCCATATATATGAAGCACTTGGTTGACGATCAACTGGGAATCATTTTATGCCACTACTTGCTCGGAGCCTAATGATTGGGCTAACTCAAGTCCAGCAATTAAAGACTCGTACTCGGCTTCATTATTTGAAGCTTGGAATTGAAACTTGAGGGCATATTCCACATCAACATTGTCAGGAGTGTTAAGTATGATACCAGCTCCACTACTAGTTGCGCATGAAGATCCTTCCATATATAAATTCCCTAAGGGAATTTCACTACTAATGATTTTTGTAGATAAAATTCCAAGGAGGAATACCATTTTACTTTCTTCTACATATTTCTGGGCCATTTCTTGAGCAATGTGAAGCACCTTATATCTTTGACTCACTTAAGTCTATATTATATCGGCGCTTGTCTAGTTTGGAAATAGTGAAAAATTTTGAGTCATACCCTAGTTTACCAAACAAAATCTCAGACTCTATATGATATTTCATGCACTAGTCTCAAAGTTATAATACTAACACTGCACCTAGGATTGCATTTCCATGTTGCATTCGTATTAATTTATGTGTGTGAGTATTAATTCCCATTAAAATAATTTTTAAATACTTTTGGGGATTTTTTAAACAATTTTTAGGAATTTTAAAAGATTTAAAAATTGGTTTCAAAATGTTTTGGGCCTATTTGTAAATACTTTTATCTTCTAAAAACATGGTTGGGTAGAATCCAAAAGCGGCAGAGAGATATGCGGTACAAAATGGAATTGTTTAAACTTTAAAAACACACGTTTTTTTAACCCATCTGATCCACACGTGTTGCATCCACAAGGGCTCGAATTGTGTTTTCTTACTCTCACATTCCTAAGAACCATTACCAGCCCTTGGATCTATTTCATCTACGGTTTGCATGTTATTTTTAACAATCTAAGTCTCAACCTTGTTGGCCAATCAGATGTCATTTAATTGCGATGCGCTGTAAGCCATTAGATTTACATCGATCAGCCAGAGTTAATCTGAACCGTTGTTTTGCCCAAAAATTCCAGGACCTTCAAAGCCATACTATAAATAGATGACCATGGTTATACATTTACAATATTTGGATCAGTTGAGAGTAGAGAGAAAAAAAGAGAGAAGAGAGAAAAAAAAAAGAGGGAAATAGAAAAATCGAAACCAAACCCTAGCCAATTTTCTTCAAAAAATTTACGTTGAGTGTTTATGTGTTCGTCCTCTTTTGAAGATTCATTCCTCTTTAGTCTTCAATTTTTTGTCCAACATAGTAACGTTGTTGGATCTTGTTTTCTCTTTCATACAAAATAGATATATAATTTTAGTTGATATAAATCCCTTATATCGCTTTAGGTTTGATTTCTTTTTTAAAAAATCCTTATTTGCTGGTTGTTTTATACTTAAATTTTCTTTCAAAACCTTTTACCAATAAATATTTTTTCTCTTTCTGGTTTTGATAAAAGCTGACTTTTATCTAATTGAAGATCTTGAGACGTTTGTGCTTTTAAAGTCCATATTTCACATTTTGTGAAATAGAAGTGTATATAAATAAAAAGAAAGAATATAGGACCTTGGCTATTTTAATAAGAAAGGTTGTCACTCGATCTGTGGTAAAGAATAAAGATCACAAGTCTTATGTTTTCAACAAACTGAGATTCAGAAATCCATATTCATATTAGACAAAATCTGTAATTTGTAGAAAAATTTGTCTATTTAAGTGTGTGTGTGTGTGTGTGTGTGTGTGTGTGTGTTACAGGCATGTGTTAGGCACTTCACCACTTACACTTTTCACACTACAACACTAAAGAAGTGTTGTTAGATATATTCTTGACTTTTGGAGTCGACATAAAGCTAAAGGATGAGCAATTACAAAGCTGGGAGAACAACTACAACATCAGAGCCTTCAGAGAAGCTAGAATTACCTAATGGAGTTAGTAAACATTCTTAACTTAGATTAAGTCTGATTGTGTGTTTAGTTTGTTATATAGCTTGTAATCTATTTACTCTATTTTAGTGGATTTTGCTTTTGAGGTGTTGAGATCTCCATGGATGTTTCCCCAACTGGGTGGGGTTTTATCACGTTAAAATCTTGTGTTCTTGCATGTTAAATCTTCCTCTCATCCCATTCTGATTGCATGTTAATTTAGAATTTATTTAATTTTGTTTTTCAAAACTTCGCCCCCTAACTGAAAAATCTCCTTCATAACTTTTTATACACATCTTGTGTTAGTATTTGTTTTGTAAAAAAAAGGAGTTTCTCAAATAAACTGTCCGGAGCCATTTAAACTGTCTTGAACATTTTCAACAACATAAGTCGCATTATTTTTCAAATTGGTATCTGAACATTGGTTTAATAAAATCTTTTTAATCCTGAGTTTCTTAAAAAAAATTGAAACAAAACAATGGACGAGAAATTTGAGAGATTAGATAACCTATCCAGAGCCCCCTATTTGATAGAACCAACTTCCTTTATTGGAATGTGAGGATGGTTGCTTTCATCCAAGGCACATTGGGAGACAGTGTCTGGGATGCAATTGAAAATGGTTACAGTTTTCCTACTAAACCAGTCGCAGAAGGAAGTATTGTGAGTATTAGGAGAGTGCTAAGTGAATTCACCAAAGAAGAGAAATAAACCTCCCTTAATAATTATAAAGGCAAAAATGTCATATTCATGTCTATCAATGAACACGAATTCAAGAGGATATCTTTCTGTACTACCTCTAAGGAAGCATGGGACACTCTAACCCAAAAGAAATGGTCCACTTCTAATCTTGTCTTTACCTCTAAGTTGATCAAACCTGAGTTTAATTTTCCTGAAATTGACTTAAATTCTGATGAGGACTGTAACTTAGACAGTTTGGATAATCACATTGCCTTAATGTCTAAAGAGTTTAAGAAAATTTTGAAATTTAAAAATAAAGTTGCAAACAGACAAGGCAAACCGGCTTATTCAAAGTTCCCTAATAATAGGCTTCATGAGAAAAACATGACAAACACCAGATTGATAACCAAAACAAACCTGAAAAATACCTCAAAAATGTAGAGTGTTTTAGATGTGGGAAATTAGGACATATGACAAATTATTGTGGAGTCAACTTGAATAAGAATAACAAAAATAATAGGGCTAATTTGTGCAAGACCTGGGATGACTTAAGTGAATCAGGTTCTAATGAGCCTGAGTCATTTAATTCTTTTAACCCCTGTATATCATTCTTTGCTAAAATTATTTACACGGATGAGCCTATGAGTCGTACTAAATCTGATAGTAGTATCTCTAACCATGCTATTTTGAATGCTATTGTTCTTAATGGTTTATCTGCTTTATTACTAGAGAATGCTACTAGTAGTTCTAATGTCGTGTGTGCGAGTCAAAGAGAACGTTTTATTGACGATGAAAATGTGTCTGTGAGTCCTAAAAATGAATCGCTAGGGGACACTGCACACTGTACAGTTAGTGACTCCGACAATAAGGACCTCCCAGATATTCACATACTATACACGAAAACCCTTAAGATGAGTACTAAACTTGAAAAAGTAGTCAAGGACCTTACCCAGAAAATAGAAGCCCTAAGACAAATGATCAAACAGAATGCTGAAGAATACACCTCTCAATGTCTACATCATGAGCATGAAACTAAGATTTTTGCTCAAAAAATCAAGGAACTATCTGAATCAAATGAAATTTTGGAAAAGAAATATAAAGGGACGTTGTTAGAATTGGAACAAACTAAATAAAAGACATCAACAGCATCAAAAAATTTGCAAAATTTGAAAATAACTCAAACTATTTTAAAGACTTTGTTGCTGAATGTAGAACCAATTCTGATGACAGAACTGGAATAGGATTTTTCCCCAGTACTAACAAACAATGTAAGATCTTAAAACTATTAAGTTTGTGTCTGGTGGCAAAAGACCTATTGAAACCTGTCCATATTTTCAAGCCTTGAAAAATGACTTTGATTTGAAACAACAAAAGATAGACATTGGTGAGGCCAGTACCTCTAAGCTTAATGTTGAACATAAGTCTAAATATGTTTGTCCTCCCAAATGGTAATGCGAATAATTTTTCCAAGTTGTGCCCCTTAGAAATAAATCTAGAGTCCAAACTTTAGGCAAACTCATGTTTAACAGATTTCGTACAGATACGCCTCTTACGAGCCATATTTATTGCTCATATTATGATGTCTTTGGACATTCCCTTGATGGATGTTTTTATAAACGTCTATACAAACCTGTCTTTAGTTCACCTGTCTATCATAACTTCAACTACTCTAGGAAAGGAAGAAATAACTATATTCTTCCTAGGCAACCAGATAAGAACTCTAACTATCGTAATAGGAAGAAAAGTTCTAGTACTAAAAGATCATCAACAAGAGGAAATCCTAGATTTATGCCTAAACCAAATGCTCAGAAATTTGAGAAAAATCAATTTGCGCAAAAATCTTTTAAAGAAAAGGCTAATGCTCACAAATTTTACCTTATTCTAGTTAATCAGTGCAAACGTTTAAAACTAGAGAAATTTGGGTTCTGAAGGATTAAGTAAGACCCCGAATGAAATGTAATATCGTGATCAGTGCTTTGAAAGATGAGCACACAACATCTGGATGGTATTTAGATTCACGATGTTCTAAACACATGACTGGGGATGATACCAAACTTTTAAATAAAACTAACTTCTCCGGAGGTAAAGTTTTGTTTGGAGATAGCGTATCAACCCAGATCATTAGTAAAGGGACTCTTCATGAAAAAGGATTACTTACTTTAGAACATGTACTTCTAATAAAAGGTCTAAAAGCAAATTTGCTTAATATATCACAATTTTGTAACTCTAACCATACTGTCACATTTTCAAAGAATAGTTACAAAATATTAAATGAAAATGGTGATTGCATTATTACAGGCCTTCGTACTCCAGATGACTATTACACGGTTAATCCAAGTAATGAGGTTCGTAGCATTGCCATAATGGATGACAATGCGATTTGGCATAATAGGTTGGGTCACATTAATTTTGATAGCCTTGGTAAATTCTGTTCTCAAGAAATAGTTAGAGGTCTTCCTAAGATCAAGCCTATATAAAACATTATTTGTGGGCCTTGCCAAGAAGGAAAAAAGGTTAAGTCTACACATAGGAAAGTCTAAGATGTATTGACTTATAAACCTCTAGAACTCATCCATATGGACCTAATGGGTCCTGTTAGAACAGTTAGTCTATGTGGCAATAGATACATCTTAGTGATGGATGATGATTTTACCCGCTTTACTTGGATAGCTTTCCTTAAACAAAAGTCTGACACCTTTCAAGAATTTCTAAAAATTCTTCTACGTATTGGGAATGAAAAAGACACTCAAGTAAATCATATTCGTAGTGATCGTGGGGGAAGTGTTTAAAGACTTAGGAGTAACTGATTATTGTAACTATAATGGTTATCAACACGAATTTAGCTCTCCTAAAACCCCTCAGTAAAATGGTATAGCTGAAAGAGAGAATGGGACTATTCAAGAAATGGCATGAGTTATAATTCATGCCAAAAGCCTTCCTAAGTATTTTTGGGTAGAAGCTATTAGGACTGCCTGTCCCATCATAAACCGTGTCTACCTTAGAAAAGATACTAAACAGACTCCTTATGAACTGTGGTACGGTAAGAAACCTAACCAAAAATATTTTAGAACCGTTGGCAGTGCTTGCTATGTGTGTAAGGACAGAGAACATTTGCCTAATTTCAAAACCAGAGGTGATAAAGCTATCTTCTTAGGTTACTCTCCAAATAGTAGAGCCTATCATGTCTATAATCTTCTAACCAAAACCGTCATGGAATCCATTAATATGATTGTTAGTGACATTAATGTTGAGAGTAAACCCACACGACCAACTATCGTGGAAGAGTCTCAAAATATTTTTAACTGTGACTCTCTAGAGATAGATGATCCTTTACCACATGAGATGCCCGAAGTACCTAGTTGGGTTTCTAAAGATCACCCCTTACGCAGTGTGGTTGGTAATCTTACTGAGCCTATTCGTACAAGATCCCAGCTACGTATTTTTTCTCATTATGCATGCTTTGTGTCTCTTCTAGAACCAAATAATATAAACGAAACCCTAAGTGACTCCTTATGGATAAGTGCTATGCAGGAGGAACTTCTTCAATTTATCTCTTATGATGTATGGTATCTTATACCCAAACCATAAAATAAAAAGGTTATTGGCACATGCTGGGTTTTCAAAAATAAAACAGATAAGACTGGGATGGACATTAGAAATAAGGCTAGATTAGTTGCCCAAGGCTGCTCTCATATTGAAGGAATAGATTTCAAGGAAACCTTTCCACCAGTAACTCACCTTGAATCTGTTCGTCTATTCTTGACAATAGCGTGTAATTTTCAATTCAATCTCTACCAAATGGATGTGAAATCTACGTTCCTTAATGGTATTCTAACTGAGAAAGTCTATATAGAACAGCCAAAAGGTTTTATTGACCCTCACTATTCAAATCACATTTTTTTTAATAATAAAGGCCTTATATGGTCTAAAACAAGCACCCCATTCTTGGTATGATCGATTGTCTACATTTTTTTATTAAATAACGGATTTTGGGTAGGTGGTAATGATCCAACTCTATTTGTAAACATTTTGACAAAACTGTTGTTATAGCCTAAGTCTATATAGATGATATCATTTTTGGATCTATATCCTTAACAGAAGTTGAAAATTTCTCCCAAGTTATGCATGGATACTTTCAAATGTCTTTTATGGGGGAGTTGCAATTCTTTTTAGGACTTCAAGTAAAATAGAATTCAAAAGGTTTATTCATTTCACAATCCAAATATGCTTTAGAGATTGTTAAGCAGTTCGGCCTAGAAAATGCAAAAGATGCTAGGACACCTATCGGTACCTCCGTAAAATTGTCTAAGGATGAACATGGGAAATCTATTGATCCGACTATTTACCGTAGTATGATAGGAAACTTACTAAACCTCACTGCTTCACGCCCTGACATTATGTATGATATTTGTGTCTGCGCTTGATATCATATTCCACCTAAAGATAATCATTTATCCTTCGTTAAGCGAATTATTAAATATGATAAAGGAACTGTCAATTTAGGACTTTCGTATACCAATGACACATCCACCACTGTAATTGGTTACACCTATGCTGATTGGGCAGGGTTTGCTGATTACAGGAAGAGTACGTCCTAAGCATATTATTATATAGGAAATAATTTAGTAGGATGGTCTAGTAAAAAACAAAACTGTACATCGTTATCCACCGTTGAATCTGAGTACGTTGTAACCAAAAGTTTTTGTTCATAATTACTTTGGATAAAACATATGTTAAAAGATTATTGCATAATCGAAGATAAGTTTCACATCTATTGCGATAATCAAAGTGAAATTAATATTTCCAAAAATCCTGTGCAACACTCTCGCAAAAAACACATTAAGAGTAGATATCACTTTATTCATGAATTAGTAGAATCTAAGGAATTGAAAATTATGTATTTGCCCACAAATCTTCAATTAGCTGATTTGTTCACAAAGCCTTTAGATAATATAAGATTTTAGTCTTTACGGAAATATATTGGCATGATATTTCTTGAATAAATTTTTATTCTCACATAAATATCATTCGGTCATATTCACGCAAATAATTGATCTTTGAGGATTAGCGCAAGGATATTTTGAAAATGACAAAAGACATCCCTTATATATATTTTATGTAGGATATCCTTAATGTGACTCGTTGATGTTTGTGCGTTGATGAATATTTATCTTCCTTCTACCTTATTTATTCCTACCCTTTGTCCATTTGATACAAAATGAAGGAGAAACTGTGAGTCCACTTGGACATTATTTTGATTACTTTAGTCAAAATACTTGATCTTAGTTATATTATTTAAAGGAAATCAGTACCTCATTTTATCAGAATATTGTTAGGGTATTGGTCTGTATTTAGTTGAGTAATGCAATTTTCATTTCTAGGATTGGGGTAGATAGTATTTTGTATAGGAATGGGATTTTCTTATTTTTTTTAGTATCCGTACGAGTCCTCGATGACTCAAAGGAGATTTTATATCATATTTCCAAAAGAGGGAGATTGAAGCACCCTATATATTTGACTCACTTGAGTATATATTATATAGGCTCTAGTCTAGTTTGAAAATAGTGATAAAATTTGAGTCACACCCTAGTTTACCAAAAAAACCTCAAACTCTACATGATGTTTCCTCTATTAATCTCAAAGGTATAACACCAAAATTGCACCTAGGATTACATTTTCATGTTTCATTCTTATTAATTCAGGTGTATGAGTATTAATTCCCATTAAAATAATTTTCTAATATTTTTGGGAATTTTTAAATAATTTTTAGAAATTTATAAACATTTTAAAAACTTTTACAAATTAGTTTTAAAATGTTTTGGGCCTATTTGTAAATACTTTTATCTGCTAAAAACATGGCTGGACAGACACTGAAAGCGGTAGAGAGATGTGTGGTACAAAATGGAATTGTTTAAACTTCAAAAACATGCATTTTTAACCCATCTGAGCCACACACGTGTGGCATCATCAATGGCCCAGATTGTGTTTTCTTACTCTCACATTCCTGAGGACCATTACATCCCTTGTATCTATTTTATCTACGACATGCATGTTATTTTTAACAATCCAAGTCTCAACCTTGTTGGTCAATCGATGTCATTTAATTGCAGTGCGTTCTCAGCCATTAGATTTACATCGATCGGCTAGAGTTAATCTCAGCCGTTGTTTTGCCCAAAAATTCCAGGACCTTACAACCTCTACTATAAATAGATGACCTTGGTTATACGTTTACAATCTTTGGATCAGTTGAGAGTTGGAAAAAAAAAGAAGAGAGAAATAGAAAAATAAAAACCAAACACCAACCAATTTTCTTTAGAAAATTTACCTTGAGTGTTTGTGTGTTCGTCCTCTTTTGAAGATTCATTCATCTTTAGTCTTCAATCTATTTTCCAACATAGTCACATTTTTGGATCTTGTTTTCTCTTTCATAGAAAATAGAGATCTAATTTTAGTTGATATAAATCACTTAGATCTATTTAGGTTTGAGAATGCGTGATATTGATTAACTTCGCAAATTTCTAATTTGACACACTTATTAAATTTCAGCCCCTAAACATGCATCTAAAGTGCGTGCGTGTGTCAACCCAAAAACAAATAAATCATGTGACACAAGAATATGCTGAGACACAGAATTCAGGAAAAAACCCCTTTCGGGTAAAACCTTTATTTCACTATGAATATACAAGCCGCAACTTACAATTACATAGAGAAATCTGCAATGGATCAACGCGCAGCCAACCCACAAAGACACGCAGTCTTGAACTCAGCAAGAGAATACACGCAGCACCCTCCAAGGACTCGCAGCCCAAACAACGAAGAAAGAACCGCAGCTCTCCTCAATGACACGCAGCCATAACACTTTGTAGAGACTCCCTCAGCAATGACACGCAGCCCTCGGTTGCAAAGATCTCTCCACAAAGATGAACAACAACAAAGCTTGTGTTCTAGGGTTCCAAAAGATTCACAAAAGTAATTGGGATTTTTGGTGTGAATCAAAAAAAGTCTTGGGACTCAAAAAGGTGAAGACTTAGAGTATTTAGGACTCTGAATATCGTCTTGAAAAGTCTTTTTAAAATAACTTCCCGAAGTTGGATTTAAATAAGAAGTCTTTGAGCCTAAAAAATCTGCAGCGAATCTGGCAGTGATTATCCCCGTCGGATCGGTCCGGATTGAGGGCGGATCGGTCCGATTTGACCGGATCGGTTCTTTTATTAAGAGGCGGATCGGTCCGGATGAGGTCGGATCGGTTCGGCTATTTCTTCTACATCGGTTTGCCATCGGTCCGGGGTATACTGGCCTTCAGCATAACGGATCGGTCCGTTTGTGACCGGATCGGTCCGGTTGACCCAGAAAAATAAATGCCTCATTTTGCTTGAAAAAACTTACGCCTTATTTTTATAAAAAACATTTTATAAAAATTTCTCAATACTAAATATGAACTTTAAGGAACGTAAAAACAAAATTTTACCAAGTTCATTCTCGCAGAGGCTATGATGTTGAAGATGCTTTGCTATTCGGATCCGTTGATGTAGATGCAATCTTGAGTTTCTTCAACGGTGTAACGGCGTACGACATACAAATTGATAATGAACAAAAATGTCCTTACAAGGTTTGATTTCCTTTTCAAGAAATCCTTATTTGTTGGTTGTTTTATACTTAAATGTTCTTTCAAAACCTTTTACCAACAATTTTTTTTTCTGTTTCTAGTTTTGAGAAAACATGACTTCTATCTAGTTGAAGATCTTGAGACGTTTGTGCTTTCAAAGTTCATATTTCACATTTTATGAAACAAAAGTGTATATAAATAAAAAGAAAAAGTTTAAGACCTTAGCTATTTTAAAAAGCAAGGTTGTCACTCGATCTATGGTAAATAATAAAGATCAGAAGTCTTACGTTTTCAACAAACTGAGATTCAGAAATCCATATTCATATTAGACAATATATGTAATTTGTAGGAAAATTTGTCTGTATAAATGTGTATGTTGTTCCGTGCATGTGTTAGGAACTTCACCACTTAGAGTTTTCACACCACAACACTAAAGAAGTGTTAGTGGAGAGATTCTTAACTTTTAGAGTCGACGTAAAACTAAAGAAGGAGGAGTTACAAAGCTGGGTGAGCAGCTACAACATCAGAGCCTTTAGAGTAGCCAGAATTACCTAAAGGAGTTGGCAAAAATTCTTGACTTAGATTAGGTTTGATTGTGTGTTTAGTTTGTTATATATCTTCTAATTTGTTTACTTTGTTTTGGTGGACTTTGCTTTTGAGGAGTAGAGACCTTCGCGGATGTTTTCCCAATTGGGTGGGGTTTTACCACGTTAAAATCTTGTGTTCTTGCATAATTAATATTCCTTTCATCCCCTTTTGATTGCGTGCTGATTTAGAATTTATTTAGTTTTGTTTTTCAAAACTTGGTCACCTAACTGAAATATCTCGTTCATAACTTTTTATACACATCTTGTGTTACTATTTATTCTATAAAAAAAGGATTTTCTCAAACAAATTGTTCGGAGCCATTTAAACTGTCTTAAACCTTTTAAACAACTTAAGTGGTATTATTTTTTCACAATGGATGATTCTGATTGATCAACTACGACTTTGGCTTGCTTTTGAACTGAGCTCTCTTTCGAAGATGTTTGCTCGAGAGGCAAATTTTCTTGGTTAATCACCTCTGGATATGTAAATTTCTCAATGGGATCTGTTAAAGCTTTCCCTTTTAATGATGATCATGGCTCGTACATAATGTCATATTCTCCCAGCTCTACTGCCCAATACATCAACCTGCCTAAATTTTAGGGTATGTGAAGTTCTTGCCGAAGAGGTAGATCAATGTACACTACTATGGTGTGCACTTAAAAATAAGGCTTCATTCGCCTGGAGGCTTCAATGAGAGCTAAGGCCAGTTTTTCCTAGTGTGGATACCTGATTTCGGCTCCCTTGAATTCTTTGTTGGTGTAGTAGGCTATTTTTTGGATCCCTTTCTCCATCCAAACTAACGCCGAGCTAATTGCGGATTAAGAAATAGCTAAATACAAGTATAATTTTTCCCCCCAAACTGGTCAGGACAATAATACCGGAGACCCCAAATACTTCTTCAACTCTTAAATTCTTCTTACATTGCTCATTCCACTCGAAGTTCTTTTTGAGCACCTTAAAGAATGGTAAACACACACCTATTGCTCAAGAAACAAAACGGTTTAGGGCAGCCACTATACGAGTAAGTTTTTCTACATTTTTTTTGCAGGTTGGTGATTGCATTTCATTCAAAGATTTGAATTTAGTAGGGTTTGCTTCTATTCCTCTCTGATTTACTATAAAGTCGAGGAATGTTCCTTGTTTCACACCGAATACTCATTTCGTCGGATTCGGTTTCATCTGATGTTTTTCCAGTTGGTCGAACATTTGATTGAAGTCATTGACATGACCTGAAAATTTTCTACTTTTGGTCAGGATGTCATCAACGTACACCTCCATATTCCTCCTAAACTCCTCTTCAAACACCTTATTAACCAATCTATGGTACGATGCTCTAGTGTTTTTTAGCCTGAAAGGAATCACATTCTGGCAATAAGTACCTCGGTTGGTAATGAAAGAAGTGCTTTCTCTATCCTCTGGTTTTATTTTTACCTAGTTATATCCAGAAAAGGCATCCATGAAACTCAGCAACTCATGTCCTACTATGGCATCTACTAACTGATCAATTTTGGGCAAAGAAAAATGGTCCTTTGGACAAGCCTTAATAATATCAGTGAAATCTACATACATTTGCCACTTATCATTTTTCTTCTTGACCATCACAATATTTTCCAAGCATGTTGGATATTTAACATCCTCAATGAATTGGGGTTTTTGTAATTTTTTTACCTCCTCCTGAATGGCCTGGCTCTTCTCGAAACTGAACACCCTACGCCTTTGTTTGATTGTCTTGGTGTCCCTGTTAATGTTGAGATCATGACAAACGAAGTTGTGATCAATCCTAGGCATATCTTCATGACTCTAAGTGAATACATTATTTCGTTCCCTCGGGAATGAAACCAATTACTGTTTAAGCAGTGGTGCCAATGTGGAACCAATTTGGGTGGTTCTTTTTGGTTTTTCATCACCCGGGATTATGTTTTCATTAAATTCTACTATTTTCCCTTTGACTATCTCTATTTCATCTCTATGATCTAACATTTCAACGTCTGACTCGTTATTGAGCTCCAAAGTGTCAACTTGATATGTGGTGGTTTCCTTATTCACATCGACCAAATCTTCATGCTCGACTAAAGAGTAATAGCATTATCTGACCACCTTATGATCACCCTTTACTGCACTGACCCCGAAGTGAGTAAGGAACTTTAAACATTGGAGGATAGTGGATGGTACAGCTTCGAATTTCTTTAATCCTACCCTGTCGAGGATCACATTGTAAGCTGATTGAATGTTTTTATCCATAGTAAAGAAACGTATCTTCTTAGTACGGCTTGTTGGCCAAGTGTCAAATAACACTTGTAATTTGACTATTCCTAGGGATAAACTTTTTCCCCTCAAAATTTAATCAAGGGTCTATGGTACAGTTCCAGTTAACTAAGTTATAATCCCAAGATCTAGATACATGGATAGAACATGATATTAGCTGAACTTTCGTTGTCCATCAGAACCCTTGCGGTGATGGCTTCCTAGATTTTAAACTTGACGACCAACGAGTCGTCATGAGGATACAGTACTCCGAAGAGGTCATTTTTGGAAATCCAATGATAAGTTTATCTTTGTTTACTTTCCTGGGTCGATCATCATCATTAAAATTGATACGTTGTTTGTAGGAGTAGGCTTGTACTTCATTCAGATAAGCCTTCCTCTCAGTAGCCTGACCTTCTCCTCTTACATATCCATCAGTGATGACATGGAAGTTAAAAGAAACAAAACTTATCATATCTACCTCAATTTTTGGTTGCTTAGGCTTCTTTGGTAGGTCTCGAACGTCTTCGTAACCATCCACATGGCCTCTCTTCTTGTCATCTTTAGGCTTGCAGAGATAATTTCACCTTCCTTCTATTTCTCAGCTTTCATGTCGATCAATAAATTTGCTCAGCTTTCCTCGACGAATAAGGGACTTAATTTTGTTCTTTAAAGTGATGCGATTATCAGTCATGTGTCCATGATCCTTATGGAATTAAAAATATTTGGATTTACCACTCCTGCTGGGGGTGCTCTCAGCTTCTCAAGCACTTCAAATCCTTATCACGACTAATTTCCACAATAACATGGTGGGTACTGACCACTAGTGGAGTGTTTTCTTTATATTTTATGGGCTTATACTCCTTCTTCTGTTTTTACTCCTTTTCAAGATTGGTTGCAGGCTTTGCTTTGCAGCCATTGCTTCCTTGGTATTGAAGATTTTTCTAGCCTTAACAACGAGCTTTATCATGGTATTAAGAGGATCTTTTGCCAATGCATAATACAAATTTTCTGGAAGTAATCTACTCATCAAGGCGGTGATGGCTATTTCTTCTTCATAATCAACCATTTCCAGTTCCTCATTATTAAAACGAGTGATGTATCCTCTAGTGGTCTCTCCTACTCGTTGCCTAACACTTAGAAGATGAGCTACTCTCTTAACTGCCTTGTCCCCATAACAGAAGTTAATGATGAACAGCTCGAGAAGTTGATTAAAACTGGAAATTTATCCTCAGGGAAAGTGGTTGTACCATATATGGGTTGAACCAGTGATGGTGCTCGAAAAAGCTCTACATCTTATTTCATCAGGAACAGAAAATATATCAGTGGTTGCCTGATATTGCTCAATCTACAAAATTGGGCAGTCTTACCATCGTACTTAGGGGTAACCACTGGTTTCTTAAACTTTGATGGGGTAGGAAAATTGACAATCACTTGGACAAAAGGAGACCCTTTGACAAAGTTTCTTTGTAATGGATTCTTCGCCTTGGCTATCTCTCCTAAATGATCTTACAATCATTGAATCGACCCCTTCCATGAAGGGTTTTCAGGTTTAGACCTATTGAAATCAACTCGACCATCCCTTTAATGCCTCTATGTTGAGCTCTCTTCTTGAGAAGTCTATTCGGTACCTATGGATCCTCTAGCACTTATTCTAGATCTAACTAATCTTTCATGGTATTATCTATCACTACACTAAAAATAGCAAACTGGAACACCCTGATATTAAAAATCTGGCACAGTTTAATAAAAATCTAGCACAATTTAAAACAGTGCCAAAATTTGGCATTGTTTTAATGTGTGCCAAAATGGAGTACAGTTAACTAAAATATAAAAGCCCTAAAAAAATAATACCCATCACAATTTTTTTTCTCTCCCGCTCACTTTGATCTCTCTTTCTAGTCTCCTTCTTTCTCTCTATCTCGCCTTGGTCTTTCTCTACCGATTCAGGTCTGGTAAGGGTCGGCCGATTCTCTATATGGGAGATTTGGGTGATTTTAGCCCCGGTGAAGACCACGTTTCCCCTACCCTCTTTCTTCGTGGTCCTAATTGGGTCTACATCGGATCGTAACTTTTCTTGCTGATCTTCAAGTAAGATTGATGTAAGCTTATTTTTCCGGCGATCGAAGGTTATGGGGCTAGGTGCAATATGGTGGTGATAGGAGGTGGTTGGATGGGGAGTGGTTCGTGGTGTTGTGCTGGGGTTGCTATGGTGGTTGACGGTCTTTGTTCTGGCCGGTGATTGTTGATATGGTTGTTCACGATGGGATTGTTCAGTGGGTGGTCCTTTACCCGTTGGGTTTGGCTCGTTTTGGACCTTGGTGCTTCCCTAACATACTGCTTCTCTCCTTCTACTTCTCTGCTCCCAGCCACGCTCACTCTTATGTTGCTTCGCCCATCTAGTGTCGCCGTCTTTCTTCTGTTCTTCATGTCAGACATGGATGGGGATGGGCTCATAATGGTGGCTCCTCTCGTCTCCTTTCTTTTACCAGCCTTATCACCTAGTGCTCGAATTGGGTTTTGCTACGGCGAGCGTGGGGTTGATTTCCAACCCCAGGTGGTTTCGAACGAAGATGTTGCCTCCTATCTCCCCAACTCTTTGGCTGTGTGTTAAAATTATTAAATTAGTCTCTTGTTAAATTAGTTTATTAAAATTATTAAAATTATACGCAAAAGAAACATTGAACACGTTTGTAGTTTGTGATTGATGTATAATATTTCATTATTAGGGTTTGATTTCATCTTTTCATAAATTTAATAGGGTACGAAATTTGGTAGCATAAACATGGAGGGACAAATACTATTATTCTTGTTATCAATTATTACAAATCATGGTTAATTAGTATTGAATTAAGTGGTAATTAGTTAATTATATAATAATCCGATAATTTCAGTGTTCTATTGCATTGAATAACCTCTTTGTATTTGCATTTCTATTAGTTCATCTGAATGCCATCCTGCCTAAATCCCTTGATTAAGAATTGTAATTTCACTCGGATCTTCTCAGACCTATGGAGACTTTGATGCAGAGCGTCTCAAGAAGACTCAAAAAGGTTTTTTCTGAGCCGAACTGTTTTTCACTAAAATTTTAAACTTAATCAAACGCACCTTAAAAGGATAATGTTGTGTAAAATGGACCATCACATGTTACTTCTTTCTTCAACTTATATTCTGATTTCATACACCTTGCACATGTTTCTATATAATGAACTAAAGACCAAGTGGGAGACAGAGAAGTCTGTGCAAGAAGGATCAAAGAATGAAGCAGAAAAGAAGTATAATGAAATTAACGAACAGGTAATCTTCTCATATAAGTTTCGTGGTTTGGCATTCTGATAGTTACTACCACTATAAAAAAAGTAGTTTTTAAGACGGAGGCTTTTGAGACGGCTTAAATTTTAGTCCCTAAAGCATACGTTTTGAGATGGGTAAAAATGACTGTCTTAAAAACCAATACTATTTAAGACAGAATAGGTTTCCCGTCTTATTAAGTAAGGCTAATGAGACAGCATATTAAGAGTCGTCTTAAATAGTTCACCTTATGAGACGAATGAAATAATTTCGTTCCCTCCTTCACGATTTTAACTCCCGCCCAGTGAAGAGAAATGAAACATTCTACATAGAAAACAGGAAAAGAAAAGAATAAGAAAAGCAAAACCTAAACTTCTCATTTCTCAACCCGGACAAAACGCAACCCAACCCCCGCTCCCTATAGCCGTCGATCGTCGTGAACTTCTTACCTGCCATCGTCACTCACCCTTGATCTCTCCCCTGTCCTCACCGCTGGTAATTAGTGTTTCCTTTTCTTTTGGTTGTGGCGACATTATGGTGGCGTAGTATGCTTGCTTGTTAGGTTTTCAAAATTTGGAATTAAATGTAATTGGAAATTATCAATTTGAGGTTTTATGGTTGAAAACATCAAATTAGTTTTGTCATATATTGGTTACCAATTTCATTATTTGGTTTCTTTCAAAATGAAAGTGAAGGTAATGAAAAAGTAATTTGATGTATTGTTGATGTAACTAGTTTGTTATTGAGATAGTTGTTGTTTTTATTATAATAGAAATTACTTATAATAATAGAATAATAATTTTTTCTGCATTATATCATTACTATGATTTTTAAATGTCAATCATATATTTTTCATTGATGGGTATTTGACAGGGGAATTATTGATTGCGTTACACATTTGCATTAACGTTTAAATATTTGATCTTATTCTAGGAATTCAAGTTATTGTATCGTCAAATTTATACGGATAAAAGGTAAATTTAACTCTTGGTTATTACTTAATATCATTGGGTTTTTTATTGGATTGATTTGTAGTGGTGATAGGAGGTTGAGGGTGGGCCAATTGAAAAACGTATTGTCAATTGGCTGTTGTAGTACAGTTTTAAGATTAGTATATCATAATATTTATATACTTGTTTGTGTGAATTTAGTTAGAATTATTGATATGTTTGTTTATGTTAATTAATTCATGTCTTTTGCTTGTAGTTTATGCCACTAATTTGATTTACTATTCGATTACGATTTTATTTTGTGATATACATGATGGACCTAATTAATTCAAATATACATCAGTGTTGAAAAAATTGTCAATGTTATCCAACACCATATTAAATGCTAAATCATAACATTCAAATCACTAAGTGTTAGGACACAGATTCCAGAATATGAGGTGGTACCTGAAAGAAATAAATATGCATCATCGTTTAATGTTCTTTGATTGATTTGTAATGGTGAATCCTAGACCAATCGAAAGGTCAAATGTTCATAAATATTGTCTTCATGACCAAGAAGCATAAATTTCAAAATATTATTGAGAGGAAAATAAAAAAATAAGTATGTTTAATGAAGTTCTTTATTTTGTGAAGGAAGTCTAATATTTGTAATGGGAAGTTTATTGGGAGATTAAAACACACAAGAATTTCTAACGGTGAAGTTCTTACTGAGTACTGATAATTACGTGGTGACACATTGCATGTTTTTAATTTAAGACTAATAGTGAATATTGATTATCAATCTGAACAAATCTATTTCACTGTATATGAAACTTAAATATTTTTGTGGTTTCTGTTCATGTGGTATTTAACTGAACTTAGTTTTTTCCCAAACTTTTGTTAGTTCTACACTTTATGGGGAGTGCTATTTGTATGATCGTATTCAATTAAAAAATAGTAACTTTTTTAATCACACTCTCCCATGCATCGTATGGGTTATGACTAGTATTTAATTTAAGTTCGCATTCAATGTTCTTTATTGCGAGTGGGAGAATTTGATTTGCTGACATTTGGTTGACTAACCAAAGTTGAAAGTTTGTTGCCCTTTTAAGGTGTATTCACAGGAAAAACATGTTGATACTCTAAAAATAAGATTTTTAAGGGTAATGTAGAAGAGAGTGCCCCACACTATTCCCTTTGGAAATTATTCAACAATTTGTTAATTCTAAACAGTGTGTACCACACATCTGACATAACCAACTATACAAACAAAAATAAACTTTGAATATGACGTACCTTGGAGCGATGGCAAGTGATCTTGACCAAGCTACAGTTAGTCTCGAGTTCGAGACTTAGTAACAATCTCTTAATATTATAAACTAATATGGTGGTAAGACCAACCGATACCTACCTCTTCCAGACCCTGCAGTGAAGTGGGAGCCTTGTGCACTGGGTACGACCTTTACATGACGTAGAAGATTCAACAACCCTAACAACAAAAACGATTGCATGATATTGGAGTCATCTCATCTTCCACAAGTAATGTTGGAGTCGTCTCCTTTGCCACGACCATAGGTATTGTTGGAGTTGTCTCCTCTGCCACAGTTATAGGTAATGTTAGAGTCGTCTCCTATATCACAATCACATGAAATGTATTACTAGGGTCTCGCAACCTTGAAGATAAAATTTGGTAAGGATATACCATCAAGGAAGTTGTGATTTGATAAAGATTCATCGAACAAGAATAAAATCATGTTGTCCCTCACTTCGAATTTGAATTTATTTGTTGTCACCATCGTTAACGATTTCTAGAAAGTCTATCCTTCCAATGTATCACTCTGTCAAGTTTGTTTTTCTTTAGGTATAGTGAAGTTTCTTCATATGGTTACTTCTTTACTAGAGAACGTTATGAGCTACGACAAATTGAGAACACTTCTGTCTCGTTAACAAGATTGGATATAATCCTTTGAATTATCAATTCCATGTTACTTTTCCACCATAATCATATACGTGTAGATATTATTTTATAATACATTATGAAACACCACAGTATAGAGCATCATTTTCTTAATATTTTAACTCTTTAAACATGTGTGATTGGCTTAAGAACACTTTGTTTGATCTGGTTGTTAACTTATGTTCTCTTATGTAGCATTTTTTTATTTGCTTAAGTGATTGTCTTAAGAACTTTTTTTTGTTCTGTTTGCTAAGCATATTTGCATAGATATCTTTACTTTAAGTAGACAATAAAATAGAGATGTAAGAGATTTTAACTTATCACGGATTAAAGTACTATAAATATTTATACAAATATGTTTGTGGAATTCAGTGATTAGTGGAATGAAAAAGGGTGTAAAGACGGTGAGTAAATAATCACAGCCTTAGATCATACTCAGAAATTCAGGAAAAACTATAAATATTTTAGACTTCTTGTGTATTTTAGATTCTAGAGTGGTTTTCCATCTCGGCTAGATGCTCCACTCATTACCATACATATACACGATATGATGCCCTCACTAACTCTATCATCGATAGACAACAGTCGAGTGTTATTCGATTCGCATCAATGTGGCATATGTTTCACTCGTTCTGCTCAGACCTATGGGGAATTTGATACAGAGCATCTCAAGAAGACTCAAAAAAGTTTTTTCTGAGCCGAGAGTGTCTCACATCATTCTTCATACAATTTTATTTAATCATATCCCATGGAGAATATGACTATGGTTATCAAGCTCTATGTGAACTTATTTGTTTTGTTATAGAACTCTCTGGTTATATCCTCCTTTGTTTATGACTGGGACATTATCTTGATATAGAATGTTCTCGCTGAGTAGCAATGATTGTCTTGCATTGACTGGCCGCATTTCCTTCCCCACTAATTTCTCTATATATGTGCTAACACGTGAAATTCATCTTGAAGGACCTATAAAACTAACTTTGAGTCTATCTCCAACCACAAATTGAGCCATTTATATCTCGAAGCAAATTCAATTCCTACAATGACAGCCATCGTTTCAGCATAGAAGGCATAATTATAGACAATACAACCATAATAAAACCTCTTACAAATCCTTTGCAATTTTTAAAAACACTCCCAATAATAGCTTTATTTGACATAGAGATAAGATAAATATCATCAGTATTTCTTTGCCCATCTTCAAAGGAAAGGAAGGTTTAACTTCAATAATGTCATCAGTATTTCTCTGCTCTTCCTTTGTTCCTAATAAACTTGGATATCTCTGATATAGTGGCCATTACTCTATGCAATATAGTTTTAGAATTCATGGGAAAGGACTCAAATAAGGACTTGTTCCTGCCAAGATAAATTTCCTAAATAATACTAACTATGATTATTTTAAATAGCCATTTGGATAGTTTTGAGGATCCAGATTGAAGCCACCACTCAATTAAAGATCCATGCATAGATGAAGATTGAGAATTAATTCCCATAACCAGATTAAAAAACTCCCAAGTCTGTCTAGCTACTGGCTCAGAAATAAAGAGATGGTTTATGGTTTCTATAGAAGAGTGGTCGCATTGGCATCTTGAATCCATTCTAATTCCAGCTGATTGAATGAGATCATCCACTGGAACTCTGAATAGCTTCAATGAGATCTTTTTTAATAATAGACCAGCATTGAAGTAACTTCCACATTTTGATCATCTTTGATCCTATGGATCATGAGGTTTCTTCTATGTTGTTTGGCAATAGAATGATAAAACTTTGTATTTCGATCTCCATCTTTGATCCAATTAGCTTTAGATTTTTTATACCAATAGACCTCTTCATTTGAAAGGGCTCCATTAAAATCAGCTTTCAATTTTGAGCATTTCTCTCTAATTTCATCAGAAGGGCAGGCTTCAAACTCTGCTGTAGTAATAAAAATATCATCTTATATATCTTTAATGTGATGAAAAAATCTTTGAATACTTCTTTATTCCAACTTCTCAAATCGGACCCGCGTCTTCTCATTTTATAGGTAAAAACTTCCAACTTCCTTCCAGTAGTAGGCTGGGACCAGGAATTTTGAACAGTAAAGAAGAAATCTGAATGAGATGCCCATATGTTCTGATATTTAAAATCTCTAAATTGGGATAAGGCTTGAAGGTGGATAGAAATTAAGAGGGGAACTTCTATTAAGATGATTCAACTTGGTATCTGGAAAATATTCAAACCATTTTTTTTTATTAATAATCCCTCTATCTAATCTTTACCAAATCAAAATGCCTTGATTAGATCTCATCCAAGTAAACTTAGAACGTATATAATCAAGATCTTAAAGATAGCTACATGAGATACAATTATTTAATTCAGCAGCAACACCTAGATTAATGTCCTGACCTCCAATCTTTTCAGAGTTATTGCACACTAGAATTGGTTTATCCACACAATCATGGGGTTGTTAAATCAGATTATTCCATAATGCTATCCTTTCCTCCTTTCTACATTTGGCAAACACCACATTAATACGCACTTCAAAAGGAAGCATAGGATGATCCACCTTTAACAATAAATTTTGGTCCCCATTATAAATAGTCTCACAATTAATTCCATGCCTCGAGAAACACCATATTTTGTTGGAGGAGTTTTTTAAACAACCATCAAATTGAATATTTCTGGTAAGATATTCTATTTACTGCTACAAATCATAGACTCAAGAATAGAAATAAAGGATAAAGTTATTAGACCTATAGAGGAACTTTAACCTTCTTCTTGTTGGATTATTCCCAATACCCCTAGAATTCTAAATGATTGAACTAATCATTTAGAAGTTTTAGATGGAATTATGTTGGTAGATTTGATAGAGGATCTTGTATACCTCCTAGGTAAAGTAGAGGATTGATTAGCATTATAACACTGTTCAAAAATAGGGAGGCCATTCATATTTTTTCTTCTGTGGTCCTCCTTTCTCTTCTTGATAGCCTTCATTTTGTCATTAAGTTAAAATAAGAATAGTTTAAGGTCTGCCACACCTAGAGCTGGAAAAAATTCTCCAGCCTCCATATATAAATCATATTCTTTGCTATTAGGCACTATAAGATCCCTCCCTCTAATTGTTAATCTTTGAGTCAGGCACATTGCCATCTTCAACACACCTCTGTGGAATTTTCTTAATAATATTATCTATAAGCTCATCATTTTCATCTGTCATGTCTTGATTTCGGTCTTTCTTTTAATTGTTCTAAGTTATCCATTGCTTATCTTCTATCAACATGATCATCTTCCTTATCTTCTATTGGGGTGTTTTCTCTGGTAATGTTGGTTTTAGTATGCTCATCAATCTTTTGCTAGTCTCAGCAGCTGCTATATCTATTTTCTTTTGATACACCTGCTTAGAACCTCTTATATGAGTAACATTTTTGTTAGAGATAGAGTCTGTAATTTTTTTAGCTTGTTCAGAGAAAAGAAGTCTCTGAGAATCTTTATTCCCAATCTTATTTTGGAAGCGACTCATAAATAACATATTGCCAAATATTCACAATCACCACATCCAATCCAAATGCGCTTGGGATTGCCTTTTAACAAATAAAGTTTAACACAAATATGGGCCACACTTGGTCTAGTTAAATTTTTAGTGGTTTGATAAATATTGAGAGGTACACCAACTGCATGAGCAATAGAAAATAAGATATCTTTATCGAATAAATGAATGGGCAATCCTGTAACGTTTATCCAGACAGGAACCACCGAGCTTTCCTGATCTATTCTAAATGTTGGGGACCATTTGAAAGTCCTTATAGTTGGCAATTCTTATTAGAAGTGATGCGGTGAGGTTGAGAGAAATGGGATAAAGTAAGAATTGTAATTAAGTAAGCATGGCTCTTGGGCATAAACTAGATTATAAATCTCCATAACACTTTGTTTAAGGAAAGGGCTTGTGAAAATAGAAATTATAGTTACCCTTGTTAGAAATCCACAAAGTATCTAAAATAAAGAGTTGTGAAACTGTGATGCATATATTGTTTTAACCTTTTCGAGTCCGCTCTAATCCAAATGATTCTTGATAAAAATATATTTTGAATAGAGAATTAAGGTGAAGGTCATGTTCCTTTATATATTTTGATTTTTAGGACAATGATTTACAAGTTTATAAATGTAGTCTCTGCGGTACAATAGTATTTATAAATCTAGTCCTTGTTGTACAATACCCTTTATTTTTTTAGTTTGCGCCAGCGGTACTATTTTTCACCATTTTCATGGTATTTTTAGTATAGGGACTAAATTTATAAAATTATATGGAGTGTCATATTCATTATATTTTGAGCATTACGAGGACCTTTTTCCAAAACCCCCTATTTTAAAATACCTAAAAATACCATCTCCAGTGATTGCTATACATAATACTAGAAAACTGAAAGTGACTGACGGACACAGGCACGTGACCTACGAGAAGTATCTGATTATAGACCCCCTTACTTACCAGAAAATAATAGCATCTTATTTTATGGAAGGTTTTGCAATTTCCAGAAATTAAGGCTCACTAACACTCTCTATAGGGCTTTAAAATGAAACTTAACAATAGAGTGTTTGGTAAAAGAGAATGCAGTTTCGAAAACTATCACCCCAAGACTTAATTTCTAGAATTTTTCACAGCAGGTATACAGACGTTACATATAGTAATTTGATAAACATCACTGTCATAATTTTTCAATTTCGAATTTTAGTTCCCGTGATGAGTTTTCTCCATACAAACCAGCAATGCCAACACAAACACAAATTTAATAGCAACACACATAATTCTTACAGGGAAACACCCAACCCTTGTACTATTGCTCACACTCAAAATGCAAGGAATATACAATTTCGTTCAAGGCTCTCATGCCTCTGAAATTTAGGCCAATAATGTCTAGCTATACAAAAGAACAAAACAATGGATTTCACCAAATACTAGGCCACGTGTCCACAAAATTAGTCTGTTAATCTTTAGAAACTGTTACTGTCCAACAGGTGTCAGTGCAATTATGTATGATCCAACAGATGCAATCTCAAAATACACTTGTCCATGCCCCATAACTACTCCGTAAAATTGCTTCCACACGTTTTTGGATAATGCGCACTCTCATTTAGCCTACTCAGCCTAAAAATGCAACTCATGCTGTTCATGGTTGTGGCTGGGGATAATTTCGTGATTATATCCCCCAAAACCATGCTCTACCATGCTCACACTCTTTCATTCATGCCCATAAATATGGCCACAAAGAAGACCAGGTACCAGAAGCACGCATTGATTTTTACATGCCTGGGAGACCACCCCTCCCTATATATCCCCTTATTGAAAATTCCGAAGTAGTAGCGGTAGACATTAACTCCAGTAGACATCTAGCTCCTATAAGTTGATAAGCTACATAGATCCCAAAACTTCCCATGAACATCCAATCAACCTTACTGCAAACTCACCTAACCGTAGTTAAGGTGAAGCTAAGACTTGGGTGTTCTAAAGCCTATAACTTAGTGCAAGTTTTGATCGCAGTACTGGATTTCAGAAGCAAATGTTCAAAAGGACGAACGAAAAAAAAGCTACGGAAAAGGAAGCATATTTGTGGTCCATGTCTGATATGTGAAGTGTTCCAAAGTAGATGATACAGATTTTGTTCATCAATGACAAAATAAAACAGAATATATACAAAATGGTAAAAATATGTATGGGATGATACAGTTCGCATTGAAGCTATTAAAAAAGATCTCATTGAAGCTATTCAGAGTTTCTCATTGACCCGAGCCTTTTATTTCCAATATTCTTCCTCAATTTTAAGATGATACTGATATTGAGAGTTGGATTTATGATATTGTTATTTTCTAATATCAGAAGCATCCAAATCATATATATCTCTCTCCCTCCCCTGCTCAGGATACTACAGCCTCCCCCCACCCCCGGATAGGACAGTGCTGCTGCTGCTCCCGGACAAGACAACTCCTGCGTCTACCTCCCCCTCCTGCTCTCATCTTCATTCATTAGTAATTTTTTTTAGTTTATTTTCTTATTTTATGCATATTTCTGAATGTTTTTATTTTTTGAATTGTTTTATTTGCTGAATTAATATTAGCCTAATATTAGCCCTTTGTTAATGTGTGTGAGGGATCCTTGAGTATTTTAGTTTTATTAGATGCTGACATTTCATTAGTTTTGGCCATCGCTATGGCATTTGTAACGTCGCCATGTTCCAACACTAAGAGAGTGTTTAATGCACCAACTATCGTGCCTTCTGAGCCTAAATGAAGCAACCTTTCCAAAACCGCCACAGGTACTTCCAAATAGAACTCGGAAACTAAATTGCAGAATACTTGATAGTACTCGAAACTAATTTTCAATTCTAATTATGGGATGAAAACCCTTTTGTTTGTTTGTACACCTCTTTTCTATTTTTCCAACTTCTACTTTGATTTCATTTTTCAATCCATGGGCTATAGTATGATTTTAATAGGTTAGAATTGGGGCAGCCTGCTATAGCAGATGGAAATGCATAGAAACAATCGTTAAGTGTTAAATAGTTAAATCCGTTGGTTTTTAGTGTTTGTTCTTATTTTATATTTATATAATCGTGACATCTTTGGAGATGGTTTTTGTATTGGGTTTTAAATTGGTATTGTCCAAGTATCTAAATCAAGTTATTGTTTCTTGACTTTTTCAGAATCATAGCTAATTGCATTTTGTATCCCATTTGTTACAGGATGTTTACTATCCCACGAGGACTTGTTATACGTATACTTGAGCCTTTTACTGTTGGAGATTTTGCATCTATTCTCTCGAACAAAGACCTTATCTCTTAAGTCCTCTTTAGTCTTGCTCTCAACCACAAGCAGGGGTGAGACATATTCAAGTTAAATTTTGTTCATTATGTTGTCCAATTGTAAAAGGAATCGTAATGTGTATTTTTATTTATATTAATTGTTTAGAAAGTTGTGGCTATTTCGGTCGTTGTTTTTGAGTTAATTTTTATGTTTAAACAGGTTGGTTTTCATGAATAAATAAAGGAGACTATGCCGAATTTTTAAAAAAATATTAAGTATTAAATAATGCGAAGATGTACAAATTTGATAAGATTTTTAAAGATTGTCATCTATAGGAACTATTTAAAAAATTACTTCTTTGTTTAAGGTAACTGACACTTAATCAATTTATTGCAGGTTAAAACCTTTTGTGAACAAGGCAAAATATTGGAGTCGTTTTGCTGGAGCTCGTATGCTTGAAGATTGCGAGTTTGCTTTGCGTACATCATTTTATGTTAGGGATAAATGGGTTCTTATGTATTTTTTCTAATGGGGTGAGTGAAATTGTATAGAGAGATCTATGTTGGACACAATGTTTAAAATGTGTATTTTTTCTTTATATGAACTTTAACTATAATTGAATTGAAAATTATATGTTATATGTTGAAATGGGATGCAAAATATGTCATATTGTTTTTAAGAGGTTTTGTTTATAATTATATATAGCATATTATGGACTGGATGAAATTATAATTTTGGTGCCAAAATTATTAAAGACTGCTTCTTTGACGTCTCAAAAGGGTTCCATAAATGGGGACTTTTTGAGACGGTTAAGTTATCATCTTAAAAAACTCTTTGGGGACGTATGTTGGTGTCTCTAAAAAAACTTTAGAAGACGGATTTTTCGCCATCTTAAAAGGATCCTGTAAACAATATCTTTTGAGACGGTGTATTTCCTGTCTCAAAAGAACTTTTTGAGACCGCTGTTGCCGTCTCAAAAAGATTTTAAAACGGGGGTCTAATACTATGCTCCTTTGCCGTCTCAAATGGCGTCAAAAAAGGTTTTTGAGACGACCAGAGGACTTTTTGAGACGGTTGGAGCATCGTAGTAAAAAGAAGTTTTTTTGTAGTGTACTGTCAGTTTATATATTTCATATGTTTACTGGATTCCTTATTCGATCAGTGTCATCATTTATAATTAGATTTTGGGCTTGAGATGCATTTGTACATCTCCTAGCTTCAACGAACTTAAATTTAGAAAAAAGGGAAAAGTCAGTTATGTAATAGCTTCACCCATAAATGATCTATCTCTATTAGTTTGTGTCCATAAATGATCTATCTCTATTAGTTTGTATCCATAAATGATCTATCTCTATTAGTTTGTTCCCATAGTATGATTAACATCCATTTTGGTGTTGGTTTTGGTTAGAAAAGTAAGAATTAACATGTGAAAGAGTGTTGTATTTCAATATGTAATCATTTGGTTTTCTTTTACAACATGAACATGCTGAATGTTATAATTAATTAGAATTTCAAGTTTGAGGAGTTATGCCAAATTTGGTTTCCTTTCTTTAGTGTAGTGCTATTACTTAATCGGCTTTGTTTCTTTATTGTGGGAGATCTACTCTCATAGGTAACCTCTCTATTTCCATTCTTAAAAATAACAATGGTCTTATAGCATGGATTACTCATGCTGTATAAATAACATGTTTCATACCATCTCTTTTGTAGGTTTAATGTTTCATAACATTGGTCTTATGGCATGGATTCCTCACATTCCTTTCCTTATTAGACATTGATTTCCTTATTAGACAGTTGTTCATCTACTACACACATTTCTATCATGTCATGCTTGGACTTTCCTTAGTCCTGGGTCTCCCGGTTTGAGAATACGACGATAATTTGCAAAAATCACACTTAGACTTAAATTCATGCCGTTAAAGGGTGAAAACCCAAACCAGCACCCAAACGACCCCGTAGGAGGCACGAACACCTCGAACGGGACCAATGTAACTTGTAGGAACTGATCGCGTAGTCCCGGGTCTCCAAGTTTGTGAATACGACGATAATTTGCAAAAAATAACACTAACTTAAAAATAAGCCGTTAAAGAGTGAAAACCCAAACCAGCCCCCAAACGACCCCGTAAGAGGCACGAACACCTCGCACGAGACCAATGTAACTTGTAGGAATTGACCGCGTAGTCCCGGGTCTTCCGATTTGAGAATACGATGATAATTTGAAAAATTCACAGTTAGACTAAAAAACATGTCGTTAAAGGGTGAAAATCCAAACCAGCCCCCAAACGACCCCGTAGGAGGCACGAACAACTCGCACGGGACCAATGTAACTTGTAGGAACTGACCACGTAGACCCGGGTCTCCCGGTTTGAGAATACGACGATAATTTGATATAATAACACGTACTTAAAAACAAGTCGTTAAAGGATGAAAACCCAAACCAGCCCCCAAACGACCCCGTAAGAGGTACGAACATCTCGCACAGGACCAATGTAACTTATAAGAACTGACCGCGTAGTCCTGGGTCTCCCGGTTTGAGAATACGACGATAATTGGCAAAAATCACACTTACATGCCGTTAAAGGGTGAAAGCCCAAATTAGCCCCCAAACGGCCCCGTAGGAGGCACGAACACCTCGCACGGGACCAATGTAACTTGTAGGAATTGACCGCGTGGTCCCGGGTCTCCCAGTTTGAGAATACGATGATAATTTGAAAAAAGCAACACTTACTTAAAAACAAGCCGTTAAAGGGTCAAAACCCAAACCAGCCCCCAAACGACCCCGTAGGAGGCACGAACACCTCGCACGGGACCAATGTAACTTGTAAGAACTGACCGCGCAGTCTCGGGTCTCCTGGTTTGAGAATACGATGATAATTTGCAAAAATCAACACTTAAACTTAAAAATAAGCCGTTAAAGTATGAAAACCCAAACCAGCCCCCAAACGACCCCATAAGAGGCACGAACACCTCGCACGGGACCAACGTAACTTGTAGGAACTGACCGCGTAGTCTCGGGTCTCGCCGTTTCTGAATACGAAGATAATTTGCAAAAATAACACTGACTTAAAAACAAACCGTTAAAGAGTGAAAACCCAAACCAACCCCCAAACGACCCCGTAAGAGGCACGAACACCTCGCACGGGACCAATATAACTTGTAAGAACTGATCGCATAGTCCTGGGTCTCCAGGTTTGAGAATATGACGATAATTTGCAAAAAACAACGCTTAAACTTAAAAACAAGTCGTTAAAGGATGAAAACCCAAATCAGCCCCCAAACGACCCTGTAAGAGGCAGGAACACCTCACACGGGACCAATGTAACTTGTAGGAACTGATCGCGTAGTCCTGGGTATCCCGGTTTGAGAATATGACGATAATTTGCAC
Organism: Sambucus nigra; assembly: GCA_949130495.1. Taxonomy (NCBI): domain Eukaryota; kingdom Viridiplantae; phylum Streptophyta; class Magnoliopsida; order Dipsacales; family Adoxaceae; genus Sambucus; species Sambucus nigra. The sequence goes on along the minus strand of OX422221.1, from coordinate 79,025,356 downwards.
AAATCACACTTAGACTTAAAAACATGTCGTTAAAGGGTAAAAACCCATACCAGCCCCCAAACGACCCCGTAGGACGCACGAACACCTCGCACGGGAGCAATGTAACTTGTAGGAACTAACCGCGTAGTCCCGGGTCTCCCAGTTTGTGAATATGATGACAATTTGAAAAAATAACACTGACCTAAAAACAAGTCGTTAAATAGTGAAAACCCAAACCAGCTCCCAAACGACCCCGTAAGAGGCACGAACACCTCGCATGGGATCAATGTAACTTGTAGGAACTGAACGCGTAGTCCTGGGTCTCCCAGTTTGAGAATACTACGATAATTTGCAAAAATCACACTTAGACTTAAACACATGCCGTTAGAGGGTGAAAACCCAAACCAGCCACCAAAAAACGTCGTAGGAGGCACGAACACCTCGCACGGGACCAATGTAACTTGTAGGAACTGACCGCGTAGTCTCAGGTCTCCCAATTTGAGAATATGACGATAATTTGCAAAAATAACAGACTTAAAAATAAGCCGTTAAAGGGTGAAAACCCAAACCAGCCCCTAAACGACACCGTTGGAGGAACGAACACCTCGCACTGGACCAATGTAACTTGTAGGAACTGACCGCATAGTCCCGGGTCTCCTGGTTTAAGAATGCGACGATAATTTACAAAAATAACACTTAGACTTAAAAACAAGTCGTTAAAGGGTGAAAACCCAAACCAGCCCCGAAAAGACCCCGTAGGATTCACGAACACCTCGCACGGGACCAATATAACTTATAGGAACTGACCGCATAGTCCCGGGTCTCCCAGTTTGAGAATAAGATGATAATTTGCAAAAATAAACACTTAAACTTAAAGACAAGCCGTTAAATGGTGAAAACCCAAACCAACCCCCAAACGACCCCATAAGAGGCACGAACACCCCGCAAGGGACCAATGTAACTTGTAGTAACTGACTGCGTAGTCTCGGGTCTCTCGATTTGAGAATACGATGATAATTTGCAAAAATCAGACTTAGACTTAAAAACATGCCTTTAAAAGGTGAAAACCCAAACCCGCCCCCAAACGACCCCGTAGTAGGCACGAACACGTCGCACAGGACCAATGTAACTTATAGGAACTGACCGCGTAGTCTCGGGTCTCCCGATTTGAGAATATGACTATAATTTGCAAAAATCACACTTAGACTTAAAAACATGTCGTTAAAGGGTGAAAATCCAAACCAACCCCCTAACGATCCCGTAGGAGGCACGAACACCTCGCACAGGACCAATGTAACTTGTCGGAACTGACAGCGTAGTCTCGGGTCTCCCGATTTGAGAATACGATAATAATTTGCAAAAATCACACTTAAACTTAAAAACAAATCGTTAAAGGGTGAAAACCCAAACCAGCCCCCAAACGACACCGTAAGAGGCATGAACACCTCGCACGGGACCAATGTAACTTGTAGGAACTGATCGCGTAGTCCCGGGTCTCCCGGTTTGTGAATACGATAATTTGCAAAAATCACGCTTAGACTTAAAAACATGCCGTTAAAGGGTGAAAACCCAAAACAGCCCCCAAACGATCCTGTAGGAGGCATGAACACCTCGCACGGGACCAATGTAACTTGTAGGAACTGACCGCGTAGTCCCGAGTCTCTCGATTTGAGAATACGACAATATTTTGCAAAAATCACAAGGAGACTTAAAAATATGTCGTTAAAGGGTGAAAATCCAAACCAACCCCCTAACGATCTCCTAGGAGGCACGAACACCACGCACGGGACCAATGTAACTTGCACGTATTGACCACGTAGTCCCGGGTCTCCCAGTTTGTGAATACGACGATAATTTGTCAAAATCAACACTTAGACTTAAAAACATGTCGTTAAAGGGTGAAAACCCAAACCAGGCCCCAAACGATCCTGTAAGAGGCACGAACACCTCGCACGGGACCAATGTAACTTGTAGGAATTGACCGCGTAGTCTCAGGTCTCCCGGTTTGAGAATATGACGATAATTTGCAAAAATCACACTTCGACTTAAAAACATGCGGTTAAAAGGTGAAAACCCAAACCATCCCCCTAACGACCCTGTAGGAGGCATGAACACCTCGCACGGGACCAATGTAACTTGTAGAAACTGACCGCGTATTCCCGAGTCTTTATGTTTGAGAATACAATGATAGTTTGCAAAAATAACAATCAAACTTAAAAATAGGCCGTTAAAGAGTGAAAACCCAAACCCACCCCCAAATAACCCCGTAAGAGGCACGAACATCTCGTATGGGACCAATGTAACTTGTACAAACTGACCGCATAGTCTCGGGTCTCCTGATTTGAGAATATGACGATAATTTACAAAAATCAACACTTAGACTTAAAAATAAGCAGTTAAAGTGTGAAAACCTAAACCAGCCCCGAACGACCCCGTAGGAGGCACGAACACCTCGCACGAGACTAATGTAACTTGTAGGAACTGATCGCGTAGTCCCGGGTCTCCCGTTTTGAGAATATGATGATAATTTTCACTCCTATATGTAATTTTTTAGTTTGAGTAATTTTTTTTTGTTAAATTATTGGGTTACTAATATCGTATCTTTTTTGTATCCTATTTTTTTTTTGCAGGATAACAGTTTATCGTTGGCATTTATTCACGTGGAACACACAGAGAACTCAATGGTTTGCAACAAGGGGTTTATTCATGATTCCATTTTTTGTGTTATGGCCGTGCGGGCTTTTGTAGCTTTATTGTTAACTTTTATGGCCGTGCGGGCTTTTGTAAGTTAATTGTTATATTTTGTGACCGTGTGGGCTTTATGTTAGGCAGGTTTTGTATTAGCAAGTTTTGGAATGTCCAGAAAATAGAGGAAACTCTGCCCAATTTTTTTTCGATCTGTGAACTATTAAAGACTTATAATATTTTGAAGTTTGTATGTACATTAGTTTATCAATAACGTGCAATATTTTTAATTTGTGAATTTTTGTGCTTTCAAATAATTAATTTTTTTTCTTTTAATAAAAAAATTTGACACAGTTCAAAATCGTGGCAAAAGTGTATCATATTTTGGCACGGTTTTGAATTGTGCCAAATTTTTTTAAATTATGCTGAATCTGGCAAAGTTTAAAACTGTGCCAAAAGTGTGCTAGAAATATCAAATTCTAGCATGGTTTAAAAGTGTGCCAGAAGTGTTCCTGTTTGGCCAAATCTTGCACACTTTTGAGCCGCGCCAGAAAAAAATGGTCATTTTGGAACACCTAATTCTGGCACAGTTCAAAACCGTGCCAGATTTGATCTGGCACAGTTTTAAACCGTGCCAGATTCCTGTTTTTGGTGTAGTGTATGTCGTTCTCTTGATCATAATGGTTCTTGCAGATGACATCTATTTACTCGAGGTCCCAAGATATCAAAGGACGATGCCCCGTATAATCTCTCCAAAGCACTTGGACGTTCAGGAGGAGTGAAATCATCATAGTAATTCATTGATCTAATTGAAGAACTGGCTTCTGGGCGGTAGGACCTATCGCATGAGGACCTGTAATACCTATTTTTATTTCCTTTGATTAGTAACTTTGATTCCTACACTTGTTTTTCATTGAGAAATGGAAAATTATCCTTAAGAAAAGATTGAAAGTTTGTGTTGTAATTTTATCATTTTGATTAAAACTAGAGATGGGATTTTCAACATGGTCAAAATTATAATATAATTTTCATCTACTCTTGTTTTATATTGTTTAATTAAGATTAGCTTGGTGAATTTTCCCTAGCGGGTGATTCATTAGATTAGTTTTAATTCATTTTGAGTAGTGTTGTAGGAATTAAAACTACTTTTATAAAAGAATATTTGATTAATTCATTAATGTAATGAGAATTAACTTTTGAATTAAATGAATATTTTAGAAATCAACCAAATTAAAATAGTTCAAATTAGTTTTACTTGTGTAAAGTGGGGGTGGATTTCATTCCTTTTTTCTTTCTCATAATAGTTTAATCACTTATTTTTATTTTCCATCATTTTATTACTTCGATTTTTATTCACCTAGATTTAGTCTCATTCACACCTTGAAAATTGTTTTAAAAAGAAAATAAAAATATATATATAAATATATTTAGTTACACATTTGAAAGTGAAAGTGCATGTATCTTATCATTTTAGCTATCTTACTCTTGAAAGGTGGTTTTACATCCTTACTTACCATTATACAAGTTCATATTATGCATGTAGGTTGAAGGATTTTGATTATACGGGATATGTAACAACGCACACTAAAAGTCTTTCCATCAAATGGCATCGTTGCCGCTTTCTTGAAGTTGGAGGCTCGTGTGAAGACTTGTCTTTCGTTTTCATTTTTGTAGTTGTATTTGTTATTTTCCTTTTATTAGAAGTGTTGTATTAGGATTTCATCATTTAGCTTGTATTGCGATGCTCAGAGAGACCATTTATTTTTCCTTTATATTTGTAATAATTAGTCATAAAAAAAGCGAAAAAGGAAACGGGACAAGATAGAGAGAAAGTGACCTTGGATTAGAATTTTGATTCCTCTCTACTTTGGGTCTGTAGGACTCCCAGGGATGACAGAAGGTTGGTGACCTTCCCCCAGGCTGACTCAACTCGGTCTTCACCCCATGTGTGTATGAGCCGTGAGAGTTATATTCTTTATCACTCACGAATCTCCCGCAAGCGAGTTCATTTTTTATGTGATTATTTGCTCCTTTATGCTTTTAATTATTGCATCGCACTTAATTTTAACGCTTTGATGAATTAATGAACCTAAGACGTAGACTAAATCATTGAAATTAGTTGGGATTTCATCACCCACTCGTATCCTTTCTCTCGTCTCATCCTCATTAGTAGAACTATGTGTTCCCCTTGATTTTTCTAAGTCGCACATCACTTCTAGTTGTCCCGGCGTAGAAACCTCGACTCCAACCATCCATCCACCCACCACGGTCGACGAGCGTGCCTTAAGGGACTATTTTTCCTTGATTATGGCTAACCTGCCATCATGCATCGTTCTTCCACCCACCCCAATGGTCCAATTTGAAATTCGCCCGTCAACCATTTCAATGTTGCCCAATTTCCATGGCCTTGAACTTGAGTCTCCATACACTCACTTGTAAAAAAGTCTCACGGTTTGCGTGACTTTCAAAAATCTAAACTTAGATGAAGAAAATATCCGTCTTCGCTTGTTTCCATTTTCTCTCCACAATAATGCATCCATAGGGCTCCATTACTTTCCACAGTATTTTTTCCATACATGGGAACAACTTGTGAAGACGCTCATGTCCAAGTTTAATCCGATGAGAAAAAATAATGATATATGCCACGCCATCCAAGATTTTCGTCAAAAGCCAATAGAGCAATTTTTTGAAGCCTGGGTCCGTTTTCAAGGTTACATCAATAGTTTCCCACATCATGAGCTCGATAAAAGTCGCTTAGTCTATAGCTTTTACAACAGTCTTATCCATTCCTCTCGTACCATGATTGAATTCATGCACAAAGGGAAGTTCATGGACTTAACTCGCACTGTCGCCTACAACTTTCTCCTCGAATTAGGCGATGACTCCCATGATTTGGAGGGAACCAATGAGTTTTTTAGATCCGAGCTACCACTTGTAAAGAGAACTTATGAGGTGAAAACTGATTTCGATTTTTAAACTTTTCTTCATGGTTAGAAAACTTTGACTAAGACCGTTAATGCTCTCAATTGTTCTATGCAACAAAATGTTTTTATATCTAAACAAGTGATGAATGTTAACGAGTCTAGTCCTTATTCATGTAATGTATTATTAATCCGAGCTCATTTATCTCATTTGTGCCCCCTCATTCAAGATGATCCCTAACCCACCATAGCCCAAGCGTATGCTTTTAATTCCACTAGGAAACCCGCTCCCTTGTCGTTTACTTATAATCCCAATAATAGGAACCATCCCTATAAGTACGACAACAACCTCTCTCCATCACACCCACAACAAAATATAGGTGGTCCACCCTGGTTTCACCAAAACCCACAAAGGCAACATCGCCCACCCATCTAGAATCACATGCCTTCTATCATTTACCTAAACGACCCCCAACTTACCCCCACACTATCATTACCTCATTTTTCACATGCATTTGTGTGTATTTCAAAAATTACCCTTACTCAATATCAAACACCCATTTTAGCCTCTTTACATGTCCATCCAATTTCAATTATACCCCTAGACTCATTTCACCTATAAATTAAAGACTATGTAGCATTTGAGAGAAATCTCCATTTTGGTTTAAACCTTATGATAATTCTTCTCCATTCCTCTATAGAGAGTATTTGTAATTTTTAGCACATATCTTAATATAAAGTGATTTAGTAGAAATTATCTCTTGGGATAATTTATTTCCCACCCCTCTATAGAGAGTATTTGTAGTTTCTAGTAAATATCTCAATATAGAGTGATATGATTGAACTTATATGTTTTGGAAGTAAATTCCTCTCCATACCTTTATGGACGTGATGAAAGTATAGATGAGTTTTCGGTATGGGGTTCACCTTCAGGTTAAATGGATTTTGTAGATCCAAATTAAAGTCTGGTGGGTTATAGGCTAAAGGTCACCGGAGTTGTATGGTTAGATTCGGCAATGGGTGACGGTTAGTCAGAAGGCAAACGTCTGTTGTGTATCGCCGACGGGTCAAATTGGGTTTGGTATGGCCAGCCGATTTAAATGTCACTGGAGGGTTATGGAATTCTTGGAGTCTTGAGTATAAGCTTACGGGTCTGCCTGGTTTTGGGTAAGGGGTTTGGTGAAGTTTATGGGTATTGGAGTTCTGGAGGTGGAGGTTTTGGAGTTTGTTTATGGAGGAGAGAGAAGAAGATAGATTTAGTGGGAAAGATGATGAGGTGTGTGTGAAGGTGTATGATAGTTAGTGTGTGTATGCATGTGTGTGTGTGTGTGTGTTTAATATGTGCACCTAACTAAAGAAAATACTACTTTCTAAGACTCAATTAATAAAATTAAGATTAAAAAAATAAATTCTACTAAAAACTAAGATTAAAAATCCTAATTTAATAATATAAAAGTAAAGAAAATATATAATTTGAGTTAGAGCGCGAGAAAGGTCATTTTTCAAGTCAACCCATTGCTAAACCTTAGGGGAATGGAAAAGAGTCAGATTATGAGGTTGGATCCACTTCCACTTCACCCACATACCAAGCGAACATGAAAGCAGTGAGTACTCTAAGATCTAGAAAATAGGTTGACAGTGGTGTTATATCTTCCTGTGATGTGAAAACCCCGCCCACCCAGCATCACCCATTAGAACCTCTCCCTAAGGTTCCACCACCCAACAAATCCACAAAAAAGACTGAGTCCAAACCTAATGAACCCACCACTATCTATGTGCCCAAAGCACCCTTCCCTTATAGGTTGGATCCATCACAGAAATTCCAACAATTTCATGAGATCGGGAAAGTATTTCAAAATGTTAACATTAACATTCCATTCATCCCCGTGATTTAGCAAGTTCCCTCATATGCCAAATTCTTGAAGGACTTGTGCATTGTGAAGCATCAGATGAATGTGCCTCTTGATGCCTTCATCATTGAGAAAGCCGTGTCCTTTATTCATTAGAACGGTGCTGTGAAGTACGAAGACCCCGGTCATCCTACTCTATCTTGCATGTTAGGAAATAAGTTCACTACATGGTCTTTTCTTGATTTCGGTACTAGTGTTAATTTTACATCACTCCCTCTACCTTGAGTTACGTTTACAAGACATGAAACCTACACGGGTTTCTCTTCAACTTGCTGAAGGTTCCGTGAAAGTGGCTAAAGGAATAGTTGAAGATGTTTTGGTGAAAGTCTTTGACTTTTACTATCCCATGGATTTGATCATCTTAGACACTCCTACACCCGACCCAACAAATATTCATATCATCTTGGGTCACCTCTTTTTGGAAACTCCAAATGCCATCATTAATTGTCATGATGGGTCTATGAATCTTTCTTTTTGCAACATGATCGTTGAAGTTAATATCATCCACCTCATGTAACATAAGGCCGACGTTGATTCAATTGAGGAGGTATGTGTGATTGACTCCTTGGTCCAAGAGATGTTGAATCAAACATACCCTTAAGATCTTATCCAACAATGTTTGGATCACTTTGGGTCCGACTTTGATATTGATTCATCTATCTCTCAAGTGAATGCCTTATTAGATTCCACATCACTGATGGACACTTCCACGGGGTCCACTCCACTTGCGCCTCTCTTTGTCGACACTCTAATTTATGTAGATGACCCGGTTAACCCATGCCCTGATATTTCCCCGAACTCTATTTCTGAATTTGTGTCTGATGCCTCTCCTGAGTCGCCACCTAGTTTGGAGTTTAAGCCATTACCTGCTAAGTTGAAATATACTTTTTAGACCCAAACCAACATCACCCAGTCATAATTGGTTCTGACTTGACCCCAAATCAAGAAGAGTAATTGGTCCACACTCTCATTAAATATAACACTTCTATCAGGTGGACCATTTTAGACATTCATGGTGTGAACCCTAATGTTTGTAGCCATCAAATTCATTTGAAGGAGAATGCCAAGACTTCTCGTGAGCCACAATGTCGCCTCCAGAAATGAAAGAATTCTTTAGAGATGAAATTTTAAAATTTCTTGCTACCAGTATTATTTACCCTATATTGGATAGCCAGTGGGTTAGTCCCATTCATGTGGTACCAAAAAAGTCTGGCGTCACCGTCGTAAAAAATAGTGACGATGAGCTTGTGCCCACTCGCATACCAACCGGCTGTCGTGATTGTATTGACTAAATGCTTGAATGTTTAACATGCCATACTTACTACTGCTTGCTTAATGGATATTTAGGGTACAACCAAATACCCATTGCCTCTGAAGACCAAGAGAAGACTAGCTTTACTCTTCTTTTGGCACATTTGCGCAATGTCGCATGCCTTTTCTCCTTTGCAATGCACCTGTGACTTTTAAAGGTGTATGATTCGTATTTTCAGTGACATTGTAGAGAGTTTTCTAAAAGTCTTTATGGACGATTTTTCCATTTTTGGTTCATCATTTGAACAATGCATATCTCGCCTCACTATGGTCCTTCAGCGATATCAAGAAAAGAAGTTGGTCCTCAATTGGGAAAAATGCCATTTCATGGTCAAAAGGGTATTGTCTTAGGTCACGTTGTCTCTAGCTCCAATATTGAGGTAAATAAAGTGAAAATTGACTTAATTTCCACTCTTCCCATTCCTAAGTCTATTAAGGACATCTGCTCCTTCTTAGGACATGTCGGTTTCTACCGGCTCTTCATTAAAGACTTTTCTAAAATAGCTCGACCTTTAACCACTCTTTTATCCTAATACATTCCATTTGTATTTGATGACGCATTTGTTTTATATTTTGAGCACCTAAAATTCGAGATCACTTACGCTCCTATCAGGAAATCTCCTAATTGGTATCTCCCAATTGAGCTCATGTGTGATGCATCTGATTTTTCACTTGGTGGTGTGCTTGGACAGTGGATTGATAAGCTCCCCCACGTTATCTATTATGCTAGAAAAACCCTTCATGGTGCTCAACGTAATTACACGACCACCGAAAGGAGTTATTGGCGATAGTGGTTGCTCTTAATAAGTTTCGATTATATTTCATAGGTTCCTCTATCATCGTGTACACTTACCATGCTTCCCTAAAGCACCTACTTCACAAGAAGGATTCTAAACTACGATTGATACGGTGGATTCTCTTACTACAAGAGTTTAACCTTGAAATATGCGATAAGAAAGGTTGTGAAAATGTATTTGCTGACCATATTTCTCGAATTACTGTTAGATCTGACTCCGATCATTTTCCTATTTACGAGTTCTTTCTCAATGAATAACTTTTCTCTATATCCACCTCACCATGGTATGCTGATATTATCAATTTCCTCATTACCGACCAACTTCCCAATCATTGGTCAAAACAGAATCGCTCGAAATTCATGGCAAATGTGAAGTCTTACTCTTAGGATGACCCATTCCTTTTCAAGTATTGCACTGATCAAGTCATTTGTCTTTGTGTTCCCGAGTGTGAAAAACTAAGTATTACGTCCTTCTGCCACGATGGTGCCTGTGGTGGTTACTTTAGCTCAAAGAAAACTACCGAATTTTTTTTGCGAGGTGGTTTCTATTGGCCCACCCTTTTTCAAGATGCCCATCACTATTTCCAGGCTTATTCCAAATGTCAAGAATCTCTCGTTGCCATATGATGCCTATCACACTCATCCTCATTGTTGAAATCTTTGATGTGTGGGGTATTGATTTCATGGGCCCATTTCCCTCCTCACATTGTTTTTAATATATTCTAGTTGAGGTTGACTATGTCTCCAAATGGAATGAAGTAATCTCTTGCCGCACAAATGACCATCGCGTTATGGTCACGTTTCTTAAAGAGCATATATTCACACATTTTGGAACCCCCAAAACTATCATTAGTGACGGGGGTAAATATTTTCATAATCAAGTCTTTGAACACCTTATCAAAAAGTATGGCGTTACCCATAAGGTTCCTCTCTTTTACCATTCCCAGACTAGTGGTCAAGTTGAGGTCTCACACCACGAGATCAAGCAAATTTTTGAAAAAAATGTCAATCCTAATATGAAAGATTTATCCTTATTCTTGAATGACGAGTTATGGGCATACCGTACTTCTTATAAAACTTCAATTGGCATGTCTCCTTATTGGTTGGTCTTCAGCAAGCCTTGCAACCTCCCTGTCAAACTTCATTATCAGTATTGGGTTATCAAAGACCTTAATTTTGATATAGAAGAGGCATGATTCCATAGGAAGCTAGAACTTAATGAATTAGAGGAGATAAGAAATCATGATTATGATTTGTCCAAGAAATATAAGGATCAAAAGAAGTGGATCCATGACCAAAGCATCATGAGAAAATAATTCCACCCTGGTCAAAAAGTATTATTATATAATTCTCATATTCATCTTTTTCAGGGGAAGCTGAAAACCAGTTGGTCTGGACCCTTCATTGTTGAGTCGGTTACTTCTTATAGTTCCATAACCGTTCACAATCCCGAGGACGAGAGCCTTTTTCAAGTCAATGGTCAACATTTGAAGCCTTTCTTAGAGTTAGGCCCCACTCACATTGAAGAAATTGACCTTGTTAACCAACTTATGAAGACTAAGGATTCAGTCTTATTTTTGGGTGATTCTCATCACCCAATTTTTTCGCCACCCATGCTTTCACAGTTCTTGTCTTTAGGGTGAGTTTCGTTCGGTCTAGTTGAATATATTAAACTTAGCACTACCGGGAGAGAGCACGCTATTTTTGAGTCTGAGTCTTATCCTGTTTGGGGGGGGGGGTTCACACTAGCCAATGCTTTACCATGTTTATAGACTTGTACACATTTTTATCTCATTATTTATTCAGGTTCATCTTGGATACATATGATCAAGTTCATTAGCAGTTTGATTGTGACAATCTCTTTCCTCCCTTCTGCTCTGAATTTTAAAAATAAATTTATTTTAAATTGAGGACGATGTTACTTTTTGTTTGGGGGTGGGAAATTTTATCAAAATCATACATCTTTTGAAAATTTTCATAAAATTCAAGACCTTATTTTTAAAATTTCGTGTAGTTTCTTTCATCTCACTCATTGATATGAAATTTCCATCAACCATCTTTTTAGTTTAGGAATCAAGCTAGAGGATATTTTTTTCTAAATAGCTTATATAATACGTATCAAGGCATTTCACACCATGGATTTATAGAATCAATAAAATATGCGCACTTATCACGTCACTACGATTTAGAGTTGAAGAGTACTACAATTCCCAAGAAAATCCTAAGGATCGCCAGTGGAGACTTTAGCTTGTAAGATTCGTGCCATTCACCTTTCAAGGAGTTTTATGTCTCCGACTCACAAGTTGATTCAACTTCCTTTGGGTCCGCACTTAATATTTGTATGATCTCATTATTCTTCACTAAATTTTTGGCGTGATCACTAAGAACGACATCACTTTCGAGTTGTTAAAAACTTGTATCTTGTAGTTTGTCTCGAGCACCAAACCATTCTTTACCATATCACATTACCATTCACTTCACCATTACCTTCCCATATTTCCTTTATCAATGAACATTCCCCACACCATCCATATATCATCTCCACTCACTTCCATCTATCATTTTTTAGGAAAAAAAAAGTGTTTGAAATTCCGAATGTAAATTGTCTTCATTTGTATTATGAAAAGAAAAATGCAACGCAACAAAAAAAGGACAAAAGAGAGGAAAAAAATTAAAAAGAAAGCATGCGATCATAGTTTTATAAAATGAAGACATCAGTTATTCAAATTGTGTTCCACTCTTCTAAAAAAACCTACGATCATATCATTCATATTCTTCATTTCATTCTCCCATCATCCCTTACATATATCCCATTTTTCGTCCTTAGTAAGGTGTTCGAGTAAACGAGAAGTCTCTATAATGAATGGCTCGACGTTCTCACTACAATGATTGGAATTCTTGTAAGAGATCATTTTTCCTTCTAAAATGTTCGTTCTTTCTTATATGTGGGTGGGACGTTTAACTTTGCTTTCATTTACTCACCTCCTCCCACACAAGAGCGATACACTTACCCAAATCTCGTGAGTTCGTTTGAGAGAGTTATGTATGTCAGATTTTAAAGTTGAAGCATTGATTCCAAAAAGGCGATCTAGGAATTAATTTTATGATATTAAACCCATTTTGACTGATTGACACCACACACGTTGAGTTCTGGGAAGGATGTTCTTTATGTATTTACTTAGCTAAATTTTATAAACTTCTTGCTTGTATTCCTCAAAATATTTATCTCATGATGGATTGTACCATTATTCTATGTCTAATAAGAGATTGACTGCCATTTGTAAATACATAATTTTTTGGGTATATTCCCTACAAACCCTCACGAGACAAAACTTGTCCTATAGGGAAACCTATAGCTTTAAATGCTTGTTACACATGATAAGCAAAATCGCAAGTTCCCGCGAAGGTAGTACACTTTGGGTTTCTTATCTTCATTTTTCTCTATTTTTGATCGAGGACTAGCAATGTTCTGTTTGGGGGTGGTGTGATAAGCACCCAAAAGTGTTTAAATAAAGTCCCAAATAGACTATTTTTAATTTCTAATTCTCCATGAAATTGGTCTTATATGCGTACTTGTTTTTATTGTAGGCCAAATGCCTCTTCCGGAGTTTAAAGCATTAAATCAAGGAAAAATATAACACAGATGCGGTTAAAAGGAGATAAATCCCAATCCCCATATCTATTACCCTATCCCCTAGCCGATCCCTAACCTCCCTAATCTGTCATGAGCCTCATGTGTTTACTTTGCACCTTTTAGATTTTTTTAGATTTTTATTGGAGTTGTTTACAATTTTTAGAATTTATTTCATATTTTATTTTGAGTCATGTATATTTTTAGAATTTATTTGTGCGTATAACTGTATATATTAAAGTCCGTATCAGGCATCGTTTATTTTTATATTTTTTATGTAAATATTTTACGTGTGCGTTTTTTATTTATTCGTTTTTATTTATTTAGTTTATAGTTTTTTTTATTTTTTATTAGGTTAGTTTTATTATTTTATTTTGAGTCTTTTTATTATAGGTTAGTATTTTTATTTTTGTAGTTTTTAAAATTTTAGTAGCTTTTATTTTAGCATTTGTTTTATTTATTTTATATTTTAGTTATGTATTAAGTAATTTTATTTTCATTTTTTAGACTTCTGAATATTTTTTTTTAGGTTAGGTTTTTAATTGTTATAGATTTAACTTTTTTTTACTTTTATGTAAGTCTTAGTTTTATTCTTTCGGTGCACAATTAAACACACACACTATCCTACACCTCACCACACCTAATCCTCCCACCTCATCATCTTCCCTACCAAACCCCTCTCTTTCTCTCTCCTACCTCCATTAACAAATACCATTTTAAACACAATTAACCATCTCATACCCTTTTCTATACCCCCAATACCTGTTTTAAATTCCTTAATTCGTAATCATACCCCAAACTCGAATACCCGTTGCTCAGGCCTTAACCCGAGACCAGCCCGAGTCTTAACCTCAACCCATCTACCATCTCAAACCTGATTTGACCTAACAAGAACTCCCATGTGTAACTCCAACTTTCGAACCCACCTAAACCTGCTGTAAACTCATCCCATCGCGACCATTACCCCAATCGACCCTACTGCCCAAGTCGTACCATATAATGTCTTTAAACCCGGACGAAATAGACACCTCCACCTATGGCATCCTTCACACGACCTGAACCCGACTTTATCCCTCCAATATACGACCCTTCCACTGCCCCATACCCTTAAACTCCATACCATAACACCTTGTAAACCACCACCGGAGCCCTGCCCGATTCAATTCTGTTAAAGTCCCAAAGATAAAACATTAAAACAAAATAAAAAATAATATGAAAGAACCCACATATTTTATTAACTTCTCAATTCCTTAAATAACCTTTAACATTCTCCACACCTCTTAAAACCATGAACATTTGTGCAATCCCCAAAAATACTCCTCTCACACGTCACCATTATCATGCACATCTTAGTCTTCCTATTTTACCCATTAGCTCCTTGTGCCATCTTATAAAATCAAGGATGACCCATTTGAAGAGATTGAGAGAAAATCCTAACGAGAAGACCTAGAAAAATCCTAGAGAGAGTATTTTAGCTGCATAATTTGAGAGAAAAATTTGTAAAGAGAAATTTTATTAGTATAGTGAGAGAAAAGAGTGAAACAAAAAAAATTATAGCATCAAAAGAGATTTTGTGTTGTATAGTAACTGGTTGATTTTCTTCTCTCATACTCATATGATTTTAATTGTCTATTTTATGTCTTGGAATCCCATTATAGAGGGCTAATCTCTCATTCAAGAGATGAAATTAAACCCCCATGGATCCAACTTATCTACCTTGCTAATTTGATTCTTGTTTGATTTCCTTTAATTAGTAACTTTGATTCCTGCACTTTTGCATTGAGAAATGGAAAATTATCCTTGAGAACGGATTAAAAGTTTCTATTGTCATTTTATCATTTTGATTCAAACTAGCGATAGGCTTTTTAATATGGTCAAAATTACAATATAATTTTCATCGACTCTTGTTTTATATTGTTTAATTAAAATTAGTTTGGTGAATTTTCCCTAGCTGGTGATTCATTTCATTAGTTTTAATTCATTTTTAGTAGGGTTGTAGGAATTAAAATTACTTTTTTAAAAGAATATTTGATTCATTCATTAGTGTAATGAGAATTAATTTTTGAACTTAATGAATATTTTGAAAATCAACCAAATTAAAATAGCTCAAATTAGTTTTAGTTGCGTGAAGTAGCGATGGATTTCGTTCCTTGTTTCTTTCTCATATTGGTTAAGTCACTTGTTTAATTTCCCATCATTTTATTACTTAGATTAACTTATATTTTTATTCACCTAGACTTAGTCTCATTCACACCTTGAAATTATTTTTTAAAAGAAAATAAAAAAATATATATTTAGTTACACATTTCAAAGTGAAATGCATTTATAATCTCATTTTAGCTATCTTACTCTTGAAAGTTGGATTGACATCCTTACTTACCATTATAAAAGTTCATATTATGTTTATAGGTTGAAGGATTTTGATTGGAAGGGCTTCGTAACAATGACACACTAAAAAGCTTTCCATCAACATGTGTGTGTATTTCAGAAATTATATATGTGTGTATTTCAAATGTTATTTTTGCAACTGTTATTAACCAATCATAACTTCCACATATGCCATTTTTCGCAACTGTTATTCACCCATCATTAGGATCTATAATGAGTATACTAAATGACAATTTTAAGGTCTAGAGAAATAACCTAGATAGACGAATCTCAATCTTCACCCAAAACCCTAACAGATGAGATAACCTAAATAAAACCCACCTAATAGGATAAGGAGTTTAAGACTAATAGGATAAGGGAATTAATAGTAATAGTAATAGTAATAAAAGTAATGAGTTTGATTGAGAGTTAAAATGAGTGTTTTGATTTGGGTTTGAAGAAAGTTAGGGTTTTGGGTCAAATTGGAAATGATATTATGCATGTGCAATTTGTTATAATCTTTTCTAAAATTTGTATGTGAATTATTATGTGTGTGTGAGACAGAGAAAGTATGAATTATTAAGTGTGCAATAGAATGGCGGTGTAAAAAGTGTTTGAGAGAGAATGGATAGATCCTAATGAGTAAATATACGATTTGATGTAACCCTGGCCTTATAACATGGATATATTGTAATTAATTACATACTGGATTAATTTATATATTTGAAATAGATGTTGTGATGTGATGTCATTCCCATTACGATTTATACTACCCCTTTAACACATACAAACACGTGCACATGTATAACATATGCGCAAACATTACACATATATATACTTACACGTGTTTTCATCTCATTTAATGTGCACATGCAATTGGAGAACAACAATTGAAGTTCAAATAATGATAGGTGTTTTATTTGTTCAAGTAACTGTACTAATCCTTTTTTTACGTAACATAGTCTTATAACCATTTGGTTGACTGTTATAGCTATCCAGACATGTAGAAAGTGTATAATTCAACTTCTAAATATCGTTGGTTGACTATTATAATGCGCATAATTGGTGGGGATATAGTAATTTTAGGATTAATTTATATAAAATAAACTTAATTTGAACTTGTTGATATTGTGCGAGCGTATAATATAAACTTAATTTGAACTTGTTTATATATATATATATATATATATATATATATATATATATATATATATATATATATATATATATATATATAATACTATTTTGTTGACTGTTATGGTCATGTTCACTCCCTCCTTAAGTGATTGTTATCTGGGTGAATATAAATTGGTGGACCGGGTTGTATATTTAGTGGACATACAAAAATTTTAGGATTAATATAAATATAATAAACTTAATTTGGACTTTCTCATATTGGTAGGATGAACACAAATAGGTGGGAGGACGCATAACAATGTTAGGATTAAATAAAATAAGATAAACTTAAAATATACCGGTTGAAAGATAATAACTAGTTAATTATTAATTAGAGTAATTACTTGTAGAACTAATATTCACACCCGTATATATTTTTCTCACAAAAAAATTATTCATATTAATAATCATTGCAAGAAGAGTATGAGAGGTTACAGTTGGACCAAAAAGATTGAATAGTTTAACTACCTTGCAAATCATGGAGTTTATCTTTCGCAAGTGTACCTATTTAATCATATATTATTTTCCCTACCAGGAAGCTAGGATAAAGAAGTGGAGAATATATTTCACTTACATATTCCTGACATGTGTTACTTACACTCTTAGAAAAGTCAAAAAAAATATTCACCCATTGTGGATATAACTACGTAAAGATAACCCTGAGCAAGACTATGATGTCTCGTGATATATGCACCTTAAATTGAATCTTTCCAATAAGTTGATAAAGAAAGGACTCTGAGTTCATGTCAGGACATATATACATCAATTATATATATATGCTTCCTCTTAGTTGGTCACTTGAAAAAATCCATAGATTTTTTAAAAGTAATAATGAATGGATGGAGATCAGACACATTGGACATATTCTAATTTCATATTATCAGAATTTGTGTATATATATATATAGTCATAAACATGATTAGTTATTCCTAACCATGTTAGTATAGTGAATTATTTGCTTATATTTTATTATAGGTAATGTCGAACGACAATGGAGATAGCATACTGAATGATGATGGTACACCCCATGGATTCTCATCTCCCACACCTCAACCTAGATTTTCATTAACACTGGGCGAACAATACTCTTCTCAGCTAATGGTTCACTCTACCACTCCATCTACGAGTACAGAACAAATGCCTATTAATCCAACACCCTCACACTGCTCTATTGACACCTCCCAAGAAAATGAAAAGAAGCCCATTGGATTCTCCCTTCTCAGGAATAATCCTACTGGCACTAAAAAAGATGTTCAGATGTCTAAATCCTTGCATTTTTCTCTTGGAAAAATTTACGTGGGAGACGAGGCAAGAGATAACTAGAACAAAGTTGATCAATCCGCCAAGGATGACAATTTTGAATAACTTTGTAAGAGTGTTTCAATACTCAACTATTCAAAGAAAAAGGTTATTTTTCATGTTGTTGAACAAATGAGAACATCTCGAAAGAACCTTAAATAGAGAAATTTCTCAAAGGAGGCATCAAGCTTCGATATTTTTTCTATGAAAGACAGATTCCCTTTTGATACTGAAATGTCGGTATATTAATGGAACAACTTTTTGGAACATGAAGCGATGGACAAAAAGTCGATCCATAAGGAGATAAATTAAATAAAGAGAGCTTAGAAAGTTTATGTCAACAAGCTTGGGTCTAAATCATATGAAGATTTGAGGAGTGAATGATTATAAAGGACAAAGGGCGATTAAGATATCGGTACAACACCTAATCGGGACAACTTGTATGTGCATGCCCAATGGGACAAAGATATTAAATTCTCACAAAACTTGGCCCCGACTCTAACGAGTATGAATAGTTATCTATTTATATATCTATTATTACATATTATATAAAAATAATATTAAAATTATAAGAATAAATATAATTTCATTCTTCAATAATCGATAAAATACATTAGCAGTCAGTCTGCTTCGAGCCCTAATGATGACATTAAAGGTGATGCGGTGGCCTAGAGCATTAGAAAATACAGCAAAGGGAGGGTGATATTTTTCATATCACATATGCCAAAAACTAATTACAACACACTACACCTCTCATGGATGATATTTCTTCGGTGACGAATCGCATCTCGATCCAAGAGACAAGTTAATCCAAGACAGGTGAGGATGAGCAAGATATTAAAAGTAATCTGATAGTGTTGGCGAGTGAAATCGTTCACCTTGTGTCCTTATTTACTCAATGTTATTGTCCCCAAATTCTTCCTAAAGTTTACCCTTACCCTATTTCTCAACGTTTCCTTTATGCCCCGTCTCATGGTTTCCCTTTTAAATAGCCACCTCCTACAACATTCCTCTCCCCAATTATCGTTATTGATAACTAATAAAGGAGTTGATGTTATTGTCATTATTGATACTTAGGCTACAATCTCCAGTCGAGGATATTGATATTTGGTTAGTCCCATTAATTTAAGAAATTAAAGATTTATGGGATAAAGATGTGAGGACATTTGATGCTCATAATGGTGATGTCGATGATACATAACCTTACTGCTTATGGGACCTTATGCAGTTGTTATGTTCATGGTTATTACGGATAACCATAAGTGGGAAGGAAGCCAAAGCCACTTGGCTACGTCATAGTGGTAAGATGAGTTATACGGGTCATCGTAGATTTCTGCTGACAAGTCACCCTTTTAGGAATGATAACTCTAACTTATTATCGGTCAAGAGAATACGATGGATCCTATTTGGATTTTTATCAACAAATCTAGGAGAAAGCAAAGGTTGCAATTGTGAGGAATACATATGTACGAAAACACCTTAAGTTTGTAAGCCTAAACTATAAAGCTAATGACGATACAAACTACCCTAGTAAAATGAAAGCATAGTACATATGACTAATATTTTTTTACTTTTAGTATTAAAAAGATCATCAGGTAAGGAATGTAATTGATATGATTCGCACATAGAAGAACGTTGCAAAACATCTAATAGGAACATGTCTAGATGGATCTTTTCCAAAATATGTACATAGGGTGTACTGCAATCTACTGAAGATGAAAATAAATAAGAAATTATGGTTAAAAATTATCCTATAACAAGAATAATTTATATCCCTGCGCCTGCTTCAACTTTAATTGCTAGTGAGAAAAAGATACTCCTAGACATATTGTTCAAATTGAAGACTCCGACGAATTATTCCATTAACTTATGTAAGAAGTAAGATACCAAACAAATGACATGAAACATTGGAAATCTCATGATTCGAATGTCTCCATTCAATTAATCCCTCTATTTTTTAAGCATTGCTTTTTCAGGCACAAAGATATCCATCTGGCAAGTATGAAAATAACATTGTGAAAAAGTGGTAAACATAAATCACATTAAAGCTACGAAATCAACTTTAGCCGAGGCAATTTATGTATTAAAGAAATATTTTCCTTTAACATTCTTTGATATCAACATCCACCAGTTTGTGTATTTATGCGATGAGGCTTTGTTGCATGTTCCCGTTAGGTATCACTAGATATATCCTTTAGAGAGCTTGATCAAAACCTTGAGATATTACATTAAGAGTGCATGATACATTGGAGGGTCAATTGCTAAACAAGAGATAACTATGGAATCATTAATAAACGCTCGAGAACATATTCCAAAATAAGAGATTAGGAGGTTCAATCCTCATGGAGAACGAGTATTCGAGGAACCTGACGAGTTTAAGGATAAATTACATTTTGGTAACCCTAAAAAGGTGAGACTCACTAATCTATAAAAAGACCAAGTAACTCGTTATTTCTTCAAAACACAATATGAAGTCAAAGATTGGAGAGAGTAACTAGGCACATAATTATTTGAATTATTGTTGTTTGATTATATGTATTCTATATATTATAAATATAAACTTTACAATTTACATTTAGGGAGTAAGAGAACAAAATCTCCCAAGTTTAGAGGAAAAATTGCATGACGAACTATTTTATGGCATGGGTATCAAAAGAGGTCATTTTCACGTCTTATGCGTGCGGTTGTTTATTCATGTGTTGTTAAAACATGAGATGATACAAATTCATTTAATAAATGAATCTTTTAAAAAGAAGTGATGTCTCTTTAAGGCTTACACGCCTAGAAAAGGGTTCCACATTTCATGTGAAAGAGTTTAAAAAATTTCGCATCAACGATTTTAATTTCATTATATACCCATGTGAGGAGAAGCTTTTGATGCAATATAACAAAATTTTAATTTTTGCCACGACTGCCTCTGATGCTAGAAAAAGAGATAAAAATCCAAAATATACGGTGTTAACCTATTATGGGATTGTCTGACAAATAGTGGAACTCGATTTATTTATATTTCATAGCTTCCATATTCTATTGTGACTGGATGAAGTTTGAGGACACTACTAATGCTTGTAAATTTAATCCTGGCTTAAAACTTATCATGGTAGGTTTATCTAATATAAAGCGTAAAGATTGCAAATTCTTCGAGCCTTTTATTTGTGCCTTTCAAATTGTACAGAAGGTATCCTACTCAAAGTGCATAAACGATGGCAATTGGTCTATTGTTTAGCATGCACCAAAGGGTATGACTACTCAAGTAGACACATTAAAGGCTCCTAAATAGTTTTTGTTTGCTCTTGATGACAACCCTAATTTGAGGATCTTTTAGTTAATTTAAAGGATGATTGAGTTTCAAAACATTATTTTATCCTTGACAATCCTATTTGTATCCTATTATTATATGTGTCCCTTGACAATCCTATTTCTATCCAAATTTTATTCTATTATGATATTGACGCTTTATTGGAGATTTAGTTTAATTTATGAATGTTTAGATTGATTTATAAATGTTTAGATTGAATTGTGAATGGTTAGCATGATTTATGAATTAACTAGGAAGGTATGGTGCTTTACATTGAATTGTTAACTCCACGATGTCAAGTTGGTTTGATTATATTTTTCAGGTCCTTATTATCAAACCTTATACATATCTTATATCCGCGTCTCTATAATAATTTTTCATTTTTTATTGGTTTCTAGGTTAGGAAACTTCAGTTATTCCCCACATGAGAGTGGTAATCTAGTTTGGATCCATTAATCACAAGTCATCCTTACATGTAAGACAATTAGTGAAGTGGCCAATGGTGATTATAATTTTCTTTGTTGCTTGGAAAAATTATAAATAGTGATTGCATTTTTATTTTATGTGTTAAAATATTATTCTCAGATAACTGGTCAATGTGATGTGAGTATTATAAAGTAGTTACATCTTATTGGATTATATATGAATTTGTTGTTGCATGTAGGGTTTTGGGGGTGGTGCGTAAAAATAAATTTATTTTTTTATTACATGGATATGGTCACGGTCCTAAGTCGTGACCCACAATTATTTTTAATATAATTAAATGATTAGTCGTATTCTAAGATAGTGACCAGCTATTTATTTTTTAATTTTTAAATTTAGGGATCACGGATTATGGCTATGTCCAAATTTAAACATTGTCCGATGCGTGTCGCGGATTTGGGTCATGACCATGGGATCATGGATTATGTCTGTGACCATAAATACAATACTTTCCCATCCTCGTCATGAATTTGGGACATGATCATGGGGTCATGGATTAAGTCCCTTACCATGGAGTCAATATTATTTCATGGGAGAGACCGTGACCCCCATTTAGGGTCACGGAGGAGGTCCATGATCACTATTTTTGGTCATGGAGAAAATTGTCACGGTCGAGGTCCGTAACCCTTGGCCCTAGTTTTGGATGAGGTCCGTGACCATCTCTAGTATATGGTGTAGTGGGAGCAATCCTGATCACATCATGAGCACCTTCCTTGATTGTGATATTTTTCTTGCTTGAAGGTTAAAGGTGAGGAGTGCCATTTTCATTTCTCCCCGTGGAGCTGTTGCTCCATTATTTTTCAAAGACATTGTAGAAGTGAATTCAACTTTTGTTAGTGATGCATTGTGCCCTCCTATTGAAGGATTCATTACCCATAGGAGTCAATAAGTTATGATCTTTGGTTAGATCTTGGAAGCTCATTGCTTTCAATAGTCTGTTACTTTTAGGACCGATAACACGAACTAAGGTGATGCAACTCCTGTTGGGATGGACCTCAAACTTGAGATTCGGTGCTTCAAGTTCATTTTGATTATTCTAAGGGTTTCCTTGCGATGGAAAGTGATGATTATGTGAATCAGACATAGTTTCTCGTTGTCTTTTGTTGGCTAAGAAAAGGAAGTCGGTTTCCACAGATATCTCCAATTATAGGTGGTAGAATCCTATTATTGTAGAGTTAACACAATTAAAGACAACAAGGTAAATAATCATAATCACATAAAAATGCAATATATACAAGGTTAGGCAATGTGCTACATCCACAAGGTGTCTCTGTCTTTTTATTAATAGATTCTTAATAACAAAGATTAAATTACCCTTTTACCAGGGATATG
Organism: Sambucus nigra; assembly: GCA_949130495.1. Lineage (NCBI taxonomy): Eukaryota > Viridiplantae > Streptophyta > Magnoliopsida > Dipsacales > Adoxaceae > Sambucus > Sambucus nigra. Next base: position 79,002,168 of record OX422221.1, on the reverse strand, counting down.
GGTCAAATTTATAGTAAACATAAAGAGGCCTAGTCTCGTGGGACTCCATGACATTAGATAGCTATTATGACTTGATTGGTTGAATCCAATTCTAAGATTTTTGTTCATTGGACTCAATATGTCCTTATCTCTTTGACTTGTGATCGCTATTAAGTCTGGCAGACATGTGTCACTTACTCAACTCGGGTCGGATTATTGCACATAGTTAAGTATGTCTATTTGAATAGTTTTTTATTGGTAATTTATGTGTTTCTAGTTGGATGATTTATTGGATTTATTTATGTTCATGAACATACCATAGGTGGGTGAATAGTCTTGTGGCGAATGTAATAATTGAACATCTGATAGGACACATGTGTTGGATTAGGTTACATTCATGGATAATGACATCATTTGAGTATATATCTATTATTCCGATACTATGCATTTATCATAATCATAGACTCCCGAGTTGGGACAAGGGTATTAGGATAATTCCATATATACATTGGTATATGGTTACACGTATGGTTTGATATCATGGTGATTTTCCTTTGATGTGTATTTAGAGACTTCAGGAGTTGGAATATTTTAATTGGGACTATTATAGGTACGAGACATCCTCCAGAGGTTTATAACTTTATGATATACTTTATGACTCGACAGTGTGGATGCCTTATGCTTTAAGTGATGGGTTAAGAGTACTCATGTGGTATATTATGATTGAATTTTTATGTCGACATATTGAACTATGACAATTAAGTAGATGTTATAATAACTGGAATATTACAATGATAAGATAACAAAATGGGCTCGATAAGGACGGAATAATAATTCTATGGGTTGGGTTATTTACCTAATTAATTTGTTGTATGAACGACTTGATTTTATTATCATTATATAGGTCCTCTTATCGATATCAAGTAGTAAGTTGTTGTAGTAGTTATCCTTTTCATTAAAACATTTCAGGTCAATGGTAGCTACACTATCAAGGTTGAATTTGAAACGGCGCTCAAGCCTATCATTGCTCCTTTCTCTCCTCCATCAGCTATATATGTGCCATAAATTTCATCCTCATATTTATCTTTATATATATTTATTATTATTTGGATTTTTGTATGGACTCGTGTTAGGTGCCACTTTATCAACTCGTATTTACTTTTATTTGTGATTTAGCATGTTGTGGAGTGGAGACTTATGTTTGAGATTATTAATTTAATTTACCAAATGGTTTTGAAATTTCTTATTCATATTATATTGTTATTTTGTATTGATTATTTTATTTAGTTTTTGTGGTTGTTGGATTTAAATGGGACTAGCCACCCTATGTATGATGAATCAGGGAGGGGGGTACTGGTTGTGTCATAGCATTATAGGTTTTGGTATCTTATGATTTTTAAGATTGTCCAGTTTTTCCACATAGTGTTCTTTATTATTTGTAGATATGTCTTTCGTTGAACTTGTATTCTATATCTCAAAGGGTACTAATCTTAATTCGAATTTTCAATTTTCAAATGGAAATAAATCATAAAGAAGCAACTCATTATAGGCTGAGTTTTATTTTTTTTCCACACTAGGATCCTCTATAAGCACAGGTTCTTACTCAACTAGATCTGACCGCTACTTCTACTTGGTAACAATCTCGTAGTGCCTTTAGCAAGGACAATACACCAAAGTTCAAAGGTTGGATGATCATATTGTTTCCTATTAGTGGAAGTAGGATATCGATCACCATTTAAGGATGGTGGAGTTCTCATAGTTACAACGCTAAATACTAGCCAAATTCAGGTTAATGGGTATGGATTGATAGGTATTTCCCCTATATAATTTGATCATCTATGAAAATGACTTTCTTACTCTGGAGTAGGGAGACCTCACAATTTCTTAGTATAAGAAGGTGTGAGTGAAAAATCATCACAATGAATATTTGCAGAAATAAAATAGGTAAAGAAAGAAAGTCAAGCACAACGTATAATATACGTGGTTTGATAAATTTTCTATGTCCATGGAGAGGTTACTGTTTTTCTTATTAATGTATCTCTCAATATTACAAAGTTGCCTCCCTTTGACCCGGGGTCAGGTTTTACATTTATAGTAGTTTTCAAAAGGTTTAGTTGTATATATAACTATCCCTACTTGAAGGTAGCTCATATGGTGTCCTTGAATATCTCTCCGAGATTTTTGGTATCCTAATTCAGACTTATCATAATGTATTTAAGCACATGTCAAATACATAAGTGTAATTATCCTCTTGAGCTGGACCGGGCAGTCCTGTAATATAGTGGGTTGGTCGTCCAAATTCGTAAATGGGCCTACTAAATAATTTATCCCCACAATTGTTCTTAAACTCTATGGGCTGAGACTTTTTGGGCTAGCAGATTTTGAGCTTGATGCGAGTCTAAGATCCATTGTTGTGGAGGTCTACATGGCACATCTATAATGTCCTTCAACTGTTGAGGATATGCTCGTCCGATCCAAGTTGATGGTGATCAACATGCAAAACTTTTAATAACTCCGAAGTTGTGTGGGTACGCTGGTTCGAGGTGCAATCTGAACTGCCAAAAACATTTTTGAGAAATGTTCCCCATCATTATGCACAAGGTTTCAAATGAAGTCCAGCTACTCCAAATCGTCACTTTGAATTATGATCTTTCTTCTTCGCGGGTTTACGGAGATCTTTCCTTCCTGTTCTTCATATCTTAAGATCTTTTCCTCGCTATTTTCTTCTTGTAAGTCCCTTTCTCTTACTTCTTTTATTGTTTTATTTTCGTTAATGGCCACTCTTCATGGAAAAATTATTGAAGAGTTTAGAAAATCATACTCCATTCCATATTGGGTAGGGATTGATTGTGCCCCTTACCCAAAAATGTCAGGGACATGTATGAGGGGCATTGGATTCACACCCTGAATATAGTCTAAGGGAGTCTAACCTTTTTCCCCAAATTGCCTATTTTTGGGAATTTTCAATTATTTTGAAGTTGTTCCTGCTTAGTGTGCCCCAAATACCAGGAGAATAGTGAATGGGGTACATAGGATCAATGAGCTCTATGGGACCAACTTGGGGATCTATTAAATTAGATTTTGTTATGCCTACTCACACACCACTGATGTTCTTCTGTACCTTAAGTCAAGGAATGCTAATAAAATTCTAGTTGTGAATCTACCTGATTCAAAGAAAAGGTATTGGGATAAGGGTTTCATCGCTAAGAACAGGAAACATCCTCCCCTTCATGAGGGCAACAGGCACAGAGGCCCCTTATGCATCGTCTGGGGGGAGGATCACATAGGTTGTTATTTATTTTTCCTTTTTATTGAATTTCTAACTCTTTATTTCTGCCACTTGCTCGGCTTGCTAATGTATGTGTGCTTTATTATTGTACATCTCATGCTAAAAATAAGGAGGCGCCCATTCATCACATAAAGGTCATCGAATTTTTGAAGGCTTGGAGAGTAAAGGATAGACTTTCGAATAGTGAACATCCTTGATCGACTTCATATCATTTGGAGTATACAAACACTACTTCAAGCTTACTTATTTTCCCAGTGCATGAGATCCCTGAGATTACTCCTCCAAATGAGGGAACTTCCTTCTCTGAGCCAGTAAACATTGACTTTCTCTTTTAAGGAGGCTAAGAAGAAGATCAAATGTCTCCCCCTATGAGCAGGATTATACTTGATGAGGGTAATGATGATGATTAGATCCTCCTTTTTACCAGGGTCAAGGCCTTGAAGAAGTCAGAGAGGGATTCCCCTACATCTGATGACCTGAGCATAGGGGCTAATGAGATAGAAGAAGAAGAAGAAGAAGAAGAAGAAGAAGAAGAAGAAGAAGAAGAAGAAGAAGAAGAAGAAGAAGAAGAAGAAGAAGAAGAGGAGGAGGAGGAGGAGGAGGAGGAGAGAGGAGTATAATGCAGGAAAGAAAGAAAAGAAAAGTAATGTCATTAAGGCCTCAACAAAGATTTCATCTTCTCTCTTTGATGCTCCTCAGGCCGATAATATAGCCCCCTCAACCTATCTCTTGCCCCCAGTCTGTTGAGGGGGCAGTGATCGCGAGCTCTTGATGAAGTTGGTTCTCTACCATCTATCCTTATGATCTTCTCAGGATCTTGCCTTGTTAAGTAATCTCTTCTTTCTTTATCTTGTAATCTTGAACTGTGGTGTATTCTAGTATTGACTTATTTACCGTTTTGTAATTTATAGAAGATTTTTCTACTCTTATGGATAGTCGTACTGACCAATCAAACAAGAATAAAGATCTTTATAAGGCTTTAAAAAAGTTCCAGCAGGACTTGGTTGATGCTCGGGCAACTTTTGATCAGGAAAGGAAGACTACAGTTAAGGCGATAGCCTCGTTGAGGATATCTAATAGCCTTTTGGCCGTGGAAAATGAAAAGCTTGCTAAATAGTTTAAGAAGTTGACCAAAGAGGTCCCTGATATTAAATAGGCCAGCTTTGTGCAAAGCTAGATGGAGGCATGCGAAGACGTCAAAATCCAAATTGCCAATGCTCGGAAGGCGAGCTTTAAGAAAAATGGGACCATGCCTTGACTTTAGGAAATTTCTCTTGATTTAGAACCCTATGGGAGTTATCGTCTAGGTACTCCTCCGGTTATCGAGGAGGATCCTTCTTCTAGACATCCTGCTGACTGGGTCAAAAAAGTATCAAACCAGACTGAGATAGCTGCCAACCAGGCTGAGAAGGCTGCTGTTAAAGAAAAAGCACTGGAGTCATCCAAGCAGGTGAAGAAGTGGAGCTTGCGGATTTAAGATTTTTATCGTTTGTTCTTATTCAGATGTTGTACTTTTTTATTTCCTTGGTTGTAATTTCTCTGCCTACCTCTTTAGTTATTAATGAAAAGTACGTCTTTCCCTTTACTGATTTCCCTTTTATTTTTGTTCGCTTTACTGCTTGTAGCTTGTTTCTAAGTATGTCTCCTCCTTTAAGAATCTTGATAATTTACTTGGTCCTAATGCAAGAAAGTAAGCTCATCCCATGTTTCTAAAGGCTTATATGGCATAGAAGCATACAAGGTCCACTTTGCACTAGTCGCCAAGTTGAAGGATAATCTCCAAGACTTAGAGTATATGAGCTTCTTGAGTCGGCCTTAATGCCTAGCTTTAAAAGAGTGAGAATGTAGGCAAGGTCAGTGAGATGGTCCAGCTGGAGAATGATGACGTGAAGAAAAAACTTTTTGAATCAAAGGAGAATTCAAAGAAGAAGAGCGTCAGCATAGCCCGACTGTACTGAGACATAAACAGTCTCTAGTTTTTGTTTTGAATAGGTCCCCGAGCTGAATGATCAGCAGGCTATGATGAAGGTTGGAAATATGCGCCCATGAGGTTGCAAGAGACTCAAGACGTTTCATACAAGCATGGGTGTTTGCATGCCCTTAAAATTCTCAAAGAACCTAAAGAGTCTCAGTTGTGGTATATATACTAGGTGGACTACCCAGCATATCGTTGACCTACCTCTGGGAAATATGAGCAGTGGTTTCCCTTGGATACTATCCTTCATCAACTACTCAATGAATTCGAGGTGGATCCTTAAAGTGAGGATGAGTTTGCCCCCAACTTGTATAATGTGCAGAGAAGGGAAATAGATTAATTTTTGTTTCTCCGACCATAACGTGTTGTATATATTTTTGCAAAATTGATTGGGTAATTGATATATTTTTTACTTTAGGATTTTTCCATCTGAGTAAATTAATTATCAGTAATTGTTGTATATTTCCATTTCATTATGCCTTTGCGTGTATTATTCCATCTTCTTACCTTTTAGTTCATGTCATCACACTCTCTTAGGCCTGGGAAAGACGATGGAAAAAATGCACATGGTTGATTGGCCATCCACTCGTTTAGAATTTTTCATACCAACCGGAGTTGGATTTTATGCCTAGGGATCCCTCGTAGGGCTTTTTGCTATTTTTTGGGAAGCTAGTGAGTTCATTTTTATTTAAAAATAACAAAGACCTATGGGCTCTATCACTTCGCTGGAATAAACTAAACAACTTATTGTAGTTGAATTATGAGGGTTTAAGGTTTTAGTTTAATTGAAATAAACTTAAAATAGTTTACCGTAATTAACTTGAATTTTGTTCGGAACCAGGATGTTCCTTGGTTGGAATAAGTTGAATAACTTATTGTAATTAAGAGAAATCATGTTCGCGTGAGGAAGCTCCTTGATTGAAATGAGCTAAACAACTCACTATTATCAAGTGAAATACTGTTAGGCACCCAAAATGAGGACTAATTACTTTGAAATGTTGCATAAAATTGAGATAATCAAGACATTGAAACATAAGGGCCATTATTTATTCATAACGTAAAACGATAATCACGAGCAACAAAAGTTTGAAATAAAAAATTTCATAAACTAATTTTTCTAAAATTTAAGAAGTATAGAAGTAAAACTTCTTGAGGTCCTTGGTTCTAAAATTTCATAAACTCTCTTCATTTGTTCTCCAAGTTAACTTCAACGCAAAGGAAATCGTTGTTAAGTCCTTGGTTGGCCAATCTGGTTCTCATGATTGAAAGGCCAACTTCTTGTAGTATGATGGCTTCCATTCTAAAGGAGAGTGCGAAGGGTGTTTCCCCCCGTTGTCTCCTGGGTATGGTACGATATACCAAGAAAATATAGGTAACCTTGCCCACCCAAGCGCATTTTGCTCTTTTCAGCCTCTTCTTAAGGCCGTCAAGCATCGTCTTATTAGAAAATTATACCTGGTCATTGTTTTGGGTATACGCTACCAAACTGTATTGGTACCTAAATCCAAGCTCATGGTAAAAGTTATAAAAAGGGATACTTTTTAATTGCTTGCAGTCATGAGTGATGATGACTCATGGTACCCCAAAGTGTGTTATGTTGTTCTTCCAGGTGAATCTAATCATATCGATGCCTCTTATGTTGGTCAGTGGTTCTGCCTCTACCCTCTTAGTGAAATAGTCTATACCGACTAGCAAATACTTGTCATTCCTAGGTGAGGTAGGTATTTGTTCCACGATATCAAACCCCCATTGTGTAAATGGCCATGGGCTAATCAAAGACCTCAAATCATAAGCCGATTGGTGAACTACAAGAGAGAACTTCTAGAATTTTTCCCACTTCTAAGCATAGATATTTGCATCCTTCTACATATATGGCCACTAGTAACCTCTTTGATTGCTTAAAATGCCAGAGATTTTCCTCTTGTGTGACTACCATAAATCCCATCATAAATCTCATAAAGAACTTGCTCGACGTCTTTTGGTTGGACACATTGGAGGTAAGTACAAGTGAAAGAACTTTTATAGAGTTTTCCTCCAGGATCAAGATAGAATAAAGAATCCTTCACCTTTCACTTGGTGAGCCAATTTCTTATCAATTGATAGTGTCTCATTGTGCAAGTATGGAATAATTGGATCCACCTAGTTGGGACCCTTTTCAATGGGGAAAATCTTCTCGATGGCAGTCGCTTTGTCAATACTAGTCTTGGCGAGGAACTCCACTTCGATTTTTCGTTTGAGTTCAGAGTCCATTACTGAGCATAAGGTTGAGAACTCATCAAAATGACTATTTTTCCTCTAGGTAACTACTAAATGTGTACCTCTTTGAACTCTGTTATGAGCTCGTAAACATAGTAAGGTAGTATGTCATCCTATTATATTTTGCATTGAAATTTCCCCTGACCAGGTTAGACACTAGTTTAGAATCACCGAACATGTGGAGATGCTTTATCTCCAGAAGTAGGGTCTTAGGTAGGCCAGCTATCGGTGCTTCGTACTCGGCTTTATTCCAGTAGGCTTCAAAACCCAACCTAATTTCTTACTTAATGACAATGTCCTCTAGTGTGACAAGGATGATTCCCACTCATGTCCCCTTATAATTAGAGACTCCATCAACGTACAGGGTCAGTCCTCAGATTGTTCTTCCTTATTCGATGGTGCCTTTGCAAGTTATTGGTTGGTTGTCCCGTCTTCGATGAATTCAATGATGAAATCGGTCGAGATTTTCCCCTTAATCGATGTCCTTAGATGAAAGTGAATGTAAAACCTTCCAAGTTCGACTGACCACTTTAACAATCATCCAGAATGGTCAACTTTCCAAAGTACATATTTGAAGGGAATAAAGTGAGTACGATCATTTAGTGGGCTCCAAAATAGTGCTTTAGTTTCCTTCAGGCAATTTCTAGGGCGTAAGATAGATTTTACAGTAGCAAGTAGCGTTGTTTTGGGTCTAGAAGTGTCTTGCTGGTGTAATAACTAGGGAATTACCTTCCTTCCTTGTTATAAACTAAGGTTAATATGTATACGTGACTTCATACTGTGAGGTAAAGGTATAAGGGATCTCCAACATCGGGGATTGCCATTAAGGGTGGTTTGCTGAGATAAGATTTGATCTCTTTAGGGATTTTTAGCAGTCATCATTCCAGGTGAGGCCCTTATCTTTCTTAAGGAGCTAGAAAATGGTTGATAATGCTCCTGAGGACATGGAAATGAAGTAGTTGAGTGCTACGAGAATCCCAGTGAGCTTCTAAATATATCGTAGCATCTTTGGTGGATGGACCTTATTAATAGCATTAATTTGGTTTGGATGGGCATTAATTTCTCTCTTGCAAACCAGGTAGCCCAGAAATTATCCTGACTGGACACCGAATGAGAATTTACTCGCATTAATCTTCATTTGAAAGTTCCTGAGGATTTCAAATGTGTTGGACAGGTCTCTGAGGTGGTCGCCTTTGTATTTTCCCTTGACTAGCATGTCATCGATATAAACCTCTATGGTATCTCCCAGTTGTTCCTTGAATATTTTTATGACCAGCCTATGATAGGTGGCCCAGCGCTCTTAACACTGAACAGCATGACCTTGTTGCAGTATAGTCCAACTAACGTGATAAATGATGTCTTGTCTTGGTCGGGGACAAAAAGTGGGATCTGGTGATACCATGAATAGGTATTCAAGAAGCTCATTCATTTTTATGCTGACGTGGCATCCACTAATTGATTAATCTTTAACAGAGGGAAAATGTCTTTGGGCATGCTTTGTTAATATCAGTGAAGTCAATGTAAACTCTCCAATTGTCGTTACTCTTTTGTTCCACCACTGGATTTGAGATCCACTTAAAGATATCACTTTAGCCTTTTCGGGGCTATTCAGATTACCTTTTGAGTAGCTGGATTAAAAGTTAGATTCGTGTGAAGGTGGTGGCAAGCTATCTCGGGATCAATCCCTAGAAGGTCATTTGGATTCCAGGAGAATACGTACAGGTTACTCTTCAGAATGGTTATTAGCTCCATATTTTCATGATCGGCGAGTGTTGTCCCGATCATAAAGTTTTTTTATGACAGGTTATCATCAATGTTAACCTTATTTAGGCTTTAGATAACCCTATCAGTGGGGTGGACCCTGGTCTCCTCCACCCCTAGTCGGCCATACCGTAGTTGCTATTTTGAAGGAGTAGCCCCATCTTAGGCTTCCTCGGGATATTTTCTTTTTCCCTATTGCTTTCTTTTTAGGGAGGGATGGAGGCGATAAAACACTTCTTAGCAGTGACTTGGTTGCCTCGAATCTCCACTACTCCCTGATTAGTGACACACTTGAGCTTCTGATGGTAGGTCAATAGTACGGATCTTATTTCATGAAGCCATCCTCTCCCTAGAATAGCGTGGTAGGGTGAGTCTATGTCCACCACCAGCAATTCGATTAATTTTGAAATATTCCCTTCCCTAACTGTTAGAACTATTTTCCCCAATGGTATTGTGATCTTCCCCATGAAAATGACTAACAAAGTAGTTTCCTCCTTAAAACTGTCAAGGTTGAGCTACAATTTGTGGAAGAGTTCCAAGTGTATTATCTCGAACGAGTTTCCTTGATCCACCAGCAGTGTTTCAACATCCTAATTTGTAATCCTAAGAGTGATTGCGAGTGCATCGTGGTGTAGGGTCCCTACCCCAATCAAGTCTTCCTCAGTAAGGAGGATGAACTTGTTCCAGTCAACGTTCTCTGATCACCAACAATTTTCAGCCTGGCCTTTGGAGGGGTCAATCTGGAATGCCTCCATAACAGTCGTGACCTCCTTCAGTTCCATCCGAACAACGTTCCCTTGAATTTTCTTGAGGTCAAATGCTCCGTGGATCATTATGAATTTTTGTCCCATGTCATTTTCAAGGATGTTGTTCGACTTCAGGTGGTCGCTATTAACTATGGTATTTTTCGCCTTTTTGTTTATGTATTCATTCAGTTGTCCGTCCTGGGCCAACTCCTCCAGATGAGATTTCAAAGCTTTATAGCTTTATGTCCTATGGTCTCCTTCCTTATGGAAGGCGTATCATAGCGTGTTATTCTTCCTTGTAGGGTATCCTCCCATCTTCTTGGGCCACTTTACAAATGGTTGGCCTTTTATTTTTACTAAGATCTTGTAGATCAGTTCATTAAATATTGTGTTAATAGCCTGAAAGGCTTTTGAGGGATCAACCTTGTTCCCATTCTTTAAAGCGTTATTGCCCTCATTCTTGTTCACTTTCTTTGGATTGTCGTCTTTGTCTCCTCCCTTGTTGGCTTAAGTGCAACCCATTTCCCCAAGAATATCATGAACCACATCCCCACCTTGGCATATTTCATAATACGAGTCATGAGATGGTCAATGGTGTTATCCTCATTGTTTGTAAGGTACTGGTGCAGCATGGATGTGGTCGGTAGATCGATCTTAAAGGATTCTATGGTAACTCACTTTGAGAAATCCTCTATTTCATTAAAAATATCCTAATACCGTTTAGCGTATTCTCAAAGAGTCTTCTGTGGCTTCTTTTTCATAGTGAGTAGTGAATCTATCCTCTTCAGGTAGGAACTCCTGGTAATGAAGAGAGAAGTGAAAGCCTCAGTGAGGGCCTTAAAGCTTTGATGGACCTGTGTAGTAGTCTCTCAAATCACTATGAGCTATATTGTGTAGGCTAGAAGGTAAAATAGGATCCATGATGGAATCATTGTGGCTCTACAGGGTCATCGCTTGCCTATATTGTCTGACATGGTTTATTGGGTTAGTTTTTCCATCATATATCTTAAATCTAGGGACAGTAAACTTCTTTGGGGGATCTTCCTCGTCGATAGCCCTTGAAAAGGGGGATTTCATATGCGAGTTGAGAGCTCTTTTAGAAAACTCTTTAGTAGACCTAGTCCCTCAGTTGGCTGGGTATTGATCCATCTCTCTCCAGACCAAGCTCTTTATATCATCTCTTAGATAATCGTCGCCTTTGTGGTGCCTCTCCGATCGGTCATGTTCTGATCGCTCCTGGTGGTGCCTGTAACTCCTCCCTCGGTTGCGAGTCTTGCTCACTTGAGTATTGTAAGTCCACTTGCGATATTTTTGATATCATCCACGGAGATCTCTCTCTATCTATTCTAGTCTCCTCTGGAGGAGAGCATTCTTTTCCTTTTTGGATAGTGTGGCCTCTTACTACTTTTGAAGCCTGGATTTATATGAATCTACCAACCTGAATATATATGTGGACCTAGGTGGTTCATGAGTTTCTTCATCGGGTTGTCTTTGCTGAAGAAACCTTGGATTTTGTTCTTGGAAAACTTCATACCTGACCCAAGGGGGAATGGGGATAGCCTACACGTTCTCGATCTGAAGTAGGTTGCTGCTATGGGGAGACATCGTGGAACTTCCTTATAGTATTTTCTTTCATTGGAAAATAGAGAATATCGTTTTCCACCGAAGACTCCAATTATGTGTGCAAAATTATCACAATGAATATTTCCAGTAATCAAATAGGTAAAGAAAGAAAGTCAAGCAGTCAGACGCACAACCCACAATATAAGTCGTTTGGCAAATTACCTACGTTCACGGAGAGGTTTCATTTTTTCTTATTAATGTATCTCTCAAGATTACTAAGTTGCCTCCCTTTGACCTGGGGTGAGAGTTTATATTTATAGTGTTGTTTAAGAGGTTTAGTTGTATACGTAACTCTCCTCCCGTAAGGTGTCCCTGGATATCTCTTCGAGATTTTTGGTAACCTGATTAGAACTTATCATAATTTATTAAAGCAATGTGTAATAATTCATTTGATCTAGGTTGGGCAGTCCTATAATAAGAGGGTTGATCACCCCACTCCGTAAATGGGCCTCCTGAATAATTTAATCCCCACAGAAAGAGTTCACCTGGATCCCTTTTTTTACCAGATAATGTTAATACGGAGGCTAAGAGGATGAAGTGTTTTATTAAGATTCGGAGTTGGAGGATTTGGTAGGTTCTAATGGAAATCCAACCTAAACCACATACTCTCATGTGATATATTATGCATTAATTCATTATCGAGACCATATATGGTTCTAGAAGGGTAAAGGAGAGAATAAAGGGAAGAATGATACTACTTAGGGATGTAAGGCTGGAAGAAATGGTAAGTCGCCTCGTACTCAGGATGACCACTATTAATAGTAAGGAAAGTATCAAGGGGATGAGCATCATGAAAGGCATATAGGTTAGTATAATTATCTACATCGGGAACTAGGATTTGCGGGTCATCAGCACCAATGTTATTAGGGACAGTAAGGCCAAAGTTTTTAGGGCAACCCAGGTTATAAGTTGAATTTGCGAGACCAGGGCCAAATGGTCAAGAGATATGATGAACCCTTGAAGGAGTAGTGATTTACATGTGGGGAATGCATACATATGTTTAGGAGGTCTGCTAATGGAAATTAATAAGCCCAGTGATACCAGGGACAATCGAGACAATAAGGATATGATCCATAGTTACTAGTATAGTGAGATTGTATTACTCGGACCACCTCTTGGGTATCAACTGTTATCCCCATTGCTACTTTAGTATGGAAGTGCTTACAATGTCTCACCCAGAGATGTTCATTTTGGGCCTCGGTTTATTAAGAGTAGATTCCTAATTTATGTTCATACGGCTCAGTCTATTGCGTTTTATTTAGTAACATCACATTCTTTTGTTAGCCTTATAGTTGCATAGCCTTTGAGCTCGCTTTATATTGCAGCAGATATACTTTTTTATATAGACACGCGATTGGGTAGAGGTACTTTCTTATGCCACGTTTATAATCATTTGGGTACTGATATTGAACAATTTCATTTTGTATCTAATATGTTGGTGCTACAAATGTATGCGTATCTTATTATCTTGGGGATGGATTTGTTATAACCTTATCATTCTTAGGTTGATTGTCATGGGAAGATAATAAATTTTGCTACTCTCAAACAAGAGATATATTTAATGTCTATGTCAAGAAATGAGAAAGGTCCTAGTACGCATTTACATTATGTCAATGAGATAATTTTGTAGAGACCATGATATCCTTAGATCCCATCTCGATTATCCTGGAGTTTTAACATGTTACATTAGATGTTGGGGTTACCACTGAGTTGGGAGATTGATTTAGCAACGGTAACTATACCTATGGAGAAAGAACCTTACCATATGACACCCTTATCCATGCGAGAGCCTATGGAGCATATTCAACAACTACTCAGCCAATGAGGAATACAGTTTTGTGGGAAGACTTCGTTTTTTGTAAAGAAAAATAATTTGCTTCGTTTATGTAGAGACTATTAACAATTAAACAAAGTCATGATCCAAAATAAGTATTCTTTACCATATACCAATACTTTTTTAATGAATTGAGAAGTTCTTCCTACTTTTGCAGGATTCAAATAAGATCAAGTTATTATCAATTGCGAGTTACGGAGGAGGTATACTCATGATTATTTTATCACTCGTCGTGGATTGCAAGTGTTTAGGGTTATATCGTTTGGTTTAACCAATGCCCCAATAGTATTTTTTGGACCTTACGAATAGGGTTTTTAGACTGTATTCGGACAATTTTATCATTATGTTCATTGATAATATCTTAGTTTATTTGCATAATCCTGATGATCATGCACATCATTTTATAGTTGTTTTGAATACATTTGCGAGAACATCAGTTTATGTTAAGTTCTAAAATGATGATTTTGTTACGAAAGATTCAGTTTTAGGGACACGTATTTATCGAGGTTGTGATTTTAGTTAATCCTAGTAAGGTTTTCATAGTGGTGGAGCAGGAGAAAACAATCAAACCAATGAAGGTTAAGTGTTTCTCAATTTAACAGGGGATTATCATTATTTTATGGTTGTTTAAGATTGCAGGATATGTAACAGACTTAAAAAATGAGGGAGTACCGTATGTATGGGACGAGCATTTCCAGTGAGATTTAAAGGAGAGAACGGTAAGTTGACTTCGACATTAGTGCTTGCATGTACACATGGTGGGATAAACAACTTGGTATACATCGAATAAACAATTCAAGGACTATGAGGAGTGTTGATGCATGAAGATAGGAATATAGGTATGCCTCTCTTAAGTTTAAGTCTCATGAAGGGAACTACCCTACACTTGATTTGGAGTAAGAAATCGTGATTTTTGACTTACACATCTGGGGACACGACCTTTTAAAAGAAAAGTTTATAATGTTTACCAATAATGAGAGTCTTCAATAAATGTTCCCCCAGTAGGAGTTGAATAGGAGACAGCACCGATGGTTGAAAGTTATAAATAATTATCAGTTCAGTATTCGGTATCATCCTAGCACAATGAGTGTAATAGCATGCATTTTAAACAATAAATTACAAAAAACATTGTCGGTGATTTAGAGATCACAATGGGGTTCACTTCGGACAGTAGATGAGCTATTCGATGATTTCATGGCCATTAATTTTGTGACTCCTAATATTACTATTCGGGTGAAGAAGGCCCAACTAATGGATGCTTCTTGTTAGGAGAATATACATGTAGAAATAAGTATAACCAAGGCTAATGGGTCTGGGTTTGTGGTTCATCTTGGAAGTGAGAGATGTAAAATAGGAAAGGGGCATTGTGCCTACCATCGGGTATCTCGAAAAATATGCAGGGGGTATCGCATTGTCACCCGAGTGCGGTGAGAAATAGGCAAGGGTTCCTTCAATGATCTAGATATGTGAAAGAAAAGAACCTAATATAGGATAGTATACTTAGGTTAGTGGCTTGGAACATAGGGATTGTGATAGGGAAAGGGATGGAGTTAGTAAAGTTAACTTTGCTTGTTTATAAAAAAACTAAATGGATCAGTGAGAAAGAAAGAGAAATAGAAAATACATGGTTTAAATTATATTATATAGGAAAATATATAAATAAGAATGAAGTCGGAATAATAGTAGATTAGAACGTTAAGTATGGTATCATAACTATTAGTAGAAAATGTGATAGACTTATACTTGTAAAATTGGTATTGCGTGAAAGTATAATTATTATTTTTAGTGATTATGCACCCTAAATAAGATTAGATGAGAACATTAAAGTATAATTTTAAGAACAAATGAATGAAATAATTCAAAAATTACTTATAGGTGACAAAATATATACAAAGGAGATATTAATGTTTATCTAGGAGAACATCATGTAGGATATGAGATAGTACATGGAGGGCATAGTTTTGGAGATTGGAATGACTGTGAAGAGTCTATCATAGATTTTGCGATGACTTATGATTTTTAATAATCAATGCATGTGTTTAAAAAGAGTCTTCAACACTTAGTAACTTGTAAAAGTTGAATAGATAAGATCCAATTAAAAAAATTCATAATTAGAAAAGGAGAGTGAATAACATGTAAAGACTGTAAGAGTATGATAGAGCTTAACCTCAAAACATACGATAATGGTGTTGGATACAAATACTAAAATCAATCATGAGTGCGAAAGGCGAACAATAAGCCATAAACTAGGTGGTGAAACTTGAAAGGAGAGAAATTAGAACTATTTAAAAATGAAATAAAAATAAAGAGTCATAGAATACTGAATATGACACTAATAGAAATTGGGATAATATGGCCAGGTGCATAAGGATAATATCGAAGGAAATTCTTGGAGAATCAAAAGTCGAAGGCCACAATCTAAGAAATATGGTGGT
Organism: Sambucus nigra; assembly: GCA_949130495.1. Classification (NCBI taxonomy): domain Eukaryota; kingdom Viridiplantae; phylum Streptophyta; class Magnoliopsida; order Dipsacales; family Adoxaceae; genus Sambucus; species Sambucus nigra. The sequence continues at coordinate 78,986,270 of OX422221.1, read as the reverse complement.
GGAATGAAGAAGTATAAAATATAGTAAAAATAAAAGGGGGGCTTTAAAACACGGCAAACAACTAGAAACTAATAAAGTTTTTTAGAAATATAAATGGGCTAAAAAGGAGGCTAAGAAAATGATAAGAGATATTAAGTTAAAGGCACATGATGATCTTTATACAAAATTAGGAACATGAGAAGGGAAAAAAGTATTTATAAACTTGCTAAATTTAGGGACAGAAAAAAAATATCTTAATAATATTAAGTCTATTAAAAGGGACGAATCGAGAGTCGTGCTCAAGGATGACAATGTTATGAAAAGATGAAAAAAACTACTTCGATATATTATTAAATGCAAATAATGAGAGTAGATTATATATATAGGAACTTAGAAAGACTCGAGAAAATATATTTTTCAAAAAATTAAAACTAAAGAGGTTAGGATTGCTCTACAAATGATGAAAAGGTGGAGGGCTTTAGGACACGATGGTATCCCTATTGAAGTTTGGAAGTGCTTAGGGGAGGAAGGAGTGTCTTGGCCTAAAAAATTATTTAATATAATTATAAGGACTAATAGGATGTCCGATGAATGGAGAAAGAGTATTTTAGTACCTATTTATAAAAATAAAGGAGACATACAAAGTTGTTAAAATTATTGTTGTATTATGTTAATGAGTCATACAATGAAACTATGGGGGAGAGTGATTAATCATAGATTGAGATTGAAAACAACAGTATCATAGAATAAATTTATTTATTTATTGGAGGTTAACAATGGAAGCAATTTATTTATTGAGGATATTAATGGAAAAGTGAAGGGACAAGACTAATTAAGGTCACGTGGCTTGAGCGACTTGGCCAAACATGTAACAAATTAAGGAAGGAGGGTATATAGCATAATCAGCTACAGTTATTTTAGATATAATCAAATCTAAAAAGATCTTAACAAATAGATATAAGTATGAAGAAACCTAAAAGTATGAGACACTAGGTCTATTAGTAGGGGCTATCTATCCCACATTAGAGGGTAATTGTAACTAGCACGTGATAACTCGAACTCTTAGCAAGAAATACTAGCACTCCGGTTATTGCCACCCCCTTTCTCTAATAAAAAAACAGTCACTCTTTACCCCATGGATATAGTCCAACCTCATTCTCGAACCATGTAAATATTTCTATCCTTCTCTTTTTCTGCATTCATAGTACTTTTGAGGCATTCCTAAAATTCTATTAATTATTATAGGAAAGATCTCCTACAATTTGGCACCATCTATGTGAAATGAATCTCTCACCACTGTCAAAGTTAGGAAAGCACAAAACTTTACCATTAGTGAAGATCAATCTCACCCCCACTCAAGCAGAGAGCTATGTGAAATATGAAATACATATCGAAAGGAGGCAACAAACTCCTGGGCATATGCCTCCTCTCCAATAACCGCCAAAATCCAGGGGGCGTTCAATTGCCAGATATCTACCTAGTCGGGGATATTGAACGCACTGATTGACCAAATAGAAGGAAAATTTATCTCATGTTTAGCCAGTATCTATGAGGAGAAACTAAATAGTCATTACCACGAGAGCTCCTGTCTGAGGTTACAGCTATCCCAATAGTCAGAGGGTGATACATTGGATTCGCATATTCATCATCACCACAGAATGGAACCTTGTTCCATAGGAAATCAACGCGATAAGGTTTCTCGTTTAAGGAGTCTCCATATAATTGTGACACCCTGCTTAATTAAATACCGGGAGATCACTCCTTTATTAAATTAAAATCAAGGTGAACAGTTGGTTCATTCTTAGCATCACTGTCGTAAAAATAACTTTTCCAAATTTAACACCCTATTTAATTTAGCTAAGTGTCAAAACCATTTTTTAAACATTACTTTCCAAATTTATTTATTTATTTTATTAAACAATCAATCCAATAATTTAACATTTAACAACCCAATCCCAGTATTTAAAACTTAAAGTAAAACATACATGATGAATAAATCCCAAAGTAACAGTACTAGAAATAACTGAAATACAGATGTCCCAATAAAACAGATAAATAGTGGAAAGGGCGACACATGCCCAATAACGAGAATGATAGAAGTGGAGTCAAGTAAATGAAATCGTCTAAGAAAGTGGCCTGCAACTCCCACCTAATCTGCAGCACGTTCCTTCCAAGGGATCCTAAATAAGACACCCCTGTGGCTGGGCACCTATAATATATACATATATATACAAGAGAGAAAGAGGAATAGAAACGGGTCAGAGCCCGATAGTGTATATGATTTAAAAATTCGTTTAGCAGGTATTTAAATTGATACATGCCAATGCAACAACATATTAGTGCGACACTCTCTTGAGAAAATATCGCCTCTCTTCTAATGTGCACTCCTATCGCACTAACCTTCCCAATCGTTTATCTCATCATATATCACACTATCCTTCCCCAGGGATTTAAATTATCTTAGGTGACTCTCAAAATTTAAGATTTAACAACATCATGGTTTAAAAAGGATAATTTCATTTAGTACAAAACGCTCATTTTAACTTTATTGATTCATAAAGTTTTTTTCAATATCATATTATACTTTTCAAAATAAGAATTTCCAATTTGAGTCATTATACATGTCTTACTTACCATAACACAGTAGGCAGTTTCCCATATTTCAGAAGTTTATATATATATATATATATATATATATATATATATATATATATATATATATATATATATTAAATACTCGTATAATATATATATTCTAACAGCACCCCACATAAAATTTTATGGTGCGGGCATAATCTGCTATCCAATCCCCGTATCAATCGTACTAAAGGGAATACAAGTTCGGAATCACTCTCGAACTGTATAAATACATACACAAACAATATTGAGGCGAAGCATAGTTTCCAAGTCCAAGAGGTCAGTACATACCCTCACGTCTCTTAGGACCGTGACTACCGATTCGATAGCCTGTACCTAGGATTTCTATCTTCTAGGGTACGAGTCAATATCCCCCATAAGGCACACGAGATAAGATCGTCCCAGCTCGGAAACCTCAGGGATAACAAGTAGCACGGGCATGATTTTCACAAGTATATAATATATGCATACACAATCATATAAATATACCACTTTTATTATATCAATTTAGGTTTATCCAATAACCCACATTCACAACATTTATCCTTATTTTCCCATTATTATTTATCAAGTATAATGGTTCGTTTCTAACTTTAATTCGAAGGGTTTTTCCAACTTACAACGTAACCCTCATGGACTCTATTCTTCCAAATGTACAATTCAGCAGATATTCATTTATGTTCCAACGTAACTCTCTCTTACGTGTCTCTCCCCTTTAATATATACTTACATTATCCCTTATGCAAAATATCCCAAAAATATAGATTTCGCCTTACATTAAAGGATTTGGAATTTTATTTTCAAATATGAGAATTTCAAACGGTTTCGAAATCGGAATTAAAATGGAGTTTTAATTGAATTTTTATTATCTCTAAGAGTCCTCAAAACATAAAACTGTCTAGAAAAAAAAATATTAAAAAATATTGAACGGTCCGATCGAACTGAATTTTTTTCTGTAGCTTTCTCTCGTCTCCAGCTAATTCTTTACCAAATTTCATCCAATTCCAACGGTCCGATCGTCCGGAATAATTTTTTTTTAGTGTTTGTATCTGATTGGAACTCTTTTCTTAATCAAACTCTTAATCCTTTACATGACAAAGGGTTTCCAGAATATCATATAAATCATCACTACATGAAAATTTCCCATCTCAAATTGGGTTTTTCTTCCATAAATCTCATCCTAATAACTCCTAAACTAATATGGATGATGCATCAACGAAATAAGCAAGATAAACACTTGCCTGGGATTTTCAAAAATCTGGTTTGGTGTTGAATTTGGTGTGGTTACGTTCCCCGTCTCGCGATCTACGCGTTGGCGGTGGCGGCGGTGAAAACGGGTGAGTTTTGAGCCTTGGAATGCCTTGAGAGCTCTCTCCTCTCCTCTCCTCTCCAATGGTCATTCTAGTGTTTTGAGTTATCTAACCCTAGGAGATAACCTAAACATCTGATATAACCCCTTTAATTTTCGTGGGTTTAATTACCCAAAAATACAAAATGACTAAAATGCCCTCTCGGGGTACTAATTAGGCCTAAAAACGTCCCGAGACCCAAATCAAACTCCCGGGGTATACTTTTCTGACTATCTCGACCCTTTCGGACGCGTTGGCGCACTCAAAACAACCATACGAATAACTTATAAAATATTTACTTTTATTTATCAATATTTAGTCCCGACGCGACACGGGCGCGTCCCGACTCAAATTTCTAAAATTGTCATTTTATTCACTCGTGACATTTAATATGGCCACTATTATATATTACTTTGCTCATTAGTAATATTCAACAAATTTTTCCTATAATTACTAACTCTCATCACGTTAATAATTATAACATAATTAATTTTTGGATATTTATTAAATAATTAATTCACATTAAATTTAATAAATCCCCAAATTAATATAGCATAAAAATACGGGGTATTACATACTTCCCCCTAATAACGGAATTTCGTCCTGAAATTCAAAAAATAAGGCATACCTGGTAAGAACAAATCTGAATATCTCTCGCGCATATCGGCCTCGCGCTCCCAAGTGGATTCCTCCATGTTATGATACTCCCACTGGACCCGTACAAGTGGAACTATCTTCGACCTCAATCTCCTCTCACTATAGTCTAGGATAGCCACCGGTATCTCCTCGTAAGAGTTGTCAGGCTGTAAGTCTATCTCATCTATCGCGATGTGAGTATGGGCCATATCATCCCGAAGATACCGTCTCAACGACGAGATGTGGAATACATCATGAATGCAATGTAAATGCTCTGGTAGTCCCAATCTGTATGCTACCGGCCCAATCCTCTCGATAATAGGAAATGGTCCTACGTACCTCGGGGCCAATTTCCCTTTCTTCCCGAACCTCATCACTCCTTTCATAGGAGATACACGCAGTAACACTTGGTCCCACACATTAAACTCCCGGAAGAACCGTTTTGCATCAGCGTAGATTTTCTACATGTCCTGGGCTACTCGAATGCGACTCCTAATCATCTCAATCTTCACGAAGGTTTCCTGAATTACCTCTGGTCCAAGCAACTTGTTATCCCCCACCTCGAGCCAACAAGTTGGAGAACGACAAGGCCGACCATACAAATCCTCAAATGGAGCCATACCAATCGTAAACTGATAAGAGTTATTATAAGCAAACTCTACCAGTGGAAGATGTGGTTCCCAACCTCCTCCAAAATCAAGAACACACTTGCGTAGCATATCCTCTAACATCTGATTAGTACGTTCCGTCTCTCCATCTGTCTGTGGGTGATAAGCTGAACTTAGCCTCAACTCAGTACCCATAGCCTCCTGAAATCTTTCCTAAAAACGTGATACGAAAATCTTGTCTCTATCTGACACAATATTTAGGGGCACCCCATGTAATCTGACAATCTCAGCAATGAACAACTGAGCATACTGACCTGTGGTATAATCTGTCCGCACCGGCAGAAAATGAGCCATCTTGGTCAAATGGTATACAATCACCCAGATAGAGTCGTGGCCCCGCTGTGATGTAGGTAACCCTGCAATAAAATCCATGGAAATACTCTCCCACTTCCACGCGGGTACTTCCAATGGCTGAAGCAATCCTGATGGTTTCTGATGGTCCACCTTCACCAGCTGGCAGGTAGAGCACTTGGACACGAACTTAGCAATGTCCTTCTTCATCCCACTCCACCAGTATTACCTCCTCATATCCTGGTACATCTTATCTCCTCCAGGATGTATCGCAAATTGGGACCCGTGAGATTGGGTCATCACTGCATTACGCAATTCTTCCCCTTCTGGAACCACTAACCTCCCATTAAACCTCAAACCCCCATCAGAACTAACAGAATAAGACTCAGCACCCTCGGCTAAAAGTCGTATAATCTGTTCCTGGCAAAACGGGTCTGTGGTTTGGGCCTGTATTACCCTCGTAACAATCTCGAGTGTGACTGTTATAACAGATATGAAGGAACGGGCTACTGCGTCCTGGTGACCCAACTCCTTCCACTTCGCTTTCCAGACGTCCGCTACCTCATTTACCGGTCTACGACTCAATGCATCAGCAACTACGTTGGCTTTCCCCGAATGATACTGTATGTCGAACTGATAGTCCATCACAAACTCTAACCATCTGCGTTGATGCATATTCAGCTCTCCCTGAGTGAACGGATACTGCAGTGACTTGTGGTCTGTGAACAAACGGAACTTCTCCCCCAATAAATAGTGTCTCCATATCCACAGTGCAAAAATGACCGCTGCTAACTCCAGGTCGTGGGTGGGGTAATTCTTCTCATGCGGCTTAAGTTGCGAGAGGCAAAAGCTATAGCCTTCTCTTCCTGCTGAAGTACTCCCCCAAGTCCCCATAAAGAGGCATCAGTGTAAACCAGGTATTCCACACCCGGCTTCGGTAAATCAAGGACTGGTGCTGAAGTAAGCTTGTCATTCATCTCATCGAAAGCCAATTGACAAGCATCATCCCAAACATATGGTACCCCTTTGCAAGTCAGGTTCGTCAATGGACCCGCTATTTTGGGGAATCCTCGAATGAATCTCCTGTAGTATCCGACTAAACCCAAGAAACTACGCACTTCCGTCGGTGTCGTGGGCTGTCCCCACTCCCTCACCGCTGACACTTTACTCGGGTCAACTGCTATTCCCTGTTCAGAAACAACATGCCCCAAGAATTGTACCTCTCGCAACCAGAATCCACACTTCTCGTACTTAGCATACAATTGATGCTCTCGTAAAGTCTGAAGAACCTGCCTCAAGTGCTCGACATGCTCCTCCTCGGAGTGTGAATATATCAAAATGTCATTTATGCAGACGATGACAAACTGAACCAAGAACTCTCTGAATACTCAGTTCATTAAGTCCATGAACACGGCTGGAGCATTTGTGAGACCAAATGGCATCACTCTAAACTCGTAAGACCCATATCTCGTCAAAAAGGTAGTCTTTGAAACATCCTGCTCTCTAATACGTAGCTGATGGTACCCCGACCTCAGATCTATCTTCGAAAATAAAGTTGCTCCCCTAAGCTGGTCGAACAGATCATCGATTCGAGGTAACGGATACTTATTCCGTATCGTGACCTTGTTCAACTCCCGATAGTCTACACATAACCTCAGTGAACCATCTCTCTTCTTCACAAACAAGACTGGAGCGCCCCAAGGTGAGGTACTCATGAAAATGACGCCCTAACCCAACAGCTGCTCTATCTGATCTCGTAACTCTCGCATCTCTGCCGGAGCCAAATGGTATGGAGCGCATGCTAGCGGTCTCGTATCTGGCAATAAATCTATGACAAAGTCTATCTCTCGACTGGGGGGTAGGCCTGGTATCTCCTGGAATACATCGGAATACTCACGAATGACTGGGATCGAGTCTAAAGGAATCTCAACCTCCTTAGAGGTATCCTCCTCTATATAATACAAATGAGTGGTCGAACCTCCCTCTGGGCGAGGCATCACCACTACAAATATCTCTTGCCCCGGAATGGCAAAAACAATGCTCCCACTGAAGCAATCAATCATGGCTCTATAAGCTACGAGCCAATCCATACCGATAATAACATCATGCTCATGCATATCTAAGACTAACATGTCTGCAGGTAATACCAAACTACCAATCTTTACCCCCACTCCCGGGCATATAAAGAAGATAAGCGACCCACTCCCCAGCGGTGAGTCTACACACGCCACTGTGCTCTCTGCTATGGCTAACAACCCTAAGGCCTTCACAAAATGCGTATCTATAAAACAATGCGTCGCCCCAGTATCAAACAAAACCCGACCCATAGTACCATGGATAGGAAACGTACCCTCAATTGCGGGTGGTGCCTATGGAGCTACTGCCTGGTGGACGTTATAGACACGTTCGTACTGTAACTGCCCGTGCTGCACTCGAGCTGCTGGAATGGCTAGTAGGGATGGCACCTGGGCTGGAGCTGGGAGGGCAGCTGGAAAAAGTGGTCTCTGTGGCTCATTACGGGCACCCTGCTGCTGTGGGGCCCTATTACCCTCTGGGCAATCCTGGCGCTTATGACCATGCTTGCCGCATACAAAACATCGGCCTCTGAAGTTACCTCCCCTCTGACCCTGCTGACCACGGCCCTGCTGGCCGTTACGTCCCTACCACTAGCCCTGTTGGCCCTGATTAGCACGCTGTTGGCCCTGTTGATTAGGTTGGCCCTGCCTATAACCCCCAAATCCCTGCCTGAAATCACCTGAACGGAATCGCTTAGTAGGGTCCCCCTGATGGGAACTCTGCTCGTGTTGATGAGTCTGTCCATGAGATGGTGCCCCACTAGCACTACTACCCCTGGTCCTTCCCTGCTGGCTGGACTCTCCTGCTCTCCTGCTTCCCTGTAGATGGAAGCGGTGATCTTGGCAATGTAGTAACCCAACATTGAGTACATTAGTGAAAGTACTCAGAGATAGATTCCCTATAAGATGCTGACGGATCCTCCAAGATAACCCGTCCACAAACAACATTATCTTCTTACTATCAGTAGGTGCCTCATCTGGCACTGTGGTGAGAAGTCTCGTGAACTCCTCCTCATACTCAGCAACGGTAGAGTTCTCCTGTTTCAAATTCAGTAATTTCCGCCTCATGTCAGTCTGCACGGCGCGTGGAAAGTACTTGCGGTCACACCGCTCCCAAAACGACTGAATAGGGACCGTGTCCCTCTCCTCCAAGGTGGTGGTGGACTCCCACCACTACAAAGCGGGCCCCACCAGCTTAAAGGAAACCAATAACTGCCTTTGCACGTCAGTGCACTCATACATACGAAGATGCCGCTGGATGTCTTTCTTCCATTGGCTGACTGTGACGATATCTGAGTTACCAGCGAACTCAGGGGGATGCGCCTTCGGAAACGCATCCCTAACCCTCTCCCATGCAGATGGAAGTTGTGCTGGTACTGGCGCCACTGCCTAAATCTGGGGTGGAGCCTGCTGAACCACCGCTAGCGCGACATTCACCGCCTGAGCAACAATGGCGGCTACTTCATTAGCATTCATAGTGCCTTGTGCCGGAGCAGCTGGCTGCTCGGCCTGGGCACGCCTATCCTTCGGTGCACGTCTCGGAGGCATCTGAAACGTGAAGAAGTTTATTAGTCTCCTGTCATTATCAAATCCCAAATGGCTGGAGACGTAAACGTAAAAGCAGGAATACAATAATCCTAAAAATAGGGCTCTATAGCAAAAACGTTAAGCTGAAAGCGAAAATAAGCCGTACAGATCCTATGGACACTAGAACATGATGCTCTGATACCACCTGAGACACCCCGCCAAATTAAATACCGGGCAATCACTCATTTATTAAATTAAAATCAAGGTGAACAGTTGGTTCATTCTTAGCATCACTGTCGTAAAAATAACTTTTCCAAATTTAACACCCTATTTAATTTAGCTAAGTGTCAAAACCATTTTTTAAACATTACTTTTCAATTTTATTTATTTATTTTATTAAACAATCAATCCAATAATTTAACATTTAACAACCAAATCCCAGCATTTAAAACTTAAAGTAAAACATACATGATGAATAAATCCCAAAGTAACAGTACTAGAAATAACTGAAATACAAATGTCCCAATAAAACAGATAAATAGTGGAAAGGGCGACACATGCTCAATAAGGAGAATGATAGAAGTGGAATCAAGTAAATGAAATAGTCTAAGCAAGTGGCCTACAACTCCCACCTAAGCTGCAGCACGTTCCTTCCAAGGGATCCTAAATAAGACGCTCCTGTGGCTGGGCACCTATAATATATACATATATATACAAGAGAGAAAGAGGAATAGAAACGGGTCAGAGCCCGATAGTGTATATGATTTAAAAATTCGTTTAGCAAGTATTTAAATTGATACAGGCTAATGCAACAACATATTAGTGCGACACTCTCTTGAGAAATTCTCGCATCTCTTCTAATGTGCACTCCTATCGCACTAACCTTCCCAATGGTTTATCTCATCATATATCACACTATCCTTCCCCAAGGATTTAAATTATCTTAGGTGACTCTCAAAATTTAAGATTTAACAACATCATGGTTTAAAAAGGATAATTTCATTTTGTACAAAACGCTCATTTTAACTTTATTGATTCATAAAGTTTTTTCAATATCATATTATACTTTTCAAAACAAGTATTTCCAATTTGAGTCATTATATATGTCTTACTTACCATAACACAGTAGGCAGTTTCCCAAATTTCAGAAGTTCATATATATATATTAAATACTCGTATAATATATATATTCTAACAGCACCCCACATAAAATGTTATGGTGCGGGCATACTCTGATATCCAATCCCCGTATCAATCGTACTAAAGGGAATACAAGTTCGGAATCACTCTCGAACTGTATAAATACATACACAAACAATATTGAGGCGAAGCATAGTTTCCAAGTCCAAGAGGTCAGTACATACCCTCACGTCTCTTAGGACCGTGACTACCGATTCGATAGCCTGTACCTAGGATTTCTATCTTCTAGGGTACGAGTCAATATCCCCCATAAGGCACACGAGATAAGATCGTCCCAGCACGGAAAACTCAGGGATAGCAAGTAGTGCGGGCATGATTTTCACAAGTATATAATATATGCATACACAATCATGTAGATATACCACTTTTATTATATCAATTTAGGTTTATCCAATAACCCACATTCACAACATTTATCCTTATTTTCCCATTATTATTTATCAAGTATAATGGTTCGTTTCTAACTTTAATTCGAAGGATTTTTCCAACTTACTACGTAACCCTCATGGACTCTATTCTTCCAAATGTACAATTCAGTAGATATCCATTTATGTTCCAACGTAACTCTCTCTTACGTGTCTCTCCCCTTTTATATATACTTACATTATCCCTTATGCAAAATATCCCAAAAATATAGATTTTGCCTAACATTAAAGGATTTTGAATTTTATTTTCAAAGATGAGAATTTCAAACGGTTTCGAAATCGGAATTAAAATGGAGTTTTAATTGAATTTTTATTATCTCTAAGAGTCCTCAAAACATAAAACTGTCTAGAAAAAAAAATATTAAAAAATATTGAACGGTCCGATCGAACTGAATTTTTTTCTGTAGCTTTCTCTCGTCTCCAGCTAATTCTTTACCAAATTTCATCCAATTCCAACGGTCCGATCGTCCGGAATAAATTTTTTTTAGTGTTTGTATCTGATTAGAACTCTTTTCTTAATCAAACTCTTAATCCTTTACATGACAAAGGGTTTCCAGAATATCATATAAATCATCACTACTGAAGCACCTTATACATTTGACTTGCTTAAGTCTATATTGTATAAGTGCTCAACTAATTTGGAAATAGTGACAAAATTGGTTGTCTAACCTAGAATCCAAAGATCCTCAGAATTAATCTCTCTAATCCTCTTCAATAATCCAAGAAGGTATAAATTGAATCACACTACACACATTAAAAGTGCATATATGTGTATATATTGCTTAAAATTGATTGTGTGATAAATTCCCCTTAAAATGTTGTTTTAATAATTTTTTGGAAATTTTTAAACATTTTTTAAATAATGTTTTCATTAATAAAAGTGTGATTATAAAATTTGTGGGTTTAATTTGCTATTTTGAAAAATTCATTTTTCATTGGAATGTTTGATTGGGTAGAATGTAAATGCGCTAGAGACTTCAGGGTGCAGCCTGTAATTAACTTTGACGCGCGTTTGTAAGCCACTTATATGCCAACACTTGTCACGTTTATGTTGTATCTATTTGTGTTTGTTATGTGAGAGGGTTGCGTGGTGGTTTGCTGATCGTTGGATCAATCCTTATTGATGGCCTGCATGTGTTTTAAACCTATCCGTGTGCTCCTGTGAACCAATCACATTCGACTTATCCACCGCCTTCTTATAACCCTTAGATCAAGTCAACATTAGGAAGACTTAATCTCAGCCCTTGATTCCCTTCGACTCTCCAGAATCTTCCTCCACTCCTATAAAAGCTCTCTAATTCTCAACCTTTCAAGACTTTTGGCAGTTGTCATTTCTGAGAGAAAAAAATAGAGAGAAGAGAGAAGTGAGAGAGAAGAGAGAGAAAGGAAAAACTGTGTTAGCCAAATCCTAACCCTAACCCTAAACACTTCAAATCGGATTCAAACCTTCGTATACACACAACCCCAAACACAACCTTGAGTGTTTGTGAGAGAGTGGTGTTTCTTGGTTGTTCATATTGAAGCTGTAACCTCTTAATCAGTGATCTTATTACCAACTTAAACATTCGTGTGAAGATCTGTATTTCTTCTTCATAGAAATTGTAGATCTACACTCTGTATGTTACATTTCACTAGATCTGCATGTTTCTTTCTCGATTTAAGAAAATCCTTACTGATTTAGTTTTAAAAATATATGGTTTTTATTCTTATGAAACTTAACCTTGACCTAGTTGGATTCACACTTGGAGATTTTCAATCTCAAAAATATTTTTAAAACAGAGATTGATTAAGATCTTGACCGATTTTGAAGCAAGATATCCGTGGAATCTGGGTTATATTTAAAGGTCAAAAAGGTTTCAAGTTCTGTAAGAAAGAAAGAAAAGAAAATCACAGTATATAGTCTTTATATGTAATTTTCTAGGACTGTCTGTAAAACTAAGTGTGTGTGAGTTCATGCATGTTGATAGGAATCACATCACAAACACTTAACACACTACTACACTGGAAGTGTTGTGAATAAGATCAAAGATTATTGAGTCGACACAAGGAAGCTAAAGCAAAGGAAGTTATCAAACTGGAAGAACATCATCAACAATGAGATCTATGAGAAGTTAGAAGGACACCAAGTGGGGTATATTCCTAAACTTAGAATAGGTTGATTTGTGTGCATGTGTGTTGTATTATTTGTAACTGCTATTTGTTGTTAGTGGATTTTTACTTTTGTGACTTAGAAGTCACCGTGGATGTTTCCTCTATTGGGAGAGGTTTTACCACGTTAAAAACTGTGTGTTCTGATTATCTTCATCACCTCATCTCATTCTATAGTGTACTGAATTTTTGAAACTGTCTTAGTTTTAAAACTGATTACAAAGTCTTGATTACTCTCGTACATAAGTTTTTGTAAACACATATTGTTTTTTATAATTTTTATTTTCAAAAGAAAAGGGTTTCTTCAACAAACATCTCGGAGTTGCTTATACAGTTTAATCTTGTATTAAACGGAATTAGTAACGTTTTTCAATTGGTATCAGAGCCCTGTAAACTTTTATTTCAAAAAGATGTTGTGTTTCTGAAATCGTTTTCTGAAAAACCTAACTATGGACGAGAAGAATGAAAGGTTGGGTAATCTTTCCAGACCTCCACTCTTTGATGGAAACAACTTTGCTTACTGGAAAGTAAGAATGGTTGCCTTCATCCAAGGGACTTTAGGAGATGATGTCTGGGACATTATTGAAAATGGATATACTTATCCTACTAAACCAGCCACTGAAGGAAGTGATGAGAGGGTAAATAAAATCTTAAGTGAGTTTACCTAAGAAGAGAAAACTATTTCTCGAAATAACAATAAAGGCAAGAATGCCATTTTTATGTCTATTAATGAGTATGAGTTCAAGAGAATCTCATCTTGTGCCACTTCTAAGGAAGCTTGGGACACATTAATCACTGCCCATGAAGGAGACTCAAGAGTTAAAGCTGCTAAAACTCAAATGCTTACCCAGCAGTACAACTCTTTAATTATGTCTGACTCTGAGTCTTTTGATGATTTTTACATGAACTTAACTGATATAGTTACTAAGTTGCATGCTAATGGTATAACATATGATAGGAATGAAATTGTTTCTAAAATTCTAAGATCATTAGCACAAAATTTTGACAGCAAGAGGTATGCTATTGAGGAAATGAGTGATCAAAACCTTACCCCTGAGTTACTCAGTAGCAAACTTAGGACTGTGGAAATGGAATTAGACTTTAAGAAATAATTAAATCATTCATAAAGAAAACAGCCCAAACTCTAACTTGAGTTTTTCCTCTAAGATATCTAAACTTGAGACTAATTTGATCAACTCTGACTCTGATGAGGAGTGTGATATAGACAAACTAGATAATCAGATTGCCTTAATGTCTAAACAATTTAAGAAAATTGTTAAATTTAGAAACAAATAGGCAACTAAACAAGGCAAGCCTAATTATCCTACTCTGTCTAATCCTAAACCTCATGAGAGAGGTCTTGACAAAAATCCTAAGCAGAACAACTCCAAACCCAGCAGAGACCTTAAAAAGATTGAATGTTTTAGATGTTGGAAACTAGATCACATTGCTCATGATTGCAGAGTTAATCTGAATAAATCCAACACACACAATAGAGCCAATGTCTGTAAAACTTGGAATGATTCAAGTGACTCTGATGAAGAGGAACTTGAGTCATCAAATGTACTTGACCCTTGCATGTCCTTTTATGCTAAGATCATTTACAATGATGATATGCCTGTGTGTGATAGTGATGCTCATACTCCTGCTTGTGTGAATACTGCTTTGACTGGCCTAGATGCTTTATTATCTAAAAATGTTGCTAGTTCTAGCTCTGTGTCTGTGAGTCAAAGTGATCTCGATAACGACGATGTAAATGGGTGCGTGGGTACTAAAACTGAATCGTTAGGGGTCACTACACACACTTCACTTAGCGACTCAGACACAGATGACCTCCCAGATATTCATACTTTGTATGCTAAAACTCTCAACAAAGGCACTAGACTGGAGAAGACTGTTAGAGACCTGACTAAGAAATTAGATGGTCTAAGTCTTATTGTGAAGCTGAATGCTGAAGAATACACTAACCAGTGTCTGTCTCATCAATCCGAAATTGAAACTTTTGATCAAAAATTAAAAGAGTTGACTAAAACTAATGAAACCCTGGAAATGAAATACAAGGGAACATTATTAGAACTGGAGGAAGCAAAAACAAAGACAACTACTGTTTTCAAAAAAATTTCTAAGTTTGAAAACAATTCAAATTGTTTTACTGACTTTGTTGTTGACTCCAAGACCAATTCTGATGATAGAACCGGTATTGGATTTTTCCCTAAGAACAAACAACAAACTACAAATCTTGAACCTATTAAGTTTGTTTCTGGGGGCAAAAGACCAATTGAAACATGTCCAGATTTCATTTTATTAAAAAAGAATTTGATCAAAAGCAACAACAGAAAGACATTGGAGAGTCTAGTAATTCTAAGGCTGACATTACACTTAAGACTAAATACGTTTGTCCTTTGATCAGAAAGGCTGAATCTACCTTTAAAACCATCCCTCCTAGGAATAGTACTTCTGAACAGAATGCTGTTAAACCCATCTTTAGAAGTTTTCCTAAGGAAGTCCATCCCTCAAGCAATCAATATTGCTCCTACTGTGACATTTATGGTCATTCCTTTGAAGGTTGTTATTCTAGGCGTCTAAACACCCCTGTGTACAACTCTTCTGTCTACAAGAACTTTAACTATTCTAGGCAAAATCGTAACCATTACGTCCTTCCAAGACAACCTGACAAGAACTCTAACTACAGGAATAGAAAGACCAAAACTAAGAGTTCATTTAAGAGAAAGGCTCCCAGAAACTTTCCTAAACCAAAAGCTCAAATTTTCCACAATAATCAGTTTGTTGCTCCAAATGTTTTTCGACAAAAAGTTGTTTCTCGAAAATTTTATCAAATGAGGGCAAACTTGCGCAAAATTAAAACTAGAGCTATTTGGGTTAGAAAAGATGATCTTTTACCCCAAATGAAGTGTAACATTGTTATCACTGCTTTAAAAGCTGAACACACTTCATCTGGTTGGTACTTAGATTCAGGATGCTCCAAACATATGACAGGAGATGAAACCAAACTCTTAAATAAAACCAGATTTGCTGGAGGCAAAGTAGTCTTTGGTGACGGAGTTTCATCCCAGATCATAGGTAAAGGAACCCTAAAAGAAGAGGGAATGCCTACTCTCGAAAATGTACTTTTAGTTAAAGGCCTTAAAGCCAACCTCCTAAGTATATCACAATTTTGTGACTCTGACCATACAGTTACCTTTTCAAAGAACAATTGTAAAATTCTAAATGATAAAGGTAAATGCATTATTACCAGATTTAGAACACCTGACAATTGTTATACTGTCAAGACTGGTTCTGAAACCTGTAACATTGTCAGAATGGATGACAATGAAATTTGGCATAATCGTATGGGTCACCTAAGTTATGATATCCTTGGTAGATTGTCTAGTCAAGAGATTGTTAGAGGAATTCCTAAAATTAAACCTATTTCCAGTGTTGTCTCTGGTCATTGCCAGGAAGGAAAAATAGTTAAGACTTCGCATAAAAAGGTTAAAGACATTCTCACCTCTAGATCTCATCCATATGGACCTTATTGGTCCCTCTAGAACTGTTAGTCTTTGTGGACACAGTTATATCCTTGTCAGGGTTGATGATTTCACACGATTCACTTGGGTTGCCTTCTTGAAACAAAAATCTGACACGTTTCAGAATTTTTTGAAAATCTTACTAAGAATTGAAAATGAGAAGGACACACAAGTCAATCGTATTCGTAGTGATAGAGGGGGAGAGTTCATAGACACGGGAATAGTTGAATATTGTAACTATAATGGTTACAAACACGAATTCAGTGCCCCTAAGACTCCTCAGCAGAATGGTATTGCTGAAAGGAAAAATCGAACTCTTAAGAGATGGCACGTGTCATGTTGCATGCCAAATCTCTACCTAAATACTTCTGGGTAGAATCTATTAGAACTGCATGTCATATCATTAATAGGGTTTACCTTAGGAAAAACACTAAACAAACCCCTTATGAGTTGTGGTATGGTAAGAAGCCTAATCTGAAATATCTAATAACTTTCGGAAGTCAGTGTTATGTCTGTAAAGACAGAGAACATCTGTCTAAATTCGAAATGCGTGGTGATAAAGCCATCTTCTTAGGATACTCTCCAAACAGTCATGCTTATCGTATATACAATCTGCGTACTAAGGCCCTTATGGAATCGATAAATGTAATTGTAAGCGATACTATTGTCGAAAATAAGATATCTGAATCACCTATTGTGGTTGAATCTGAAAATGATTTCAAAACAGATTCACCAGAAATAGATGACTCATTACCTATTGAGAGTCCAGAAGTACCTGGCTGGGTCTCTAAAGATCATCCCATTGATAATGTGGTCGGTAATCCTAATGAGCCAGTTCGTACTAGATCCCAATTAAGAAATTATGCTAATTATGCATGTTTCGTCTCCCTTGTGGAGCCAAAAAATGTTAATGAAGCATTGAATGACACACACTGGATTTTTGCTATGCAGGAAGAACTTTTACAATTTGTCATTCACGATGTCTGGTATCTTGTACCGCGGCCTCAAAACAAAAAAGTTATTGGCACACGTTGGATCTTTAAGAACAAATCGGATGAAAATGGGGTAATCCTTAGAAACAAAGCTAGACTAGTTGCTCAAGGTTACTCACAAATAGAAGGAATAGATTTTAGCGAGACATTTACCCCTGTCACTCGTCTTGAATCTGTTCGACTCCTTTTCGCCATAGCGTGTCACTTAAAATTTACACTTTATCAAATGGATGTCAAGTCTGCCTTCCTCAATGGAATTCTGTCCGAAGAAACGTATGTAGAACAACCCAAAGGGTTCATTGACCCTAAATACCCTGACCATGTCTTTCGTCTAAAAAAGGCTTTGTATGGCTTAAAACAAGCTCCTCGAGCTTGGTATGAACGCCTTTTCAACTTTTTATTGGATAAGGGTTTTAAGAGAGGAGGAAATGACCAGACCCTCTTTGTCAAACATTTTGACAAAAACATTATTATAGCCCAAGTCTATGTAGACGACATCATTTTTGGGTCCACTTCAACATCTGAAGTTAAATCTTTTTCTGCTATTATGCATAAGGAGTTTCACATGTCCCTTATGGGGGAGCTACAACGTTTCTTAGGATTTCAAGTGAAACAGAATCCTGATGGACTATTTGTCTCTCAAACTAAGTATGCCTTAGATTTGGGTAAGAAATTTGGTTTAGATAATGCTAAAGTTGCCAAAACGCCTATGAGTACTACTGCTAAATTATGTAAAGATGAAAATGGAAAGTCTGTTGATTCCACACTTTATCGTAGTATAATTGGTAGCCTACTCTATCTTACTGCCTCACGACCAGATATAATGTATGTTGTATGTCTGTGTGCTCGTTACCAGAATAACCCAAAAGAGACCCACTTATCGTGTGTAAAGCGTATAATCAAGTACATAAAGGGCACTCTTAATCTTGGACTTAGGTACACTAATGATACCTGCAGCACCATCATAGGGTATACTGATGCTGATTGGGTCGGATGTACTGATGATAGTAAAAGTACATCAGGTACCTGCTATTATGTCGGCAATAATTTAGTTGGTTGGAGTAGCAAAAAACAGAATTGCACATCTTTATCTACAGCTGAGTCAGAATATATAGCAGCTAGAAGTTGCTGTGCTCAATTGTTATGGATAAAACAAATGTTAAGCGACTATGGGATTAAAGAAGATCAGTTACAATTGTATTGTGACAATCAAAGAGCTATTAACATATCTAAAAACCCAGTTCAACACTCGCGAACTAAGCATATTAAAATAAGACATCATTTTATACGCGAACTTGTTGAAACTAAGGAGTTAGAAATCCATTACCTGCCTACTGATCTGCAACTTGTAGACATGTTCACTAAACCTTTAGACTATAACAGATTTCTATAATTGCGTAATTCTATAGGTATGGTATGTGTTGATTAAACTCTGAAGACCTTAATTTTTACCCTTTGTCCATTTGAGACAAAATGGGGGAGAAATTTGAGTCTTACGGGTTCAATGTTTTGTTCACATTTCATCTAAACTGCTTGATCTTAGTGTGCATATTTGCAGGAATCTCTTCTACTGATTGTCTACCATTTCTAGTGTAAAAATTTTGTAAATAGTTGAGTTATGTAATTTTTGACTTTCTAGGAAATGGGTATATAGTATCTTTTGTATAGGACTAGGTTTTATTTTTTTTGGTCCCCTAAGAGTTTAAGCTAACTCAAAGGAGATTTTGTCTCATATTTCCAAAGGGGGAGATTGAAGCACCTTATACATTTGACTTGCTAAAGTCTATATTGTATAAGTGCTCAACTAATTTGGAAATAGTGACAAAATTGGTTGTCTAACCTAGAATCCAAAGAGCCTCAGAATTAATCTCTCTAATCCTCTTCAATAATCCAAGAAGGTATAAATTGAATCACACTACACACATTAGAAGTGCATACATGTGTATATATTGCTTAAAATTGATTATGTGATAAATTCCCCTTAAAATGTTGTTTTAATAATTTTTTGGGAATTTTTAAACATTTTTAAACATTTTTTAAATAATGTTTTCATTAATAAAAGTGTGATTATAAAATTTGTGGGTTTAATTTGCTATTTTGAAAAATTCATTTTTCATTGGAATGTTTGATTGGGTAGAATGTAAATGCGCTAGAGACTTCAGGGTGCAGCCTGTAATTAACTTTGACGCGCGTTTGTAAGCCACTTATATGCCAACACTTGTCACGTTTCTGTTGTATCTATTTGTGTTTGTTATGTGAGAGGGTTTCCTGGTGGTTTGCTGATCGTTGGATCAATCCTTATCGATGGCTTGCATGTGTTTTAAACCTATCCGTGTGCTATCCTGTGAACCAATCACATTCGACTTATCCACCGCCTTCTTATAACCCTTAGATCAAGTCAACATTAGGAAGACTTAATCTCAGCCCTTGATTCCCTTCGACTCTCCAGAATCTTCCTCCACTCCTATAAAAGCCCTCTAATTCTCAACCTTTCAAGACTTTTGGCAGTCGTCATTTCTGAGAGAAAAAAATAGAGAGAAGAGAGAAGTGAGAGAGAAGAGAAAAAAGAAAAGAGAGAAGAGAGAAGTGAGAGAAAGGAAAAACTGTGTTAGCCAAATCCTAACCCTAACCCTAAACACTTCAAATCTTATTCAAACCTTCGTATACACACAACCCCAAACACAACCTTGAGTGTTTGTGAGAGAGTGGTGTTTCTTGGTTGTTCATATTGAAGCTGTAACCTCTTAATCAATGATCTTATTACCAACTTAAACATTCGTGTGAAGATCTGTATTTCTTCTTCATAGAAATTGTAGATCTACACTCTGTATGTTACATTTCACTAGATCTGCATGTTTTTTTCTCGATTTAAGAAAATCCTTACTGATTTAGTTTTAAAAATGTTTTATGGTTTCTATTCTTATGAAACTTAACCTTGACCTAGTTGGATTCACACTTGGAGATTTTCAATCTCAAAAATATTTTTAAAACAGAGATTGATTAAGATCTTGACCGATTTTGAAGCAAGATATCCGTGGAATCTGGGTTATATTTAAAGGTCAAAAAGGTTTCAAGTTCTGTAAGAAAGAAAGAAAATAAAATCACAGTATATAGTCTTTATATGTAATTTTCTAGGACTGTTTGTAAAACTAAGTGTGTGTGAGTTCATGCATGTTGATAGGAATCACATCACAAACACTTAACACACTACTACACTGGAAGTGTTGTGAATAAGATCAAAGATTATTGAGTCGACACAAGGAAGCTAAAGCAAAGGAAGTTATCAAACTGGAAGAACATCATCAACAATCATATCTATGAGAAGTTAGAAGGACACCAAGTGGGGTATATTCCTAAACTTAGAATAGGTTGATTTGTGTGCATGTATGTTGTATTGTTTGTAACTGCTATTTGTTGTTAGTGGATTTTTACTTTTGTGACTTAGAAGTCACCGTGGATGTTTCCTCTATTGGGAGAGGTTTTACCACGTTAAAAACTGTGTGTTCTGATTATCTTCATCACCTCATCTCATTCTATAGTGTGCTGAATTTTTGAAATTGTCTTAGTTTTAAAACTGATTACAAAGTCTTGATTACTCTCGTACATAAGTTTTTGTAAATACATCTTGTTGTTTATAATTTTTATTTTCAAAAGAAAAGGGTTTCTTCAACAAACATCTCGGAGTTGCTTATACAGATTAATCTTGTATTAAACGGCATTAGTAACGTTTTTCAACTACATGAAAATTTCCCATCTCAAATTGGGTTTTTCTTCCATAAATCTCATCCTAATAACTCCTAAACTAATATAGATAATGCATCAACAAAATAAGCAAGATAAACACTTGCCTGGGATTTTTGGAAATCTGGTTTGGTGTTGAATTTGGTGTGGTTGCGTTCCCCGTCTCGCGATCTACGCGTTGGCGGTGGCGGCGGTGCAAACGGGTGAGTTTTGAGCCTTGGAATCCCTTGAGAGCTCTCTCCTCTCCTCTCCAACGGCCGTTCTAGTGTTTAGAGTTATCTAACCCTAGGAGATAACCTAAACATCTGATATAACCCCTTTAATTTTCGTGGGTTTAATTACCCAAAAATACAAAATGACTAAAATGCCCTCCCGGGGTACTAATGAGGCCTAAAAATGCCCCGAGACCCAAATCAAACTCCCGGGTATACTTTTCTGACTATCTCGACCCTTCCGGACGCGTTGGCGCACTCAAAACGACCATACGAACAACTTATAAAATATTTACTTTTATTTATAAATATTTAGTCCCGACGCGACACGGGCGCTTCCCGACTCAAATTTTTAAAATTGTCATTTTATTCACTCGTGACATTTAATATGGCCACTATTATATATTACTTTGCTCATTAGTAATATTCAACAAAATTTTCCCATAATTACTAACTCTCATCACGTTAATAATTATTACATAATTAATTTCCGGATTTTTATTAAATAATTAATTCACATTAAATTTAATAAATCCCCAAATTAATATAGCATAAAAATACGGGGTATTACAATAATTGATTGCTATCGCCAACATGATCATTTTCCTGGGAGAAATTCCATTAACTACGAGCATCGCCAGCCCCTTCCGTTAGAAGCTGGCCAGAGCAGCGGGCCAACTATCTATGAACTACAACCAAACCAATTTAAAATAGACGAATTGAGAGGACTCGTCTATAGGGAGCAGGAAGGAAGGACAAACCTAAATCTTGTCTGTACCTAGATAAGAAAGCATTGTGCATGGCACAACCTCACCATTCGTTGAGAAGATATAGTCATTCGAGCCACTAAAGAAGTTTTAAATGGAAAAACTCATAACATATAAACGAAAGACATATTCAACCCATTATATCAGGCATTACCGGCAGACCATGTCTCTTTAGAGCTATCATAACACTTTAATGTGCAGGGTATTTTTATCAACCCTTGGTGAGATTGGTCTAAAGTGTTTTAAGAAACTATTTATCGGGTCAATCTCTACTTTTAAGGAGCTTGTCGAGCAATTCACAACTAAGTTCATCACAAGTACCACGGTGGTTAAGGAAGTAGATTTTCTAATCTCTCTCAAAAAGAAAAAGGGAGAAATTCTCAAGAAGTATGATTAAAGGTAATAGGATCTATACAATGAAATTGATGATTGCAACGAATAACTAGTGATTGCTTCCTTTAAGTTCAATATGGAACAATCGGATGATCTCTACTAGTCTTTGACAAAGAAACCAGCTTCTTCGATGGACAATCTTATATCTCATATTGAGAAATATGCCAAAGTAGAAGATGAACTGTCCAGCGTAGTCCCTCCATCTGACCAAAACAAGAGTGAGCCAAAGAAGGCCCCCAAAGGGAAAAACCAGCCATCATCAGTTGTGAAGTGAATAAGTAATGAATCCTATAAAATTCACTCCAAGCCTTTGGGGAGCACGAGTAGCTATAAGGTAATAGAGATAGTCTTTAAAGGGCCTAATTGCAGGATCCTTCATCAAATCAAAGACAAACCTTTCTTCAAAAGGCCTCCTAAGATGGATGGTGACCCAAGTGTTAGGGACATCAACCTCAAATGCAACTACCACCAGGGCTACAAGCACCTCATAGAAGACTACAAGATATACAAAATGCACCTAGAAGAACTAGTCCAAGAAGGTAATCTCAAGTAGTACATCAACATATCGAAAACAACGAAAGAAACAAAAATCAATGCAGTTTAAAAAGTGGAGGAGGATCTCCTAATGACAAGATTAGTCATTGTCATTCACGGCTATAACGACCAAACCTAGAACACTAGCAAGAAGCAAAGGGAGATGATAAGGGTAGCAACTAGAGTTTAATAAGCATTTCAGCTGGACCCAACCAAACCATTCCTGGTCAATAGGGAAAGAAAAAATCTAGATATTGATCGAGCTATAACATTAACCGACGTTGATCTGGTCAGTCTAAATCTATCTTATAAGGATGCGCTGGTGCTTACTCTTCAAATTAAAAACTTTGATGTGAGAAGAGTACTGATAGAGAAAGGAAGCTCCTTTGAGATAATGTACCCGATGGTGATATATAAGCTTGGCTACCCTATCAAGGATCTGAATAACAACATCGGCTCGTCCCTTGATCGACTTTAATAGGGATATGGAATCACCCTTGGGGAAAATCAAGCTGCCAGTCAAGATCGGACCAGCTAATAAGGAGGTTGAGTTCTATGTAATCCTATCAGATTCATTATACAATCCCATTATAGGTAGATTGTGGTTGCACAACATGATGGTCATTCCCCGATCACTTCATCAGAAACTTAAGTTTGTAATGGACTAAAAAGTGATATAAATCAGGGGAGATCAAGCAGCGGTGTGAACCTATTTTAGTTTAGCAATCAAGATAAAGGAATCCCAATCTAAGAATAATCAAATCGAAGAAAATTCAGAGGAAGACCAAACCAGGTAGTAATGAAAGGTAGTTTGGCTAGGGGTTAAAGAAACTCGATTAGACCCTATCGAATGCGTGTTAGAGAAATTATTTTTAGTTCTTTTAGATGCCTCACAGCTAAAGAAGATCTTACTAATTAGATCAATGCTGACTAAGGAAGAAATTAAATAACTCGTCCAGTTCCTCAAAGAAAATGCAAATGCTTTTGCTTAGAAGTATTACGACCTCTTGGGAATAGACCCAGATATTGCTTACCACAAATTACATGTGGAGCCGAGCATCAAGACTATTAAAAAGAAACCTAGGAAGTTGATGCCAAAAAAAGTAAAGCTAGTAAAGGCTGTAATTGACAACCTTATTCAAGATGACTCTATCTGGAAACTTTAATTTCCAAAATGGGTCTTCAACACCATTATTGTTAAGAAGAAAATAAATAAATGAAGGGTTTGCATCGATTTCACTGACCTCAATAAACATTGCCCAAAGGCCAGTTTTCCAATGCGCCGAATAGACCATTAGTGGATTCCACAGCGAGGCATCAACTAATGAGTTTCATGGATGCATAATTTGGTTACCACCAAACATCCATGTTTAGCCTAGATCAAGTGAAGACATTGTTCATCATAACCTTAGGGATTTACTGCTACATAGTAATGCCCTTCAGTTTGAATAATGCAGGAGAAACATATCAGAGAGTGGTGACCAAGATTTTCAAGAAGTTGATTCATTTTACTATAGAGGTTTATATAAATAATATACTCGTCAAGAGTAGGTATTTGTTCGATCATTAAAAAAATCTTACGAAGACCTTCAACATCCTTAAGGAGTACATGATGAAGCTCAACACAACCAAATGTGTGTACAACGTAAGCCCTGATAAGTTTCTGAGATACTAAGTTACTCGAAAAGGCATTGAAGCAAATCCGAATTAGATTAAAGCTCTCCAGGACATTAGAAGGCCGATCAGTATTAGAGACATTAAAATTATCACTAGGATGATGGCAAATCTTAATCGGTTCATTTCAAGATCCTCTCATAAGTGTCGCCCTTTTTTTCAAGCCTTGAAAAGAGCAAGCCAAAAATTTTGGATGGAGTGTGCGATTAAGACCTAAAAGGGATTTAGAAGTACTTGGGGATCTCTTCCCTAGCTGTAACTCCTAAAAATGGGGAATATTTGTACTCTACTTAGTTGTTTAAAATCATGCAACTAGTGCAGGACTAATTCGATTACATGATGGGGAACAGAAGCCAATCTATTACGTGATCCACACTTTTCTCGAAGCAAAAAATAGATACATGCCCATAAAGAATATGATTCTGGCACTGGTGATCGTCTCAAGGAAAATGAGGCACTACTTTGATGTAAGGTTGGCAATTTTTGACACGATAACCCATTTACAGTAATAACCCAAAATGACCCGAACACGACACAATTAGTTTATATATATTTAAGAGTACCCAAAACTTCTATTCAAATAAAAATCAATGCGATCCGATATTGACACGACTAACCCGAATTTCCACCCCTATTTTGATGCCCACACTATAGTTGTCCTAACGACATATCCTTTGAAGGATGCCCTCAGAAAAGTCCACCTCTCTAATTAAATGACCAAGTGGTCACTTAAACTAACCCAATTTTACACCAGGTAAGAGCCCAAAACAATTATCAAAGGCTAATTATTGTCAAACTTCGTGGTAGAATTCTTAACAACTCCAAGAAAAGAGAAGTCGCCACCCATCTTGGAAGCTTTACTAGTTATCGAGAAAGAGGAACAGAGGAAACTCTATATTGATGGATCATCAAATAAAAAAGGTACAGGAGTTAAGATAGTGTTCTTGACCCCCATAATGTGGCCTTATTGATAAAGCCATCAAATTGGGATTCAAAGTTTCAAAGAATGAAGTCGAATACAAAGCTGTGGTGCACAATTTGCAAAGGGCAATCAGTATGGGTTCTCATCGTATCGTTGTATTTTGTAATTCCAAGCTGATCATAAATCATATCAATGAGGATTATGAAGCTAGGAACCCCGGGATGATAGCTTATAGAAACAAGCCTAGAGGACTACTCCAATAATTCAAGTCAGCTTCAGTGGAGTAGCTATCAAGGAACGAAAATAGTCATGTGGATGAATTGGATACTTTTGTCCCATCCATAGAGTCTCACCTGAATAGAATAATTTAGGTGGAATATGGGGAATGGCCAGGCATTGATGAAACATCGAACGATCTCAATATCCTCCAAGTGAAACTGTCCCCAGATGACAAGGAAGCACACAAGTTGAAGATTAGAACACCGAGATTCTACCTCAGCTCGAACGAAAAACTTTATTGAAGATCATTTACAGAGCCAATACTGAAATGTATCCACGTAGATCAAGTC
Source organism: Sambucus nigra (assembly GCA_949130495.1). Taxonomy (NCBI): domain Eukaryota; kingdom Viridiplantae; phylum Streptophyta; class Magnoliopsida; order Dipsacales; family Adoxaceae; genus Sambucus; species Sambucus nigra. Next base: position 78,960,004 of record OX422221.1, on the reverse strand, counting down.
GAAATTTTTTTAAAAGAGATGCATGAAGGAAGTTGAAAAAGGCACATTAGTGGGAGATATTTCTCTTACTGAGCAATCTCTTAAGGGTACTGGTGGTCGTACATGTAGAATGATTTAGCATAATTTTCTATAAAATGATCGAAGTGCCAAATTTTCTCACTACTGATCAAATAGCCTATCGAAGTTCTAAATCCTCTTAAAAGTCCATAGTTGTTTGGCTAGTGGGCCATGGATATTATAGGACCATTGCCAATTACAATTGGAAATCGAAGGTACTTGATAACGATGACCGACTACTTTATCAAATGTGTTGAGGATAAACCTCTCACCCATATTAGAGAGTCGGATCTCAGGATATTTGTCTCGACAAACGTAATCACAAAATTTATCATTCCAAGGGCACTAATAATTGCCAATGGAACCAAGATTAACAACGATCAGTTCTGGGACTTTTGTGTAGAATATAAAATCAGGATTCACAATGCATCACTAGTTTTCCCTGAATGCATTGGGCAGGCAGAGATCAATAATTAAACTCTCCTATAAAGCATCAAAGAGGAGACTAGAAAATACTAAGGGGCAGTGGGTAGACGACCTTTCATATATTTTGTGAGCGTACGGGACAACCCCAAAAAATTCGATAAAGTAAACTCCCTATTCCCTTGCCTATGGCATGGAAACAATTATTCCTTTAGAGATCAATATGCCATTGCTTAGATTAGAAACATTTGAATACGATCGAAATGATGCACGAATAGGCCATAAGTTGGACCTAGCTGAAGAAAGGAGGGATCAAGACCTGATACATTTAGTCATCTACCAAAAGGAATTAAAAAATCAACACAACAAAAAAGATAAAGTTATAGAATTCCATGTCAGTGATTTAGTTATTCAAAAGTTTCTACATGACTCAAAGAAATCGTTAGATGAAAAGCTGCCACCTCACTGGAAAGGACCTTACTGCATAGCTTCAAAAGGAGTTAGGGGTTCATATCATTTAGAAGACTTAGATAGGAAGGTAGTCCTATAGTCATTGAATTCCATGAACCTTAGGAAATTTTATCATTAGATAAACAGTTTCCTGAATTATTTGATTTACGCATTGTAAAACAACTAGCATTTAATTATTTGGAGTTGTATGAAATCCATTGTATAAAATGTCTTACAAAAAAAACACATGCACAAGTGGTACGATCTAGGAAAATGTTGGTCAAAACACATTCTTACGAATGGTATGATCTAAATTAGATCAGCCTTGTAAAAGTGGTATAATCTGGGAACGGTCGCCCAAAACCCATTCTTATGAATTGTATGATCTAAATTAGATCGGCCTATAAGAAGAAAAAAACACTTGTATAAGAGATACAATTTGATAAAGGTCGGTTAAAACCCATTCTTATGAGTGGTACGATCTAAAATTAGATCAACCTAGAATAGGAAAAATCCACTTATATAAGTAGTACGATTTGGGAAAGTTCGGTCAAAACCCAATCTTATGAGTGGTATGATCTAAATTAGACCGACTTAGAAGATAAACAAATAACTTGTATAAGTGGTGCAATATGGGAAAGGTCGGTCAAATCCCATTTTTATGAGTGGCATGATCTTGGTTAGATCAGCCCTGAGAAGGCAAAAAACCCACTTGTAAAAGTGGTACGATCTGGGAAAGGTCGATTAAAACCCACTATTATGAGTGGTATGATATAAGTTATACCAAACTAGAATAGGCAAAAGCCACGTTAGGCAAAAGCCACATGCAATTAGATAAATCTAGGAAGGCTCAAAACCCACTAATGGTGACTTAAAGCATATCGATTTAAAGAAAAGATAGAACCGTCTAGCTAATCACTTTGAATGACTAACCAACTGCTTTATTAATTAAGAATTATTAATCCAACCGATCATTTGAAATGGTTTTAGCCAAAAGCTTCATTCATCAAGAATATAACTGATCACTTGAAATAACTAATCAACTAAAATGGCTTTGGCCAACTATTTGAAAGTTATTTAATTAAGGTTATGTAAGTCAATCACTCAAAATAGCTTTGTCCAACTGTTTCATTGGTTAAAAATGACCTAAAGATTGATTCAACCAAACATCTTAGATGGATTTGACCAACTACTCAAGCTGATAAACATTTAAGGTTGATTGTCGATAAAATCAAGCTTGTGGTTATAAGTTTCTCAATGATTGACTTAGTAATTCATTTTAGGTGATTTAAACCAATTTTTATTTAGATAAAAGTAAATAAGAAAGAAAGAAAAATATAACATAAGTACAACATTATAAATCAAAAGACATTTTTTCATTAATATTAAACAAAAATACTACTAAAGGTTAACAGAAATATATGAGAAAAATGAAAAAAAGGCCCTCAGTCCGGTCGGTCTACCCAAAAGCTCTCTTAGCAAGAAGATCGATTGGAATTAGGAGGTCGGTTAAGGTTGGGATAGAGGTGGAGGAGGGGTTCGACAACTCCCTAGGAAGAACAATCAGAGGGGGTTGGCTAGGGGAGGGTGCTTGGCATAGGCAGGGTCATCCTCGCCATTATTTCCCCTTTTGAGTCCCGCTACCCAGCCTTTACTAAAGGAAATTGACTCATGATAGACCAGATGGGAAGTGATCTCCAAGATGGATACATCATACCCCTCATCAAGGGCCTTGTCCAAGTCAGCCTCCCTATTATTCTCCCTCTGTGTTCTTATCTTGGAAATAATAACCTTCTCTAGGAGGGTGCTCTAATTGAAGACTATGAGCTTGGTGAGGAGCTTGGTGAGTTTACTGTCAACTTGGATAAACCCATTTTGAACTCGCCCAGCCTCCTCCACCGCCTTATTATGGTTGTTGCCTTGCTCTGTGAGCTTCGTATTCAGTTCATCCACTTGTTGCGCTCAATTCTTAAGTTGATTATTGAGGGCGATGTTCTTCTTCTTACCACCCTCAAGTGATTTTCAATAAGAGGAAGCTCAGATAGCAAGCTCTTATTAAACTCACATGTTCTACACCAACAAAGAGAGAGGTATTAAAAACTAGTTAAATAAAGAAACCCAAGAAAGAGAAAGGAATAAATGAAGTTACCAACACACTAAGGCAAAGGCCCTCTTTGTGGAACCTCTCAAAAGTGAAGCTCCTCAACTCCATCATGTCATATGGTAGCATAGCATCCTATGAAATAGAAAAGGCCACCTCCAAGTCCCTGTGGTCCGAATCACTGACCATCATAGGCTCTTTCCCCTTAAAGAAAGTAGGCTCCCATATGTAGTTTTGATTCACAAGGAGAGGTGGGGCCCCCTCGAACATTATCGTTGATCAGACTCATTAGTAACCACTAGTCGTATAGTGGAAGGGGCATCCTAGTACCACCACCGATCGGAGTTTTATCGATTTCTTCTTCTTGGCTTTTTTCGACCTCCGCCCTTTGGCACTCGATCAAGTGGGACTCCTTCTCCGCAAGGGAGACCAACTTCCTATCCCTATGTTCATAGCCCGAGGAAGTTTAGCCGCCCTTCTGGTTGGTGGATGATTGTTTCTTCAAGTTGTCCCTGGCAGTTACTAGGTCTATCGATCTTCTAGTTCGACTACTTCTATCGTTTAGGGAGAATGGGATTGGGAGAAAGGTAAAGTATTTAAATGAAAAGTCCTCTTAGGCCTCTACCCCCTCCCATGGATGACCTGACATGCTCACTTCATAGGAAAATAGAGGCTCAAAACCGTCTAAAATGAACCTAAATTCTCCTATGCCTCACCCTTTTCTTCTTTCTCCTCTTCTCCTTTTTTGTCCCTTTTCACTCTCGCTTGAATTGGTAGAGATCACATATGGAGTAGCGGGGTTGGATTTTCAAAGTCAATTGAGTTAGCTATTTGAATGATCGGAATGCCAACTGGAATGGCTATGAAATTAGAAAGGGAGTTATAGGTGAGTTTGTACTTAAGAAGGACGTGGGATGCTCTTTAGTGGGGTTGGTCTTCCTGAGTCCGGTCATTTCCAAACTGTCTCCATATCTCTAAAATTCACTTTATAGTATTAGGGATTGGTGTTCAGAAAGCTATTTTCAAGCAGAAGTTTAGATCGGTCAGTATAAAGAAAAATTAGAGGAAACAAAGAAAACCATTGGTGGGCGACCTACCAGGAGCCCCCTTGTGGTACAAACCCTAAGACCATCATAGCCTTCACCATAAATTTCCTCAGAAATCACATGACCTTTTTATTAGTGTCTTTTTGGGATTTGGTAAAGTAAGTGACCAAATTACGGGCCTTGTCCTATCCTGGAAATCGGTAAAGTCTGTGTAAGACATAGTATTTTTTAGTTTTTATTAATTAATTAATTCGAATAATTTTAAAGTACAAGTGTGTCTTAGTTTAATTTAATTAATTATCATGTGTTGATTAAAATATTAATCGAGAGATTTAATTGTTAATATTTATGAAAAATAATTACTAAGTGAATAGTAAGTTATTAATTTTACGTCCTAGCGCGTGAGAGTGATATGGCGGTATTTTATCTCAACCGAAAGACGGTAAAGACTATTTGTGTATGAGATAGGGATTTTTTGTAGAGTGACTCATATGGCGATTTCGAGATCACAATTGATTCCGGATGGGTCGAGGTAGTCGGAATAGTGTATTCGGGGGTAAAAATTGGGTCTCGGGGCCTTTTTAGACATAATCAGGCACACACGAGGTGTTCGGGTCATTTGAGATTGTCCCACTAGCCTAATTTCGGGATTAAGATCATTTAACCTAAGTATAAATAATTGGGGTAGCAAATATTCATAATTCTTAACCCTAGAAAGTGAGAGAAGGGAGAAGGAAGAAAAAGAGAAGGCTTTAGAGACCAAATTCATAGGGAATTCGAGTGTGCTTATTCAAATTCATCATCTCCTACGTGGAATCAGACTCTACGAATCCTATAAGTAAAGTGGTTAAACTTAATTTCAATTTAAATTATAGTATTTTGATTCATATCATAGTAGGTGCAAATTAAAATCCATTTTTGGTTATCGTATGAAAATGGGTTTTTTTACTTAAATGCAAATTAGTAGATTAAAAATGAAATTGATGATGATATATCATGTAGGAGTGTTTGAGTTGAACTCCTATTCGAAATACATAATTAGATGTGTTGATTTGGTGATGGTTAGATCGAATTTAGGAAGAGAATTGGACAAACGGGTGAAAAACCCAATTCGTTAATTATCGGATGAATGTGGCATTTATCAATGTTAAATGATGAATTGTGATGATTACTCATGTTGGAGAACATATGTTAATCGTTAGTAAAGTTTTGGTGAAGAATTGAGTTATAACAACAAGCTTTAAAAGTTAACAATGGTGGATTTCATAACAGAGTAGGCGAAGAAGACGATTATGTTCGTGTCGAATCGATTCAGTTCCTAAGCCGAATCGATTCGGTTCCTAAGCCGAATCGATTCGGCAAGTAGAATTGATTTAGAATAAGGCCGAATCGATTGAGCTACCTAGATTTGGGGAAAGTTTTTCGTTTATGCCTTAAATTCACGATTAATTGTTGGGAGAACTTTTGTGTTATTTTTAAAATATGAGGAGGGACGCATTTAAATTCCAGTAAGCTAAAGTAAAGAAGTGGAGTAGCCAATTTGAGAGAAATTGAAGGCTAGGGCTTTTGGACATATTATGAAATTGAGAAAATTTTGGATGTCAGGATGGGATTTCGGGTAGTGTGAATAAACCCGAATTGTGAATCAATATGATAAAGATAAATTAGAGTCGGGAAGATAGACTCGATTATTATAGCCTAGTGCCAGGAGAGTTAGGCACGGGTTAACTGGACTTAATTAACTTTAATTATATATATACGAATAATGTGATTGTATATATATAAATATGTGTGTGTGTGTGTGTGTGTGTGTGCTTATTATAAATATCGGTGTGAATGATATTTACAGGAACACATACATTTCTAGTCCTATCATAGGAGGTTGCGCAATGTGGGTGAATCCCTTGGCTAGTGAATGCAGGGAGAGTATGGTCCACTGGTCATATCGCCAGATATGTTATTGTGTGACTTATTTATTCGATGTGAGACGTTTTGGATATGATTCGATCTCATTTTCAGGAGGAATATGACCGCCTCCACTACGTCTGTGATATTTTTACCCAAGCTCGTGAGTGAGTCTGACTTAAGGTAACCACGTTAGAGTAAGTATACCTGGGATATGATAGCATTTTAGAAAAAGCATCCGATGAGTTATTTCGCGGGAATGGATGGTTATTATGCGCTACATGTGTGTAAATGTTGTGGTATATATACTAGTACGTATATAATATGAGTACATAATTATATAAGGGATTAATACATAAGTGTGAATGTATTTCTTATATAACTAGAGTAAAAGTTATGCGATTAAATGGGGTTTCCTATATAACTAGTGTGAACGTTATATGACATAATGGTGTTGAACCGATTAATAAGTTAATGAGTAGATACCTTAATAATCCGAGTAAGAATACTCGAGTTAGAGTAGTGAGATAGAAAGAAGTGTAATAAGGCTAGTTAGGTGGGGTAGCATAACTAGTGAGGTTAGAAGGCAAGCATTAGGTGTGCACAACAGATTAGGGGTGAGTTATACCTCAAGAGAGTGTGACAATAGCTTAAATATGAAAAGTGTGCATGAATATTTAAATAGTTGCAATTTAGCTGTTTGCTAAATATTTTCAAAATGTTTTACTTGGGCTCTGAACCATGACAAAACCTTTTCCAAAACATTTTAAGTGTCCAGCCACAGGGATGCCCAACTTGAGAATTCTATCCAAGGATGCGTAGCTGAAGCTTGGGTGAAAGTTACAAGACTTTGCTATAGATGCCTCATTCATTTATTCCTAGTGTAGGGACATTATTTTAGTACTCATTTGGTCACATCACCCTCCAGACTATTTCAGTATTTCCATGTTATGGATTAGACTTTGGGTATCCAATTCATTATTTCAGATTATTTTTGGATTATATTGTTGAGCCGATAGTTGATTCGATCTTCTTTATTCATATTTTTGTCTGTGTCGGATTTCAGTTATCAGTTTGAGTGGATGGTTTAATTATTATTCATTCCCGCATTTTTTTAATTAATGTAAGATAAAAGTTGACACCGACCGATTTAACTACTAGGTGGTTAGTAACCTTAAAAAAATTCTTTCAACAGTGATGCTAAGAATGAGCGAAATGAGAAAAACGTTTTATTTTAGTAAAGAGTTGTACATTCAGTATTTTTATAGGCAGGGTGTCACAAATGGCATCAGAGCATCAGGTTCAAGTGTCTATAGGATTTGTGTGACTTTTTAAGTTTCAGCGTAGTTTTATTTGATATAGATCGTTATCATAGGATTGTTGTATTCCTTTATGTTTGCGAAAGACGTTCTCCTACTATTAATATAGTTGATGCAATTCATATACGATTTCGATTGGGCTTCGTACACCGAACAATTTTGGACGACTAGTAAGTGTCGTTAGAAAGACTGTAAGGAAAGAGGCTCAGCAAAAACCAAGCAATATTTTGGGAGCGGTGACCGTGATAGAAGTCACAATGGTTATTGTTCAGGTAGATGGTGTTGGGATAATCACTAGGGCGTAGTAATTTCCCTAAGCACCGTCGTAGGAAGGGGTAGTACAAATTCAGACTCACCTAGTGTAGTCGATAAAGGGTGGAGTCGAAGGAACTCCTTCGAAAATCCATCCATAAGGATTTGGGGAAGAGAGGGAGTGGGATGGGTCAATGGAAGAAGATAATCCAAAGGCAATTGTGTAGGTTGGAGTGTAGTGGCACCCATGATTAAATTTTGGGAAAAATTTTGGCTCTTTGGAGCGTCATTTTAGTGATAAGAGTCAGTCACCACAACCATGGAGATATGCCATGACTAACAAGGAATTTGGGATGCGGTTTGACCGAAAATCCACTTATCATCTATTTAAATCGATAGGAAAAGGTTATTTCAATATTTGTTTCATAAGGGTCGTACAGTCGTTGGTCATGAAGGAAAGTGGACGTGTTTAGCAAACTTTGTACCCGACGAGGTGGGTGTGAATCAAAAAGGTCCTTAAGATTAATAATGGACTCATGGGTAGAATATACAAGCATGGGTAGGGAAATTCGGCTAGAACGATGGGTATCGTTGTCATCAATGTCATACGTTTACAATTTGATATCAACGCTTCCATAAGAAGGAAGCCAAGAGAGTTAGATAACTAACTGAAGGGAAACACTAGATTTAATGGTGTTAGTAAGGCACCACTGGAGAGGATACTAGTAGAGGACCCATTTTAATGATTGAGATCAATAGAATTTATACCAGGTGACGGTGGATTCAGTCAGGGTTGTCAAGGCCAGCAATGAGTCCAGTAGGGCCAGTGGAGCCAAAAGAACAACGAGGGTAATAATTGGGGTCAAGACTACTAGGTCCACGAGAAGGATAACCCCGACATGTCCTGTGGGGCCAGAGGAAAGGAAATGACACAGAGAGGTGTATTATGTGTAAAAAATAGGAACAAGTGTGTTCATCGTGTTCGCAGCAAGTTAGGGGATAGGAGGGGGATGCCCATCAAGGGCAACAGTTATTTGAAGTTTTTGGTTCAGTTGGGACTAGGTTGTTATGTACAGAAACCATTTAAACCACCAGTGTCATTGGCGATTAAAAACATGAGTTTTATTCTAGTGTGAATAGGGTCTATTTTATGTGACATGAGTGAGTCACAGTGGTTTGTCAGCACTGGATTCGCACATGAAAAGAGTTTTTTAGTAGAACTATCGTTAATAGTATTATAGTTATATTTATTACCATTGAGTAGTGGGGCTCTCTTGAGTTCCATCTATAGGGGAGCTGGTGTGGACACTGAGAGAATAGATTCTACGAGGTTAGCTTTTTTTAGAGGTGATATGTGATGTATGATTTTATCCGGGGTAGAGACTAGTTAAGCGATGGTGGGCGGTTATAGCAAGACTATCGTGTTAGATGTTCCGGGGTAGGATGTATATTTTTTCCATGTCTCACTTGAAAGAGGGTCGAGCTCGCGGTGATATTTTTATTAAGAAGACTTCAGAGAGTACAGTTGTCTAGTGCGTAGGTACTTTTACTGATGTGATTCAGGGTATGTCGGGTCTATCATGGAATGGAGATATTAGTGATAGGACGAGAATAGTATTATACGACTCCTTTAGAGATGTAGGAGTTAATGGTTAGACTTATGAGTATATGGAAAGGTTTTTGGGTGTCCCGATTACATGCTTTGGACCTATGAAAATTGATGACCGACAATGTTAAGGGATAGTGCATCGAGGAAAGCCCTTTTGAGCTTTGTTGTAGGATGTTACATGCATAAACCTTAATAAACGTCGAGAGTGAAGAGACGTTATTGGATGCTAGGGCATAAATTTTTAAATGTTAATTGTTGAATGTGTAAAGAAAACACTTTAAGCTGAGATTTATTACGATATATGGCCAATGGAGCCGAGTAATGCTGTGAAGGAAACACTATGAAAACTTTTGCACCATAAGTAATGGGTGGGGCAGTGTCAAGAAGCGTTAAATTATAATTTATGGGGTAATCGATAATACTCGTATGATATAGCCACACCGAGAGTGCGGGGTTGAGCTTGAGATAAGTAGGTTAAGTATAAGACGTTTGTGATAATTATGCTAGGATGCATAGGCCATAGGGTGTATGGGCATCCTGGTTAGTTTGATTTTCAAAATTATCCAAAATAAAGGAATGTGAAAATAAATGTCTTATTGTATGCCTATAGGGCAGTCAGGAACATATGTGGAAAGGTATGATGGACTGAAATCTGTTTAATAAAGGAGGCAGCACGACTATATGCATATCAAGGATAACTATCACAACCGTGGAGAGCTAAGGGAGGGTGGAGACACATGTAAAATGATAACCCTGGACAAGGGAGAACCCAACAATTTTGGGAAAGTGGAGCAGAGTCTCAAGTAGTCAAATGCCTAGAGTGGGTTATGCACAAATAAGATGTTGATTACAACCAGACGAAAAAGGGCCTAAGGAATGTACAGATTTAGTAGCAAACGTAGGGGCAATGATTTTTGGTATATTCCGAGAAAAGGGGAGTAAGATGTTCCACAAAATGTGAAACGTTGAGCATGGGATTGGTATTGAATAAGACATAGTGAATTACTCTCTAGGTACATCATTTAGGGATGGAAAAAGGTTGATCCGAGGTTATCAACCAGGATTTTTGTAATGTTAATGGTCCCAGAGATGGGATTGATGCGAAAAACTTGTAAAATTCATTTTTGTGTATCCAAAAGCTTGAAGAGGACAGGGTTTCCTACGAAATGTGGAATGGACTGACCAAAAAGGAATAATAGTTATTTCGGGGTAGATTATGCTATCGAGCAGTATGTCCAAAATTTTATTTGAAAGAAGAAGTGAGCCATATCAAGGTACAGTCCAATATTGTTATGAATTAGGATGAGACCTTTCAGTCCCATCTCTAATAGGGGGTGTTAGGAGGCGATGGGGATGAAGTTACACTTTTTGCTAGATGTGTCACCCATAACTCGATAGGTAGACGGGAAGCGACTAGGTCGTAGGAAAAATTGAGAAATACATTTTTTGGATTGGTGGGTAATGGGGAATATTAATTACCGTTGGTAAAGCTATGCATGCTAACTTGTAACAGTTTATTATCTAGGTGATGCCTTCTGAGGCTTCATACGGAATAATTTGGTCACCCATGTTTCGTGTGGTTAAGAGTGGGGAATAGCAAGCTTCTCAGACTCAAGATGATTTATGGTTCGTCGGCAAGGATTGAGTCAATCTACATCAGTTTCATACAGTTCAGTAACGTAGTGAGAGTTACGTAACTATGAATCGATGTTTTGAAGTCCGACATGAGTGGTCAGAAATTATTATGGGTACTTACCTTTGAAATGGGAGGTCATGAGGTTCGACAAGAAAGGCAAACTAACGTCGAGGTATGTGGGACCCTTTCTGATCATTGAGAGGGTGGAACCAACAGCGTATAGATAGGGCTTACATGAGCATCTATAACAGATTCACGATGTGTTTCACGTGTCATTGTTGAAGAAGTACATAAGGAGCAAGAGGGCCTTTTGGCATGTTCCGTTAGAGGATATCGATTTATAGCCAGATATCTCGTATAAGGAAAGACTAGCGATGATACCTAATTATAGTGAGCGTAAGTTGCGATCTAGGGTTATACCTTTGGTTCGAATCTAGTGGGGCACCGTAATGTTGACGAGTCGACGTGGGAGCAAGAGGAGGATATGCGAAAGAAATATCGAGAGTTATTCACCACAAGTACATCCTAATTTCGGGGATGAAATTACCTTATAAGGGAAGGAGTATGTAACACCCCATATTTTTTAGTATTTATTATTTAATTAATTTGGATAATTTTAAATTACATGTGTGTTGTAATTTAATTTAATTAATTATTATGTGTTGATTAAAAATTAATCGAGAAATTTAATGGTTAATATTTATAAAAAATAATTAATAAGTTAATAGTAAGTTATTAATTTTACGTTCTAGCGAGTAATAGTGATGTGGCAGTATTTTATCTCAATCGGGAGTCAGTATAGACAATATTTGGGGAGGATATAGGATATTATTTTAGAGTGACTCATATATCCACGGTTGATTCCGAATGGATCGATATAGTCGGAATAGTGTACCCATGGGTAGTAATTGGGTCCTGGAGCCTTTTTAGATATAACCAGGCCCACATGGGGGTATTCGGGTCATTTAGGCTTGGTCCACTATCCTAATTTCGAGATTAGGAGCATTTAACCTAAGTCTAAATAATTGGGGCAACAGTTATTCATAATTCTAAACCTTAGAAAGTTAGAGAAGGGAGAGGGGTAAAAAAGAAGGCTTTAAAGAACAAATTCAAAGGGGATTCGGGTGTTCTTCGTCCGATTCATCATCTTCTATGTGGAATCAGACTCTAGGAATCCTATATGGAAAGTGGTTAAACTTTCTTTCAATTTAAATTGCAATATTTCGATTCATATCATAATGGGTGTAAACTAAAATCCATTTTTGGGTGGGTTATCGTATGAAAATGGGTTTTTTATGACTTAAATGCAAATTAGTAGATTAAACATGAAATTGATGATGAAATATCATGTAGGACTGTTAGAGTTGAACTCCTATTCGAAATTCATAATTAGATGTGTTGATTTGGTGATGGTTAGATCGAATTTAGGAAGAGAATTGGACAAACGAGAGAAAAACCCAATTCGTGGATTATCAGGTGAATGTGAGATTTATCAATGTTAAATGATGAATTGTGATGATTACTAATGGTGGGAACATATATTAATCGTTAGTAAAGTTTTTGTAAAGAATTGAGTTAGAACAGCAAGCTTTAAAAGTTAACAATGATGGATTTCATAACAGAGTAGGCGAAGAAGATGATTATGTTCCTGTCGAATCGATTCGGTTCCTAAGTCGAATCGATTCGGTAAGTCGAATCGATTCGGTAAGGCGAATCAATTCTCAATAAGGCCAAACTGATTCAGCAGCCCAAATTTGGGGAAAAAAATTTCGTTTATGCCCTAAATTCAAGATTAATAACTGGGGGAACTTTTGTATTATTTTTAAAATATGATGAGGGACACATTTAAATTCCAGTAAGGTACATTAAAGAAGTGGGGTAGCCAATTTGAGAGAATTTAAAGGCTTTGGCTTTTTGGACATATTATGAAGTTGAGAGCATTTCGGATATCGGGATGGGATTTTGGGTAGACTGAATAAACCCGAATTGTGAATCAGTGTGATAAAGATAAATTAGAGTCGAGAAGATAGACTTCGTTATTATAGGCTAATGCTAGGAGAGTTAGGCACGAGATAGTCGGACTTAATTAACTTTAATTATATCTATACAGATATTGTGATAATGTATATATATACATATATATATATATATATTTGCATTCTTATTATAAATATCGGTGTGAATGGTATTTACAGGAATACATACCCCTCTAGTGCTATCATAGGAGGTTGCGCGATGTGGGTGAATCCCTTGGCTAATGAATGCAGGAAGAGTATATTACCCAGGTCATATCGCATGATATGTTATTGTGTGACTTAATTTTTCGAGGTGAGACATTTTGGGTATGATTCGGTCTCGTTTTGGGGAGAATATGATTGCCTCCACTACGTCTGCGATATTTTTACCCCAGCTCGTGAGTGAGTCCGACTTGAGGTAACCGCTTTAGAGTGAGCATACCTGGGATATGATAGCATTTTAGAGAAAGCATCCGGTGAGTTATTACTCAGGAATAGATGGTTATTATACGCGACATATGTGTGAATGTTGTGGTATACTAGTATGTATATAATATGAGTAGATACTTATATATGGAATTAATACTTAAGTGTGAATGTATTTCTTATATAACTAGTGTGAAAATCATGCGATTAAAAATGGGTTTCCTATAAAAATAGTATGAACATTATATAACCTAATATAATTGAACCGATTAATAAGTTAATGAGTAGATAACTTAATAATCAGAGTAAGAATACTCTGGTTAGAGTAGTGCGATAAAAACAAGTGTAATAAGGCTACTTAGGTGGGGTGGCATAACGAGTGAGGTTTGAAGTCAATCATTAGGTGTGCACATTAGATTGGGGGTGAGACTAACGTTTTATTTTGATGAAGGGCTGGCCACCCGGTATTTTTATAAGCGGGGTGTCAGAGTCTGGTGCCATGGGAAGACCTCAGGTTGTAACAATACCTAATCTTCTTATAGCCATTGTCCCTATTACAATACGTTAAAACTACTATTTGCTTGGGCAAGAAGTATTCTGTAATAATGGAGTACCCATACCAGTAATGGGTGGAGGGGAAATCGTACTCTCCCTTCAAGTATCACCACTGTCAAAAAGGCCAATTCCCCACAAGGAAGATTAAAAATGTCTTCCTCCTCAGGGGAAACCCTCAAGACAATATTATCAGGAATACCGCAGTGATCATGAAATTTTTGAAAATTATTGGTTGAAGAAACTTTATTCTTTTGATAACACCTGGACATGGAGGATAAAGAAGAAAATGAATAGGAATATTAAAAGTAAAGAGAGTAAAAACTAAAATCATCTTGGTAACTGATAAAATGCCAAGGTATATGAGAAGGAAACCGTTATACTCTCTCTACAGAAACGTTCCCTCAAAGCATCCACAAAACTTTTCGCGCGCCATCATTATTTCTATTGATGGCATGGGACACACAACACAATGCGAAAGATATGTCCTTATCTAGCAAAAGTAGTGAATTTCCATTTACTATAGGTCTACACTAAGGTTCATCACTAAGTCTTTATCTTTTTGCTCTTATGAATGAGTTGACAATGCAAATACAAGATAAGATACTCAGTGTATACAATTTACAGATGATATTATTTTAGTGGATGATACTAAGACATGGATTAATGCTAAATTGGAATTATTGAGAGAAACTCTAATAACAATAGGATTTAAAATAATCAAGACTGAAATAGAATATGTGGAGTGAAATTTTAGAAGTAATACAAGGACAAACGGAGATGTGGTGAAATTGAAAGGTCAAGATATACCTAGTGATTAGGAACAAATATTACATATTTAACCCCTTTATTTTGGTATTTTTACGATCTGTAACATTACATTTATTCCGAATTTATCTCGTATTTGTGTTACTAACCTTTTTGGTAAGTAATCCATGTTTTGTGTATTTTCCATATGTTTTACAGGTCAATCGTGCAATTTGATGAAAGAGAACATCAAAACAGTATGAGATTTTTGAGAAAGAAAAGTTAAGAGCAAATCGATAATTTTCACTCAAAACTCGGAAAAGGAGCCAATAGAAAAGTTTAAGAGCTCAAGCTCACGAGTATACCGAAAGAAACATAATCTCAATTCAGGCTATGGTGAAGAAGTTATAACCTTTTGAAATATAAAAAAATCTAGGGGCAAAACTATAATTAAGGAGAAAATGAAAAGATGAAGACCAAACCGGTTCGGTACGCGAACTGGTTCCCTTTTGCTAAGGGTTTGGTCCTAAGGGTTTGGTTTCTAGCGAAATTTCTTATCTTTTCCTAGATTCTAGATAATATAGTTTGGGTCCAAGTTACCCTCTTTGGCCAAATTTTGGCACATGTTTATGCCTTTTATAAGTCTAATTAACATTATTCTATATTTTTATGCAACCTATGAACCACAACAAACTGGGGAAGAAGAATTACAATTTTTATCATCAAATTCATTCAAGATTTATTCTTTTTTCGTAATTCTTCATATGGAGTGGATTTTTTTGGTTGCAATTTGATTTCTTTAAGTATGGTAACATAATTTCATCTCTTCTTCAATGTTATTCAATAATGATTGATTGCATAATGATGATTACTTGTGTAGATATTACATCCATGTCTAGCTAAAGTGATAGTGAGTTGGAGAACATGAACCCAACCTAGGTTTTCTGTCACAACCCCGTCCCAAAATAGTAGTGGGGAACGAGTATCTTGACATCCCACTAAGGCAACAAATATTCTGACTTAAATTGTTTCCTTAATTAAATGCAACGGAAATACAATTACATGGTTATGAATCGTAAAATACTGAAATTAAAGGAATTACATCATCAGAGCTTTCTAAAAGGAAACTTCATTTATATTACAAGTAACAACGAGTTACAACTTAAAATGAAATTTAAACATTATTACAAGAGAGCCAAACATGCTCTATATGATATAACAAACTTTTTACTTAAAATAACAAAAAGAGCTCTAAAAGATGGATCTTCCATGTAGTCCTTTTATGATCCCTCCAAGCCTACTTATTTCCTAAAAAAAATAGTTATACAACATCACATAAAAGCCGAGTGAGGTTTAATCTCTAGACATTCCAAGGTTTTGTTCAGAAGATTGATACCTATTCAAATCCAAAGAGTAGACATCTACATATATGGATAGGAATTTGCTGTATAAAATTTGAGATGACAGTATATAGAAATAAATAGCACAGAATATAACAGATACAACAAATCAATTTTAAATGTCTTTTTCTTTCAATCATATCATTTTAATGGCCAAGTACACTCTAATACCGTATTCTTCTACCATATTATTCCCCATTAGTTGAGGGTCAATCGAACTTGTTCATCACAATGCCTTATTTACGGCACACCAGCGATAACCCAACTGGGAAGGTCAGTCAGTAAGAGAGGTCCCTTAGGCCGAATCTTATTTCCAATATTCAATATCATTTTCAAAACTCTTTTTAATCGGTATGTCTATATGAAAAAATATAAACATATCACAAGGAATCAATCATCGGTATCAGATGAATTTTGAGAATAAAATCAGTTCACAAAATACATATAGTTTTCATAATATCATATAATTAAAACACATAGGGAATGTCAGAAGAGTACTCACCTAGAACAAAAGTTCGAAGTTATAGAAACAGAGTCTTGGATCGCTCGTTAATCTTTGAGACGAAACTTCTTCTTAATCTTTCCTCGCACTTTCTCTCACATTTTCTTTGTAAGATTTTGGTATAATTTCGTGTAATGGCTGATCCAAGGGCTTTATTTATAGTTTACCAAAGTTATTTAGGTGTTGACACGTGTATGTGTGATAAGGCTTTCGCTTTGGTAACTCATCGTTCACGTGTCGCGCAACGGATCAGCCTTGCAGTCTTGGTTCACCAAACGGCGACACTTGTTTTACCTTTTTCTAGAGGATTGACATGAGTTTTATCCTTTCCTATAAAGGCGACACGTGTGCAGTGGATGTGCCCAAAAGAGAGAACGAGGTGTAAAGTTATTTAGGGTATAATGGTCATTTTACACATAACAGGGTATTTTTAGTAATTTTACACCATACAATTTCAATATTTCTTAAGGGTCCTTAAAAATATTTTATTTACAAAATTATTATTTTTTTCATTTTAGTCCCTGAAACTTTCTTTATTTAAAAATTAAGTCCCTAAAGTTTCATAAATTTATAATTTTTACCCCAAAACTTATCATTTAGCTTAGGATATGCCATAAGACATAGATTTAATAAATTTTGATGAAAAATGAGGTTATTTCAAAGTGTTTAAGTCGGCCTAACTAGCCTCCCCTTCAACCAATCAAAATATTACACATGGTGGGGTAATAAGACAAATTATGACTTAAAGGATGGACATATTTGCCCTTATTTCGTAATTTCAGTCTAACTTCTTGCTCGGATCTCCGTTTAACACACCGTTTGTTGTGTTACAAACCTAATTCATATATATAAAACTTTTTAGTTTTTCCCTCAAGTAAATTGTTATATTATAATGGTCAAAGCTAGTCTCTCATATGAACATTCCTACCGAAAACTTTAAAATTTTATGTTTGTAACTAATTCGATATTTCATGATTTATGAAGGAGGATTAGAATAACAATAATAAATTAACATTATCCATATCACATATGAAATAATAAAACATTCAAAACTATATATGAACATATAAAACTGGGGTCGTTACATTTTTATATTTAAATATAAAATTCATAATAAATAGTCAATTAATAATAAGAGTTTGATAATTTAATCAGGACTAATATTGTAGATCTCATAACTCCATTTTTCGAAAGCAACCAATGTGTTTGAGAATACAATATATGTATCGATAATTTTATCATTCGCATCAATTAATTTGTTGACTAAATATTATGCGAATTAACACCCACGCGTGTTTGGTGCTTCAAATTAGTTTATATCTGAAAGTGCCCAATATGTGTGTTTTTAAACAAAACCAATTTTCTTCAAACATTATCCAAACTTTAATTATGCACCAAACCAAGTTGTGAAAACTCAATTCTTACTTTAAACCAATTTTATCTTGATTAATCAAAAACATTCATCTAGTGATTAAAGCAAGTAAAATAAAGTAAAAAATACTCACAATGCCGGATGTACGAGGAAAAACCCCAAAATGGGAAAACAACCTCAGACAACCCAAGCCAGACAATCACTATGAACAATGGTTTTACAAAGACAGATTAGCCTTACTCAATGACTCGATCCGCATGGGTCTTGGCACTCCTTCTGATCTTCAACTGTTCTTCAATAGTGCCCACACAGAAACTCCAACTTCCACGATACCTGTCCACAACACTCGACTCCACGAATGTCTCGGTGTCCACCGACTAGCTTTGATTCGTCTACGATGTCGAACAAGAAGTCCTTCTCTTTTCTTCACCGCAAAACCCTTGATGTTCAATGATAGAACAAACTTCTTGGTGCCGCAAGATCACTAAAACATATAAGAATGATATCTCGGATCTTTGCAAACTCTAAGGATTCGTTTATGATTTGTAAACCTTAGAAAACATGTACAAACAAGTTTCTGGTTCGAATACTGTTTTCCAGAATGCACACTTATGAAACTGTGATGAAATCACGCTTTAAATAAGAATAAAATGCCGCCTCAAAAAATATGTCGTTCGAACGACAATGCCACGTCGTTCGCGTGACATAGGCATCTCGTTCGAACGAGATCCTTATATCAATTGAACGAGCTGACGTGGTTTGACTTTCTATGACTTTTTGTTTAAAACGTCTCTTTTAAAAGAGATCCAAATTAGTCAAACTCTATTTCGAGTATTTCAGAATAAAACGTAGTGTAACCTTTAAAACACATTTAAAAACATTTTAAAATATTTTTCTTTATAAAATACATCCTTATCTATTATAAAAATAATTTCGAGCACCATTAATTATACGCATTCATACCTGAGTGGTCTCAGAATGCAATTAACTTTGAAGACGAATAAACTTGCACCAATTAAACTTCGACATGATTAAATCTTTGAATCTTTGTCGAAACGTCTTCAATTTTCTTCAATACGTCATAGACCAAGTGGGATCGTGATAAAATAAAAATCTCCCTATGACATATTACAAATAAGTTTTGTTCACGGAATTAAGTCAAAATAACACAGGGACTCAATTGGAAATTTATGTCCTTACAAATCTCCCCCTTTGAGTATTCCGGGACAAAACTAAACCAGTGAAATGCCTAAGCCAGTCCGTCAAGCCGTATGACGCCTAAATCCCATCCCATAAATCAAAAATAAAAAATACAGGACATGGACTAGTTTATGTAGCACCGACGAGCATAAACTGTCTGAATGTGATGTAGACTTGAAATCTCGAATCGCTGAATCGTACCTACACACATGAAACAGACAAACAAATACCTAGTGAAGTATGGAGGAACAAATCAAACCAATATATATATCCAAATGATCCAAATAATAATAGATACCAATATGAATAAACTCTGAAAAAAATCTTTCTTAAACAATTTGAGCAGCAAAATGATACCAATGTGTAATACCAATTTGTAAACATATGTAAACCAAAACATGCTCAAATCTCCCCCCACATCACATACATCTCTCCCCCTTTTGTCTCGAATAGATAATCCGATGAAACGATAAACCAATCAAAATATCTAGCATGAGAATATAAACCAATATGAATCAATGTGAAATCGCTATATAATCATGAAACAACCAGCTAAATATGATCAAGAAATGACAAATCAGTAGCTAGTAAACTAATGAATCACACAAAGAATATAGCAATCTGATCGGGTGTGATAAATGGAATATATGCAAAAAAATCCAATTTAGAACCAATAAATCATTCATATAAACCAATCAGTCTAGAAACACTTCCAGCAGCACCAAAAATATACCAATTTAAACTAGTGGACTGCAAACCAATCAGAAGCCAAATTTCGGCATGTCGTTCGAACGAGCTAGAGACGTCACTAAAACGAGTTAAGGATGTTGCCCGAACAAAGTACAGCTGTCGTTCACGCGAAATGGATATGTCATTTGAACGACTTCTCGCGACCTGCCAAAATTTCCCAAATTCTGAAAAATATTATAAAATATTGCCTAGTGAAAAAATTTCCACAAAAAAATTCCAGGAAGGGACTGATAGAAGCAAAACATTGTTAAAACAGTAGGCTTTTAACACAAAATGCAAAAACTCATAAAAACTAAAAAAATGTGAGTTACATGCAAACATAGTACCGATGTGCTCAAACATGGATATGGAATGAATGGGCGTGAAACTACAACAAATGAGTCATAATTCTAACACATCGAAATCATTAAGAAGCCCTAATTGATAGCGATAAATCATCAAACTTTATCATAGCCATATGACAATAAAAGTGTGATCTTAATGAACTAAACATACTACATGCACACAAATATAGAATTTTGACGATTCCACAAACAATAGCGTCAAATTGTAATGTTTCAACATTAGGATTAGACGCGCAAACCCGTTTAAATTTTTTAACCCATCCAAACTCCCTCAATAATATAGAGGGATAATTCCCTAATTAGCAATAGTGTTTAAATGTAGAGGGGGATTAAAGGTA
This sequence comes from Sambucus nigra, assembly GCA_949130495.1. NCBI lineage: Eukaryota > Viridiplantae > Streptophyta > Magnoliopsida > Dipsacales > Adoxaceae > Sambucus > Sambucus nigra. The sequence goes on along the minus strand of OX422221.1, from coordinate 78,939,560 downwards.
ATCCTGAGATTAGGGATAATTTCCTAATTGGCAATAATGTTTGAGATTAAGTAACGGAGGCAGCTCAAGTGTGGCAACTCTGCGTGGCAACTCAACGAGGCAGCTTAGCGTGGCAACTCATATTTAGCTTGTTATGTTAGTCATATTGTATCTTTATTTATATTGACTGTAAGCTATAATGGTTGTAATGTTGCAACGAGAATGATAACGAGTTTTTGTGAGGTCAAACGGTACTCGCGAGAGGCCAGGCTTAGCAGGGCCTGGGAGAGATTTCATGCTCTATCGAATGACCTCACCGTGGGAACTTTAGAGGGACTTGGTTTGGAGGATTGAGAAGTAAGGCACCGTTGAGGATCGCCCCAACCATCTTCGATACACCTGGTAAAACACCGAAAGACCCTGATCATGGAACCTCGGGTGGAGCAGCTTGGAGTTCCATCAGGTGTTAAGTTACAAACCAAATAACCCTCTACTTATGTCACATTTACTGTAGGTGATGTCACTAGCCAGCTAAACAATGTCAGACATGCACTTGAGTAAGCCACCGTGATATTTGGGCATGTCAGGCAGTTGGTGAGCAACCTCTGCGACAACAGCCCCCTGACACACAGTGGTTAGGCAAAAGGCATGTCTTGGCATTTAATATTTATGACGTGGAGACAACTAGTGCATCAAGCATTTAATGCTGAGACATAAAGTATGAGGGATGTCTTTCATAGTCTTTAATGACTGAGTTGCCTCAGGGATGGCGTGGGGGGCTATTTAAGGACCCTAGCCACCGCTGAGGAGGGGAGAGAACCTTTTGAATGATCTTTTGAGAATTCAAAAGTAATTACTAGAGAAAATATACACTCAGGGAGAGTTATTGCGAACCAGAGGGTTTACCCACCCACCATTGTTACTTATTACGAAGCTTTCAATACATGACAGAGACTCTTGAGAGTGTTAGGTGTGTTTCTACCTGCCTACTAAGGTGTATTTAGGGTGCTTACTTCTCTCTCCCTCTAGCAAAAGTTACTTGTAAGGTTCGTTACTATTTCTTGAGTTATACACGAGAGTTATGTGAGTTTAAACTGAGTTCAATCTTCATTGTGTTTGTGTTTGTGTTTGTGTGTCCCATCATTAATCCAAAGCTTTGGCCAAGATTATCTTATCGTCACCATACTGAAATAGGGGTTACGCCTCCATCTTATCTAAAGTACCCTCTTACATTTGGCGACTCTACTGGGGAGGAATTTTCCTAGGTAAAGAGTATGGCGCAGGATAATGCCACTCGAAGACTCAACTTTGATGATATCCAGCATTATGAAGAACAAGCCGCGAGGGAGCAAGAGGCCCTGAGGGCTGGGTCTCCTCGAGCGGAGGTACCCCCGATTCCGATGACGTTAGACGTTCCAGGGGCGACGCAACCTTCCACGAGCGCGGGGTTAGGACCCGCCCAGATCGCGCTCCTCATGAGCAAGTTTCACGAGTTTTTGCAAACTCCAGTAGCTTCAACTATGCTGGGAGGATTAGAGGTTAATACTTTTGTAACACCCAGAATAGCTCCACCAGGTGCAGGTATTGCAGGAACGATCCCAGCAAGCGTACCCTCTGTGGTAAATCCAGCAGTGGGAACTTCAGGAGTTTCAACGGCACCACCAGTAACGTTCGTTTCAGTTGTAATGAGCGCTCATCACGTGGCCCTGCTGTTGGTTGCCCGGTGGTCTTGCCTATGGAAGAAATGAGAAAAGAGATGCAGAAAGAGATGTTGAAGTTCATGCGGGCTTCCTTGCGATCAGCTGGCGAAGTGGCTTCAGTTTATGACGACTTCCGAACACCCTATACTCAAGCGTACAACGATGAGCCTTACCCAAAGGACTATATTCCCCCTATCTTTGAAAAATATATAGGGAAAGGTGGGAACTCGAAGGAGCACATTAAGAGGTTTCTTGAACACTTGGGGGCGCATTGCAATGATAAGAAGCTTAGATTGAGGGAGTTTTCCAAATCCCTACAAGATAAGTCATACACTTGGTACTCCCACTTAACTCCCAATAGCATTTCTTCGTGGGAGGAGATGCATGTATTGTTTGTCCAAAAGTTATTTATGACAGAAGATGAGTTTACCTTGACCCAACTCGGTAGGGAGAAGCAGAGACCTGGGGAGGAGGTGGTGTCCTGTGTTCGAAGGTTTAGGGAAAGGTCCCTCGATGTTAGGGAGGAGGCCACACAGTCCAAGTTATTACAAATTTGCGCTGAGGGATTGCTTCCTGAATACATCTGCCATCTTATCAACGAGACGCGTGAGGGGACTTTTGCGGCATTCTTGAAAGCAGTAATAAACATCTCTTTGGTGGTGAGACCCAATCCGGTGGTGGCACCTATGATGTTCAGGCAGTCATTGCAACCCACGAGGTGAGGTCTCAGCCCCCACGGGTAGGGTACGCCGAGGGGGAAGATAGGGGCAAAGCACCGAATAGGGACAACAAGAGGAAGTTTGGAAGGGACAGAGAAGACCTTCCACCATTGCCGTATACGATAGAGGAGGAAGTGAGCTATTATAACGCAATGGTCCAAGGTGGAACAGTTTACGAACCAAAAGGCGTTTCACCAGAAGAACCCGATGCTGCAACGAGGGCTGATCCCAAATACTGCCAGGTTCATCGAAAAATCTAGCATCCAACGGAGAGCTGCTTCACACTACGAAGAATCATTGATAAGTACATGAAGGCGAGGAAATTGCAAATCCCCCCGCAGAACATTAACAATAACCCACTTCCTGCACACGGAGCCAATCCGGTGATGGCCTATGATGAGGAGGCGGAAAGAGAAGGGGGAACGTTGACGATGAAGCGAAAGGAGTTCGATGAAGCTCTGGAACATTGCACGAGGGGAATGGCTAATGTAGTTTTAGCCTACGATGAAGTAAGCGCTAAGAACGTGGAAGACGTATATAGCGTTGAAGGCGAGGAAGCAGACCCGGAGATAGAATATAATGCAGTTTCAAAATCTCCAAAGTTCACTTGGTTCTTCGATCAAGTGGGAATCCCTAAGGAGAGTAGGATGGAGATAACTCAGGCAATTTTGGACATTGCGAGGAGGAACTCAGTACCCTCGCTAAGGTGGAGGGGACCCATGGCTAGGCTGGTGAAGAAGTTTCTATCAGAAGTAACCTTCAGCGATGCAGATAGAGCTGTAAGGTTTCCTCATAACAGGCCTCTGTATGTAACCGCCAGTGTCAACGGGTTAGCTTTGCAAGGACTCTTATGGATGGGGGTGCTTCTATTAATATTATGCCGATTAACTCCTTCCACGCAGCTAATATTCCGGAAGAAAGGTTGGTTCCCATGCCTTTGGTAATTTTGGGATATGACAACCAATCTTCCAAGTCCATCGGGTATGTGAATGTTGGGATCATGATGGGAAATCTGAGTTCCCACATCAAGTTCCATGTAATAGAAAGTGCAACTTCCTATCATTTACTAATAGGAAGAGTGTGGATGCACAACCAAGGGTTAGTTCCTTCAACTTATCATCAATGGGCCAAGGAAAATATCAAGGGAACAGAAGTAACCATTAGGGCTACGAAGAGTCCTTTCGCTATCGAAGAAGCACACTTGGTGGATGCGCATTTTATACAGAGCTGGAGGAAGATGTGCGGGTCCTTACAAGAAGAATGGAGGGAGCATGGGTTCCCTCGATTAGAGAGAGAATGGGGACCTTGAATGAGCAAAGTAAACAGGATGCAAGTAGCGAAGGGGTGAGGGCCGAAGAAGCACATCAGGTGGCCCTTCGACCCTAAAATATCTCGAAGCAACTCAAAGACAGGATAAGGCCTAGATCAGACACGGAGGAGCATGAGGTCCAACGGCAAAGTGTGTTGAATCGCTTCTCAAGGGAAAGAATTACTGAGGATTCCAGAGAGAATAAGAGGAAGGCCGTGGCAACAGCTGCCAGCAGGCAATGCAAGAAAATCATCACAGAAGAAGGAAAAGTGGTGTACCGCTTATAACGGTGTGAACGGGCGACCGAAGAGACTAAGGTTGAGGTTAACCCGGTATATGAGTGTTTCTTGGTGGATCAACAGGGGCAGTGTTTGGTGATAGACAACTCCAACATACAGGAGTTCGTAGAAGACATCGCCGAAGAACCAGACTACATGGCAGATCAACCAAAGCCCTAGGCACAAGAGTTGGAACAGTTGAATTTAGCAAGAAAAGGGGAAGATCCGATGCCTATCTTTATTTCAAAAGATCTAGGTGAGGAGAAATGAGAAGCCTTGGTTGAGCTGATTCGGAAATTCATTGACGTCTTCGCATGGAAGTACACTGAAATGGAAGGGATCGATGAGGAAGTAAGCTTCCATAAACTTAACGTGATGCCCTCAGCTATTCCGGTGAAGCAAGCAACGAGGACTTACAAACCTGAACTAGACTTGAAGATTAATGAAGATGTCCAACATTTGTTGGCAGCAGGATTCATCAAGACGATACAACGTCCCCTTTGGCTATCCAGCATTATGCAAGTGGGGAAGAAAGACAAGAACCAAATAAGGATCTGTGTGGACTTTAGAGATTTAAATAGAGCTTGTCCTAAAGATGAGTTCCTTCTACCCTCTATCGATAGCCTGATAGACGCAACGGCTGGTCATGAGCTGTATAGCTTCATGGATGGGTATGTGGGGTATAATCAGATCAAGATGGACCCCTCGGACGCAGAGAAAACGGCATTCAAAACACCGTTGGGTAATTTCATGTACAGGGTGATACCATTCGGCCTCAAGAACGCTGGGGAGACTTATCAGAGAACGATGATGTCCATTTTTCATGACTTCATCCATAAATTTGTAGAATTTTATGTGGATGACTTGGTCATCAAATTGAGGGAGGAGGGGTCCCACCTGAGGATTTGAGGAAGGTGTTTTCTCGTTGCAGGAGGTATAAGTTAAGAATGAATCCATTGAAGTGTGTTTTTGGAGTAACGAGGGGAAAACTCTTAGGCTTTGTGGTTGATCGGAAAGGGGTGCAAATGGACCAGGACAAACGGCGAGCGATCATAGAAATGCCAAGCCCTAGGACGGCACGGGAGTTGAAGAGCTTCCTCGGTAAGGTCTCCTACCTTAGGAGATTTGTACTTGGGTTGGCCGAAGTAACACACCCGTTGATGCAGCTGTTGCGAAAGAGCACGAAGTTCAAATGGGAGGAGGTTCACCAAGAGTCTTTCACTAGGCTGAAGAAGCTGATGGTTTCACCACAGATCATGGTTCCCCCCACGGGAAGGAACGCCGTTGCAGTTATACCTTACATCTACCACGAGGTCCGTGGGAGCTTTGCTGGCACAAGAAGTCGATGGGAAAGAACGACCAATTTACTACCTCAGTAGAATCATACATGGGCCAGAAATTAGATATAGCAGCCTAGAAAGGCATTGTTTGGCCTTGGTCTTTGTAGCACAAAAACTTAGGCATTATATGCTAGCTTTTACGATTCACATTGTGACTAAATGTGATCCCATTAAGTATTTTTTGGCAAGAACTATATTAATGGGCAGGGCGGCTAGGTGGTTCCTCATCCTTTTAGAATACGACTTGAAGTATGTAGTTCCTCGCGCGATCAAGAGCCAATCGTATGCCGATCTATTGGCAATATTCCCATTAGGAATGTTTGAGCCACCTAAAAAAGACATTCTGGGAGACAACTTACAAGATAATTATCTGGGTGCAACTGAGGAAGAGTGAACGATGCAGTTCAATGGATCTTCGGCAGAAAAGAAGGGAGGGGCAGCGGTGATTCTTTCAAAGGGAATGGAAGAAATTTGCCTTTCCTACAAGTTAGATTTCCCCTGCTCCAATAACGAAGCGGAGTACGAGGCATTGATGCTAGGGTTGCTAGAAGCTCTTCGAAGGGGAATTCGTTCACTCTACATTAAAGGCGATTCGAACTTGGTGATCCAGCAAGTAAACGGAGAATACGCATTGAAGTACATGAACCTGGCCACCATACAGAATGATCATCCAGAGACTCCTCAACCAGCTCCATCGGAATAAGATCAAGAGACATCCCAGAACGATGAATCGCCACCCATATGCGTATGCAACTATTGCCCAGAAAATGGTCATGAGGAACGATACAACTATCGTCATGATCCAATGAACAACTGCCCCTTCTGCGGTTCAATCAATTCTACCGATGGAGGAGGACACGGACTGGAGGGGAGATATTAGGAAGCAGCTGGAGTCTGGCGAGGGGGCAATGGGGATAAGAGAGTTGGACCAATATTTCACAAACCAGGGAAATCTCTACTTCAGAAATGCAGGTGGATGGTTATCAAGATGCATTGGCCCAGAAGAAACAGGGCGAAGGTTAAAAAAAACACATGAGGAGCACTACGAAACAACTGAGGTACCTCTTTATAGGAGAATTTAACGAGAAGGATACTTCTGGCCTAGAATGAAGCAGGACGCGATGGAGCTACAATGGAGGTGCGATAAGTGTCATCTTTTCTTTGAAGCGACTGAATGTCATTTCATTAAAACTGAGACTGATTGGAGGCAACCCTATATTGATTTCATTAAAGATCGAGTTGCCCCGATAGAAAAAATTGATGCAATGAGACTAAAGAGAAGGGCCCCAAGGTTCTATATCCAGGAGGGGAATCTCTACCAAAGGGGATACTTCAACCGGCCATTATATTGCATCACAAAGGAAGAAGCAGCTGAGGTCCTCAAACAGGCACACGACCCAACTCATATAGGAGGGGCCAAGCTGTATGATCATCTGATGACGTTGGGTTATTATTGGACAACGATGGAGAAGGACTCTGCTGAGTTCGTTCGAAAGTGCAAGGCTTTTCAGCTACATGGAAACATGATCCATGATCCATGCCCCATCAATAGACTTACACTCTCTGGCAACGCCTTACCCTTTTCACACTTGGGCATTTGACCTGGTGGGGGCAATACATCCTTCTTTGAGGGGGAAGATATGGATATTAGTCGCAACGAAATGCTTTACAAAGTGAGCCAAAGCGATACCACTTAGAAGGGCAACGGTTGGAGCGGTAAGCAACTTCATCAGAGAATACATCATTTGTCATTTTGGGATCCCAAAGGTTATTCTCTCGGATAACGGGATGCCCTTCGTCAATTCAGAAATAACAATGCTCACAGACAAGTACTCCATCGTTCATCATACTTCAACGGTGGCATACCCAAAGGTAAACGGTCAAGCTGAAGCAACTAACAAAACACTAGTTAATATTATGGCCAAGGTAATGGAGGACTTCCCAGGATCATGGAACGATAAGATACCAGCCGTTCTATGGGCCTATCGGACGACTAAGAGAAAGCCTACGGGGTATATGTCGTTCTCTCTTATTTATGGGGCTGAGGCAATTCTCCCAGTAGAGTTAGAAGTTCCCTCAGATCGATATGCTCTGCGAAGCAGTATGTTCCCTAAGAATAGACACGTACAGTTGGAAGCGTTGGACGAGCACAGGGATAATGCGGTGCAACACTTTCAAATGTATACGAAGCAGCTCTTCAGGGCGTATGACAACTTGGTGAGACCAAGGAAATTCGTGGAAGGAGATCTCGTGTTAAAGGCAGCAGTTAAACATATTAGAGGGCTTCCTCTACCTAAGTTTGCAGCAAATTGGGAGGGACCTTTCATCGTAAAGGAGGCTCATGACTCAGGTTATTGTTTAATTTATAAGATAGAAGAAGACAGACCATATAAGATTAACAACAAATGGTTGAAGGTCTATCACGTGTAGTCCATTACGTTTGGAGTCACCAGTGTACTTAACTAATATGAATATACGAGTTCCTTTTTTTTATGAAGGTCCATTTTATTTTATTTATTTACTTTCTAGAGTTAAAAGAACTACAGAACTTCGTATCATTATCTATGTAATCGACTGTAACGCAAAGAAATAACATGGGAATAAGTTTTCTTTTCCATTCATATACTTTGAGGCATTACAAAAAATGGGAACAATCGGCCAAGGATTACATAGGGAAAAAATGCATATACAAGAAGCTCATTAACCCAGGAGGAACCACAAATCAGGGGAAGAGAAGAAATCTCCAAGAAGACCCGCAGAGGCTGCTTGACAGGACCGTTGGGCGCTGATATAAACCTCTAACCTTGTCTGCGACTGTGTACACTCGATTAGGAGTTTCTCTCGTTTTGACTTCGCCAAATGCAGAGCTTCCTCGAGATTCTCTACCTCTTTATCAACAGCTTCGAGGAGAGGTACTATCTCGGCCAACTTGGCTGCCTCGTCCCTCTAATCCTCCTAATATTTTTGCAAAAGCTCCCGTTACCTGTCCAACTGCTGGTTCTTTAGAGTCTTCAAGTATGCAATGAGCCAATCAAAATAGAACCTGTCACGACCCAACTCCCTCAAATAGACCAAGAACTGATTAAGAACGGGTCTGGTCACATTCATAATCGGAGTGTCTACGATATCAGCAATAACGGTGGCCATACCTTGGAGCCTATGACTTATAACTGCGATGTTGGAACGAAGGCAGTCCACCGTAAAGTTCTCAAGATGATGGCTCACGAGTCGCTCAATGACCAAACGATGGTTGGCAGGCATTTGGGGAGAACGTTGGAGTACCATCAGGCAGAAGGCGAGAAGAGCCAAGTCAGGCAGAGGAGGCTCGCATCCAGATTCACTATCCGTGGAAGCACCTGTCGTGGAACCTTGACCATTATGACTCGCTTCTTCGGAGGATGCAGGAGAAGGAACTGGCGGCGAATCCTCCCGAGCAATCTGGAAATAGAGGCGAAATAATGGAGTTTATTAAAAAATCTTAACAAGTGTTTTCGTTGTTAAGTCACCGTTATAGGTGGAGTTTATTAAAAATCTTAACAAGCATTTTCGTTGTTAAGTCACCGTTATAGGTGGAGTTTATTAAAAATCTTAACAAGCATTTATGTTGTTAAGTCACCATTATAGGTGGAGTTTATTAAAAATCTTAACAAGCATTTTCGTTGTTAAGTCACCATTATAGGTGGAGTTTATTAAAAATCTTAACAAGCGTTTCTGTTGTTAAGTCACCGTAATAGGTGGAGTTTATTAAAAATCTTAACAAGCGTTTTCGTTGTTAAGTCACCGATATAGGTGGATTTTATTAAAAATCTTAACAAGTGTTTTCGTGGTTAAGTCACCGTTAGAGGTGGAGTTTATTAAAAATTTTAACAAGCATTTTCGTTGTTAAGTCACCGTTATAGGTGGAGTTTATTAAAAAAATCTTAACAAGCGTTTTCATTGTTAAGTCACCGTTATAGGTGGAGTTTATTAAAAATATTAGCAGGTGTTTTCACTGTTAAGTCAGCGTCATAGGTGGAGTTTATTAAAAATCTTAATAAGTGTTTTCATTGTTAAGTCACCGTTATAGGTGGAGTTTATGAAAAATAACTTAAAATGCTTTCTTCGATCAAGTCACCCATAAAGGTGGATTTTGAGAAATCGAGAAATATAGAGAAATTAGAGAAGCACCTCAGCAGCAGCAGGAGCAACGGTAATCACCACGGGGGTCAAAACACCAGAAACCGCGGGAGGCGGGCTCATTACCTCGGCAGCCTCAACAGAGCCCTTGGGTGTTGAAGCCTCGAAGGAGGGAACACCTCCCTCGTCAGTATAGGGCATTATGGCAAGTACGGGCGCATCGTTAGAAGGAGATGTTGGCCCTTCGAAAGATGTCCCAATTGAAGCAGCTACTCCAACCTGGGCTTGAGAAAGGATAAGGCCACTCAACGCGAAAGGCAAAGAAAGGTTTGGAGAGAGCTACAAAGATAAAAACAAAGGTTAGATAAAAGGAGTGGTTGTAATGGGACAAGAGACAAACATGCACTTAGTTTACCCCCGTTATGGCACTAAAGAGAGAAACTGCAGCAAGGGGTCTTGACAGTACAGGAGGAAGGAGAATGTTGGCTACCAGCGACGCCACATCCACCTAAAATAGCCCCAACATGTTAAAATTAGGGAATAATCGGGACAAATAAAAGATGCAAAGCTCAAAAAGACACTTACCTGTGCCACACTCTCTTCAACCACAACCAGAGGCAGAGAGACCTCCCGCCCCAAAGGTAACTTAGAGGAGGCTGGAATAGGTGCCTCGGGCTGGCCAAACAACCCAACAGCACCCACGGTGGCATGTCTGGCCTGACGGGAGGAGGAACGGCAAGAATAGATGAGGCTTATTAAAGGAGAACGGGGAAGGGAGGCAGTGGCTGGAGGAGCACCACAACGTCCCCCCACAAAATGACTCACTGGAGGGCTGGGAGGACTGACCCCCATTTCTTCAACTCCCTGCACCAAAGATATCAGGAAATAAGTAAAAAATGCCACGTCAAGAGAAGAATGAGAGATAAAAATGCGCATATACCTCAGATCCGGAGGGAGAACGAGACGATACAACTACTGGTGAAGATGGCAAAGAGGCAGGGACAGAAGGAGCTGGTGATGAAGCACGCTCATATGTTTGTTTCTTTTGGGGCTTGGTACCCAGCGTATTCCTTCTGGATCTCGTGGCACCCTCAATTTCACGCACCTTCGACCTTCTTTTTCTCTTTGCGGGGGGGCTCACTAGGATCCACCACTATTTTTGGGAATACACCCGAAGGAGGAACGACAACTACGCTCCATTCAAACTCAGCATTTATTCAGGCAACCTCGGCCTCTACCCGCCTCCTCAGCTCTTTAGCTAGTTTTGGGGACATAGAAGGGGGAACGTAGGCAATTGGGAATGCCTCTAGTGGAGTCCCCGTTTGACCTTTGACCTTGTCTTTCTTAGACTTGGATTTTCTTGCCCTCTTGGCAGGTGGCTCAGAAGGCCCTTCTCCCGTGGCAGCTTCGGCAGTGGGAACAGACAGTTTGAGGGTCACAGCGTCCTTAGGTTTTGGAGTAGCGGTTGGTACCATAGGGCAATGAGGAGTTAGTTCATGAGGAGACTCCTTAACAGTTTTGCTTAAGGGAAACTCAACCCCAAGCACGGAGTCCCCCTTTAGACCCAACTCAGATGAAGAAAAGGAAAGGACTGGGGGATAGCAAGGAGGGGACTGGATATACTCACGAATCATGGACAACTACTCTAGATGGAACTTCGTAGCAAAGGATGTGGATACATCTCCTTTACTTGTGGCACTCGGGAGGTTGACACGCCCATCAATGGTGGATGTCACGCCAAGCACCGCAGCGGCAGTATAGAAGGTACATGCCTCGGCAAAGGTGGCCCTAGAATGATTATTATGGAACACAGGTCGAGGAGCCCCCTGGTCAAACCCAAATTGTCTGCTGTATCTATCAGGGTTGTAAGGCTCAGAAGCATATCCCCATTCAGTGTACGAGGGGAGGAACCCCAGGTAAAAATAAGCACTACGGCCTGCGAGGGATCCTCTACAATCGAATTAAATCTAACAGTTGTGGCTGCAGTAGGAAAGAAGTCCCAAGTATGGGCGAAGGTGGGCTCACTGTATGGCCTCATTATGAAGGAGTCTGAATGGTAAAAAACCTCCATTATCTCCTTTCGGATCTTCTTCTTGTGGAAACATAGGAGGCGTGGGGGCTTGATAGCCTGGCTCACAGGAAGAGAAACTGACTTCGCAAAAATGGCAAGAAAGCGGGTGTAGAGGAAGCCCGTCAAGATGATGGTGTTGGCAAAATTTGCTAAATTATAGCGGCCTAGTGACCGTTCCATGTCAATATGGGTTCGATCCAACCAAGTGTAGAGGGACCCCTAGGTAATGGCGGCCAGAGGTAGGTTGAATCCTTTGGACAAAAGAATGGAGATGTTTATCAGGTCCCTCCGGGGCTGATCGTTGGGATTTCTTGTAAGAAAGAAGCGTGAAAGTAGTACGAGTATATAGGCTGGTAATTCCAAGGAGGTACCTCTACCACGGCCCGTTACATCACTAGCATCCTTCGGTGTCGGAGCCTCAAAAAAATACTTGATAAGAGGGGTAAAGGTAGCTTTGTTTGAGGGACCGGTGCAACTGCGAAAGATCCGATCCAGCTCAACCCAATCAGCAGCCTCTTCGGCGTCCAGAGGTCCGTCGCGATAAGTATACTCGCCCATGGGATCGAACCGAAGGAGTTCGCAGACATCCTCCAACGTAACAGTAAACTCCCCCCACGCAGCAAAAAAGGTGTGGGTTGTGATGTTCCATCGGGAGACTAGCACTTGAAGGGTCGCGTTGTGCTTTGAGAGAGTAAACTCGCCAAACCAGTAGGCTCGATGCAGCCCAACCTTCGTAAGAGAAGCAGCGTGGGAGCTCTGCATGTGTGTGTGTGCCATGCAGTAAAATGGGCTGGTGATCCCCCAGGTGCTTCAAAGTCGATCTAGGAATAGGAAAAGTCACCACGATCCAGACAAAAGCGCATAGTCCCCTCGGGAGGAAGATAGCGCCACTTTGACGAATTCACTTCTTCATCACCCAGCAGTAATGGATCGAATTTGGATGAGAAATGGAAGGTATTGCACGCCTCAGAAAACTTATCATCTTCTTCTTCAAGATGGGAGTACGACGATAGAAGCGTAGTTATTCTTGACGAGCAGCGACCATGGCAGCGCCGCTAAGGGTGGTGGCAGCGCCAGCAGCGGCAGGGGAGAACCAGGCAAGGCAGCGGCAGCAACCTTGGAAATACTGGAAGAAGATATGAGAAAATGACATAGATGGGTGAACAGGGATAAGAACAAGAAGAGAATAGAACAACCGCAGGTGGTGGTGAAAAAGATAAGAGAAAGAGGAGGCTGAGCAAAGAAGAGGGCAACAATAGAGGTCACACAAGCTTTCTCTCTCTACAAGAAGAGGGGAGTATTGAAAAAGACGAAGAAGACAAAGATATAGAAGAGTTTAAAATTAAAAAAAAAGACATTTGAAGGGTTTCAAACTCGACGGTTAATATTCCCCACGAGCGCATGTGCAAGGGCGGCCCCTAATCATTTCAAATGAACACATGGCACATCGGGAAGGGTCTTGACATCTGAAAAGACAGTGTTATGTCGAATACGAAGCGACGTTTGGGGAATAGACGGGGTTTCCTTCTTAACCAAGTTTCTATTTTGGCGCCAAATTGGTGTCAGACATATCCAATAACTCCCAACGAAAAAGATGTCCCAACGGTTCAAAATGGCCCCTCCCCACAAGTCCAAACGTTGTTTAATTTGTGACTCAGTTATATAGGGGAGAATTTCTGCTTTTTCGAACATAACGAAGCATTACAGGGTAGAACTTCATTTACTAGGAGTCCAAACGAGTATTTGAGAAGGTTAGTAGGCCTTTCGGGAGAATTTCAAATATTAAAGCTTGAACGGTTGAGGCTCAGCACGAGGAAAAAGAGGTGATGTCCCTTCGCCCAAGTCCCAATGAGAATGGCGCTTCAGCTCAGGTACATCAGGGAGAATTTTACTTTTTCCAGGATATTATATCGTTGCGGTTCTAACGGGGGAAAGAAGGCCATAATTTTTTCACCCGGAGAAGGTTCATCGGATTGAGAAGTTTCGTGCAGACATTTCTTGTTCCAACAAATCTCTCCACGAAGGGGCAAATGTAGAGGGGCTTGAAGGTAATCCTGAGATTAGGGATAATTCCCTAATTGGCAATAGTGTTTGAAATTAAGCAACCGAGGCAGCTCAAGCGTGGAAACTCAACGAGGTAGCTTAGCGTGGCAACTCATATTTAGCTTGTTATATTAGTCATATTGTATCTTTGTTTATATTGACTGTAAGCTATAACGATTGAAATGTTGCAACGGGAATGATAGCGAGTTTGTGTGAGGTCAAACGGTACTCACGAGAGACCAGTCTTGGCAGGGCCTCGGAGAGATTTCATGCTCTATCGAATGACCTCACCGTGAGAAATTTAGAGGGACTTGGTTTGGAGGATTGAGAAGTAAGGCACCATTGGGGCTCGCCCCAACCATCTTAGATACACCTGGTAAAACACCGAAAGACCCTGATCGTGGAACCTCGGGTGGAGCAGCTTGGAGTTCCATCAGGCGTTAAGTTGCGAACCAAACAACCCTCTACTTATGTCACATCTACTGTAAGTGATGTCACTAACCAGCTAAACAATGTCAGACATGCACTTGAGTAAACCACCGTGATATTTGGGCCTGTCAGGCAATTGGTGAGCAACCTCTGTGACAATAGCCCCCTGACACACAGTGGTTAGGCAAAAGGCATGTCTTGGCATTTAGTGTTTATGACTTGGAGACAACTAGTGCATCAAGAATTTAATGCTGAGACATAAAGTATGAGGGATGTCTTTCATAGTCTTTAATGACTGAGTTGCCTCGGGGATGGCGTGGGGGCCTATTTAAGGACCCCAACCACCCTTGAGTAGTGGAGAGAACATTTTGAATGATCTTTTGAGAATTCAGAAGTAATTACTAGAGAAAATATACACTCAGGGAGAGTTATTGCGAACCAGAGGGTTTACCCACCCACCATTGTTACTTATTACGAAGCTTTCAATACTTGACAAAGGTTCTTGAGAGTGTTAGGTGTGTTTCTACCTGCCTACTAAGGTGTATCTACGATGCTTACTTCTCTCTCCCTCTAGCTAAAGTTACTTCTAAGGTTCGTTACTATTTCTTGAGTTATACACGAGAGTTTTGTGAGTTTAAACTGAGTTCCATCTTCATTGGGTTTTTGTTTGTGTGTCCCATCATTAATCCAAAGCTTTGGCCAAGATTAGCTTATCGTCACCATACTCAAATAGGGATTACGCCTCCATCTTATCTAAAGTACCCTCTTACACATATTTTCTTTGGAATGAACTAAACTAATATGGCCCTTTTCTTAGCATATTGCATTTTCTTTTGGGCTCTTTTAAACGGTGGCTTTCACAACGAGTTAATTTTGAACTCTCGCATCCCTTTTCCATGAATCACTCATCATTTTTTTAATTCAAATCCTCACGGTAAACAATTCTTACATGCACACTTCTCCTTAAGTCTACTTACGCATAGATGACAAGATTGAGATAAGAACGCCTCACCAAATTCAAATATGCAAGAGAAGTCAAACATCCATATAAACTCGTACATGTGTGCAATGTTGGCATATATACAAAGTTGAATCAAAATGCATATCAACTTCGAAACAACCCCATATAAACAATGGTTAAGATCATTCTAAGCATCGATAATAATGACCAAATGTCCTAGCCACATGGATATGAAACGATGGGGGGTGTCCAAGCACACCAATATGCCACATCAAACATGTAAACTCAAAAATAAAAACCAAAAATCTTTTTGGCTTTTCATATTTTGACTCAAATAAAAGCAAAATCTTTTCGGTTTTTCAAAAGTTTTCTAAAAAAACCAAAATTTTTTTGGATTTTTCAAATAAGACTCAAACAAGTGAAAAATAAAATACAAAATGATACACATGTCATAATACTAGCACTGAATATATCATGAAGCAAACTAGCATATGATAAATAAGGAAACACTACCATCCTTTAGATTTATCATGGGAATAATCAAGTGCACCCAAACGAGAATCATGAAGTTTAATTCCCAAGATTTCCTAACCCAAGTAGGTGTAAAACGAAGCATGGGGGTTTGGGAAACCGGGGCAACTTTATTCCTAAACTTCCTAGGATCTTGTCTAAGGTCATAACAATAACGCCTAAGGTGACCTTTCCTAGCACAAAACGTTCAAGTGTAGCGGTGGTGGGAATGATTACCTATATTTGGCCCTTTTGTAACCTTCCTAGTGTTTCTCACACGTGCGGGGGGAATGGGAATAACTCTCTCACCAAAACCTATAGTTCCCCTATCTCCCTTAATTTGGACGGTGCCTAGGATCTTATCTAACTTCTCCGACCTAGCCTCCAAATCAAACTTGACTCTAGACGAGTCTCTCAATCTCTCCTCCAACTCTTGAATCCTAGACTCGAGCAAATGCCTAGACTCCTCAAACTCTAAAATCTCCTTTTTCAAGGACTCCATCAACCACAAAGGTTGTCTCTCTCTTTCTACAAAAACTCTAGTTTCTCCCTAAACTTCTTCTCTCGTGCCCTAAGATCCTCAATCAAACTATCATTATTTTCTATGGCACACTCATTCAACTTAGCTTGCAATTTTGAGTTAGCCTTTTTCACCTTCACCATTTCGGCATACAACTTATTAAACACAACTTGCAACTCTTTCACATCTATCTCCTCCTCGTCACTCTCTTCACCCTCACTAACATGGGATACACTCAAAACCTCCTCGAAAGTGTCATGAACATGAGAATCGTCATCGCTCACATGACATGCCATAAACGCAACAAAGTTATGATCAATGGAGGAACTCTCTCCCTCTTCCAGATCACTATCACTTAAGGTGGCATTATAGACAATGGGTTGCTTGCCCTATTTCTTAAGTCTAGTGGGACACTCCTTAACTTTGTGACCGTACCCCTTACACCCAAAAAACTTATTCGACTCATCTCTCTTAGGCTTCTCAAACATATCCTTAGATGTGGGATCTACTTTGTTGTTCTTGAATTTTTCAAATTTCTTGGCATCTTTTGATTTCTTTTGAAACTTAATAATTTTTTTAAATTTCTTTGCCAAAAAAGAAACATCCTCAAAATCGGAATCGAAATCCGAAACTTTAATTTCCTCCTTTCGGGTTTTCAAAGCAATACCCTTTTCTTTCTTAGGTACTTGCTTGGAGGTAATCATGTCGATTTCATAGGTTTGTAAGTCACCTACAATTTCTTCTAGTTTCTTCGACTCTAACCTACCCAAGGATTTTAAAATGGTCACTTGCACATCAAATATACTAGGCAATGACCTAAGGATTTTCTTAATGACACGATTATCGGGAATTCTCTCACCTAGGTTAAACGACGAGTTGACAATTTTGGACAACCTAGAATAAAACTCATCAAAAGTTTCAATCTCTAACATCCTAATGGTTTCAAACTGTGTAGTGAGATTTTGAAGCTTCGACACCCTAACCGTGCTAGTGCCCTCGTGAGTGAGTACCAAAATATCCCAAGCCTCTTTTGATGTTTCACAAGTCATAATTCTATTATATTCATCATGTGTGACATGTGAAGAAATAACGTGCAGAACCTTAGAATTATATTGTGCAAGTCTTTGTTCAATTTCGATCCATGACTCAACAACCTTTAAACTAGTGACCTCACCTACAATAGTGATAGGGATGTCTAACCTTTCTCGACTGCTAGCCACACACGCTCATCAATATATTTTAATGCATAACTCATTCTCATCTTCCAATAAGTGTAATTAGTTCTATCAAAAACAGGAGTTCGAGAAAATTCATTATATCTAGAATTCATCTTTGAAAACACACGGGATCACAAAATAAATAAATTATGTTTTCTAGCTCTGATACCAATTTGAAAGTGCCCAATTTGTGTGTTTTTAAGCAAAACCA
This sequence comes from Sambucus nigra, assembly GCA_949130495.1. NCBI lineage: Eukaryota > Viridiplantae > Streptophyta > Magnoliopsida > Dipsacales > Adoxaceae > Sambucus > Sambucus nigra. Next base: position 78,922,157 of record OX422221.1, on the reverse strand, counting down.
ATTTTCTCTGAAAATTATCCAACTTTTAATTATGCACCAAACCAAGTTGTGAAAACCCAATTCTTACTTTAAACTAATTTTATCTTGATTAATCCTAAACATGCATCTAGTGATTAAAGCAAGTAAAATAAAGTAAAGAATACTCACAACGTCGGATGTACGAGGAAAAAACCCAAAATGGGAAAATAACTTCGGACGGCCCAAGCCAGATAATCACTATGAACAATGGTTTTACAAAGACAGATTAGCCTTCCTCAATGACTCGATCCCCACGGGTCTTGACACTCCTTATGATCTTCAACGGTTCTTCAATAGTGTCCACGCAGAAATTCCGTCTTCCACGATACATGTCCACAACACTCAACTCCACGAATATCTCGGTGTCCACCGACTAGCTTTGATTCGTCTACGATGTCGAACAAGAAGTCCTTCTCTTTTCTTCACCGCAAAACCCTTGATGTTCAATGATAGAACAAACTTCTTGGTGCCTCAATATCACTAAAACATATAGGAATGATATCTCGGATCTTTGCAAACTCTAAGGATGCGTTTATGCTTTATAAACCTTAGAAAATATGTGCAAACAAGTTTATGGTTCAAATACTGTTTTTCAGAATGCACACTTACGAAACTCTGATGAAACCATGCTTTAAATAAGAATAAAATGTTGCCTCAAAAAATGTGTCGTTCGAACGATAATGCCACATCGTTCGTGCGACATAGGCTTCTCGTTTGAACGAGATCCTTATGTCATTTAAACGAGCTGACGTAGTTTGACTTTCTTTGACTTTTTGTTTAAAACGTCTCTTTTAAAAGAGATCCAAATTATTCAAACTCTATTTCAAGTATATCAGAATAAAACGTAGTGTAAACCTTTAAAACACTTTTAAAAACATTTTAAAATATTTTTCTTTATAAAAATACATCCTTATCTTTTATAAAATCAATTTCGAGCACCATTAATTATACGCATTCATACCTGAGTGATCTCGAAATGTAATTAACTTTGAAGACGAATAAACTTGCACCAATTAAACTTCGACGTGATTAAATCTTTGAAGCTTTGCCGCAACGTCTTCAATTTTCTTCAATACAGGATCGTGACAAAATAAAAATCTCCCTATGACCTATTATAAACAAGTTTTGTTCACGAAATTAAGTCAAAATAATACATGGACTCAATATGAAATTTATGTCCTTACAATATCTTTCTTTCAATTAATTAAATAGTTTTGGAGAATTTAATATTTTGTGGAGATATCCTACTGTTCATGGGATTGGATCCCAACTCCATTTTCACAAAAATATTTTCAAAACCAAAGTTCAAGTTCTTGTTTTCTATTATTTTAAATTGCTCTTGCCTAATTCAATTTAATTAGAGAAATAGATTTTTTTCCGAAAAACAAAAATCATTTTTTTTTCCTTTCTTGAGTCGAAACCTAGATCTTTACTTTTGCTATTGTCTTACGACCTATTCCCTGAGGACTCAACCCCAACTTATCGGGTTATTACTTGAGCGACCAACTTGCACTTTATCCGTAGGTACACACATAATGCACACATTCTGTGTCTCTTCAAGTTTTTAACACTTTTTTCGGGGAACTAGGTATATTGTAGGTTAGGTCGAATTGATCTTAATTTAACTCTAGTTCCTAAAAAGTCGAAGAAAAACATAAATACAAAAATAAGATACAAATATCCAAATAATCAAAAAAAATATTTCTCTCGTGTCCTTAAAGGTAAAATATTCAACCCACTCCAAATCCCGATCTAATAGTAGAACTCCCTCCTTCTAGAAATAACCAAGATTCTAAAAAACGCGGGGCGTGATCGAGGTGTGGAGGTCAAGCCTTAAGCCTTAGAAGCCTAGGCGGGCCTTAGGCGTAAAAAGGCGTGAAAAGGCGTTTAGGCCTTCTTAATATATTTTAATATTTTTAAACCATAACAAGGCTATTAAAATACTAAAATTGTACATATTATAAAAATATATCTGAATATATGCAAATTAATATACTATTTGATTATTTTGGATGAGATAATAGTCCGATTTGTACAAAAAATTCTTTAAAAGGCGATATCATTTCACTAAAGCATTGTTTTTTATTAGAAAAAAGTGCGCCTTAAGGGTTTTACCAAGAATAAGGCGTGAAAAGCGTAAGGCGGGGCGTTTCTCCCAAGCCTCAAGCCTAGGCGTGCCTAGGCGGAGCCTAGGCAGGTTTTTTAGAACAGTGGAAATAACACTCCAAATTTCTAGGTACAACCTCCGACACTGAGTAGTCACACCGTGAATAAAACGTCTAGAAACTCCGGTGAGGATAGTTATTCTTTAAGTGTGAGTTCAATTTCGGACAATGTTAGTTTCGAAATGGGAGGAAGTGTAATGTCATACTAGCCTATAAGAGACCTCTTATACCTGGAGCGAACTATCGCTCCATGATGCATTATATTCCCGTATGATGCGGGGCAATTCCACTTTAGGAACGGGATAATCCAAATTTTTCCTACTTTTCATGGAATGGAGTCGTAGAAGCCTTATGTCCATATTCTAGAGTTCGAGGAGGCGTGAAAAATGTTTAACGATCAAGATTGCACCCAAGACATTTACGTCTCAAAATTTTTCCCTTCTCACTTAAGAACAAGGCTAAGACTTGGCTTTGGACTTTGGCACTTAACTCTATCAATACATGGAGAGACATGGAAGCTAAATTTTTTAAAAAGTTCTTTCTAGCTCATATGACTAACTTAATTAGGGTTCAAATTCAAACTTTTAAGAAAAACAATAGTGAGACCTTTGATAAGTGTTGGGAGAGGTTCAACGAGTTGGTTAACATGTGCCTACGTCACATTTTTTAGAAGTAAAGACTCATCTCCTACTTCCATGGGATGACACTAAGCTCAAAGAAACTCATTGAAACAATGTGTCTGGGAGAGTTCTTCGGGTTATATGCGGATGATGAAGAGGACCATTTTAATTATGTCGTCGAGACCACTCAATTGTGGGACACATAGGATCCGAACACCCAACCCAGGGCTAGAATCACGTTTACAGCTCCTTCATCATCCGAACATTAAGTTAAAGCCCTAAATTAATTAATTAGCCAAGCGATTATAAGATGAGGTAGAAGCTAGAGGAGAGATGCATATGTACCATCACGAGTTTTAAAGGACGAAATTTGCTCTACTTATGAGGAGGGACATTTAATGAAGGGATCTCCAACGGCCCCAGCCTAAAATTATGCTTAAAGAGCAAGTTGAAGCGGTGGGAGCTCATAAAGGGAATTTTAACACCCCTCATGGGAACTTTTATGATCTCTCGTGGAGAAACCATCCCATCTATAAATATGGGAAAAACTGAATGCATCGTCAAACTTAAATCAACACATTGACCAATAATCGCCACCACTCCCACCTCTTCGATAAGTGCCACAAATGGAAGTGCCTACTCCCACGCCTTATGTGATCCCACAATAAAAAAGTCTAGAGGACAATCTTACCTAATTTATAAAAGCTCAGTCAACAATCAATTCCCAAAATGATTAAAATATTCCAATTTAAAGTCATCGCTATCAAATTTGCAATCCTCTTTGAGTGTCTAAGAGAATGGGAAGTTTCTAACCCAAGGTCTATGACCTCCTAAAGGTCAAAACTGTATGAGCTCTACTCCTAATGAAAACTAAGATCAATGTAAAATGGTAACCACTTTACTTAGTGTAAGAGTGGTTGACTTGTCACCTCCTCCACAAGACATACAGAAAGACAAGGAGATTTTTCCCAGAACATAAGAGATCGAAAATGCCCTCTTGGAAGAGAGTGAAAAATAAGGCACAATTAGGCCCAAAGTGGTAATGAAACCCCCTATATCCGCATTATACCCTCAATGGTTGGTTCCTCCTCCTAAAAGGGCCTCCCGTGATGACATTTTAGATGTGCTTAATAAAGTGAAGCTAAACCTAACTTTTCTTCAGGCTATAAAGAAAATTCCCACATATGTTATGTTCTTAAAGTAATTTCTCATGGTTAAATGTAAATTAAAGGTAAAGAATAAGGTTTTCCAAGCACAAAATATGAGTTCGTTACTTTTGAACAACCTCCCACCTAAGTGTAGAGATCCGGGTGCCCCCACTATTTCGTGCATTATTGGAGATAATAAAATGGAGAGAGCTTTATTATATTTAGGGATGAATGTAAAAAATTTCCCCTATTCCATCTATAGGAAGCTTGATTTAGGAAATCTTAATACCACTAAAATTACTCTCCAACTTACGGATCTTCTATAGAGGTACCTCGTAGGGTAGTTGAGGATGTGATCATCCAAGTTGACACTTTATACTTTTCGATAGATTTTGTCATTTGGGATACAAAGCCCTCCTCCCCATCAATTCATCATATTCCCATTATCCTTGGCCTCCCCTTCCTAGCTATGGCTAACGCATTGCTTAATACGCGTAATGGGAAAATGAAACTCACATTCAGGAATATGAAATTTGAAAATAATATCTTTAGCATCACCTAGTAAATGTGTGATAAGGAAAATTTACACGACACGGATCTTATCAATGAGGTAGTACATGAACACTTTGAGGGTAATCATGTTAATTATCCACTTAAAGCGTGTTTAGTGGTGGCTAGTGAGAGCGAGAGAGAGTACTACGAGTTCAATCGAAAGGTGAGCAGGATGAGGAAGTTGTTAGATGAGGACGAGAGTGAGGATGATGTAAGAGACATAAGTTGGGTCTCCTGATTTGAGGAATTACCACCGATGGAATCCTATGAGGTTCCCTTCGACATTAAATTTCCCAAACTCTAATTGAAGAAGCTACCTTCCAATGTTAAGTATGCTTATTTAGGAGAGGATGAGATATATCATAATGTTATTTCCTCTAACCTAGATCAAGAGCAAGAAGGGAAGCTTATGGTTATTATGAGGAAAAGCAAGAGTTCTTTTTGTTGGTCTATTACGAACTGATTGATTTGTACACATAAAATCCACCTAGAGGAGGATGTGAAGCCCTCTAGGGAGACGTAACGAAGATTAATCCTGATTATGAAGTACATCATGAGAACGAAGATTATTAAGTTGTTGGATATGAGCATCATTTATCCTATCTAGGATAGTAAATGTCTTTTTCTAATCGAAATCATTCCCAAAAATTCAAGAATGATCGTGGTTGAGAATGCAAAGAGTGAACTTATCCAAAAACATACCATCATCGGGTAGCTTATTTGCATTGATTACAGAAAACTCAATGTCAACACTAAGAAAGACCATTTCCTTTTTCCATTCATAGACCAAATGATCGAGAGAGTTTCAGACCACCCATTTTACTATTTTTCAGATAGTCATTCCGGTTATAACCAAATAGAGGTGGACGTGCTAGACCATTAAAAGACTACCTTCACATATCCCTTTGGCACTTTTTCCAATAAAAGGATGCCATTTGGGTTGTGTAATCTCGTGACCTTTCTAAGGTGCATGCTAAGTCTATTTTATAACATAGTTGAGAGAGGCCTTAAGGTCTTCATGAATGATTTTAGTGTCGGTGGACCTCTTTTTACCAATGTCTTGCTAAATTAGGGAAAATGCCATTTCATGGTTACCGAAGGAGTATTTTAGGCCACATAATGTCGTCCAAAGGGATAGAAGTAGATAGAGCAAAAATTGACATAATTTTTAAACTTCTCCCACCCACATCATTAAAAAATGTGCGCTCATTTTTAAGACACGTGAGGGTTCTATCGTAGATTTATTAAGGACTTTAGCTTCATAGCTAGGCCCTTAAGTAAACTTCTTATTAAGGTAGCCCCATTTGAGTTGAACGAAGCGTGCCAAGAAGCTTTTGAGAAATTTAAAAGAATACTCATCTATGCTCCCATTATTCAAGCTCCGAATTGAACCCTTCCATTCGAACTAATGTGTGATGCGAGTGAGGATGAAGTAGGGGAAGTTTTAAGGCAATTGAGAGATAAGTAAGCACATGTCATATAATATGCAAGACAGACTTTAATCGGACCCCAATTAAACTACTCCACCATAGATAAAGAGTTTCTAGTGATAATGTTCGTCCTAGATAAGTTTTATTCATATCTTATCGTCTCACCTATCACGCGGATATTAAATATCTCCTTTCAAAGAATGATGCAAAGTCGTTCCTCATTAGGTGGATCTTCCTACTCGAATAATTCGATATTTACATCAAAGAGAAGAAAGGAATAGAGAACGTCATAGCCAATCATTTATCTAGGCTCTCGACCGATTTGCCTCAAGATCCTATACCCATGGACGATTTGTTTTCGAGTGAGCAACTTTTTCCTACTTCCTCTCTTCCTTGGTTTATAGACATCGTGAACTATCTAGTAACGGGAGTCGTTCCCTCCGATTGGACTCATCAAGTTAAGGGGAAGTTTTTCACGTGGTTGTACATGTTCTTTTACGAGGATCCTTATCTATTTAAGTATTACATGGACCAAATAATTCAAAAATGTGTACCGAATGATGAGATTCATAGTGTCATCCGATTTTGTCATTCAGAAGCTTGTAGAGGCCATTTTTTCACGAAAAAGATAAACGCAAAGATATTTCAATGAGGTCTCTATTGGACCATTATCTTTTTGGATGTGAACATTTATTATCTATCATGTGATGGATGCTAAAAGATGGGTGCGATTACTAGACGTGATATGATTTCGTTGATCCTTGTTCTCACTATTGACATGTTCGAGTGTTAGGGCAGGGACTTCATAGGATCCTTACCTCCTTCTTTTTGTATTCTATACATCCTTGTTACGGTAGACTATGTGTCTAAATGGGTAGAGGCAATAGCTACGTGCATGAATGACAGTAAAGTGGTGGTTAAGTTCATACACAAACACACTCTTTCTCATTTTGGTGCCCTCAAGGTCATCATTACTGACAACGGCATGCATTTTTTCAATAGGCCGCTTGAAAAGTTAATGAAAAAGTATGGAGTTGTCCACAAGGTTGAGATAAATTACCACTCGCAAATAAACGGTCAAGCCGAGTTAGCAAATCGAGAGATTAAAAATATTCTAGAAAAGACTGCTGACCCCAATTATCGGGATTGATCTAACTGATTATTCAATGCATTATAGGCTTATCGGACCATGTACAAGAACCCCCTTTGGATGTCCTCATTCCTCTTTGTGTATGGAAAGCCTAGCCATCTCCCCGTTGAGTTGGAACACAAGGCGTAATGGTTGATTAAGAGGTTGAACTTCAAATTAGATCAAGTAGGTGAGACTCAAAAACTATAATTGAATGAGTTGGAAGAAATATGCAACGATGCATATAAGAGAACCCGTATCATGTAAGAACGAATGAAACTTTTGCATTATCGAAATATAAATTGAAACGAGTTTCATCTGGGCTAAAAAGTGTTCATTTACAACTCTCGTTTACATTTGTTTCCCAAAAAGTTACGATCTAGATGGCCCGAACCGTTCATTGTGAAGGAAGTGTTCCCACACAGTTCTATAGAAGTGGAGGATCCTAAGGATGGGAGAGCGCTTAAAGTTAATAGACAAAGCCTAAATTCGTATCTAGAGGCATGTATCGGGGAAGTTAAGATAATTTTATTGTCATACCCCGTATACAGGAATGAGTAGGTTTATGGAGAGACGTCGTCGCACCCCTGATGCGTATGGGGTGAGTTTTTGTTGTATTTTTGAGTCGTGTGAGTGCGTCTTGTGGTTAGGAGTGAGTCGTGTGCATTTTAGCAAGAGTGGAATTATTTTGGTTTTTTGAGACTCGTCCCCGGAGTAAAAATGAGCGCACAGTGAGATTGAAGATTTTTGATAAAAAAAATGATGAATGTCGATTAAACTTAGTGTGAATTTTAGGAAGCCCAACCCTCTACATGAGGGAGCGTGAAATTTGTGAGGAAAAAGTCGCAACGTAAAAAAAAATTATGTTTCGAAAATCGAACCCTCAGCAAAGGGGTTTGGTCCTAAAAGCAAACCCTCGGAGCTGAGGGTTTGGTTTTGGCAGAGATCCAAACCAAACTAATCCATTTGAAGGGTGAACCGGTTTGCTTTTCTGTGCTGCCAACTCAAAATTTCCCCAATTTTTCCTCCTTTCCTTCCAACCCTTTCACCTTCCCCCCACCCAAATTCATCCTCATTCCCTCCAACTAGTAGTGGCAAATGGGCGGTTATGGGCGGTTATGGACGGGTCAAAAATGGATATGGATAAATTTGGGCGGATCAAAAGCGGGTTGGACATAATAATGTGGGCGGGTTTGGGCGGGTTAAATTTGGGTCGGGTCGGGTCAAACCCGGATCGGGTCGGGTTGACCCGCCTTTTTTTTAAAAAATAATTATTATACCATATACAAATAAATATGGTATAATAATTTTGAAAAAAAATATACAAGTAAATACTTGAATAAAAAAAATCTTTAAACTTTTTAGTAATTTGAGTTTTATTTTTGTGAGGGTCCAAAACCATTTTGACCCGCTAATGACCCGCCAACAAACCGTCTCATTGGATCGTTCAAACCATTTTGACCCACAAACACAATTAATGGGTCCCGAACACATTATTTTGGATGGATTATGGGCGATTTCATCCTTAAGAACCCATATTGCCGGGCCTACCTCCAACCATGAAAATTCATCTAAAACTATTTCCCACCTTCAAAACCTTTCATTTTCCAAAATCCTTATATTTCCCACCTAAACACCTTTTCACTTTCCCACCCTTTCACACCACCTCCAACCTATAAATACCTCACCTCTCCACCATTTTTCCTCACATAGTCAACCTTATCTCTTCTCCTATAATTATCTCTATGTAAGGACATATTTTACATAGTCCGTATTTATATTTCGTATGTCATATACCGTTACACTCGTCGAAGGAAGTTCAAGTTCATATTCTCAACAAGACGGATCCGATTATCAACATTCTTCAACAACAAGCCTTTTTAAGATTGATTTTGGTAAGGTTGTGTTTAAAGTTCATTAATGTTTCATTTAAGTGATGAAATATTTTTTCTAAAATGTTTTTATTAACCTCAGGTGTTTTATTAAGTCAAAATAATTTTTTTAAGACCTATAGACAAAGTTTTAAAAGAAAATATTTTTCGCTTCAGTCGTTCAAACGACAGGAAGAAGTCATTCAAACGACATTACATATTGCACGATAGGTAGCCAGAGGCTCATTTGATATTTTCTTCTAACGATGCTACTGTTTCATGTTTTTAAGGTCGTTAGATAGGTTGCGCGCTCATAGATCGAACGACATTGTGTTTTGTTCAAACGACCTTGATATCTCGTTCGAACGACCCCGTCGACTCAAGTTTTTTATAAATACATGTTTTATGAGTCCTTTTTCCTTACGACGTTTGTTGAACAAAAACTGCAAATCTTCAGAATTTTTGTCTTCACTTTTAGGGCTTAAAAAATTTATTTTCCATTTACAAATCATCCCAATTACTTTAGTGAATCGTTTTGGAACCCAAGACACTATTTTTTTGAAGCTTCTCTTGTAGATACTACATCTCTACTGTTGGATTGGTAGCTCTTCAGGAAGTGGTTGGCTGACGACTACAATCATTGATAAGACTCGAGGGTATTCTTTGCTAAAGAGAGTTGCAGTTCTTATGGGTTCTTGTAGGAGTCCATTGTTGATTTATACTACAGTCTATGTGGGTTTGTTGGGTTAAATTCATTACAGATTTCATTGTATTATTATAAGTTGTGATTTACATCTTATAGTGAAATAAAGGTTTTGATCTTTCGGGGGATTTTTCCTAAAATTTGTTTGTAAGCAATTTGTGATTGTTTTTTATGGCATGATCAATTTATTTACCTAGATGCATATTTTAGGGTTTAATTGATTTGAATAAAAGGTTGAATCTAATTAAATAAGTTTAAATTTTGAAATTTGTGAATCCATCATGTATTCGATATCACCGCTTTCTCACTCTAAGTTCTTCCTAAATTTTTTATCTCTCCAAATTGCCCCTAAGCACTATTTAAAGAAATACAATTCCACCGACATTGAGGAGGGTGATAACCGACAAACGTTTTATTCCACCCAATATCGGAATTAGTGCCAAGAATATTTTGGTGCCCGATGCACATTGCTTATCGATGGGAAAATAGTGTGGAATGTAATACCTGCTGATGTCACTTCTCTTTTCTCTCAGTTTGGGTGGAAGTAGTGGTTTTCTAAGGAATCAAACCCCATCTATAAGACCGTTGTCAAATAATTTTACGTGTCCTTTGTTCGCACTTTCCAAGGCAAATACGAGGCCTATATAAATGGGGTCATCATTAAATTCACCCTCCAAATGGTCAAGTGCAAGACGAAAGTGGGGGGGGGGGTTAAATATTTTAAGTCCTACGTCCTACACCTACCAGTTCTGCCACAAAGATATCTCTTGTCTCTAACTTTCATGCCAATGGGCCCAAGATTCTCCATGGATTAACGAGACCTTACCTTTTGGGAAACTTCGAGCCCGCACCTTCTTGGCCAATCTTATCACTTACGACGCCGTCCTCTTGATAAAAAATGACTCCGCCATCTGTTTGTGGCACGGGACATTCTTGTATTTCTTGTTCAACATGGAGGCAAAAATAAGCCTGGCACATATCTACTTCGATAAGACCACTATCGCGGCCTATTGTTCCCCCGTAACGACTTCCCTTACATACGGCCATTTCATCACCACCTTATGACTCGAAGCGAGGGTCATTCCGTGCAGTGACCAAGCTCGCATGCCAAAGCCTATTAACGCCACATCCATCAATTGTAGCAATAAGGAAGCCCGTAAGCCCCACCTCCCCCCGAGTTAATTTTTTATGAAGTCTAAATGAGGAAGGACGGTGAAAATGAGGGAAAGGCCGAGCTAGAAGAAAGCGAAGATAAAGGGGGAATAGGGGCGTTTTGATGAGGGTGCGTAAGAGGATGACGATCCGGTGGACCCGAATTTTGAAGGAGAATTCGATGAGCACACTTACAACATAGCGGTCATTAATGTCGAATGGATCAAATTGAGGCCCAACTCGATGGGTTCATATCCGAATACCATGACAATAGGGTTGACAATCACTGGGACACTCAAATGACGATGCGGCTCCATGTCGATGTTAACTGCCTAAGAATGAGTTCGGGTTCCGCATTGCCCCACTACTTCATGGACCCTTACGCTCGTGACTCTAACACCTCAATACTTTTGATTAAACTCTTGTGGACTTGTGCTTTTCATTTAGTAGTGGCAAAATATGGCCAAATAATAAAACACTCCATATTAGCTCACTCATCTAAATATGGTGCCTATATTTCAAAGCTATGAATTGAATATGGGCTCCATATTTCAAAGTTATGAGTTAAATATGGGCTCATATTTGAAAGCTAGGAATCAAATATAAACCCAATTTAAAAAGATACAAATCGAATATAATACTCATTTTTAAAAGTTATGAGTAAAATATGAGTTTTTTTACATATACCTCGAATTGTAATACTTACTTTAGTAGAAAAATAATGGGCTGGCCCAACCCATATTTGGTCCGCCCATATTTGACCCGACCCACATTTAATTCAACCCATATTTGGTCCAATCCATATTTAGCCCAACCCATATTTGACCCGTCCAAATTAAGCCCAACCCATAATTTTGCCGGTGCTATTTTCATTATATAGTTTCTTTGTACTTTATTCCTGTCTCTTAAAAGAGAAGTTATGTAATATTCTATTCCTTGCTTTAATGAAAAGTTGTGTTATGTTATATATTGTCTCATTGCATTTTAAATTTTACTTGTTTTATATTTCACACTCATCCTTATCTTATTTATATTTTAGTCCTTTGCATTAAGGACAATGCAAAGTCTAAGTTAAATGGGTACAAGGTCGTCTTTTTAACTTTACAAATTATAAAATACTCCAAAAAAATAAAAATGACAAAAAAACTCCAAAAAGTTAAAAATTTTCAAAAAAGTCAAAAATGTTTTTTTTCAAATAAATAAAAATTTGAATTTAAAGTCCATAAAAATATCACAAAATTTTTATTTGAAGACTCAATTTGTAAAAAAAACCTTGCACTGATTCGAAATTGGTCAAAAATGAAAATTGAGCGAAAATTGACGACTTATACGAATAAATGTGGAGATTTTAACCCGATGAGAGTTTTTTGTGCTTATCCTCATTTTTGAGTAATTAAATCAATGCGAGTTAAAAATAACTCAAAAGTTCTTTCAGTGATAAATTTGTCTTTGATCTCTAAGTCTTCGTTTGATCAGTTACGAAAAATGAATGAGGATGTTGTTTTAAAAACACGCCTAAAATGTGTCATAAATAAAATTAAAAATTAATCTCAAGATGCATATGGTAATTCGATTAGTAATTCAGACATATTAAGTTAGGTCATCATTTGTTCACCCAAAACTATTAGCCATAAATAGTCATGAAAAAATATATTTTTTGAAAGGTAACTTGAGCCTAAAATAATATCCCTTGCATTTGTTAACCCGAAAAATTCAAATTGGCCCGGAGTTGTGAAAATAAAAAAAAATCAAATATTAAGTCCAAATGGTACATGAAAAAGACAAAAAAATAGAAAAAAACTCAAATAAAAATAGAAAAATATGAAAAAAAAAATGAACAAAAGTCCGGAAAAGCACCAATAGACAATTATAAGAAAATTTTCTAACTACAGAAAATTTCAAACACTACCATTATTACCCAAAACACCTTAACCAGAAAAAGTCATAACCGAGTCCGAATAACGAAGTCAATCACAACGTGTAGAGCTAAAAATACAATAAATAGACAAAACAGTGCGAGTAAAGAACAATGTTTTTCCATTTTGCAATGACCGTATTCCGTTCATGAGATCTAATCACCATAAAATTTTTGTCTTTCAATTTGGGCGCGTGAACTCGTGTTCATTACATTTACTTTAAATTTCACGCACACTGGTAGAAAAAACCCACAATTCGAGTGATTCATTTGTGAGTGCATCGTGTGAGAAATTAAATCAGAGAGAATTTTTAAAAAGATCAATCGATGTAAGTTAGAGATTAATTTTTGGCTTCTCGCACACACACACACTATGAATTGAGATTTATCAAATAAAAATTTGTTGTGATTATTGTTATGGAATTTAAATTATACAGTTTTTAATTATTTTGATATTTTCTTTGAGTCATACCATATGGTAAAAAATGAATTTTGTGGGTAAATTCACTACAAACCCTCACAAAACACCACTCGTCCTACTAGGGTAATCTAGGAGTTTAACGGCTTAATGCATAAGATAAATGAAATTGCTTGTCCTCAACAAAGGTATCATATTCCATAGTTATTAAGAGGTATCCTTATAGCCTATTTCTCATTCTTTTACATTGTTGGGGACTAGCAAAATTCTAAGTTATAGGGGTTTGATTAGACATAAATATTTCATATTCATCCCTTTAATTTCGGTAGTTTACGGTCCCGAACATTACATCTGTCCCAAATTGATCTCATCTTTGTGATACTAACCTTTTTGGCAAGTATTTAGTATTTTGTATATATCTCATATATTTTATAGGTAAATCGTGCAATTGGATTAAAGAGAAAGTCAAAACAGTCAAAGATTTGTGAGAAATGAAAGCCAAGGGCAAATCGATAATTTTTCAGCTAGAACCTAGAGAATAATCCAGTAGAAAATTGAAGAATCGAGCTCATGAGAAAACCAAAAGAAACTACACCGCAATCCGAGCTACGACGCAGAATTTATGGCCATTTGAAGTTGAGAAGAAATCGAGGGGCAAAACTGCAATCGAGGAGCAAAGGCAAAGCTGAAGACTAAACCAATAGACCAAATCGATTCAGTAAGTGAATCGATTCGCTTTTACTAGGGTTGTAAACGGTTATTCGAAAATCTGCATCCGTCCGATATCCGAATCCGAATTTGCGGATATTTATCCCAAAATATGGAAACGGATACGAATACGGATACTCTATAAAAATATCCAAGAAAATGGATACGGATACGGATAGTACTAGTATCCGACATGGATAATCCGTATCCGATGCGGAGTATCCATTTTATCGGATATCCGTTTTACCGGATATCCGTATCCGTCAAACATATGCTTAAAATATTACTAATAATATTAGTATTAGTATTACTAGTAAATAAATATTAAAGAAAACCTTAATCGTTTATTCCCCAAAACAAATATAAACATATACTCCACTCCAAATAAAAACACCCTAAAGTTATTATTTTATTGGGTATATTATAAAATGTCATGTATTATTATTTTATTGGGTATATTATCATAGAGTTATACTAAAGTTATAATACACCCGATCACACACAACATTCACCGACTAAAGAACATATACTCCACTAAAAAAAACTAACTTCATTTCATTTCTCTTTCATACAAAACAAGAGAAAAGAAACTCTCATGTGGTTGTTCGTTAGTTTTCTTAATTATAAATAAATGTAAGAGAGAAACAGAAAAGAATATAAGAGAGAAACATAATAGAATGTAAGAGAGAAATAGAAAAGTAAAGAGATGGTTTTGATTGTGATGAGAACTGAAGTTAGCAACATGTATATTATATACAAAATAAAAATGTATACTTATTAAAATAAAAATATAAGTATGTTTTGAACACAAAAGGTCCATGAGGTTATCATTCTCAATAAATTTGATTAATCTAAAAGGTGCATATTTATTTCTACTGTCATGGAATGCGACTGTTATTTTTTTTTGGCTAGCTTTAAACTTATATGGTTGTAAACTATGGATGACTTTAAGCCATATTATCATTATGAAATGATATTATTATTATGGAATTCATAATTGTTGATATTAGGAGGCAGTAATTTTGTTATATATTTATTTGGATTGGATTAGATTTCATTGGATTGGATATTTTAATTGTTATTTTTTGCGATGGCTAAATAATGTAAACGGATACGGATATTATCCGAATCCGATGTATCCGAGCGGATACGAATATGGATAGTTGTTTTAACTATCCGGGCGGATACGGATACGGATACGGATACGGATAGTACATTCAGATAGCGGATACGGATATGGAAAACATGGTATTCGATCCGTATTCATCCGTTTACCACCCCTAGCTTTTACTAAGGGTTAGGTCCTCAGGGTTTGGTTTCTAGAAGGATTTCTTATATGTTTCTAGATTTCATCTAATGTAGTTTTGTTCCAAGTTAACCGCTTTAGTCGAATTTTGGCACATGTTTAAGCCTTTAAGGAGTCTGATTAATATTATTATACACTCTGTTATGAAATCTATAAACAACAACAAATTGGGAAAGAAGAATTTCACTTTTCATCATCAAATTGATTCAAGGTTTATTCTTTTTTTCGAATTTCTTAATTTGGTTTGGATTTCTTGCTTGCAATTTGATTTCTTTAAGTTTGGTAACCTAATTTCATTTCTTCTTTATTGTTATTCAATGAGAATGCTTGCATACCGATGATTAATTGTGTAGAGATTCCATCCATGTCTAGCTAAACTCATAAGTGAGTTGAGCAACATGATCCCAAACTAGGTTTTCAATGTTAAATATAAAATTCAAAATAATTAATTAATTAATTATTTGAGTCTGATAGTCGGGACTAATATTGTAGATCTCTTAACTCCGTTTGTAAAAGACAACCAGAGTGTTTAAGAATACAATGTATGTGTCGATAATTTTATCATTCGCATCAATTAATTTGTTGACTAAATATTATGCAGATTAACACCCACGTATATTTGGTGCTTTGAATTAGCTTATGCTTTTCTTTCAATTAATTAAACAGTTTTTAGGAATTTTATATTTAGTGGAGATATCCTACGATTCGGGGGATTGGATCCCAACTCCATTTTCTCAAAAGTTTTTTCAAAACCAAAGTTAAAGTTTTTTCTTTTCATTAGTTTAAATTGATCTTGCCTAGTTCATGAATTTACTTAGAGAAATAAAAAATTTCCCGAAAACAAAAATCACCTTTTTTTTCTTTCTTGAGTCGAAAACTAGATCTTAGAATCCAACACTACTTTCGTAATCGTCTTTACGACACATTCCTTGAGGATTCAACCCCGACTTACCAGGTTATTACTTGAGCGATTAGCATGCACTTGAGTCATAGGTACATGTAACAACCCTCGATTTTTGGAGACTGAGAAATTAAATTTTGGGAAAATAAAATTTAATTAAATTGGAGAATTTCAAAATTTGGGAATTGAGGCCCAAAAATAGAGAATATTTTAAAGTATTCCGGATGATATTTTTGCGGGTACCATCGATCCCGGAAGGGTCGAGATAGTTAAAATGACTGTCATTGGGTCTTATTTCGGCTCCGGAATGTTTGTGAGCTATTTTGACTTGAATTGGAGTAAACGAGTCATTTAAAGTGCATATTAACATTTAAAGTTGGGATCTTGTTTTAAAAGATTTGGAGGCTTACGGATTAAGCCACTTCTCATTTGAGAGAAAAGAGAGAAAAGCCCTAGAGGGAGAAAGAGAAGGAAAGAAGAAGAAAAGAAGAGAGAGAGGTAGAAAGCTTGGAGATTCCGGCCCAAAACCGCGACATCGAGGACGATCCAACCTCTACAAATCTGAGGCAAGTGTTTAATCTTGCTAAATAGCTATTTGTGTATTTCATTTCATAATTTGTGGGGTAAAGAAATGGATTTTTGGGTATAATACCAAAACCTAGATTTTTTGGTTTAAATCTTGAAATCAATGTTATTATATGGTCTAATCACATATAAATGGCTGGGATGAGATGTAGGATGGGTTTTGTTGTTAATAACATTATTGGTTTAAAGATTTGGGGACTTAGTGATGATATTTGGGTATTAATTTCGTGGGTTTGCTGAAATAAGGAAATCGGCCAGCATAACTGGTATGGCCGGTCGACCGCGGTCTGAGGACCGATCGACCGCGCCTTAAGGAAAAGCCTACTGCATTTCTTCGTAGGCAAAATTTGGACCCGCAGTCGACCGGGGGTATGGGACCGGTCGACCGGTCCCCTGTTTTTAGCCCAAAACTTGGATTTCTTCTCCCCCTTTTCTTTTGGAGTTTATTCTTAGGGGCTTCCTTAATGGGCTATTTTATGGGTTTCCTAAGATGACTTCTAGCCCTTTTTGGTTGGGTTTATTGATTTGGGGTTCTCTCTTATAAAGTAAGAGATATCTTTTGGTGACTTATAGGGGGTCTCTCACTTAGTATCCAATAGTGGGAACTTCTTGGAATCATTGGATAAGAAATATCCATGTATGTTGTGAAATTTCTAGGCCGACATTTATGTCAAATCCTTATAAGGATAGGATATTGTTAAGTTACAGATTGGGGCCATTTGGAAGAGAGTGTTCGCATACTCTTTAAAGAGTGAGGGGTCTTATATCCTTATAAATGTTTAGGCTAAGGAACAATTGATAACTCTATACGAGTAAGGGTTACCGAGATTTATTCGAACCATAGGTGACTTTGGGAACGGCCTGAGATCGTACTATCGACTAGAATAAGCAGTAGCATAAATTCTAGTTAGGATAGTTTACACGTAATTATGGGGATATGACCATTGAGATTCCAATACTTGAAATGAGGTTGGAATAAATTGAGGCTTTAGACTATTAAGTCATGTGTGTGTGCCTATGGTTAAATAGTACTAAGGTAATTATGTACTTTTGAATATGGATGAAATGTGTAGTGATGGATTCCTACACAAACTCTTGGGTGATAACCCTAATGTTGAATATATATGTATAGATATATACATATGGTTTTGGGAGACTATTCATCATAGGAAAAATGATTGAATATGTTTCAAGTGAGGGATTGTATTCACATATCGAGGTACATTTAATGGAAATTGTGGTGACGGCTTGTATATTGAGGATTATGTATACTTATAGCCGGGTTTATATGTCTTATACATATAAACGAGAATTAGTTTGTATATATATTGATATAGCGATGTGTGAATATATGTACATATATCTATGTATGAATGTGAATATATGGATATATTTATGTCGTGGACATACATGGTATGGATATTTAAACCGTATATGATGGTTTATTATATTGGAACATATGATGGGATCATATGGATGTATGTATATTGCGTATGTGAGCGATATATATACTTATGTGGTTAAGCATACCCCGCTCATGCTATCATTGGGAAGTTTCCGCGCAGAGGGTGAGCATCCTGGCATATAGAGCAAGGTGTGGATATTCCCCAGGTCATAGTCGTCCCTTGTGTTATTATACGATATAGATATATATTTTGGGATGAGACGTGGTGGGTATGTGTCGTCTCATTGCCGGTTGGAACTATGACCGCTTCCAGGGAGGTCGTGTGTGTGAGTTACCACGAGGTGGGTGTCGTTGATCCCCACCAGGTGGTCCCCAGTTGTTACGTGAGCCGGACTCTGGGAAGATGATAGAATTGATGCAGTTTTATCGGCGCTATATATTTAGCCGGGTATTATATGTGCATGGCCTTTGTACATCATATATGGTATGTACACTTGGTCATGGGTATGGATGATGGCATGTATATATATATGGTGAGAATAAAATACCTATATATATATTTATATATCCTAGATGAAAGGATATGGTATTTCTATGGGGCGCATCTTGGATGATTATGGTGTATTAGGTTATTTGAGGGTTGATGTATCGCATTTAAGAAATACTTCGGTTACATCATCCCAAAGATATTATTGGAGATTTTTAGTTGTTTTCACATTGTAGTTTAAAAATTTAGCAGTAATGGTAGTATTAAATTGTATGTTAAGGATTATGGATCTCTAGGATCGACATTTCCCAGGAGTAGTGTAACGAGGTGGTTCCTTGTTTGGATTTCGCTTTGCGAGACACCTCACGCACGAAACGCAGTGCCATGTCGAGATTTGAGAGAAGTAATTCTATCTGTGGCATCTCGGATCTCTGGTCTTGACCTTGTCAGGAGTAGTGTAACAGGGCGGTTCCTTGTTTGGATTTCTCTTTGCGAGACTCCCCACGCACGAAACGTAGCACAATTTTGAGATTAGAGAGAGGTTTTGCCAATATTCGATGTGCATGATATTTAGAAATAAATTCTTATATTTTAGCCTATATATATGTATATATATATATATATAGGGGTAACGTATTAAGTATTATAATTCATTATAATTATAAATCGGAATCCATTAGGCCTATTGTGGCATAATTGTTGTTATCATAATCTAGTAGAATTAGAAAGGGTGGATCCTTAGATTATGTCGGGAAAGTAGCTCTCGTGGGTATAGGCTAGGCCTATGATAAGTTAGGTTGTCCTAATAACATTGGGGGTAATTTAACTAAAACTTGAGGACGCGAATAGGTGCGCGCCTTTAGATGAGAGGTGAGTTGAGGTTTCATGAGAGTGCGGTCTCACTTTAATTATGAAATAAGTGTACCGATAATTATTATGCATGGTTAAAACACTTGCTAAATATTTTTCACATTCGGGTCTCTGACCCGTTTACTTTTCTCTCCTCCTTGTATATATATATATTACCTCAGGTATCCTACCGCATGGATGCCGGATGACTTTCTATCCAGAGTCTTGGGAGCCGTGACAGGTGCGGACTGTTGCGGGATGTTTCATGTAGCCTCTTCCTACTTCTTTAAAATTCTAGGTAGGATTCAAGTTGTATATCGGGTTTGTACCCAAGGGATATTTATATACATGTTTATATTTATTCCATTTCAGCTATTGTATTGGCTGTGACCCGACAGCTTATTCGGGTCTACTTGTTTAGTACATCTTGTTGTAGTTATTTATTTCATTTTCTTTCTAGCATTTTATTTACCATAGTTCTTGTATGCATCTTACTTTTCTTCATTAGTAGTGTTAGTTGGTTGGTTGTTGCACATTCTATTTAAATTTTCATATCCCGCTTATGTGATTTCGGGTAGTTAGTCCTATATTGTATAGTACCGACAGTTGATGTTGAGACTGGACCATCTGAAACTCCTGATTCACTATAGTATAGGGCTGGCCACCCGTTATTATATTAGGCGGGTTGTGACAGATGGTATCAGAGCATCAGGTTCTACAGTCCTTAGGATCTGTGCGAGTTATGGATTCTTCCGTTAACGTTCTTGACATAAAGCCCTATAAATAGGACTGTTGTGTTCACTGCGTTGTTTTCTTCTGTGAAGTATATTCACTTTATTGGCGTTCTGATAACAGTTGCTCTTGTTTCATTTCAGACGTCGCCTCGATTTTGTCGTCTAGGAAAGGATAAGATTAGAAGTACCATACCAATAGCATGTTTTGGGTACGCTTTGATCGGGGGTATTTATTTTTCCCCGATTTCGGAGGATTTATTGAGGAGATTTCTAGCAGTGGTTCGAGGTGATTTATCGGCAGTCGAGTAAGAAATGAAAATTTACTCGATTGGCGAATCTTGGTCTTAGTAAGGAAAGTTAGAGGAGAGGCATGTAGTGTAGTCCTTGGGAGGT
This sequence comes from Sambucus nigra, assembly GCA_949130495.1. Lineage (NCBI taxonomy): Eukaryota > Viridiplantae > Streptophyta > Magnoliopsida > Dipsacales > Adoxaceae > Sambucus > Sambucus nigra. Next base: position 78,901,668 of record OX422221.1, on the reverse strand, counting down.
TTAGATTGAGAATCTGTTAACCTTAGTTAGGAAACCTAATGTGGTGACTCTTACCGAGGTGAGGTTGGTGTAGTTATCCCAATAGCAGGAGTATCGCCTTCTAAGATGAGGGGGAAATGCCTTTGGAGACTCAGTTTCGTTGAGTAGGACGGAGGGAGTTTTTGGCAGTTGCAATCGCGCCTTGCCCTTCAATATGGTTAGGAAGGGTTCTGAGAAAGATGTTTCTCTTGTGAAGAAATAGGCTTAGGGATAATGATTGTCCTAGAAGAAGTTGAGGACCTTGAGTTGAGATTCTAGGACAAGGGGAAACCCTTGAGTTACGGAAATGTAAGGTATAATACCTTTCTTTGGGTTTAAGTTACGCTTGTGCGATATTGGGAACGTCGCGTGTGAGGGGTGATGAGTAGCTATCCGCTATACCGCTAGGGTGTATGGAATTTTCCTAGAGGAGGAAGTGAGCAAGTGTGGCCTTTATATGGCATTTTTGGAGATGATACACCTATTCATAACTGAGAGGTTCGGAGTTTGGTAGACTTATGTGGAGCGGATAGTTTAGCTCATAGTTGTGCTAGTTTTGAGAACTAGATATTGGTTAGCCATATTGTATTTATTGAAGCCTTGTGTTTTAAACATAAGGTGCTTGTTTGGCGTGTCGAAAGACGCGGAATATATTTATATCGTATTATTGTATAGGCCTTCGGGCGATATCTAAAAATATGGAAATCTTTCTTTTTATAAAACCTTAACCCTGGTTCAACTAATCTCAATCCCCGACCTAGCTACACAGTAGTGTATTGGGAGGGTTCCTTGTTTGGATTTCGCTTGCGAGACCTCCCCCGCACGAAGGTGGCTAGTGTCAGGAATTGAGGAGAGTTCTACCATTGGGAAATTTTAAACTTTTATATATTTAGTATGTTGTAATAGATCATATTGCTAAGAGTTATGTTGTGATTTGAGGCTAATGGAGCCTGATCATGATTTTTCGAGTGGAAACTCGGATACGGGGTGTATGGGCGCCCTGGGTAGTAGTTGCTTTACAACTATATGGTTCGACATGAGAACCAGGAAGGATCGGTATAGTGATCCTAAGGATTGATGTGAGAACTAGATGATATTGAGGTCCTAGGCATGTCTTAAATTTCGTGGACGAAATTTTTGTAACGGGGGAAGTGTGTAACAACACTCGATTTTTGGAGACTGAGAAATTAAATTTTGGGAAAATAAAATTTAATTAAATTGGAGAATTTCAAAATTTGGGAATTGAGGCCCAAAAATAGAGAATATTTTAAAGTATTTCGGATGATATTTTTGCGGGTACCATCGATCCCGGAAGGGTCGAGATAGTCAAAATGACTGTCATTGGGTCTTATTTCGGCTCCGGAATGTTTGTGAGCTATTTTGACTTGAATTGGAGTAAACGAGTCATTTAAAGTGCGTATTAACATTTAAAGTTGGGATCTTGTTTTAAAAGATTTGGAGGCTTACGGATTAAGCCACTTCTCATTTGAGAGAAAACAGAGAAAAGCCCTAGAGGGAGAAAGAGAAGGAAAGAAGAAGAAAAGAAGAGAGAGAGGTAGAAAGCTTGGAGATTCCGGCCCAAAACCGCGACATCGAGGACGATCCAACCTCTACAAATCTGAGGCAAGTGTTTAATCTTTCTAAATAGCTATTTGTGTATTTCATTTCATAATTTGTGGGGTAAAGAAATGGATTTTTGGGTATAATACCAAAACCTAGATTTTTGTGTTTAAATCTTGAAATCAATGTTATTCTATGGTCTAATCACATATAAATGGCTGGGATGAGATGTAGGATGGGTTTTTTTGTTAATAACATTATTGGGTTAAAGATTTGGGGACTTAGTGATGATATTTGGGTATTAATTTCATGGGTTTGCTGAAATAAGGAAATCGGCCAGCATAACTGGTATGGCTGGTCGACCGCGGTCTGAGGACCGATCGACCGCGCCTTAAGGAAAAGCCTACTGCATTTCTTCGTAGGCAAAATTTGGACCCGCAGTCGACCGGGGGTATGGGACCGGTCGACCGGTCCCCTGTTTTTAGCCCAAAACTTGGATTTCTTCTCCCCCTTTTCTTTTGGAGTTTATTCTTAGGGGCTTCCTTAATGGGCTGTTTTATGGGTTTCCTAAGATGACTTCTAGCCCTTTTTGGTTGGGTTTATTGATTTGGGGTTCTCTCTTATAAAGTAAGAGATATCTTTTGGTGACTTATAGGGGGTCTCTCACTTAGTATCCAATAGTGGGAACTTCTTGGAATCATTGGATAAGAAATATCCATGTATGTTGTGAAATTTCTAGGCCGACATTTATGTCAAATCCTTATAAGGATAGGATATTGTTAAGTTACAGATTGGGGCCATTTGGAAGAGAGTGGTCGCATACTCTTTAAAGAGTGAGGGGTCTTATATCCTTATAAATGTTTAGGCTAAGGAACAATTGATAACTCTATACGAGTAAGGGTTACCGAGATTTATTCGAACCATAGGTGACTTTGGGAACGGCTTGGGATCGTACTATCGACTAGAATAAGCAGTAGCATAAATTCTAGCTAGGATAGTTTACACGTAATTATGGGGATATGACCATTGAGATTCCAATACTTGAAATGAGGTTGGAATAAATTGAGGCTTTAGACTATTAAGTCACGTGTGTGTGCCTATGGTTAAATAGTACAAAGGTAATTATGTACTTTTGAATATGGATGAAATGTGTAGTGATGGATTCCTACACAAACTCTTGGTTGATAACCCTAATGTTGAATATATATGTATAGATATATACATATGGTTTTGGGAGACTATTCATCATAGGAAAAATGATTGAATATGTTTCAAGTGAGGGATTGTATTCACATATCGAGGTACATTTAATGGAAATTGTGGTGACGACTTGTACATTGAGGATTATGTATACTTATAGCCGGGTTTATATATCTTATACATATGAACGAGAATTAGTTTGTATATATATTGATATAGCGATGTGTGAATATATGTACATATATCTATGTATGAATGTGAATATATGGATATATTTATGTCGTGGACATACATGGTATGGATATTTAAACCGTATATGATGGTTTGTTATATTGGATCATATGATGGGATCATATGGATGTATGTATATTGCGTATGTGAGCGATATATATACTTATGTGGATAAGATACCCCGCTCATGCTATCATTGGGAAGTTTCCGCGCAGAGGGTGAGCATCCTGGCATATAGAGCAGGGTGTGGATATTCCCCAGGTCATAGTCGTCCCTTGTGTTATTATACGATACAGATATATATTTTGGGATGAGACGTGGTGGGTATGTTTCGTCTCATTTCCGGTTGGAACTATGACCGCTTCCCGGGACGTCGTGTGTGTGATTTACCACGAGGTGGGTGTCGTTGATCCCCTCCAGGTGGTCCCCAGTTGTTACGTGAGCCGGACTCTGGGAAGATGATAGCATTGATGCAGTTTTATCGGCGCTATATATTTAGCCGGGTATTATATGTGCATGGCCTTTGTACATCATATATGGTATGTACACTTGGTCATGGTTATGGATGATGGCATGTATATATATATGGTGAGAATAAAATACCTATATATATATTTATATATCCTAGATTAAAGGATATGGTATTTCTATGGGGTACATCTTGGATGATTATGGTGTACCAGGTTATTTGGGGGTTGATGTATCGCATTTAAGAAATACTTCGGTTACATCATCCCAAGGATATTATTGGAGATTTTAATTTGTTTTCACATTGTAGTTTAAAAGTTTAGCAGTAATGGTAGTATTAAATTGTATGTTAAGGATTATGGATCTCTAGGATCGACATTTCCCAGGAGTAGTGTAACGAGGTGGTTCCTTGTTTGGATTTCGCTTTGCGAGATACCTCACGCACGAAACGCAGTGCCATGTCGAGATTTGAGAGAAGTAATTCTATCTGTGGCATCTCGGATCTCTGGTCTTGACCTTGTCCGGAGTAGTGTAACGGGGCGGTTCCTTGTTTGGATTTCGCTTTGCGAGACTCCCCACGCACGAAACGTAGCACAATTTTGAGATTAGAGAGTGGTTTTGCCAATATTCCATGTGCATGATATTTAGAAATAAATTCTTATATTTTAGCCTATATATGTATATATATATATATATAGGGGTAACGTATTAAGTATTATAATTCATTATAATTATAAATTGGAGTCCATTAGGCCTATTGTGGCATAATTGTTGTTATCATAATCTAGTAGGATTAGAAAGGGTGGATCCTTAGATTATGTCGGGAAAGTAGCTCTCGTGGGTATAAGCTAGGCCTATGATAAGTTAGGTTGTCCTAATAACATTGGGGGTAATTTAACTAAAACTTGAGGACGCGAATAGGTGCGCGCCTTTAGATGAGAGGTGAGTTGAGGTTTCATGAGAGTGCGGTCTCACTTTAATTATGAAATAATGCACCGATAATTATTATGCACGGTTAACACACTTGCTAAATATTTTTCACATTCGGGGCTCTGACCCGTTTACTTTTCTCTCCTCCTTGTATATATATATATATATTACCTCAGGTATCCTACCGCATGGATGCCGGATGACATTTATATCCAGAGTCTTGGGAGCCGTGACAGGTGCAGACTGTTGCGGGATGTTTCATGTAGCCTCTTCCTACTTCTTTAAAATTCTAGGTAGGATTCAAGTTGTATATCGGGTTTGTACCCAAGGGATATTTATATACATGTTTATATTTATTCCATTTCAGCTATTGTATTGGCTGTGACCCGACAGCTTATTCGGGTCTACTTGTTTAGTACATCTTGTTGTAGTTATTTATTTCATTTTCTTTCTAGCATTTTATTTACCATAGTTCTTGTATGCATCTTACTTTTCTTCATTAGTAGTGTTAGTTGGTTGGTTGTTGCACATTCTATTTAAATTTTCATATCCCGCTTATGTGATTTCGGGTAGTTAGTCCTATATTGTATAGTACCGACAGTTGATGTTGAGACTGGACCATCTGAAACTCCTGATTCACTATAGTATAAGGATGGCCACCCGTTATTATATTTGGCGGGTTGTGACAGTACACACATAGCACACACATATTGCGTTGTGTCACCTAAAAATGATCATTTTCATTATTTAGGCTCAATTATTAAAAAAATGTGGAGATATTAGGGATGATGTTACACATAGGATTAAAGCAAGTTGGGTTAAGTGGATAAGTGCAACCAAAGTATTGTGTTCTAGACTTATACCTTTGAAGTTAAAAGGAAAATTTTACAAGACGACTATTATACCCGCTATATTATATGGGAGAGTGTTGGACGACCAAAAAATAAAATGTATAGAAAATGAGCGTAGTGGAGATGCAAATGAAAAAGATAGATTTGTGTTGAAACTCAAAAGGATAAAATTATAAATGAAAAAATTTGTGAAATAATAAACATATATTCTATAGACGATAAACTGAGAAAAAATCGTCTTGAATGGTTTGCACACGTCAAAAGTAGATCATGGATGCCCCCGTAAGGAAGAGTGATTTATTTAGTAATTATGGTAATACAAGGGGTAGAGATAAACTTAAATCGACTTAGTAGTGTTGGAAAATTGGACTTGAATTGGGTTTTAGAAACCTGTCCAGAATTTTTGAACAGAATTTTGCGCAACTTTGAGCTCAAATTTAGGTGGAACCCACACTACGAAAATTGTGGGACCATATACGAACGTGTTCACCTCCGCAAGAAGATTAACGTAGTATATTCATACGTCCAATTTTAATAAGTTATGAATGATAAATATGTCCCCAAAGTGACTCACAATGCAATGAAAGTTAATGAATTGGGTGTGTTTTAACTCTTGTCCCACATTGGAAGAGTAGTGGAAATTTGATGAGTTAATAACACCCCAACTATGGACTAAGGCTTGGATGCCTTGGGGTATCCCAACTCTTTGAAGGGGAGATGACCTAAGCTATGCACGGGTTGACTTTCGGTCAAAAGTCCACGTGCGCGTCCGTCCGGCCGGCTCGGCTCGGTTCGGTTCGGGCTTGGGATTGGGCTTATAAAAATCTCCTACATTTTTTGGCCGAATTTATTTAACTTTCTCGGCTTTAATTATTAATTAATTACGAAATTGATTAATTAATTAATAAATTGTTGGCAGTTATTGCCAACAGTCAACAGTTAATTTCGTTTAACTGATTAACTGTTTTTGACATTTAATTTCGGTTAACTGTTCCAAAAATTCTGAATAATTCCGAATTTATGCTGCATCTTTTTCCAGAAAAATACAAACTTTTCTACTGCTACTGCATACATTCCTGCATATCATTATTTGGTCTGGTTGAATATAAACACAGAATTTGAGTTCGTTGTAATTAATTATTGTCGTGCTACATAATTAATTGGAAAATCCGTTCTATCTTGGGAGACAATATTCATCAACCTCGGAGCACATTGGAGGGAATAAATTGTCTTAAGGAGACTGTTCATAACAGGGCTCGGATTTATCTTTAATTCTTTTATTATTTCTGCAAATTCAAGTAAGTGTTTCATTTCTGTAATTCCGTTTTAATTCTGTAATTATATTAATAATTCATAATTATGTACAATTGTTATTTATAAATAGTAGACATAACAATCTTAAGACAATTTATAAAGTTCTACTGTTTTTTAGTGTAGAGAATTTTTTTTATTACAGAAATTTATTTGTTGAAAATAAATCTGTTTTGATAGAATAAAATGAATTAAGTTATTATTTTATTGTAGAAATTAGTAAAACAGTTTTGATATAGAAATTAATTTCTATACTGTTTTTATATTCTGTTTTAGAAAATAAAATTTTATTTGTGTATTCTTGTTAAAATCTGTTTATGTAAAAATTTTAATCTTTAAATTATAATTCTGTTTTGTACAGAATTCTTTTTATTATTAAAAATTAGTGTGACACAGATTTTATATTTAATTCTGTTTTGTACGGAATTCTGTTTATATTATAGTTTAATTCTGAATTTTATTTGGAATTCTTTTAGAATTCATTTATTGTGAATTATATTTGGAGGAAATTGGTGCACAGAATTTTGTATTCTGTTTTGGTTAATTCATTACATATGAATTTTATCATTGATAAAAATTCTGTTTTTGTAACAGAAATGGAATCGCAAAGTACGAACACTACTCCTACGAAAATGATTGTCACCAACACAAATGTGACTGCACCCGTATCTATGCCACACGGAGAGAAACCGGAAAAGTTCATTGGTGCTGACTTCAAACGTTGGCAAGGACAAATGTACTTCTATCTCACTACTTGACAACTGAGCAGGTTTGTATATGAATATTGCCCCTCTATTCAAGAGGGAGATGACGCTGAAAAGGTTGCTGTTGTCGATGCTTGGAAGCATTCGGACTACCTATGCCGAAATTATATTCTGGCTTACTTGGACAAGTCATTGTACCATGTCTACTACACGATCAAAACATCCAAGGAATTATGGAATTCTTTGGAAAAGAAGTATAAAACTGAAGATGCTGGGATGAAGAAATTTATCGTTGGGCGTTTTCTGGACTTCAAAATGGTTGATTCTAAATATGTGATCTCGCAAGTGCAAGAATTCCAAGTGATCCTCCACGACATTCATGCTGAAGGAATGTCAATTAGTGAAACTTTCCAAGTTGCTGCAATTGTTAAAAAGTTACCACCATCTTGGACTTTGTTCAAAAACTATCTCAAGCACAAGCGTAAGGAGATGAATGTGGAGGAGTTGGTGGTCAGGCCAAGAATCGAAGAAGACAACCGTGAGTCTCAAAAGAAAAGTGGGAAGAATCCGATGGAAACAAAGGTCCATGTCGTTGAAGGTCCTAAGAAGAACAAACGAAAGTATGATGGGGAAGGAACTTCCAAACATAACAAGAAAAAGTTCAAAGGCAAATGCTACAATTTTGGTAAACCTGGACACCGCTCAAGCGAGTGTCGTAAGCCGAAGAAGCAAAATAAAAACAATATTCAATCAAATGTAACTGAGGGTGTGAATATCGTCAATGATTTGGCGGATATGAATCTTTCTGTCGCGGTCTCTGAATGTAACTTGGTTGGAAATACCAAAGAATGGTGGGTGGATACTGGATCCACACGACACATTTGTGCAAACAAATGGATGTTTGCCACCTATAAGCCTTTGGAAAATGAAGAAAATCTATTTATGGGAAATTCTTCCACTTCGAAGGTGGTGGGACAAGGAAAGATAACTCTGAAAATGACTTCTGAAAAGGAACTTACTCTCAACAATGTTCTTCACGTGCCTGATATCCGAAAGAATCTGATTTCTGGATCTCTCCTTACTAAAAATGGTTTCAAGCTTGTGTTTGTGTCTGATCGCTTTGTGTTGTCTAAAAATGACATGTATGTAGGAAAGGGCTACCTAAATGAGGGGCTCTTTAAACTCAATGTTCTTACTGTAACCCCAAAAATATTTGTTTCAATGAATGAAATTGCTAGTTCTTCTTACTTGATTGAGTCATCTAATATTTGGCATGCTAGATTGGGACATGTTAATTTTGATACATTGCGTAGATTAATTAACTTGGAATTTTTGCCAAAATTTAATATTGATAAAAATCATAAATGTGAAATTTGTGTGGAATCTAAATTAGCTAGATTACCTTTCCATTCTATTGAAAGGATAACTGAACCTTTAGATTTAATTCACACCGATATTTGTGATTTAAAATTTGTTCAAACTAGAGGTGGGAAAAAGTATTTTATTACTTTTATTGACGATTGCACAAAATATTGCTATGTATATTTGTTACATAGTAAAGATGAGGCTATTAATGCATTTAAACAATATAAGAATGAAGTTGAGAATCAATTAAGCAAAACGATAAAGGCTATTAGAAGTGATAAAGGAGGTGAATATGAATATCCATTTGAGGAATTTTGTTCTGAAAATGGGATGATTCATCAAACAACCGCTCCTTATTCTCTTCAATCGAATGGTGTTGATGAACGCAAAAACCGTACTTTGAAAGAAATGATGAACTCAATGTTATTAAGTTCAGGAGCTCCACAAAATTTGTGGGGGGAAGCCTTACTTTCTGCTAATTACATTCTCAATAAAGTACCTCACAAAAAGACTCACAAGACACCTTATGAATTATGGAAAGGTCGAAGACCTTCCTATAAATATTTACGAGTGTGGGGGTGCTTAGCCAAAGTGATGGTTCCTAAACCTAAAAAGGTAAGAATAGGGCAAAAAACCGTGGATTGTGTATTCATCGATTATGCTACTAATAGCAGTGCATATCGATTTCTAGTTTGTAAATCTGAGATTTCGGACATTCATGTAAATACGGTTATTGAATCGAGGGATGCTTCATTTTTTGAAAATGAATTCCCGTATAACATGAACCGAGAACCTGGTCCTTCTAAAAGGACAAATCAAGCTACTACAAGTGGTACTCATCAACCTATTAAATCAATAGAGGATGGACCAAGACGTAGTAAAAGAGCAAAAATCTCGACTTCTTTCGGTCTGGATTTTCTAACATATTTGTTAGAAATTGAACCTCAATCGTATAAAGAAGCTATATCCTTACCCGATGCTTCCAATTGGAAAGAAGCAATTAATAGTGAAATTGAATCCATATTACAAAATCATATATGGGAACTAGTGGATCTTCCACCAGGTTCAAAACCGTTAGGTTATAAATGGATCTTCAAAAAGAAATTGAAGTCCGATGGATCAATTGATAAATATAAAGCTAGACTTGTAGCTAAAGGCTATAGACAAAAGGAATGGTTGGATTACTTCGAGACATATTCACCGGTAATAAGAATAACGTCCATTCGGATGTTAATAGCAATAGCTGCTATTAATGGACTTGAAATACATCAAATGGATGTAAAAACTGCATTCTTAAACGGTGAACTAGACGTGGAAATTTATATGGAGCAACTTGAAGGGTTCAAAGCTCCCGGACAAGAAGTAAAAGTATGTAAGCTTGTTAAATCACTATATGGATTAAAACAAGCACATAAGCAATGGAATGAAAAATTTGATAATGCAATGTTATCAAATGGTTTCAAAATTAATGAATGCGATAAATGTGTTTACTTTAAATACATTCATAATGGATATGTCATTGTATGCCTCTATGTTGATGATATGCTTATCATGGGTAGTAACTTGGAAATTGTCAAAACTATAAAACAAATGTTGAGTAGTAGATTTGACATGAAAGATATGGGAATCGCCGATGTTATATTAGGAATTAAAATTTCTAGAACATCGGATGGACTTATATTATCTCAATCTCATTACATAGAGAAAGTACTTGAAAAATTCAAGAAGTATGCTATTAGTCCTACCAAGACACCTGTAGATGTAAATTTACATCTTGCAAGAAATAATGGTGAAGGCATATCTCAACTAGAATATTCTCGTATTATCGACAGTTTAATGTATATCATGAACTGTACGCGACCAGACATAGCACACTCAATAAGTAAGCTAAGTCGATTTACGAGTAATCCAGGAAGAGATAACTGGAAAGTTATATTGAGAGTTTTGGGTTATTTAAAATATACTCAAAACTATGGACTGCACTACTCAAAATATCTAGTTGTTCTTGAAGGACATTGTGATGCAAATTGGATATCCGATACAAAAGACTCTAAGTCTACGAGTGGGTATGTGTTTACCCTCGGAGGTGAAGCTGTATCTTGGAAATCCTCAAAACAAACGTGCATTGCTAGATCGACAATGAAATCTGAATTCATTGCACTAGACAAAGCTAGAGAAGAAGCTGAATGGCTTCGAAATTTCTTAGAGGATGTTCCAAATTGGTCTAAACCTATGCCCGCAATATGTATACATTACGATAGCCAATCAGCGATTGGAAGGGCACAAAATCACGTGTATAACGAAAAGTCACGACATATTCATCGTCGACACAATACCGTTAGACAACTTCTCTCAAACGGAATTATCTCAATTGACTATGTAAAGTCAAAAGATAATATATCGGATCCACTAACAAAAGGTTTAAACCGAGAGCAAGTTGAAAGATCATCGAGAGGAATGGGTCTAAAGACTATAAATAAATAAGAATCAATATAGTGGCAACCCAACCTAGGTGACTGGAGATCCCAAGATCTAGGTTCAATGGGCAAACCGAACTACGTTGTATTCAGTAAGCACTGGAGGATATTTAATCCTATCCATTCCAAAGATGAGACAGTGCATATCTGCAGCAAAATTAGGATAATTTATGCTTTTAATGACATCTATATCTTAGTACGTCTAAGTGGGGTATTGAAGAATACTCTTTATGGAAGTCACCTACGTGAGTAAGAAGGGGGCCACTTCTATGAGAATAATGAAAGGCATATTCTCTAAAATACTTGCGGAACCAAGTGATGTTCACGGCTAAAATGAACATAAACGTGAGAACCAACTGTGTTGAAGAATTGTTGTGTGAATACTGTTGTCTAGGTTTACAAAAACGGTTGACGGTTCAAGGACGTGAAGTCTACTGATTAACCAAGTAAATCCGATAGTATATCACTAAGGAAAGTTCAAGGCCACTAGGCTACTTCTCCCGATGCAATAAGTCTTCAGTTTTACTCAACTTGTGTCTGCATCTGCATTAGCATCTGTTTGGTTTTATTTATAGCGATATATCATTCATGTGGGGGATTGTTGGAAAATTGGACTTGAATTGGGTTTTAGAAAGCTGTCCAGAATTTTCTGGACAAAATTTTGAGCAACTTTGAGCTCAAATTTAGGTGGGACCCACACTACGAAAATCGTGGGACCATATACGAACGCGTTCACCTCCGTAAGGATATTAACGTAGTATATTCATACGTCCAATTTTAATAAGTTATGAATGATAAATATGTCCCCAAAGTGACTCACAAAGCAATGAAAGTTAATGAATTGTGTATGTTTTAACTCTTGTCCCACATTGGAAGAGTAGTGAAAATTTGACGAGTTAATAACACCCCAAGTATGGACTAAGGCTTGGGTGACTTGGGGTATCCCAATTCTTTGAAGGAGAGATGACCTAAGCTATGCACGGGTTGACTTTCAGTTAAAAGTCCACACGCATACGCGTCCGTCCGTCCGTCCGGCTGGCTCGGCTCGGTTCGCGCTTGGACTTGGGCTTATAAAAATCTTCTACATTTTTTGGTCGAATTTATTTAACTTTCTGGGCTTTAATTATTAATTAATTACGAAATTAATTAATTAATTAATAAACTGTTGGCAGTTATTGCCAACAGTCAATTAACTTTTTTTGACAGTTAATTTCGGTTGACTGTTCCAACAGTCAACACAAAAGCTATAAATTAAACATTTCCCCTACAGAATTGACTACTGAAAAATTTGCCCTCCAATAATTCCGAATTTATCCTGCATCTTTTCCCAGAAAAATACAAACTTTTCTACTGCTACTGCATACATTCCTGCATATCATTCTTTGGTCTGGTTGAGTATAAACATAGAATTTGAGTTCGTTGTAATTAATTATTGTCGTGCTACATAATTAATTGGAAAATCCGTTCTATCTTGGGAGACAATAGTCATCAACCTCGGAGCACATTGGAGGGAATAAATTGTCTTAAGGAGACTGTTCATAACAGGGCTCGGATTTATCTTTAATTCTTTTATTATTTTTGCAAATTCAAGTAAGTGTTTCATTTCTGCAATTCTGTTTTAATTCTGTAATTATATTAATAATTCATAATTTTGTACAATTGTTATTTATAAATAGTAGACATAACAAGTAGGATATTATAAAAGAGGACATGATATCATGTGATTAAACTAAAGATAATGCAGTGAGCAAAATGGAATGAAAAAATAAGATTTTTGTAGTCAACCCCAAATAATTGGTAAAAGACTTTATTGAGTTGAGGAAAAAAAGAGGGATGTCGTGAAGTTTGTTTTTAACTGCATTATTTACCAAATTGTGAAAGTGGGGCATCAATGGCCACTGAGTGCCTTATAACAGCTTGAGATTCAATTATATAAGTGGGAGAGAAATTTTACGAATTTTATGTGGGATTATCGATGTCATGGTGAGGACACGAAGACATATGGGTCATTGTTGGTAGATTAACTAAGGTAGTTCATTTTTTTAGGAAGGAATGTCTATACAATCGAGTAGCATTCCTGACTCTTTATCCCATATATTGTGGGACGATACTCGGTGTCATTGTATGTAGTGTCCAACGTGTGTTATAATTTCATATCTCACTCCTGGAATAGTTTTGGAGGCAACGGATGTACAACTTAATTTTAGTACCATGTTCCACCCATTAACTGATCGGTAGACAGGGCGAGTTAATCATATTTTAGAGAATATCCTTACACCATGTGTGTTGGACTTCAAAGATAATTGGAAGAAATATTTGTCATTTATAAAGTTTGCCTACAACACTAATCATCCGTATACTATAGGTATGGTGTCTTACGTGGCTTTCTAAAGTCATCAATGTTTTTCATACCAGGGACAATAAACTTTTAGGATGAAATTTCATTCATGACATTTTAGAGAAATTGGCCCTTATCAGTGATTGCAAGCGAAATCCCCAGGGTAGGCAAAATAGTTATGCAGATAAGCGTATATCTCATTTAGAGTTTACAGTTGGTGATTAGGTGCTCATGTGAGTGTCTGACATAAAGGGAGTGATGAGATTTGAGAAATGAGGGAATTAGCACCCAGATATGTTGGTCTCATTATGATTATTGATTAGGTTGGTTCGATAGCCTATCATCTTGTGTTGTCCGATCCCAATTTTGCATGTTAGACCAATGCGTGAGATATGATTTCAATTAAGAATTTGTGTGTGCCAAATGATTAATTATCTGCTAAATAAGTTAATAATTATATAAATTAACTCGATAAAGATTATGTTGCAATAATAATGTTAATAAACAATGTGTGAAAATTTTAATTAGTTAGACTTAATATTATTGTTATAAATCAAGAGGATCTTTGGAATCATTTGAAATTCCAAAATGAGGTTAGATGACCCAATGGGTGTAAGTTTGGGCAAGTGTGGGATTAGTCTAGAGACTCACAATTCATGTAAAAATAGGGTTTAAAAAAATGATGAATATTAACTATGTAAATATAACCTTAACTTAGCATTAGCCTTTAACTCTTTCCCCTTGAATGTAACTAATAATAGTACATTCATGTGTAGTAAAGATTAATCTAATAGTTCATTAATCTACAATATGCAGTTTGAATGTAAATTGGGTAATTGAACCTAATTACTAATAAATTGTGTAATTGGAACCTCCATCAATTTGAATTCCAAAATTTGGTAAACATTTCATCTCCAATGCACCTCATTTTATTTGTCAAATGAGTGTACTCGATTGAATGGGATCACTATAAAAAAATCCGTTCCAAAATATTATACACAATACAATTAAGTTTGGTGTGTCACCCAATACCCAAATTTCATATAGTATAATTTCAAAATACATATTATAAAAAAGTAAAAATAAAATTAAAAACCAAATAAAAAAAGAAAAATATTAGGAAAAACAATATGAGAATAAGATTTACGTATATTGATGAACACCTTAATTAAATATGTCTTACTAAATATATTTACTAACTACACTTGTAAAATAATTCAAATTATATCTCCATAAGTGTCTCTATAGCTAGGACTGATAATCATTGATACGATAATCAATATACGATAATAATTTGAAATAACTTGAACATAATATGATTAAATTATATGAATTTAAAAAAGTTAAAAACTTATACTTAGATAAAAATTAACGCAATTCAAAAGTGTTATTACTATTTCGAATTATCACTCCTATTTATTATCATTTAAGAAGAAAATAAAAAATTTGATATATGGGGTATATAGAGCTGTAAACGGATATTCGAAAATCCGCATCCGTCCAATATCCGAATTCGAATTTGCGGATATTTATCCGAAAATATGGAAACGGATACGAATATGGATACTCTATAAAAATATCCGAGAAAATGGATATGGATACGGAGAGTACTAGTATCCGACACGGATGTAATAACTCGCGTAATTTTGGGCAATTTTAATTAATTTTTGGAAAATGGAGGAAAATAAAGTTTTTGATAAAATTATTTTTATTTCTCAAATGTGTTGGTTATTATTTTTAAAGGCGAGAATTTCAAACGGTTTCGAAAACGGATTTTAAAATGATTTTTAAATGTTTTTAACTCTTGGGGTTGTTTTAACTTCCAACTCTTCATTTCTTTGCCTTATTTAAAGGAGTCTTTTGGATTCCAACTCTTCATTTCTTTTCCTTATTTAAAGGAGTCTTTTGGATTCCAACTCTTCATTTCTTTGCATTATAAAAGGAAGACGTGGGCAACCCTTTTAACCTACTTTTGGCACAAATTTTGGCAGCAAATATATTTTATATTCCTCTCCTTTTTAATTATACTTTGGCCCTTGAGATTTGTGAGTTCCAACCTTAGATTAGAGGTGTTCTTGGGGCTATTTTGTTGAAAGAGCTTTTGTAGATATTTTGAGTTGATCTTGAGGATGTGATCATTGGTTTCTCATCATAGTTTGAGGTATGGGGTTTTACACAATATGCTCCTTAAATCTCGCGAGTGTCATTCTCATTGAATTCTTATTTAATTGAACTCATATTTGAATTGATAAATTCATTGAAATCTGGAAAATAATTGTTGAAATTATTTTGATTCACGTGGTATCATTATATTGTTGATGAGCACGTTGTCATGAGATTTTAATATGGCACGGATGTTGGGCACCCGCCAAAATTCCTGTTTCCCGGGCTATGGCTTGATAAAGCGTATACGGATGTGGTGAGGCTTGGTGACCCGATTAAAGTGTTGTTGAGAAATTATATTGATAAATGCTTTGAGATTTGCATTTTGATTTGAATATTCGTACTCGTATTGTTACGTTTTATTCATCGCTAACATATATTTGTTGAGCATCTTTCCTGTCGTATTGTGTACTTCCCCATATTTTCTTTAGTTGGCAGGTTAACGCGGATTTCGGGGCGCTGTGGAGATTGATTTTAGTGAGGATTGTTTGGGAAAGATTTGTATTATTTATTTTGATGTATAGAGCTTTGGAGATTTGTATTTTTATTCGAGTTTGATAGTTGTAATTGTAATTCGAGAGATTTGGTATTTAATTTGAAGAGATTGAGATTTGTAGTTTCTCTTTTGTTGTTGTGGGACTTAGATGCTCTATACCTTGTTACTTGTGGATTTTGATTTATTTTATCGCATTAGCGCTCCGTTCGCTCTCCCCGGGCGGGCGGGGTGTTACAACGGATAATTCGTCTCCGATGCGGAGTATCCATTTTATCGGATATCCGTTTTACCGGATATCCGTATTCGTCAAACATATGTTTAAAATATTACTAATAATATTAGTATTAGTATTACTAGTAAATAAATATTTAAAAAACCCTTAATTGTTTATTCCCCAAAACAAAATAAACACATACTCCACTCCAAACAAAAACACTCTAAAGTTATTATTTTATTGGGTATATTATAAAATGTCATGTATTATTATTTTATTGGGTAGGTTATTATAGAATTACACTAAAGTTACAATACACCCTATCACACACAACATACATCGACTAAAGAACATATACTCCACTAAAAAAAAATTAACTTCGTTTCATTTATCTTTCGTACAAAACAAGAGTAAAGAAACTCTCATGTGGTTGTTCGTTAGTTTTCTTAATTATAAATAAATGTATGATAGAAACAGAAAAGAATATAAGAGAGAAACATAATCGAATGTAAGAGAGAAATAGAAAAGTAAAGATATGGTTTTGATTGTGATGAGAACTGAAGATAACAACATGTATATTATATACAAAATAAAAATGTATACTTATTAAAATAAAAATATCAGTATGTTTTGAAGACAAAATATCCATGGGGTTATCATTCTCAATAAATTTAATTAATCTAAAATATGCATATTTATTTATACTATCATGGAATGTGACTATTATTCTATTTGGATGACTTTAAACTTATATGGTTATAAAGTAAACAGATGTGGATATTATCCGAGATATCCAAGCGAATTCGAATATAGATAGTTGACAAATACAAATACAAATTTGAATAATATATTTAAATAGTAAATACAAATATAAAAAATTAAATATTCAATCCGTATTCGTCCGTTTACCATCCATACCGAAATGCGATTGTGACATTAGTTGAGTCTAAAGTGTAGTCAAATTTGATGTTCTCATTTTCAATCCGTGAGAATTACTTTTGTAGTAAAAAATATAGGGATAATGGTCTGACATATAGAGGACGTGGAGATGCTGCTCTTGTCTTGTCCACCACTAGAAAACGGAAAATATGGTTCATATGACAACAGAATCCAGATCGGATCTCAGCATTTGCTTAAGGTTCACGTCAACTGGGTCCCTCTCTCAAACCATGTGCCCCAAACGACACGTCACCGTTTTGAAGAACAAACAAACAAAATTGCTACCCACGTCACACCCCGCAAATTCACACGACTGTTTCTATCTTAACCGTGAATCACGCGTGGCCGTCCGATCATTGTGCCATCTGACAGTTAGCGTTTAGGGTTGACGTGGACTCTGATTGGTTGATGTCATACCCCGCAAAAGACCAGTCACATGGTTTGTCCATAAAAAGTACAAGGTGTGTGCCAATTATTGAGGAACACGTGGTGGAGACCACGTGGACTGTTTCGTAAAGTTTTCTTGTTATCTTTTTTAACTTATTTTTTAGTTGGTAAAATGGATTATTTGAAATTTGGGGTGAAGTTTTGGGTGCTCAAGGCGGCTGTTCATATTAATATTATTTCTTTTCACTTTTATATATTTATGATTGTGTTAGCATCGATGCAGTATGAAATGTATTATATATATATATATATATATATATATATATATATATATATATATTGTATTTATATTATAGTATAATATAGACAAAATATATTGGGTATTGAATCAATATTAAATTTCGATAAGTGTATCAGTATTATGAATTTATGTTAATATTTTGAGTGAATTTATACTATTCAACTTGAGCTAATTTTCAATCTCAATTCACTATGTAGAAGTATGCATTGTACGCATGCCTCAATAAGATTATATTGTTTTATTTCGTTAATTTAATATATTTTTAATTTTGTCTTTGAGATCGTTTTAACAAAGATTTATGCAAATCACTCAAATGAACATACTCATCTTTGATTTGTATCATTTCATACCACTTTTAAGAAGGTAAAAGGATACTTGGACTCATGCACATTTCATCACATTATTTCTTTTTTGAAAAACCTTTTGTGTGTGCTCGTAGGGATGGCGACGGGTCGAATTTTCAAAAATCTTAATCCGTTCCATTTAATAAATGGGGCGGGGCAGGGTGGGATGATTTTATTTAACTTAATTTAATAAACAGGGCGGGACGAGGCGGAGCTCCTACGGGTTAGTATAATTTTAAAAATTGTAAAATTAAAAATATTACATTATAGTCATAGAGGTCTACAATGGTTCATATTCCAATATGTAAAACAGTCCCCCGGTTATCAAACCATGTTTTCACATAGATCTTTTATAAAACTAACATACATATATTGGCTACATTCCATTGGTCAAAACAATTTTGTTATATTGGCTACATTCCGTTGGACAAAACAATTTTGTAAGGACAAATTTCCAATCGAGTCATTTGTTATATTGGCTACATTCCGTTGGACAAAACAATTTTGGGTCATTCCTCATCAATCATCATACAACGTAAAGATTCGAGCATTGCATTAAAGGTTCACGCAACATCATTATGCACGCCATGTTCGCTCTTCCAAAAGGTATATGACCAAAAACAATTTTATGTGTTGGAGTACTTTTTATAAATGAGAAATTTACATATAGAATAATGTTCGTAAATAATCAATTTTTATAAAGAACTTTTTTGAAACATAATTTAAACAGTTTTTGGAAAAATCAGCAAACTCGTTCGAAGTTTTCTCCGGGTCGTTCGAACGACCTGGATCTAACGACATTCCTCAGTCTATACTGGAACCTCGTTAGAAGTTCGTTAGAAATGTCGTTCAAATGAGCTCGTTCGAACGAGATTTCTAACGAACTATTTAATTCGATACTGGAAGTCCGTTAATAAGTCGTTCGAACGACCTCGTTCGAACGAGTTCTGCCAGAACTGCATTTTTTAACTTATATTTTTAGCAGTTATTTTCCAACAACTGTTTTGGTCCACTACTTTTTCAGTTATATTAGAGGGACGAAAATGTGTTTCAAAGGCTAAGGAAGTTCATTATTATCTAGAGAGCATTTTTCATAACTTTCCTCTTTTTGGTAAAAGTCATCTCCAACACTTTTATCATCTTTTGAAACAAAACACCTTCAATCAACTTGACATTCAACTAGCAAGTTCGCGGTGGATCTCTGCATTCAAGCTTTGTGGAGACGGTGGTTTGGGCTTCGGTGGATACCGCGACACGAGAAGTGTCGAGCAGCGCGTTGGAGCTTCGCGTACTACAAATTCGAAGGTCGAGGACGGCATAAGCAAGTCTTGAGTGAGTCAATGTCTGTAAGTCTTTTGAGTCTCTTGTAAAACCTATTTTGTAGTGGATTTTGTCTAGGCCCAGTCGTCCGAGGTTTTTCCCATTTGGATTTTCCTCGTACATCGGCGCGTTGTGGTTGGAATTTGCGCATTTTACTTTATTAAATCACCTAGATGTATGATTAGGATAAAATGAATAAAATTGGAATAATTTTATTTTAATTAGTCAAGTTATCAATCACATTGCATTAATTGAAATTTGTTCTTACGAACTTGTGAATCTGCTACATAATTTAAAATTCGAGAATATCACTTCATAGTTAATTTTAATTTGGATTGCGTGTGTGTATTCCACGAATTAAACTCAGAACATATAACCTTGCAACTTCAAATTGGTATCAGAGCGAGTCTCTATAAGTTATTTAGATGAATCCTGGAGGTTATATGGATAGTTTTTCGTCGAATAGACTACCTTTGTTTGATGGAACTAATTACACCTATTGGAAAGCACGTATGAAATCTGCTCTTAAATCAATTGATGAACGTGTTTGGGTTACTATTGAAAGAGGATGGTCCCCTCCTACTATGGTTGTTAATGATGAAATTATTTTGACTCCTGTTAAACAGTGGTGTGAGGAAGAACTAAAATGGTGTAACTTTAACTCTAAAGGATTAAATGCCTTATTTGGTGTCGTGTCCCCCGATGAATTTCGTTGTATAATGACGTGCGAAACATCAAAGGAAGATTGGAACATTCTCCAAGTTACTCATGAGGGAACTAGTGTTGTTAAATCGTCAAAACTTCAAAACTTAACAACACAATTTGAAACGATCACCATGAAAGAAACTGAAACATTTGATGAGTTTTATGCTCGTTTATCAGACATAGTTAACTCTTGCTTTAACTTAGGTGAAAAAATACCTAAAAATCGTGTTGTTAAGAAAATACTTAGATGTCTTCCTAAACGATTCATTCCTAAAGTCACTGTTCTTAATTCTTTAGGAAATCTAAATACTTTAAAACTTGAAGAACTTGTTGGTGATCTGCAAACTTATGAACTAGATATGTTTCCTGAAGATAACAAAAGCAAAGATAAAGGTGTTGCTTTAAAAGTTAAGAAAGTCGATGTGTCTGATTCGGATCCTGATGATATAGCCTTATCTGCTAAAAAATTTAAAAAATTTCTCAAGTTTAAAAAGCAAAACTCTAAATTTGAAAAACCTAAATTTGAGAACAAAAACAAACGAGGAAATAAAAAATTCAATAATCAGGATCCAAAGAAGTTCAACAAAGATAACTTTAAAAAGGATGATTCAGAGAGATGCTTTGAGTGTGAGGGACGTGGTCATAGAGCTTTCGAGTGGCCTACAAAACTTAAAAGACAAGGCAAAGAAAAAGCTGTTTACAATGCTACTCTAAGTGACAGTTATAATGAGTCTGAAGATTCTGATGACTCTAACCCATCTCGAAATAACTTCACTTCCTTTATGGCAAGCCATGCTAGTAATTCGAGTGTGTCATACCTTAATGTTGACAATTTCGAGCAAAATATTGAGATTTTTTCTACTCATTCTACTAGTAGTGATGAAAAAGAGAGTGATAGTGATATAGATGAGAGTGAACTACAATCCTCTTATTCTGAACTCTACAATGAATCTCTTCGCATTCAAAAAGTTAACAAAAGATTAACCTTTAAAGTCTTAACTTTAAAAAAAGAGTTGAAAGGCCTGAAGGAGAAAGAGGATTTAGTTAGTCAACTCAAGGCAATTAAGATATCTCTTTCTGAGAAGCTTATCATGATTGGTAAAAAAAAATGTGACTTAATTATCTCCTTGGAAGGTGTTAACAAAGATCTTAAAGAGTCTTTAGAAATTAGAAAATCTCTAGAAGCTAAAATTGCCCAACTTGAAAAGGATCTCGAGTCCTATCGTGAAGTTAAAGTCACACTCGGGGATAATTCAGGAAGAATGGGAAAAAAAATTCTAGGTTCTGTTTTACGATATAAGGAGAAAGGTTATCAAGAGAGAAAGGGTATAGGATATGAAGAAGGAGATTCATCGAAAGTCAAACATGAACCAGTAGCTAAGTTTATTGCCAAATCTAATGTTTCTAAAACAAGTTCTACTAAGCAACCTTTAAAAGATGGCCCAAAACAACCCTATGTGTGCACATATTGTCACAAACGGGGTCATCTTAAAGATTTTTTCAACAAGCTTGGAAAGAAATCTCAATTCACAAATTCTAAACACCCCTATAGCTCCTTAGCTAGTCTTAAGAGTCAAGTCGAGTATCTAGTCAGTACTTCTAAAAGTCTAATGGATGAGTTTCTTAGGTTTTCTAAAGTCAAAGGAAATAATTCTAATTTTAACACTAGAGCCAATAAAGGAAAGAAAACAACTCAAGCTTGGGTTAAGAAAAATCATACCAAGAAAGCTTTTGTTGCTCATGTTGCACTAAAGGTTCAAAATACCTCTCAATGGTACTTTGATAGTGGTTGTTCAAGACATATGACTGGTGATAAATCTCTATTTACCACTCTGGAAAACTATAAAGATGGTAAAGTCACATTTAGGGATGGTAGCAAATCTCAAATCATGGGTAGAGGATCTATTAAAATCTCCGGGTTTCCTAAACTTGAAAATGTTCTTTATGTTGATGGTCTCAAGGCTAATTTGATAAGTATTAGCCAACTATGTGATGAAAATCTTGATGTGAAATTTAGTCAATCGGAGTGCACCTTTTATGATCAGTCAGGTGAATCTATTTTACAAGGTGTTAGAACTAGTGACAATTGCTATGGAATTATTCCTAAATCATCTTTAGTTTGCAATAATGCAAAAGCCTCATCTGCCGATCTTTGGCATCAAAGATTAGGTCATGTAAACTTTAGAGATCTTGATAGATTAGTGAGAAAAGAGCTAGTTCGAGGCTTACCACTAATAGGAAAGCCGACCTCCACCATTTGCGGGCCGTGTCAATTAGGAAAATAAATTAAGAGTCCTCATAAGAAGTTAAACTCTATAACAACATCTCGTGTCTTAGAATTGATACACATGGACCTTATGGGTCCCACTCGTACCGAGAGCATAGGAGGAAAAAGATACATCTTATTAATGGTAGATGATTTCTCTAGGTACTCTATTGTAGGCTTTCTAAGAGAAAAATCTGAGACAGTTGATTTTCTTACAGTTAAATGTAGAACTCTTCAAAATCAACACGGTGTTACCATAAATCGCTTTAGGAGTGATAATGGAACCGAATTCAAGGAATCCGGTGTGAATGCCTTTTGTGATGAAATAGGAATTAAACATGAATTCTCGGTCTTTCGAACACCACAATAAAATGGTATAGTTGAAAGAAAAAATTGAAATATCCAAGAAATGGCAAGATCTATGCTCCTAGGAAGAAATGTGCCCCGTAGGTTTTGGGCCGAAGCGGTTAACACTGCATGTCACACAGTAAATAGTGTTTATTTGCGTCCTAATACTAACAAAACTCCTTATGAATTATGGATGGGTAAGAAACCTAATTTGTCCTGCTTTAAAGTGTTTGGTAGTGCATGCTATATTCTTCGAGATAGAGAACTTCTAGGCAAATTTGACTCAAGGAGTGATGAAGGTATATTCTTAGGATATTCTCAAAATTGTAGAGCCTTTAGAGTATTCAACTTAAGTAGTTCTAAAGTCATGGAATCAATTAATGTTGTCATAAAAGATGATGCTCCAGCCACATCAATTGATAATGAGGAAGATTTGTCATGTGAGTGTGATGTTGTGTCAAATGTTGAAAGTATTGAATCTCAAAATGATTTGGTTGTTCTAACTACCGAGAAAAAGGATCCTACTCCTTGGGTGCGTAAAATTCATGACACTTCAAAAATTATAGGAGATCTCGAGGTAGGTGTCAAGACTAGGGCGCAATTAGAAAATGAAGTTACCTATCTATGCTATACTTCTAAAATTGAACCTAAAAACTTTAAAGAAGCATTAAAAGATGAACATTGGATTAATTCTATGCAAGAAGAACTGTTTTAATTTAAGAGAAATGATGTTTGGGAATTAGTCCCTAGGCCTTCTAATACCAATATCATTGGCACTAAATGGATTTTTAAAAATAAAATGGATGAAAATGGTGTCATTGTTCGAAATAAAGCTAGATTAGTTTCTCAAGGATACACCCAAATAGAAGGTGTTGACTTTGAAGAAACTTTTGCTCCTGTTGCTAGGTTAGAATCGGTTCGCCTCTTACTCGACATAGCATGTCACCTTCAATTTAAATTATATCAAATGGATGTAAAAAGTGACTTTTTAAATGGTGTTATTCAAGAGGAAGTCTATGTTGAACAACCAAAAGGGTTTGAGGACCCAAAACATCCTACTCATGTCTTCTTCCTAAAGAAAGATCTATATGGCTTGAAACAAGCACCCCGTGCTTGATATGAAAGACTCACCTCTTATCTCCTTTCTCGTGACTTTTTAAGAGGGGGAGTAGATATGACACTTTTCGTTCGCCGTGATGAAAAAGGTATCCTAGTTTCTCAAGTATATGTCGACGACATAGTTTTTGGGTCTACGTGTGATAAACATACTCAAAAATTTTCAAAAGAAATGCACAATGAATTTGAGATGAGTATGGTAGGTGAACTTACTTTCTTTCTAGGTCTTCAAGTTCGTCAACTCAAAAGTGGGATATTTTTGTCCCAAACTCAATATGCTAAAGACCTCGTTAAGAAATTTAAACTCGAATCCGCTAAACATGCTCGTACTCCTATGAGTTCATCTATTAAACTTAGTAAGGATACTGACGGAAAGGATGTAGAGCATACTCTTTTTAGAAGTATGATAGGTAGTTTACTTTACCTAACTGCTAGCCGTCTGGCTATTTCCTTTAGTGTAGGAGTTTGTGCTTGTTATCAAGCCGCTCCAAAAGAGTCTCATTTACTTTCTATCAAACGTATCATCAAATATGTTAGTGGGACCATGTCTTTTGGAATTTGGTACTCTTTTGACACCAATGATTGTCTATCGGCATATTCTGATGCCGATTGGGCAGGAGATGTTAATGGATGCAAAAGTACCTCTAGCGGTTGTTTCTACTTTGGAAGTGAACTTGTCTCATGGATGAGCAAGAAATAAAATTCTATTTCTTTATCCACGGCGGAAGCCGAATACATTGCCGCCGGAAGTTGTTGCACTCAACTCATTTGGATGAAACAAATGTTTGAGGGTTACGATATTTCCCAAGGCACTATGACTATCTATTGCGACAATACTAGTGCAGTTCACATTTCCTGAAATCCTGTTCAACATTCTAGAACCAAGTATATTAAGATTCGTGAACATTTCATTCGTGACTTGGTTGAAGAGAAAATCGTTTCTCTAATCTTCGTTTCTACCGATAAATAATTGACCGATATCTTTACTAAACCTCTAGATGCCCTTAGGTTTGAAAACCTTAGGAAATCAATTGGGGTTTTCTCAATTGATTGAGATCGAAGCCATTTATCTAGTTTAGGTTGTTTCTCTTGCATATCTTTATACCTATGAACTAGATCACTTTTGTATATAATTTATTCAAAATCTCAAAAATATTTTTCTCTTATTTTCAAGGAAAAATGGGAATGGTTAGAAAAGCTTTCAAAATTTTTGTCCATAGGGCTTTGTGGTCGATGTATTCGGATCACTATCTTTTTCCATGTCCACGTGGCCTTCGATGAGTAGTTAATCCAGACCTTGTTTATCTTGTGCACAAAAATGCTCGTTTATGATATATATTTTTGTGATTTCCTCACACCTTTGCCTTTCTGCACACACCATTCACGAAATATTGCGGATATCTTGTTCACATTGTACTTGCAAAGTGAGATTTGGTGTTGTCTTGTCAATCCTGTCACATCTGTTATAAGAAATAGAAATTGTGCATGATCATCCGTTGCCCGAATTGAAACAAAACATGAATATATTCTTTCGGTTGGTTTCCGTTTCAAGCAATGGACTCGGGCTGCGAAAAACATAAAAGTTTTTGCATGAAAAGCCTCCATTTGCATTCTCAGTTGTGTGTCTAAAATAGAAGCATTGAAAATGTTATATAATGCCAAGGCCGAAAATAATTAGCTTGATTGATTCTTTAAAAAGAATAGTCTCAATCTATTGTTTCTCATGGGAGACATAAGTTGAAGATCAATGGGCATGCACATGTAATCGATTCATTGCTTTCTCATTGTGACATTATTGGCGAGAGAATCATCTATTTTGTATGCTTGTTACATTTGTGTTTAAGTGTTCAATAATATTTCCTTTTTTGACACAAGGCTAATGTGAGTGAATATTGCGCTTATATGTTGTTTTGCATTCCGCACTTGTACATTGTTGTGGCTAAAAACTCTCACTCGTAGTGTTCACACCCCTACATTCTCGCACCCACCATTTGGATATGTTGACACAAGCTAGGACTATTAAAAATCACATTTTTGGCATATTTCTGGCCTTCCTAATTCCTGTTATTATGCTATTTTTTAACCCTATTTTATTTTATTTTTATTTAAAAATATTGATTTTCATAAGAAATTCTCGTTCGAACGAGATTTTTAACGACATTTTTACCACCCTTACTGGTACTTCGTTCGTAATGTCGTTCGAATGAAAAGTTCGTTCGAACGAACTTCTAATGATATTTCTAACGAAATTTACCAATCCGCTATTGGAACTTCGTTCGAAATACCTCGTTCGAACGACATAACTCGTTCGAACGACCTGCGTTAAAAACCTGCAGTTTCTCTTCCCCAAAAATCTGCCGCCTCACCCATTTTCTCTCTCTCCACTTGCCACGATTTCCCATGCCACTTTTACCATATTTTTCTCCCACACTCTCTTCCCTATCCATTTTTCCTCTCTCCCACTATCTCCCTCTTCCCACGATTTCAACCTCTTTCCTTTCTCCATAAACCTCACTTCTTCCCCCCATTTGCTCTTCCGATCAGGGTTTGCTGTTTCCCTATTCTTTTCGAGGTATATTTTTTTTCCTTGCTCTTTCTCGATATATATATACTTATATTTCTCTCTCTCTCTCTCTCTCTCTCTCTCTCTCTCTATATATATATATATATATATATATATATATATATATATATGCTGTTGGGTCTTATAATAACATTCAAATCGATTTCATCTTTTTCCCAACATTTATATATAAATTTGTGTATATCCCTACAATTTTTTGGGGGGGCTATCTTATTTTCTTATTTTGTTTGTTTTGCCCCTGATTAAAATACATTCCATGATAATAGTATTTTTCTCAAATTCAATTTCAGTTACTTTCATGGAATTTATATTAATCAATTTATATTAATTTTCTTTTATTTTCTCTTATTCCTCACGGAGGATGGCTTATTCTGATTGGTTGTTGGATTGTTGGTGCTTGGTGGTTTGGTTGGTATTTTATTCGGGTAGGTTCTAGTATCATTCGTGTTTACCATGGCCCGTAACCGTCGCCCACGTCGCATTCGTGACTCTCCCGAGGAACTCTCCTCTTCCTCTGATGAGGAGCCCAATGCTAATGCCGCTATACCTGACCTCAAGCTGCGTTGGAGGTCACTCTCCGCACACACTCTCTATCACACACAAGGTTTCGCTACACGCTCCATTGTTCGGGAGAAAATTATTAATCTCTAATCCCTCCACGGCACCACTGTGCATTCGTGGCTCTCTGATTTAGGGTGGGACCCCATATTCTCACTCACGGACATTGTTTTTCCCGACCTCGTTCGAGAATTTTATTTTGGGATGCACGATAAGGATAATCACATTTATTCTAAGGTGCGCGATAGGGAGATTATTATCTCTCCCGACTCGATAGCTCAACTCATCCCCTTACCTAGGGTCAATAATCCCTCCTTCCCTTGGACATCCGATACCCGTCCCGAACCTTCCCTTGTTATAAACACCGTTTTTAGGTTCCTCCCTACCGGCACTGTCATAATCTTCCACAAACATTTACATCCTGATTTTATGGTCAATAATTGGATCGTATGTGCCTGTCTTCTTCCATGTGTGAACACTACCCAAATAACTAAACAGCACGTTGACCATATGTTTGCCATAAGCATTCAGGCTCACATCGACCTTCCCGCCTTCCTTTTTAGTGTCATTCAGAAGGTTAGGATCCTCCCCTCCAGTCCCGCTCGCCAAGTCCTCCCCTTTGTGGCTATCATTACCCGATTTTGTCTTACCGCCGGCTGCCCCCGCTTATCCACCGATATCCCCGTCACCAAATATCAAACCATAGACATGTCCTCAGTCATCCGGTCTAGTGGTCATTTGCCTTCTGACACCCCTCACCTCACTCCCTCCACCTCCTCACACTCCGCCACTTCCACTCACTCTGCCCCCAGTCATCCTGCACCCTCTCGCTCTATCCATCGACCCACCTCCTCCTATGTTCCCGCATCCGTCGAGTTGGAGAATTTTTTGTTTGTCCGTTCTCAGGCTGAACAGCTTCAGGAGGATAGACATCAGGACAGGGCAATTATGCAGGAGCTTTTAGTTTCTATGCAGCAGGACCGCGAGGCACATGCTCGTCGGGAGGAGGCACAAGCGCGTTGAGATGAAGCCCAGGCTCGTCGGGACTCTCTCCTTTTAGAGCATCTTGATGCCATTCGCCGTATGGAGATGTGCCGCGGGGCAGGCTCTTCCGGATCCGGCTCTCTTCCCGATGATACTCCACCTGATGCTCCTGGCTCTTGATGTTCTTTGTTTTTCATTTCCTGTTTACATGTACTTGTGAGGATGAGTGGCTGTTTTATTTCATGTATTGTTTCATTTGGTTTGGATATTTTCCTAATGTCTTGTATGCACCTTAACTATTTCTCTTTCCCATTGCTTAATTGATCCTCATGATTATTTCCCTTATCACTCCTATTTCTTCATATTTATTGGTTTGTTGCCTTTTATTCTCTCTATTATCATTTAACATGCAGACCCCTTATCCCTTTGTCTTTTTCGGGCAAAAAGGGGGAGAAACATTAATTAATGGGAATTCACATTCAGGGGGAGAATTCATATTTAGGGGGAGTTGAATAAATTAATGGGATTTTATAATTCAGGGGGAGTTAATTTCTTAATGTTCAACATATGCATAGTTCATCTGCTATTCACATCCTATGCTAATACATTATTTTATATAAGTTACATTCTCTACTTCCCCATACGTTTATGAATTTTTTGTTTCATGTGTGTAGGATTCATCTCCTACTCTCTTGTAGCATCGTCAGTCGTGTCATTAAGTCTGCTTGTTTTGGGTTTTTGGGACGGGCTTTAGAATCGGCTTGACGACTGGCTTAGCAAATTCAGTCTTTTTATTTATTTTTTATTAATTTTGCTTTGTCCCGGAATAGCCAAAGGGGAAGATTTGTAAGGATAAATTTCCAATCGAGTCATTTGTTATATTGGCTACATTTCGTTGGACAAAACAATTTTGGGTCATTCCTCATCAAGCATCATACAACGTAAAGATTCGAGAATTGCAACCAAGGT
Source organism: Sambucus nigra (assembly GCA_949130495.1). Lineage (NCBI taxonomy): Eukaryota > Viridiplantae > Streptophyta > Magnoliopsida > Dipsacales > Adoxaceae > Sambucus > Sambucus nigra. The sequence continues at coordinate 78,872,521 of OX422221.1, read as the reverse complement.
TCACGCAACATCATTATGCACGCCATGTTCGCTCTTCCAAAAGGTATATGACCAAAAACAATTTTATGTGTTGGAGTACTTTTTATATATGAGAAATTTACATATAGAATAATGTTTGTAAATAATCAATTTTTATAAAGAACTTTTTTGAAACATAATTAAAACAGTTTTTGGAAAAATCAGCAAACTCGTTCGAAGTTTTCTCCAAGTCTTTCAAACGACCTGGATCTAACGACATTCCCCTGTCTATACTGGAACCTCGTTAGAAGTTCATTAGAAATGTCGTTCGAATGATATTTCTAATGACCTATCTAATTCGATACTGGAAGTCCGTTAGATAACTCGTTCGAACAACAAGTCGTTCGAACGACCTCGTTCGAACGAGTTCTGCCAGAACTACATTTTTTAACTTATATTTTTAGCAGTTATTTTCCAACAACTGTTTTAGTCCACTACTTTTTCAGTTATATTAGAGGGACAAAAATGTGTTTCAAAGGCTAAGGAAGTTCATTATTCTCTAGAGAGCATTTTTCATAACTTCCCTCTTTTTGGTAAAAATCATCTCCAACACTTTTATCATTTTTTGAAACAAAACCCCTTCAATCAACTTGACATTCAACTAGAAAGTTTGCGGTGGATCTCTGCATTCAAGCTTTGTGGAGACGGTGGTTTTGGACTTCGGTGGATACCACGACACGAGAAGTGTCGAGCAACGCATTAGAGCTTCGCGTACTACAAATTCGGAGGTCCAGGACGGCATAAGCAAGTCTTGAGTGAGTCAATGTCTGTAAGTCTTTTGAGTCTCTTGTAAAACCTATTTTGTAGTGGATTTTGTCTAGGCCCAGTCGTCCGAGGTTTTTCCCATTTGGGTTTTCCTCGTACATCGGCGCGTTGTGGTTGGAATTTGCGCATTTTACTTTATTAAATCACCTAGATGTATGCTTAGGATAAAATGAATAAAATTGGAATAATTTTATTTTAATTAGTCAAGTTATCAATCCCATTGCATTAATTGAAATTTGTTCTTGCGAACTTGTGAATCTGCTACATAATTTAAAATTCGAGAATATCACTTCATAGTTAATTTTAATTTGGATTGCGTGTGTGTATTCCATGAATTAAACTCAGAACATATAACCTTGCAACTTCAGTTTGTGTGTATGTGTATATATATATGGTTTAATTGTATTTAACATACATATAAATGATATTTATGTAAGCATAAGTTAAGCGAATCGGGACGGTTTTATTTAAGTTAACCCCAAACTCACCCCATTTAATAAACGGATTTTTTTATTAAACCCTTAGCCGGTCATAATTCATTAATCGGGTTTTTAAACCTACCTCATTAAGGGTGGGCGGAGCGGGGCTCCTACGGGTCGAATTAAATTGCCATCCCTATATGCTTTATATGATTTTTCAAAAATATCATTATATGGAATGCAATAAAAACTTTTTCAAAAATTTATGTTTGCATTTTATATATATATATATATGTGTGTGTATAGTTGCTGTTTGATCTTGTGTCAAAACCAACTTTAAAGGTTGTTATGCGTTCGAAACTAAACCATCGGCACAACGAAGATATTCTATGCTGCAATGATGGTCTCTCGCTAGCCACACATTTCTCCCAAAATTTTATCTCATTTTACCTCGTGATCTCGATTAAGTACCGTCATGGTGAAAAACATCCTCGCTGCAGCGACGCACTAGCGAAGTATGTCGGTGCAAAAAGTTTTTTTTTGCAAAAGATTGTGCACATCTTACATGTTACTTATGCAATACTAAGATTTGACCATATCTTTTAACCTTTTGCATCTTGGCATTTCATGTGCAAATCTGCAACATACCTACTTGTCCCTCCAAGCTTCTCTTGTAAGCTTGAGTGTATATGTAAAAGAGTTAGAACTTCATTTTAAAAAGTGTGATTTTGGTGATTTCTTTTGCTAAAAAAATATTTTTGATAAACTTTTCTTGCCACAAGAATCATTTTAAAGGCAGAAAAATCTTTGTAAGATAAAACTTTTTTTGTGTTGAATCTTGCCTTCTTTCGTGTTTTTATCTTGTTTTTCTCTTCAATATATTCTTGAAATATTTTCAATTTGAATACTTCTTAAATCTAAAAATATTTTGAAGTTAATTTTTTTTCTTTAAAATCTTTTTAAACCTTGAATAAATCTATTTCTATATGTTCTTGACTTATTTTTAGATTTTACTTATCGCAAAAATATATTTGTGAGTTAAGCCAATATATTCACTAGAGGCTTATCAATCTTATTCCAAGATTTGGAACACTATGTTCTTCATCCACTTCAAAAGAAAATTTGTTGATTGCGGCTTGAAGAAAACATTGGTTGCGACCAAAATCGATGGCAGTTGTGAAGGGTGAGCGAGTTGTTGACACCTTCTTGTGGGTAGATGATATGGTATAAAAGCACATTAGACGAAAGTTATGCATTGGGTTTGTAAAATATAGTTTCCCTCTATAAGTCCAATCATAGTTCATTTGTCGTTATTAAATTTTTTCTATTGTGGGTTTTTCCGTGTACACTTGGTGTTGTTATCTATTATTTACTTTCCATAGTTAGAGTACGTCATCTAATTATTGAAAATAAAATTGGTGTAATCTACTTGGTAAATAATTTATCATTTAGACCTTAGACTTTATCTTTGCTACCCTAACTTGAATTTGAAAGAAAATCTTGTCATATTCTGACAAGTGATTTTAATTTGGGTATCCATCGTCCATCTCAGTTTCGAGCACACACTCTCACACACCTTCATCTATTTTTTTATCTCAATTTATCCCCCCTTAAAATAATAAAATATATTAAAATGCCTATTCCGTCAACTAGGGGTGGCAATTCGGGCCAACAAGTAGTGTGTGGGTCTGCCCGGCACGACATAATTTCATTTTACCCGACATGCTACGGTGTTGTGTTTTATTGCCTAACACAAATACGATACAACACATAATACGATAAATATATTTAGTGTCAATTGGGCACGATTAAATATGACCTAATATGATAACCAACTTATATATATATATATATATATATATATAATTTCCTTTATTTCATTTATATATACATAATTTCCTTTATTTCATTTTGCATTAAATATATTGATTATAAAAGGGAAGTTAATCGGGCCAAAATGAGTCTATTTTAGGTCAATTTCATATCAAAACTATGCCACGAATATAACACAACCTAATATCGGGCCAAACGATTTTGGAATTTCGTTTTAAAATGTGTGAAAAAAGTGTATTTTGGTGATTTCTTTTGTGGACAAATTATTTATGAAACGCTTTTCTTGCCACAAGAATTGTTTTTAGGAGAGAAAAATCTTTGTAAGATAAACTTATTTTGTGTTGAATCTTGCATTCTTTCATGTTTTTATCTTTTTTTTCTCTTCAATGTATTCTTAAGAAATATTAAATTTGAATAGTTGTGAAATTTAAAAATATTTTGAAGTTTATTTTTTTTGCTTTAAAATCTTTTTAAACCTTAAACAAATTTCTTTCTAATTTGTTCTTGAGTTATTTTTAGATTTTACTTATCTAAAAAATATATTTGCACGTTAAGCTAATATTTTTCAAATACACTTTTACTTTAGGTTCTTCACATACCTAAAAAGTGGTTCTACAATCACTGGAGGCTTCTCAATCTCGTTCCAAGATTTGAAACACAAAGTTCTTTTTCCCCTTCTAAAGGAAGTTTGTTGATTGCGCTTAATAAAGACATTGGTTACGACCAAAATTGGTGGCAGTCATGAAACGTGCTCCAGTCTTTGACACCTTCTCATGGGTAGAAGATATGGTGTGAAAGTTCATTAGGCGAAAATTATGCATTAGATTTGTAAGACGTAGTTCCCTTCTGTAAGTCCTACCATATGTTAATTTGTCGTTATGTCAATCCGAGTTTTTTTTTCGTTGTCGATTTTTTCCTCATACGCTTTGGTGTTGTGATATATTGTTTACTTTTTTTCACTTAGATTAAGTCACCTAATTATTGAAGATAAAATTAGTGTAATATACTTAGTAAATGATTTGTCATCTATACCATAGCCTTTATCTTTGTTACCCTAACGTTAATTTGAAAGAAAACCTTTTCATATTCCAACAAGTGATTTTAATTTCAATATCTTTCATCCATCTCGATTTCGATCACATACACTCTCATACACCATCATCTATTTTTGTCTCGATTTACCACCGAAGTAATGAAATATTTGAGAATGCTCATTCCGTTAACTACGGGTAGCAATTTGGGACAATGGATTGTAACTGGGTCTGACCTGACATGACACAACTTTATCTTACTTGACACGCCACGATGTCATGTTTTCATTACTTGACACAAACACGACACAATATGAATAACATGATAAATCTATTTTCATGTCCATTGGGCATGATTAAACATGAGCCAATATGATAACCCGCTTATTTTTATGTGTAAATATAATTTTATTTATTTTATATTGCATGAAATATATTGATTATACAAGTGATGTTAGTCGAAAAAAATGGGTATATTTTGGGCTAATTTCGTGGTATGTACATGACACAACTTGTTACCAGGCCAAACTAGTTTGCTCTGAACACGACACACCGTGTTAATTTCGTACTAGTCGTGCCGTATCGAAAATTATCAACCCTACCATTAACTGACATTAAAAAAATTGACAGAAATACAAATGCAACCTTTAAATTGTTATAAATTAAATCAAAATTCCCCTAAATTTATGTTTAAATTTGTTTTTCAGTGCGGCAGAAACAATTTAAAAGCCCCTTTTATATTTCTGTCAATTTTTGTAGCGCCGGTTTTCAAAATAGGCATTTTAAAACAGTACTTCAGGGGGTAAAACGAGACAAAAATAGACGAGGGTGTGAATTGAGATTTGAAAATAGTGTAGGAGCATAGTTGTAATTTACTCCTACTTTTTTTAGTTTAGTAACGTTTTAATTGATTTTGAGTTTGTTATATATTGTATTATCAAATCGTTATAAATGAAGTCATGTGCAAGACACGTGGCTTATTAATGAATAAATGAGTAAAAAAATTCAAAAAACATAAAATATAAAAAAATAAAAATATAAAAGAAAATACATGAGAAATACAAACGGAGGCTCGTTCGATAAAAATTCCTTTGATATTTTTTAATTAATATTCTATCTAAGACTTTTTACTTTGTTCATGAAACTTCGTAATCATATAAAATACTCAGAAACACTCCTTTTCTCGTAAGTTAAATTCTAAGAGGTTTTTTTTAAAAGACAATGACTTTTTGGAACATAAAGTGGACAGAGGACTTTTGGGGGGGTCTCATCGGGGATGGCGTGGGTGGGGGTGTTGCTACCATGGTCGGATACAGTTTCATTAAAAATTAACCACCTTAAAAATAAAATCAAGAACATTGGTTGATTACGATCAGAAACTTCTAAAAGGAATTGCAAGAAGTCAAATAGTTAAAATGTGAAAATAAACATTTAAGGCAAGAAGTCAAATACTTATAAAAAGGAAAAGGAATTGCATTATCCGCTCTCATTTCAAAAATTTGAAAAAATGAAACGTTAAATTATGATATTAGAAACTTCTTGAAAAATTCATAAGTGGAGGAAAAAACTTGAACCTACCTTTAGTATCACAAAAGTTTTCTTGTGAAAAAATTAGGAATTGGATATCATTGTGGAAATGGACTGCTGAGTTATGTATATGAAAGTGACGAAGGTGTCTCTATTTCGGATGAAGATTTACTTTTTTCCCTAAGACAATTTGGGTTTAAGCTTTTACAAATATGAAGCCTCTTTGAAAACCCTGTCAAAAGGGTAAGGAAAAAAAACTAGAAGTATTTGAAAGCTCTCGACCAACATATTAAAAGAAATAGAATTTTTAAATGCGATTTTGTTTTTCAAAAAGAAACTAATGCTAAGGTAAATAAAAAACTTCAAAAAAAAATGATTCTAAAAAACCAATCTTAAAAGTAACACTTGGTCATCAAAATGAAACTTACAAAATAAAAATATCTAAGAGATTATAAAAACAGATTTCCCACATCATTTATTATGACATAAACTCTCATGACTATTACTTGTCCTAATATTTATATTATATGCAATCAAGCATGAATTTACAAATGAAACATATTACATGTTAACCCTAATGTACCAAACACTTTTTTGGTACTAAAATAAGTCTTACATAAGCATTTGTGTAGGTATTTACTACTATTGTGGGTTTTTCCGTGTACACTTGGTGTTGTTATCTATTATTTACTTTCCATAGTTAGAGTACGTCATCTAATTATTGAAAATAAAATTGGTGTAATCTACTTGGTAAATAATTTATCATTTAGACCTTAGACTTTATCTTTGCTACCCTAACTTGAATTTGAAAGAAAATCTTGTCATATTCTGACAAGTGATTTTAATTTGGGTATCCATCGTCCATCTCAGTTTCGAGCACACACTCTCACACACCTTCATCTATTTTTTTTATCTCAATTTATCCCCCCTTAAAATAATAAAATATATTAAAATGCCTATTCCGTCAACTAGGGGTGGCAATTCGGGCCAACGAGTAGTGTGTGGGTCTGCTTGGCACGACATAATTTCATTTTACCCGACATGCTACCGTGTTGTGTTTTATTGCCTAACACAAATACGATACAACACATAATACGATAAATATATTTAGTGTCAATTGGGCACGATTAAATATGACCTAATATGATAACCAACTTATATATATATATATATATAATTTCCTTTATTTCATTTATATATACATAATTTCCTTTATTTCATTTTGCGTTAAATATATTGATTATAAAAGGGAAGTTAATCGGGCCAAAATGAGTCTATTTTAGGTCAATTTCATATCAAAACTATGCCACGAATATAACACAACCTAATATCGGGCCAAACGATTTTGGAATTTCGTTTTAAAATGTGTGAAAAAAGTGTATTTTGGTGATTTCTTTTGTGGACAAATTATTTATGAAACGCTTTTCTTGCCACAAGAATCATTTTTAGGAGAGAAAAATCTTTGTAAGATAAACTTATTTTGTGTTGAATCTTGCATTCTTTCATGTTTTTATCTTTTTTTTTATCTTCAATGTATTCTTAAGAAATATTAAATTTGAATAGTTGTGAAATTTAAAAATATTTTGAAGTTTATTTTTTTTGCTTTAAAATCTTTTTAAACCTTAAACAAATTTCTTTCTAATTTGTTCTTGAGTTATTTTTAGATTTTACTTATCTCAAATATATATTTTTATGTTAAGCTAATATTTTTCAAATACACTTTCACTTTAGGTTCTTCACATACCTAGAAAGTGGTTCTACATTCACTGGGGGCTTCTCAATCTTGTTAAAGATTTGAAACACAAAGTTTTTCTTCCCCTTCTAAAGGAAGTTTGTTAATTGCGCTTAATAAAGACATTGGTTACGACCAAAATTGGTGGCAGTCATGAAACGTGCTCCAGTTGTTGACACCTTCTCATGGGTAGAAGAAATGGTGTGAAAGTGCATTAGGCGAAAGTTATGCATTAGAGTTGTAAGACGTAGTTCCTTTCTGTAAGTCCTACCATAGTTAATTTGTCGTTATGTCAATCCGAGTTTGTTTTTCGTTGTCGATTTTTTCCTCATACGCTTTGGTGTTATGATATATTGTTTACTTTTTCTCACTTAGATTAAGTCACCTAATTATTGAAGATAAAATTAGTGTAATATACTTGGTAAATGATTTGTCATCTATACCTTAGCCTTTATCTTTGTTACCCTAACGTTTTAGAAAGAAAACCTTTTCATATTTCAACAAGTGATTTTAATTTGAATATCTTTCGTCCATCTCGATTTCGATCACATACACTCTCATACACCATCATCTATTTTTGTCTTGATTTACCACCGAAGTAATGAAATATTTTAGAATGCTCATTCCGTCAACTAGGGGTAGCAATTTGGGACAACAGATCGTAACAGGGTCTGGCCTGACATGACACAACTTTATTTTACCTGACACGCCACGATGTCATGTTTTCATTACTTGACACAAACACAACACAATATGAATAACATGATAAATCTATTTTCTTTTCCATTGGGCATGATTAAACATGAGCCAATATGATAACCCGCTTATTTTTATGTGTAAATACAATTTTATTTATTTTATATTGCATGAAATATATTGATTATACAAGTGATGTTAGTCGGGAAAAATGGGCATATTTTGGGCTAATTTCGTGGTATGTACATGACACAACCTGTTATCAGGTTAAACTAGTTTGGTCCGAACACGACACACCGTGTTAATTTTGTACTAGTCGTGTGGTGTCGAAAATTATCAACCCTACCATTAACTGAACTTAAAAAAATTGACAGAAATACAAATGCAACCTTTAAATTGCTATAAATTAAATCAAAATACCCCTAAATTTATTTTTAGATTTGTTTGCGAGTGCTGCAGAAATAATTTAAAAGACCCTTTTATATTTCTGTCAATTTTTGTAGCGTCAGTTTTCAAAATGGGCATTTTAAAACAGTACTTTAGGGGGTAAATCGAGACAAAAATAGACGAGGGTGTGAATTGAGATTTGAAAATAGTTTAGGAGAATAGTTGTAATTTAGTCCTACTTTTTTTTAGTTTAGTAACGTTTTTAATTGATTTTGAGTTTGTTATATATTGTATTATCAAATCATTACAAATAAAGTCATGTGCAAGACACGTGGTCGATAAAAATTCCTTTGATATTTTTTAATTAATATTCTATCCAAGACCTTTTACTTTGTTCATGAAACTTCATAATCATATAAAATACTCAGAAACACTCCTTTTTCTCGTAAGTTAAATTCTAAGAGATTTTTTTAAAAGTCAATCACTTTTTGGAACATAAAGTGGACTGAGGACTTTTGGGGGGGTCTCATCGAGGATTGGGGGGGGGGGGGGGGGGGAGGTGTTGCTACCATGGTCGGATACAGTTTCATTAAAAATTAACCACCTTAAAAATAAAATCAAGAACATTGGTTGATTACGATCGGAAACTTCTAAAAGGAATTGCAAGAAGTTAAATACTTAAAAGGTGAAAATAAACATTTAAGGCAAGATGTCAAATACTAATTAAAAGGAAAAGGAATTGCATTATCCTCTCTCATTTCAAAAATATGAAAAAATGAAACGTTAAATTATGATATTAGAAACTTCTTGAAAAATTCATAAGTGGAGGAAAAAACTTGAACCTACCTTTAGTATCACAAAAGTTTTCTTGTGAAAAAATTAGGAATTGGATATCATTGTGGAAATGGACTGCTGAGTTATGTATATGAAAGTGACGAAGGTGTCTCTATTTCGGATGAAGATTTACTTTTTTCCCTAAGACAAATCGGGTTTAAGCTTTTACAAATATGATGCCTCTTTGAAAACCCTATCAAAAGGGTAAGGAAAAAAAACTTGAAGTACTTGTAAGCTCTCGACCAACATATTAAAAGAAATAGAATTTTTAAATGAGATTTTTTTTTTCCAAAAAAAGGAACTAATGCTACGGTAAGTAAAAAACTTCAAAAAACAAATGATTCTAAAAAACCAATCTTAAAAGTAACACTTGGTCATCAAAATGAAACTTAAAAAAATAAAAATATCTAAGAGATTATAAAAACATATTTCCCACATCATTTATTATGAAGTAAACTCCCATGACTATTACTTGTCCTAATATTTATATTAGATGCAATCAAGCATGAATTTACAAATGAAACATATTACATGTTAACCCTAATGTACCAAACACTTTTTTGGTACTAAAACAAGTCTTACATAAGCATTTGTGTAGGTATTTACTACTAATGAAACCGTTGTCTTGTCATCGAGGAGCCATAACTACTAATGAGCTAGCATTAAAAAAATTTCAGCCAAATGAAATCATCATTTACTCGATCAAATTGAAGATTTCTAACCATCGAAGAAATTCATTACCCCAAGGTTCAAAATAAATGATGAGAAAGCAAATCCCATTGACCATTTCGCTCGAACCTGTTGGGAAAACAACGTGGGATTGACATTTAAAATATTATGCACAAAAATTTTATCCCCAAATTAATTTGATTTATCATGCATTGAAAAGAAAATCGAGAACTACGTCTAATGATTAAACTTGTGGTTTAAGTACAATACCATAGCGAATCATGTTGTGATTCGCATGGGGCGACAAAGTCTGAAGATGATGAAATCCTTATTTCACTCCAAGATCTCTGAAAACCTTTGTTAAACCTTTTATGAAGCTTAGATATTGTAGTGTGAAATATTCCCCAAAAGCTAAGTGGGTGTAATAGAATAATGTCATGGCCCAGTTAAGTCTAAAACCACCTTTCATACTTGAATATAAAGGTGTGAGAAGGGATTTCATAGGGAATGATTCATCATTGGTATTTGATAGGGGTGAGAGAAAATACTATTCACATTTTTGTGAAGATGTAACAAACCCCACTTTTCACGTAAAGGTTGGCCAGACAAAATATACCGAAGATGGGACCTGTCTAATAATTTATACTATTCTCAGCATCAAAACATAAAAATGAGATTTTGATTTAAAGCATACACGCACAATAAAAACATAAGAAATAATAATTGACAATAAATAAGTCTCAACTCTCATAAGTCGTAAAACATCGATCCCAATTGTAAATGGAAAATAAATGACTGGAATAAATAAATCTTGGGCTTATGCCCGTACAATCTATGAAATAATAAAAACCGAATGAAATAGAGAGTAGTAATCTATGCTAGAATCAAATTAACTGAATCTGCTACTAGTAAAATGCAAATGCAAGTCTAATCATTTATCAATTCTGTTGTCCCTGCTTATGAAAACATGGGAAAAAATATTTTATAATTTGGGTCAGTGCCTTGAAGTTGCAAGAATTAACTTACAAAACCAATATATAAATATGCATTCGAATTAAATATTTTATAATTGATACTCACATGTAGTAAGTATATCACCTCTCATTTAAGTGTACTACTATACACATTTTTAACTCAAGCATAAATATGAAGACCGATATCTACACTAACGTGGCAATATCAAATGCACCTGGCACATATGTTAAATAGGAGCAAAACATCTACACGTATAATTTTAGTCCCAAGAATAACCCCACAATAATACCTCACGAAAATATCATTTCATCACATTATATTGTAAGGACAAATTTCCAATCGAGTCAATTTGTAGTATTGGCTTAATTCTAGACAAAATAATTTGAGTCATAGGATAGAGTGTAAAGTGTATCCATCCAATCCCATGACGAGTTTGTTGCAGACGTAACAGTCAGATTTGTAAACCTTCATCATTGTCGAGTTTTTAGTGCCTCGTTTCTACGTCAACAACAATTGGATTCCATAGTCTCTAAAGGTATGAATGCAATTTTATATATGTAGGAGCATGGAATATTTTATGGGTGTAATTTTAATTTAAAATGGATTTTACTTTTCAAAACTTATTTTAGAACTTTGGATAAAAGTTTTTGGACTTAAAATTGAAAATCTGGAATTTCGGTTTTTTCGTTTGAAATGTTGTTTGAACGAGATTTCGAATGAGTTTGCCAACGAGATTTCCATTTGTTCTCTACTTTTTCGTTCGAAGTTTCGTTCTAACGAACGAGTTCGAACAAATTTTTTCAACGAGATTCTGGCCCTCGTTTTCCTTTGAAATCTCATTAGAACAATGTCGTTCAAACGACTTTGGTGGGAAAGCTAAATTTCTGGTAGTTTTTGGTAACCATCCACTAACCCACTTTTTGTACCTACTTATAACCATTTCGTGGGAAGAATTTTTTGTGAGAACTTTTCACTTTTCAAGAGAGCTTTGAGAGAGAAAATCTTCAAGAAAAGTTCCATTTTTATGTGTTTGATTTTCATATTGTTAAATACTTTAAAAACACATATGTTTTACACCCAATATGTTTTAGTTTAAATCCAAGTATTTTTATATATATAATTATTGCTTGGAGTTTTTGGCACCAGGTTCTACTCTACCATTTGAAGAGTTTGTTTGGGTTTTCTTCTATATCCCATTAAGAAGAAGATTTGTTGATGCGATGTTCCCACTCAAAGAAAGGCTTCGCGTGACAGTGACGGAGACCAAAAGCCTCATCAGTGGTTTCCGAGACCGTGGAGGAGTTCATGGTTATCGACTAGGCGGAGGTAGTTACAAGAAGACGTGTCAAGGCTTGGACGGAATCGAGTCAAGGAAGTAAGTCATTTGACTTGTAATAATAAATCTATACTTAGTGGACTAAAGGCTAGGGCCGTCCGAGGTTTTTACCATTTGGGTTTTCCTCGTACATCGACGTGTAGTATGATTGATTTATCTTTATCTTGCAAAAATCACTTAGAATGCTTGCTTAGAATAATTCAAGATAAAATTAATTTAATTATCACACTAATATAATTTGGTGCTTAAAATTAGTTTGGGTGAAGTTTAACTTAATTTAATTCAAGTCCTATTCCGTATTTTAGGAAGTTAATATTTAATTGAAAATCGATACTTAAAATTTCCTGAGGCTTCAAATTGGTATCAGAGCCGGAGCGCTAATTTATTGCGTGAGGGTCCTTTTAGAATTTTTTTGTTAAAAATGGAATTTTTTACATTTTAAAAATTTCCTGTTTTCGATGGTTTCAATTACTCGTATTGGAAAGTGCGTATGAAATCGACACTAAAGTCCATAAATGAGAGGGTTTGGTTGTCAGCTATTAATGGGTGGTCCCCACCCTCATGTTTGGTAGAAAATGAGCGTGTCCCCAAACCCATAGATAGATGGAGTGAGAATGAATTTAAACAAGCCAATTTTAATTTTCGATGACTAAATGCCTTATTTAGCGCGGTTGCACCGGATGAATTTTGTCGTATCATGACTTGTGAAACCACTAAGAAAGCTTGGAATATATTACAACTCACTCACGAGGGAACTAGTTTCGTTAAGACTTTAAAACTCCAAAACCTCACCACTAAATTTGAAACCATCAAAATGCATGAAAACGAAACCTTTGATGAATTTTATGCTAGACTTTCCGACATATTTAATTCATCAATTAATTTGGGAGAGAAAATAACCGACAACCGAGTAGTGAAGAAAATTCTAAGGTCCCTACCCGATAGATTTATACCTAAAGTGGACATTTTAAATTCTTTACCCACCTTACACTCTACCAAACTTGAAGAATTAGTAGGTGATTTGCAAATCTATGAACTATATATGTTTCCTTCCATAAATGAAAAGAAAATAGATAAGGGCATTACTTTGAAAGCCCGAAAGGAGGAAAAATAAGTTGTGGTTGATGAGAGTGATAGTGACTCAGAGGACATGGTTATGTTGGCGAGAAAATTTCAAAATTTTCTTAAATTTGATAAAGATAAGTTTAAAAATGATTATAAGAAATTTAGAAAATCCAAGCATGACAAAGCCGAAAAGATCCCTAAATCATATAATAGAAATCTTAATAGGGACGAGTCAAATAGGTGATATGGTTGTAAGGGTTATGACCATAGGGCGAGAGGGTGCCCCATTAAACTAAGGAAAGAATGCAAACAACCAATTTGCTATAATGCCACCCTTAGTGATGAGAGTGAAAAGGAAGAGGGACCCGATTCCCCCATTGAGCGCAACTTTACCACGTTCGTGGCAATTCATGTGAGATCCGATAATAAATCTTCCCATGAATATATACATGGTCATGACTCTTTCGAGGCTTTCGTTTGTGAATCCCCAAAACATAATGGTTGTGAGAGTGGAGAAGAGAGAGAAAGTGAAAGTGATGAAGAGGTTTACGAGAGTGAACTGCAATTTGCATTTAGAGAATCATATAAAGAATCTATTAAATTAAAAAGAGAAAAGTTGAAGTTAGAAGCTAGTTTAAAGAAACGTGTCAAGGTCGTTGATGAGAGTGCCTTAGTGAAATACCTTAGGACACGTGAGAGAGCTCATCGAGAGAAGCTTGAATATGTAGAAGGTGAGAGAGATAGGCTTAGACGGTTCATGGAATTAATGAAAAATGAGCTTCTTATGTTTGAAGAGAGGAATGTTGTGCTAGAGTCTAAAATTTTAGAATTGGAAGAAAAATTGAGAGACTCTGGTGAGGTCAAATTTGATTTGGAATGTAGGTCCGTTAAATTAGAAAAAATATTAGGAACTGTCCAACTCAAAAATGACACTTGTGGTTCAGGCTTCAATTCTTGTAATGATTCCACTAATAAAGCCAAAATCAAATTTTTGATAGAACCACCTAGGAACACTTCTAGCGGTCAATCCTTAGGTACTACTTTTCGACGTGTCTTTACTTGCTCACATTGTGGTCTAAAGGGTCATCTTAGGAAATTTTGTTTTGATCTTAAAAGGATTTCTAGGAAATCCAAAAGTAAGGTAACCGAGGTAGATAAGATCCCCAAATCTCAAGATTGTCATTCTTCACTAGTTTGGGTTAGGAGATCTGACTTGGTAACTTTACAAAATTGAATTTTTTATTCTCATTTGCTTTCACATGCTTCCTCCTTTGCAAAATCTTACTCTAGTTTTGTTTTTCATGCTATAAGTTCATGTTAGTTGTATGCTTGTTTGTCATTTTTAAGGATTACTCACTTGCTAGAATTATTATTTGTGTATATCTTTTGTATTATATTCTTTTCATTTTAGTTTGCATTAAATGAAAAATATAAAAATATTTTGTTTATCATTTTTGTTTTACCTTATGAGTAATTTTGGCTTAATGAAAATACAAAATGATTTTGGTTTGTCTTTTGAGTAAATATTTTTGTATGTTTCGTTAAAAATTTCAAAAACTCAAAAAGATTTTTTTTTTTGTGTATTTTAGTTTGACACACCTTTTGTGGCATATATTTTTATTGAATCCTTCTTTTCGCTTTCATGTGGCTTGAACCTTTGGTTAAAATTTTCAATCCTTAAAATGTTCTTTGTCATGGTTACATGGAGTAGTTTAAGTTTGTCTTGCTTAATGGATTCGCTTTTATATGCCTTCTCACACTTATGCACGAGCTCTTTTGAAATTTTAACGTCACATGTATATTTGAGCTTTGTTAGGCGTTCTCTTACTAATCTAGTCATCTACATATCTTTTGACATAGGAGGATTTGTGCATGTTAAATCCATTGCAAGTGATATTTGTGTGATAAAAACAAAATTGATATATGAACGTGCACGGGGAAGGATTCTGAAAAAAAAATATTATCCTTTGCGAGTAAGCCACCGTTTGGAATGGACCTAAAAGAAATATGTGGTCCAAAGGCCTAAAAGAAAAATATGGCATTAAAAGAAAAATAATTTGCCAAGGCCTATTTTGTTTAGTTTGATATATCCATTCAAAACTATTATATGTATATTTTGAGAGATTTTGGATGGTATATCAACGGTTTTGCACAATAACTTTGTATCCTAGTTGCGTTATCTTGTCATGACTCTATTGGTTTGTAGAGTCATTAATATGCTAGGCTTGTATGCATTGTGCTTGATTGTTCATAGAGCTCACTTTTTCTTGTCACATAAGGCTAAATCTTAATTAATAAAGTTTAGCAATCAAATGATAACTCCGTGAACATGTTTAAGTAATTGGGTTTTAATTCATTGGTATCTTGTTCACACCCCTTCACTTTCGTTTTCATATGACACATTTATGCTATAAGAGTGTGGAAAACTCATGTTATTTTATTTTGTGTCATTTGGGTGTTTATATCTATATATGTGTGCTTATGCGTATTTTGTATATATTGTGTATTCTTATATATGATATGTTGTTTGTTTTGAGTCTTTGCCATGTTGGCTAATCCATTATTGCTTTTAATTTATAATTGGTATCTATCTTGTTGCGAATTTTGGTTGATACCCCATGCTTATGTTGAATACATTTTAGTTGGTATCATTTTTTTTCGCATCATAAGTTGGTAACTATTTACCCATGTTGTGGATTTGTTATCTTTTAATGTTGCCCATATGCTTAAATGTTCTTATCACTTTATGCACCATCATATCTTTACTTGTTTTCTTCCATATTTTGTATTCCTTGTTTCGATTTGAGGGGAGAAATGTTATTTCTTTAATTAGAGGGAGAAATAAGTAATGTTTTTATTCTTTATCCCCTGTCTATGTGACACCACGACTAATTAAATACCGGGTAGCTACTCCTTTATTAAATTAATTCAAAATGCCAAGTTGGTCCAGTTAATAGCTTCACTGTCGAAAACATTTTAATGATTACTAACCACCTAGTATTTAAAAAGTAAGTCCCAAATTTTAATATAAGTCTGATTAACATGAAACAAGTGTAATAAAGAATAATAACACCATTCACCATAAAGTAGTAAATAGAATAACCATCACATAACGTAAATAAAATCTGGAGGAAAACTCCTCACTACAAATCCCACAACTGATAAGTAAACTGAATACTAAATCAATACATGCCAAAGTCTGAAAACTGTAATGGAAATGTAACTCTAATAGAAATGGGCAACATGCCCTACAACTGATAGATAATGAATCTGGAATCCAAGTGATAGAAGCGTCTACAAGCAAATCCCGGTAGCTTCCACAAACAGCTACAGCTCGTCACCTGAATGAGTATCCTATGCATGGTGTCCTTGTGGTTGGGCACCTAAAATGGTTTTACAAAGAAAAATAGATTTGAAAAGCAAACGGGTCAGA
This sequence comes from Sambucus nigra, assembly GCA_949130495.1. NCBI lineage: Eukaryota > Viridiplantae > Streptophyta > Magnoliopsida > Dipsacales > Adoxaceae > Sambucus > Sambucus nigra. Next base: position 78,855,801 of record OX422221.1, on the reverse strand, counting down.
GCCCGAATGTGGAGTTATATTTTAAAAACCTGCAAGTGCTTTAAAAACATTTAAAACATTAAATGCAAAGTACATGTTAGGACGTGCACTCACATGATATTCTCACCTATCGTCTAACTGTGCACTCTTAACGTAAGTACCCATCTACAACGACACAAACCAATGCTCAATATGCAATATATATATCACTATCAGTTAACTCATTATATTTCTCCAAACAATACCGTAATTATATTCACAACAATAACATGAAGGTTCCCATTAATTTAGTGTATATTATTCACATCATAAATATACAATACAAGCACCCCGAGAACTAAGCTGCGGTGCACACATACTCTGCTATCCATCCCGGTACATCACGTACATAAGGATTAAATATTCCGAATCTCTCAGGAATAGTTCACAGATAACAACATCACAAATAATGGAGGCAAACACAGTCACATCACATGGGTCACGCACATACCTACGCTCCCACGATCAGCGGACTTATTAATATCCCAATAAGTCTTTCTATGACCTATGTTCATCAAGGTAACCAGTCTAAATCCGGGCAACACAAGGATTAGAGGGCCCTAAGCGAACGCAAACCTCCCGTGATAGCAAGTATGGTAGGTATGTCATACACACAATTCATATACCAATACTAAGTAAACACACATCTTAGTAATCCCGTAGTTTAATCGTAGTACATATCGCATTCTCGTACCAACTTATAATTATCACAATTTATACTATTCCGGTTTATAATCATACGCGCCATAATTTCTTCTCTCGTCGTAGTAGACACTCACGTCTCAACCCAAACCGTCCATTTAATTTAACTCTCGTATATAATTTACTCCTCATAATAACCCAAAAGTCCCAAATCTATCCATACATCATCAAAGGAAGGTTATCTATATCCTCGAACAAGTTTACGGGACTCCAAAAATCAAAACAGTCTAAAAAGGCCCAGACTGCCAACTCATTAGAAGTCTCGTTCGAATGAGACTGTTCGAACGAGATTCCTCTGTCAACTCGTTAGAAGTCTCGATCGAACGAGACTGTTCGAACGAGATCCAGTTCGTTCGAACGAACTGTACCTTCTAACGATATCTCGTTCGAACGAGATTATCGAACGAAGTTCCCTTTCGTTAGAAGCGACTGGTCAATTCGTTAGAAGCTCGTTCGAACGAGTTCGTTCGAACGACCTGGGCAGGGGTTTCTAACGACCTGCAAGTTTCGTCCGAGATTTCTCTAAATTTCGTTTTTCACCATTCTTACTCCTCAAATCTTCTCCAAAGTTCGTTCCAACAATGTTTTAAGTCCTCCAATCATCCTAAAACATGCTAAGGTCATATACTAACATCTTTTAAGGCATTAATGCATCCTAAACATCATTAAATCACAAGAGTCTATACTTTTCCCCAATTTTTCAAGAACATGAACCCTAGATTTTTAAATCATGAATTAACCCAATAAAATCCGTTTTAATTTCTTCCAATCACAACTATCATGAGAATAATCCTCTACCTATCATTCTACATGCAATTCTCCTCAAGATTTTCAAGTTCTATGTTCCAAACTACATGGGTTTTCATATTTCACCAAGAATAAACATAAATTGGAATTATCTAACATGGAAAGAACATTCTCTGAAATTTAAATGGAATTAAGTCACTTGCCTTGATTGTCTTTGAGTGTGGTGTAGGTTTGATCAAGCTTTTCTGCAGAATTTCTTCTCTCTCCAAGCTTCTTCTCCAATGGAGGCTATGGTGGCTAGGGTTTGCTTTGGGAAAGTTGGAAACCTAAATGATAACCTCCGTATCTTAATGGGTTAATATGGGTTGGTTAGTGGGTTTAGTGGGTTAAATCCACATCAGATTAAGACTCCTAATTTTCGTCATTATTAATTCCTCAAAATACAAAATTACCAAAATACCCTTTAAGTTGCCGGTATGGCCTAGAAATACCCCGGAATCCAACCTACACCCCCGGCTAGTGTTTTCTGACTATCTCGACCCTTCCGGACGCGTTGGCGCACTCAAAACGACCATACGGATAATAGAAATAAAAATCACTTTTATAATTAATATAATATACCATGACGCGGCGGTCACACGCGTCTCAACAAAATTCCCAAATTGCCGTATATCAATCTCACGACAAATTTTTCATAATCCAATATTCATATAAAACATGTATGCACATAATCAAATACCAACTCGCATCTCGTTAGTATTTTTAACCCGGATTAATTTCCAATTAATACGCATTTAATTAATTAATCCCAAAAATAAATATAGCCAAAAGTACGGGGTATTACATACTTCCCCCCTAATAACTGAATTTCGTCCCGAAATTCGAAACTAGAAAGTACCTCCTAAAAACAACTCTGGATAACGTTCGCGCATCTCATCTTCGCGCTCCCATGAGGACTCCTCGACATTGTGATGTCGCCACTGAACACGCACTAACGGAACTATCTTTGACCCCAGTTTCCTCTCGCTTCGGTCCAAAATAGCAATTGGCCCCTCCTCGTAGGAGCTTTTTGGCTGGAGATCTATGTCCTCCACAGTAATGTGAGAATGAGCCAAATTATCTCTAAGGTATTTCCTTAGCGAGGAAATATGTAACACATCGTGAATCCGATGCAAATGCTCCGGTAACCCAAGTCTATACGCAACCGGTCCGATCCGCTCAATAATAGGAAACGGCCCCACATACCTTGGTGCCAACTTCCACTTCTTCCCAAAACGCATAATCCCCTTCATAGGAGACACTCTGAGCAAAACCTGGTCCCCCACTTGGAACTCTCTGAAAAATCTCTTCGCATCAGCATAACTCTTCTGCCTGTCTTGAGCTACCCGAATGCGACTCCGAATCAACTCAATCCTTGCCGAAGTATCCTGAATCACTTCCGGCCCAAGCAGTTTGTTGTCCCCCACCTCTAACCAACATGCTGGGGAACGACAAGGCCTACCGTATAATGCCTCAAACGGAGCCATGCCAATAGTGAACTGATAGGAGTTGTTGTAAGCAAACTCCACCAGTGGAAGGTACTGCTCCCATCCACCCCCGAAGTCAATAATGCACATGTGCAGCATGTCCTCCAACATCTGATTGGTGCGCTCGGTCTGCCCATCAGTCTACGGATGATAAGCCGTACTCAACCGCAATTCCGTGCCCATGGCCTCCTGGAAACTCTCCCAAAACCTCGAAACAAATATCTTATCTCTCTCAGACACGATATTTAGGGGCACACCGTGAAGTCTCACAATCTCTGAAATGAAGAGCTGGGCATACTGTCCCGTAGTGTAGTCAGTCCTTATGGGTAAAAAGTGAGCGACCTTGGACAACCTGTCCACAATTACCCAAACGGAGTCGTGACCTCTCTGCGACGTAGGCAACCCCGTGATAAAGTCCATGGATATGCTCTCCCACATCCACACCGGGACCTCCAATGGCTGTAGCAATCCTTTCGGTCTCTGATGATCCACTTTTACAAGATGATAAGTGGCGCATTTCGAAACAAACTCAACGATATCTCTTTTCATACCACTCCACCAATACTGTCGTCTCATGTTTTGGTACATTTTGTCCCCTCCGGGATGTACCGCGAACCGTGCGACTCTGCCATCACCTCGTGTCGCAATTTATTTCCTTCTGGAACTACCAATCTCCCATTGAAGCGTAATCCCCCGTCTGAGCTAACGGTATAGGACTCGGCTCCCTCTGCTAGTAATCGAACTATCTGCTCCTGACAGAATGAGTCATTAGTCCGTGCCCGTACTACCTTCGTGACAATATGCGGTGTAACGGTCATCACAGACATGAAAGATCGGGCCACTGCATCCTGGTGTCCCAACTCCTTCCACTTAGCCTTCCACACCTCTGCCACCTCACCTGCTGGCCTGCGGCTCAACGCGTCTGCTACCACGTTAGCCTTACCTGGGTGATACTGGATGTCAAACTGGTAGTCCTTCACAAACTCAAGCCACCTACGCTGCCGCATATTCAACTCCTTCTGCGTGAACAGGTACTGTAGGGACTTGTGGTCCGTGAATAATTGGAACTTCTCCCCCAAAAGATAGTGACTCCAAATTCGTAGGGCAAATACCACTGCCGCCAACTCCAAATCATGTGTGGGGTAATTCTTCTCATGAGGCTTAAGCTTACGGGAAGCATAAGCTATGGCCTGTCTCTCCTGCTGCAATACACCTCCCAGTCCTTGTAAAGACGCATCGGTGTAAACCAAATACTCAACTCCCAGTCTCGGCAATGCTAACACAGGTGCTGAGGTCAATTTGTCCTTCAATTCATCGAATGCCAACTGACAGGCATCACTCCAGATGTATGGCACACCCTTACGAGTCATATGTGTCAAAGGACCTGCTATCTCCGAGAAACCCCGAATAAACCTCCTGTAGTATCCTGCTAGACCCAAGAAACTACGAATCTCCGTTGGTGTCGTGGGCTGTCCCCACTCCCTCACCGCTGATACCTTCCCCGGATCAACAGATATTCCCTGGTCGGAAATGATATGTCCCAAAAACTGGACTTCCTTCAGCCAAAACCCGCACTTCTCATATTTTGCATACAACTCGTTCTGACGAAGTGTCTGCAAAACCTGCCTCAAATGCTCGGCGTGCTCCTCCTCTGTCTGGGAGTAAACCAGAATATCATCAATGAAGACAATGAAAAACTGGTCTAGGAAATCCCTGAACACTCTGTTCATCAAGTCCATAAACACAGCTGGAGCGTTGGTCAAACCGAAAGGCATAACCCGAAACTCGTAAGAACCATATCTCGACAAGAACGCAGTCTTCGAGACATCCTCCTCCCGGATACGTAACTGATGGTATCCCGATCTCAAATCAATCTTCGAGAAGAAAGAAGCTCCTCTCAACTGGTCGAATAAGTCATCGATTCGAGGTAATGGATACTTATTCCGTATCGTGACCTTATTCAACTCTCGGTAGTCCACACACAATCTCAGTGAACCGTCCCTCTTCTTCACAAACAAAACTGGAGCGCCCCAAGGTGAGGTACTCCTGCGAATAAAGCCCTGACCTAACAGTTGCTCTATCTGATCCCGTAACTCCCTCATCTCAGCTGGAGCCATACGGTATGGTGCGCGTGCTATAGGTCTCGTACCTGGTAGCAAATCTATAACAAAGTCTATCTATCGACTGGGGGATAAGCCTGGTATCTCCTGAAACACATCCGAATACTCCCTAACTACTGGGATAGAATCTAAAGGAATCACTACCTCCTTAGAGGTATCCTCCTCAATGTAATACAGATGAGCGGTCGATCCTCCCTCTGGGCGAGGCATCGCCACTACAAACATCTCTTGCCCCGGAATGGCAAAAACAATGCTCCCGCTGAAGCAATCAATCATGGCCCTATAAGCTACGAGCCAGTCCATACCGATAATCACATCGTGAACATGCATATCTAATACCAACATGTCTGCAGGTAGTACCAAACCACCAATCTCTACCCCCACTCCCTGGCATATAAAGAAAATAAGTGACCCACTCCCCAATGGTGAGTCGACACACGTCACTGTGCTCTCTGCCGTGGCTAACAATCCTAAAGATTTCACGAATTGTGTAGCTATAAAAAAGTGTGTAGCGCCCATATCAAATAACACCCGACCCATAGTGCCATGGATAGGAAACGCACCCTCGATCGCGGGCGGTGCCTCTGGAACTGCAGCCTGGTGGACGTTGTAGACACGTCCATACTGTAGCTGCCCCTGCTGAGCTGGGACTGCTGCAATAGGTGGCAATGCCGCCATCTGTGGCGGTGCGGGAAGAGCGACGGGCAACATAGGCCTCTGTGGCTCCTGGCGAGCACCCTGCTGTTGCTGCTGTGGGGCCCTGCCCCTATCAGGACAATCCTGTCGCTTATGGCCAGTCTTGCCACAAACAAAACACTTTCCTGGGAAGTTCCCTCCTCTCTGCCCGTGCTGTCCCCGGCCCTGGTGGCCGTTACCGTTCCTCCCTTGGCCCTGCTGGCCCTGGTGAAACTGCTGCCCATTCTGCCCCGGTTAGCCCTGATGGCCGTTTGGACCCTGATGGCCCTGACGGAAACCTCCCTGTCCCTGTCTGTAGTTCCCTGACCGGAACCTCTTATTATCCCCCTGTTGGGAGCCCTGCTCATTCTGTCTCTGCCCCTGACCAGATTGTGCCCCGCTGGCACCATGTCCTCCAGTCCTGCCCTGATGTCTAGACTCCCCCGACCTCTTGCCCTCGGCCATATGAAAACGGTGGTCCTGGCAATGTAACAATGCAGAGTTAACCACATCAGAATAGGTGGCCAATGATAGGTTCCCTAGCAGATGCTGACGGATCCTCCATGTCAACCCGTCAGTGAACTTCTCAATCTTCTTCTTCTCTGTTGGTATCTCATCTGGAACGATATTCAACAGATTTGTGAACTCGGCCTCATACTCGGCCACAGTCTTACCCTCTTGCCTCAGACTCATCAATTTCCTCCTCATTTCCGTGTGAACAGCCGACGGAAAGTACTTGCGGTCAAACCGCAACCAGAAGTCCTGAATAGTGAGAGTATCCCTCTCCTCCATGGTGGTAATAGACTCCCACCACTGTAGCGCAGATCCAACTAGCTTGAAAGTAGCTAGCACCTGCTTCTGGACGTCCGTGCACTCATACATCCTCAAGTGCCTCTGCATATCCTTCCTCCACTGGCTCGAGACTACCACATTTGAGCTACCTGCAAACTCTGGCGGATGCGCTTTCTGAAAAGCGTCACGTACACGCTCCCAAGCAGACGGGAATGCATTAGCCTGTACTGGCGCGGCAACCGGGGCTTGAGGTGGTGCCTGCTGAACAACGGCAATGGCGGCATTTACCGGTTGGGCTACTATAGCTGCAACCTCAGCGGCGTTCATCATGCCCTGAACTGGAGCGGGCTGGGGTTCGAGCGTTGCATCCTTGGGAACTCGTCGTGCACGTCGTGGAGGCATCTGAAATAAGAACAAAGTTTATAAATTCGCTGTTTATAAACTTAAAATAGCTTAAGAACGAAGCATACACAAAAAGAGTACAACAGTCCTAAAATATAGGGTTCCATATCAAAGAAACGTAGCGGAAACATAATAACCGTACAGATCCTAAAGGACACTAGAACCTGATGCTCTGATACCACCTGTGACACCCCGACTAATTAAATACCGGGTAGCTACTCCTTTATTAACTTAATTCAAAATGCCAAGTTGGTCCAGTTAATAGCATCACTGTCGAAAACATTTTAATGATTACTAACCACCTAGTATTTAAAAAGTAAGTGCCAAATTTTAATATAAGTCTGATTAACACGCAACAAGTGTAATAAAGAATAATAACACCATTCACCATAAAGTTGTAAATGGATTAACCATCACATAACTTAAATAAAATCTGGAGGAAAACTCCTCACTACAAATCCCACAACTGATAAGTAAACTGAATACTAAATCAATACATGCCAAAGTCTGAAAACTGTAATGGAAATGTAACTCTAATAGAAATGGGCAACATGCCCTACAACTGATAGATAATGAATCTGGAATCCAAGTGATAGAAGCGTCTACAAGCAAATCCCGGTAGCTTCCACAAACAGCTACAGCTCGTCACCTGAATGAGTATCCTATGCATGGTGTCCTTGTGGTTGGGCACCTAAAATGGTTTTACAAAGAAAAATAGATTTGAAAAGCAAACGGGTCAGAGCCCGAATGTGGAGTTATATTTTAAAAACCTGCAAGTGCTTTAAAAACATTTAAAACATTAAATGCAAAGTACATGTTAGGACGTGCACTCACATGATATTCTCACCTATCGTCTAACTGTGCACTCTTAACGTAAGTACCCATCTACAACGACACAAACCAATGCTCAATATGCAATATATATATCACTATCAGTTAACTCATTATATTTCTCGAAACAATACCGTAATTATATTCACAACAATAACATGAAGGTTCCCATTAATTTAGTGTATATTATTCACATCATAAATATACAATACAAGCACCCCGAGAACTAAGCTGCGGTGCACACATACTCTGCTATCCATCCCGGTACATCACGTACATAAGGATTAAATATTCCGAATCTCTCAGGAATAGTTCACAGATAACAACATCACAAATAATGGAGACAAACACAGTCACATCACATGGGTCACGCACATACCTACGCTCCCACGATCAGCGGACTTATTAATATCCCAATAAGTCTTTCTATGACCTATGTTCATCAAGGTAACCAGTCTAAATCCGGGCAACACAAGGATTAGAGGGCCCTAAGCGAACGCAAACCTCCCGTGATAGCAAGTATGGTAGGTATGTCATACACACAATTCATATACCAATACTAAGTAAACACACATCTTAGTAATCCCGTAGTTTAATCGTAGTACATATCGCATTCTCGTACCAACTTATAATTATCACAATTTATACTATTCCGGTTTATAATCATACGCTCCATAATTTCTTCTCTCGTCGTAGTAGACACTCACGTCTCAACCCAAACCGTCCATTTAATTTAACTCTCGTATATAATTTACTCCTCATAATAACCCAAAAGTCCCAAATCTATCCATACATCATCAAAGGAAGGTTATCTATATCCTCGAACAAGTTTACGGGACTCCAAAAATCAAAACAGTCTAAAAAGGCCCAGACTGCCAACTCATTAGAAGTCTCGTTCGAATGAGACTGTTCGAACGAGATTCCTCTGTCAACTCGTTAGAAGTCTCGATCGAACGAGACTGTTCGAACGAGATCCAGTTCGTTCGAACGAACTGTACCTTCTAACGATATCTCGTTCGAACGAGATTATCGAACGAAGTTCCCTTTCGTTAGAAGCGACTGGTCAATTCGTTAGAAGCTCGTTCGAACGAGTTCGTTCGAACGACCTGGGCAGGGGCTTCTAACGACCTGCCAGTTTCGTCCCAAATTTCTCTAAATTTCGTTTTTCACCATTCTTACTCCTCAAATCTTCTCCAAAGTTCGTTCCAACAATGTTTTAAGTCCTCTAATCATCCTAAAACATGCTAAGGTCATATACTAACATCTTTTAAGGCATTAATGCATCCTAAACATCATTAAATCACAAGAGTCTATACTTTTCCCCAATTTTTCAAGAACATGAACCCTAGATTTTTAAATCATGAATTAACCCAATAAAATCCGTTTTAATTTCTTCCAATCACAACTATCATGAGAATAATCCTCTACCTATCATTCTACATGCAATTCTCCTCAAGATTTTCAAGTTCTATGTTCCAAACTACATAGGTTTTCATATTTCACCAAGAATAAACATAAATTGGAATTATCTAACATGGAAAGAACATTCTCTGAAATTTAAATGGAATTAAGTCACTTGCCTTGATTGTCTCTGAGTTTGGTGTAGGTTTGATGAAGCTTTTCTGCAGAATTTCTTCTCTCTCCAAGCTTCTTCTCCAATGGTGGCTATGGTGGCTAGGGTTTGCTTTGGGAAAGTTGGAAACCTAAATGACAACCTCCGTAGCTTAATGGGTTAATATGGGTTGGTTAGTGGGCTTAGTGGGTTAAATCCACATCAGATTAAGACTCCTAATTTTCGTCATTATTAATTCCTCAAAATACAAAATTACCAAAATACCCTTTAAGTTGACGGTATTGCCTACAAATACCCCGGAATCCAACCTACACCCCCGGCTAGTGTTTTCTGACTATCTCGACCCTTCCGGATGCGTTGGCGCACTCAAAATGACCATACGGATAATAGAAATAAAAATCACTTTTATAATTAAAATAATATACCATGACGCGGCGGTCACACGCGTCTCAACAAAATTCCCAAATTGCCGTATATCAATCTCACGACAAATTTTTCATAATCCAATATGCATATAATACATGTATGCACATAATCAAATACCAACTCACATCTCGTTAGTATTTTTAACCCGGATTAATTTCCAATTAATACGCATTTAATTAATTAATCCCAAAAATAAATATAGCCAAAAGTACGGGGTATTACAGTCTATTCCTGAACAAAAAGGGGGAGAGATGATAAGATTGTATCTAAACCTTTAATTTAGGAGATTCGACATAGGGGGAGTCGCGACCTTCTTAGGTAGATCATATTTGATACAGGGGAGAATTAATTTAGGGAGAGTATTTAGTTTAACTGAATTTAATATTTTGATATTTTCTATGCTTTTAATGGTTTGCTTAAGTGTGTAGGAATATCTTTTAGCGGCATTTATTTTAAAGCGGTAAAGCACATCGTTGGATCGAGTCAATAGCGTCTGTATTTTTTATTTTATATGGGTGGGATGTGGTGTCTAGATGAGCTTGACGGTCCTTTAGGAATTTTGGTTTGGTTTTGTCCCGGAATAGCCAATGGGGGAGATTTGTAAGGATAAATTTCGAATCGAGTCAATGTGCAGTATTGGCTTAATTCCAGATAAAATGATTTGAGTCATAGGATAGAGTGTAAATTTTATCCATCCAAGCCTATGACGAGTTTGTTGAAAACGTAGCGGTCAGTTTTGTAAAGCTTTATCATTGTCGAGTTTTTAGTGCCTCGTTTCTACGTCAACAACAATTGGATTCCATAGTATCCAATGATATGAATGCAATTTTATATATGCAGGATACTTGGAATATTTTATGGGTGTAATTTTAATTTAAAATATTTTTTACTTTTCAAAAATTATTTTAGAACTTTGGATAAAAGTTTTTGGGCTTAAAATTGAAAATATGGTATTTCTATTTTTTCTTTCGAAATGTCGTTCGAACGAGATTGTCGTTGGAACAAGATTTCGAACGAGTTTGCCAACGAGATTTCCATATGTTCTCTACTTTTTCATTCAAAGTTTTGTTCTAATGAACTCATTCGAACGAGTTTTTCTAACGAGATTCTGACCCTCTTTTTCCTTTGAAATCTCGTTCGAACGATGTTGTTCGAACCAGCTGGGAAAGTCGTTTCGAACGACTTTGGCGGGAAAGCTAAATTTCTGGTAGTTTTTGGTAACCACCACTAACCCACTTTTTGCATCTTCTTTTAACCATTTTGTGGGAAGAATTTTTTGTGAGAACTTTTCACTTTTCAAGAGATCTTTGAGAGAGAAAAGCTTCTAAGAAAAGTTCCACTTTTATGTGTTTGATTTTCATATTGTTAAATACTTTAAAAACACATATGTTTTACACCCAATATGTTTTAGTTTAAATCCAAGTATCTTCATATATATAATTGTTGCTTGGAGTGTTTGGCACCAGGTCCTACTCTACCATTTGAAGATTTTGTTTGGGTTTGCTTCTTGTAAGGACACAAGTCTCCGATTGAGTCTTAATGTAGTGTTGACTCAATTCCGGAGAAAAGAATTTGAGTCATAGAATAGAGTTCAAGTTTATCCATTGAAGTCTATGACGCGTTAGACGTGTTAGTTGAAGATGTAGCGGCCAGGATTCAAGCTTCATCAAATACCGAGTTTGTTATGTCTCGTTCTACGTCAACAACATGTGTTCCATTTACTCCTAGGGTATGAATGCATTACATATTTATATAGGAGCTCGGAACATTTTTAATTGGGTGTAATTTTTATTTTGAACCGAGGTTTATGTTCAGAAGGTTTCTTTAAAACATTAAAATAAAGTTTCTGGGCTAAAAGCCCAATTTTAAACATTCTGGAAAGTCGTTCGATATTGTAATTCGAACGAGTTTTTCGTTCGAACGAGAATGTCGTTCGAACGAGAATGTCGTTCGAACGAGTTTGATAATAAGTTTTCCCAACAGGCCACTGGAACTTCGTTAGAAGAGTCATTTGAACGAGACTTCATTCGAACGAAAATCTTATTCGAACGTGATTTCTGGCGAGAAAAATATTTGGCAGTTTTTGGCAGTTTTTCACCTCTATCCCACTACTTTTTCCCCACTAAATTTTGATAGATTTAATATGTGTAGGAATCAACCTTTTCAAACCAAATTTTATATATTCCTTCATCTCCTAGAGAGAGTTTTAGAGAGTTCATTTTCAAATGAAAAGGTTCATGTTTTGAGTGTTTATTTTTCAAGAAAAAATCCTTAAACACTTGTATTTAGACCCATAGTTTGTTTATTCCAAGTTTCCATATAAATATCTTGCTTGGAATGTTTGACACCGAGTTTACTCTACCAACTTGAAGAGTTCGTTTGGGTTTAATTCTACATCCCTCAAAGAAGAAGTTTCGTTTTGGATGCAGCATTCTCACATGGTGAAAGGCACCATATGTGGTTGACGGTTGTTCCTAAAGCCTTATTTATTGGTGGATTTCAAGGTTCCAGTGGAGTCCGGGATTGTCAACTAAGCGGAGGTTGGTATAAGAAGACGCATCAGGGGATTGAAGGGAGTCGAGTCGAGTTGAGTAAGTCATTTGTCTTATACTTGTAAAAATACCATACTTAGTGGACTTAAGGCTAGGGCCGTCCGAGGTTTTTTCCCCCTGTGGGTTTTTCCTCGTACATCGCGGCGTAGTGGTTTATTTTTTTATTTTATCTTTCGCAAAATTCACCTTAGATGCATGCTTAGGTAATAAGATAAAATTGGGTTTAAATCTCTACTTGCATAATTTGGTGCAAATTTAATTTGAGTGAATGTTAATTTAATTCAAGTCATTAATTTTATTGGATAAAATTTGGTTTGGCCTAACTTGCAAAAATGAATTAATATTGTTAGGAAAATTTCTAGGACTTGGATTGTATTAAGTTGTTTAAGTGAAATATGTATTTATTGATTAATTTAATTTCACTTTGTGTTTAAGTTTAATTTTAATTTAAAAGAAATTAAAATCTGTTGTTTGTGTTTGTTTAATTGAACCATCTTGCTTTCGCGTCTTTAAAAGGAAATTGAATTACTTTTTGTGGTACGATTTTAAAATTGGGGTCTTTCACTTCTATATCCCATAAAGAAGAAGATTTGTTGCTGCGGTGTTTCCACTTGAAGAAAGGCTTCGTGTGAGGGTGACGAAGACCAAAAGCCTCATCGGTGGTTTCCGAGACCATGGAGGAGTTCATGGTTATCGATTAGGCCGGGGTAATTATAGGAAGACGCGTCAAGGCTTAGACGGAATCGAGTCGAGGAAGTAAGCCATCTGTCTTGTAATAATAAATCCATACTTAGTGGACTTAAGGCTAGGCTCGTCCGAGGTTTTTTCCATTTGAATTTTCCTCGTACATCGATGTGTAGTGTGATTGGTTTATCTTTATCTTGCAAAAATCACTTAGAACGCATGCATAGGATAACTTAAGATAAAATTGGTTTAATTATCACAGTAATATAATTTGGTGCTTAAAATTAGTTTGGGTGAAGTTCAACTTAATTTAATTCAAGTCAAGATAATTTTAATTTGAAATTTTTTTGTTTGGCCTAAATATTAAAATGAATTAATCCTGTTAGGCAAATTTTAGGACTTCGGTTAAATTAAATTTATTTAAGTGAATATTTATGTTGGATTAATTTTATTTCACTTTAGTTGAGTTTAATTTTGATTTGAAAGAAATTAAAATTTGAAGGTTGTGTGTGCTGTGTTGAACCATCCTATTCCACATTTTAGGAAATTAATATTTAATTGAAAAGAGATATTTAAAATTTCCTGGGATTTCATATGTATTTTACATAGCATCGTGTTCATTAACAATTGTCTACATCATTAGACTACATGGATTTGTTCGTCATTACTATATATATATATTGTGCTATGTCTGGAGGAGTCCCTTACCACATTGACGTAAACAAAACACACATAAGCGGGGCGGTTGCTACCCAATACACCATTTCATGGTCCATACCCATGACGATGAAAATGGATCTAGCTATCCCATTTGCCTCATCGCAAGCGGTGCCAATGAACATAGGACCTACAATAATGAAATGCACCATGCTTAGCCCGCCTATGCCGATGCATGCTACGATTCGAAGATGTATGTAACGCCAACCGACAGTCCGTCCACAAACATGGGTATGTTGACACAATTAATAATTACATATAAGTAGCACACAATATGTATAGCTAATTATTCCCATAACTACCGCAACTAGGTTTCATCAATCTTCATATAACACTCTTGTCTTAAGAATTAACACTCTAGTTAATTATTAAATACATCATTTATTGAATAACGACACAAATCTATTTTTGATTAAATATTCACTGACTTCATAACCTCCCACATATTCGCTTAAACTCGTAAAAATCCCCTAAATGTTCCCACAGTCCAACCTAGACTCAAGCCTAGGAACCGAATCGATTAGCCTCCCAGAGTCGAATTGATTCACCCTGGAGGCTGAATCGATTCGATTTTTCAGAAGTAGCCCAGATCTGCCATATTTTTCCTATAAAAGTTTCCATCACCAAAAATCCAAATTCATTTATAAGGTTCTACCTACTTCAATTCCAATAACTCTAACCCTATTATAGTTAAGAAAACATGATAACTAATTATACACATAATCTACGCGTGGTAACCCCCATAAATTCAAGAAATCAAATCTAAAACAGTCAAAGTTATCTAACCCAATCAAGATCATAATTCTTATCTAACAATATCCAGAATAATAATATCAATACATGATTTGAAATTAATTATAAACATAAATCCTATCACATGAATTTTTGTTATAGGTTTCCCAATAAAACGATATCAATTCTGGGTTTGTCACCAAAGTACTTAATTCTCAAAACATAATTATTCTTAGATTAGTTCTAAACAATCCTGGATTCAAAACCATTTTTTTTCAATCTCCAAATCAATTTTTAACCCAGAATTGGTATAAAAGAATATGTATATGAATTTAGAAACAAGTTAAAATTAGTTTAGCAAGAAAATTATTTCCTTATGCAGATGATGTGATCTTTTGCCTGTGCCTTCATGACCCGAATCATGATCTCGGGTTTGATGATAATAACTACCATGAAAGCACGTGAAAACTCATTATCAGTACAAAGCAAACGCCACTTATCCTTCTGCACCACTGCTAACTCGACTGCCGGCTTACGGCTCAAGGCATCTGTGACAAAATTTGCCTTGCCCAGATGATAGTAGATATTAAATTGGTAGTCTATCATAAACTCAAGCCATCACCACTGCCTCATTTTTAACTCCCTTTGTGTGAACAAATATTGTGTAATCCAAACACTATGGTTCCTAACTCCAAATTATGTGTGGGGATGCATCAGGCTTAAGCTTTCGGGAAACAAAAACTATCGGCCTCTCCTCATGCATCAATACACCACCAAGTCCTTGCAAGGAAGCATCAGTAAAGGCTTTCAAATCTAAACCGAAGTCAACCCGACCTTCATCTCATCGAAATATTATCGACATGCATCATCCCAAACAAATGGTATATCTTTCCGCATCAAATTCATTAGAGGTTCAACAATCTTCGAGAACCTTTAATGAATTGACAGTAGTACTATGCCAAATCTAGAAAACTGTGCGCCTCTGTAGGTGTAGTGGGCTATCCCCACTCTGTAACTGTTTAAACCTTGCTCGGATCCATTGATAGCGATTTAGAGAGATGTGTATACATAAATTAACATTTATGAAAATCATTTTTCTTTCGATTTGAAAACATCCATTTTTACATTCTCAAAATCATTTTTACTTATTCATTTAGTACCACATTTTAGAATATGTCTTTCTTATTCTTAGAGTCATATTTTATTAATAACCTAAGACCCAAAGTGCCATTATCCTCAACGTAGTCTCCAAGAGTTCAACACAATATCCTAAGTCATCAAAGTGAGTCTCCCTCAATAATTGTCTTCCAAAAGTTTTAACATTAATATTTTATCTCCTCTAAAGTTTTAGGTTAACTTCGTATATCATTCGGACATTAACCTACATAAACTAACCTTTGGGATAAGCCCAAATATTCCCATGCTAGCCTAGGACATTTGTCTACCCAACACCAACCTCTAAGACTTCTCATTACTTCCCAAAGTAAGATTCCTACAGCTTGAACCAAAAAGAAAAGGGCTAAAATCAAACTAGGAAAAATCTCACAAAAACACGGCAACCGAATCGATCCGCCCTAGGGCCGAATCGATTCGCCCAAAAGAGAATCTATTCGGTGAGTAAAACCAACTTTATGCATTTATCCGAATCGATTCGGCCTTAGCCCAAATTGATTCGGTCTCCCATACCTGTATCCTGCCCCCTAACTGAACTGATTCACCTGGGAGCCAAATCGATTCGGCCCTGCGAATTTGCCCAGTTTGGGCTATGGGTTATATGAACCCTAAATTCCCAAAACCCTCAAATTCTTCATTTCTTCCAACATCAACAACAATTATTTATACTACATCGTTTCTGTACTACAACTAACTTATATTTTCTCCTCAAATCAAATTAAAACAAGGAATTAAGGGTTATACACCAAAAACACCCAAAACCCATCAATGGTTTAAATTTACCAAAATGAAAGTATACATGTAATTCATCACATTAAATAAATATCTAGCAAGTAAGAAACTTGCCTCAAGTTTGTAGGCTCGGATTCTCTTCCCGAAGCAACGGATTCCAACTCCAATCTTCCATTTTTCTCTATTTTCTCTCATTTCTCCCAAGCTCTCTCTTCTCTCTCTTTCTCTCTTGGCTTATAACATAAGATTGAAGAAATAAAAGGGGTTGGGAGACTTATACGGGTCTTAAACATAAATTCCCCTCTTTTAAATGTTAATACACAATTAAAATGACTCGTAACTACTTAATTAAGTCATAACCCGTCAAAAGTGCCCCAAACTTCAAAAATACAACTTGACACTTATTTTTACTATCTCGACCATTCTAAAAACAACCGCACCCCCTATTTTGGCATTTGGAGTAACGTGAACTATTTTTATGTTCCAACTTTATTTTATTTCATTAATTATACTCCAACTTACATAAGAGTCATAACCGTCGTTTTACATATAACGACGCAATAAAACACAACATAATGCGATTTACCTTCTCATAACGGTAAATAGGCAAAACATAGTAAATATTATCCCTTAATATCACGGGAAATAATATTTACTCCAACTTTTCCTATTTTATAAAATTAGCCCATCAGGCAAAATAATATAAAATAGTCGCTCAAACATATGGTTGTTACAAAATTATAATTAGTTTACCAAGAAAATTCTTGCCTTATACAAATGATGTGAGCCTCCTCTCGTTATCCTTGTTCCTCCTTTCTTCCCCAATATTGGTAACTTCTCCAGAGGGTGTAGGGATGCTAGGTTAACTTTAATGTGGATGGAATATGTGATTAAGTTGGGTTATTAACCTAATTAAACCCGTAATCTTGTATCTTCCCTTAATACCCAAATTTAGGCCCCCAAGTAAGCCTAGAATAATACTCAGATTGAACAAAAGTCTCCCCTAAGGGTATACCTATCCCCCGGGTCCAACTTAAGATGTTTACAATGCCTTAACGAGTTCTCAAATCACTCTGGAACATACTCAAACAATGTCTACCCCAAATTACACATTTGTATTAATAATCATGAGATAATAATTTAAGTGAGATGAAATTTAATTATCTACTAAAATACACATTCAACATAATTAAAACACATAATCGTGCATAACACATTCAAGAGTTTATTCACGTAATTTATTTAAAATTTTACCAGTTTAATTATTATAAAAACATGGGGTGTTACAGAAGATGTCTGGAAAGAGACTGCCATATCCCACTTATAAGGAAGAATTTTCATCTAAAAAGGTGCCCACACACCTATTATAACTCCCCACTTTTCCACCACCAATATTGTCCCAACTTTATTCATCGCAATAGCTATAAATCCACAAAGCGGTGACAGTGGGGTTGAAACTCTTGACATGTGCATCATCAATTGCATGCCTTACCAGTGGAGCTAAAATGCCTTTATATTAAAAGTATGCAAATCCACATATATAAATAATTACATTTCCTCACCCAAGCGATGTGGGATGTAATTCTCTAGCTACCAAATCAATCGTGGCACCAGTATGTTATAATCCACCCCCATTAGGGAGTCTAATGTCCTCATTGGGTTGAAATCAACCATCACCAAACACATTCGCACACTTATTCCAGTTCGGTACTGTATCTGATACCATTTTGTAAAACTCCACTCTTTCACCACCAATATTGTACCCAATTTAACCACTGCATATAACAGTATGGGATTTTATTAGATCTAAATTCGCAAACTAGTATCAGTGGGTTTTAAATCCCTTACATGTGCATCATCAATCACATGACTTATTGATCGTTCTAAAAGGCCTCGATGTTAGAAGAATGGAAATCTACATATATGAAACATCAGTAACCCTCACCCAAGTGATGTGGCATGTAACTCTCTAGCTACCTAATTGTATTTACATGTTTTAAAACATAAAATTATATTAAATTGATGTAATAATCACTTTCATAAATGGTGACATTGTTGAGTAGTTTTATGTAAAACAAACTCCCATATTTGAAGATCTAAATTCCCAACTCATGTTTTCAAATTAAGTAAATTATGTATGGTATCAAATAAACCCCGAGAGCGTGGTATGAGAAATGAGTGGATTTAAATTAACAAACGAATTTTTAATAGGAAACATTGATACAAATGTTTTAATATAAAAACTCATGAACATTACATTTATGTTGTAGAAATACATTTAGATGACATTTTTTTTATGTAACTAAAGAGGATATGTGAAATGAGAGTTTTGCTCTAATGAACAAAGAATTTGATATGAGTATGACATGTTGGACTTAGAGTAACACAAATAAATGAATGGACTTTTATAAATCAAACCAAGTGAATTAATGAAATTAAAAAATAGATTTAGGAACTTTATATATAGTTCAACTCCCATTATCCCCACACTCAAAACTGGCAAGGATTGAAGTGAAAAATCCATCGATCGTAAACTCTATATAGGTATCGATGGTAACCTCATTTATCTTATGACAAATTGTTCGGATGTAATGTTTCGTGTTTATCTTCGTGCATGATTTCAATCTTATCCCAAACATACTTATCTTGATACCAAGAAATGCGTATTTAAATATTTATTGGACACTATTGATATGGGAATTTGGTACCCATAAAATAATTCTTGTGACCTTATTATCTCTCTGATATGGATTACGGGTTGAACAGTTTATTAGAAAATCACAATTGACACAAGGAATTTCATGGGATAAGAATTAATATCATCATCATCCTTACCTTAATCCCATCATATGAGGTCGACTACATGGATTCTCTTTTTCCATTCTAATATATTATATGTAATATTATCATTTATATTTAATTCCTTAAGGTCTCTCATAATAATTTCCTCCCATGATAGCTTAGGGAGACCTCTTTCTCTTTTACCCTCCAATTCTAACAATCTTCCTCTTATTATAGGGGCATCTACTAGTTTACGTAACACATGTATGTACCACCTAAGTCTACATTCTTTTAATTTATTGCTAATGGAAGCTACTCCTAATTTTTCTTTCATGTATTGATTTTTAATTTTTTCCCTAGTAGTTCCTATCATCCACTGGAGCATCCTCATCTCACTAACATGGAAACTTTGTTTATGTTTTTTCTTTAACGCCCAACACTCAACTCCATACAGGGTCGATGGCTTAACAATAGTTCTGTAAAAATTTTCTTTTAATTTATTAGTTATCCTCTTATCGCATAACACCCCACTCGATTGTCTTCATTTCATCCAACCAATTGATATTCTACTCACAACATCCTCATCAATATACCCATTACTTTGTAACAAGAAACTTGATAATGAAATTTATTAGTTTATTTTATCACTGTTTCTTTTATATTTAACAATATGTTACTCAACGCCTCATTATTAAATTTACATTCCATAAATTTCATTTTATTTCTACTGATTTTTAGACCCTTAGACTCTAAGGTTTTTCTCCAAGTATCCTCTCTCATCACTAATCCTTCCTTTGAAGTGTCTACTAAAACTATATCACTTACAAACAATATACACTATGGGACATTTTCTTGTATGTCATTATTAATCTCATCCAAAACTACGATAAATAAATAAGGACTTAAGGTCGATCCTTAATGTAAATCCACTTTAATCGTAAAGTCATTAGTTTCTCCACATATAGTCCTTACTTTAGTATTTATGTTATCATACATATCTTCAATAACTTTAATATAACTCATATGGATTCTTTTTCTCCTCAAAGTCCACCAAATTATATCCCTAGGTACTCTATCATAAGCCTTTTTCAAATCTATAAAGACCATATATAAATTTTTATTCTTACTTATACATTTCTCCATTATCTGTCTTAATAAGTAAATATCTTTTGTGGTGGATTGCCTTGGCATAAATCTAAATTGATTATCCGAAATAGTTGACTCATTTCTTAATCTTTGTTTTATAACCTTTTCTCATAATTTCATAGTTTGATTCATCTATAATTATCGCAGTTTTTTATATATCCCCTTTATTTTTATACAAATATATTATGGTGCTTTTCCTCGACTCATCTGGTATTTTTACTTCTCATAAAATTTTATTAAATAATCATGTTAACTGTTTTATCCCTAGACTTCAAAGGTTCTCCACACCTCTATGGGTATTTTATTCAAACCAACCGCTTTATTCTTTCTCATTTTCCTTATTAATATATACACTTCTTTTTCTGTAATGAGACATACCACTCCTATATCCAATTAAATATTATCGACATCTTTTTCGGATATTCTTCATTCAATAATCCTTGAAGATACTCTTCCCATCAATCTAGAATTTCTTTATCGTTAATTAATATATTTTAATTTATGTCATTAATACACTTAGCTGGACCCATATGCCTTGTCAATATATCTTTATTCTTTGACAATTTATATATTTTCTTTTAATATAAAGATTATCCAGAGCATTTTGTTGCCCATTTATAATAATATTTTTTACTTCACTTTTTATCTTCTTATACTTTTCTAAATCTGCTTGATTTTTACTCTTTTGTCACTCATTAAAACTTACTCGTTTCTTTTGTATTATTTTTTGCACGTCCTCATTCCACCACCAAATCTCTTTTTTAATGAATCTTTTTCCTTTAGTCTCGCCTAAAACTTGTTTACCTATTTTATCGATATCATTCTTTGTTCTTCACCAAATGTTATTAACATTGTCATTCCAATTCCACGTCATGTTTAATATAAACTTCCATCTAAATTCTATCTCTTTACATCCATTTAAATCATTTTATTATATATTATGATAACCTATTTTCTCTTTTTGGTACTGAAATCCTTTAATTTCTAAATCTATTACTAATAGGCGATGTTGATTTGTTAAGCTTTCACCTCGTATAACTTTACAATCTTTGCATGTGTGCAAGTCTCTTCTTCTAAGTAAGCAATAGCCTATTTGAGTTTTATTCTCTCTGTTTTTAAATGTTCTTCCTTTTTTTTAAATGTGTTTGTTAACACTAGATCATATGCCTTAACAAATTTTAAGATAGTTTTCCCTCCTTCATTTCTCTTACCAAAATCATAACCTCCGTGTATCCTTGGATAACCATTATGTTCTTATTCTACATATCCATTAGTATCTTTGTAAGGAATTTTTTTTTATATGTCGTATACCGCTACACCGTCGAAGAAGATCAAGATCACAATCACATCAAGGCGGATCCGAATAATCAAGGTTCTTCAACAAACAGTCTCCCAAGGTTAACTTTGGTAAGGTTACGTTTTAGAGTACCTTAATAATGCACTTAGAGTATTGGAATTATTTTTCATAAAATATTTTCTAAGTGTTGGAACGTAGCTTTAAAATTTTTTATTATCTTTTTTTTTGAATTCATGCTATCTAAAGATTTTGTTCTCGGACACCTTTCTATAGAAAAATCATAACTAATTCATAAAAAATCAAAAAAATATAAAACTGGTGGTCACACGTTGGTATCAAAATTATCTACAATTATGGCCCCGTTTGATAGGTTGTTCAAACAAGATAGGATCTCATTTGAACGAGATAAGGATCTCGTTCAAACGACATCGTATGTCGTTCGAATGAGAAGAGTTATTTATTGACACATCACCGCCTTGATTTTTAGTATTTAAAAGGTGTTAGACTACTGAATTTCGTGTGGAGAAACACCAGTTTTAAATAGAATATGATTTTGAGTGTTTTACTTTTTTCTCCAACCTTTTGAGAGTTCAATCTCTTATTTTTCAATTCACAAAACATCCCAACTTTAGTGAATTATTTTAGAACCCAAGAACAGATCTTTGCTATTGTTCAACTCTTTGTAGAGAGGATAAATCTACATTGGACTGAGGTCATTAGGGAAGTGCTACGCTATTCCTAAGATGAAGATAGGACTAAGGTTCTAGTGGAGATTCTAGGATTGTTCCATTGCTAACGACATCGATCGACACCAGCGGGTATTCGTACGTCACTTGTATTTTCATTATAATCCGATTGTAAATCGTTCTTTTACAAATTATAGTAGAAATAAAAAGGTTTTTCTCATCGGGGATTTTTCCTGAAATTTGGTTTCCTTTGCATGCTTATTACGTTATGATTCCTTATCACTTAAATGCATGTTTTTAGGACTGAATTAAAACTTGCATTTTCATTAAAACTGCTTTGGTTGGCACACAATTAAAATTGGTTTTATTTGAGAAGTTGCATTTATTCCATTGTAGCGGCTCTTACAAATTGGTATCATAGCGGGTTACTCTAAATTATTGAGTGATCCTGATTTTTAAAGCTTTTTCCTGATACAATTTGACTACTCACGTCGTCAAATTAGTATCAGAGCGGGTTACTTTAAGTTATCGAGTGATCCTGTGTTTTAACATTTTTTTCTGATACAATTTGACTACTCACGTTGTCAAATTGGTATCAGAGCGGGTATCGCTAATCTATTGTATTTGATCTTGTTTTTGAAAATTATGTTGAAAAATTAGTTTTTGATCCTGTTGCTCTAAAAAATGACTTTTGGTGGTTTTGATGATTTTCGGTGCCAACTTTTTGAAAAATATTTTTGGAAAATTCACATGAACTCTTGTTTTAAATCTTTCGTTGAAAAAAAATATTAGAGGTGTTCGGATTGTGAGGGTGTAGGTCACACGATAGATGAGTGTCCCAAAAATTTGAGGAAGAAAATGAATAAATCGACATCTTGTGTTTTTACACTTAGTGATAGTGATTCGAAAGAAGTAGTTTTTTTTTGCTTCTAAGCGAGAGTTTTCCACTTGTGTGACTACTGATAAAAGTGAGGCGAGTGAGGACGACACAAGTGAGGATGAGTCTGACGTGCAAACTGCTTTCAATGAACTTTATGCTGAATCTTTAAAAATAAAAAAAAGAAAATTTAAAATTAAAAGCCATTTGCAAGAGCGTGCCTTAAAAAATGATAATAATATTTGAGTTGAAAAAGGAGCTTCTTGAGTTTAAAGACTCTAGTCGCCTACTTGAATATAGGATAAGTGAACATGAGAAAAGTTTGAGAGATTCGATTAAGGTGAAATTTAATTTGGAGTCTCGGTTCGAAAAGTTAGATAAGATTTTAGGGACTATCCAAATTAAAAAGGGTAAGGGTGGGATTGGTTTTGAAAAACATTTTGCACCCATTCCCATACGTGTAAGAGAGCCTCCTAGGATTGTTAAGAAAGAGGCACCTAAGTTTGTTAGGAAAGAGCACCCTAGGAACATCGTGAGAGAACCTCCTAGGATCATCAGGATATAGCCACCTAGGCAAATTCAGAGAGCGCCACCTAGGAATTTGAGGAGAAGGCCGCCTTTAGGTAACACTCACCGCCCAATTTACACTTGCACACATTGTGACAAGCAAGGTCATCTTAGGCGTTGTTGTTACAAACTTTTGAATGGACCTAGGAAGTTTAAAGAGAGAGTCACACTGATTCCTAAAAACCCCACACCTCGTTACACATCGATTTGGGTTTGGAAATTGGATTTAGAGGCTTATGGTCTTATTGTTCATGACTCCCATTTGCGTGCACGTGATTCACCCCATGTGAGATCTTTTGGTTGATTGTGTTGATATTTGTAATACACTAGTTGTGTGTCTTGATATACTTTTACTAGTATTATGACTCACTTTGTAGTAGCGCACATCGACTTATTTATTGAGTTGGCGATTTCACTAATGTTTTGTCACTGTTTTGCATCTGTCAGGCCATTCCTGGTATTTCGTATGGATATTTTTTCTGGGCAAAATTGTGAAAGTTATGTTTTCTCATTCTAGCGAGATTCAATGTCGCGAGAAGCTGTCGTTTGAACGACAGACATTCTCATTCGAACGACATTGAATTTCGTTTGAACGACGTGTATGGATTTATGTCCTTTTCTGTTTCAGTACCCTGTGTTCATCTGCTTAGGTTTTTGGTACTGCTGGTTTATTCTGGGACTGTTTATATGCAGCTACTCTTGATATTCATACTTAATTGATAACACTGCATATTTTTGTTGGATCACACCTGCTTAGATTGATGATTATTTGTGTGATTTATGTCCGCTATCATAGAATAACTCTCATGCTGATATTATGATTATTGTTGATTGTATTTCATTTTGTCATATACTTTTCGTAAAACCAAAAAGATTTCCGATTTTAATTTTTTTGAAAAAGATAAAAAGATTTTTGTACTTTGTTTTACACCATATATGAATGGACACTTAGGATGATCGAGTCATAATTTCATTCCATTTATCCATTTGACAATTTGATAATGTTTTGAGACAATATATCATGTCATCCATGTGCTTACAATGCTTGGAGTCATTGAGATGTTATTAGATGATACTTCCTACATGTTTGATTCAATATGTCCTTTACTGCACACTTGCACGAATTTGTTTGATTATTGTACTTGTCTATCACATTTTGGTCGAGTGTTTTCATCTCAATCCTATCCTTAAAATTAACCGAGTGCAATAATATGAGAGTAATAAAAGTAGTGCATGTAAAAACCATTGCCTGTGAGGAATTTGTTTAAATTTAAAAAAATAATGAGTGACACGGGAAAGGGCTGCGAGTGAATAACTATCACGTCGTGAAAGCCACCATTTGAAAAGAGCCACATAAAAATTAAGGCAATAAAATGATGAAATATGCCAAAATTTGGACCAACAGGTTTTCTCTAAGTTGATAATTTAGTACCTTGTTAGATATAAAAATTGCATTATTTTATATA
This sequence comes from Sambucus nigra, assembly GCA_949130495.1. Lineage (NCBI taxonomy): Eukaryota > Viridiplantae > Streptophyta > Magnoliopsida > Dipsacales > Adoxaceae > Sambucus > Sambucus nigra. The sequence continues at coordinate 78,830,579 of OX422221.1, read as the reverse complement.
AAGGAGTTTGGTTGGAAAGTAATCAATGGGTTTACACCTCCTTTGAAAAGTTCTCGAAATGGAACTAATTAGTTTTGGACGTTATTTGTGTGAAAATCACTTAGGATTTGATCTGTTGAATTGATTTAGTCGATATCATCTAAATTCAACAACTTTATACCTAAGTATGCTTTTGATGTTCATTCGATAGGAGTACACGTATGCATCGTGCAGATATGCTTGATTGAGTTTTATTACCTATTGAGTTTGTTCACACGCATTCATTACATATCCCCGATTTGGTTATCTTAGTAAAAATTCATGGCGTGTGATTTTTGTAAAATTATTTTTACATTTTTGTATGAAAATATTGAAAAATTCAAAAATAGTTTGTTTGCTTTGTTTCCCGTGACACCCCAATTTGCTTTATTGTGTTTATTCTTTCCTTCTCTATTTTGGACAAATGAAAAGAGGGAGAACGAATTATGACTTTATGGGGGGAGTTTTTGAATTATGGGGGAGATTTGAGAGGTGTTTTTGAATTATGGGGGAGATTTGAGATTTTATATATGTTTTGATTTGACTTTATGTATAAACAAAATTATTTTGCTCTTCAACCAAAAAAGCGATATAAGTTGCGATTACAAGTTTGCAGCTAATCCTTATATATTAAATAACTGGTTAAACATTCCAGAACATAAAATATTCACACTTATCATCCCTTTATTCATGATCATGTTGATAAAGGAGAGATTAAATTAACTATGTTTAGTCTGAACGTCAACTTGCATATACTTTTACTAAACCTCTTTCAAAAAAATCATGTTGTAAAATTTTTAGGGAGCTTAGAATGACTCACTTTTGTGAAATGAATAGATTGCTCCTCCTAAAACAGGTTTTGTTATAAATCCCTTATCTTTTCCACTTCATTTGGGTTTACATCTTCTCATTATTTATATTTTAATTTAAAATGTTCTTCTTACATCAATGTACATGATCTAAGGGCTTCGATTTATCATTTTGTGATTTGTTATAACCATCCTCAGAAAGTGAACAAAAGTTATACTCATCCACTATAGTTATCCCTCATTTTTATGATGATAAAGGTGGATTAATGAAGCATTGACTACGAGGAGTATTATTATTTTTTTATTCTATAAAATAATATGTATCATTAATATATTGTCATTGATAAAAGAGGGAGATTTTTCAAGCACAAACTGTTAATACAAATAATGTTTTGATTTATGAGGATTGTAAGAGAATAAGTATTCTCAAAAGCTCCCTAGGATTAGATTATCTTCTTCCATGATAAAAAATTTAAGTTGTAGTTTAAGTTGATTCGAAAATCTTATAATACTAGACTTCTTCATCTTCATTCGAGAGTTACCTCATGCCATTCAAATAAGAATAACACTTTAGGATAATGGTAAAGGACTTAGAAGGCTTAGTTTGATCCTTGGTTTACATAACTAACAATTTGCTTCTTTTTTTTTGAAAATGGAAAATATGTTTAACTTGTGTGGGATTTTTGGGGTGAATTGTCAAATTCACTATATACTTTTATATAGAAAAATTATTTTCTTAGAAATTAGATTTTTATAAGTACAAGTTTTCTAGGTTGAGAACAAATATACTTAGAGTTTTTGCCAAATTTTATTTTTAAACTTTAGTTGACAAGGACTGGAAAATTATCTGGACATTTGTGTGACCTTCATTGCCACAACAAAAGTTTTCCTCCCCTCAAGGAGCCACTTTTGGCTGAATGCACACTTGGAAAGAGTTCTCTTTCATTTTTCGATGACATGGTTTCACCGCAGGTTCGCTCCAGTGATGATTTTCTTCGCTGTAAAGAAGCTCTAGCGAACGTATTAGATCTGGGATAAAAAGGAAATGTGACACCCCCGACTAATTAAATACCGGGTAGCTACTCCTTTATTAAATTAATACAAAATGTTAAGTTGGTTCAGTTCATAGCATCACCGTCGAAAACCTTTTAATATTACTAACCACCTAGTATTTAAAAAGTGAGTTGTCCATTTTAATTAAATCCGATTAACATGCAATAAATGAATTATGAGAAGTTAACATAACCAACAATATAGTCACAATAGAATAACCACCCAATAATAATGAATCTTGGAGGAAAACTCCTCACAACAAACCGAATTCCGAAATAAATGAATGTAAAGTCTGCATCACTAAAATTAATTACAACCCAAAGTCTGAAATAACTGAATAAGTAAGATGTCTCTAAAAGGAGTGAGCGACATGCCCAACAAATGATAAAAACTGGTAATGGAGTCAAGATCAGAAATGGAGGCGTCTACTGTCAAGGTCCTGTAACTTCCACAGCAGCTACAACACGTCACCTGAATAAAACTCCTATGCATGGTGTCCTTGTGGCTGGGCACCTAAAAAGATTTTTACAAAAATAGATTTGAAAGCAAACGGGTCAGAGCCCGAATGTGAAAATAATTTAAAAATATGCAAGTGTTTAATATCATTAAACAGTGAATATAAAGTACATTATAGTGTGTGCACTCACATGAGTTCCTCACCTCTCAACTAGTTGTGCACTCCTATCGTACCCGTACCCATTCTAGTTGCTCCCATATCTATTTAGTCCAACGCTAAATCTAACATTTCTATGTGATCTCCAATTCAAATCCCAACATCTTATATTTAATAGAGTATTGTACCTTATTACACAGTTTTCCCACTTTAGCACTACAATTTATTATAAATATTACATTTTCACTTTACAAACCATTGCTATTACTTATACTCACAATTATTCACGACAATTCATTTCAATTAACAGTATATTATTCTCACCATAAATATACAATACTAGCACCCCGAGACTAGCTGCGGTGCACACATACTCTGCTATCAAATTGCGGTACATCACGTACATGAGGACCACGTATTCCGAATCTCTCAGGAAACGTTTCATTAACAACTATCACAAACAATGGAGGCGGACATAGTTCACATCACATGGGTCATGCACATACCTACGCTCCCATGATCAACAAACTTATTAACTTCTCAATAAGCCCTTCTCTGACCTATGTCCTCAAGGTACCAATCTAAATCCCCCCGTAGGCACACAAAGATTAGATGGCCCTAAACGAACGCCAACCTCCCATGATAGCAAGTACGGTAGGTATGTTATACACAGATAACTACATATACTAAGCATTCTCACATCTTAGATATTATAATATTTCAATAGTAGTATACTTCTCGTTCTTGTACCAACACATAGTGTCATACAAATCCCAAGTCCCCGGTTTATATGTATTTAAATTATCCATTATTTTCACTTCGTGATTAATTACTCGCTTCCCAATCCACAAATGACATCCTGTTTAAGATACTATTCTAAATTTTACTCCTCAATGTACCCCAATCTCCCAATTATACCCACTAGTTAATAAGGAAAGGTTATCTCACCATTTAGATAAGTCTACGGGAAACTAGAAATCATAACAGGCCAAAAAGGCCATTCTGTCAACCCGTTAGAAGTCTCGTTCGAACGAAGGACTTCGAACGAAATACCAACTCGTTAGAAGTCATAATATCATCTCGTTAGAAATTCGTTCGAACGAGGTCGTTCGAATGACCTGGGCAGGTCTTCTGACGAGATGGCAGTTTCAAACCAGAAAATCCCAATTTCGTTTTTCTCAATTCTTCTCTCCTCTAAATCCACCCTAAGACCATCCAAATTGTATTTTAACATATATAAACCATTTCTAATCACCCTAGATCATTCCTCAACACATTTAAGGGGTCAAACCTTACAAATTATCATGGGATTGACATGAATCTTCAAATATTTTCCCAAACCCTATGAACATGAACTCCAAATTTTCTTATGCCTAATTACTCATCATAAATACGTTTTTAATTCACCATATACAACTATTCAAGTATTAACTCAGTCCATTATCATACTGCATGCAAATCCTAACCCAAATTCGAAGTTTCTCCAACAAATTTCATGGGTTTTCTTCACAAAGATCAATATGAGATAATTCCTACACTAAGCATGGAAGACATATTCAATGCATTAAAAATACTAAATCACTTGCCTTAGATTGTTCTTCAAAATTTGATGTTGAAGGTTGAAGGTTGATCTCTCCCCTTTCTCTACAAATTTTCCCCCAAGGTTGAAGATGGTGGCTATGGGTTTTCTTTTGGGAACCTCCTCTAACTCTTCCTATAACTCCCGTAGCCCTCTAACTTGTCAAATGCTGATAATGGGCTTAGTGGGTTACTAAATAATGTATAATTAACTCTTAAAATTCGTAGGCCTTAATCCCCAAAATTTCAAAATTACCAAAATACCCTTTTAAGTTGTCGGTATGACCCAAAAATGCCCCGGGACCCAAACTAAACCCCCGGCTAGTGTTTTCTGACTATTTTGACCCTTCCGGACTCGTTGGAGCACTCGAAATGACAATACGGTTGATAAAAATAAAATTCACTTTTTAATTCAAATAATTTCATTTCTGACGCGATTGACACGCGTGTCCCAAAAAAATTTCCCAAATTGTTGTATTTCAGTCTCGCGATAATTTTAATATTTTACAATACTCAAGTATTACCATTCATACTTGGAAATAATAATTTTAACATCATAATCAAATACCAACTTAAATCTCGCTAGTATTTATATCCGGATTAATTTTCAACTAATTCACATTTAATTTAATTAATCCCTTAAATAAATGTCGATAAAAATACGGAGTATTATAGGAAATCTTTCCAAAAGATTGCTTTGAAAAATATATAAATTCTCTTTTGCGACCATAAATTTTGTTATTTTGAGAAAACAACATACTTTGTATGGACAAATTACTTAGATGCTTTGACAAATTGTGGCCATAGGTTTGAAATGCCAATGTAGTTCATCTTTTTCTCCAAAACAAATAAGGATGTTGATTTTACATTTTAGACACTGTTTTTATCAAGCTAATAAGAAATAAGATTTTCTTAAGACTAAAAACCTTCGTTGTATTTGTGAGATATCCATTGTTGTCATTTCAAGTTGGAATACTTCTTCTCAAGACCTAAACAAACATTTGTAAAATTTATTTCTCAGAGACTTTAAATATTTTTTATATCTAAAAAATACATTTTGAGTTTGATTAGCTAAACACTTTAAACACTTCTATCAGTCTTTTCCAGGAAGTTAGAGATTCATTGGTGTTTTTTCACTTGTTCAATTGAAATAACATAGTTTTTTTCAACTATAAAGAAGATTTGAAGTTTGGCTCAAACGAGGTATTATGAATGGAAGTTGATACTTGAGACGTGGCGAGTGGTCGGAGAGTGATATGTGCTTATTCTTACAAATAGAATGTGAAAAAAAGTTCATTGTGGGTGCTGAACATCATTGAGTCTATAAGAGGTTTAATTTTGTAAGTTATTTATCCTTTCGTGTAAATCTTTACCTATATAGTGGAAGGTGTCGGTTTTACCTGAGGCTTTTCCCTAAAGAGATTTTTTCCATATAAAACTTTGTCTCAAATATATAATTTACTTTTCTGCATATTGATTCCATTTTTATGCTTCATGAACATATTTTCATAACTTTATAAATAAAATTTTTGTCACTTAGGCGCTAGGAATAACTTTTGTCTGAATGCGGATAAAAGATAAAGTTTGCCTCAACTTGGAAATAATTTTTAATTTGGATAGTTGATCTTCTATATATCTAACTTTTATCTTGAGATGTAATAATAAGTGTGAAACAAAGATTAATAATGTTTGATAGGAAAATAAGATCTAGCATGAAGATCGACAAAACAATGAGGGAGAATACATGAAGAATTTGGAGTCAAGATTAAATATATCAAGACATGAGACACTAGGTATTTATTGCAAAAAAGTCATCTTAAAATCTTTTGTCCAAATTTATCACTGACTCTGACCTAAAGATTGAATAAGAGTTAAAAAGGGGAGAAATAACTTATCAAACATCTTATGAAAATAAGCTTAGACGTATGATGCCATATAAAAATTTTGAATTATGTTATAAATCTTCTTAAAATGTCTAATATACAATTATTTATACGTCTAATGTTTTTTTAACATGTGATGATAGTTAACTTCTTAACGAGAAGATTTTCTTTTTTAAACTATAAAATTATTTCTCCTTTAAATTAAAAAACTCAACAAGCTACATCTAGACGTTAAAGCCAAATTATTTTCCAATAATCCTAAAAAGATTCCATTAATACTTCATTACAATACCCTAAAATAGTTTATTTAAGGATTCAATTTGAATATTTTATATTAAAATCTTTCTTTGAGCCAAATTGAGTTTTACTTCAGATAAATTCTCTAAGATATTCTTTTTTACATTGTATTTATTTAGTATATTGTGAAGCTTAACTCTAGTATTCACCATCTTCATTGAAGAAGAGTTAAGATTTATCTTTGGGTTTGAGTTCTTTGGTCCTTATATGCATTGGAAGATATGTTTTTTTGCTTCACCTCGAAGAAACAAGACTTTTAATATAGGTGCATTACTTCACCTTATAGACAAGGTTGTCAAACCACTCTAGATCTCAATTTTCAATCTACTTACTCTCACCCCATCTATTATATTAATATTGGGTGATTTCACTTGTTATTTAGTCTTGTGAGTTAACCTTCTTCTGGACCAACACATATCATGAACTTTAGTAACATTTTAATAACCTATTGTTAGGATTTTCCATAATATTTTATGTAAGAAATATTCAAATTATTTCACAAATATTTTTCTTGCTCCTACCATACACCAAAAGGTATGATACAGATGCAATTACTTATCAGACTTACATATGACGAATAACTATTAGTAAAAGGAGAAAATGGAGTATATTCAGGGAATAATTTTAATGGAGATGTCTCATAAATGTTATAATAAAAATTAAACACCACTAGTGTGTACAATATTCATTCTTCTATGAAATACCAACAATATTTTGATCCAAGTAACCATGAATTAAATGACTTGATGTCTGTAATGGGAACATAACATTTCCCCTTGAATTTGATGCTTCTCCATTAGACCTGACAAAGGGTTGTCTCGAATCGTGTTCATGTCAGTTTTTATCATGTTCGAATCTTAATGGCTCGTACATAAATGGGTGACTTTTTTATTGTGCGAAAAAATCATACTCAGACCCGTCATGTTATCTTAACGTGTCGTTTCGTGTACTCATTATTACCCATTAAGATAATAAATTATTTTTAATTGTATACAAATTTGTCATTTTTAGACGCAATTAGACTCACTAATTCATCGACATTGCTAGCTCTTTCATTTAGTAAAATTTGTAATGATTGCATTAACATTAAGCTACATAAACTCTTTATAACTCCCAATAATATGTTTTATTCACTTAAATTAATAGGTATTAACGGGTATTATTGGGTATTAACGGTTGAAGAGATTCAATATTAACCCAATCCGTTAGCTGTCATGTCTCATCGGGTTGACACAGATATGACCCGAAACCATTAAGGGCTTACACATTAACTTATAACTTCATGTTGGTTTGTGTCGTATTATTTCTTCGTATCTTATTTTTCCAAGTCTATTCTTTATGTCCTAATAAAGGATTCAATTACCTAGGGGTTTTCCAACTTCAAGAATTCAATATAATGTGTCTTGGGTTTTTTGAAATTGGTTGGTTCATTATATTGCTCAAATGGTGGTTGAATCCATAAGAAAGTATCTAAGATTTATCGAGTTTGATGTTTTTCTCGAGGGGTTTCAATGGCATTTATGAAAGATAAGGAAGGAGAAGCAATTCGATCACTCTTGAATTTATCTTTAAATTTAACCGAATATGAACAAGATGATGCCACCTGTAAAACGGTAACTACTTAGGTCAGGTTTGAGCAGACATAACCATTATCGAACATAATAATGGTTATGTTTGAATGGGTATTTTTGTTAGGAAATATTGTTGGGAGAATTCATATATTGCAATTAAAAATTGCATGAGAGAGTTTATGGAGATAACGAATACTCAAAATAAATATTTTAGTTTAGTTTACTCATCAAAATTAAATTGTTACCAAATACAATTGTCACAAATATGAACTGCATGCTTTTGCATCCAATATTACCACGATTATTTTATAAAATCTGTAACAGACGATTCTTGGTTTAAGTCGCGGACTAAGTCGATTTCTTTAAGACGTTTCGCGGCTCCAAGTGTACAGTCACATCGTTCCCAGGATAAAACAAGCTCAAAACATCCTGTCTCATATAATCATGCAATGTAGTTACATGGTAAACTAACACTCATTGAGAATATATTGCTCAATATCATAATGTTGAAATTGGGAGATGTTGTCAATTTATAAAATACCGCAAGTGCACGGGCTATTATAGACTAGCGAGTGTAAGTACAGGCCGAACACACAGAGATTAATCAATTTTTTCATTCAAAATAATTGTGACGGTTCAACTAGACGAAATGGATGTAGAGAATATATGTAATTTTAAACTAAACTAACACAATTAAAAAGTGCGACTACGACAGATATAGACTATTATGTTAGAAAACTAGGACACTGGATCCATTTATCACGTTTAACTAATACTATGCAATAATTTAAACTCTTCATTCCAAATTTTATAACTCAAATTAAATCGACTCTCGTCGCATTTAATTCGAAAAATAACATGATTACGTTCACACAAAAATTTAACGTCTCCAATTAGACAGCTAAAATCCTTATTCTCTTAAAATTTCACTTTTAAATTTTTAAGTATAGTCTTTAAGCATGGACTATCAAAACAATCGAGTGCAAGCATAATGCATAAAAAAATACTCACACTTAAATTAAAAAATAATTTTTTCAAACAAAGCTGAGGGTTTAAAACACACTCTCGTATCGTTTTAAATGAATACCGATTTTCAAAACCTTTAGCACATATCGGGATCCAAGACGAATTTAAATCACACACAATATTAATCAAACATAATAAATTTCACCGAATCCTAATAAAAAAATTACGCTAGCATAATTGAAGACATAATAAAATTGCAAGAATGAATACTAACTTTCATTAATAAAATAAACTTACAATGTTGTATCTCACAAATAATCTTGACAAAATTCCTCCCACAGAGATACAATTCTTGACCCTCAAATATAAATAAAACTCTCAAAATAAAACTACGAAAAGTTGTTCTCAAGTGGCGCTCTTCAATCTCTACACATGAAATAATGCGCCAAAGGGTCTTATTTATAGGCTTAAGAATGATGTATTAGGGTTTTGATGGAACTCTTTTTTATTGGTGGAAACATGTTGAAACTTATTACCCCACCTCTTCAATATTTGGATCGAAATAAGGGACCGAATTTCCCTCACTCGAAAAGTCTTATCTTTTCTTGTTGAACACACATGCTGAATAAAAATTCTCTGACTTTTTTTACGAGTTCACAAGTGTAAAAACAGCTTTTTTTGAACGATCGTAAAAATCAACTTTTTCGAGTTGATCATCAATTTGTACCAAATTTCACCATTATCTGCAAAAATTTCAATAGGCAACTTTTTTCACAAATTAGCGCAAAAATATTATAAAATTATCGAAGTGCCCATTTTTTACTTAGAATTGCCTTTTTTAATTGAAATTGAACCATTCTTACAATTTTTACCTTTTTAATAAAATGATCCTAAGAACATATTAAATAAAAAAAATGGAGCTAACATAGTATAAATTTGGATATAAAATATAAAAAATAACGCACTCATTAGGAGATAAATTTTTTGTGAAAGAAATTTTTTTGAGTCCTGAGAGAGATTCTGTATTTTTTTCGTTTTCTAACAATAAGTTTTCTTCCCTTCTTTACAATGGTTGAAAGCCATGATTTAAATAAATAATCGGAATGGCTGGTGGAGGAGGAAAAGTAGGAGAGCCACGGAAAGTGGTGGCAGTCAAACAAATCTGAACGGGGCATGAGTCGAGTCGGACGGACGAAAGCTGGCGGCGAATATGCGTGTGAATTTTGGTTCAATAAGTTCTTCCGTCCAACACATACGAAAATTTAATGTCAAATTGACTTGTCCATTAGTCCCAAAATTGGTGTAGATTTAACTACAATTTTTCTTCCCGTCTGATTCGGGACTAGTCTTTGTTGGTTTTGTGAGAAAAAAGCTTTCAATGCTAAAGAGACATAAAAGTCCCACCTTAAGACTTTTGTGCCCTCTTGGTTTTGTTTAAACATTTACATACTCAAAAACCTTCTGGTTCCAATAGGTATGTTAGTCTTCTGTTAGAAAATTGGCCTACGCCAAAGGAATTACATAATAAAAATACATATTAAACATTACACTTTAGGACCTGGATGAAATTTCGAAAATGATGACCAAAATTTTCCTGTGAAAAATACAGTTATTGGGATTTTGGATCCCATTAATTATTCATCATTGAGTCAAACTTTCATAATTTTTTCTTTTTTGTGTTTGCCTCCAATTTTGATGGATTTCGTCACTAAATATTTAACTAACTCATTATTATGCCTGAATTGTCCAATATACCCCCATTCACTACCTAAACTATCACTAAATAGAAAAAAAATTATGTTAAAATATTTTATTAAAAATAAATAATAATAAAAAACTATTTTGATTATTTTAAAAAATTATTCTTTATAAAAAAATTCAAAAATATAAAAATATTGTCTCTATATGAAAACTGCTTTTTATATATAAGAAAAAACTATACGGTATTTAATTATGTTTATATACAAAAAAAACTCTTATGTTTTTAATTTTATGCTGTTTAAACACTGTTTATAACTATATTATTATATATAAAAATATTAAAATTATTTAAAAATGCAATTTATTTTTGAAGCATTTTTATGAAAAAAATATTTTGAATGTTTTTAAAAAATAATTTTTATTAAAAAATATTTTAAGAAATTGGAGGCAAACACAAAGAAGAAAAAATTAAGACCATGTTATTTAATTATTTTTATATAAAAAAATTGTATGTTTTTTTTTAAATTGTATATATTTAATTGTACGCCATTTAAAAATTGTTTTAAATGTATTTGTTAGAAAATTGTAGGTTTCTTAAAAATACGCGTGATTTTTTTACTCCCTTTTATTAATGAATTATATGTTGTATATAAAAATAGGTTTTAAACATTTTTTATAAATGAAAAAATTATGTTGTTTTAACTTTCCTTTTTATTTTTGAAAGAAAACTGCATGTATTTTTAACTATTTTGTATATTTTTTTAAATTGTACATTATTTATAAGAAACATTATTCTAATTACTAAAACAAACTTTTTAAGTGCTCTCTAAACAAAAACAGGGAAAAGAAGTTTTTAATATTTTTTTATAAATCATTTTTTATAAAAAAAAAAAGTTTAAAATAGCTTTTAACAGTAAGTCTTTTTTTTTAATAAAAACATCATTTTTTTTAATTGTCTTTTACTTATCATAATAAATTATTTTTTTTAAATATTTTTTTGTAAAACTGTTGAAAGGTTTTTTAATTTTAGAATAGACAAGTTTTTTTTTAAAAAAAAAGTTAAAAACAGTTTTACAATCAAAACTAATTTTATAAAGATTTTCTTTTCGAAAATAGTTATTTATAAACATATTTTTTGTACTATGTTTTTATAAAATATTTAAAAAATAAAGAACTCCTTTTTTTTGTAAACAGTAATGTTTATTCATGTGTATATATATATATATATATATATATATATATATATATATATATATAAATGTAGGAAAGAAGAATTTTATGATAAAAACAATGGTTAGTGTTTCTACGGTAAAATGTGGTTGGTAGGTAATAAATGAGGAATATATTGAATAATTTATGTCTCAAAACAAGCTAGTTAATTTATAGAGTATTTAAACGTTCAATGGATATCTTGTAAAAAAATCAATACAAAATAATTTAACTATCTGCAAAGAAAACGTTCAATATTTAGTTTCTAAACTGCTAAAAAACTGACATATATATACCGATTTGGAAAATAAAGTAAAAAAATATTTTATATATTTAGACAATGTTGTACATGGTATCTAAACATTCCCCTCTAAAAAGACAGTCCAAAACATTTTTTATTATTTGAAAAAATGATCTGTAATTAAGATTCTCATTTAAAGACCACACGGTTACAGGACAATTGGTTTTGTAGAATGAAAAAATATATCATTGGAATTTTTAAATTGGGAATTATTTATATTGATTATAGGCAAATATCCAAATTGTAATCACAAGTGATAAATATGAACATATCTCATCTAAAGCTCTTCTCTTTCAAAGAAGTTGGTGAGAAAACTTTCATAAATTTTAAACGAATTTAAAATTTTAAGACTTTAGAGTAATTTCAATTGAAACTCATGTATATGCAAGTAACTTTAGATTGGTTTTTTCAAAGCCTTTCCGATAATTTAAGATTGATTTTGAAAACTTTCCAGTGAATAATAACTTTTCAAACAGAAAGCTAAAGGTTGTATTTGGGCACTCAAACAATGCAAAATAACTAATATCAATCTTTTTTTAGAAAACCGAATAAAGGAACACTATATTTTGGTTAAACAATATATTCTAGTTGCTATTAATTCCGAAAAATTCATGAGATAAACAAAAAAGTGATTTTTAAGATGAATATATACAAATTGAGTTTAGAAGAATTTTTCTTTGAGAATATAATACAGTATCATTTTTGTCAATTTTGAGTAGAAAAAAGTTCGTGAGACTTAATGAAACGATTACAAATATTCATAAGTCATACAAGATTGATCCTATTTTTGCTCATTTCAAACTCATACATTATATACATAGATAAGCTCAACACGAAAGAAAGAAAAGGACTCATAACCATAACAAGTTTTTGTGATATGGAGACTAAAACTAGTTTCAACATAACCATTCACTCACACTGGATATATTTCAAAATTCAACCTAAGTTGTTTCACTTTTCTTCTCTTCCAATAGAAAAAGAATGTTTATCAAAAACATGACTGCTTTAGAGATAAAATGGTCAAAAGAGAATGAGAAAAATATTTGGTAACTTCATTAAGTTATTGTAGATTTTGCCAAAGATAATCGCTAAAGTATGGCCACCACCGCCAAACGTTACACTGATATTTTCTTAGCCATATCAGCTTTTTTGCCTAGTCACGTTAATGTGTTTTTAAACAATTACTCAATATAAAAAAATCGAAAACTAGGGAAATAAATACACGCCCCACTTACAGTTTTACACACACTTTTGTAGTTCTTGATCTCGAAGTGTTATACATAAGTAAAAAATTCTAGGTGTATAGCATTTTAAAATAAAAATGAAATCGCATGCTCAGGGCGTTGCTATAATTTTTGGAGCCCTAGGCGAAAAATCAAAATTGGGACCCTTTTACATAAAAAATTAAATTAAAGAAAATATGTTGTTCTTACATTTTTCGATTAAAACCAATTTTAATATACCAAACCAATTTTAATATACTAAAATCGAAATTACCATTTGTGCCGCTCGATACAATCTAACATAAACAAAAACCGAACCGTGTTGTTTGCGATAAAATCGATTTTTTTGGTAAAGTTTGAAATAACAAAATAATTAAAAAAATCATCAAGTAGAAAACTGAACCATGACCAAAATAATTGAAAGCCAAAATTTAAAAATTAACTTTAGGCCTGATCATTACAGCTTGCAACCTACTGTTTGAAAGTGTCAAAACATGAAAAAAAAGAATTAAAAAAAATATAGAAGACTGCATCATTTTTTATCTAGTAATTTTTCTGACCAAAATAATAATGTTTACCAGATGACAAATATACCATAATTTTTCCCCCAAAAAAATAAGATTAGCATTATTTTATTAGTCAATATTTTTTTACCAAAATATCAATGCACACCAAACTTTAAACTAAAAGTCTGTTAACTATTTAAAGTTTATCAACTTAGGGTTAAAGATGGTGAACAAAGTTATTTGTAAGAAGGGGTTGGAAGGATATTCCCACATCCAACCCATGTGAGACTTCACCAAAGCACGAACGTAACATTTTTTTTTTATCATTTGGTCTTTGGTTAAAACGAATTAACGGACATTTTTTGTTAAATAGCTAAAAAATAATATTTTTGCGCGCAATTTTTTTATGGGGTCTTAACATTCAAAAGTACCTTTAATTTTTTTTTTTTACCTCAAAATGAAATGTTTCGCCATTTTAAAAAAATTGGTCAAAAAACTGTTAGTTTAAAACCTCTTATAAACTGACAGTTTTTTGTTATCTAATTCAACCCAAATGTCATTTTCGGATTGTTTTTCACTCACTTAATAATAGAAATCAACAAATTTTATGAGCTGAGTATGTTAAAAGTGTGTGGGTGAGTGTGTCAAAAATGGGTTAAGTTTTGTGAGTTTAGTATTAAAGTGGATTTGGACTTTTTGGGAGGCTGTTTAAAGTGGTAAGAATGTTTAGTATCAGAGTGAGTTTATTTTTTGAAAAGTCTTTTTAAGTGGTAAACTCTAATTTTTCTATAATTACATTTTTTTAAACAATTTTTTTATACGTATTTTTTTTAATTTAGAGGCCCGATTAATTGGGGGCCTACGTATAAAAAAATTGTTTATACGTATAAAAAGACTTTTAATTGGGGGCCTACGTATGCGTAGGTATGCACAAGGCCGATTAATTTTAGAGGCCCGATTAATTGGGGGCCTACGTATAAAAAGATTAGCATTATTTTTAAACAATTTTTTTTTTTAATTTTTCTATAATTACATTTTTTTAAACAATTTTTTTTATATTTTTTGAAAATTCTTTTTAAGTGGTAAACTCTAATGTATAGTTTGCTTATACCTAAAGCCGGCCCTGCGCATACCTACGCGGCGTGCATAGATTGGTTAATTCTTTATGTATGTGGATCCGCGCCAGCAGAATTAACCAATCTTCGCACGCCACGTAGGCATGCGGTTTCAATCTGATTTCAAAATGCGTTACATGTAGAATTACTCTACATAAGTGCCCTATAATTGTACTTTAACATTAAATGTTTGCTTGTTTTCATATCTGAAGTTCCAAAAAAAAGAGAGAGAAAAAAAGGCAAACTCACGATAGTGCGGAGTACAAGGGTTAGATTTTTTTGGTAGCATATCATGAAGGTTTTTTGTCAGTTTGCGCACACCTCGATTAATTTTCATTCGTGATTTGTGGCTTCCGCTAGCCAAGCATTATTTTGACAGTACTGAATATCGAACTAAGGACCAAATCCAATCCACCTCCGAAACCATTCCAGTGACAACCTTATACAAGAGGGGGCCAAGAGGCTTAATTGTACAAGGATTAGATGTATACAGTTTATTAAAACTTGTGACCTCCTACAAGGAGATAATCTTAGGGTACCCAGCCATAACCTTGAAGTTCAAAATCTAAATTTTGAAACTGTGACTATATTTTTTTAAATGAAACTATTTAGTGTAATTAAATTTAATGTTCGGATACAAGCTCTTCAACCTTCTAAATATTAAGAGGAAAAAATGACTGTAACCTTTGAAATTTTCTAAAGAATAAAATTGTCTCTTAATTATAAATGATTTATATTCAGACTTGAAGACAAAAAAAACGACCCATTACTAATTGCGTAGCCTCTTATGCATGTGGTTATGCAAGAAATCAGCTGTTGTGCTCTTTTATTCATTCTACTTCTTTTTTTAACTTGTTACGGAATTTCATAAAATGAGTAGGCTTTTGTGGAAGAGCCATTTATCCATTTTGTATTGAGTGCCGATGAAGGCACTTTTTAAAATTCGTTTGTACATTACTTTTTCAAGGTACCTCTTAAATTAATTATGTTTATAAGTACAACTCTTATCATAAAAGCACCCTAAATATTAAAAAAAAATGTGCACTTACAAAATTAAAAGGTGTCCTTAAATAAATTTTCATATATATTCATGGCTTTCTCGCATTTTAAATAACAATATTGCGGCAGCAATAAATTCAAATAATTGAATAAATTATCTTATGAGTGGAAAGAACAATGTATAAATGTAAAAAAGTAAAATATGTATATCTTCTACTTAAAATCTAAGTTCTTTTATTTTCAAAGTCAACGTTCACTTAATCATCATACAAATGCTTCATTTTTCCATCTCCTATGCACCAATAACAAACCTGAAGATAAAATAGTTTTAGAAAAATTAATGTTGTACATATTAATAACGTAAGGCTCCGTTTGGTTGTTTCAAAATTATAAATTGGATAGTTAATAAATTGATTCATTTACAAATTGACCCATTAATTGTGTTTGGTTTCATTAATGAGAGGATTCATTAATTATCCCATTTTAGCTCATGTGCAAAATCTGAAATTTGATCATTTAACAAAAAACGTGAAATAAATCCATTTGAAATAGGAGTCACATAAAGTGCATGCCCCTCTCCCTCCCTCCCTCCCCCTCTCTCTTGAATTGTTTTTGTCTTTTTTTCATAGAAACTTAACATCAATTTCAAATTACCAAACATTGTGTAAAATTGGATTTAACTCATTTCAAATTCATTAATTCAGAATGAACCAATTTACATAATCAAACAATTTGCGCAACCAAACTGGACCTAAGTGTATTAAAAATAATTATGATTGATATTATTAAGTTTTTATTTAATTAGAATTAAATAAAAATATCTTATGAACCAGCACAATTTTTCCACTTGTCAACTTAGGGCTTTACAAAAGGCTCCCATCTAGATGCATCTTCACGTCTTATTTGGCCCCACCATGGTACAACCTTTGGAATTGGCGCACTTGTTTCCAAATAACCTTTTAGGAAATGGACATCATCATATAAACTCTGGATATAATTTGTTGGTCCAATCCTTATAGGTAAGTATGTGCAGCTATGTGAGGAACACAAGAAATATAATTAGACATGATTTCAAATAGTTGTCCCATTCGAGGGTACTACATCAAAAAAAAATTCGACACCCATACTCCTTAAAAACACCTAGCTAATCTTCAATTGTTTTGATGTTTTTTTCAACACCCAATTGATACTTGTATAGTTCCTATGATACATCAATTTCATTTAACATGACCTTCCTAATATACTTCCATCCATTATCCTTACTCATTCCCAATAGCTTCGCACAAGATCTAGTGCAATGTCTTCGAATGCATAAATAACATGATCCTTGATCTTTGGGTTGAACAGAGCTAAAACATTGTCGATCAATTCTACATCAGTCTAATCTATCATTCTTGCCTTTTTATTCAGGGGCGGACGCAGCTTGGGCCCAAAGGGGAGATCGCCCGAGTTAAATAAGTAAAAGGGGGGGGGGGGGTGTTGGTAAAAACACCCAATGTTTAACCTATTTCATCCGTGTAAAAAAACACCGGATGTTTCAGTCTTATCCACTACCGAACTCGGCCTTGCCTCAAAAAAGCACCCATTGTAAAAAAACACCCATTTATTGTCGAACTCAGCCTTGTTGCCGCCCAACTCAGCGTTGTTGCTACCGCCCAACTCAGGAACTCAGCCTTGCTGCCGTCCACCACTGACTGTCGTCTAACTCAGGTAATTTTTTTCTTATATGTAATGCAAATTATAAATTACATTACAGAATCCATTATTAAAGTGATATGATTAGTGTATATGTGGTTTTTGTGATTTTTGTGATTTTTGTGATTTAGAAATCATGTAATGTGTTGTTTTTGTGTATATTAGAAATCAGGGAATGTGTGGTTTTTTTATATGTGGTTTTTGTGTATACACAAATTGTGTATATAGAAATAATTAATAAGAAATTTGTGATTTTTTTATATGAGGCTTTTTATATCTCAGAAATTTGTATAGAAATTTTTATATAGAAATTTGTGTATATAGAAATATGTAGTCTAAAATATTTCTTTTTTTTTTAATAGGAAGTCATGGAGAAATTTTTTAAACGAAAAATAACCGACAACACACAAACCGTATCCGAAGCTGAGGTTCAATCATCTCCTAATGCGGAATCCGATAATCTTATCCACCAAGAAGTTCAATCCCAACACTCACAATACTCACCTAATATTGGGGTGAATTTGAATGAACTACCATCGGATCCCGGTTTGAGGAAATGTATTTCGGAATATGGTGATTCTAAACAAATGTAGTTAGTTCGTCAAGCATATCTTCACAGGGCCCTTGTCAACAAAAAAATCACAATTTCCCATTGATACAAGTTGGAACAGGCAAACATAGATTTATTCCGTCATGGTTTGACGAGTTTGGGAGATGGTTAGAGTATAGTGTGGCGAAGGAGGTTACATTTTGTTTATTTTGCTATTTGTTCCGACCAAATACAGGGGGCAAGGGGGTGGTGGTGTATTTGTTACAGGAGGCTTTTCAAATTGGAAAAAGAAACAAGTGTTTAGAGATCATGTTGGCCCCCATTCAAGTATTCATAACAAATATATGAATGCTTGTGAAGACTTGATGAAACAAGATCAACACATCGAAATGTCTTCGTCTAACCATTCCGATAAGACAAGAGTTGATTATCATATTTGTGGTGACAATCAAACTCAACACAAAATAACAAGCAAAGGCAATCACCAAAATAAATAAAGAACTTAAAGGAATGGCAATCAAACACAACACAAGATATACGTGGTTCGATAAGAAGGCCTACGTCCACGGTGGTTCTCAATATTTTATTTCTCTTTACTCCAGGGAGTGTTTGTAAATTGCACGCCCTTTACCCCGGGCTAGAGGTTTGATATATACATGTTATTTCGGAGAGTGGAGGTGTGAGGATCCTCCACGTTAGCCCATAATCCCTAAAGTATCTCTCAAGAGATATTTTAGGAACTTACTGGGTCACAATGGGATTATTCAAGGCGCGAGGTCTCTGGACTTTGGGACGTATTTAATTAGGCTACTCGTCTGGGCCAAAGTGACAAATCGAGGTACCCACAATTGCCCCTAAAATTTTTTAGCCACAATTTGGGCTCAATAATTTGAAATGATTTGCCTTAATGGTATGTTTGTGAATCATGCCACACTTTGGGATTGAAGCGTCCTTCCCGAATTGATTTAGGCGGCAGATTGCCTCGTTGCCAGTGCGTTATGATTAGAAAGGTTTAAATCATCTTAGAGTGGTTATTCCTTGTACGTCGCTTCAGACTTCTTTGTATTCTCTAAATTTCCCCAAGCTTACACGGTAACTCTCTTACTCCCAGGTCTCGTCTTCCATCTTCAAGCTTCTTTCTTATCTGATCATCGTCCTTGCTTGAGACTTTGCATCGTCTCAAGCTGACTCTTACTTCGTAAGTTCTTCTCATTTCTTATTTTTTCTTTTTCTGCTGGAATTTCTTCATATTCGATACTAGGGTTTCTCTTTTCTGATGACGAAGATAGGCAATAGGTCGATAACTGAGTTTAGGAAATTCTACCATATCCCAAACTGTGTAGATATCGAGTGTGCCCATGTTCCTCGTAATGTCACCGACATTGGGGATGGTCACTGAATACATGTTCTTTTGTTGTCCTAGAGGGGTCTTACTTTTCCCCCAAATCGTTTGTTTTTGCACTTTTTTAGTTACTTCGATATAGTCCCTGCATAGTGCTCGCCAAATGTTTGGAAAATTGTCAATGGTATGCATAGAATTAATCAGCTCTATGACACCAATCTAGGGCTTGCTAAAATCTGCTTCTACTATTCTTTTTCTCGAATAAGATATGGTCTTCTTTACCTCAAAGCTAGGAGTCCTGATAGGGTATGGGTAGTAAACCTACCTGATTCCCATAAGGACTACTAGCATGAGGGGTTTATTACCAGAAATTGGCAGTTCCCTCCCTATACTGAAGGGTCGAGGACTGGGAGATACATGATTTCCTTTTATGGGGAGGAATATATAGGTAGGCATAGTTCTTGTTCTTCTTATTGATCCTCTGTTAATGTATGGTCTTTCTCACATCTTTCTCTTTTTCTTTTTTCAGTGAAGACAAAGAACTCAGAACCAGATATTCGTGAGATTTGGGCTATCGAGTTGGTTAAGGCCTGAAAATCAGGGAACTCTTAGCTGATACTGAGCATCCTCGATCTGCTGCATTTCTTCTGGAATATAAGAACATTGAGTCCAGTTTTATCGCACGACCTTGTGGATAGTATTCCTCAGCTAGACATCTCAGAAGAGTTTTCTCCCGACCCAATCCAATTGGATGAGGAGGAAAGCATCTCTAGTGAGGAGAGCGAGGGTGCTAACAGGGGGAGGTGTTGAAGGTAATTTTAGTGAGGAGATCTCTGGTAGTGAGGAATCTTTCAGATCGAAAGAGGGTTCAGAGGTTCAAGAGTCTTCAGGGAATTCGAGTAGCTCCAGTGAGGAAGATATGGCTCCTACTAGGAATAATTTGATTCCAGATGATGATGAAGACAATGTGTTTCTTTCTCACCGATCGAAGAAGCAAAAATCAGGGAGCGGGGATACTGCGGCCAGTTCTCAATCTATTTCTCATGAGCATGAGAGGAAGAAGAAGGAGGAGGCACAGGTGAGATTAAGAGAGAGGAAAAAGAAGAAGAGAGGAAGAAAGAAGAAGAGAGGAAGAGGGTGGAGGAGAGAAAGAGGGTTGAAAAGGAGAAGAAGAGAGAGAAGAAGAGAGAGAAGAAGAAAAGAGGAGTGAAAAGGTGAGGACGAAGTCAGGGCAATATCTGGTGCCCGTATCTGCTCTTCCCGAAGGGGCTTCTATTTACCTTTCCCCTCAGCTGGCTCCGACAGTGCTCGAGAGAGAAGTTTTGCCGACTGATCACCGGAGGGCGATGGGAGCAGACCAGTTAGCTCTGAAGGCAAGTCAAAGGCTAGCCTTGGTAAGCTTGATTTTACTTCCCTGTTATTACAATATTCTTTCAATACTTCATTTGTTAATATTTCTCTTTTCTCTGAAGTTTGTGATCGATTTCACTCTCCTCTATCGCAGCTGTGACGAGCTGGCGAGGATAAACGCCGACCTGGACAGGAAGAATGCTGAGCTAGAGGCTAGTCTAAAGGCTACCAATGTTGTTCAGTTATCTTCTAATCTCGCCTTGATTGAAGCTAATCAAGCGAAGGAGGTGGCGATCAAAGAGCTTTAGGAGCTGAGGCAGTCCTATGATTTGGTCTGCTCGAACAAGCTGGCTGTAGTGGAGGAGAATAAGGTGCTCGCGAAGAAGGTGAAGAAGGTGGGATCTGAGGCTGCCACCCTTAAGGAAAGCTGATATAATGCTGGATGGATTACTGCATACGAGGATGCCGATGTTCAGATTAGCTACATTAGCCATCTCAACTTTAAGATGGGTTGGAACAAGGCTCTTCTGGCAGTTGAGGTGGATATTGACTCTCCACCCTTTGACAAGCACGATACTGGCCCTAAGCTTGTTGTGGATGAGGTCCCTGTTCATGATGTTCTGACCATCGCTGCTGATGCCCCCTTGATTAGGGGGTGGTGATTGCTCCGTTTGGAGGAGGCGCACCTCAAGCTGCTGCTGTTGTAGATAAGGGGAAGCAACCAGTGACCTCAGAGAAGACCGAGGTTACAAGCTAGTCTTCTTTAGGGAGATCTTTGTATTTTTTTTTTGTTCTTTACCTTTGATGATGTCCTTTGAACCTTTTCTTAATGAAATGAAATTTAGTTCCCTTTCACGTAATGATTTATTTGTTATTCAATGCTTATATGGTCTGTAGCTGATTGATGTTGATGAGTATATATCTGCTACTTCTCAACTAGGAAGGATTCTTGGTCCTAATGTGACCAATCAAGTTTTCCAAGCCTTTATAAGGATTTGCAAGTCTCTTAGGTCGTGGAATCATAACTTTAAGGACCAGTCGGAGCTTATTGCCAAACTGAAAGATAGACTTCAGGAGATGGAAGAGGTTGGAGCTTCCATTCAAGAGGAAGTGAATGCTCTGAGGGATAAACTTCTGGATACCTCCGAGATTAATCAAGTTAGATAAGTACTTCAATAAGAGAATGACGATCTGAGGAGAGAGGTTTCGTGACTTAGAGAGTATGCGCCGAGCATTACCCCCAGGTTTTACGGGGCTCCTCCTCATCGACTAGGTCGTGAGCTGGTACTGACAGTAGTGGCTTAGCTAGGTAGATTGTCGAGCTCCAGGTTAATGTTTGCAGAGTGTATGTGATAGCTGCCAGCCTCCGAAGATACGTTACCTTGCTGATGCACTTGTTCAAGAAAGGTCCTCAACAGGTGTGGGATGATGGTTATGATCAGGGTTAGACCGATACACTGGCGAAGTTGAAGGAGGTAGAGGAGTTATTCTTTGTTAGAGGATGGCGGAGTGCTCTTAGAGAGTTTCAGGTCCCTAGGAACTCGGTTCTCTGGTTTCGCCATGAGATTTCCCCCTCAACTCTGCTGTCGAACCTATTCAGGAGGGATTATCAATGGGTCCCTATAGATGCTATCCCAAGGCAGCTGTTGGAGAAGGATTCAAATGAAGTCGAAGAGGAATTAGCCCCTCACCCAGATGATGGTCGAAGTGCGCAAGTAACTGACTATCTTACTCAGAGGCCCAATCCTTATTAGGACTTATTTAATTCATCATATGTAACTTTTTGTACATATAGTGAAGTAATAAAATAATTATATTTTAGATGATTTGCCGACTAAATATGTGTTATGTATTTTTCACTTCATTGATTTGTTATTCGATTATCTTGGGCTCTTCTTAGCAGACTAGATTTAATACAGGCAAAGTTATTTTGTTGAGTGAGTATCCTCGTAGTCCAGTATGCTTATAAGATACCATTATGCCTTACTTTACCTTTTAGGCTGTGTCGTCACACTTCCTTACGCCTAAGTGTGGCAATGGCTAGGACACACCTAGTGTGGATGTTATATTCGAGCAGGTTTTTTGAGCCAAACATTATTTGGCAACCAACTTGGGTTGGTCAAGCTGCCTAAGGGTCCCCTGTAGGGCTTCATGTATTGCCAGGGGCAATGCTATGAGGTTATTCGTGTTTGATGATGAAAACCCGAGGAGGATAATACCCTGCTTTTATATGTTGAGAGTGGAGCCTGTAACTTAGAAAAGGTGCATGAATTAAAAAGTATTTGAGATAAAATCAACACTTTGTTGAATGCTACTGCCAAACAATCTTTTATTAATCGAAAATGAATTTCAAATTTTAACATTGTAATAAAAGATCAACAAAGAAAACTAGAAGTAGAATCTCTTTAAATTGGCTGTGTTCCAAGCTCGAGGTATCTCCTTGCCCTCCAGCATTTCCAAGTGATATGCTCCTTGTATATTGTACCTTATTACCTTGAATGGTACCTCCCAGTTTGGTCTTAGCTTGCCATCTGACGGTGCTGGTCCATTTCTCTCCTAATTAAATTCTGAATGTCATCATTTCCTCAAGCTGGGCTCATGTAATGGAGAGCTAGTTGCGCTTTCTTGAGCAAGTCGTCATCTGATATGTGTTCCTCAAATCTTTGAGATCTATGTTTAGGGCTCCTTTCTCGGATGCGAGACTTGCTCGCCTGAGGTCTATGAGTGCAATATTGACGTTGCCTGGTGCTACGATGGAGTTCCTTCTCTATTTTCTCGAATCTTCTTTTGAGACGAGCATTCTTAGCTTCTTTCTTGCGAGTGGCCTCCTCTTACTCTTGGAGCCTGGCCTCATAGGCATTGATCAGCCTGAAGACCTGTGTGGACCTGACTGGTCCTTGGCTTTCCTCTTAAGCTTGTCGCTCTAGGAAAACCCTAGGATTTGAACGTCAAACTTTGGATCTGATCCTGTGAGGGGAAGGTTGCTCTTGAATATCCCTTGCTTGAGGGGCATTGCTGCTGTGACCAGACATTCCAAATTCTTATTAGTGAAGGATTTCTTAAACGAAAATAAACTGTTCCCACAGACAGCGCCAATTATGGTGACAATCAAAATCAACTCAAAATAACAAGCAAAGGCAATCACCAAAATAAATAAAGAACTTAAAGGAATGGCAATCACACACAACACAAGATATAAGTCATTCGGTAAGAAGGCCTACGTCCACGGTGGTGCTCTCAGTATTTTATTTCTCTTTACCCCGGGGAGTGTTTACAAATTGCATGCCCTTTGCTCCGGGCTAGGGGTTTGATATATACAATTATTTCAGAGAGTGGAAGTATGGGGCTCCTCCACGTTAGCCCATAATCCCTAAAGTATCTCTCAAGAGAGATTTTAGGAACTGACTGGGTCATAATGGAATTAGTCAAAGTGCAAGGCCTCTGGACTTTGGGTTGTATTTAATTGGGCTACTCGTTTGGGCCAAAGTGACAAATTGAGGTACCCACAATATTCGTCTGACTGCATCCTTGAATTGCCTCAAGTACTTACTACGCTAAGGTTTGGCGATGCGAGGGCATGATGAATATGTGGGGTTATCTAACCGGGGTAATTTTCTTCAACTTTTACAATTCCTTGTCAAGCAAAATGAAGCTATAAATAAAATTATCTAAAAAATACCCCCGAAAACCACCAAATGATAGCTCCATCAATTCAAAAAGAGCTCATTAATGTCGCCGCCTCTTTGACCACTAAAGTCATAATTCGATAAACTGGGGATGAGGTATTCTCCATACTAGTTGACGAGTCTCGTGATATCTCTGTGAAGGAACAAATGGCAGTGACTTTATGTTATGTGAACAAAAAAGGCTATGTGGTTGAACATTTTCTTAGCATTGTACATGTTCTTGACACTACATCTTTAACACTTAAGGCAAGCCTTAAATCACTTCTCTTGAAACATGGGTTGAGTATGTCAAGTATTCGTGGGCAAGGTTATGATGGGGCGAACAACATGAAAGGGGAGTTTAATGAGCTGAAGAGTTTGATTCTAAGGGAAAACAGTTAAGCTTACTACGTTCATTATTTTGCTCATCAGCTACAGTTGGCATTAGGAGCGGTCGCAAACAATCATAACGTAATTAGTTCTTTCTTTCTCAATTTTTAATTTTCTCAAATGTTGTTGGAGCATCTTTCAAGCGTAGAGATATATTTCGGATGAAACGGTATGATGATATACTTGAAGGAATATACACCGGTGATCGGGAGACGGGTCGTGGTTTAAACTAAGAAGACGCATTCAAACGAGCAGGGGACACACGGTGGGGTTCACATTATGATACACTTTTGAGTTTAGATCATTTGTTCTCTGTTGTGATTGGTGTACTTGAGGTGGTTCAAGTTGATGGTGATGTACGTACTCAGAGAATAGAAGCATATGATATGATTAGCTATTTACAGTGCTTTGACTTTGTGTTCAAATTGTAGTTAATGAAAGAAATTTTGGGGATTACCAATGACTTGTCGTAATCACTACAATGGAGGGATCAAGATATTATAAATGCAATGGATCTTGTTAAAATAGCTAAGATGCATTTACAAAAAATGAGGGAGCATAGATGGGATAAATTGCTGAAACTAGTCTCTTCATTTTGTAGTACACACGACATTGTAATCATAAATATGAAAGATTATTTTGTGATCAGTGGAATATCACGTCGAAAGGTCGAAGAGAGGAAAAATCTTCATCACTATCGTGTTGAATTGTTCTATTTAGTGATAGAAATGCAACTTCGGGAGTTGAACCATCGGTTTAATGAGGTGAATACATAGTTACTTTTATGTACGACATGTCTTGATCTAAGTACGAACTTATCCAAATTTGATGTGGCAAGATTAGTTCGATTTGTGTAGTTTTATCCGAATGATTTTGATCCGATTGAAATCATAGTCATTGGGGAACAACTTGAAAATTATATATAGTGTGTGTGATAATGAATAATTCAAAGATTTGAAAGGAATTGGTGCTCTTTCTCAAAAAATGGTTGTAACGCAGAGGGATCGGTTATTTCCATTAGTGTACTTGCTTATAAAACCTGCCTTGACATTGTCGGTTGCAAATGGAAGCGTCAAACGGGCATTCTCCACAATGAAAATCGTTATGAGTACATTACGTAATCGAATGGGACATGATTTTACAAATCATTGCTTGGTGACGTATATTGAACAGGATATTTTCAAAAATGTTGATACGGAAGATATCATTCAATATTTTCAAAATATCAAGCCACGTAGGGGAATATTGTAAACAATCTCTTTGTATTTGCAATTTCTGGTTATGTATGGATGAATTGATATGAAATTTTTGCATATTCAGTATTTATGTTTTATCATTTGTTAGTTTTTATGAGTTGATTATTTAATAGTGTCGTTAAAAAAATTTTGAATTGATTTGGCCCTGGTTGGACTAAAATCCTGGATCCGCTGCTGTTCTTATTATTGGATTTTTTTTATTTAAACTGTCGCTCTTCAACTATTTTTGTACACTCAAACCCTGAAGGATCCTCTCTGGTGCTATGCATTTTCAATATCCGTTTATTTATCATTTTCTCAGGGGGCGCCTTTACAGTGAATTACAAACTTTTTTCTTCTTCTTCTCATTTTTGTATATGAGAGGTCTCCAGATAATTTGTTAAAGGTACCCTTATCGACAACCATTTTTATTTTACAATAAATGTGTAAAACTTAAGGGTTTAGTTAAATGTGTAAAACTTAAGGGTCTAGTTATTTATATATCCCAATAAATGGGTAAATTTTTCTAGGAATACTGCCCTTGATCCCACTCATTGACAAGTTGACACTCATGGGCTAATGCTCCAAATAATAACTGGGTAATTAGTTGAGTTCCACACTACGTAATACTATAATGTTTGGTTTTCTATTTATAAAAAAATTAAAAATGTTTAGAAAGGGGAAATATTTATTACCAATGAGACCGTTAAAAGTAAAGTTCCTATAAATAGGTAAATAGGTGAATTACACTTTGCCCCCTCCAACTTTCTTCCCATTTTCACTTCACCACATCCACTTTCACTTTCTAGACTTAACCCACTCAACTTATCAAAATGGTTTAAGTACCCCTAATCATTTTATAACCTTATAATTTATATTTGTTTACTAAATAGCCTTTTATGTTGGATTAGACAAAAATGCTCTCACTTGCCATGTACATGACCATATTTTCGTCCAAAAATATAACACAATTAGGGTTAGGGGTAACTTAGACCATTTAAATAAGTTGAGGGGGTTAATGTAATACCCCATATTTTTTATGATTTAAACAATTATGGGATTAATTATTACAGAGGGATTAATTGAATTTAAATGTGAGAATTAAATTATTAATTAATCCGGATCTAATAAAAATAAATATTAACTAGCGTGCCAAGGGTTAATACTTATTAATTTAATATTACTGTGCGATATGTAATATGGAACTATACACGTTGATAAATTATCGAGAGAGAGAATAATACGACAGTTTAGTGAATTAAGTCAGACGCGTGTGTGAGTCGTGTCGGGACTAATTTAGTGGAATAAATATATCAATTATTTTTAGTAACTCGTGTCGTCAATTAGAGTGTACCGTTGAGTCCAAAAGGGTCGTGATAGTCAAAATAGTATACCCGGGTGTTTAGTTTGGGTCCCGGGGCAATTTTAGGCCTAACCGGCACCCCGAGAGGGCATTATGATAAATTAGATTTTTAGGCTTAATTAATGGACGAAAATTAAGAGTTAAATTATGAACTAAAGAAAGTATATTAGGGTTAGAAAGCTACAGGAAGTAAGAACGTCCATAGAAAGTGTGAGGGAGAGCTATTGCCAAGAGAAGAGGGCCAAATTGACACCACTTGGCACCACCACCACCACCACCACCACCGTGTAGATCTGGGACAAGGGGAACACACCCATACCAACAAAGTCAAGAAATCAGATGACTTATTCAAGGTAAGTGTTTATAACTTGTTGTATTTCGGTATTTATCATACTCATGTTCGTATATGACTGTTATAAATATGTTTGGTTCATAAAAATGATGAAATTGAGAATTTGGGTATGTAAATTGATTCTGAAATTTGTTAAATTGAAACCCTTCACGTATGTAGACTAGAAATCACGTTTTGAGGAACTTATGTGTAGAACAAATCTGGAAATTATGGGTTCTTGAATATGAATTGGAAAAACTAGGGTTTTGATAAATTAAATTGGGGATTTCATGTTTTATGGATGATTCGTAATGAATTGATGATTCTAGGATGTTAGAATTCATATATTATTGACGGGGTTCGAATTAGAACTGTTTGTTTGGAGTTTGGGATGTTGAAAAATGATGAAAAAACACTTAAAAATCTGGGTAGGAGACGAACAGCGCAATCTCGCGCGAAGTCGCTCGAAGTCGTTCGAGCGAGATTACATCTCGCGCAAAGTCATTCGAGCGACATGGGGTAGTCGTTAAAACTACATGCCATCTGGTTCGAGCGACATAGTGAAATTTTGAGAATTTCTTAGAATCCAGTTTTGAGTTTAGTGGTTCATGGAAGAGAGATAAATTTCCTAGTAATAAACTTAAGTAAGACAGAATTTCAGAATAAAGTATGAGAGACTAAATACTTTAATGAATTCGGCATGGAGAGAATGTACCTTAGAGATTACGAGAGGGATAATAATCTCAATAACTGTATTATGAAATGTTGAAATCAAAATACGTAAGAGAAGTATATATGTAGGTGAGGGAAATACCTATAAATTATAATAGGATGTGTGTATGCCTATTATTGTTATTATTATTATTATTATTATTATTATTATTATTATTATTATTATTATTATTATTATTATTATTATTATTATTATTATTATTATTATTATTATTATTATTATTATTATTATTATTATTATATATGGCACTAATGGGTATTAACCCGGGGGTGTAACAATCTTATTATTAAGTTTACTAATGGGTGATAACCCGGGGGTACCGCATTTTGGTTAGGTGTGCTAATGGGTCATAGCCCGGGATTGCAGTATTATAATATATATATATATATATATATATATATATATATATATATATATATATATATATATATATATATATATATATATATATATATATATATATATAGGGCAGATGTGACTATATATATATATATATGTACGTGAGTTTGTGAATCAACCTCCTGTGTATAGCTTGTAGATATAGACATGTAAATTGGTTAAGATAATCTTAAGAGTATAATCGATTTATTATGAAAATGGGAAAATATATTAATTAGCTATTCGACATAGGCTAATTTGATAACGTATTGTATGGGCGATACGGGTTTACTAACAGTGAGGATAAATACTATTAGGATGAATTCAGACTAGTTATATGGGGTGGTATAGCTAAGGAGAAAATTATATACTCGTTAGGCGTGCACAATAGAAGAGAGGTGAGAATCTCATGTGAGAGTTCGAACTAACATGCACTTGATACTTTCTTAACTGCAAATTTTAAATACTTGCTTAAACATATATTTTTACACATCGGGCTCTGACCCGTTTCTTGCATCTCTTCTCTCTCTTGCTATATGTATGTATTATATCAGGTGCTCAGCCACAGGGACATCAGGCTTAGAGACTCGGATTGCTTGGCGTGCTAGCTGCAACTGTTGTGGAAGTTGTAGGACATTGTATTAGACGCCTCGATTATTTCATTTCCATTCTCTATGGACATTCTCTTTAGGGCATGTGTCGCCCATTCCTTGGACAACTTTCAGAGATTATGTTCAGTTTATTTCCCGTTCAGTTTCATTTGGATTGGTGGTTACTATTGTTTTGGTTTAGAGTTCTGAACTGGAATGTTTTATCCAGTCATATCCATTTCAGCATGTGATTCTGATTTAGTATTTATATCAATTAATTATGCGTAGATCGTTTATATTAAATTTCTTGGTTTGGTAATTATAATGGTTTTAATTAATAAGAAATGTTTTGACACTTAGCTTAATTATATTAGGTTATTAAATAAGTTATTATATTTTCGACAGTGACGCTAAGAATGAACCAACCGAACATGTTGTTTTAAATTTTATAAAGGACTGATCACTCGATATTAAATTGGGCGGGGTGTCACAGTTAAGTCCAGAAATAAAAGTTGGGTTTGTAAAGTGAAAATTAGGTCAAAGTAGTAAAGGACAAAGCATAAATAATACTAAATAAATTTTGATATTTCATTGATCAATGATCAACCATCAATCGAGAATTTAAATTACAATTATAATATTTTTAAGGACATATTTTCATAGGTCCGTTATCAATTTGTTATGTCATATACCGATACACCGTCGAAGAGCATTGAAGAGCAATCTACATCTAAGATGGATCTGAATTACTCAAGTTCTCCATCATTCAAGACTCCACGAAGTTTACTTTGGTAAGATTATGTTTTAAATACCTTTACTTTTCACTTAGAGCGTTTGGGAGATTGTTACAAAATATTTTCTAAGTGTTGAAGCGGACTTTTTCGTCAAATATTTAGAATGAGTATTTTTTCTTAGTTTAGTAGCGAACCTCGATTTTGATGCCAAGGTCGTTCGCGCGAGATCAGCATCTTGTTCGAGCGAGATTGGAAGTCGCGCGATGTCGTTTGAATGACATGCGTACTTCGTTCAAGCGATATTGCTTCTCGTTCGAACGAGCTCGGTTTTTGAGGCGGCACGATTTTCTATAAATACTCATTAAATGGTAACGTTTTCATTAAGAAGTCATAGCGTTTTGAAGAACAGAAAAACTACAAAAGCATAATCCTTTTTGGCTTCTTCCTTTAGGGTTTTAATCCCTTTTTGCTTTCAATTCACAAAACTCCCATATGCTTTAGTGAATTGTTT
Organism: Sambucus nigra; assembly: GCA_949130495.1. Taxonomy (NCBI): domain Eukaryota; kingdom Viridiplantae; phylum Streptophyta; class Magnoliopsida; order Dipsacales; family Adoxaceae; genus Sambucus; species Sambucus nigra. The sequence goes on along the minus strand of OX422221.1, from coordinate 78,799,870 downwards.
TGGTGTTCAAGAACACAACTTTTTCCCTTGTTTATTCTTTGTGGGGAGAGCTCTACAACCGACAACTGCGTGCTATTGTGGAGGGAGTCCTTCTGAAGATTTCAGACTGCGTGTCTAGGATTGCGGTCCTTGTGGTATAGCTGCGCGTGAACCACTGCAGATTTCTAGCCGTTGCTTTGAAGGTTTGACGAAGACACCGTGCGTTACTCTTGTGGGCGAAATCAAGATGGTATGTAAGTCAATGGTCTTGTAAACTTTTCAAAGTTCTAGAAATAAAAGGTTTTTCCCTTCGGGGATTTTTCCTAAATATTTGTGTCGCATGCTTTATTTATTTCATGGTTTGACACACGCACACACGCAGTTGAATGATTTGGGGCTGATTTATTTTGGTTTAAAAATAGACACTAATTAGATAAGTGTGCCAACGTAGAAAGTTGCGAATTTAATCAATTATCACACAGTCACGTTTTTTACAATATTTGCCCAATTTTTTTATAAAATTGCATGTAGCTAATGTGAAAATTAGGATGTGGCTCAATTTTGTTTATAATTGTAAGTCCACAAACTCGTGAATAATGAACAATAAATCAAACAAGACATAATGGTAATGCAAAATAAAAGAATACTAATTATGCGCCCAAACAGGACACGCGATATACATGGTTCAACAAATTGCCTACATCTATGAAAGGGGGATATATTAACGTTAAAAGGCCAAAAATTAAAATTGATAGAGGTTTGAGTCTATGATTATTCACTTGTCCCACCTTGAGGCGACTCTAGTTATTTATACTATTTCATATAAGATACCCGCTTAGAGTGGACTCTCCCTTTATCATTTATCTATTAGTTATTTACTTATTCATTAGAATATACCCATATACGAGTGTTTATCTGTTGATGGGCATCTGCCCAAGAGGGTTATAACTTAAAAAAAGTATGTATCCCATAATTTCTCCTAAGGCTTTGTGGCTATTAGGGCACAAAGCCTTGAGTTGGAGAGCATTCTTCTGGTCGTTTTCATTGCATAGGAAAGGACACTTCCTTGTATAAGACGTTAACCTTCGGAGTCATAAATGATGATAGCTCAAATCTTCGGAGTCGTGTCAGTTGTTTTTAACCCCAAAAGGTTTTAGTAACTAGTTGTCGATTCATTTTATTCTAATACATCAAAACTAAAGTGAAGTACAACATAAAGATTTTGCTTTCTAGCCATTTCTCATTACCTACTCTTTGTAAGTTATTCAACCTTTCTCTTATTTTTTTCTACCATTATATATTTTCTTATAGTGACAATGGTTTATGTTATTAATGAATCCATAATTGAGGAATTTAAAAGATAGTATGTACCTTATTGGGTCATCGTCAAATTTCCAAGAACCTTGATAAACTATACAATCTTAGAGAGGGAACTTTGATTTTATATCAAATTATTTTAGAGTCCGGGATTAATTTTCTCCCAAAAACTTTCTTTTTTTATTCTATAAATATTTATAGGTAGTTATAGAATAATTTGTTCCCAGCGTGTAGCGGATTATGAACGAGGTTTGTAGCCTAGATCAACTTCAGGGTACCAACTTGGGTCACATCGAGATGAGGCATTATTATTGGTGGGTGATGATGTGAAACAACATATATAACCTGAAGGAAAGTAAGGTTGAATGTGCCTTAGTACTTATCCTACCAAATCCTAATAAGGATTACTGAGATCATATATTTCTTACCAAGATTTGGGAACATTTGCCCATTTTTTAGGGTGACCTTCCTTATGATAGGACCAGATGCCCTAGAATAGGGTTGAAGATAAGTCAGATGAGTTTTAGGATTCCTTTTTCCTTTTTTTATGGTTTAATGACGTTTGATTCAAATTCTAATTATTCATTTATGTTCTTGTTTTGCATATGATCACAAGGAATGAAACCTCATACCCAAAAGATAACTTTCATTGACTTGAAAATGATCTGGAAGATCAAGCAAAGGTTAGGGTAATTCAACCATCCCTGATCTACTATTGTTTTCTCGCTTATACATTTTTAACTCCCTAATTTGTCCCTAATCCTTCATAAAAGAAGCCCAAGATCCTTACAGGATACAACGAACATGTAATTATTATTGTTTCTTGTCTGTTGGGGTTGTTATTACTGGGACATGTGGTGATCATTTAGACCAGACTACTCATTTTATTTCATTAGATGTTAAAAATATTTGTTTTGACCAGCAATCCCCTTCTACTTAAGACATGGGTCCCGATACGGTGTCCTTAATATGCTTGGTGACCTGTTCAACAAGTTTCCTCATCTTTAACAATAGAAGAGAAATGAAACACATTGCACTTATTTCCTAATCAAAGTGGGGGATTATTGACATAAGAGGCCACTTGAGTCTCAAGGCTCAAATTAAAATAATACCACTCATGTCGATGATCTTTACCTTGCCCGGAGAAAATGAGTGATAATGTAAGAAATGGAAATGGGATTACTAAGGATCCTTCTATAGCCTCGTCTCTCGGTTGTGACATAGGACTTTTTAAGGCCACCTAAGTTCTACATGACCACTACGTGGTCACTACTCTAGACAAAAAATAGTTATCCTTTAATACGACCCAATCTCTCTCCTGTAAGACAACATCTTAACCGATTTTGTCACTTCAATAAGTTATGTAATACCATCTTAAAGGAACTGGATTAATTTGTCACGTGGCCGAACACGTGGCGAATAACCAAGAGGAAGGATATGGAGTAAGCGGCCCACGACAATTTGGATAAGAGCAAATCTAATAAGATCAATAAAGATAGAAATAAACATGAAGTGAACTACAGGCGTAGGAGGCTAGGTTAATAAATAGGATGAGTCCATCTAACATTAGGGACTAATTATAATCAGCACACAATATCTCAGACTCTTATCTAGCTATACTATCACTCTGATTATTGTCATTCCCCTTACTTAATAAAAAAAAACACGCCCCTTTATCCCCGTAGACGTAGGTCGATCTCACGGTCAAACCACATAAACAGTTCTCTCATTCTTTCTTTCTTTCTTCATTCATATCAATCTTTGGGGCATTCCTGATCTTTCTCGCAATATTGTGGGAAAGATATCCTACAATTTAGCACCATTTATGGGAATCGAAGCTCCCACTATTTCCAAAGTCAGAAAAAGCTCAAGATTTCATCTTGAGTGAGGAATAATCCCACCTCACTCAAGAAAGGAGTCGCGTGTAGTCCAGAATATGCATCGTTATGAAGGAACAAAATCTTATGCGAATGCCTCCTCCCCAGTAACTATCAAGGTTCAGAGGAAGCTCGCCTGGAAGATCTAGACCCAGTCGATGACATCGAACATCGTCGATCAGCCAAGCTGAAGGGAAATTTATCGCCCTATTTGGCCAATATTTATGAGGAGAAACTAAATATCCATGATCAGGAGATCGCCCATCTGAGCCAACAGCTCACCCAATGTTCAGAAGCTGACACCTATGACTCACGAATTCAGCATCATCGTAAGAGAGAACCTCACCATCCATCTTTACAATTCGAATGCAATACCTCGGATTCACGTACCCAATAATGTTGTAATAAGGGATCTCATTCCCCCTAAAATTCTTCTTATTTAAGGAGTCCCCATATAATCCATCGCTATCAATGCAATCTTTCACGTTAAAGGAACTCTATTAGCCATAAACGTCACCAACTACCCCCGTCAGAGTCAACCCAGAGTAGTAAGCCATCTTGCTCTGAACAATAATCAAATCAGATGAAGATGAACGAATTAAAGGGACTCATCTGCAGGGAGCTGAAGGTAAGGATGAACTTAAACCTTTCTAAGACCCCCAAGAAAGTGTCCAGGAAAGCACTAGGGCGTGGCACAGCCTCACCGTTCACTTGGAAAATAGAATCTTTTGAACCTCCGAAGAAGTCTTCCATACTAAAAGTCATAACGTATGAAGGGAAGACAGACCCAGCTCATCATATCAAGCACTATCAGCAGACTATGTCTTTTTAGATCCATCACGGTGATTTGATGTGTAGGGTGCTTCCATCACCCAGGTGAGAATGATCTAAAGTGGTTTAAAAAACTCTCTAACAGATCAATCTCTACTTTTAGGGAACTTGTCCAACAATTCATGGATCGGTTTATCACAAGCAGGGGAGTGGCTAAGGAGGTAGATTCACTAATCTCCTTTAAAAAAAAGAAGGGAGAAAATCTCAGGATGTATGTTGAGAGGTATTGGGAGTTATACAATGAAATCGATGATTACAACGAGTAAATATCAATTACCTCTTTTAAATTAGATCCAAAACATTAACACGATCTCTACCTATCTTTGACCCATAAGCCCGCATCTTAAATGGATGATATTATGTCCCGCATTGATAAATATACTAAGGGAGAGGACAATCTCTCCTGTGTAGCCCCCTTGTTTGACCAAAAGAAGAGTGAGCCGAAGAATGCCCTTGAAGGGGGAACCGGTCATCATTTACCACAAGTGAAACCAAGAACGAAGCCTCTAAAAATTACCCTAAGCCCCAGGCCAGCGAAAGCATATACAAGGCTATGGAAATAATCTTCAAAGACCCTATCTTTAAGCTCCTTCACCAAATGAAAGACAATAATTTCTTCAAAAGGCCTCCTAAGATGGTCGGTAATCCAAATACTAGGGATGCCAATCTCAAATGCAGCTGCCACTAGGACCATAGATACCTCCCAAAAGATTATAAGATGTACAAGAAGCACCTAGAGGAACTTTTCCAAGTAGGCTATCTCAAGGAGTACATAAACACATCAAAACAAAAGGCAGTAACCAAGATCAATGCAGTCCAAAAAGTGGATAAGGATCTCACACCGACAGGACTGGTTGTTGTTATCAACATCTATACTAACCTATCCCAGCACACTGGAAAAAAGATAAAGGAGAAGGTAAGAGTGGCAGCCAACATTCATAAAGCATTCTAGGTGGACCCGACTAACCCAATCTTAGTTAAGAAGGAGAGAAAGGAACTCGATACTGACAGATCAATCATGTTCACCAATGATGATTTGTTTGAAGTCAACTTGACCCACAAAGATGCACTCATTTTCACTCTCTAAATTGAAAACTGTGACATAAGAAAAGTATTAATCGATCAAGGAAGCTTCTAAGAGATCATATACCCGGCGTTGCTCTATAAGCTTAGTTACCACTTCAAGGATCTAGATAATAATATTTGCCTATTAATGGACTTCAATGGAGATGTTAAATCACCCCTAGGAAAAATTAAGATACCAGTCAAGCTCTACCCAACTAACAAGAGGGTGGGATTCCACGTAATCTAGGCAAATTCACCATTCAACGCTATTCTAGGTAGAGGATGGTTGCATAACATGATGGTCATTCCCTCATCACTTCATCAGAAACTAAAATTTATGATGGACCAAGGAGTAATAGAAATCAGGGGAGATCAGGTTGTGAGGATAAGTTATTTTGTCCAAGTAATCAAGAAATGAAAATATCAGTCTAAGAATAATCAGAGCGAAGGAAAATTTGAGGACGACCAACCTAAGTAGTAACGAAAAGGAGTTTGGGAAGGGGGCAAAAAAACTTGGTTGGAGCTTATCGAACACGTACTAGAGAAATTGGTCTTAGTTTCTTTAGATGATTCGTAGCCAGATAAGATTTTCCTCTTTGATCAAACTTATCCATAGATGAAATCGATCAAACATAGAATGTTTTTATTGGCAGCTTTATAATCTTTCGAGGATAGATATAGAGGTCACCTACCATAGATTGCATGTGGAAACAAGTACCAAGTTAATTAAAGAAAAACCCAGGAAGTCAACATTAGAAAAGGTAAAAGCGATATAAACTTAAGTTAACAACCTGATCCAAGCTGGATCCATCATAGAAGTCCAATTTCTGGAATGGATTTCTAATACTATTGTTATCGAGAAGAAAAGTGGTAAATGAAGGGTCGATGTGGATTTCACTGACCTCAATAAGCACTACCCAAAGGATAGATTTCTAATTCCCCGAATTGATCAGTTGGTGGATTCAACGGTGGGGCATAAATGAATGAGCTTTATAGACGCATACTCTAATTATCATTAGATACCCATATTTGGCCTAACTCAGGAAAAGACATCATTCATCACGACCTTAGGGATCTATTTCTATGGGGTAATGGCCTTTGGTCTGAAGAACACAGGGGAAACATATCATAGACTTGTAACTAAGATGTTCAAAAAGTTAATCATCTTTACTACGGAGGTTAATATAAACTATATGCTCGGCAAAGGCAGGTATTCGACCAATCATCTAAAAGACCTCATGAAGACCTTCAACATCCTCAGAGAATATAAGATGAAGCTTAACGCCTCTAAATGCGTGTTCAATTAAGTTATGATAAGTTTATAGGGTAAGTGGTTATTCAGAGAGGCATTAAGGCAAATCCCAATCAAATTAAAGCTCTAGAAAATGTCAGAAGGCTGACCATCAGTAGAGATATTCAAGTTATTACTGGAATAATGGCAACGTCCCTTAATCATTTTACTTCATGATCCTCCAACAAGTGCCACCCCTTTTTTTAAGCCTTGATAAAGACAATCCCTACAATCTGGACAGAAGAATGTGATCAAGCCCTAGAAGGATTACTTGAGGTCTCCTCCTTTGTTGTCAAGTCCTAACGATGGGGAAGATATGTACACCTATTTTTCCATCTCAAATAATGTAATTAGTGTTGTATTAATTTATATACACTGCGAAGAGAAAATTCTAGTGTACTACATGATCCACACTCTTCTCCAATTATAAAGCAAATACATTCCCATAGAGAAGATGGTTATAGCATTGGTAACTGTCGCGAGGAAGCTAAGGCATTATTTGGATGCCCACACTATAGTTATCTTGATGACCTACTATTTAAAAGATTCCCCCCGAAAGGGTGACCTCTCAAATAGAATGACCAAATAGTCTCTCGAACTGGCCAAATTCGACATCAGGTATGATCCCAGAATAACAATCAAAGTCTAGGTTTTCGTGAACTTCGTGCCAAAATTCTCAGTGTCTCTAAGGGCAAAGAAACCACCACCCATTTTTGAAGCATTACAAGTCATCGTGAACGATTAACGATGGACACTCTTATGGATGTCTCATCAAATAAAAAAAGTACCAGGGCTGGGATAGTCTTCCTAACCCCATAAGGTGACCTGATCGAGCAAGCCATCAGATTAAGATTTGAAGGGTTAAATAATGAAGCTAAATACGAAGTCATAGTGCACGGTCTGCCAAGGGCGATTAGCATAGGATCTCAACACATTATTGTGTTTTGTAAGTCTAAACTAATCTCAAATCAACTCAATGGGGAATATGAGGAAAGGGATCCTAAGATATTTTCTCACATAAATAAATCCAAAGGACTACTTCAGTAGTTCAAATCGACCTCAGGGGAGCAGCTCCCCATGAACAAAAATAGCTATACAAATGCATTCTCAACTTTAGATTTTTCCATTAAAGTCAACCTAAATAGGACAATTGAAGTCGAATATATGAAATGACCGAGTATTAAAGTAGTAGTGAGCGATCTCAGCATCCTCCAAGTGCAACTGTATCCATCATGGATGGACCCAATCATTTATTTTCTGAGAACAGACGAACTTCCCCCCGATGATAAAGAAACGAAGAAGTTAAAAGTTAGAGCGGCCATATTCTTCCTCAGCTCAGGCGAAAATCTTTACTATAGGTCGTTCACAGGACTAATATTAAAGTGCGTCCACCCAGATCAAGTTGAAGGAATTTTAAAGGATATTCATAAAGGAAGCTGTGGAGAACACATAGGTGAGAGATCGTTTTATTATAAAGCCATCTCTCATCGGTATTAGTGGCTATATATGCACATGTATTTAACACAGTTCACCCGAAAATGCCCAAAGTGCCAAATGTTCTTGCCAATGATTAAATAACCCGTCGAAGACCTCGATCCCCTCACAAGCCCATGGCCTTTCGCCCAATAGGGCGTAGACATTATAGGGCCACTACTGATTGCACATGGAAATCGAAGACACTTAATAACAACGATCGACTATTTCACCAAGTGGGTTGAGGCTGAACCTCTCATCCATGTCATAGAACCAGATGCTAAAAAATTCATCTGGAGAAATATCATCACGAGGTTCGACATTCTAAGGGCACTGGTAACTGACAATGGGACCCAATTTGAGAATGACCAATTCAGGTATTTTTATACTGAATACGAAGCCAAGTTTAATTACGCATCAATAGTCTTCCTCAAATGAAATGGGCATACATAGATCACTAATAAAACTCACATATCAAGTATTAAAAGGTGATTTGAAAATTCGAAAGGACGTTGGGTAGACGAACTGTCGTGCATCCTATGGGCGTATAAGATGGATCCAAGAAAGATGACAAAGGAAACCCCTTATTCCCGTGCTTATGGAATGCAAATATTAATTTCACTAAAGATCATCCTACCAATGCTCAGATATGAAACATTTACAGCGGGCCAAAATGATGAACAAATAGCTCACGAGTTGGATCTGGCTGAAGAAAGATGAGATCAAGCCCTAATACATTTGGTCATCTACCAACAAGAACTGGAAAAGTAACACAATAAGAAATTCAAAGTCGGAGAATTCCAAGATGGTGATTTTTTTTTTCTGAAAGTTGCTACCTGTTACGAAGAAACCATTAGATTAAAAACTAGCATCAAACTGGAAGGGACCCTACCGTATAGCTTTAAAAGGGGGTGAGGGCTCAAATCGCTTAGAAAAATTAGATAGGAGAGTAATCCTAATGTCATGGAATTCCATGAACCTTAGAAATTTTTATCATTAAGATGAACAGTTAGTTGAACTTTTTTATTTATGAACAATAAAACGACTAGCATTCTATCATCTTAAATTATTTAAAATATGATGTATAATATGTTTCAACAAAATTTCACTTGCATAAGTGGTAAGATATGGGAAAGGTTGGTAAAAACCCATTCATGTGAATGGTAAGTTCTAAATTAGATTATCCCAGAAGAGGCAAAAAACCCACTTGCTTCAGTGGTCCAATATGGGAAAGGTCGATCAAAACCCACTCCTATGAATGGTATGATCTAAATTAAATCGGCCTAGAAGAAGCAAATAACCCACTTGTATAAGTGGTACAATCTGGGAAAGGTCAATCAAAACCCATTCATGTGAATAGTGTGAATAAAATTAGATCGGCCTAGAAGAGGCAAAAAAACCACATGTATAAGTGGTGTGATCTGGGAAATGTCGGTCAAAACCCATTCATGTGAATAGTATAATATAAATTAGATCGTCCTAGAAGAGGTAAAAAACCACGTGTATAAGTGGTACGATCTGAGAAAGGCTGCTCAAGACACATTCTTATGAATAATATCCACTTGTAGATGTGGAACGATCTGTGAATAGACCCCGTATATCTTAAAACGAATCGGCCTAAAAAAATACTTCTCAATTGATCACTTATTAATAGATGAGAAACTATGAAAGGGTTAAGCTTAACCAATCATTTGATATGGCTTGGGTAAAAAGTTTAAATTAGTTGAAATAAGGACAAACACTTGGAAAAATAGCCAATTACCTTGCGAGATGAAAATTACTCAAGGTCAATTAAAGACGCTCTAGAATTGACATCGGCCAACTATGTCATTAGTTAAAAGTTACCTAGAAGTTCAACCTAGTTAGTCATCTGATATGGATTTGTCCAAATAGTAATGCTCAAGGGTAATTTAGTTGATCGCCATGATCGGCATTGACCAGTTTCCTGAATTTGTCAATGCTTCATTAATCGCTTTATTTAGGATGATTGGAACCAATTAACTAAGAATACTTTATTTTTAACAAGAAAGCAATATATAAGCACCAGAAATGAGAAAGTACTTTTCATTAAAGAAAAATAAAAAGACCACCAAGGGTTAATAAAAAGCACAAAAAAATAAATGAACAAACAAGCTTAATCCTTACTAGACTGCCCAGTAGCCACTCCGACAGAAAGATCGATCGGAGCTAGAAGGTCGGTTAAAGAAGGAAGATCGGTGAAAGAGGGGCAAATAACTCTCCAGGGAGGACAGTCAAGGGGTTAGCCAAAGGAGGGTACTCGGTTTAAGCAGGATCGCCCTCATCAACGTTACCTATTTTGAGACCTGCTACCGAGCCTTTGTTAAAGGCAACAAACTTATAGTAGTCCAATTGGGCAGCTATCTCCTAGATGGATGCATCAAACCGTTATCGAAAGCCTTATCCAAGTCGGCCTCTTTAGTCTTATCCCTTTGAGCCCTCAGTGTAGAGACAATGATATTCTCTAAAAGGGTCCACTGATGGAAGACCATGAGCTTGGTCAGCTGATTGTTGACCCGTCTAAACTCATTTTGGACCCATTCGGCCTCCTACACCACCTTATTATGGGCATTGGCTTATTCCTTTAGCTTCTTATTCGGGTCATCCACTTGTTGGGCCTAAGTTTTCATTTAACTCTTGAGGGTGATGTTCTCCTTCTCAGTTCCCTCAATCGACTTACAGTAAAAAAAAAGCTCAGCTAGTGAGCTCATGCTAAACCTGCATGCTCTGCACCAATAAAAGGAGATATGTTAAAAAAATTTGTTTAAACAAAAAATACATGAAAGAAAAGGGGTGAAGTTACCCGCACATGATGACAAAGACCCTCCTTATGGAGCCTCTCCAGAATGAAGCTTGTAACAACCCATAATTTTTGAGAAATTAAAATTTAATTAATTGGATTAAATTAAATTACATGCATGACGTAATTTAAGGGAAATTAAATATTATGGGTTGATTGAATTATTAATCGAAGAGAAATGATTAATGTTTATCGAATAAAATTACTAAGTGAATAGTAACTATGTATTTGACGTCATAACGAGTGATAGTGACATAACAGTATTTTATCTCAACCGGGTGTCGTGTGTGGACTAAATGAGGCTGAGATAGAAAATTATTTGTGAGTTACTCGGATGATGATTTTGAGGTTAAAATTGAGTCCGAAAGGGTCGATATAGTCAAACTATTATACCTTGGTGTACAGTTTTGGTCTCCGGACAGATTTAGACCAAACTAACACCCCAAGAGGGCATTTTGGTCATTTGGCAACCTAGAATTAAGGGAGCTACGAATTTCTAAAGGGTATATATACTTGTAATTGTGAGAGTCTAGGGGAAATGGAATAGAAAACACTGGCGGCCATTAGATAGAAGAGGAAGAGTATTCTTGGAGCTTGGGGGGGTTCTTGGAGAGTTCAACCTTGTTTTTGCATCAACATCACATTTGGAGGGCGAATTATAAGGAAATCATCATCAAGAAAAAGAAATCAGATCACTCCCATACAAAGAGTATTCATGTTGTAAATTTTATGAGTTATAATACCCATGTAGAGTAGGGCCATTGAATTAAGGATAATTGATGATATTATTGTGATTTTATGAATAGAACTTATAATTTGGATTAGGATTGCATGTAGAATGAATCCAATTTTATAAATAAAATGAAATCAGAAATTATGGGATTTAGATCTTGGGATAAATCTTAATTTTGATGAACTTATGAGAAGAACATAAAAATGTAGGGTTTAATGATTATTGGAGTTTTAATCGGACATTGGATAAAATTTTATGAATTTTATACATGATTTACGTTAGAGATTATCCATACATGTGTATTTGATGTTTAGTTATGTTAATTGAGAGTTTAAGATTGTTGTATCAAAGTTTGAGGAGTGAAATGGTGTACACATTCGTAATAGCAAATTAAAAAATAAAACACGATACATTTCAATCGATTCGGCCATTGGGCGAATCGATTCAATTTTGCCCAGAATTGAAAATTGTTCCTTTAACAGCCCGAAAATTATGGATAATTCATAAGGAAACTTTTATGATATTTTTAAACTATAGAGGGAATATGAAAATGTGAGTAGGCCTATGGTGGGACTTAGATTTATATAAAATGAGACGAGTTACGAATTGGAATAATTGACAAAATATCCATAATTGATAAATATATGAAATTTGAGACGAGTCACATAGTGATGAGTGAATCTATGCTTACGACCAGTAGTATACGATGGAAATAACTACATACTAAATAAGGGATAAATAGGGCGCTTAGAGTAATGAGAGGTACTTGAAATTACATAAACGGGAATTATAGTTGAAATTAATGTTATGTTGAATATGCGAGTGATATATACTACATACGAGTGAATAAAATTATGTTGGGTGCATACTTACTGAATAATATATGTATATAGGTTCTGTGATTACCCATAGATGGGATTTGATTATGTGTGTGAACTTAACTAGGCTGCCTACTATCAGGAGGTTTCGGCGCAAAGGGCGATCCCACCTTGATGATACCAGTGAGGTCTACATTTGTGCCCCAGAGCTTGGAACTTAGGGAGGCTCACTATGTGATGTGTATTAGTTGGATCGACGTGTCATTTGAGTACATTAGGTATGTACGTATCCCAAAGCCTTAGAAATATGTTTGCCTCCATTTTTTTGTTTATTTATTTTGGGTTTGAGGAAGCATGTCGAACCAATAGTCCTTGATTGAGTACGAGAGGTACATGGATTTGATAGCAAAGTATGCTAGCATTCCGAGGGGCCATTCTGGGGATGCTATAGCTATGTATATATTATATGTGTGATTAATATATACTGGTATGATATATATACTTATGTGAGATAGTAGAATTGATAGATGATGTATATCTAGAACACTTTAAGTAATGAAACTTAAATAATTGACTCAATAATAAAATGGGAATAAATAATTTATTATTGAAACCATGTAACGTGTTATATGAGGATATACGAGAGAACTAGACTTATCAAGAGTAGTTAGATACCTTATCTAGTCGGTATTTAATTCATTTTACCCCATTCCCGTTTAATTTATCGAGCCATTCCAAGTGCCAGAAGAATGGGATTAAAATATCGAGGACTTTGATCCGATTCTTATCAAGGAATGCTATTTAGAAACACTTTCCATGATGGTATTCTTCCCTATGTGTGGCCCACCTCCCATTCCAATTGGAAAATATTTGGGAGGAGATTTAATATTTGTTGGATCCCATCTGTACTCGTCACCCATCTTATCCAAATCTCCCGTCATCCGCCAAAAACATTCAATTTTTCCATGGTTCATTTTCCCCATTTAAAGCATGACTTCCATTATTAAAATGAAATTCTTATTTTCGGAAGGTATGCACTCAAATGAGGGTACACTATTAATCCCTCAAGGTCAAATCGTATTTTGGGTGGACTCTAAAAAAATTTAACTTCTAGTGTATATTTAGTTAGAAGTTTAAATTATAGGTTGTACATATTAGGTTGACTTTTTACTTTTTGTCTATTGTAATTATTCAAAGTTTGAATTTTTCTTTTTGTTACGATTGGTGCTAACATGTTTTGTAGAATATTTTGACTTGTACTTTTCGAAGATCACTCCATTTTGAGCAATATTCCTCTTTTCGTCTCTTCAACTTGGTTCTTGATTCAGATTGAGGACAATGCAAGGTTTAATCTAGGGGGTGTGGGATATGCTTCCCACTGGTAGTTTATTTGATTTGATCACATATTCTTACCAAGTATGATTTTTGTTGAAAAATTGAAAATTTTCAAAAATATTTTTTTTCTTCTTTGTCTGGAATTTTGCCTTTGTTTTCGATGATAAAAATGTAATAAATGCCCGTTCTAATAGATAATTCAATGATTCATGTTATCGATTTTAGAAGTAATTAAGATTTAGTCCTCGCATCATTGATATTATAAAAAACTACATGAATTAAATTTTAAACCCATGAGCTCATGCGCTTTTCTTGTTTAATTGATTTGGTTTAAGGCCTTTATAACTCGGTAATATTTTGCTGTATTGTATATACTCTCACCAAATGAGGTTTGCACTTTTCTTCGTTTATGAGTGTTATATATTATTTTTCCTCCTTGAAAATGTTAAATTTGCTAGTAATCTCATCATTCTTTCAATTTATAATTCAATAATTGAGTTCATATTTTGAAATGTGTTACTTGAGCATGAAGTTTAAAGTTTTTTTAACTCAAACATTGAGTAAACTTTAAGAAATAATCATAGTCCCGCTTTGTGATTACACCTATATTGGTGATAACCTCACCTTATACGTTTTCCCTCGATAATCCCTTTGAACCTAAATATAGCCTTTCGTTTCATAACCCAAAATTGCATACCCAATTCTAAATTGAAGTTTTAAACCATATATATCACCTTCCATATAATTTGTATGGAATGATACTTGCGACTGAATAATGTTTTTGTTATATAGTTGCAATTGAGCATGTGAGAGTAAAAAGAAAAGAAAAAATGAAAAACAAAAAAGAAGAGAAAAGAATAAAACAAAAGAAAAAGAAGAGAAGAAGAAGAAGAAGAAGAAGAAGAAGAAGAAGAAGAAGAAAATAAAATAAAGAGAAAGATTTTCATATTGTACATAGTATTCAATAATCTTTGTCACTCCCCATTGTTATATCTAATGCTTGTTATGAAAATCATATTCCAATTTTGAAATTGACCATAATTTTCTATTATGCTAAGTGTTTAATCTCCAATTACATTTGAATTCGTAAATATTCCCTTATTTTTCCTATCCTTAATCATAATCCCACATTAAAATCCTTAAAAAGTCGTATGTGATCCTAGAATGAATTTGATTTGAAAGTCATAATAATTATGATAATTTGTGAAAATATATTTCACCTCCCTTAATGAACAGTATCTTTCATTGGGATTGTAATATTTCATTTTATATTGTGACACCCCACCTAATTAAATATCGGGCGATCACTCCTTTATTAAATTAAATCAAGGTGAACAGTTGGTTCATTCTCAGCATCACTGTCGAAAAATAACTTTCCAATTTAAACACCCTAATTAATTAAGCTAAGTGACAAAACCATTTTTAGCATTTCTTTCCAAATTTTAGTTATGAAAAATTATTTATTTATTTATTAACAGCATTTCAATAAGTAAGACTCACACCACAATAATCCTAGAACCTAATCCAATTAATTTAAACATTCAACATCCAAAATCCCAACATTTAAAACTTAAAGTAAAACATTCATACTGAATAAATCCCAAAGTAACCATACTAGAAATAACTGAAACACAAATGTCCAAATAACAACTGAATTATGAAAAGGGCGAAACATGCACCACTAATGAATATGCTAGGAGTGGAATCAAATAAAAGAAGTCATTTAAGCAAGAGGCCTGCAACTCTCACCTAAGCTGCAACGCGTTCCTTTCCAAGAGATCATATGCAAGACGCCCCTGTGGCTGGGCACCTGTAATATATACATATATATACAGGAGAAAAGAGAAATAGAAATGGGTCAAAGCCCGATAGTGTATATGATTTAAAATCAGTTTAGCAAGTATTTAAATTGTTTACGGGCCAATGCAACAACATATTAGTGCGGCACACTCTTGAGAAATTCTCACCTCTCTTCTAATGTGCACGACTACTGTTCTACCTTCTCAATGGGTTATCTTATCTTATAATGCACTAATCTTCCAAATGGTATGACTTATCTTAGGTTACTCGTAAGATTTAAAACTGAACAATATAATTGTTTAAAAGGGGATATTTCATTTATTAGCAAAACTCTCATTTTAGCTTTATTTGACAAATAAGTTCCTCGTTGTCCTATTATACTTTTCAAACAAGTATTTTCAATTTGAGACATTATATCAGTCTTACTTACCATAACATAGTAGGTAGTTCCAAATTTCAGAATTTCATGTATATATATATATTAAATACTCGAATATTATATATACTAACAGCACCCCACATAAAACTATTGTGCGGGCATACTCTTCTATCCAATCCCCGTATCACTCACACTAAGGGAAATACAAGTTCGGAATCACTCTCGAACTGTATTAACACATACACAAACAATATTGAGGCGAAGCATAGATCCCAAGTCTCTAAGAGGTCAGTACATACCCTCACGTCTCTTAGGACTGTCTGAACTATCGATTCGATAGCCTGTACCAAGGATATCTATCTTCTTGGGTACGAGTCAATATCCCCCGTAAGGCACATCGAGATAAGATCGTCCCAGCTTGGTAACCTCAGGGATAGAAAGTAGCGCGGGCATGATTTTCACACGTATATAATATATGCATACACAATCATAGAAATATACCACTTTTATCATATCAATATAGGTTCCTCTCATCACCCATTATTACGACATTTATCCTTATTTTCACACTATTAGAATCACGTATAAGGGTTCATCTCTAACCTTAATTCGAAGGATTTTTCCAACTTACTACGTAACACTCATGGACTCTATCCTCCCAAGTATGAAATTCAGTAGGTGTCCTTTTTATGTTCCAACGTAACTCTCTTGCGCGTCTCTCCCTTTAACACTTAAATTCATCGACCCTTATGTAATTATCCCAAAAATACAATTCTTGCCCGACATTAAAGGTCCAAAAATTATTCATATGTCCTTCTGATCTTCCATATCTCCCAAAACATTTTATTAAGGGTGTCCAAGAATTATTTCACATTAAATTGAATTTAGCTAATTTAAAAAAAAGGAAATAGGAGTTTTCCAGAAGGGGTCGATCGATCGAGGTCTGGGACTCGATCAATCGAAGCTCTGGGCTCGATCGATCGATCGAGCAGGTATGGCGAATTCTGCAGTTTTGCAGTTACGGGGTTTCTCACAAAACTTCATCCAAATCCAAACTTTCCATGCCCAAACATCCAGAAAATTATACTACTAATTATATAATTCCATTCCATACATCTTTTACGTAAAGCATGCAAATTTCCATTAATAAACATGGATTAACAAGCCCCAAATTCATATAAAACCTCAAGAACCCTAGAATTTCATTAACATGATTCTAATCCATCTTTTCCAGAATTTTCTTCGTCTACAACATCATAAATTCGTGGTTTAATCCTCTACATGTGAAGGGTTTTCCAGATTTTCATTCAAATCAATTCTACATGCGATTTTCCTATCTCAAACATGGATTTTCTTCTACCAAATTAATCCTAATCACCCTAGACTAATATGAACGATGAATTAATGAAGATAAGCAAGATAAATACTTGCCTGGGATTTTCAAAAGTCTGATTTGTGAATGAGTTTGATGTTGTTGCGTTCCCCTTCGCGCGATCTACGCGTTGGTGGTGGTGGCGGTGCAATCGGGTGACTTTTTTATTTGAATTGCCTTGAGAGCTCTCTCCTCTCTTCTCCTATGGGCGTTCTAGAGTTTTTGAGTTTGCTAACCCTAGATGACTAACCTAAATGGCTTATATATATTACTAATTTTCGTGGGTTTAATTACCCAAAAATACAAAATGACTAAAATGCCCTCCCAGGGTACTAATTTAGCCTAAAAATGCCCCGAGACCCAAACTAAACCCCTGAATACACTTTTTTGACTATCTCGACCCTTCCGAACGTGTTGGCGCACTCAAAACGACCATACAAGTAACTTTTAAAATATTCACTTTTATTTATCACTATTTGGTCTCGACGCAACACGGGCACGTCCCGACTCAAAATTTTGAAATTGTCATTTATTCACTCGTGACATTTAATATAACGACTATTATATATTACATTGCTCATTAGTAATATTTAACAAGTTTCTCATAATTACTAACTCTCGTCACGTTAATAATTACAACATAATTAATTTTCGGATTTATATTAAATAATTTACTCACATTAAATTTTTATAAATCCCCAAATTAATATAGCATAAAAATACGGGGTATTACATACTTCCCCCCTAATAACGGAATTTCATCCCGAAATTTGAAAAATATGTCATACCTGGTAAGAATAAATCTGGATATCTCTCGCGCATATCTGCCTCGCGCTCCCAAGTGGATTCCTCCACATTATGATGCTCCCACTGGACCCGTACAAGTGGAACTATCTTCGACCTCAGTCTCCTCTCACTAAAGTCTAGGATAGCCACCGTTCTCTCCTCGTAAGAGCTTTCAGGCTGTAAGTCTATCTCATCTATCGCGATGTGAGTATGGGCCCTATCATCCTGAAGGTATTTTCTCAATGACGAGATGTGGAATACATCGTGAATGCGATGTAAATTCTCTGGCAGTCCCAATCTGTATGCTACCGGCCCAATCCTCTCGATGATGGTAAATGGTCCCGCGTACCTCGGGGACAATTTCCCCTTCTTCCCAAACCTCATCACTCCCTTCATAGGAGATACACACAGTAACACTTGGTCGCCCACATTAAACTCCCAGAAGAACCGTTTCGCATCAGCGTAGCTTTTCTGCCTGTCCTGGGCTACTCGAATGCGACTCCTGATCATTTCAATCCTCGCGGAGGTTTCCTGAATCACCTCTGGTCCAAGCAACTTGTTATCCCCCACCTCGAGCCAATAAGTTGGGGAACGACAAGGTATGTCGTACAAAGCTTCGAATGGAGCCATGCCAATAGTGAACTGATAAGAGTTATTATAAGCAAAATCTACCAGTGGAAGATGTGGCTCCCAACCGCCTCCAATATCAAGAACACACATACGTAGCATATCCTCCAACATCTGATTAGTACGCTCTGTCTGTCCATCTGTCTGTGGGTGATAAGCTGAACTCAACCTCAACTCAGTACCCATAGCCTCCTGAAAGCTTTCCCAAAAATACGACACAAAAATCTTGTCTCTATCTGACACAATGTTCAGGGGCACCCCATGTAATCTGACAATCTCAGCAATGAACAACTGAGCATACTGACCCGTGGTATAATCTGTTCACACCGACAGAAAATGAGCCACCTTGGTCAAACGGTCTACAATCACCCAGATAGAGTCGTAGCCCCGTTGTGATGTAGGCAACCCTGTAATAAAATCCATGGAAATAATCTCCCACTTCCACGTGGGTACTTCCAATGGCTGAAGCAATCCTGACGGTTTCTGATGGTCCACCTTTACCAGCTGGCAGGTAGAACACTTGGACATGAATTCAGCAATGTCCTTCTTCATCCCACTCCACCAGTATTGTCGCCTCATATCCTGGTACATCTTATCTCCTTCAGGATATACTGTAAATCAGGATCCGTGAGATTGGGTCATCACTGCATGACGTAATTCTGCCCCTTCTGGAACCACCAACCTCCCATTAAACCTCAAACCCCCATCAGAACTAACAGAATAGGACTTAGCACCCTCAGCTAAAATTCGTACAATCTGCTCCTGGCAAAACGGGTCTGTGGTCTGTGCCTGTATCACCCTCGTAACAATCTCGGGTGTCAATGTCATAACAGATATGAAGGAACGGGCTACTGCATCCTGGTGACCCAACACCTTCCACTTTCCCTTCCAGGCGTCCGCTACCTCGTCTACCGGTCTACGACTCAACGCATCAGCAACTATGTTGGCCTTCCCCGAATGATACTGTATATCGAATTGATAGTCCTTCATAAACTCTAACCATCTGCGCTGACGTATATTCAGCTCTCGCTGAGTGAACAGGTACTGTAGTGACTTGTGGTCTGTGAATAAGCAGAATTTCTCCCCCAATAAGTAGTGCCTCCATATCCTTAATGCAAAAACGACCGCTGCTAACTCCAGGTCATGGGTGGGGTAATTCTTCTCATGCGGCTTAAGCTTGAGAGAGGCAAAAGCTATAGCCTTCTCCTCCTGCTGAAGTACTCCCCCAAGTCCTCGTAAAGAAGCATCGGTGTAAACCAGGTACTTCACACCCGGTTTCGGTAAAGCAAGGACTGGTGCTGAAGTAAGCTTATCTTGCAGCTCGTCGAAAGCCAACTGACAAACATCACCCCATACATATGGTACCCCTTTGCGAGTCAGATTCGCCAACGGACCCGCTATTTTGGAGAATCCCCAAATGAATCTCCTGTAGTATCCGGCTAACCCCAAGAAACTTCGCACTTCCATCGGTGTCGTGGGCTGTCCCCACTCCCTCACCGCTGACACTTTACTCGGGTCAATGGCTATCCCCTGCTCAGAAACAACATGCCCCAAGAACTGTACCTCTCGCAACCAGAATCCACACTTCTCGTACTTATCATACAACTGATGCTCTCATAAAGTCTGAAGAACCTGCCTCGAGTGCTCGGCATTCTCCTCCTCAGAGTGTGAATATATCAAAATGTCATCTATGAAGACGATGACAAACTGATCCAAGAACTCTTTGAATACTCGGTTCATTAAGTCCATGAATACGGCTGGAGCATTTGTGAGACCAAATGGCATCACTCTGAACTCGTAAGACCCACATCTCGTCAAAAAAGCAGTCTTTGAAACATCCTTCTCCCTAATACATAGCTGATGGTACCCCGACCTCAGATCTATCTTCGAAAATAAAGTTGCTCCTCTCAGCTGGTCGAACAGATCATCGATTCGAGGCAACGGACACTTATTTCGTATCGTGACCTTGTTCAACTCCCTGTAGTCCACACATAGCCTCCGTGAACCATCTCTCTTCTTTACAAACAAAACTGGAGCGCCCCAAGGTGAGATACTCCTGCGAATGAAGCCCTGACCTAACAGCTGATTTATCTAATTTCGCAACTCTCGCATCTCTGCCGGAGCCATACGGTATGGAGCGCGTGCTATCGGTCTAGTATCCGATAATAAATCTATGACAAAGTCTATCTCTCGACTGGGGGGTAGGCTTGGTGTCTCCTGAAACAGATCGGAATACTCACGAACAACTGGAATCGAGTCTAACAGAATCATAACCTCCTTAGAGGTATCCTCCTCTATATAATATAGATGAGCGGCCGAACCTCCCTCTGGGCGAGGCATCGCCACTACAAACATCTCTTTCCCCGGAATGGCAAAAACAATGCTCCCACCGAAGCAATCAATCATGGCTCTATAAGCTGCGAGCCAATCCATACCGATAATAACATCGTGCTCATGCATATCTAAGACTAACATGTCTGCAGGTAATACCAAACCACCAATCTCTACCCCCACTCCCCGGCATGTAAAGAAAATAAGTGACCCACTCCCCAGTGGTGAGTAGATAACAATCCTAAGGCCTTCGCAAAATGTGTAGCTATAAAATAGTGCGTCGCTCCAGTATCAAACAAAACTTGACCCATAATAACATGGATAGGAAACATACCCTCAATCGCGGGTAGTGCCTGTGGAGCTGCTACCTGGTGGACGATATAGACACGTCCATACTGTAACTGCCCCTGCTGCACTGGAGCTGCTGGAACGGCTGGTAGGGCTGGTACTTGGAGGGCAGGTGGAAAAAGTGGCCTTTGTGGCTCATTACGGGCTCCCTGCTGCTGTGGGGCTCTCTCTCCCTCTGGACAATCCTGGCACCTATGTCCATGTTTAACGCACCCAAAACATCGACCTCTGAAGTTACCTCCCCTCTGACCCTGCTGACCACGGCCCTGCTGGCCATTAACACCCCGCCACTGGCCATGTTGGCCCTGAAGGAAACGATGTTGGCCCGATTGGTCCTGCTGCTGACCCTGCTGCTATCGGTGTTGGCCTTGCTGGCCCTGCTGATTAGGCTGGCCCTGCCTAAAACCCCCAAATCCCTATCTGGAATTACCTGAACGGAATCTCTTAGCAGGGTCCCCCTAATGGGAACTCTGCTCGTGCTGACGAGTCTGTCCATGAGATGTCGGTGCACCACTAGCACTACTACCCTCGGTCCTGCCCTGCTGGCTAGAATCTCCTGCTCTCTTGCTTCCCTGCAGATGGAAGCGGTGATCCTAGCAATGTAGTAACGCAACATTGCGTACATCAGTGAAAGTACTCAGAGACAGATTCCCTATAAGGTGCTGACGGATCCTCCAAGCTAACCCGTCCACAAACAACATTATCTTTTTATCCTCAGTGGGTGCCTCATCTGGCACAATGGTGAGAAGTCTCGTGAACTCCTCCTCATAATCCGCGATGGTAGAATTCTCCTGCTTCAGATTCAGTAATTTCGGCCTCATTTCAGTCTGCACGGCGGGTGGAAAGTACTTGCGGTCAAACCGCTCCCAGAACGACTAAATCGGGATCGTGTCCCTCTCCTCCAAGGTGGTAGTGGACTCCCACCACTGCAAAGCGGCCCCCACTAGCTTAAAGGAAGCCAACAACTGTTTATGCACGTCGGTGCACTCATAAATTCGAAGATGCCGCTGGATGTCTTTCTTCCATTGGCAGATCGTGATGATATCTGAACTACCAGAGAACTCAGGGGGATGCGCCTTCTGAAAGGCATCCCTAACTCTCTCCCATGCAGATGGAAGTTGTGTAGTACTGGCACCACTGCCTGAATATGGGGTGCAGCCTGCTGAACCACCGCTAGTGCGGCATTCACCGCCTGAGCAACAATGGTGGCTACCTCGTTGGCATTCATAGTACCCAGTGCCGGAGCTGCTGGCAGCTCGGCCTGGGCACGCCTATCCTTTGGTGCACGTCTCGGAGGCATCTGAAACGTGAAGAAATTTATTTGTCTACAGTTATTATCAAATCTCAAACAGTTGAAGACGTAACGTAAAAGCAAGAGTACAACAATCCTAAAATAGGGCTCTATAACAAAAATGTTAAGCTGAAAGCGAAAATAAGCCATACAGATCCTATGGACACTAGAACCTGATGCTCTGATACCACCTGTGACACCCCTCCTAATTAAATACCGGGTGATCACTCTTTATTAAATTAAATCAAGGTGAACAGTTGGTTCATTCTCAGCATCACTGTCGAAAAATAACTTTCCAATTTAAACACCCTAATTAATTAAGCTAAGTATCAAAACCATTTTTAACATTTCTTTCCAAATTTTATTTATTTATTTATTAACAACATTTCAATAAGTAAGAATCACACCACAATAATCCTGGAACATAATCCAATTAATTTAAACATTCAACATCCGAAATCCCAACATTTAAAACTTAAAGTAAAACATTCATACTGAATAAATCCCAAAGTAACAATACTAGAAATAACTGAAACACAAATGTCCAAATAACAACTGAATTATGAAAAGGGCGACACATGCCCCACTAATGAATATGCTAGGAGTGGAATCAACTAAAAGAAGTTGTCTAAGCAAGAGGCCTACAACTCCCACCTAAGCTGCAGCGCGTTCCTTTCCAAGAGATCCTATGCAAGACGCTCCTGTGGCTGGGCACCTGTAATATATACATATATATACAAGAGAAAAGAGAAATAGAAATGGCTCAGAGCCCGATAGTGTATATGATTTAAAATAAGTTTAGCAAGTATTTAAATTGTTTACGGGCCAATGCAACAACATATTAATGCGTCACTCTCTTAAGAAATTCTCACATCTCTTCTAATGTGCACGCCTACCGTTCTACCTTCTCAATGGTTTATCTTATCTTATAATGCACTAATCTTCCCAGTGGTATGACTTATCTTAGGTTACTCGTAAGATTTAAGACTGAACAATATAATTGTTTAAAAGGGGATATTTCATTTATTAGCAAAACTCTCATTTTAGCTTTATTTGACAAATAAGTTCCTCGTTGTCCTATTATACTTTTCAAACAAGTATTTCCAATTTGAGACATTATATCAGTCTTATTTACCATAACACAGTAGGTAGTTCCAAATTTCAAAATTTCATGTATATATATATATATATATATATATATATTAAATACTCGAATATTATATATACTAACAGCACCCCACATAAAACTATGGTGCGGGCATACTCTGCTATCCAATCCCCGTATCACTCACACTAAGGTAAATACAAGTTCGGAATCACTCTCGAACCGTATTAACACATACACAAACAATATTGAGGCGAAGCATAGATCCCAAGTCTCTAAGAGGTCAGTACGTACCCTCACGTCTCTTAGGACCGTCTGAACTATCGATTCGATAGCATGTACCAAGGATATCTATCTTCTAGGGTACGAGTCAATATCCCCCGTAAGGCACATCGAGATAAGATCGTCCCAGCGTGGTAACCTCAGGTATAGCAAGTAGCGCGGGCATGATTTTCACACGTATATAATATATGCATACACAATCATATAAATATACCACTTTTATCATATCAATATAGGTTCCTCTCATCACCCATGATTACGACATTTATCCTTATTTTCACATTATTAGTATCACGTATAAGGGTTCATCTCTAACCTTAATTCGAAGGATTTTTCCAACTTATTACATAACACTCATGGACTCTATCCTCCCAAGTATGAAATTCAGTAGGTGTCCTTTTTATGTTCCAACGTAACTCTCTTGCGCGTCTCTCCCTTTAATACATAAATTCATCGACCCTTATGTAATTATCCCAAAAATACAATTCTTGCCCGACATTAAAGGTCCCAAAATTATTCATATGTCCTACTGGTCTTCCATATCTCCCAAAACATTTTATTAAGGGTGTCCAAGAATTATTTCACATTAAATTGAATTTAGCTAATTTAAAAAAAAAAGGAAATTGGAGTCTGTCAGAGGGGGTCGATCGATCGATCGAGCAGGTATGGCGAATTCTGCAGTTTTGCAGTTATGGGTTTTCTCACAAAACTTCATCCAAATCCTAACTCTCCATTCCCAAACGTCCATATAATTATACTACTAATTATATAATTCCATTCCATACATCTTTTACGTAAAGCATGCAAATTTCCATTAATAAACATGGATTAACAAGTCCCAAATTCATATAAAACCTCAAGAACCCTAGAATTTCATTAACATGATTCTAATCCATCTTTTCCAGAATTTTCTTCGTCTACAACATCATAAATTCATGGTTTAATCCTCTACATGTGAAGGGTTTTCCAGATTTTCATTCAAATCAATTCTACATGCGATTTTCCTATCTCAAACATGGATTTTCTTCTACCAAATTAATCCTAATCACCCTAGACTAATATGAACGATGAATTAACGAAGATAAGAAAGATAAATACTTGCCTGGGATTTTCAGAAGTCTGATTTGTGAATGAGTTTGATGTTGTTGCGTTCCCCTTCGCGTGATCTACGCGTTGGTGGTGGTGGCGGTGCAATCGGGTGACTTTTGGCCTTGAATTGCTTTGAGAGCTCTCTCCTCTCTTCTCCTGTGGCCGTTCTAGAGTTTTTGAGTTTGATAACCCTAGATGACTAACCTAAATTGCTCATATATATTACTAATTTTCGTGGGTTTAATTACCCAAAAATACAAAATGACTAAAATTCCCTCCCAGGGTACTAATTTAGCCTAAAAACGCTCCGAGACCCAAACTAAACCCTCGGGTACACTTTTCTGACTATCTCGACCCTTCTGGATGCGTTGGCGCGCTCAAAATGACCATATGAGCAACTTGTAAAATATTCACTTTTATTTATCACTATTTGGTCCCGACGCGACACGGGCACGTCCCGACTCAAATTTCCGAAATTGTCATTTATTCACTCGTGACATTTAATATAACCACTATTATATATTACATTGCTCATTAGTAGTATTTAACAAGTTTCTCATAATTACTACCTCTCGTCACGTTAATAATTACAACATAATTAATTTCCGGATTTATATTAAATAATTTATTCACATTAAATTTTAATAAATCCCCAAATTAATGTAGCATAAAAATACGGGGTATTACATATATGTAGCATTCTTCATTGATGAAATGTGTGCAACCTTATTTCGATTCGTAATGAGTTCATTCGTTGAGTGTAAAAACTGCTGAGGATTGATATCATGAATGCTTTAATGCTCATCCGATTTATAAAAGTTCTGCCAAAGCAAATAATTTTCATGTGCTCACTCTTCCTTCCAATATTAAGATTTCAATTGTGATTAAAGTTAATCTATTGTTAATAACTACGGACTTTTAAGTGAATTCATTCATTATTCTAATAATATGTTGAAATCATTTTTGTTATTATTGAGTTTGTCTTGTATTATTGATTCGACATACTTTTTGAAGAAACTTCATGTGTGTGATTTCATCCCTGGAAACCCTCATGAGACAACACTTGTCCACTATGGTAACCTTAGTATTTAACGGCTTGCTGCACATGCTAAATGCAATCATTCGCTCACAAAAGTGTCATTTATCTTATTTGTACATATTTTCCCTCTCATGTTGCTACTTGTAGTCTTATTTCTGCCCATTTCATCGCCAGGGACTAGCAATGTCCAAGTTAGGGAATGTGATTCGTCTCGAATATTGCATTTATTTATCCTTTATAGTTATAAATTTAAGTCCCTGTAATACCCCGTGATTTTAATGACTTTTAAAATGGGTTATATTTTAAATTAATGGATTAATTGGATTTTATTATAAATTAATTCATTTGGGTTTTATCCGAATTGTGGATATTAAAATGAATGATTCTGAATATTACTTAAAGATATTTAGGTAATATATGAATGTGATGTCATTGATATGACTGTGTGAAATTAATTCAGTTATTTGAATTTTCCGTCGGACGCAGCATGGGACGTGTCAGGATTAATTTGTTAAATTAAAAACGAAACTTATTTTTACATCGACCTTATAGTCGTTTCGACTGCGTCGTTGCATCCGAAAGGGTTGAAATAGACAGAAAAGTCTATTTGGATGTTGGTTTTGGGTCTCGGGTCATTTGGAAATGAAAAGACAACGCAAAAATTTTTTACAAGGGGGATGAATAGTGATTTCAGATTTTGTCCTATTATAAATATTTGGAGATTAGTTGTACATGGGTTTATTCATATCTTCTACACAAAAATTGAGAGGTCATCTTTTGAGAGAAAGTGAAAGGTTGCTTGGGAAGAGAGAAGCTTGCTTGGAAAGGAAGAGAACTAAGACCAAAGGTTACCACCACTAACCCCCACCGAAAGTTGTCCAAAAAAGGGAGAACCACCTGTGATATACTACTCCAAAGGATCAGATCTTCATTAGAGGCAAGTATTTTATGATTGCAATCTAAGTTTGTATATTGTCCATGTTAGGATAGTTATGAAAAGATGAGATTTTACATGTTTGGAAGATGAAAAGATAGAGTTGTTAAATGGATTTCTGGAAACTGAAAGTTTATAGGAATCAAACTCATGTTGTAGGTAGATAGTAATCCACGAAATAATCATAAATATCTTGAAGAAATGCTGAGAATCAATGGTGTGTTCTTTAAGATATCATGTATATAATTTTTTGAAAAAAGAGGTTAAACATATGCTTTTAATTCAAACTCTTGATGATTCTAAGATGTTTAGAGCATTAGAAATCATTCACATATGTTGCTATATCGTGTAGTATTGTTTATAAGGAATTTGGGTAGTTAATATGAAGGTTAGAATGGTTAAAAGTGATGAAACCCGTAGTAGAAGAAATGCAGAAAACTGGGCTGATATCTGGGCTGATATCTGGGCGATCGATCGATCGACCCCCTGCCTTTGATCGATCGACCTCCCCAGGATTGTTAAATTTGTTTCTTTTAATGTTAGTTCTTATCCCAAACCTTTTGTAGATCTTTGGTGATTATTAGTTTAATATTATGGGACTTAGAGAAGATCAGTAATCCTTAGTTAAGATTTAGATTAATTTGAGTGGGATTTAATTGATTAGAATTATGATAATTAATTTATTTAGGAGAAATTTCGGTTGCTAGATTCATATGTTGGATTCTAATTGGTATGCATGAGGATTAAGGATAGGTCCAGTAGGGGAGATTTAATATAACACCTGGGTAGCCTTAGGGTTACAATTTGAGGATCAAGGACTGAGTTTAAGCTCATTATTGATTGCGTAAGGACTGAGTGTAGTACAAGCGCTTAGTGGTATGGCTACTGGATAGAGATGGGAGTTCAGACCACAATTGGTTAAAAGAGGGGATGATATTATCCCGATTGGGTATTTGAAGTCATCACGTGGGTCTGATTTTTATCACGGAATTACTTACTTTAGGCATGTCCGAACACGATGTGACTATCGACGTGCATTGACTTGTGGTATATGAGAGCGTATAGCCAGCACCTTGTCTTTAATAAGAGAGTAGATGAGTAGACTTTTATTTAAAATCGATAAAACCTGTAAGGAGGTCATAAACTATTGACTAAGGACCTGAGGAGTTTCGATGACCGACTAATTTAGGTAGTAGTGTATCGGGGGGTTCCTTGTTTGAATTTTTCTTGCGAGACACCCCACGCATGAAACTAATAACCGTTGGGAGTCGAAATAAGTTAGGTCTTTATGATATGAGTTTATAACCTTTGCGATAAATTTTATAATGAAAGTTGTACGATAGGGTGTATGGGCGCCTTGGATGGTTGGTTGTAGTAGTTTTCAAAATTGTGAAACAGTAAGTAGTTGTGACTTCAGGAATTATTTGTTTAAATATGTGAGGCTCATTTTTCCAAACTTTGTCACGAGGATGGTATAGGTAAGATTGCGTAAAAATTTAAATTCGATTCAGTTGAAACTATATGGTGAAGTTGGGTGTATAACATCAATGGGAATTTTTGATAATGTACTTTATGGGCGGTACTGCATAGATTACTTGCGATGATAGATTTATACTCAGAGTTGACCTTACCAGTATGATTTATCTTCCCGAATTTCGGGACGAAATTATGTTATAAGGGAGGAACTATGTAATACCCGTGATTTTAATGAGTTCTAAAACGGGTTATATCTTAAATTAATGGATTAATTGGATTTTATTAGAAATTAATTCATTTGGGCTTTATCCGAATTGTGGATATTAAAATGAGTGATTCTGAATATTACTTAAAGATATTTAGGTAATATATGAATGTGATGTCATTGATATGACTGTGTGATATTAATTCAGTTATTTAAATTTTTAGTCAGACGCGGTATGGGACGTGTCAGGACTAATTTGTTAAATTAAAAAGAAAACTTATTTTTACATCGACCTTATAGTCGTTTCAACTGCGTCGTTGCATCCTAAAGGGTTGAAATAGACAGAAAAGTCTATTTGGACGTTGGTTTTGGGTCTCGGATCATTTGGAAATGAAAAGACAACCCAAAAGGGCATTTTGGTTATTTTTACAAGGAGGATGAATAGTGATTTCAGATTTTATCCTATTATAAATATTTGGAGATTATTTATACGTGGGTTCATTCATCTCTTCTACACAAAAATTGAGAGGTCATATTTTGAGAGAAAGTGAAAGGTTACTTGGGAAGAGAGAAGCTTGCTTGGAAAGGAAGAGAACTAAGACCAAAGGTCACCACCACCAACCACCACCGGAAGTTGGTCGGAAAAGGGAGAACCACCTCTCATATACTACTCCAAAGGATCAGCTCTTCATTAAAGGAAAGTATTTTATGATTGCAATCTAAGTTTGTATATTGTCCATGTTAGGATAGTTATGAAAAGATGAGATTTTACATGTTCGAAAGATGAAAAGATAGAGTTGTTAAATGGATTTCTGGAAACTGAAATTTTATAGGAATCAAACTCATGCTGTAGGTAGATAGTAATCCACGAAATAATCATAAATCTGTTGAAGAAATGCTGAGAATCAATGGTGTGTTCTTGAAGATATCATGTATATAATTTTTTGAAAAAAGAGGTTAAACATATGCTTTTAATTCAAACTCTTGATGATTCTAAGATGTTTAGAGCATTAGAAATCATTCACATATATTGCTATATCGTGTAGTATTGTTTATAAGGAATTTGGGTAGTTAATATGAAGGTTATAATGGTTAAAAGTGATGAAACCCGTAGTAGAAGAAATGCGGAAAACTGGGCTGATATATGGGCGATCAATCGATCGACCCCCTGCCTTTGATCGATCGACCTCCCCAGGATTGTTAAATTTGTTTCTTTTAATGTTAGTTCTTATCCCAAACCTTTTGTAGATCTTTGGTGATTATTAGTTTAATATTATGGGACTTAGAGAAGATCAGTAAGCCCTAGTTAAGATTTGAATTAATTTGAGTGGGATTTAATTAATTAGAATTATGATAATTAATTTATTAGGGAGAAATTTCGGTTGCTAGATTCATATGTTGGATTCTAATTGGTATGCATGAGGATTAAGGATAGGTCCAGTAGGGGAGATTTAATATAACACCTGGGTAGCCTTAGGGTTATAATTTGAGCATCAAGGACTGAGTTTAAGCTCATTATTGATTGTGCAAGGACTGACTGTAGTACAAGCGCTTAGTGGTATGGCTACTGGATAGAGATGGGAGTTCAGACCACATTTGGTTGAAAGAAGGGATGAGGTTATCTCAGTTGCGTAGTTGAAGTTTACGGACTTCCACGATCGATAAAGTTAAGTAGTAGTGTATAGGAGGGGTTCATTGTTTGGATTTCGCTTTGTGAGACGCTCCGCGCATGAATCATAACGACGACGGGAGTGGAGAGATGTTATAGGATGCGAGGATGTTGATTTTGTTTATAAGTCATATAGTGTGAATGAAACACTATAGACTATGAACCATGTGATGATGGTATTCAATCCAAGTTGATAGAAGATGTGTTTATAAGATATTAGAAACAATCGGCTTTAACCCTAATTAAAGGGAGAGTTTAATTCATAGTAATTTGGGAGATATGATGATAAGAACCAGTAGGATATTAGTGATTTTATTACTGAATAAAATGTTGAGGAAAAACCTATTTGAACCTTGACTAATGAGTGAGGCTCGGGGATAATCAAATTAAAGAAGTAAAGTCATAATATTTTAATACGTAGGATTTAAGAGATATAATGCTACGTATGGGAATTATCTTATGGTAGTGTGAGTACCTTGTTGATATTGTATTATAGGTAGTTGATAATGCCTATTTAACTTTAGTGATAATTTATGTGTATGACATACCTAGCTTACTTGCTATCGATGGGAGGTTCGCGCGTGAGGGCAGTCATATCCTGATGAATCCATGGGATCTTTGATTTGTCGCTCGAGAACATAGGTCTATGAAAGACTTATCGGGGAGTTGATAAGTCCGCTGACTGTGGGTACGTAGGTATGTGCGTGACCCGTGGGTATGAGAACTATGTTCGCCTCCAAATGTTTGTGTTGTTGATTGTGGTTCGTGGATTTGTTACCGAACCTTTAGTCCCCTATTCGGCGACCTGCGATATTAGGACGTGATAGCAGAGTAATGCATGCACCGCAGCTGTGTCTCGGGGTGCCGTATTATATGTGTGTATATATATATATATAATGAATTAAGTGAATGTGTATATAGTGGTTAAATGATCTACTATATGATAATTGTAGATAACGGTGAATTGAGAAAAGAATTGAATGAAGTTAATGAATATTTATTCTTATAGATTTGAAAAGATTAATTCATATTAATGAGAAACGATTCATATTAATGGAAAACGTATATGAATGATTATATTACGTATGGTATGGTACATACGGGTTTTATGATATGGGATGGAATCATATTATGGAAATTTGTGAAAAGGAACCATTAACTAGTAGGTTAATAGGAAACGTTAAGTGGGCACTCTAGATGAGAGGTGAGAATAGAAAGTGATAATTGGATACTAACATGTACATAATAAATGCTTTATTGCACTTGTTAAATACTTGTTATTTTCAAAATCATTTTCACATCGGGCTCTGACCCGTTTCCTTGCATATTTTCTTTTCTATTGTATCTTCTATATCAGGTGTCCAGCCACAGGGATGCCAACCTTAGCGGATTATGACGATCTATGGAGTTATGGAGTATTGCTTAGATGTCTATCTTCGTTTGATTCATAATATGTAGTGTCCTTTTATTCAGGGCATATCTCCCAAAGGAATTTAGTTATCTCTTTTCTATCTGAGTCAAATACTCTTGTATTCGTGTCATTTTAATACATTTACTATTATTAGGATTACTGTATTGGATTATTATGTGGGAATGTTTATTCCAATTGCATTTAAATTCTTTTGTGTTATCTGTTCAGCTATCAGTGTTGTAGAATAAAATGTGTTGTGTTATTCTTAAACTAAAAATGGATTTTGTTGAATTAAAATTTGGAAAGTTTTTAACACTAGCTTAATTGGGTATTGGGTGAGTTGTAAATGTTTTCGACAGTGATGCTAAGAATGAGCCAACTGTATATTCTGTTTTAATTTGGTATAGGATTGGTCATCCGGTATTTAATTAGGTGGGGTGTTACATCCCCCTCGAGTACCTCAATTCCTATAGTTATGCTTGCCAACCTAACAACCTATTTTATTTATGTGTATATTCTTTGTGAGGTATAATTGAACTTTTGTATGTATTATTGGTGTTAAATGTGAAGTTTATTCTCATTATGTGAAGTTTTTTTCATTTAGCGCATCTTTAGGCACATTTTACTGGCTTAATCATTTGTGTTTCTAGCCCAATGTCTTTAAAAAAATGAAGACCTCTTAGTTAGCTTTGTGTTGCCTCTGATAGTGCATGATTCCAATCTGTAACAAGGAAGATAAGACTTTTTTATGTTTTTTTATCCAATAAAAGAAATAAGACAACAAACAACGCATTTTAACCTGTAGTGTCTGAATCGATTTAGCTCTGCTCCGAATTGATTCGCCCCTATTTGTACCGAATTTTACCTGTACTGAATCGATTCGTCTCTACTCCAAATCGATTCAGCCCCTGTAGATTTATCTCTTTTTTACAAGTTTGCTATTAGGGTTTTGTATATATAAGTTTTACCCTTATTTTTTTAGGGATCTTTTTCCATTTGTATTAGATAGCTCGGGCTTGGTTGGTGTTTAGGAGCTATTGCCTCCTTTCTCTCTCCTAGGATTTGTTGTTTAAGATTACTATTCTTCTCCATATATATTAGTTGTAATTCTTTACTTTATTTCTTTGTTAACTTATTTATTTTTTTTATTTCTTGCTTTCTTTAGTTATTTGCTTTAAATACATGCTTTTCAATGCTTTCTAGATAATTCAGATAAGGTTGAGATTTATTAAACTCACTTTGGATTAGTGTAGTTATTTTTTTTGGTAATGGATTAGATTACGTTAAACGGGTTAGGTTGTTCTTGATTTTGTGCCTAGGAGGTTTAATGATGTATATGATGTATGTGTCGTACTTATAACCTTGCATGAGTAATTTCTTGGATATTTGTTTACGCCAAAATTATAGTAGGTTTTTATTAGACAACTCTAGGTTTGATTAATTAACAAATTGATATTTAACCTTGCAAACATATTTCTTCATATGTAACCATTTATACTAATTAACCTGAGGAGAGGGATTTTATTTTAAATCTATAGTTTGTACGCTACTTTATTAATCTTTATTTAAATAGATGTCTAGTTATTTTGTAAATCTATTACCTTTTACACTTTTATTCAGAAGTAATAAGTCAATTAACATATATCAAAATTCCCTATGGATTTGATAGCCGGACTAGCCGTTATACAACTGTAAGAGAGTAGTTAAAGTCTAGGTTTTTTCATATTCATGGGAGCCGAAAACAACAACAAGCATAGTAGAACGAATGCCTGGTTTTCCCCTATCTATTAGTTACATTTGTTTATGTTAAACTTCATGCATGATATTCAATGTGTAAGAATTTATAAATTTCGGACCTTTTGTTAAACTATAATTTTTTAAGAGTCGGTTGCATTTGTCTTATTGTGTTATGAAATTGATTTAAAATTCATTGTAAAAACATACCTTATTTTGATGTTTTGATATAAGGAATGATCATGTATTGTTAAAAACATGTTTGTGAACACTTGGAAATCACATTTAAGGTGTCTTGGGACTGATTTTGGGTTAGGATAATGTTTAGACAATCAGGTATGAAGAAAGTTGAGTTTTTTTATGTTATGGATTAGTTTTAATGGAACGACGTCATTTTGGGTTTACCAGGAGAAAGTTGCCCCGTACAAGGTCTTGTGTGCACAATTGTAAATTAACCTCCTGTGCAAAGGTCAATCCATCAAGTTCCAGGATAGGATCTAATGCACACACTTAAAAATTAACCCCATGTGCATGGAACCTGGAAGAATGGTGATTTATTTTATTTTTGGTTTATGAATTTATTTTTCCCTTAGGACTTCCTTGTAACGTTTTGAGTAGGATATTAGGGATTCTAGTCTAACTTGTTTTCATGGATATAGTTGTTATGGGATTGAGGTTTAGTCTAAGGAACGTATGATCCCTTAGGTACATTTAGTAGGGTATAGCATATCCATTTATGCATATTAGTGTATAATTGCTTTGTGTGATATTTTCGGACATACCATGAGAAGGTGTGTATTCGTGAAGAATTTGTTGGAAGGGGTTTTGATGGGATTTTACAATAGGACCTAACACTACCACCCTGTCTTAAGACGCATGATGTGTATAGGTCTATATCCCGATCCTATGTTCAGTTTTTCAACCATCTCTTGAGTGGGAGACGGAGGAAACTTTATCTATCGTGCTAATCTTAGTACGTATTTATGCATTGATTTGATTGCACAATGATTTTCTCTTATCTTTATACATGGATGCTTTACGATCCGTCAGGGTCACACTTCCTACAGATTCATCCGCTAGAAGCACTAGAGAAGTCCCTGAAGGTTAGAGACTTCATGTGGTATTGTATATAATTATCTAGTTTGGTAATGGACGTATTCAACTATGAATTTAGCTTGTCCTAATGCTACAACTATGATGTAATTATGAGGATGTATATAGGTGCTACGTATGGTTATGACTCTGTATAAATAGTTAGAGTTATGTTATTATGTTATGTCCTTAGGACGAGTTTGGGTAACTTACTTTATAATTTTTGGAGACGGACTTATACGTAATATATATCTCACCCCACTTATCCTAAGGTATAAACTAGATAAAAGTATAACTACAATAGACATATATATATATATATATATATAGTAGTTATACTTTTAGCTAGTTTATACCTTAGGATAAGTGGGGTGAGATAGTTTAGGATATGAGAGCCGATGGGATGACAAGACATGTAAATGAGTCCCATTTAATACTGTTAAGATAAAGTAATCTGTTTCTTAAAAAAATTTAGGTTCCAATAAAAAGTTGTTACTTAAATCATTTAATACAGAATTAAACTGTCTAAGTAACTTCGAATTGTTTTTTGGAGAAACTATTTTCTTTAAATCAAAATAGAATAATCACAAGATGTGTTTAATGAAAAATGCACGAGAGATGTTAAATATTAGGTAACCAGTTTTGAAAAACAAAACTAAAATAGTTAAGTAAGTTAAATCAGCACACCCACAAGAATGAGATGAGGAGATGTAGAAAGATTAAGTACAAGGAGTTTTTAATGTGGTAAAACCTCACTCGAATGAGGAAACATCCACGGTGACTTCTAAGTCACAAACCAAAAATCCACTAAAACAAAATATACAAGTTACAAACTATATAACACACATGCACACAAAATAGACTTATACAAGTTTAGAATATGTACCCACTGGTTTGATTCTAACTTTTCTGTAGTTCTGATGTTGATGTGGATCTCTCAGTTTGCTAACTTTTCCACACTTTGTTCCAGCTTTACGTCGACTCTTGATGTTTCAAGATCTTACAGCCAACACTTCTTGTGTTGTAGTTTGACAAGTGTTTGTGACAGTGTTCTAACACATGCATGCACACATGCATACTTATTTATACAAACAAGTCCTATCAAATTACAGATCATATCTAAATGATAAGGTTTTCAGTTTCTCTCTTCTTTAGAAACTATAGACTTTTTTTATCTTTAATATAATCCCAGAATCCAAGGTTACCTTGCCCGGAAGACTGCCAAGGTCTTAAACAATTTCAGAGGGTTTTTGAAAATGTTTTTGAAATTTTAAACCACCAATTGCGATTCCAACTAGATCAGAAGTCTTGTTTCTTAAGAACTAGAAATGGAAAACAATTTGTTAATTTTTGAGTAGTGAAAAACATTTACAGAAGGAAATAATCAATAAATTAGATTTCTCAAGATGAGAAACTAAAATAATGCAAATTTTGTGTAATATGACATGTAATAGTAAGATCTACTGTTTCTATGAAAAAGAAATAAAGATCAAACGTAAAATGTCTAAGTTGGATTTAAGATCTCAAACACAGAGGATTCAACCCACGAACAGCCTTCAAACCACTACCAAACTAACTCTCAAACACTCAGGTTTGGTGTTTGGGGTAAACTGGTTTTGAAAAAGGAAATTAAGGTTTGAACGATTTAGGGTTTGCTCTCTAGTTTCTCTCTCTCTCTCTCTCTCTCTCTATTTGGACGAACTGGCAAAAGTATTTGAAATGTTGAGGATCAACCTCCTTTTATACTAAGAGAGGAAGGTTCGAGAATAACTGATCAAAATTAAAGGCTGGGATTTGTTCTTGAGGGTTGGACAAAGATCCAAAGGTTTAATATAAGCGGTGGTTTAAATGTCCTCTGATAGGCCTAAATGGGTTCTAATGGGAATAGGATAGATCACATGCAGACCGTTGATAAACAAAATCCCATGGCTGAGAATTCGCAAAGGTTCTGAGTGTATAAACAAGCACAAATCCGACCGATATAACAAAGACAGGTGTAAGGCCACGAGGCACCCAAACATGCATGTTTTCAAAATAATTACACAGACACCCTAAAGTCTCAAGCGCTTTCGAATTCTACCCAATCAAACCTTCAAGTACGAATGCATAATGAAAATGAGAGGCCCCCCAATTTTAAAATTCTTTATTACAAAGAAATGATTTCCTTTTTAAATATGCGAAAGCGTTGATGGTTCAAATTTAAAAAAATTAACAAATTTTAATTTCTTTCCAAATTAAAATTAAACCAAGTGAAATTAGATTTAAACACTTAATACATTTTTCACTTAAACCAATTTAACCCAATTCAAGTCACAGAATTTTGCCTAAGTCATATTTTCAATATTACCAAGTTAGGCCAAACCAAGTTTCATCAAATTAAATTAAATTACTTGAATTAAATTAACATAGATATTACCCAATTAATTATGTAGCACCAAATTAAATGTAAGTAGTGATTAAACCAAATTTTATCTTTTTACCTAAGCATGAGTTCTAGGTGAGTTTTGCAAAAGATAAAACAAACAATAAATCACTACGCCGCGATGTACGAGGAAAAATCCACAACGGGAAAAAAAACTCAGATGGCCCTAACCTTAAGTCCACTAAGTATGGCTTTACAATTACAAGACAGATGACTTAATTCCTTGACTCGACCCCTTTCAAGCCTTGACGCGTCTTCTTGTAAACACCTCCGCCTAGTCGATAACCCCGGAGCTCCACCGAAACCTTGGACTTCACCAATGAGACATAGGTACACCGTCAACCACACATGGTGCCTTTCACCATGGGATAATACCACAGCAAAACAAACTTCTTCTTCTTTGTGGGATTTAGAAGAAAACCAAAATGAACTCTTCAATAGGTAGCGTAAATCGGTGCCAAAACTCCGAGCAATGTATATATATAAAAGAACTTGGATAAACAAATTATGGATGGAAAACAGAAGTGTTTTAAGAATTTTTCTTTGAAAAATGAACACTCAAACTCAAACTCAAACTTTTTCTTTTTGGAATTTTGCACTCAAACTCTCTCCTGGAGATGAAAAGATGTGAAAAGGTTGAAAAGAAAAGTTTGGTTCCGCACTTAATCAACCGGGTAAAAAGTTAGTGGGAAAAGAAGTGGAAAAGTGGGAAAAATTGCTCAAAACTGCCAAAATAACCGTTCCCGTAAAAACTCATTTGAACGAGATTTTCGTTCTAACGAAGTCTCGTTCGAACGAGCCTTCTAACGAAGTTACTGTGTGAACTCGTTAGAAATATCATTGGAAATCTCGTTTGAGCATCATTCTCTTTCGAACGACACTTCGAACGACATTCCAGTGGCCAATGTGGTAACTCGTTGGTAAACTCGTTCGAACAACATTCTCGTTCGAACGAACTTCCAGAAAGTATAAAAATTTTATTTTATCCCAGAAACTTTATATACTTTATTTTAAAGTTTTAATAAAATATTTATGAAAATAAACAACAGTTTGAACAAGATACACCCAATATAAATTGTTCCACGCTCCTATATATATATATATATATATATATATATATATATATATATATATATATATATATATATATATATATATATATATATATATATATTAAAATGCATTCATACCTTAGGAGCAGTGGAACCATGTTGATGATGTAGAAACAAGGCACACTTAACCGGCATTTGATGAAGCTTTATAAACTTGGCCACTACGTCTTCAACTTTATTATGTTATATGCTTGAAGGATGGTCAATAACTCTGTCCTATAACTCAAACGTTTTTGTTCGAAATTGAGCCAAAACTACAAAGGACTCAATTGAAAATTTGTGTCCTTACAAATCTCCCTCTTTGGCTATTTTGGGACAAAAACCAACAAAAAATGCTAAAGGGCCGTCAAGCTTTACTAGACATAGAAAAAATGTCCCATCCAAAATAAAAGTACAATGCTTGACTCAAACAACCCGAGGATCAATATCTTTCCCGACGATGAAAGTTGTCACTTAAAAGAATTCATGCACACTTAAGCAAACTATCAAACGCATAGGGAATATCAAAAATATTAAATGCATAAAATAAATAATCCCCCTAAATTAATTCTCCCCTTTATAAAAAAAATACTTACTTAGAAAGATAAAATAAATACTCCCCCTAAATTAATTTTTCCCTTTATCAAACAAAATACTTACTTAGAAAGACGTCTACCCCTAAGATAAATCTCCCCTAAACTAAGATACGATTATAATAGGAATAGATACCAGTTCTCCCCCTATCATTGTCCCCCTTTTTGTTCAGGAATATGCAAAAAGTTAGATACCAATTATGAATTAAAGCATAGATGGACTATAAAGCAAGGCAAAGACCAAAAAAATATCATGTATATACATACTCTAGATATACCAAAGATGCACACGCATAAATATATATAGATATAAACACACAAATGACATAAAATAATATAAGTTTTTCACACTCGTATGGCAAAAATGTGGCATATGGAAACGAAAGTGTTGGGGTGTGAACTAGTAATAATTAAATTTAAACCCATTCACTTAAAATATGTTCACGGAGTTCTCAATTGATTGCAAACTTCATCACATTTGAATATAACCTCATGTGATATTATAGAGTGAACTCAATGAACAAACATACATAATGCATACAAGCCCAGCATGTTGATGATTCTACAAACCAATAGAGTCGTGACGTTGAAAGCGCAACTTGGATAAACGGACATTGTGCAAACCGTTGATATACCATCCAATCTCCCTCAATAAGCATATATCTGAATGAATATATCAAACAAAAATAGGCCTTGGCAATTATTTTTCTTTTCAATGCCATAATTTTATTTTTAGGCCTTGGACCACGTATTTCTTTTAGGTCCAAACAAACGGTGGCTTACTATTCACAAAGGATTATAAATCCTTTCGGATCCATTCCCCATGCACATTTATATATAATATTTTTAATTCTCACACATCTCATGTGCAACGGTTTTTGAAATGCACTAGTCCTCCTAGGTCACAAGTATGTAGATGACATGATTGGTAAGAGAACACCTCACAAAGCTCAAATATAACATATGGCGATTAAATTTCAAAATAGCTCGTGCATGTGATAATAGAGGCATATAAAAATAGAATCCATTTAATCAACACAAAATCCAACTACTCCATGTAAACATGGTAAAGAACATAATGAGGATCGACAATCTAAACCAAAAGTTCTAGCCACATGGGAGCGTAAAAGATGGGATTCAAACACAAGTATATTCCACATAAAGTGTGTCAAACTAAAATACACAAACAAAAAAAATCTTTTTGAGTTTTTGACAATTTGTAACAAAAATAAACATATATACTCAAAAGACAAACAAAAATCATTTGAATTTTTCATTAAGGTTAAATTTCCAAGAAATGATAAACAAAAATCTTTTTGTATTTTTCATTTAATGTAAACAAAAATGAAGGAAATATAATACAAAAGATAAACAAGTCAAAATTTCTAACATGAGATATAGAATAAAGCAATGACTAGAAAATGACTGAACATGCATACACCTAGCAATGATATATAATATGAAGCACAAAAAGCTAGGGTATGCAAACAAAACTAACACATTCAGCCTTTAAATTTAGCAAGGGAGGTTTCACGTGAAAGCAAATGAGAATCAATAAATCTAATATCTAGCTCGTTTAAAAATGATTTCCTAACCCATATAGATGTATATTTAAAATGATGGGATTTGTGAACTAATGTAATGCTAGACATAGACTTCCTAGGGCTTCTTTTAAGATCAAAACAATATGACCTAAGGTAACCTTTCCTACCATAATGCAAGCATGTGTAAACACTAGGAATGATACCTATGGTGTGAACTTTTCTAAAGTCCTTGGATAAAGTCGACCTTTAAAACAAACAATGGTCTTAGTTTTAGTAACGAAAGTATTTGAACAAGATGAGCTAGAACCAATATCACAACTACTAGAGTCTTGTAAATCATTTTTCATT
This sequence comes from Sambucus nigra, assembly GCA_949130495.1. Lineage (NCBI taxonomy): Eukaryota > Viridiplantae > Streptophyta > Magnoliopsida > Dipsacales > Adoxaceae > Sambucus > Sambucus nigra. The sequence continues at coordinate 78,759,365 of OX422221.1, read as the reverse complement.
TTTAAAATTTTGGACTCAAGTAAGAAATTAGACTCCTCAATTTTACGGTACTCCTTCTTTAAATTTTCTATAACACCTAGAAGGTTATCACGCTCCCCCTCAATGTGAACAAACTTGTCCCTAAGAGTCTTTTCTCGACTATCACTCTCTTTCTTGGACATTTCTAAAATATTAAAATTGTGATTTATGTCCATGAGCTTTTCACGAAACATATCTTTTTGAGATAGGGAGATCTGCAAAAACTCAACTTTAGTTTTAAAACAAGAATTTTCTTTTTCAAGAAACTTGATTCTTTTCACAAATCTCAAATTTAACTCTCTTAATTTTTCATTACACTTATTAAGCCCATTCAATTCCTCTCGAATAGCAAAAACTTCATTATCATTAGAAATGGACAAATTATCATTAAGGCGTCCCATCGAGAGATACAAAAAATGAAAGTGAGTAAAAAAATGAACCACCTAAAAATACAAGAAGCACAGAAATTATAAAAGTCGAAAAACGGCACTTTGACGCGATAAATTAGTGCTCCGGCTCTGATACCAATTTGAAAGGGAGAGGCCCCCCAATTTTAAAATTCTTTACTCCAAAAAAATAATTTCCTTTTTAAAAATGCGGAAGCGTTGATGGTTCAAATTTAAACATATTCACAAATTTTAATTTCTTTCCAAATTAAAATTAAACCAAGTGAAATTAGATTTAAACACTTAATACTTTTTTCACTTAAACCAATTTAACCCAATTCAAGTCCTAGAAATTTGCATAAGTCATATTTTTAATATTACCAAGTTAGGCCAAACCAAATTTCATCAAATTAAATTAAATAACTTGAATTAAATTAACATAAACATTACCCAATTAATTATGTTGCACCAAGTTAAACGTAAGTAGTTATTCAACCAAATTTTATCTTTTTACCTAAGCATGCGTTCTAAATGAATTTGGAAAAAGATAAAATAAACAATAAATTACTATGCCGCTATGTATGAGGAAAAACTCACAACGGGAAAAAAAACCTCGGACGGCCCTAGCCTTAAGTCCACTAAGTATGGTTTTACAATTACAAGACAGATGACTTAATTCCTTGACTCGAACCCTTTCAAGCCTTGACACGTCTTCTTGTAAACACCTCCGCCTAGTCGACAACCCTGGAGCTCCACCGAAACCTTGGACTTCACCAATGATACATAGGTACACTGTCAACCACACATGGTGCCTTTCACCATGTGATAATGTCGCAGCAAAACAAACTTCTTCTTCTTTGTGGGATTTAGAAGAAAACCTAAATGAACTCTTCAATAGGTCGAGTAAACCAGTGCCAAAACTCCAAGCAATGTATATATATAAAAGAACTTGGATAAACAAACTATGGATGTAAAACAGAAGTGTTTTAAGAATTTTTCTTTAAAAAATGAACACTCAAACTCAAACTTGAACTTTTTTTTTTTGGAATTTTGCTCTCAAACTCTCTCTTGGAGATGAAAAGATGTGAAAATGTTGAAAAGAAAAAGTTGGTTTTCGCACTTAATTAATCAGGTAAAAAGTTAGTGGGAAAAGAAGTGGAAAAGTGGGAAAAACTGCTCAAAACTGCCAAAATAACTGTTCCCGTATAAACTCGTTCAAACGAGATTTTCATTCTAACGAAGTCTCGTTCGAACGAGCCTTCTAACGAAGTTACTGTGTGAACTCGTTAGAAATATCATTGGAAATCTCGTTCGAACATCATTCTCTTTCGAACGACACTTCGAACTACATTTCAGTGGCCAATGTGGTAACTCGTTGGCAAACTCGTTCGAACAATATTCTCGTTCGAACGAACTTCCAGAAAGTATAAAAATTTGATTTTAGCCTAGAAACTTTATATACTTTATTTTAAAGTTTTAATAAAATCTTTACCAAAATAAACAACAGTTTGAACAAGATACACCCAATATAAAATGTTCCAAGCTCCTATATATATATATATATTAAAATGCATTCATACCTTAGGAGTAATGGAACCATGTTGATGACGTAGAAACGAGTCACACTTAACTGACATTTGATGAAGCTTTATAAACTTGGCCGCTTCGTTTTCAACAATAGTATGTCATAGGCTTGAAGGATGGTCAATAACTCAAACATTTTTGTCCGAAATTGAGCCAAAACTACAAAGGATTCAATTGGAAATTTGTGTCCTTACACATAAAACCAGTAATCACAGAATGACCCAAAAGTTATAATCCAAATTTTAATTTCTAAAAATCATTTAAAAATTATTAAAAGCAAATTTGAAAGGGAATTAACACACACAACTCACACACAAGCAAATAATGCAATATATAAATAATATATGCAATCCTAGTGTATGTGTGATTGAGATTTATACCTCCACTTGAATCATGTGAGGCATTATGAGGCTCTTTGGTATCTAGGGGATAGGACACAAATTTTGTCACAATTTCCAAACTAGATGAACACTTATACAATGTAGACTCAATTGAGTAAAGAGTATAAGGTGCTTCAATCTCTCCCTTTGGAAATATGAGAAAAAATCTCCTTTGAGTCATCTAGGACTCGTAGGGATACGAAAAAAATAAGAAAAACCTATTCCTGTACAAAAATTCTATCTACCCATAGCCTAGGAAAAAAAATTACATAACTCAAGTAATTACAAACCAATACCCTAATAACATCTATTGAATACAACTGTACAGATTCCTGCAAACAATACTAAGATGAAATTTATTAATCAAATGTACAAGAAAAAATGAACTCATAAGACTCAAACTTGTCCCCCATTTTGTCTCAAATGGACAAAGGGAAAAATACTTAAGTGACACGAGTTTATTCAGCACAAACTATTCCTATTGACTTTCGCAAAGAATGAAATCTATTGTAATCCAAAGGTTTGGTAAACATATCTACGAGCTGCAAATAAGTAGGAAGATAATTAATTTCCTATTCCTTAGTCTCAATTGATTCGCGTATAAAATGATGTCTACTTTTTATATGTTTTGTTCGCGAGTGTTAAACAGGATTTTTAGATATGTTATTCGCGCTTTGATTATCACAATAGAGATGCAGTTGGTCTTCTTGAATACCATAATCATTTAGCATTTGCGTAAACAAAAGTAATTGAGCACAACAACTACCAGCAGCTATGTAACCAGATTCAGCTGTGGATAACGAAGTGCAGTTTTGTTTCTTACTACTCCATCCTATTAAATTTTTACCTATATAGTAACACGCTCTTGATGTGCTCTTATTATCATCAGTACACCCTGCCCAATCGGCATCAGTGTATCCTATTATAGTATTAGGAGTATTATTGGTGTACCAGAGTCCTAAATTTAGAGTGCCTTTTATGTATTTAATGATTTTTTTACACATACTAAGTGGCTCTCTTTAAGATTATTTTGATAACGGGCACACACGCAAACTGCATACATAATATCAGGACACGAGGCAGTAAGGTATAGTAAGGTTCCTATCATACTACGATATAGGGTAGGATCTATGGATTTTCCACTCTCATCCTTATATAATTTCACTATAGTACTCATGGGAGTTCTATCTTGTTTGGAACTTTCAAGCCCGAATTTTTTGACAATTTCTAAAGCATATTTCGATTGCAAAATAAATAAACCTTCTGAATTCTGTTTGACTTGAAGAACCAGGAAAAATTGTAACTCCCCTATAAGATACATTTGAAATTCTTTATGCATAATTTTAGAAAATGATTTAACTTCTGAAGGGGATGTTGATCCAAAAATGATATCGTCAACATAAACTTGAGCTATAATAATATCTTTGTCAAAATGTTAGAAAAATAGAGTTTAATCATTTCTACCTCTCTTAAAACCTTTATCTAAGGGAAAATTGAAAAGAAGCTCATATCAGGCTCTTGGCGCTTATTTTAGACCATACAACGCCTTTTTAAGATGATAAACATGGTTTGGATACTGAGGGTCAATAAAGAAGCTCATATCAGGCTCTTGGCGCTTATTTTAGACCATACAACGCCTTTTGGTTGTTCAACATAGGTCTCTTTAGTCAAGATTCCATGAAGAAAGGCTGACTTTACATCCATTTGGTAAAGCGTAAAATGCAAGTAACAAGCTATGGCAAAGAGAAGACGAACAGATTCTAAGTGAGTAACAGGAGCAAACGTCTCATTAAAATCTATTCCTTAAATTTGAGAATATCCTTGAGCCACTAATCTAGCTTTGTTTCTATAGATTATCCCACTTTCATCAATTTTATTTTTAAATAGCTAACGTGTGCCAATAACATTTTTATGTTCAAGCCTAGGTACAAGATACCAAACATCATGAATGACAAATTAAAGAAGTTCTTCCTGCATGGCAGAAATCCATTGAGGGTCATTCAATGCCTCATTTACATTCTTTAGTTCCACAAGGGAAATAAAACATGCATAATGAGCATAGTTTCTTAATTGAGATATTGTACGTACCGGCTCATAAGGTTTACCAACCACATTATCTATGGGATGATCTTTTGAAACACAGTTAGGTACTTCAGGTTTCTCAATTGGTAAAGAATCATCTATTTCTAGAGAGTCTTTTTCTAAAACATTTTCAGACTCTCCATAATAGTTGGTTCTCAGTCTTACACTCTCAACAGTAGTGTCACTTACAATAACGTTTATGGATTCCATCAAAGTCTTCGTGCAAAGATTACAAACACGGTACGCTCTACTATCAGGAGAATATCCTAAGAAAATGGCTTTATCTCCACGAGTCTCAAATTTGGATAAGTGTTCTCTGTCTTTACAGACATAACATGTACTAGCACAAGTTCTAAGATATTTAAGATTGGGCTTCTTTCCATACCATAGTTCGTAAGGATTTTGTTTAGAATTCTTCCTAAGATAGACCCTATTAATAATGTGACCAGCAGTACGAATTGATTCTACCCAAAAATATTTAGATAAATACTTAGCATCAATCATAACTCATGCCATCTCTTGAAGGGTACGATTCTTTTGCTCAGCAATTCCATTTTGTTGAGGAGTCTTAGGAGCACTAAATTCATGTTTGTAACCATTATAGTCACTATACTCTATAACACCAGTATCTATGAATTCTCCTCCTATATCACTACGAATCCTTTGTACTTGAGTGTCCTTCTCATTTTTAATACGAAGTAAGATTTTCAAAAAGGTTCTAAATGTGTCAGACTTTTGCTTTAAGAAGGCTACCCAAGTAAACCTAGTGAAACGGAGTGCGCGTGCGTTCAAATAGAGATATTATTCAATTAAACACATTTTTTATCAATTAATTCCTAAACATGCATCTAGGGGTGATTGAATCAAATGATGAAACATGCAAGAACATTCAAACACACACATGTGAGGAAAAATCCTCCAAAGGGGCAAAACCTTTTATTTTTACTATAATATTATAAGGAACGGTTACACGGATTACAGTAAAAATACAGTGACACAGAAATATCCGCAGGCGTCGGTTCTGTAGTCGGCGACTGGAACTATCCCTTTCCAGGAGGGCAGCAATGAAGAAGAAGGACGGTCTTCTCCACAAGAGTATGAACAAACACAAGGTTGTGTTCTTGGGATGCGAACTGATTCACAAAGGTTTGGAAAAGTTCTGTGAATCAAAACATGAGTTTGGGAACTCAAAAAGGTGAAGACATGAGTAATTAGAACTCTTAAATTCATCTCTGAAAGTCTTGCAAAACAGCTCTCCTGAAGTTGGTATTTATAGGGAAACAAATGAAGAGTTACACATTTTTAAAACTCTGAAATTCTATCCAGCGTACAGGTACCCCGAACCGGTTCGGGTCTCCAGCGAACCGATTTGCCCCTCGAATCGGTTCGGCCCTCGGTTCAGAAAAAATCGGTGGTCAAGGGACATAAAAACACTTAGCATTTTTCCCAAGTCTTTTTCTTGGAAATCTCTCCATTTTCAAAAGGCCATAACTTGTTCACCGTAGCTCGGATTGAGGTTTTGATTCTTCCTAGATCTTCGCTGCGGCAAGCTCTTCAACTTTCCAGTTGACCGGTCCTCCGGACGGTGGCTGTAAAATTACCAAATTTCGCTTGAACTTCCCTATCGTGCCTTATTTCACTATTTTGACTTCTCTTGCGTACCACTTGCATTACGAGCCTAAAATCATGGAACGTGAAGTCGTTGAGGCAGATGTGGGACACATTAATGGAGATGTTGAATGCTTGATTCCCAAAATTCAGATTGAGGCCGTCGTGTGAGATCGTGTAGAGTCGTGCCAAATGTAACGGCGTACGACATATACAAATGTAAGATAATAGACATGAGAAATATATCCTTACAAATCTCACCCTATGTCTATGCCGGTACATACATAAAAAATACGAATTATCAACTAACACAATTGCCTATACAAATCTACCCTTCCATGAACCCAAAACTGGAAAGATATAAATGAATAAGTCTGCATCGTTTGATCATCTTCAAATCTTCAATAACTTTCAAAGATTTTCTCATCAGGGTGTGCAATTCATGTGAACATCAATGTAGTACCTACACACATGAGAAAAAGCAAATACTAAGTGACATATCGAGCTTGAAATGAGATAATCATAGATACCAATTTACAATGAAAGCGTATGACAAATCTCAAAAACTCCCCCACTCCCCCATAATATGATAATTCTTTCTCCCCCTTTTTTATGATGTCCCCAAATAGACAGATATGACAAGCAAAAATAGATGCATATGGAGAGTGTTACAAGGTAACAAACTTTCAATTTTTGAATTTTTCAAAATTTTTCACGTGAACTATATAAACAAGGAAACACATCATGAATGAACACAAAAAAAAACAACCAAGTCGATTATAGCGTAAATGAAGTGGTGTGATCAAATTCGATAGGAAAATAAATGCATATAAACATGACATATGTGCACGATGAATATCGGATATTCCTAACGAATGAGCTCAAAATCTTCCTTTGGTGTAAAAATATGGAAATATGAGACATTGACTCAATCAAATCAACAAATCAAAGCTAAAAATGATGCCCACACCAATAACGTCCGAAACGATTTAATGCTTTTTCAGGACTTTCAAGTGTAAACCCGTTTGAATTCTCTGACCAAACTCCCTCAGATTTATATTTTGAAAAGAGGCGATCTAAATTCTCAAACATTGGAGAATTAATGGTGAAACCTAATATCCCATATTTTGGCATATATTGATTTTTATTGCCTTTAAATTTTTTCAGGATCTTTTAACCTCTTTGAACCCCGGATAATAAAATTCATCAATTTTTTAGGTCCTTGTTAACGGTGGCTTTAGAATCACAAAGGCTAAATGAACCTTTCGCAACCGTTCCCCATTTTCAAACAAACACACGGTCTCACCAAAACGGTTTTTACATGCAATCCAATCTTGTCAAATTTTATCGCATATTGAACGTTGTATAAACAGAATTGAGATAGAAACACTTAAGCCAATATGTGATAAACAAGTACAATAAGAAAATATATCTGTGCATGCGTGCAATAAAGGAGATAGGAGTCAAAGATGTAGAAAGATATCACTAATCACATCTCAAAGACTCTAAACAATGTAAAGCACATGGATGAAATGATGTAGCAAGTCAAATCTCTACCAAATAGTCACGTGGATAAATAGAATGAAATTGTGACTCGGTTATCTTAAATGCTCATCCATAAAAGGTGCAAAAAATACAAAAATATTTTTGGATTTTTCAAAAATAAATAACTGTACAACAAATAAGAGTACATATAAAACAGACTAACAATAGGGAGCATATGATATGAACATGAAAACGCATCCTATCCTAGACATAGACCAACCCCTCAGTCAACTGTGCAAATCCCCAAAGACTTCCTAAGCCTCTCAAATATAAGGGCATCTAAAGGTTTCGTGAAAATATCGGCTAACTGATGGTCGGTGGGTACGAAACTCAGGGATACGACTTTCTCCTCAACTAACTGACGTATAAAGTGCTCGCGTATCCTGATGTGCTTTGTGCACGAATGCTGGACTGGATTGCGGGATATATGTATCGTGGTCGTCTTATCACAGGAAATAGTCATGGTGTCCTGTGAGATCCCATAATCCTCTAACATTTGCTTCATCCATAAGAGTTGCGTGCAACAACTCCCAGCGACGATGTACTCAGCTTTCGCAGTGGAAAAAGAGAGAAATTTTTTCTTCTTGCTCATCCAGGAGACAAGAGCAGAACCAATATAGAAACACCCACTAGAAGTGCTCATACAACTATCTACATCCCCGGCCCAATCGGCATCCGAATAGGCGGACAAACGGTCATCGGTATCAAAAGAATACCAAATACCGTATAAGAGAGTCCCACTCATGTATTTAATAATACGTTTTAAAGCAAGTAAATGTAACTCTTTCATGTATGCCTGATATCGCGCATAGACTCCAACAATAAAGGATATATCAGGACGACTGGCAGTCAAGTAGAGGAGACTTCCTATCATACTCCGATACAAGGTTTGTTCTACATCCTTGCCTGAAGTGTCCTTACTAAGCTTGGTAGAATTACTCATAGGTGTACGTGCATGCTTAACGGAGTCTAAACCAAATTTCTTCACTAGGTCTCTAGCATACTTAGATTGGGAGATGAACATCCCATCCTCTAGCTGACGAACCTGGAGACCAAGGAAGAATGTAAGCTCACTAGCCATGCTCATTTTAAACTCACTTTTCATCTCCTCCTCAAAGTGATGAGCATGATGGGAGCATGTGGATCCAAAGACTATGTCGTCCACATAGACCTGGGCAACTAAAATAGCTCCGTCATCTCTCCTGACGAATAACGTCATATCAACTCCCCCTCTATTCAAGTCACGGGCTAAGATATAGGAAGTAAGACTTTTGAAACAAGCACGAGGTGCTTGCTTCAAACCATACAAGGATTTTCTCAGATAATAAACGTGTTTCGGGTGATTAGGGTCTTCAAACCCTTTTTGTTGTTCCACATAAACCTCCTCCTGTAGAATGCCATTCAGGAAGGCACTCTTGACATTCATCTGATATAACTTAAAGCGCAGATGACATGCGATGGAGAGTAGTAAGCGGACGACTCAAGCCTCTCAACAGGAGAAAATATCTCCTCAAAGTCTACACCTTCTATCTATGTGTAGCCTTGAGCGACCAACCTAGCCTTGTTTCTGATTATGGTACCATTTTCATCCATTTTATTTTTGAAAATCCATCTGGTACCTATCACATTAATCTCACAAGGTCGGGGGACAAGTTTCCAGACATTACTCTTTTTAAACTGAAGCAACTCATCCTGCATAGCAGATATCTAGTGTTCATCCTTGAGTGCTTCTTTGTGGTTCTTGGGCTCGACTTTGGATGTGTAGCATAAATGGCTAACAACGTTCTCTTGCTGAGCACGAGTCTTAACCCCTAGAGTGGGATAACCAACAATGGCAGAAGGGTCATGACTCTTGCCAACCCAAAGCAAGTGTATCCCCTAGCACAAGAGTAGGATCCATAGAGTGTGGGTGAGGTACAAGTAAATTACTACTAGAAACATCCTTATCCTCACACTGAAGGCTAGAATCAATCAACGTCGAAGGTTCGTCATCTTGTATGGTGACATTTATTGACTCCATAACCCTAGAGCTCTTCAGGTTAAAAACTCGGTACGCTCTACTATTCGATGAATACCCTAGCATTATTCCCTCGTCGCTTCGGGAATCAAACTTTCCTAATTGCTCTCTATCCCGTAGGATGTAGAATTTACTCCCAAAACACGGAAATATGCAAGATTGGGTTTCTTTTCAGTCCACAATTCATAAGGCGTCTTGAGTGTGTGTGGACGCAGGTAAACCCTATTCACTATGTGGCATGCAGTAGACACTCCCAATGCCCAAAATTTCCTAGAAACCTTACGACCTAGAAGCATAAATCTAGCCATTTCCTGGATTGTCATATGCTTTCTCTCAATAATCCCATTTTATTGAGGAGTCTTCACCGCAGAAAAATTATGTTTGATCCCAAGGCTATCACAGTAAAGATCCACCTTTGCTTCCTCAAATTCTGTACCGTTGTCACTATGGATCCTATTAATAGTGACTCCGTGCTGATTTTGTAGGACATGACACTTAGTCATTAGAAACTATACAACATCGAATTTCTCCCTTAGAAAACCTACACTCGAGTATTTGGAGAAATCATCCATCATCACGAGGATATACCTCTTACCACCCAAACTCTAAGTACGAGTAGGACCCATAAGATCCATGTGAATCAGCTCAAGTACTCGAGGGGTGGTAATGGAATGAAACTTCCTATGGGTGCTCTAAATTTTCTTTCCCAGCTGAGAGGGTCCATAAACCATGGAAGTTGACTTTTCAAGTGATGGTAAGCCACGTACTAGGTCCTTTTTAGCTAAACGAGTTAGATCTCTAATGTTCATGTGACCTAGACGTTGGTGCCACAGATCCATATGAGTGGTCGTGGTGCTATTGCAGACAAGTGAGGATGTGGGTTGAGTCCCATAGCAATTATTCTTTGTCCTCACCCCTCACACTAAAAGTTTGTCGGCTTGATTATAGACATTACATGCGTCCCGATCAAACTTTACGGCGAAGTTAGCGTCGCACAGTTTGCTAATGCTGAGAAGGTTTTCTTTTAAACCTTTGACGTACAAAACATTCTCTAGCTTAGGAAATCCTGGTAATTCTACAATACCACGTCCTACAATTCTAGACTTGCTCCCATCTCCAAAGGTGACTCTGCCATCCTGATAATCCTCAAGAGACGTAAAAAATGAGGCATCACCTGTCATATGTCTGGAGCACCCACTATCGAAATACCACTGTGAGGTATTATGTGCTTTGAGAGAGACATGAACAACAAAGGCCTTTTTATCTTTCTTAGGTACCCAAGAAGTTGTGACCTTTTGTTTACCTTTGTTGTTGTTGGTTTTAGCCGTAATGTGAGAAGCATTCACTGACGGCAAAGACACCCGTCGGAATTCCTCCATCAAACTCTGTGATGTGGTAGCTAAAAACTCAACTCTCTCTCTCTCAGACTGGTAAAATCATCAGTATGACGTGGTGGAGCAGTAGTACATCGTGTCCGATCCACATTATAGCAAAACACCCTCAGGTGGCCTTTTCTTTTTCAATATGTACAAAAGAACACAGTCAAAGGCGGACCTTGGTTTGCCTTTCTTGGTCGAACTCTCCTTTGAGGTTTTTGACGATGGCTATAAGGAGTCGTAGTAAACTCAGGGACTGGTCCAGGTGAAATTTGGGACGTGGAGGCACCATCATAACTAATTCCCTGCCGATCACTAAAACCTAAAGCGGGGCCGAGGAGCATCTTTCCCATTTTCCCAGATCTGTCCTCGATTTGTACCTTGACTTCCCGTGCTTTCTCAAGATCATGAGTTAGCTGGGAAACAAGGGCTTCAAGTTTCTTCCGAGTCTGCACGGAGGAATGAAGCTGACTCGTAAGACTAGCCACTTGTTTAGTCAAGTCCCCTCTCTCTTTCTCAAAAGTGCTCGCTCTCTCTCTCTAAACAAACTTTCATTCTAAACACAGGCAACTTCTCTCTCTCAGGGCGGTGCAGGTGGAGGACTCTCTCTCTCTCTCGCTCGCTTTTCTTAATTCTTCCTCTAAGCCGGTGATCTTAAGGACTAACGCTTTGTTACGCTTTTTAGTTTTAAATGACTCAGAATAAAGCTCGGCGTAGGCGTGTTGAAGATCACTCTCGCTCTTACTTGTGTCATCCTCCCCCTCACTCACATCGATCTCACTGTCGAGGTATCCCTGTGAAGCAGTATCCTCATCGTCGTGAGGAGCACTAGAAGCACTCACATGACTAGTCATGAATGCAGTGAAGTTACACTCATGCGGTGACTCATCTCCATAATCAACTGACTCCACCTCACTGTCGTCACTAAGGATAACATTGAGGAAAACTTTACCCTTTTCTCTATTCAGCCTAGTCGCACACTCAAAAGCTTTATGACCCCTTCCGTCGCACTCAAAGCATCTCTCACTTTCATTCTTAGGAGGATCTTTAAAAGTCTTTTCATTTTTCTTTTCAAACTTATTTTTCTCAAAACTTCTTTTTATCTTTAAAATTACCATTTTTCTTGAAGTTGATAATTCTTTTGAAATTTTTAGCAAAAAGGGCCAAATCATCTAAGTCAAAATCATATTCAGAATCTGACGTATCTGTCTTTCTTTTTCTAGATGACTCTCCCCTCTTTCTTGCCGACCCCTCACTCTTTATCTCTTGGGCATTAAGTGCAATTCCCTTATCTTTAGGCTTAGCAGTTTTAGGAAACATATCAATTTCATATGTTTGCAAGTCTCCTACAAGTTCCTCCAATTTTAGCGTATTTAAATTACCCATAGAATTTAGTATAGTGACTTTAGGGATAAAATGCCTAGGAAGAGAACGAAGAATCTTTTTAACAACTCTAGCATTAGGAATGTGTTCACCAAGAATAAAGCTAGTATTAACAATATCAGATAACCTAGCATAAAAATCATTAAAACATTCAGTTTCATGCATGGTGATGGTTTCAAATTGAGTTGTTAAATTTTGCAGTTTAGATTCTTTCACAGCATTAGTTCCTTCATGGGTAAGTTGCAAAACATCCCATGCCTCTTTTGACGTGGTGCACGTCATTATGCGTTTGAACTCATCAGGAGTGACAGACCCAGAAATAACAGTTAAACCCTTAGAATTAAAAGATGACCATCTAAATTCTTCATCAGTCCATGTAGTAACAGGTTTTAAATTGGTCACCTTTTCAAGAGTGACGGAGGGAGGTGTCCACCCTCTTTCAACCAAAATCTAGACACGTTCATCAGTTGCTTTTAAAGCAGATCTCATGTGGGCTTTCCAATATGCATAGTTTGTCCCGTCAAAAACTGGCATTTTATTATATAACTTCTCCATTATGAACACACTCGTTTTCAAGAATCAATTTTTCAGAAAATTGATATCTTAGAAAAAAATTGCAGAAAATTAGGAATACGCGATAGATTAGCGTAACCTGCTATGATACCACTTTGAAACGGAGTGCGCGTGCATTCAAATAGAGATATTATTTAATTAAACATAGTTTTTATCAATTAAGTCCTAATATGCATCTAGGTGTGATTGAATCAGATGATAAAACATGCAAGGACATTCAAACACACACATGTGAGGAAAAATCCCCCAAAAGGGCAAAACCTTTTATTTTCACTATAATATTGTAAGGAACGGTTACACGGATTACAGTAAAAATATAGCGACACAGAAATACCCACGGGCGTCGGTTCTGTAGTCGGCGGCTGGAACTATCCCTTTCCAGGAGGGCAGCAATGAATAAGATGGACGGTCTTCTCCACAAGAGTATGAACAAACACAAAGGTGTGTTCTTGGGTTGCAAATTGATTCACAAAGTTTTGGCAAAGTTCTGTGAATCAAAACATGAGTTTGGGAACTCAAAAAGGTGAAGACATGAGTAATTAGAACTCTTAAATTCATCTCTGAAAGTCTTGCAAAACAGCTCTCCTGAAGTTGGTATTTATAGGGAAACAAATGAAGAGTTACACATTTTTAAAACTCTGAAATTCTATCCAGCGTACAGGTACCCCGAACCGGTTCGGGTCTCCAGCGAACCGATTTGCCCCTCGAATCGGTTCGGCCCTCGGTTCAGAAAAAATCGGTGGTCAAGGGACATAAAAACACTTAGCATTTTTCCCAAGTCTTTTTCTTGGAAATCTCTCCATTTTCAAAAGGCCATAACTTGTTCACCGTAGCTCGGATTGAGGTTTTGATTCTTCCTAGATCTTCGCTGCGGCAAGCTCTTCAACTTTCCAGTTGACCGGTCCTCCGGACGGTGGCTGTAAAATTACCAAATTTCGCTTGAACTTCCCTATCGTGCCTTATTTCACTATTTTGACTTCTCTTGCGTACCACTTGCATTACGAGCCTAAAATCATGGAACGTGAAGTCGTTGAGGCAGATGTGGGACACATTAATGGAGATGTTGAATGCTTGATTCCCAAAATTCAGATTGAGGCCGTCGTGTGAGATCGTGTAGAGTCGTGCCAAATGTAACGGCGTACGACATATACAAATGTAAGATAATAGACATGAGAAATATATCCTTACAAATCTCACCCTATGTCTATGCCGGTACATACATAAAAAATACGAATTATCAACTAACACAATTGCCTATACAAATCTACCCTTCCATGAACCCAAAACTGGAAAGATATAAATGAATAAGTCTGCATCGTTTGATCATCTTCAAATCTTCAATAACTTTCAAAGATTTTCTCATCAGGGTGTGCAATTCATGTGAACATCAATGTAGTACCTACACACATGAGAAAAAGCAAATACTAAGTGACATATCGAGCTTGAAATGAGATAATCATAGATACCAATTTACAATGAAAGCGTATGACAAATCTCAAAAACTCCCCCACTCCCCCATAATATGATAATTCTTTCTCCCCCTTTTTTATGATGTCCCCAAATAGACAGATATGACAAGCAAAAATAGATGCATATGGAGAGTGTTACAAGGTAACAAACTTTCAATTTTTGAATTTTTCAAAATTTTTCACGTGAACTATATAAACAAGGAAACACATCATGAATGAACACAAAAAAAAACAACCAAGTCGATTATAGCGTAAATGAAGTGGTGTGATCAAATTCGATAGGAAAATAAATGCATATAAACATGACATATGTGCACGATGAATATCGGATATTCCTAACGAATGAGCTCAAAATCTTCCTTTGGTGTAAAAATATGGAAATATGAGACATTGACTCAATCAAATCAACAAATCAAAGCTAAAAATGATGCCCACACCAATAACGTCCGAAACGATTTAATGCTTTTTCAGGACTTTCAAGTGTAAACCCGTTTGAATTCTCTGACCAAACTCCCTCAGATTTATATTTTGAAAAGAGGCGATCTAAATTCTCAAACATTGGAGAATTAATGGTGAAACCTAATATCCCATATTTTGGCATATATTGATTTTTATTGCCTTTAAATTTTTTCAGGATCTTTTAACCTCTTTGAACCCCGGATAATAAAATTCATCAATTTTTTAGGTCCTTGTTAACGGTGGCTTTAGAATCACAAAGGCTAAATGAACCTTTCGCAACCGTTCCCCATTTTCAAACAAACACACGGTCTCACCAAAACGGTTTTTACATGCAATCCAATCTTGTCAAATTTTATCGCATATTGAACGTTGTATAAACAGAATTGAGATAGAAACACTTAAGCCAATATGTGATAAACAAGTACAATAAGAAAATATATCTGTGCATGCGTGCAATAAAGGAGATAGGAGTCAAAGATGTAGAAAGATATCACTAATCACATCTCAAAGACTCTAATAGAGATATTATTCAATTAAACACATTTTTTATCAATTAATTCCTAAACATGCATCTAGGGGTGATTGAATCAAATGATGAAACATGCAAGAACATTCAAACACACACATGTGAGGAAAAATCCTCCAAAGGGGCAAAACCTTTTATTTTTACTATAATATTATAAGGAACGGTTACACGGATTACAGTAAAAATACAGTGACACAGAAATATCCGCAGGCGTCGGTTCTGTAGTCGGCGACTGGAACTATCCCTTTCCAGGAGGGCAGCAATGAAGAAGAAGGACGGTCTTCTCCACAAGAGTATGAACAAACACAAGGTTGTGTTCTTGGGATGCGAACTGATTCACAAAGGTTTGGAAAAGTTCTGTGAATCAAAACATGAGTTTGGGAACTCAAAAAGGTGAAGACTTGAGTAATTAGAACTCTTAAATTCGTCTCTGAAAGTCTTGCAAAATAGCTCTCCCGAAGTTGGTATTTCTAGGGAAACAAATGAAGAGTTCCACATTTTTAAAACTCTGAAATTATATCCAGCGTACAGGTACCCCAAAACGGTTCGGGTCTCCAGCGAATCGGTTCACACCCCAAATCGATTCGACCCTCGGTTCGAAAAAAATCGCTGGTCAAGGGACATAAAAACACTTAGCATTTTTCCCAAGTCTTTTTCTTGGAAATCTCTCCATTTTCAAAAGGTCATAACTTGTTCATTGTATCTCGTATTAAGGGGTCGTTTCTTCCAATATCTTCGTTAAGGTAAGATCTTTAACTTTCCAGTTGACCAATCCTCTAGACGGTGGCTGTAAAATTACCAAATTGCCCTTGAACTTCCCTATCGTGCCTTGTTTCACTGTTTTGACTTCTCTTGCGTACCACTTTCATTACGAGCCTAAAATCATGGAACGTGAAGTCATTGAGGCAGATGTGGGACACATTAATGGAGATGTTGAATGCTTGATTCCTAAAATTCGGATTGAGGCCGTCGTGTGAGATCATGTAGAGACGTGCCAAATGTAACGGCATACGACATATACAAATGTAAGATAACGGATATGAGAAATATGTCCTTACACCTAGTGAAGTCATCTACCATAACTAGGATGTAACTATGTCCATATAGACTATAATAGTACGATAATGACCCATTAGGTCCATATGGATGAGCTCCAAGGGTTTAGAGGTAAGGATATCTTTAACTTTCTTGTGAGGAGCCTTAACAATTTTTCTTTCCTAACATGATCCACAGATAATGTTAGAGATAGGTTTAATCCTTGGAATTCCATTAACTATTTCTTATAAAGACAATCTACTAAGGCTATCATAATTTATGTGACTCATCCGATTATGCCATATTTTATTGTCATCCATTCTGGTAATATTACAGACCTCAGTACTGTTCTGGACAGTATAACAATCGTCAGGAGTCCTGAGTCTTGTAATTATGAACTCACCTTTTTCATTTAAAATCTTACAATTATTCTTTAAAAAGGTGACAGTATGATTTGTGTCACAAAATTGCGAGATACTAGGTAGATTAGCCTTAAGACCTTTCACTAGAAGAATATTTTCAATAACAGGTATTCTTACTTCTTAGAGTGTTCCTTTACCAATGACTTGAGATGATCCACCATCACCAAAAATAACTTTTCCTCCAACAAAGATGGTTTTGTTTGAAAGTTTTGTATCATCCCCAGTCATATGTTTTGAACACCCAGAGTCTAAATACCAACCATAAGGAGTGTGTTCAGCTTTTAGAGCAGTAATCACAATGTTACACTTCATCTGGGGCAATAACTCATCTTTTCTAACCCAAATAGCTTTTTTTTTATTTTGCGCATATTTTCTCTCATTTGATAAATTTTGAAAGCATTAGATTTTTGTTGAAAAATATTTTGCGCATGCATTTGATTTTTATGGAGGATATGAGCATTAGGTTTAGTAAAGTGCCTAGATCTTACTTCTTGTAAATGATCTTTTAGGTTTGGTCTTTTTCTCTCTATAGTTAGAGTTTTTGTCTGATTGTCTAGGCAGGACATAATTGCTACGGATTCTCCTAGAGTAGTTAAAGTTGTGGTATAAAGGATTATTACAGACAGGATTAACCAATCGTCTAGAGTAGCAACCTTCGAAAGAATGACCGTATATGTCACAGTATGAGCAATACAGATTGCTTGAAGAGGGTGCCTCCTTAGAAAAATATCTAAACATAGGTTTCATGGGATTTTGACGTTGAACCTTATTCCTAGGGAGTACAGTTTGAAACGTAGATTCACTCTTCCTAATTGGAGGGCAGACGTATTTAGCCTTAGGCAAACTATCACACTTAGAGTGACTATATTCCCCAATATCCAACTTTTGTTGTTTCTTATCAAACTCATCATTTAAGGCTTGAAAATCTCGACAGGTTTTTATAGGTCTTTTGCCACCTAACACAAACTTTATTAGTTCAAAGTTTTTAATTTGTGTCTTTGAATTTGGGCAAACTCCAATTCCAGTTCGATCATCAGAATTGGTTTTTGAATCAGTAAC
Source organism: Sambucus nigra (assembly GCA_949130495.1). Classification (NCBI taxonomy): domain Eukaryota; kingdom Viridiplantae; phylum Streptophyta; class Magnoliopsida; order Dipsacales; family Adoxaceae; genus Sambucus; species Sambucus nigra. The sequence goes on along the minus strand of OX422221.1, from coordinate 78,741,443 downwards.
AAAATCATCAAAACAATTGGAATTATTTTCAAACATAGCACATTTTTTTAAAATAATTACTTTCTTTTCTTTAGCTTGTTCCAATTCTAATAATGTCCCTTTATATTTTTTCTCCAGAATTTCATTTATTTCAATCAAAATTTTCAATATTTGATCAAAACGTTTGACTTCGTTTTCATGAGTTAGACATTGGGTAGTATACTCTTCAGCGTTAAGTTTAACCATTAAACTTAGGTCTTCTAGTTTCTTAGTGAGATCTTTCACTATCTTCTCTAGTCTAGAGCTTTTCTTGAAAGTTTTGGCATAAAGTATGTGAATATCAGGGAAGTCTTCAGTGTGTGAATCACTAAGTGTAGTGTGTGAAGTGACCCCTAATGATTCAATTCTTGAACTCACACACACATTGACATCGTCAGTATCGCTTTCCCTTTGACTCACACACCCCGCTATAGAACTAGAATTGTTCTCAGAAATTAAAGCATTTAAACCAGTAGCAGCATGATTCATAACAACAGAAGTAGAGCTACTAGCATCATTCTCATACTTAGGCACCGACATATCATCATTATAAACAATCTTGGCAAAGAAAGACATGCAAGGATAAAAAACATCAGATGACTCAGGTTCCTCATTATCAGAATCACTTGAATCATCCCATGTCTTACAAATGTTAGCCCTAGTATGTTTATTAGTCGTGTTCAAGTTAACTCTACAATCTTGTGCTATATGACCCAATTTACCACATCTAAAACATTCAATATTCTTAAAGTCTTTGTTGTGGTTAGACTGAGTTGGATAATTTGGTTTGCCTTCATGTTTGCCATTTTATTTCTAAATTTCATAATCTTCTTAAACTTCTTTGACATCAAGGCAATTTGATTATCCAAAATATCTATATCACATTCCTCATTAGAATCATTATTGGGAATACTAAGCTCAGGTTCTATCAGCTTAGAGGAAAAATTCAAATTGGAACTAGTCTGTTTCCTATGGGACTGGGTTAATTGTTTCTTAAATTCTAGTTCCATTTCCACAGTTCTCAGTTTACTACTGAGTAATTCAGGAGTGAGATTTTGATCACTCATTTCCTCAATAGCATATATTTTGTTATCAAATCTCTGTGGTAATGACCTTAGAATTTTTTAGACAATTTCATGTCTATCATAAGTTATCCCATTAGCATGTAATTTGGTCACAATGTCAGTCAAATTCATGTAAAATTCATCAAATGACTTGGAGTCAGACATGATTAAAGAGTTATACTGCTGGATAAGCATCTGTGTTTTAGCAACCTTAACTATAGTGTCACCTTCATGTGCAGTAACCAATGTATCCCAAGCTTTCTTAGAAGTGGTACAAGATGAGATCCTTTTGAACTCATGTTCATTTATAGACATAAAAATGGCATTCTTGCCTTTGTTATTATTCAGAGAGGCTTGTTAATCTTCTCGAGTAAATTCACTTAACACTTTATTAATCCTCTCATTGCTTCCTTCAGTGGGTGGTTTAGTAGGATAAGTATATCCATTTTCAACAATGTCCTAGACATCATCTCCCAAGGTTCCTTGTATGAAAGCAACCATCCTTACTTTCCAGTAAGGGAAGTTGTTTCCATCAAATAGGGGAGGTCTGGACAAGTTACCAAATCTTTTAGATTTCTCGTCCATTCTTTGATTTTAAGAAAACAATTTCAGAAACACAAGATCTTTAAAGAAAATTTCCAAAGCTCTGATACCAATTGAAAAGCTATTACTTAAATCGTTTAATACAGAATTAAACTGTCTAATTAACTTCGAATTGTTTTTTGGAGAAACTATTTTCTTTAATTCAAAATAGATTAATCACAAGATGTGTTTAATAAAAAATGCACGACAGATGTTAAATATTAGGTAACCAGTTTTGAAAAACAAAACTAAAATAGTTAAGTCAGTTAAATCAGCACACCCAGAAGAAAGAGATGAGGAGATGTAGAAAGATTAAGTACAAGGAGTTTTTAATGTGGTAAAACCTCACTCGACTGAGGAAACATCCACGGTGACTTCTAAGTCACAAACCAAAAATCCACTAAAACAAAATATACAAGTTACAAACTATATAACACACATGTACACAAAATAGACTTATACAAATTTAGAATATGTACCCACTGGTTTGATTCTAAAGAACTAGAAATGGAAAACAATTTGTTAATTTTTGAGTAGTGAAAAACATTTACAGAAAGAAATAATCAACAAATTAAATTTCTCAAGATGAGAAACTAAAATAATGCAGATCTTTGTGTAATATGACATGTAATAGTAAGATCTATTGTTTCTATGAAAAAGAAATAAAGATCAAACGTAAAATGTCTAAGTTGGATATAAGATCTCAAACACAGAGGATTCAACCCACGAACAGCCTTCAAACCACTATCAAACTAACTCTCAAACACTCAACTTTGGTGTTTGGGGTAAACTGGTTTTGAAAAAGGAAATTAGGGTTTGAACGATTTAAGGTTTGTTCTCTGGTTTGTCTCTCTCTCTCTCTCTCTCTGTTTGGACGAACTGGCAAAATTCTTTGAAACGTTGAGGATCAACCTCCTTTTATACTGAGAGAGGAGGGTTCGAGAATAACTGATCAAGTCTAAAGGCTGAGATTTGGTCTTGAGGGTTTGACGAAGATCCAACGGTTTAATATAAGCGGTGGTTTAAACGTCCTCTGATAGGCCTAAATGGGTTTTAGTTGGATTAGGATAAATCTCATGCATACCTTTGATAAACAAAATCCAATGGCTGAGAATTCGCACAGGTTCTGAGTATATAAACAAACACAAATTCGATCGATATAACAACGACAGGTGTAAGGCCACGATGCACCCAAACACGCATGCTTTCAAACTAATTACACAGACACCCTGAAGTCTCAAGCGCTTTCAGATTCTACCCAACTAAACTTTCAGGTAAGAATACATAAAACCAGTAATCACAGAATGATCCCAAAAGTTTTAAAACCCAAATTTTTATTTCTAAAATCCATTTAAAATTATTTAACATTTATTAAAAGAAAATTTGAAAGGGAATTAACACACACAACTCACACAGAAGAAATAATGAAATATATAAATAATATATGCAATCCTAGTGTGTGTGTGTGTGTGTGTGTGATTGATATTTATACCTCCAATTGAATCAAGTGAAGCATTATGAGAAGAATCTGAGGCTCTTTGGTATCTAGGGGATAGGACACAAATTTTGTCATAATTTCTAAACTATATGAGCACTTATACAATGTAGACTCAAGTGAGTCAAGATTATAAGGTGCTTCATCCAACCCTTACTATTTACTAATAAAATTATCATGGGTTAGTAATCCAGAACAGCATGCCTGAGGAGTCAAACTTGAAATCCAACTGATTAGATAGTTATATATCCATATAATAGGATTTATCATCTCTTTTCAGTATTTATAGTTGTATCAAAATCTTAGTTTATTCTTTTTAATTCAAATATATTGTCTACGAATCTGGGTGGATTCCAGTGTTATTTATTGATTGGTTTGAAACTATTCAGTATCGTGGACTTTATTTAGTTACATGATTCAATTTTGGACTCATGGTAGTCATACCATTTTATTTATTAGAATCATTTATATATTAATGTTGTGGATGTTTAAAATTATTTATCTATCGTATCATTGATGTTGATAATGGTATAAATTATTTGATATCCCTTATCTTTGGCATTGATGATGGGCCATTTGATATGTACAAAATATAGGGTGCTACAAGTTTATTGTACCTTGTCTAATTAACTTATGTTTATTCATGGCGTTGCATTTCATCCTAGATTTCACCTCTACGGTTAATAGAGGTGTCGATTGGAGACGAAGGCCTTTGAGTTTAACAATATAATGGACGACCTTTAAAAATCTCCCAACCAAATGAACCTATAAGTATTCGAGAAAGAAAAGGAATACAACATGACCATGGATGAGATAGTTATGAAGAATCGGAAACTGGAGGCTGAGCTGAGTACATAGACTAATAACCTCATGATGGACTTTGAGGCTAATTGATATACCCGTTTATATCCTTGGCTTGGCTGAAGATTATGTCCAAAATGGACGACCCTACGAGAGGCCGACCCTTCACCAGGCCCAAACGACCCTACAAGGGGCCGATCCTCCACTAGGCTCCAGACGACCTTACGAGGTGCCGACCCTCCACCAGGCTCCAGACGACCCTACGAGGGGTCGACCGTTCCCCAGGCTCCGGACGACCCTACAAGGGTACGACAGTACGAGGCCAGAATCAAGCCAGACTCACTACCGGAAGAAACTTTGCCCTCGGCCTCGTCTCATAGGCCAAGGGTGACATCATCACAGCGCGTGATTTGGGAGATGCGTGAAACAGTGCGCGTGAGGCTCACATGGCACGTGGCAGACCGTTATAACAAAATCACACCCTCACGTGAGGGAATATTAAGTCATCATTTGGCATCTACAGGTGTCAACGGGGGGTTGGCTGGATCATCATTCACATGCACCATGCATACTTGGGGGGTACACTACACCCCCCAAAACCTAAATATACTTGTCACCTACAACCCTACAAAGGGATCAGATTATTGCAGCCCTAGTAAAAACTCTGCTTGTACACACAGTAGAGAGAGAGAGAGAGCTTGTGTGCATTGTATCCAAGGCTATTAGTGCCCATACTTAGTGGATCACACACTCACAGTGGATGTAGGCCAAATTGGCTGAACCACTATACATCATTGTCTTATTTCCTCTTATACTCATCCCCTTCTACACACTCACATACTTATACACTTATACATCTCTATGGATGCCATGGCTACTACTGTTTGAGCTCATTATCACTTGTCCGGTGGTGCTAAATATAAGCATCATCAGTCTGGCACCGTCTATGGGAAAGCGAAGACGTCTCTTCCTTTGCACAGCTTGACCTCACTGGGCACTCTGGTGGTGAACCAACCCTCCCCCTGAGAGGAGGTGTTTCACCATTGAAAGAGACCCACTAAGGTTCCCAAGCTCACCATTCTTTAGTCGTTCTAGCTCAAGCACATGGCACCTGAGATGCCACCACCACCACTTCCCCCACCGGATGAGGGGGGAAGACCCAGTTCCAGTCAGCCGCCGCCTCAGTCTGAGATGGTTGATGTGGCGGCAGCCCTAAAATCTCTGGCAGCAAGCCAGCGGATGATGCAGGAGCAGTTCACAGCTCTAAGCCAGAACATACTGAGACCACCAGGGGTCTCACCTGAGATGATTACTCCGACAGCAGCCCCAGGACAGCATGAGGCCAGGGGACCACCCCAGACACCTCGCAAAGACCTGCCACCCCCTCAACGGCGTAGGGATGTTGCTGACCCTCGGCGTTTACGCCTGGGAGGCAAGAAAACCCTTGCCCTGAGGATATGTATGTAGATATGGAGGGAGAGGAGGCTCCTATAGAGTGCTGGGAACCTTACGAGGTCTCCAACAACACTGTGCGACCCCTCCAGGACAGTAGGGGAAAGTGTGGGAGACCAAACCCTGATGATCGCCCAAGAGGCTCTACTTTTGATCGCTTGAGCAAGGGGTCGGCCTTTGAGAGGCTAGGCCCAGTAAATGACCTGCGGGAACAGTTGTCCAGACCAAGAAGCGCTGCGAGATCCAGGAAGGAGGCAGCAGATGGTCGACCCCGAGGACGAGATGATGGCCAAAGGGAAGTAAACAGCCGACACAGGCCTGCTGCAGCAGAACCCTCCGTCCACCTCGGAGAGGCAGCAGGGGATAACATCGGCCAGGCCGACCCTGTGAGGCCCTGGAATGACTCAATCCAGCGGTTAGAGGATAAGATTGGTGATATATTGAAGAGCCGAGACCCTCTTCAGAGGGGATACACCATAGGCTCACCCTTTGTGGCAAAGATAGTCAACTTCCCCACGTCATCAAAATTCAGGCCACCTACGATCACCCCAAGGTATGATGGGAGTACCAACCCCGTCCACCATGTGGAGATGTATCAGTCAGCGGCAGACATATACTCTATCTCAGATGAGATGAGGTGTCATGCCTTCTCTGGTACCTTGACAGGGGCTGCGCATGTCTGGTACACGTCTCTTCCAAAAAATTCCATTGAAAACTTTAAGCAGATGGCCGACCTGTTCATCCATAATTTCTGCTTTGGGGTGAGGCCACAGAAGAAGACCACCCACCTGCTCTATGTTAAGCAGGGGAAGAGTGAGAGTTTGAGGGACTATATAGCCAGATTCAATAAGGAGAAGCTGGAGGTGGAAGACTATGAGGAGAGCATAGCTATGACAGCCCTGATTGGAGGACTCCAAAAGGGGAAGCTGTTATGGAAGCTTGCTGAGGACCCTCCGAGGATGATGGCCGAGCTGTTGTCGACAGCAGGAAAGGTGATGAACGCCGAAGAGGCGATGGCTGCAAAATATGAGGACGAAAGGGGAGGTACTAGTGGGGGTAAGTACCCTAAGAAGAGCAAAGAGGGGAAGAAGAGGTCCACGGACGACAAGTTCGCTGGTTACACCCCTCTGACGGTCAGCTGTGAACAGATTCTCAGTGAGATAAAGAGTGACCGATCCCTAAAGTGGCCTGAGAAGCTAAGGGCAGCACCTGGCAAGAGAAATAAGAACCTGTGGTGTGAATTTCATCAAGACCACGGTCACGTGACAGACAAATGCTTTGCTCTGAAAGATGAGATTGAGAAGATACTGAAAGAAGGGAAGCTCAGAAAGTACGTCGACAGAGACACCTTCAAGAGGGGCCGAGGGGACGACCCCAGAAATAAGTGAGTCGATGCATGTAGAGAAGGTCCTCCAAAAAGAGGGGACGACCCTTTCGATGATGAGGACGACCCTGACCTCCCGCCGAGAGACGATCAGGGCCCCGTCAAGAGGATTAATATGATCTCGCTCGGAGTAGGAATGATATCTGGGGGACTGGTAGGAGGAGGGTCAGAAGTCGCCGACAGGAAGGCCCATGTCGCTGAAGCTAAGGCAGTGACGAAGACGGTGCACTCGACCTCCCTGGAGGTCAAGTCGTAAAAAAGGAAGAAGGTTGATATGGACACTTTGATAGTGGGATTTTCAAGAATGGACTTCAGAGGCCTCTTGGCCCCGCATGATGACCCTCTCGTCATCACTACCAGGGTACACGGGTGCGAAGTGCCGAGGATCCTGGTAGATGGGGGCTCATCCGCAGATGTGATGTTTTGGCCATGCTTCAAGGCCTTGGGCCTCAGTCGTGCCAGACTTGTTTCATACCATCATCCATTGATTGGGTTCAGTGGGGAGAAGGTTCACTCCCTGGGAATATATGAGGCTGATGTCAGGATGGGGGACGAATGGCCGAGATGGCTCACCAAGAAGGTCAGTTTCTTTGTGCTGGATGAGCATGTGTTTTCGGCATACAACAAGGGGTTTGAAGCTGTGCCATCCACAGTCCACCAGATGGTTAAGTTCCCTGCCCCTTATGGGGTGGGGGAAGTTCAGGGAGGCCAGACGACAGCGAGAGAGTGCTACTACAACTCCGCTGAAGAAAGGGAGGCACACAAGAGGGCTACAACCACTTACAACATTGATACCCTAGACCCCAGGGACGAGACGAAGCTCAAAAAAGGAGAGGCCGCTGAGGAGGTAGAACCCATCATCCTCGATGAGGATGACCCGGGAAAAACCGTCCAAGTTGGCAAGTCTCTGAAGCCCAGTATCAAGGAAGACCTCATCAAACTGTTGAGGAGAAGATGAAGCGTCTTCGCGTGGAGTCATGTAGATATGCCAGGGATCGACCCTGAAATCATGTGCCATAAACTCAATGTGGAAGAGGGAGTGAAGTCGGTAAAGTAGAAGAGGAGGATTTACTCTAGAGAGAAGTACGAGGTCATCAGGGATGAGGTTAAAAAATTACAAGATGTTGAGTTTCTCAGGGAGGTCATCTACCCTGAATGGCTGTCCAACGCAGTCATTATCCCAAAGGCCAACGGGAAGTGGCGAATGTGTGTGGAATTCACAGACCTCAACAAGCACTACCCCAAAGACAGCTTCCCTCTCCCCCGCATCGATCAGATGGTAGACGCTACCGCAGGCCATGAGCTCATGATTTTTATGGATGCCTATTCAGGGTACAACCAGATCTTCATGAACCCTGAAGACTCGGAGAGGACAGCCTTCATCACTGACAAGGGGATATACTGCTATAGGGTCATGCCCTTTGGTCTAAAAAATGCGGGGGCAACATACCAGCGCCTCGTAAATAAAATGTTCGAAGACTAAATTGGGAAGTCTATGGAGGTCTACGTAGACGATATGCTGACTAAGAGTCTGAAGGCAGAGGATCATGTGGCAGACCTGGAAAAGACCTTTAATACGATGGACAAGTACCAGATGAAGCTTAACCCGGCCAAATGTGTCTTCGGGGTCGGAGCAGGGAAGTTCCTGGGGTTCATTGTCAACCAAAGAGGCATCGAGGCCAACCCTGAAAAGATAAAGGCCCTTGTTGAGATGAAGACCCCCAAGTCCATCAAAGACGTTCAGAGGCTCACAGGGAGAGTGGCTGCCCTGAACAGATTTGTGTCAAGGGCCACAAACAGGTGTTTACCATTCTTCAAGATCCTTAGGAAGGACTTCGAATGGAGTGAGGAGTGTGATGAGGCCTTCAAGGAGCTAAAATCATACTTAGGGTCTCCCTTGCTGCTGTCACGACCCGTGCAGGGTGAACGACTTTACGTGTACCTCGCCGTCTCAGAGTCGGCCATCAGCGCAGCCATGGTGAGAGACGAAGACGGAATACAGAAGCCTGTGTATTTTAACAGTAAGGCACTCCAAGGGGCAGAGCAAAGATACTAGACGATGGAGAAGCTGGCCTACGCCTTGGTCCATGCCTCAAGGAAGATGAAGCCGTACTTTCAGTCCCATACAATGGTCATCCTCACCGACTCTCCTCTTAGGCAGGTCCTACACAAGCAAGAAAAATCAGGTAGGTTGATGGCCTGGGCTATAGAGCTGGGGGAGTTTGACATTGTGTATCAGCCTAGGACGGCCACTAAGGGGCAGGCATTGGCAGACTTCGTGGCTGAGTTCACCTGGGAGGATGATGAGGCCGAGGGTGAGACCCTCGTGAAGACGGATACAAAAGACACACCCGTAGACACACCCGCGGATAGGGCTGAGACGAGCACCGCTAGAAGGAACACGACTGAAAACGAAGAGGGAAGATATGTCTTTAGACATGGATCCCTCTCCGAGGGAAGTTTCTCAGGAGAACAGACCATGTGGAGTCTCTTCGTCGACGGGTCCTCTTGCGAAAGTGGGAGTGGAGCTGGGTTGATAATATCAGCACCCGACGGCACAGATATCGAGTACACCCTGAGGTTCAATTTTAAAGACTCCAACAATGAGGCTGAATATGAGGCCTTGATAGCTGGCCTTTCCTTGACCAAGTCTCTTAGCGTCGGCCAGATTTTGGTTCATAGTGATTCGAGGCTGGTGGTGAATCAGATACTAGGAGCCTACGAGGCCAAGGACGAGAGGATGGCTAGGTACCTTGAGAAGGTGAGGTCATTGTTGAAAGACTTTAAAGAAGCAAAATTCAAGAGAGTACCTAGACTCGACAATGGCCGTGCTGACGCCCTTACAAGGTTGGCCTCGGCAACTAGGAGAGACATAAGGAGGACAGTCCCGGTAGAGATCTTGCTTCGGCCAACTATTGAAGATGCCGAGGGAGCACTTGGAAATTGCCTGAATGTTTCTCAAGAAGCTTCATGGATGGACCCTCTGATCAAATACATTAAGGAGGGAGAGATGCCAGAAGCAAGGCAAGAGAGGAAGAAGCTGAGATACAGGGCTGCAAAATTTACCGTCATCGGAGACACGCTGTACAAAAAGGGGTTTCTGCTCCCCTTACTTAGATGCGTGCATCCCTCAGAAGTCCCTTCCATTCTGCAGGACGTGCATGAAGGGTCGTGCTCAAGCCACATTGGGGGTAGATCCTTAGCGAATAGGGTGATCACCCAAGGCTACTGGTGGCCGACCTTGGGGAAAGACGCCGCGACATATGTAATGAAGTGTGATAAATTCCAGATATTTTCCACCATCCCTCACCAGCCCCATCAGCCTCTTACCTCCATTACATCCCCGTGGCCATTCGCAGTGTGGGGGATTGACCTGGTAGGACCCTTACCGAGGGCAGTTAATAACTATCGGTTCCTCATCGTAGCAATTGACTACTTTTCAAAGTGGGTAGAGGCCGAACCAATGGTCAAGATTACAGAGCAGAAGACCTTTCAGTTCATCTGGAAGAATGTGATATGCAGATACGGTCTACCCAACACCCTCATCTCGGATAACGGGACCCAGTTCAAGAATGCCTCTCTGCAGAAGTACTGTGAGAGGGTAAGTATCAAATAATTTTTCTCCACCCCAGGCCGACCTCAGGCCAATGGGTAAACCGAAGTTACGAACAGGACAATCCTAGATGGGATTAAGAAGAGGCTTGAGGAGGCAAAAGGAAGATGGATCGAGGAGTTATATGCAGTGTTGTGGGCATACAGGACGACAGTAAGGACCTCTACTGGGGAGACCCCATTCATGTTAGCATATGGATCAGAAGCAGTCATCCCCACCGAAGTCGAGTTTCCCACTCATAGGGTCCAAATGTACGACCCCCGGGGAAATACGGAAGAGAGGAGACTTGACTTGGACTTAATTGAGGAAAGAAGGGAGGATGCTGAGATAAGGCAGGCTTCCTACCAGCAGAGGACCGCAAGGTTTTACAATCAGAGGGTGAAACAGAGGCCTATCGCAGTAGGAGACTTGGTTCTCAAAAAGACTTGGCAAAAACCCAATAAACTCCATCCTAATTGGCACGGCCCCTATAGGGTCACCGACAAAGTTGTCCCTGGGACCTATAGACTAGAAAACCTAGAAGGGGAACCTTTTTCCAACCCCTGGAACGCAGATCATTTGAAGAAATACTACCAATAGTGTTGTAAGGTCTTGATAGACCATAGTTGTAATAGGAGTTGCTCCAACAGGACACTTTGGAAAATTAATGAAAAATATGATTGGCCTCACCCTACAGTTATCAGTTCCAGTATGCATGGAAACATCTACAAAAAATCATTAATTTGGCTACTTGAACCCTCAACTATAATGAGGACCAGTGGAGGGGACGACCCCACCACTGTTCTCAAAAAAGACGAGGGTAGACTTTATTTAAAACCATTAAGTTGGTAAGTTGAACCCTCGGCTATAATGAGGACCAGTGGAGGGGACGAACCCACCACTGTTCTAAAAAAAGACAAGGGTAGATTAAATTGGGTAACTTGAACCCTCGGCTATAATGAGGACCAGTGGAGGGGATGACCCCACCACTGTTCTCAAAAAAGACGAGGGTAGACTTTATTTAAAACCATTAAGTTGGTAAGTTGAACCCTCGGCTATAATGAGGACCAGTGGAGGGGACGACCCCATCACTGTTCTCAAGAAAGACGAGGGTAGACTTTATTTAAAACCATTAAGTTAGTAAGTTGAACCCTCGGCTATAATGAGGACCAGTGGAGGGGACGACCCCACCACTGTTCTCAAGAAAGACGAGGGTAGACTTTATTTAAAACCATTAAGTTGGTAAGTTGAACCCTCGGCTATAATGAGGACCAGTGGAGGGGACGACCCCACCACTGTTCTCAAAAAAGACGAGGGTAGACTTTATTTAAAACCATTAAGTTGGTAAGTTGAACCCTCGGCTATAATGAGGACCAGTGGAGGGGACGACCCCACCACTGTTCTCAAAAAAGACGAGGGTAGATTAAATTGGGTAACTTGAACCCTCGGCTATAATGAGGACCAGTGGAGGGGACAACCCCACCACTGTTCTCAAAAAAGACGAGGGTGGACTTTATTTAAAAACCATTTGGGTTATTATGATCCTCGACTATGATGAGACCATATGAGGGGACGACCCCACATTGGTCCTCAAAAAAGACGAGGGAGGGGTTAGTAGCATCAACAGAGCAAATCAACAAGAAGCAAACCATAAAAGAATTAAATATGGAAGACAACAATTATGGAAGGGAAGAGACAATGGTATTAATAAAACATAAAATATCAAGTGTTTTACAAGGCCTTTGAACAAAAATACACTTGAAGGGTATGGGCTACAGGCAGCCACCCTATGGGACGACATCAGAGGGCAGGGCCTCAACATCTATGGGAGTGGTCTCCTCAGTTACCAGAACTGGATGATCTTCAGATGTACCGACCCCCTCGATTTGGACTTGGGACTCCACTTGGTTGAGGGCCTCGGCAATTAGGGGGTCATCCAGTTGAACACCCTCCAGTGAAGGACGAACAGAGGAGACGGCATCGCCGAATTTGAGGACGACCCATCGGCAGGACGTCCTGATCCCCCTTTCCAGATACTTAAGGCCGAAGCCCTGAAATTCATCTTAAGTCTTATAAGCCTCAACAGCATCGGCCTCAGCTTTCTTGATGGCTGCTTCCAGATCAGTCTTGTGCTTGATTTCCATGTTCAGTAAAGCCTCATCCCTATCCTTGATGATCAAGTCCTTAGCTTGCAGGTCGGTATCGTGCTGCCTCATCAGCTCATCTAAGACCCTAGCATGCTCGGTCCTAGCACTCTCAAGCTCAGCCCTCGCAGTATTAAGCTCAGTATTCGCAGTATCAAGCTCTGTCTGCAACTCAGCCTCATGCTGGATAGCCCTTTCGGCCTCATGGAACTTCATCTGATTCTCGGCCATCCATTTGGTGGCTGAGGTGAGGGCAGAAACAGACTGCACGAAAAATAAGTAAAGAGTATAAAGAGGGGCCGAGGTAACAGTTAGTGAAAGAATGAAATTAAAGAGGTGGGTCAAGACCAATACCTGAGCAAGGGAGTGAAGATCATAGTCGTACACTTTAGCAGGAGGCATCTTTGCTAAGAACTCGAAGTCAGAGGCCGACGGTGCAGAGAACATCGAGGCCTTGGAAGCCCGCAAGTTCGTGATCAGTGACGAGGGGTCGGCCCTCAGATGGGCCAGATTTTGAGACCAGAAGGCCCCCATACTGGACGAAGAGGTCGTCCCCTCAGAGGCGTCGACTCTAGCCCTCGTCCGAGAATCAGGCCGAGGCTCAACTGGGCCCTCAGGCTCCTTCCTTTTGTTACTATCAGTGGTCGGCTCCACCACTGTCGGCCCAGCGGCCTTTGTCTTCCTCGGAGCCTGCTGAGGCTCCTTCCCCTTCTTCTTGGCCAATCCAGACAGTAAGCTGGGAGCTGTCATTTCCCAAATATAGTCTGGTGTACCTGCAGGACGATCTGATAAGAGGACGACATGTCAGAAAAGTTCAGAGATAAAGAGAGAACACTTCAAAAATAAGTAAAGAAGGGAAAATGTTCAGTATAACTCACATAGTTCTGTCAGAGGGCCGACCCTCAGACCAGCTTCTTTAAGGAATCGAGGGGTCATCAAGTCTTCGAATTTTGCAAGCTCACCCTCTCGCCCTCGTCCTATCAGATAATCTACAATATCCTTCTCCTCCAGACTAAGTCCAGGGTCTGACCTGGCCTTCATGGAGGGGTTAGACCACTTCCTGGGGACCCTCGGACTATCGGCAATGGGCTCCCACTCCCCAGAGATAAAGAAAAACCTCTTCTTCCAATCATGGTTGGAAGTTTGTGCCACATGGAGGAGTTTCTTCTCAGACCTCCTTGCCCCCAGGTGATAATATCCAGGCTGCTTGGACGAGGAGGTGATGTTGTAGCAGCCCAGAAATAGGTCAGCCGAGGGCTCGTCGGTAAAGGCATTCTTCCACAAGGAAATATAACCCAAGATCGTCCTCCAAGAGTTGGGAGGAAGTTGAGAGGGGGAAACGCCGAGGGCAACCAGAATGTCTGCAATGGCACGGTGCAGAGGGAGCCTGACTCCAACCTTGAACATCTGTTCGTAGACTGCAACCTCTCCCTCTTGGCAATCGAAGACCCTCTCAGCCTCAGAGGGAACCCTCATAGTCACCCCGGAGGGCACTCTATAAATATGCCTCCATATCAGGAGATCTCGATCACTAACGGAGGAGATAAAGGACGAGGCGTGGGAGGTATCAGCCTCATCATCTGTATCATCGTCCTCGTCCTCAGATCTCTCCCCCTCATCACCTGCAGGAGGACCCTGAGGAAAAGCCACTTGGAAGGCATTGGGGGACAGGGTTGTCACAGGGACAGCCTCAGAGGGGGCCGTACCCTCGGCCTCTCGGCCTGAGCTAAGGTCAGGTGTGTCCCTTCTACCAAAAGTTCCAGCACCAGTTGGTGAGGAGACTCTCTCGTCCATCTCACTTGGGTTCGGTGTCTCACCAGGACGAGGTGATGACCCACAAGACTCAGAAGGTTCAGATGGTCTTATGGTGGCAAGAGGAATGGGAAAGATGGGTCGTACCCAATTAGGGTCGGCCCCTCGTCTCCTCTCTTTCTCTTCCTCTATTCGTCTGATTTCGGTAAAGAGCTTCTCTCTCAAGGACGGGAACTCAGATACTAAGCTGTAAAGCCTCCTAAGCATTAAGGGGAAGACTCCACACTTAGAGAAATTACACTAGACTTGGCTAATTCAGCTACAAACAAGTGGGGAATTGACCAGGTTTGACTTTTGGATTAAACAAAAGAACTCAAAGGTTTTCGTCAAGAACATTCAAGAACCTTTAACCGGAGAAGGCACCAGAAAAAGCTATGGGGAACTCGAAGAAAATGCAACCCTATGGCCCTAAAAAACAAACAAAATTGAAGACAAAGGAAAGCTCTTAATGAAGGAGAATACCTGATAACGACGGTGAGTAACGCTGCTGAGACCTGACGAAACGAAGGCTGCAAGTGGCAAAGCTTACTGGTTCTAGAGAGAGAATAGACTTGGGCGTGAAGAAGAAGAAGTTGGGGAGAGAGTTTAAAAAACCCTTAAATACCCTGGTCATAAATGGGCACATTTGCCAAGAAGGGTATAATTAGGGCACAAAGCCCCATGCAAGTGTGCAGCCGCCTTGCCTTGGAAACTTGAATAGCAATGAGTACCTGCCCATGTGTCACTCACCTAACTGATCATACACTCATCTCAATTTCAACATTATCCCTCAGCCATCTCAATGGTACCTATGGCTAAGGGCTGGGGGGTGATTGATATACCCGTTTATATCCTTGGCTTGGCTGAAGATTATGTCCAAAACGGACGACCCTACGAGGGGCCGACCCTTCACCAGGCCCAGACGACCCTACGAGCGGCCGACCCTCCACCAGGCTCCAGACGACCCTACGAGGTGCCGACCCTCCACCAGGCTCCAGACGACCCTACGAGGGGCCGACCCTTCCCCAGGCTCTAGACGACCCTACCAGGGTACGACAGTACGAGGCCAGAATCAAGCCAGACTCACTACCGGAAGAAACTTTGCCATCGGCCTCGTCTCATAGGCCGAGGGTGACATCATCACAACGCGTGGTTTGGGAGACGCGTGGAACAGTGCGCGTGAGGCTCACATGGCACGTGGCAGACCGTTATAAAAAAATCACACCCTCACGTGAGGGAATATTAAGTCATCATTTGGCATCTACAGGTGTCAACAGGGGGTTGGCTGGATCATCATTCACATGCACTATGCATACTTGGGGGGTACACTACACCCCCCAAGACCTATATATACTTGTCACCTACAACCCTACAAAGGGATCAGATTATTGCAGCCCTAGTAAAAACTCTGCTTGTACACACAGTAGAGAGAGAGAGAGAGAGAGAGAGAGAGAGAGAGCTTGTGTGCATTGTATCCAAGGCTATTAGTGCCCATACTTAGTGGATCACACACTCACAGTGGATGTAGGCCAAATTGGCTGAACCACTATACATCATTGTCTTATTTCCTCTTATACTCATCCCCTTCTACACACTCACATACTTATACACTTATACATCTCTATGGATGCCATGGCTACTACTGTTTGAGCTCATTATCACTTGTCCGGTGGTGCTAAATATAAGCATCATCACTAATTATTAGGTTGAAACCAAGATTTGGGAGTTTTCCTTTGTGCATCGTAAAAACAATTACAGTTCCCCCAAAAATTCTCCTTCAAGAGGGGTGTGATTATTATCACATAATAGCATAAATTCCTTCTACTTTTGATTTATTTGGGGAGAACCATCATGGGATCCTCCTTAAGACTTTTAAGGAGAGATAATTGTTGATGAACAAATGGTTGACATTATAGACCCCATCAACAAGGAGCCCCGTGTTAGAGCTTAATTACTTTTTTTTTCTTATTCTCATTTCCTATACTTTTCTTTAATCTTTTTAATGGATTGTAGGGATTTTGTCACTCTCCTTTTGTTGTTCATCATTTATATTATATTTTGTGTTATATGCATATCACCACTCCTTCGTAATCAGTCGCCTTAGTGTTATTTTGACTTGTTATTTATCTTTTAGTCTTTTTCTACAGTGAGTTCCTCAATGTTAGTCTTGGTCGAGAATCAAGATGATCTTGACTTCATCTCGATAGAATATGTCCAGGTTGTCTTTCACAATCGATCGCCAAGCATTTTAAGGTGGTTGTTCGGTGAATGTTAGTCATGCTAGGAGACATTCTAAGTACCATTTCGAGATTTAATACATACTTGGTATGCATGATTTTTCTATAAACTAAGAATGATGCCCTTTAGCGAGAAGTTTAAAATATTCTTGTTGACTTGGATGAATTGCAGCAGTTCAATAGGGGTTTGAATAGAAGGTACAATAATTTACTATTGTAGTTTCGCAAAGGTCATTGGCAATTGTGATTGGAAAACTATGACGAGGGAATGCTTGATTCCCCTAACCATACACATGGTTGGTTGGATTCACAATGTATCCAAAAAATTCCTAAGGATTCCAAACTTTGTACTGGTATGTTGTAGGTAATCCTTTATAACGATAATCGCTTTTCGTTATCATCATTCGACATAAGATGATGTTTTGCCTATGCAGCTGATGTGGGAGGATGTGATAAGTATGATATTAAAATTGATGATTTTCCACATCACTAATCATATTTAGGATCTTCATACAGAGTATTGCAATTTTTGTTTATTAAACCTCTTTTGTGAAGGAAAAATGTCACCGTTACTAGTTTTGAACGATAAATTTAAGTTTCGTCTACTGGTGCATTTTATTTGGGCATTTCACTACCCTTATATATATGTTCGGGTCATATTCTTACCATTTAGGCGGTGTATTTATATGCATACTTAGGCCAATCAATAGTTAGTGAAATGTACTTATTTATTATGTTCCCCTACCAAAGGGTTAATGCCGACTAACTTGTCGGGTTCATTTGTGCCCAGGGAACATCTATAGTTATTTTCATATTGCCTGAGATCTACAAACCATGTCATAATTTAGTAATAAAAATTTGTCATATCAAAACTTGGTATTTAAATAAATATTCCTGGAGGTAACCAATTAATTGTTTACCATTTAAAACAATTTCAAAATTTAACTGTACATAAATGATCTCCAATTAAACTAGATAAGCTAAACTAAGTTAAAGATTTGGAGAATAACTGGATCAAAATTAAAACTTCTTTCAACTTAATTGGATTCAATGCTCGATGGATCTTGGTTCCCTCCGATTTTTCATATGGTAGACATTGTTAAGTTTAGCTCCATTGAGGCCCAAAGTTCTATCGGAAGGGTTTTTTATGCAACCAACTATCTTCATGAGAAACAAATCGTAAATTTGAACTCCTTTGGCTTTATGTGATGGTTGTATTTCTCAGTATGGTGTATTGATACGAGGACAATATGATTAGTTTATGTTATCTATTCTCTTTAATGAGATCCATCTCTAATATAATTCTCGAATCATTCATTCCCTATTATACCATGAAAATCTTCATGGTCCGGATATCGGTTTTAAGGGGGTCACTTCTTTAATTCCATTGTCTAGGGAAAAGAGAATTTACGCTGTTGATGTCCTTGGGCTTGTTTAATATAACCAAAGGAATTATGGGAGCACCTCCACCCACACGCCCATATCCTTTTAGATTATCTAATAGATCCATCTAGAACCATTTTTAAGCCTTAAATTCTCAATTGATTTATGGGTAGACTACCGAGTTGTATTAATTTCGCATTCCATGGTCATTAAAGAATTCTTGGAATGGTTGGCTCTCAAATTGGGCATCTTTTTTTCATTATGATGACCTTGGGATCCCAAACCAGATAATGATGCTTCTTTATATGAACCTTATTATGTCAGATAATCTGATATTAGTTCGTGGCACGAATTTTATCCATTTAGTGAAATAGTTTATGAAAAATAATATATATTTATAATCCACACTAGGCGAATGGACAATGGTTAGTTAATGGGTTGAGGTCTCTAACTGACTGGTGAAATGGGGAGAAATTTTGACATTTCTCATACTTCTGCACATATTTGATAGCATATTTTTGCACATATGGGCACCACTTCCCTTCCTTGATTTTTTATAATGTAGTTACCTTCCTCCAACGTACCTACCATAAATCCTTTCATGGCTCTCATATAATACCTCTTCAACTATGATCAAAATCATGCATTGGAGATAGGGGGAATGTGAAAGGTCGTCGGTATAACTTTTCTTCTAAAGACAGGCAAAAATGATAACTTTAACCCTAATCTTATGTGTTTCGTTCTTGTAATATGGTAGCATGTCATCCTTTAAGCACTTAGATATGGGGTCCATCTAGATAACGGCCTCATGGTAATAAAATTTATGATATTATTCTCTTCCAATATGCATGGCTATTCAAAGCACTTGACCATAACGGTTCGTTTAACTATGAATTCAACTATTAAGGCTAAAGACTCCAAAGCATCTGCATTGATATTATTCCCTATGGAGAATGAATAAATATGCATGTTTAGAAATTGAGCGACCATATCATGTGCCTTTTTCAGGCAGGATAACATACATTTTTGCTTGTGTAATGCCCTCCTCCTATTTAGTTGGGATCCGGGATTCACAAAACACTTTTAAAATGAGTGGATGTTAAGAAATAAACCTCTTTAATACCTATGAGCAATGCTTCATACTCTTCCTAATTAATACATGTCGCAAAACCGAGTTGTATGTCCTATTCTATAACTACTCCATCGAGATTGACTATCACGATAATTATTATTGATCCATTGGAGTTGGACGCTTCATAGACAAATAATTTTCAAACATTTGGCTCTTCTAGTCATTGCTCATTGATTTAGATATTAATTGATTCTCTATAATTTTTTATGGTTGTCTCGAGATGCAGTTCATTAAGCATAAATGTGTTAACAAAATATTTTAGAAACTATCTTTTGATTGTTGTCTTAGATTGATGGTGGATGTTAAATCTATCTTATTATACCTAGCATTTGGACTTACGTCCAAACATATCATCTTTTTAAATACTGACCTTCTATGGCGAAGTGGTGATAACTATAATGGGTTTGTCTTCGAGCTAGTTTTTATGATTCTGCAATGCGACCATTAGTGAGTAAAATAACTTATAAACATGAGGTAACTTTGTTAGGCATAAATAAATCAATTTTTGATGTAGGAAATCTAGGTTTGCCCCTTACCTTTTTCGCGGACTAACATTAAACTAGTAATATGATCTAATATATACAAATAGATGTATCTCATCCTCTTTTAGGTACCATAGGACATCCAAAGTGCCTAAGTAACTTTTAATCCAGTCCAGCGTTGTTGTGAATTAGTCATTCCATATTTTTTTTTCTTTTCTTCCTTACCACTTGGAAGATTGGTCGACATCACTCTGAGGACTAGAAATGAAATGATTGAGGGTCGCGATAATTATTGTATGATTTTAAAATTCTCCTAACATGAATTGTTGTTAAATTAGTTGTAAGAACTCAATCTAGTAGGGGTTGGCCTCAAATTCTTTTTGGATGACCATATATTTAAGGAGTTTTCCAGATTATACCCCAAATGAGAATTTGGCTATGTTGAGAATCATATGATAATGGCATAGGAATTCCAAGTTTTTTTAAGGCTACACATGAGCCCACACTTTCTCATTGTCTTGACTAACATGTCATCTATATTTCTCTCTATTGTATTGCCCAATTGATCTTTAAACATATTTTTTACAAGTCACTAAGAGGTTGTGCCTTCATTCGTCAAGCCAGAATGCATCATAGTGTAATGGTATAGGCCAAGCAAGTTAAGAAATGAGGTATTCTCTTCATCTAGTCCAAATAATGGGATTTTGTGGTATTGAAAATAGGCATGTAAGAAACTCATTCGCTAATGTCTTATTGTGGTATAAATTAGACGGTGAATATTTATAAGGGGATAATTTTTCTTAGGGAAATACTTGTTCAAATTGGTGAAGTCAACATAAACCCACCATTTCCCATTATTTTTTCACCACCACAGGGTTGAATAACCAGTCTAGTCATTAAACTTCTTTATTGAACTTAAAATAAGGGGATTTTGTGAAAGTGTGTACACTCAACTAGACCCAGGGGGGATAAATGGGTTTCTCTTTAGAAAATATCCAATTTTAAATTTCCTTATCATGTTTAGCAATCCTAGTTAAACATGCGACTCGGTGAGATATTGAAACTACTAGATCTATAAAGAACACTTCAATTAGGTGATCGAAGTTAAATATCTATGAATAATTATATGCAACCCCTAAGTTCAATTTCAATGGATCTAAGTGAGATTTAAGTTCCCTAAGTTCAATTTCAACGGATCTTCATATATCTAAGCATTATTTGAGTAATGTATGTAGTAGAAAGTGATAAAGAATATAAGAATACAAAAATAATACACAAGATATATTTATGAGGAACAAACCCCGCCTATGGATAAAAAAACCTCGATGCATCATCATCTCCTATTCTACTTGAAAAGATTTTATGCAATGCAAGAAGATACCTCTCTCTTATTCCATAACAAGAATTTATGAGATGAACATGAAACTGTCCCTTATTGACGATGAGAAATCCACCTGAAACTCCATCGAGTGCATGAAGAAGTACATTTTATTCCTTAGAATCACATCATGGTTGAACTCCCCAGTATCACAAACACCTCTTTCAAATATGAGTTTTGATCTTGAATTCTTATTTGATTCTGTTAGAATGAATATATGCTATGTGGATTTAATCATAAAACACTCTGATTGATCGTAAAATTTTGATCAAGTATAAATCTAGGTTTTTAATCAATTGAGAATATAACAAGTGAATTTTTATATAGAAGAAATTAAGATTCTCTTAAACTCAAAATTACTCTCTTAGTATAGGACAAATAAAGATGAAGATGTGATATTTCAAATTGGAGGGAAAGGATTTTATTTATAGAAAATTTCCAAATTTTGGAAGCAATGTGCGAACGGTTTAAAAAGTCTTCGCACATAAGGTTTTTGTAAGTAAGCAAGACATGCCAAAAATTCGATTAGCGTACGCACAATCCAAAACCCATCCCTGCACATCGTTTAGGTAGAAAGGGAAGCATGCCTAAAACATATTGGGCGTGTGTACATGGTTAAAATAATTTCATGTGTATGGATGCGGGCATAAATTTTTTTTATCCATGCACACTTTATTTTTCAAAATATCGACCTTTCCCTGTAGTTTAAACACAAAACTTCTCGATATTAAAAGATCACTTGTTTTATTTCAAAAATGATTTTCAAAGTCAAATGAAAATACGTGTGTTTGTGTGTGCATAGCCTTAAACGTTTAAACTGATAACTAGTAAAAGGATATTCTTCAATGTAGTGACAATGGATGTGTTTGTTGTGAAAATATCGTATTTGATCTAAAATGTTCATCAATGTCTAATGAACAAGATTTTTTCTACCAACGTTTATATGAAATCAAGCATTTTGGCTTGATAATGCAGGACTCAAATTCTTCGACATTGAAATAATCCAACTAAAATAATGTGAATGGAACATACATTTTCAATCTCTCCATTCGTCTACTCCATGGAAAAAAAACTTCAAAACACCAAAACAAACAGATTATGACAAACAAAACTCTCCCCACATTAGTCATAACCATATAATGAGAGAAGAATATCTCATTGAAAATAACCAAAGTTGTGGCTTGAGTTGGGATGAAAGGCTATATCTTGTTGATACCTACAAGAGCATGAAAAAACACCAAACAATTATGTATGTATGTCAAAACAAAGAGTAATCCCCCCTGCTCAGGAATCCTCCGAATAATATCAATATGAACCATAAAGGGGGAAATATGCATGTGAAAAATATTTATCAATGAAACTCTGCCTAAATCATATGAATATCAGTATCAACACATATAAATGATGTAACCCCTAATAATATTCTACCCCTTTGTCAAATGATTCTCCCCTTTCATATAAACCAAAAGTAAACAAGAAAAGTATCTCCCCCTATGTTACAAATTTCTCCCCCTTTTTGACACGAAAGAGTAAAAGAGAAAAGGAAAGGACATAGATAACGGGTATATAGAAGGGTAAAACAAAACAATCAAAATGACAAGATAACTAGAAAGAATAAAAGTCGGAGATCATGTGATAAATAAATGCTAAACATGAGAAACATGGGAAAAACATGGGAATAACAACCATTAAAGATACTAACATGGTATGATCAAGCTATAACATCATGATCAATGAAAAAAATCATGTGAAGTAAGATGTATATAGAGTGAATCTCAATTAAACTATAATATAGTGAGATAAATCTAATCATATGAACAAGTAAAGAAAAAGAAAATACCACGGAGAGCCTAAATTCTTAATGTGTATGTGTGATTTTTGTGGTTCGTGATTTGTAAAAGTTGAAAAAGGTTATGATATTTTTTTTAAATCATGAGAGAATAAATGGCTGGGCTAAAAAATTGGAATGTATTATGCTACAATTAAAAAATGTAAATAGTGTCCTATCTTTGTTTTTTAGATGAAGTTATCACTTGTAAAACAATGTGAACAATATCAAAGATTTTCACCCATCCAAAATTGAGTAACATCAAAGAAATGGAACAAAATGTTTTAACAAAAAGTTGTTTATTGAGGAGGAAAAGGTTATTTGAAAATTATTTTAAAATGGTGTTGTAGAATTTACTTGATTCTAAGCTTTGACTATTTTGTTCTATAATTTATATTTCTTAATTAAACTTAAGTTTGGAAATTCTCTCAATGGTGTTAATTTACTTTGTTTTTTCACATATGATATATGATCATATGTTCTTATTTAACCATATCACTATGTTATCATCCTTTTATGGACAATCTTTCCTTGGATATAAACATTAGACATAAATAAAAATTTAGAAAGTGTGCTAAAATTTCCTATGTTTCTACTTATCAAATCTTGTCTTGGAGTTGTTCTCATTTACTAGAAATATGCGCGTGTCTCCTTGTAAAAGCATCTATGAGCTAGGATTTAAATTTTATAATATCTCAACTGGTTACATATCGACTCGTGTTTATTATAATCATATGCTCTATGTTGTGATTATTTTGGTATTATGTACATCTTTGGTATCTACTAAACATCTTAATGATGGTTTTCATTTATCTAGCTTGCTACATCAGTATTTTGATCCTTTATGCATGTATATTATATGCCATAAATTAATATACCATATAACTTTGATCTCCTTATGATTATTGTAATAAATAATACTCTTTATACTTTAGCTTTTTTATCTCAACTAGTGTGTTGCATACTTTCTAATGTTCTTTTTAATTTATTTTCTTAATTTTTTCATCTTTTCCTTAGTCAATTCCATGACAAAAGTGGAGAGAAGTTTTCTAAAAAGGAATAAGTTATGATCAAGAGGGAGCATTAATTTGTGATAAATGAGAGATAACTATATATTAAAGGGAGATAAACTTGTGTTCTTAGGTTATACTCTTATATTGTACTTCTTTGGGGGAGAAAGTTTTATGATAACATATTGGAGAAAGTTTAGTAAGGGGATTATATTTAGCTCTTTGTTATTTAATGAAATATTAACATTGCCACATCTTATATTTCACATTATTACTTTCGTTTTCACTATATTTTAATTGCACATTGGTATTTTGATATGTTTACTAGTGTCTAATGAGAAAAAAATATAAATGTTCTTTGAAGGTTGATTGAGCATTTTAAAATTCTTAATCAAATTTTTTCTATCTTAAATAAAATTCTCAATCAAATGTTTTTTTATCTCAAATAAAATGCTCAATCAAATATTTTTTTTATCTCAATCAAATGTTCTTTGAAAGTTGATTGAGCATTTTAAAATGACACAAATTTTATTTGAAGGTTGATTGATCATATTTTAATATGCTCAAACAAATACAAATGTTTTTTTTTACCGCAACCAATGTTCTTTGTGTCATTTGATTCTTGTAAATATTATTTCTATCTTTTGTGTCATTGTTCGGGCAAGTCATGTCATAGGTGATAGATTTCATTCATTTGCTTGTAATATTTTGTTTTGCCTATTTTGTCATAGAATAGACCAATAGGGGATTATAGGAGCATATGTATGCTGACATGCCCTCGAATTTTGTATTGTCTTATTTCATTGCTAGAACTAACTTTTAGTCTTAGTACAAGAGGTCTCCGCAATGCTTCACATTCATGATTTCAATACTGCAGTTCACCAAATCCTTATCACGGTAGTTTTCGAGGGTAAGGCATATTTTTTTTTTATTTTTAGGGTGAAGGTAAAAGTGACTTAATATACTTAAATTCATCCCATTGGTTAAATATTTTTTTAAATTAAAAATTGTGTCAAATTAATTTTGTGGTTTTCGAGGTTGCCAAATACATGATGCAATATATTCTTCCTATATAAAACTTATCTTTGAAACCCATCTTTTGCATTTATAACTTACTTGGTTATAGGTTGGACAAGAAAATTTTGAGTTTTGTGAAATTGTGCAAAATTAAAAAACTCGATTTCCTGATGTGTCCTTACTCGTTGGTCCTTCGTGTCAATGAATCATGTCCTCGCATCCGCAAATCCTTTTTGTCAATATTTTCAACCTTTGGAATCCTTCGTATGAAAAAATTAGATAATAGATCAACCTTGTTCAATAACTATTTGCGGACCTCTCATGTCTGCAAAAAGGTTTTTGTATCAGCGAATGACCCATGAACCTTCGAAGATTTTTATACTTTTGAGATATTTTCGTAAGATCTCCTTGGATATTATTCCAAGACATAATCAAAGTTGGACGATCAAAATATATTGCTACTTAACCTTTGATGAGTATCACTTTAGTTTTATCATACACTTGAGTATCATTATTGGATATTAAACTTTAGGGTTGGCCATTGCTCCATTAGACAGAAAAGATGAAAATAAAAATACTGAGAAAAAATATTTCCAGCTTTTAAGAGCAAAAATACTATTCTTCCTCCTTGTGTTCTTCAAGATTTTTTTTATTCATTCTTGAATCTGGAAAGTAAGAATTTTACACTCAAGATAGTTTTAACAAAAATAATTTCCAAAATATGTTCTTGAGTATAGTCTTCTTTCAAGCTTGAAAAACATTACGTGAGACCTTTGAGATATGCCCAAATATTTTTTACACCATCAACAAATAGGATATCCTTACATATTTAGGTATTAATCATTTGATTTTCGTGATTATGATTTACTTGGAGAAAGGTTCATCTTCGACTTTAAAAGAAGACTTATTAGAAGATTCAAACATGGCATTGTTAATAAGGTTGACATCCACATTGTGCTAAGTGTTCAAAAGGGAGATTCATTTAGCTGTGAAGGTTATGTATTATTGATTCTAGGATAGGTTCAATTTTTTAAGTCATTCGTACCATCTTATTATACTTTACCTATACCGGTGCAAGGTGTCTCTTTGGTGTGAAGATTTTTCTCATTATGAGTTTTTCCTCATATAAATCCTTATCTTCAGTGTATAATTTATTATACTCTATTTTAATTTCTTTATATGTATAATGACTGTATGTTAACTAAATAATAACTTTTATAAATCAAAATTTTATCGCTTAAAATTAGGATTAACTTTAACTCGAATTTGGATTAAAATAAAATAATTCTTTTTAATTAGAAACAATTTTAATTGGGTAGCTATCGTTGAATTTCGCACGCTCTAAAAAACCATGTCATACAATAATAGAATTAAGGCAACTGTAAAATTGTAGAGTTGACTCCATGAGCTGATCTCAAATACCAAATGTAGGCTAAAATAACCATGTGTTGGACAATAATAATATGGATCCACGCTGCCACTTGTTTATCATGATGCCCACTTTTATCCCATCGTCTCCATCAGGATGCAATTATCGTTCTCAACTAAATCTTTTTATGAGCCATGACAAGTCATGGAGAACCTCACCGGTAACCTTCTCTATCTGGTGTCTTCCCTATTGTAGAATATTAAGAGAAGCATGTCCATCACTAATTAAAGTGATGAGATATACACGAACCAAAAAAAAACTATAAATGGTAATAATAAATTCAATATTAAAGAATTAATGTAAAAATGCATGGTAAAAAACATCTTAATTACATATATACTTAAATTTACCTGTATGTAACAATCCGTGATTTTGGAGACTGAGAAATTAAATTTTGGGGAAAATAAAATTTAATTAAATTGGAGAATTTTAAAATTTGGGAATTGAGGTTCAAAAATAGAGAACAATTCAAAGTATTCCGGATAATGATTTTGAGGGTACCATCGATCCCGGAAGGGTCGAGAAAGTCAAAATGGCTATCATTGGGTTTTATTTCGGCTCTGAAATGTTTTTTAAGTGAGTTTGACTCGAATTGGAGTAAACAAGACATTTAAAGTGTGTATTAACATTTAAAATTGGGTTTAATGTTTTAAGGGATTTAAGAGGCTTACGGATCAAGTCTTCTTATTTGAGAGAAAGAGATAAAAATCCATAGAGGGAGAAAGAAGAAGGAAACAAGAGGAAAAGAAGAGAGAGAGGAAGAAAAGATTGGAGATTCCGACCCAAACACGACATTGAGGACGATCCAGCCTCTACAAAATTGAGGCAAGTGTTTAATCTTGCTAAATAAGTCATTTTTGTATTTCATTTCATAATTTGTGGGTTAAAGCAATGGATTTTGGGTATTAATATCAAAACCTAAATTTTTGGGTTTAATCTTGAAATCTATGTTTAAAGAATGGGTTTAATGGTGCAGAAATGGTTGGGATCAACTTTGGGTTGATTTCTTGGCTTAGAATCATGTTATGATGAAGGATTAAGGGTTAGAAGTGAAATTTAAGGGTTTGAAATTCGTGGGTTCAATGAAGAAGAAGAACCCTTCAAATTCTATAGACCCGAATCGATCTACCCCTTAAGCAAATTGATTCGGCTTAGGCAAATTAGCAGGTCTGCATTGACCGAAACGATTCGGACCCAAGGCAAATCGATTCGGCCTGAGACAGAAGCCCAGGTCTTTGGACCCGACCCGATTCGCCTTGGAGGCCAAATTGATTCGTTGGGCCGAATCGATTCGGAATAGGGTCGAATCGATTCAGAAATAGGGCATTTTGAGGAATTTTCTCTAGAATGATTTATAACCCTTTTTGGTTGGGTTTATTGATTTGGGAGATCATTATATGATGTAAGAGATATGTTTTGGAGACACATAAGGTGTTTCTCACATATTATGATTTTGGGGACTTCTTGGAACAATTTGGGAAAAATATATCCATGTATGCATTGGAGTTGTGTATAGAGATTGTGTGGAAACCTCATTGGGGTTAAAAATGCTAATCATAGATCAAAAGTAAGTATAGATATTATGGGAGGATAAGAACTCTTAGAGAGAGTTATGAGGGTATGTTGTGAAATTCTAGGCCGACATTTATATCGAATCCTTATAGAGATAGGATATTATTAAGATACAATTTGGGGCCCAATGAAAGAGAATGGTCGCATATCCCCAATAATGATAAATTTAAGGAATAAATCAGAGAGACTTTAGACTAGGGTATTCATAAGAGTGATTGAATCTTAGTCAAAATCGAGAGCGATGGGATCATATTACCAACTAGAGTAGCGTGTGTAAATCTAGTCGGGGTAGTTGTTGTCTATCGGTGGGTGATTTACAACGGGTATTTTCCCTAAGTGATGGGATCATGAGATGAATTTAAGATTGAGCTTGAGGCTTATAGACTATTAGTTATGTGTATACCAATAGTCAAAATTATTACTAGATTCATTAATGTGCTCTCGGATATAGATGGGATGTATAGGGATGGTTTCATACACTAAACTTTGGGTGATAACCCTAATGTTGGATAGATACATATATTTTTGGGAGACTATTCATCATAAGAAAATTGGATTAATATCCTTCAAGTGAGGGATTGTATTCACATATCGAGGTAAATTAATTGTGTTGGGACGACGGCTAGTATATTGAGGATTATGTATACTTAATGCCGAGTTTATATATATCTTATACATATGAACGAGAGGTAGTGTGTATATATATATATATATATATATATATATATATATATGTGTGTGTGTGTGTGTGTGTGTGTGTGTGGATATGTGTGTGTGGATATGTGGATATACATCTGTATGGATATATTTATGTTGTGGATATACATGTTATGAATATCTAAACCGTATGTGATGGTTTAATCATATGATGGGATCATATTGATGTGTATATATTGTGCAAGTGAACGATATATATACTTATGTGGTTAAGCATACCCCGCTCATGCTATCATTGGGAAGTTTTCGCGTAGAGGGTGAGCATCCTGGCTCAAGGAGCAGGGTGTGGATATTCCCCAGGTCATAGTCGTCCATTGTGTTATTATGTGATATGCATTTCTTTTGGGGTGGGACGTGGCGCGTATGTCTCGTCTCATTGATCGGTTAGGAGCTATGACCGCTTCCCGGGACGTCGTGTGTGTGTGTGTTTAGCCCCGATGTCGGTGATATTGAGTCCGACCGTGGTACCCAGGATGGTATGTGAGTAATGCCCTGGAAGATGATAGCATGGTGCAGTTTATAGGCGATATATATAGCCGGTTATATTATGTGTATGGCCATTGTACATCATATATGGTATATACACTTGGCTATGGGAATGGAAGGTTGTATATATATATATGGTTAGAATAAATGCCTATATATATATTTATATATCCTATAGGTGAAAGGATATGGAATCTCTATGGAGTACATCTTGGATGATTAGGGTGTACTGGATTATTGGGGGTTAATGTATCGCATTTAAGGAATATTTCGGTTACATCATCCCAAGGATATTATTGGAGATTTTGGGTTGTTCTTACATGGTAATCTAAATTTAGTAGTTGTAATTGTAGAATTGTATGTATGGCATAATGGATCTCTAGGATTGACATTGTCAGGGAGTAGTATAACAGGGGGTTCCTTGTTTGAATTTCGCTTTGCGAGACTCCCCACGCACGAAGCATAGTGCAATGTTGAGATTAGAGAGAAGTTTTGTCATTAATAATCTATATGCATGTTATTTAGAAATTAAATCATATGATTCAACCCAAATGTATATGGGTAACGTATTAGGAATTATAGTTGATTAATTATAAACCCGGAGTCCATTAAGCCTAGTATGGCATATATGTTTGTAAAAATAATTAAGTGTGTTTAGAAAGAGTTGGATTATTGGGATATGATACGAAGGCAGATCTCATGGGTATAGGCTGTGCCTATGGTAAGCTAGGTTGTCCTTATAGGTGGGGTAACTTAACTAAGATTTAAGGACGCGAATAGGTGCGCGCCATTAGATGAGAGGTGAGTTCGGGTTTCACGAGAGTGCGATTCTATTTTAATTATGAAATAAGTGCATTGATATTTATTATGCACGGTTAACACACTTGCTAAATATTTTCACAACTCGGGCTCTCACCCGTTTACTTTTCTCTCCTGCATGTGTGTAATATATATATATATATATAGGGAGAGGTTCACAAGTGGACCAAAAGAATGGACTTTTTAATGGACTTAACAAAAAAGACTAATAAGTCTCGATTATTGTGTGCCGCTGGCGCGGACCCATTACACCAAGGAATTAAAATTAATGGGTTATTAGTCTTTTTTGTTAAGTCCATTAAAAAGTCCATTCTTTTGGTCCACTTGTGATCCTTCTCCTATATATATATATATATATATACTATTAAAGGTGTCCTACCGCATGAATGCCAGATGCCCTCTATCCAGAGTCTTGGGAGCCGTGACAGGTGAGGACTGTTGCGGGACTTAGATTGTAGTCACTTACTACTTCTTGAAAAATCTATCTTGGATTCAAGTTGTATATCGGGTTTATACCCGAGGGATATTTATAAATATTTATATTTATTCCATTTCAGTTATTGTATTGTCTGTGACCCGACAGCTTATTCGGGTTTATCTCTTTCTGGCATATTCATTTGTAGTTATTCATTTCATTTATCATAGTTCTTGTATGCATCTTTCTTTTCTTTGTTAGTAGCTTATAGCGTTGGTTTGTTGTCTATTCTATGTTTTATTTCATTTTTAACATCTCGCTTATATGATATCGGGTAGTTAGTCGTATATTTTAGTACTGCCAGTTGATGTTGAGACTAAGCCATCTGAAACTCCTGATTTAATGTAGTATAGGGCTGGCCAACCATTATTATTTTAAGCGGGGTGTTACAGATGGTATCAGATCATTAGGTTCTAGAGTCTTTAGGATCTGTGCGGGTTTTTTGCGTTCTTCCGTTAACGTTCTTGATATAAATCCCTACTATTAAGATTATTGTGTTCACAACGTTTATCTTCTTCTGTGAAGTGTATTCACTTGATCGACATTCTGATAACAATCTCTCTCGTTTCCGACGTCACCTAGATTATGTCTTCTAGGAAAGAATAAGATTAGAGATACAATACCCATAACAGATTTTGGGTAATCTTTGATTGGAGGTATTTGTTTTCCTCTCTTCAGGCGAAGATAAGAAAGAGAACTCAGTGGTTCAGGGTGTTCTATCGGTGGTTGAGTAAGAAAAGGAAATTTACTCTAATGGCGAATCTTGGACTTAGTAAGGTAAGTCTGATGAGAGGTATGTAGTGTAGTCCTTGGCAGGTTTAGATTGAGAAAATCATCAACCCTTGTTAGGAAGCCTTGTGATGCTGACTTCTACCGGTGGAAGGTAGGTGGCATTGACCAATTGTTAGGGTTATCGTCTTTATTTAAGAAGGGCGTAAGAAATTTGGAGACTCAGGTTCGTTGAGTAGGACTGAGGGAGTTTTCGGTAGTCGCAATCGCGTTTTGTCCTTCAAAATGGTTAGGAATGATTTTGAGGAAGATGTTTCTCTTGTGGAGAAATAGATTTAGGAATAATGATTGTCCTGGAAGAAGTTGAGGACTTTAAGTAAGGGTCCAAGGATGAAGTAAAGCAATTGGATTATGGAAGTATACGGTAGAATACCTTTCTTTGGGTTTAAGTCACGCTTTGTGCGATATTGGGAACGTCGCGCGTAAGGTATGATGAGTAGTAGCCGCTACACCGTTAGGGTGTATAAAATTTCCTTGGAGGAAGGAGTGAGTAAGTATGGCCTCTGTATGGCATCTTTTGAGATAATACACCTTCTCGTAAAGAGATAGTAGGGAGTTGTGTTATTGAGTTTCAGAAGTGAGGATAATTGGAGTTTGTTGAGTAGTGGTTATAAGACTATTGTCTTATGGATAGGTTCGGGTGTGTAATTGTAGTAATCTAATGAGAGGAGGACTTACCTTGTGGCAAATGCTTTGATGGAATGCAAGGGAATAGTATAGCTGAGAGGTTTAGAGTTTAGTGGATTTATTTTGAGCGGAGAATTTAGCTCATAAATGTTCTACTTTTGAGAACTAGGTATTTGTTAAAGTGTTGTATTGGTTGAGGCCTTGTGTCCTAAACATAACGTGTTTGTTTGGCGTGTCGAAAGACGCGGACTTTATTTATATTGTACTGCTGCATAGGCCTTCGGGAAATATCTAAAATATGAAAAAAAAATTATAAAACCTTAACCCTGGTTCAACTAATCTCAATCCCCGACCTAGCTACACAGTAGTGTATTGGGAGGGTTCCTTGTTTGGATTTCTCTTGCGAAACCTCCCCCGCATGAAGGTAGCTAGCGTCAGGAATTGAGGAGAGTTCAACCATGGGAAATTTCAAACTTCTATATATTTAATAGGTTGCTATAGATTATATTGCTGAGAGTTATATTATGATTTGAGGCTAATGGAGCTTGATTATAATTCTGCGAGTGGAGCTCGGGTACGGGGTGTATGGGCGCCCCGGGTAGTTAGTTTGATTTAAAAATCTATATGGATCGACATGAGAACTAGAAAGGATCGGCATAATGATCTTGAGGGTTGATGTAAGGACTAGATGAGATTGAGGTCCTAGGCATATCTTAAATTTCGCGGGCGATATTTTTGTAAGGGGGGAAGTATGTAACAACCCGTGATTTTGGAGACTGAGAAATTAAATTTTTGGGAAAATAAAATTTAATTAAATTGGAGAATTTCAAAATTTGGGAATTGAGGTCCAAAAATAGAGAACATTTTAAAGTATTCCGGATGATGATTTTGAGGGTACCATCGATCCCGGAAGCGTCGAGATAGTCAAAATAACTGTCATTGGGTTTTATTTCGGCTCCGAAATATTTTTTAAGTCAGTTTGACTCGAATTGGAGTAAACGAGTCATTTAAAGTGTGTATTAACATTTAAAATTGGGTTTAATGTTATAAGGGATTTAAGAGGCTTACGGATCAAGCCTTCTCATTTGAGAGAAAGAGAGAAAAAGCCATAGAGGGGTAAAGAAGAAGGAAAGAAGAAGAAAAGAAGAGAGAAAGGAAGAAAAGCTTGGAGATTCCGGCCCAAACACAACATTGAGGACGATCCAACCTCTACAAAATCGAGGCAAGTGTTTAATCTTGATAAATAAGTCATTTGTGCATTTCATTTCATAATTTGTGGGTTAAAGAAATGGATTTCGGGTATTAATATCAAAACCTAAATTTTTGGGTTTAATCTTGAAATCTATATTTAAAGAATGGGTTTAATGGTGTAGAAATGGTTGGGATCAACTTTGGTTTTATTTGTTGGCTTAGAATCATGTAGTGATGAAGGATTAGGGGTTAGAAGTGAAATTTTAGGATTTAAAATTCGTGGGTTCAATGAAGAAGAAGAACCCTTCAAATTCGGCAGACCCGAATCGATTCTCCTCTTAAGCGAATCGATTCAGCTTAGGCAAATTGGCAGCTTTGCATTGACCGAATCGATTCGGACCCAAGGCGAATCGATTCGGCCTGAGACAGAAGCCCAGGTCTTTGGACCCGAATCGATTCGCCTTGGAGGCCGAATCGATTCGGAATAGCGCCGAATCGATTCGAAAACAGGGCATTTTGAGGAATTTTCTCTAGAATGATTTCTAACCCTTTTTGGTTGGGTTTATTGATTTGGGAGATCATTATATGATGTAAGAGATATGTTTTGGAGACACATAAGGGTTTTCTCACATATTATGATTTTGGGGACTTCTTGGAACAATTTGGGAAAAATATATCCATGTATGCATTGGAGTTGTGTATAGAGATTGTGGGGAAACCTCATTGGGGTTGAAAATCCTAATTATAGATCAAAAGTAAGTATAGATATGATGGGAGGTTAAGAACTCTTAATGAGAGTTGTGATGGTATGTTGTGAAATTATAGGCCGACATTTATATCGAATCCTTATAAAGCTAGGATATTATTAAGATACAATTTGGGGCCCAATGAAAGAGAATGGTCGCAAATCCTCAATAATGATAAATTTAAGGAATAAATCAGAGAGGCGTTAGACTAGTGGATTCATAAGAGTGATTGAATCGTAGTCGAAATCGAGAGCGATGGGATCATATTTCCAACTAGAGTAGCGTGTGTAAATCTAGTCGGGGTAGTTGTTGTTTATCGGTGGGTGATTTACAACGGGTATTTTCCCTAAGTGATGGGATCATGCATGAATTTAAGATTGAGCTTGAGGCTTATAGATTATTAGTTATGTGTATACCAATAGTCAAAATTATTACTAGATTCATCAATGTGCTCTCGGATATAGATGGGATGTATAGTGATGGTTTCATACACTAAACTTTGGGTGATAACCCTAATGTTGGATATATACATATATTTTTGGGAGACTATTCATCATAGGAAAAATGGATGAATATGCTTCAAGTGAGGGATTGTATTCACATATCGAGGTAAATTAATTGTGTTGGGACGACGACTAGTATATTGAGGATTATGTATACTTAATGCCGAGTTTATATATATCTTATACATATGAACGAGAGGTAGTATATATATATGTGTGTGGATATGTGGATATATATCTATATAGATATTAATATATGGATATATTTATGTTGTGGATATACATGCTATGAATATCTAAACCGTATGTGATGGTTTAATCATATGATGGGATCATATGGATGTGTATATATTGTGCATGTGAAAGATATATATACTTATGTGGTTAAGCATACCCCGCTAATGCTATCATTGGGAAGTTTTCTCGCAGAGGGTGAGCATCCTGGCTCAAGAAGCAGGGTGTGGATATTCCCCAGGTCATAGTCGTCCATTGTGTTATTATGTGATATGCATTTCTTTTGGGGTGGGACGTGGTGGGTATGTCTCGTCTCATTGACCGGTTAGGAGCTATGACCGCTTCTAGGGACGTCGTGTGTGTGTTTGGACCCGATGTCGGTGATATTGAGTCCGACCGTGGTCCCCAGGATGGTATGTGAGTAATGCCTTGGAAGATGATAGCATGGTGCAGTTTATCGACTATATATATAGTCGGGTATATTATGTGCATGGCCATTGTACATTATATGTGGTATGTACACTTGGCTATGGGAATGGATGGTTGTATATATATATATGGTTAGAATAAATGCCTATATATATATTTACATATCCTATAGGTGAAAGGATATGGAATCTCTATGGAGTACATCTTGGATGATTAGGGTGTACTGGATTATTGGGGGTTGATGTATCGCATTTAAGGAATATTTCGATTACATCATCCCAAGGATATTATTGGAGATTTTGGGTTTTTCTTATATGGTAATCTAAATTTAGTAGTTGTAATTGTAGAATTGTATGTATGGCATAATGGATCTCTAGGATCGACATTGTCAGGGAGTAGTGTAACGGGGGAGTTCCTTGTTTGGATTTCGCTTTGCGAGACGACCCACGCACAAAACGTAATGCAATGTTAATATTGGAGAGAATTTTTGACATTAATAATCTGTATGCATGTTATTTAGAAATTAAATAATATGATTCAACCCAAATGTATATGGGTAACGTATTAAGAATTATAATTGATTAAATTATAAACAGGAATCCATTAAGCCTAGTATGGCATATATGTTTGTAAAAATAATTAAGTGTGTTTAGAAAGAGTTAGATTCTTGGGATATGATAGGAAGGCAGATCTCGTGGGTATAGGTTGTGCCTATGGTAAGTCAGGTTGTCCTTATTGGTGGGGTAACTTAACTAAGATTTCAGGACGCGAATCGGTGCGCGCCGTTAGATGAGAGGTGAGTTGGGGTTTCACGAGAGTGCGATTCCACTTTAATTATGAAATAAGTGCATTGATATTTATTATGCACGGTTAACACACTTGCTAAATATTTTCACAACTCGGGCTCTCACCCGTTTACTTTTCTCTCTTGCATGTGTGTGTATATATATATATATATATATATACTATTATATGTTTCCTACCGCATAGATGTCGAATGCCCTCTATCCAGAGTCTTGGGAGCCGTGACAGGTGCGGACTGTTGCGGGACTTAGATTGTAGTCGCTTCCTACTTCTTGATAAACTATGTACGATTCAAGTTGTATATCGGGTTTATACCTAAGGTATATTTATAAATGTTTATATTTATTCCATTTCAGTTATTGTATTGTCTGTGACCCGACAGCTTATTCGGGTTTATCTCTTTCTGGCATATTCATTTGTAGTTATTCATTTCGTTTATCATAGTTCTTGTATGCATCTTTATTTTCTTTGTTAGTTGCTTATAGCGTTGGTTTGTTGTCTGTTCTATGTTTTATTTAATTTTTAACATCTCGCTTATATGATATCGGGTAGTTAGTCATATATTTTAGTACTGCCAGTTGATGTTGAGACTGAACCATCTGAAACTCCTGATTTAATGTAGCATAGGGCTGGCCAGCCGTTATTATTTTAAGTGGGGTGTTACACTGTAGTGTCCATGTAAGGCCATTAATTTGATTAAACCATTTCACCCCATCCCATATCATCACCTATGATTGTAAACACTTGTTTAGCTTAGTATAGAGCTAGAATAATACGGTGCATGCCTAGTCAGATCTATTCCAGCTACCCACGTCTACTGTTGGGGCAAGCCAACTAATCAGATACTTCTATGAATAGAAATGGAGAATTATTGGTCTAACGTATACATAACAAATACCCTCAACCAACCACTTTAATAATTAGAGAAATTTATAATGTGATAAAATTATGAACCTAAATATATTTTGAAGTATAGTTAAATGATTATGATGATAATAATTTAATTATGAATGCGTCCTATTCTCCTTTAAGTGTATTCAATTTTTAGGGAATCGAAGATTAACACATTATAAAGACTCAGAAAAAACACAAAACAAGTCAAAAGATCATGAAGGACTAAGACTTGAAGAGGAACCATAATTAACCATATGAAGGAAATCAAGATCTCATCCCAAAACACCTACAATCAAGAGCAAGTTCAAGAATCTTCAAATAAAGAAGTTAAGCCTTAAATCAAGTACAAGAGCAAATGTATTCGCAAAAAAATTAAACCTTGAAGAAAGCCCAAGAGTACAAGTCATTGAATAATAGTAGTGAAGTATTAAAACAATCTAAATGTGATAAAAGACCACAAACGAAGCAAAAGTCTTCTCCAAAGTTCAACAAGAAAGCAAGACATGAAGAATATAAAATTGAGAGACTTAAGTTTCAATTGCAAGGTATCTCTATCAAATTATATTTATAATTTCTAAATAAAGAAACAAACTCATATAAAAAATGATTAACGTTAAACCTTCATAGAAAATGTTAAAGTCAAACAATATGTGCAATGTTTTTTTGTGTAATATAGAGTCAATTAAGGGATTCGCCTATGTCAATCCATTTGAAGTTGGATAGCTTCTCATGAAGTTGGTGTTGTATTTTAAGGCATGTAAAATATTTTATGTAATATTGTAAGGGGGATAAAGGCCTTAGGTTTGTATCTTAAGGCATATTAAATCCTTGTCGATTCAAAGTGGGTGTTCTTTATGAGGGAATTCTTGAGGACCACATCATTAACTGAAGGTCAATGGTGATATCTCAGGTCATCCACTATTAGGGCATCATAACAATCAAACAAAAAATACTCATATATATTTGATTAATAATTAACTCCCACAAGTCCTAATAACATCCATTTTCCTCCACCACATATGCACAAAGATCATTGCACACCTCATCTTAAACTCGAGGATATATTACAAGATAAATCTTTACTACCTAAAAAGAGGCTATTTTTTTAGAATGGTTATATGACCAAATTAGCCTCCTTAATAAGATATTACGATTATAACCTCTAATTAATTCCATTCACCACTATTCTCTCTCATACCCACTTCCTCAATCCCCATCATCAATTACTCTCATCCAACCTCTTATATCTCTCATGCTAACCATCTCTCTGTATGTCTCTATTTCTCTCTCTCTCTCTCCCTCTCTCATTAATTTGGTACCTCTTCATCTTCTCTCTAGCTATCTCCCCTTACGGAATTAAGAACATGGAAGATCAAATAATAAAAAACTCGTAATACACAAGTACACCCCATTAATTTTGAACCACTTGAAGAGACTCATAAATTTAGTGTCATTCCACATTCATTTATACTCATTTCAATATCCCCTCCAAATTCATGAACCCATCTTTATTGCATTCATCTTGACATATGTTCTAGCACCTCAAACTTGTAAAAAAAACTATTCTACATGATTGTTGTTTGTGATTAAAAGTTGTGTGTTTTGCAAGAGTTTGCAA
This sequence comes from Sambucus nigra, assembly GCA_949130495.1. Taxonomy (NCBI): domain Eukaryota; kingdom Viridiplantae; phylum Streptophyta; class Magnoliopsida; order Dipsacales; family Adoxaceae; genus Sambucus; species Sambucus nigra. Next base: position 78,703,320 of record OX422221.1, on the reverse strand, counting down.
CAAAATTTTAGAGTTACGATTTATAGGAACGCATTTGTTGTCTACACCTAAATCACAAGTTCAATGTCTTCAATTTTAGTTGATATGTTTTTTGGTGTATCTTTTGTAGGCTTTTCTTTGAATAAAGTAAATAGGACAATTGCAGTGCTAAGACCACAATTGCATATTAGTTATTTAATATTATTCATTTATGTACTTTTTTCTAAACATTTAGTTTTAAGATGTGAGACTTCAATATTGTTTGGTTTGATTGAGGGTTTAATAAATTTTATTTTTTAGATGAATTGGTTATTTGGCCTATTTATCTTTATCAAGTAATTGTTGCGATGTTCTCTCTATGTAAACTATTTATTTCATGGTTTATGTATGATTTTAGCTTACTATTAGCTTTATTAATGTACATAACTCATTTAATGAAATGCTTTAATGAAAGTAATACTCAAGTCCCCGATCTATATTTTATTTAAGAATGATTCTTTAATTACTCTCATAATTAGGTATGGTTCCAATTATTTAAAATAATAAGAGCCAGTGTATACAAAAAAATCATATATAAGATTAAAACCACATTGGTCTAGTATATAATTTGAACATAGTTCTAATTGAATTTGCTCACAACTTTATTACTAGTGTAAATTAATATTTGTAATAGTTTTATACTTCGGTTACCTCACTCACTGTGCATGTTTTTAGATTTAAGGTTTTAAGGATGGAATATCTAGGTTGATTTTATTTTTTAAACTCTATGTATCCATAGTGACTAGTTACAAATCAGTTTATAAATTAACAATATCACTTTAATAGTTTCTAAACATTGGGCATGCTGGTATTACGAATTAAATACATAAAATTTTGATTAATAATAATAAAATAAAACATTGTCTCATGGAGGTTTGTTTCTTATGTCATTTTCTTTTTTTGTCCACATATTTGAAAAACAAAATTCCTAGTAAATGGACTATCTTCTCATTCACAAAATAAGGTTAAGAACTTTATAGTGCTTTTCATTGATTTATCAAGATAAATGAAATCAAATTTTTTTAACAGAAAAAACCTTCTTTCTATTTTTTAGATATCCACTGTTATCATTCTAGTTTAAAGTTTTTACATTTGATTACATCTCTCCTGTATTGAACGGACTTTGTAAAAACTTGTTCTGGAGAAACTTTAAATATTTTTTATATCTCAAAAATACTTTGTGGTTTCACTTTGATTAGCCATACATCTTTTGACACTCCCTCAACCTCATATCCGAGGAAGTTAGAACTACAAATTGTGGATTTTTACTTATTACATTTTGGAAAAGAAATTTTTTTTCTTCAAACTTTAAGCAAGAAAGTTTTATCTTCAAACTTTAAAGATAAGAAATTTAATTTAGTGCAAACACGACATTATCAACTGAAGTTGACACTTGAGACGTGGCGAGTGGTTAGAGAGCGATTCATGCTTGTTCTTCTAGCTATGAGGAGGAAGAATTAACTTCTGGAGGTTGTGAATTATTAAGTCTTGGAAAGGTTCAAGTTTGTAAGCCATTTATTATTTTTGAAAATATTTATTTGTTTAGTGGAAGGTATCGGTTTGGCCTAGGTTTTTTCCCACAAGAGTTTTTCCCTCGTTTGGATCCTCGTCCTAAGTGAATGATTTACTATTCGCATTTTGATTTATGTTATATTCTTAATGAACATATGTTGTTAATTTAAATTAACTAATAAATTATTATCTTATCACTTAGATGCTAGATTAACTTTTATCCCAATTTTAATCAAAAGCAAACATTTCCTTCATTTTGATAATAATTTTAAAATTTGGGTAGTTCCTCTTTACATGCACAAACTTCCAGATAAAACAATCTTTAAAAGATAAAGAGGCGACCATCAAAATTCTATCCGAGAAAGCTCGATCAACTTAGATTCTAGTTCCATAAATAGCGTTGCCAAGTGTGGATGGATGGCTATGACCAGGACCTTGTCAAGATGGATTCAACTCTAAATGATGCTAGAAATGTTGGTTATAAGAATGGTTGGATAAATTACCTAGACGTTCAAAGGTTCTCAAGGACTACAAATTGTGGTATTGGCATGGTCCCAACTACCTCAACCAGTAGAAGCCTCCCTGTAAGTTTGATGTGTTTTGGATCCCAATGAATATTATTCCTCTCAGCTTGATAAGGAAGTATTTGGTTGACTATAGGCTAGATGGGATGATGAGCATTACTGACTTTGCACTTGGTCAAGACATTGACACCCTTAAAGTCATCAAGAATAACGAATTTTCCCGAGACCATTTTGCCTCATGCCTTGGATGTTTCGCCTGCTGGAGTTAGGAATTCAGAGGACGAATCGCTCCGGTCGCACAAATAATCTAGTTGTATTTGCCTTTGCATTATAAATAACTTGATTTTTTCAACTTCCTTATAATAACTAAAAGTATTAATAGAAATTTTTACATTTTGCTTCTTTTTACGTTGTGTGATCCCTGGTCTTACCCTTTAGGTGATGTCTTCACATCAAACCTTATGCCTAGAACTAGAAAAGCAAGAATGCATATGTTTGTGGGGTTGTCTCCTGATTAGCATCTCTCTAACCTAGTTAGTTATAGGTACTTAGTGTTTTCAAGTTAGACTTTCATCTGTTGTGAGCAATTGTTGATTTTTTGTTATTCATCAAAATATTCAAGGTCCGACTGGTCATTGGTCGACCAGCCAGTAAGTCTTTATGTATACTTTATAATGGTCTTCGATCAACCAGTTCATTAGTCTTAATTGTGGTATTTATCACACTAGACCATCAGTTTTGAAAAGACTCTTGAAAGAAAATAAGAATCAAAGTGATTGATAATACATTTAATGCAATTCATTTTAACTCATCGATTTTTTTTTATTAAATACTCATTTGCCTACCACTTTGAACAGTGCAAAGAGGTAAAAATTGAAATTACTAAATTTGTACGAGAAATATAAATTAATATTTTAAAAATATTTCAAAGACGAAGAAAATTTAGACTTAAAAGTAAAACTTCTTGAGCTTGGTCTTGTTCCATACTTGGGGGACCTCTTTGCCATCTATTATTTTAAGTGGTAGGCTACCTGCAAGTCGTCTTTGATGACTTTTAAAAGACCTTCCCAATTATGACCGAGTTTTTCATTTAAGGGCTTTTTTGCATTATCCACTATCTTTCGTAGTATGTACCCTCCAAACTTGAAGCTCCTCTCCTTGACCCCTATGTTGTATTGCTTGGCTAACTACTACTAGTAGGAACGGAGATTTATAAGGGCTAACTCCCTTTTTTCATTAGTTAGATAAAGCTCTGCTCCCATCGTTTAGATATTGAGGACTTTATGGTCAGCATGCCTATTTCCAATATAATGGCAATCTCCATTCTATAGGCTAGGGCGCCATACACCAAAAGACCAAAAAAGTTACATTTCTTTAACCAGCTATTGTCAGGTGCTTTACCATGACAAAAAACTTGTGTCCGTTATCATGGTCATTGACCATGATAACAACCTTGGAATTTTATTTGTCCCAATCACCGTGTCAAGGCCCATGGCAAAAATAACGGATTTCATCTCCTAAAAACACAATTTTCTCACCCAAAACACTATGCTTCCCCTCCTGTCTCTCACCAACTAGGTTTCCCATCTCTCTTAGATAAAAAAATCCAATATTTTTCACCCAAAGGTATGATTTCATCTCCAATATGTTTTTTTGTTGTAAAATAGTTGTATTTACGTGTATAGCTTGATATTGTTAGAAAAAAAACGTATACAAAATATATATTTGAACAATTTGACTTTGATATTTGTTTAGGCATGAATATATGTGTTTATTTGTTGTAAAATAATTTTATTTATATGTATAGCTTGATATTGTTAGACAAAAACTTGTGAAAAACCTACATTTGAATAATTTGACTTTTATATTTGTTTATGGTTGAATATATGTTTGGTTATTGTAAAATAGTTGTATTTACATGTATAACTTGATATTATTAGAAAACAACTTGAATATATGTGTTTGGGATTGAATATATGTGTTTGTTTGTTGTATAGTAGTTGTATTTACATGTATAGATGGATATTGTTAGAAGACAACTTGTACAAAACCTAATTTGAACAATTTGACTTTTTTCTTTGCTTGGGCTTGAATATATGTATTTGTTTATTGTAAAATAGTTGCACTTACATGTATAGCTTGATATTGTTAGAAAAAAACTTGTGAAAAACCTAGGTTTGAATAATTTTACTTTGATATTTGTTTGGGCATTAATATATGTGTTTATTTATTATAAATGTAATCGTTTTGGTGAAAAAATAATTTGTTAGTTTATTTTAAAATGTGAATATTTTTGGGATTTGGGGTATGTATGGCTTAGGGTTTCAACCTAGGTTTTGAAATTTGGATTCGATTATGTTATAAACTATAATTAAAACCAATTTGGTATGTATACGCGACTTAAGTTTTCAACATGATAATGTTACAACATTGATATAAAAACATGATGGGTTGTTAATTTGATTGCACTGGTGATTCAACTACCTACAGGGGATAAACTAACTTGTAGAAACACCCCATCTTTTTGCACATGGTGGATAAAAATTACTATAGAGAATGATCCTAATGATAAAAGAGACATACTTTTAAAAATTCCTAAAAAAGTATTGAAATATTTTTCTGTTGGTCTTAGGCTGAAGTGATTTTTACCATGAATAGCGGAGGCAATAACTTAGCACGATAGGGAAGAAGTGGGGGATAATCTCATGCATCATCCTATGGACTCAACCATTTGGACAACAAAATCTAACTACCCAAATTTTGCCAATGAATAGCGTAATATTCGTTTAAAAATATCAACACATGAGTTCAACCCATTTGGTAATATAAGCACCAATCAACATGTATGGACGAAGATCTTAGCACCTTTAAATCCCCCTCCTTTGTTGTGCATGAGACCAGAATTTTCGATGTTGTCTTTATTCAAGCCTGAACCAAAGGCACAAAGTGATGACATTGATGTCTAGTTGGCACCATTGGTAGATGAATTGAATGAGTTGTGGGTAGTGGGTGTGAAATCATTCTACTCTGACAGACATAAAGAGTTCACATTAAAAGTTATATTAATCATGGAAATTTATAATTTCGTAGATTATGGGATTCATTGGGATGTAATGTTCACTTTTACTTTGGGCGTCCCATTTGTGGAGAGGAAACTAGATCTCATCATCTCAAGGATAGTGGCCAAATTATATAGCATTGTCATAGGAGATTCTTGACTCCTGATCACAGGTTTAGATTTGATAAATATTTAATTTTTTTTTCTGGTGGGTCGAACATAGTCTACTTCTGAGAAATCTTTCAGTATCAGAAATTAAAAGGAGGTCTTCAAAATATGGAGAAAATATGTTGGGAAAGAATCATGAATCCAATAATGTCAAGCATGAAAAGACCTCTGTTGAGAATGAAATTGAGAGAAGGAAGGCGTGGTCTAAGAGGTTAATATTATTTGATTTGCCATATTAAAAGGGTAAGACTGTGCGCCATGTATTAGATATTATGCATGCTAAGAAGAACATCATCGAACATCTTGAGAGCACATGCCCAGGTGGAAGTCATTCTAAGGATGGAGAAAAGTCACGACATCAGCATAAAGTGTTGAAAATTAGGTCACAATTATGGTTGAAAGAAGACAGTAGTAAGAGGAATATAATCCTCCAGGAGCATATACTTTAACGAGTGAAGAAATAAATGTTCTTTTAAACACACTACATAATTTGAAAGTTCCTTATAATTTGTCACAAAATTCGGAGAGGATTGCAAGTTATGCCACACATGATCTACAAAAGTGTAAGTCTCGCGATTAGCATGTGATCATGCAAATGACCCTTTTGTTGTTTAAGCACTGTTTTTCTAAACATAAGGATTTGTGGAGGGCCCTTATGCATATTTTCCTTTTCTTCACACTTTTGTGCACAAAAGTAGTCAACAGAAAGCATATTGTGGCTGCAAAAGAAACTCTAGATGAAGTAACATTTTTTTATTGGAGAAGTACTTCCCCCTGCCATTCTTCAACACAAATATTCACTTGTTATCACACTAATGCGAGGAGGAACTTCTTTGTGGCCCAGTAAGATATCGATGGATGTACCTATTTGAAATATTCATGAAAGTTTTCTAAAGGTATGTTAAGAATACGAACTACATTGAAGGATCCATCGCAGAGGAATACATTATTGTGGAGGCATTTGTGTTTGCTATGGAATATATGCTAGACATTAACATTGTATATGATAGAGATGATTTCGCCGATGAGGGTGGTCACGTCATGGGTATAGGATTTTAACTTATAAGTTTACAACATGAGCATATGACTAGTTATATGTTTGAAACCCATAAGGATGTCGATGAATGGAGAGAGTGAGTTTGTGTCGTGTTTTTATCTTATATATTTGTTCACCTTTGTTAATAAATTTTGTCATTAAATGTGGAAAATATAATGCGTCCGGGCACAATAAAAAACCGAAGGACGGCTTAACATTCAGGTAGTGAATTTAGACTTTAGGTGTCCTAAAAGGTAATTATTAGGTCAAACGTCCCTTATTAAATGATAAATAATTACAAGATTTAAAACTTTATCACATTAAGTTATGTAATTCATAATTTCAATTATTGAAGAATGATAATGCCACATCGAGGCTTGCTCATCTCACCACTGAACCTAATTTCATGGCACGGAGTATAAGAAGTATCGACTGAATGGTTATGTATTCTTGTCGAGGTTTTACCAGTAAAATATTTTGTTACAAAATAATGACATTTCATATAAGGATCTTATGCTTTTCAAGGCGAGTGCCAAAGAAAAAAACCTCATTGAAGCAGAATGACTTACTATAGTGTAATTTAAAAAAAAAAATTAGACTATATATATGTTTCAAAGAGGTTATTTTTTATTGTGATTAGGTAATAGTTGAGGACAAAAATTCTTGTAAAGTCGATTCGGGTACCAATTTGACACTAGTAGACTTTTCTAAGATGAATAGTAAGGAGCATATAAATGATGAGCCATTTGTTTGTGCATGTGAAAATCTTAAGCAAGTCTTTTACTCGGAGTATATCAACAATGGACCATGGTCAATCATCCTACACGCACCAAAGCATCTAAACAATAGTGTGGATCACCTGACGCCCCTACCGAATATCAAACCATTTTTTATGACAACCCGAACTTAAAAATAATTTCTATATAGTTTGCATTAGTAGAGTTATATGGGTTGTAAAATTTATTGAGGACTCCAATTTTTAATTTGTAATATGTAATTTAAAACAATCTCAAACATTAATTTATTATTTTCTAACTTTAATAGTGATTGTTATATTAAAACAATCATGTGAGTATTTTCGTTTGATTCTTATATCCCGATTGAGTATTTTCATTTTATTCACTAAGGAAAATAATTGGGTGGAATAGTTTTGTGTTATTTAAATTCTTATATCCCGAACTTGATTTTTTCCATTGATTTATGTTATATATTATGCCACTAAAGCATATTTTTTTTTTTGTAGAATATGACGTCATCAGGCCATCAGTTTTTGAGAAAAAATGGGGGTGACGAGGGATCGTCTAACACTAAGGTAATCAAGTTTAGCAAGTATAGGAGGTTAGAGACTAGCCTACAGATCAGGGCATTAGAGTTATTGAAATTAGTAATTGGTCCTGGTATGAAGATTGGAGGATCGTGCCTGTGGAGCTGATGATGGTTGTTTGGAGGGACTTTAAGGTATGGAAATATTAATATTTATAATAATATTTCACCTTCATATAAGATTTTATTACTATTTTTAGCGTTAATTCACTGACTTTCTTATATTATATGTTTGTTGGACAACAATAATTCAACTTGCCCCCGGAAGCTCGAGATGTATTAGTAGTGTAGGCGAGTAATATAAGACATAGAAGAAGAACCTGCGTGCTTTTTATTTCAGAAAGGACCCAGGGTCCATGCTTGTGTGTACAGATATTATCCCGGAGAAGGAACCAATCACGTTGGTCAACTGGCAGAGGATTGTGGATAACTAGGCATCTAAGAGACAATTATCCTCCCATGGCTCGGGGAGGATTAACCATTCAAAGAAGGTGGAGGTGCACTACTCTGGAAGGAAATATTACACAGACGTGGAGAATAATATGGTAAGTGAATTGATTTAAATTATATTTTGTTTAGTGGTACATAAATTAATTTAATTTAGTCACACTTTGCTTTCATTTAGTTGCATTTTGCCGAAGTCTGGGAGTGACCCGGGGGAAAAGCCACATAGGATCGAATCTTATCTAAATATTTGGACGAAGAAGGGTTATCCTCCTAACCCGTAAGTCATCGAGACCATTGTAAGTTATAATTAAAATTATATTATCAATTTTAAGCTACATATTTATTTTCTTTTTCAAAGTTAATAACACGTTTTTATATTATTTCAGGAGAGGATAAAGGAAATGCAAAGCATCCAAATTGATGCCGGCAAGGCATCTATGAGTAAGGATGCACTAATCCAAGTTTTGGTCCCTGATAGAAAAAGAACGTACTCGGGGAGTTAGCTCCCAGATAGAAAAGTCGAAACTAATGGGCATTGCTTGCAGTAATAGTGGATTCTCCTCTAAGTTCGACACATACAAATAAGACACGAACTATAAATTATAAAGTCTCTAAAAAGTGATGAACTACATATTTTAATAGGTCAAACACGTAGCCACGAATAAAGGGAATGCCAAGGAAAATGATAAAGGAAAGGGTAAGGAGAAGTTGGGCGAGGGGACCACTAATCCATCCCCTCACCGATTTTGACTGACTCACCATCCCCATAAAACACATACTCTACCACCAGCTCAACTATCCTAAATCGAATACTTCCAGCTGGGGAGAGAGTATATATCCTTGACATGCATGGAGGTGATCGAATTTCCAAAGGATTGAAGGACATGAGCATCACTTAGGGTACCATAGTGAACAACCGTCCACTGCAGGATTTTGATTCTCGGGTTTAGGTCACTAAGATTATGGTGGGGAAATAGGATGAGGTATTGTGGTTGGATGAGAAAGTGGGCATTTGACATATTAAAGTCACTTTAGGGCATACATTGTTTGGCCAACTTTTCTCCTCAAGCCTTATTAAGTTTTTGTAGGATGTTACATTCAATAAAACTATGTTAATGTCATTAAACTTATGATGTAATGATGTAATTAAATTGAAACATTAATTTGGTTTCAAATATGATGTGGTGCCTTTTTGTTTTGATTTCCTTGTTATGTCGTATTATATTGTTGATTGATTTGTTGTTGGTTTGAACAGAAATAAGAATTTTTTGAAATTGGTGTACTGATAGGCAATAGCTATTGCCCAACAATTTTTTTTTTTAATTTTCTATAATTTTGTCATGGTTAAGTACCATGACAAAACTATAGGAAAATAAGGGACATTTTCACTGCTTTAATTTATTCTCGTGTGCACGACTTGGCATACATTTCAACATTGCGTACAGTCATGTGTCAGGACAAAGTTAATCATGTGCACGGGTAAATTTGGATTTGTCACAGTCAAGGACCAGGACAAGTCTTGGTCACCTAAATTTATTAGTGATATCCTCCGTATAAAAAGAACTTTGGTAAAATGCCTGACTTGTCAACAAGTCAAGGTCGAGCACCAAAAGTCAGTAGGACTGTTGCAACCACTATGTGGAAGTGGGAGCACATCACCATGAACTTAGTCACAGCTTTACCTAGGACTCAATAAGGTTACGATGAAGTATGGATTATGCTTAACCGAATCACTAAGTCATCACATTTCCTTCCTATCAAGATCACAAATAGTGTGGCAAATCTTGCTAGAATCCACATGCGAGAGATTATAAGGTTGCACGGCACACCTTTATCTATTATTTTATATAAGGATCCGTTGTCCGTGTTCAAGTTTTGGAAGAAACTATAATAGGAGTTGGGAAATAATCTAATCTCAATATATCCTATCATCCATAGAAGGATGGCAAGTCCGAAAGGACTATTTAGATACTCACAGATATGTTGCGGACATACACTCTAGACTTTCAGGGTAGTTGGGTTGATCATATACCATTAGAAAAGTTTGCCTACAACAATAGTTAACAGGCCAGTATTGAGATAGCACCGTTTGAAGCCTTATACTGAAGACATTATCATTCACCAGTTTATTGGGTAGAGTTCAGTGATAAACATATCTCAAGGTTCGAAATGATTGAGGATACCACTAAGAAAATTCAAGTCATATGAGTTAGGCTTAAGCTCGCTCAGAACTGTCAAAAAAACTACACCAATACTCGTAATTTCGGCTTAGAGTTTAAAGTGGGAGATAATGTGTTTCTAAAGGTTAAAGCTCGACCAAGAGTTACCCAATTTTGTATAAAAAGGAAAGTTATCACCGAGGTATATAAGACCGTTCGAGATCTTGGAGAGGATCGGTCCAGTATCGTATCGTTTAGCACTACCATCAGCGGTATCTCAAGTGCATAATATTTTCATGTATCGATGTTAAAAAAATATATTCCAGATTCATCTCACATAGTTATTTCTTCGGGATAATGCATCCTATAAGACCAGACCAATGGTGATAGTAGATCATAAGCAAAATATGCTTCGCAAGAAGACGACTCCCATCGTTAAAGTTTTGCGTAATAACAATGGCATTGAGGGAGAGACTTGGGAATTAGAATCAATATTAAGTAAGTAACATCCTGAATTATTTACTTAAGTTTGTTCAGTGTTTTTATTTCGAATCTATAAGGTGGTGAGGATGTAACACTAGGTTGTGTAATTAATAAAGTCACATTTTTTTTCGTAAAGCATATAGAATTTGGTCTTATGACAAATTGATGGGATTAATTTAAATAGACAATTTTTAATTGTAATTAAGGTTAGGGATAATACTTACAAAAAAAGGTCGCGTACTACCTTGCACGTATTTATTAAGATTACGCATTTTAAATTTAATTAAAGAAATTATACGAAACAAATTACATAATTATACTTATATATAGTATGTAGCCATTTAGGATAAATAATAGAATTAAAAAAAAAAAGAAGAAGAAGAAGAAGAAGAAGAAGCAAAATTCATATCTTACAAATGCGAATCGATTGGGAATTGGACCAAATCGATTCGGCACCTACAGATTCCTTTGCTTGTGAGTTGTCAACATGTGCAATGTTATGGGGTGTAAAGTAACTGGCCCTCCCATGATTTTAGGCCATAATGTTTGGATTCCTACACCATTTAACATGTTGGTTACATTATTGAGTGATGGGGGATCATTAGAATAATATTTAGGACAATATAAGAGAGAGTGATGAGAGACTTTGCTTACACATTCACCTCATCTTGTAGAAAATAATTCAGTCCTTAAATAAAGACTTTTAAGCCTTATCCCCCCCCCCTTTCAGTAGCCTACAGTCCTCATATTATCTCTATACTTCAAGATTTCAAGACCACCATTTCACCCTTCCATTATCATGGGTTAAAAAAGGTATGAAGGTGTTATTTTTTAGGAACTTATCGAGTTTTCTTTTCTACCTATTCTTCAAAGGATTTATTATCTTCAAGAGGTAGGGATCTATATAATTTTTAAGTTTAAATCCAAGTATGATATATATATATATATATATATATATATATATATATATATATATATATATATATATATATATATATATAATTCACATACTTAGTTTATGATATTATCACCTCATATAAATATGTGATGAGGAAAATATCATGAGGAATCAAAGTTTGATTTAAGTTACAATCTCAGAATTTTTAATGTGATTATTCCTTCTGAAAATCATTCTCAAACTAGTTATTTCATGTCAAATGTTAAGTTAAACTTGATGAAAAAATGTTAGCATGCATATATGGATTTTATTAGTGCAAATCCCTTTATTCATGAACTAAAATATATGTGGCTATGGAAAATGGTTTTAATATATTGAAAATGCATTTAAATGAGCATTTGAACATGAAATAATAACCCTGGAAAATTCAACATGTTAATCACATAAAATGACTTTACTTTATATGAAGAAAGTCTAAGAAGTTTAAGATTTAAGGGCTTAAAAGTGAAAATATTAAAATCTTGAGGTTAAAACATGAAATGTTGTAATATTTATACATAAAATGACAAGGATACAAAGTCAAAAATTTAGAGTTATCAAAATTGTAAGAATAACATTGAAAATACTAAAATAAGATTTTTGCCTAAATATGTCATTTTATGTAAAATATGGACTTAAGTGTAAAGTTCCTAAACTAAATAGGATACTAAATTGAAAGTTAGTTTTACAGAATGTGATGAAACTCATGTTTTGGAAAGTAAAGGTGAAAAGGAGTCATTTTGTCAAAGTAGTGAAATTAAAGGTTTACTAGTATTCATGAATGAAAGAAATGAATGTGAGAGTACACGAAGATGATGTTGAAATTAAAGTATTAAATTTCACAAAGAGTTAAAAAATAAAGTTTCTTTTCAAAAGTAAAACATCAAATTTGAATTAAAATGAAAATGAGTATTTTGATAAAATTTGAAACTTGGAAATAAAGTATGTTGGGACTAGTCTCGTCTCGGATATTATGGCCTTATCATCCGTTGTATAAAATAAAGAATAAAAGAAAAAAGGAAAAGAAATGGAAAAGTAAAAGAAAAGAGTTATAAAGAAGTAATAACTAAAAGATACTCGGAGCAACCGAAGAAATTTAAAAATGACTCGGAACCCTGAGGTGTAGCTTCAGCTTAGACCCCAAACCACTGGCTAATTAATATAGTGAAACATTTTTGGTAGTCGAAAAAAGTATATAAATACAAATAGGATTGGTGACCTCCATTAAAAACGTGAAAAGATGAATTTGAACACGGCGCTTATTAATTGTTAAAGAAAAGATAAGTTAATGTAATAACTTGTGAAGTATTGAAAGTGCATTAATAATTAATTTAACAAGATATGGGTAGTATTTAAGGGAAGTGCAAGTATGAGTAGGGCTTATTGCCTGAGTTGCATGGTCGTAATACACATTGCATGGTTACGATATATCTTGCATGATAAAACTTAATCAAATGAAGGATGTCATAATTGCTAAAATATACTTTATATGTATAGATACTCTTTGTATGATATATACTTTGCTAATATTTCTCATACTGTGTGTACGATCATACCCCACCATTTTGTCCCTCCCCCCTGGTATTTCAGGGAAAGATAACGACAAGGAAATCATAAGAGTCAAGGAAGGATTTACACGCTAGTAGAACTCTATTTACTATTTATTTTAAATGTATAATTTAAATGAAACTTTTGATTGCATTATTTGGAACTATTTGAAAAGACTTTAAATTTGGTTTGTAATAAGATAGGATGTTATAGTCTTTCTTTAATTTTTATTTAATCTATGAAAATGATAAAAGTCGCTTATCATAAATGATACAATCCAAATAAACAGTCACCATTTGATAAATACAAGAGAATCATATTTTGCTACATAAATCAATAAATAAAGCATACATTAAATGGAAGTTTCTTAAATGAAATCAAAGTAAAAAGGTTTTTCGCATTAATACGTTGACTTGGGTGCAGGTAAGCCTTCAGGATGGCCCAAACTTAGAATCAGGATATCACATATTGTCACCCCTAAAATTATCACTATCTTTGACCGTGGCAAATCATTTTTGTCAATGTCCTTGTCCATGACAAACGGGCCGAAATGGTGTAGTGGAAAATGTTGTTTCCCCCATTAATCTCATGGGCATAGTTAAAAATGTTTAGAGAATGTGAGGGAGTAAGTTGATACATGAACCCTTAGATTTTTCTAATTTTTTTATTCCATCAAGGACTATTTTTTGAATTATAATGCTTATATGTTACTTTGGGTGTAGGACACTAAACTTTAGTAGCATCTGATCTTGTGTTCATTAAGAAAGTTCTAAAAGAGGATGCTCTCAAACTTAGTTTCATTATCCATTATGATGATCCTCAGAATACCAAAACGAGTTATGATATTCTTCTAGATGAACTTGGTCATATCAATATCTCAATTGTAAGCTAGTGGATCTCCTTTTACTCATTTGGATAAATAGTTTATACCGACCAAGAGATACTTCCTGCTGCCCAACGCAAGAGGTGGTTGATCAAAAATGTCAAAGCCCCATTGCACAAAAGGTCATGAGCTCATAAAAGAATTAAGGTTGCTGGCGAGCTGATGCACCAAAGGTGAGAAGAGCTAGCAATTTTTAAACTTTTGAATGTAAGTGATTGTGCCCTGCTGCATGTATGGCCACTGATATCCTTCCTTCATAGCTCTGAATACCAGTGATTCTCCCCCGGCTTGGCCTTCACATACCCCCTTACAAAAATCGTAGAGGGTTTAATTGACGTCGTTTGGGTGAACACATAATAAGTATGGTCTAGAGAAAGAGAATCGATAAAGCTTGTCGTCTACTGGTGAAACCAATTAGACTTTCCTCGGGTCTTATTCACCTCTTTCTTATTGTTAGACATAAACTCGGTACCCTATCGATGGCCATAAATTACTGAGTTGACTTTCCCTTGTTGATGATGTTTTGATAGAGATATTACACTTGAATCATTTATTTAAAAATACCCTTCCTAACTGATGCGAGCATGGCTAAGGCATCCATATGGTCGTTATTCCCTTTAGGGAACTTTTGAACTTGTACGTTCTTGAAATTCTTGACTAAGTGTTAAGATTCTTTAAGGTATGCAACCATAAACTTGTTTTCATGGCATTATAGTCTCCTGATATCTGATTTGATACCATCCTTGAGTTATAAAAGAAATCAAGGTGATGGGCAGCGGGGGAACGTGCCTTTTTTATCCACCGATCAAGGCGTCATACTCCACTTAATTATTGGAGGCTTCCAATCCCAGACACATTGCTTGATCAAGGGTGGTTTTCTCCAAGAACACTAACACTATCCCCACTCCCGACCCCTTAAAAATTGGAGGCACCATTAATATAAAGGGTCCATCGCTCCCCTTCTGAAATTGGTTGCTTTGGATTTTCTTTAATCTCAGTGTCGAACTCTACTGGAGTTTGGTCGCTAGAGAACTAAACAATAAAGTCATGAAGGACCAACCCTTTGACTAACATTTTAGGCGATATTGGATGTCTAACTCGACCGACCACTTGGACATTCATCTTGATATGTCGGCCTTCCGGAGTACTACTCTCATAGGAAATGAAGTGAGGACAATGATTAGTGTACGCCTCAAAGTAATTGATTAGCATCAAATATTGCATTTTATTACCCCTTTTATTATGCAATATTGGAGTCCCATGCTCATTAAACCCACGGTTTATACTCATTTACTGTCCAACCTTAAATATTCGTGGTTAATCGCGTTTTCAAGGTTTATTTGGATATTTACAGGGATTACAATGCTAACGGTGAAGTCTGGAAGCAATCGAAATAAGAAACGTTCACATATGCACTTTCAGAGGTAAAATTGTAATTTCAAATTATCAATTTCGAACTCGGACTATTCACGAAAGTTGTCGGCTCGAATTTAATTCAAGATGACCTAGAATTTTTTATTTTTAAATTAATTTATCTTAAATATTTGCCTAGATTAATTGTACACTTTCTTTTCGAGTAATAAATTGATTTAATTTTAAATGAAATTCTTTATGTATTCGACACCCGAACTCGCCGCTATACATATAAAGCACGTGTAATTAAAGTTTAGATATTTTACAATAAGGAGCAAAATCGATGACAACGACAAACGTATTTACACGACTCGATTTTCACTCGATTAAAATGGCATCGTTACACGAGAGTGTTTTGTTTTAAAATTTGATTTATTTATTGCTCTGTACATAAATTTTTATATATTTTTTTAACTTTGTATCGATCATGCACAACTGAGCTTCAAGGACCATCAATCTCCCGACCACATATTACTTTTTAGAAATTTCATCTATGAACCACTTCACTTAATTATGTCCTATCCTAGTATTCTCGTGGTTCTAAAGGTATTATGGGTATGCAATTTTTTCATATTAATATTTTTCAAATCCCCCCAAACCTGTGACTTTTGGAGAATACTAGCAAAACGAAACAAATAAAAATTAGAAAATGACCTTAGGCGAGTATTTATATAAGCTTGAAAATAGTTTGGGGACATAGGAAAATTCTCATAATGAAAAAATTCCTCAAAATCATTATAACGATGATATTAAAAACTATTGTGATAATAATTCTCCGAACTATTATCGCGATAATTTTTACAATTGTTATTCTAATAATTTTGAATATAATTATGATAATACTTATCAAATTTTCTTTTTGGCAAAGTTTCTTTACCTCCCAATTCATTTAGTGTGTATTTGTAAAATCTAAAAATGAAGAATTTGATAATTATTACTGTGAAGAACATAATTATTGGTAAAAGGAATTATATGCGTTATTTGAATCTAATAATATTTTTCCTCTTAATAACTTAGAAGATGAATAGTGCTTTGAACTATACGAGGAATCCATAAACTTTGAAGAGATTTCTACTTTAGAAAAATTATTATTTGTCTCATCCAATTGATAAAGGAGATTAAAAATATGGAAATGGAGTCACTTTTCCACGCTCGAATTGCCAGTGATTCCATCTCATTTAAAATTCAGCCCACGCTTATTAATAAAGAATCGATCGAAGTTGAATTTGTTTCCTCACCATTTTCATTCACCGTTATTGAACTGTTACAAGTACCCTAAGAATTGTTTGAAATTCTTAAGGACTTTAACCCAATTCTTGTCAACAAATGCTTTTTCACAATGATTTTCATGATGAAATTTCGTAAGGACAAATTTTCAATCGTGTCATTTTTTTTAAATTTGCTTAATTCCTAACAAAAAATTTAAGCCATAAGTTAAGGATTGTATTGTCACTCTCATAAGCCTATGAAGTGTTTTAATGAAGACGTAGAGGCAAAGCTTCAAAGTTGTACACATCATGCTGTGTTTATACCAAGGATTTCGCAGGTATGAATGAATTTTGAATATAGTCCTTGGATATTTTTTTAAGGTATTTATTTTTGAAAAACATCGTTTGGAATTATTTTTTAAAATGTTTTTTGAAGAAAAATACTTTTTTTAATTCCGATCTCGTTAAAACGAGATTTGTACCTTGTTATAACGAAATTGAGTTTTTGTTCGAATAAAGTTGGTCTTATTAGAATGGCATTGGAATCTCGTTGGAATGACTATCTAATGAACATCAAGCGTGGGGATCTCTGTCAAGAAGTGCACATCTCGTTGGAAGCTCGTTAAAAGGATGATCAAATGACAAAGCTTCCTATTTTGAACGAACTGGAGTTTCGTTATAACAAAAATTTAATCTCATTCGAATGACCTTAGTTTTTGTTCGAATGAGTTTGCTGCCTTAAAATTTGTGTTTTACTATTTATAGGCATGTTGAACCCAAATTTTTTAAGAATGTTTGGCAAAAATTAATACCTTACTTATTTACCACAATTCCAAAACCCTAGTTTCACCATTTTAGTTTAAAGATCCAAGTACTTCATATTCATATGTTTTGAGATCTTTTGTTTGGGCACCAAGGTTAGTTTCTATAGATTTTGACATAATGAGTTACGTGCGGTGGACTCCGTACTTGTTATTTACATGCGGTAGACTCCGTGTTTGTGGTTTTGCTGTGAAGAAGTGGTGAATTCCATGTTCCAATCCATAGACGGTTGTGAAGACTCATCGATGGATACCAAGTCGTATGTGGACTCATGCATTATGGCATCTTGTATAGGTGGACTCTTGCATTGCACTGTGGAGGATCGATTAGGGATTGAAGAACGTTTAGGCTTGTGGAGATAGAGTCATTGAGTAAGTCTACTCCTTACTTTTGTAATTTCGTATCATAGTAAACTGTTTGGTTGGGTTGTCTGAGTTTTTTCCTTTAGTGACTTCCTCATACATCGGCGCATTATGGATGTTTTACTTATTTTATTTATTTATCACCGAGATGCATGTTATAGGTTAAAAAGATAAAATTAGGTAAATCAATTTTTTCACAACTAAGGTTTAAAATTGGTGCAAAGTTTTTATAGGGTTAAATTATTTAAAATTTTAATCTTTAAAAATTTAGAAAACATAAAAATTGGACTTTTTATTTGTTCGAACCATTCTTGCCTACTAGCACTTTGCATTCTTAAATTGGTAATCACAGATAGTTGCACTAAGTTATTGTGTTTGGATCACATGTATTTAGTCATGAATTTTAGTGGTTTGTTGGTATTGAAATCCCAATGTTTGATTGGTTGAACCACGCAAATTGGAATTTGCGTACGAAATCAGTACTTAAGGTTATTGAACGGGTTTGGTTAGAGGTAGTTAAAGGGTGGTTTCCACCTGTCATTTGAGAAGGTGAAGCGATTCATTTAAAAATCATAGAATCATGGACTGGGGCTGAGCATAGATTAAAAAAAAAAAAATTCTCAAGGTTTAAATACTCTATTTTGCTCTGTCACCCCAAAGGAGTTATTTCATATTATGACTTGCAAAACGTCAGATTTAGTCCAACTCACCCATCAAGTAACTAGTGCTGTGAAAGTTCCCAAACTCCAAAACCTTACCACTCGATTTGAAACGATTAAGATGTTAAAGAGTGAAAGCTTTGATGAGTTTTACAGTAGACTGTTCAACATAGTTAACTCGTCGTTTAACTTAGGAGATAAGATACTTTAAAGACCGAGTAATCAAGAAAATCTTAAAGTCATTACCTGAAAGATTTAAACTAAAAATGATAATTTTGAATTTTTTGGGTACTTTAGATTCTACAAAACTTAAAGAGTTTGTAGGTGTCTTACAAAATTATGAGCTTGACATATTTACCTCCAAGAATGTGAAGAAGAAATAAAAGGGTATTGCTTTGAAAGCCCAAAAGGAGGAAACACCTGTTTTAGATGATGAATCTCACATCGAGTTCGAGGATTTGGCTACGTTAGCAAATAAATTCAAGAAATTTCTCAAATTCCAAAAGCAATTTGAAGATGAAAAAAGGTTTAAGTAAAATATTCTTAGCAAGGCTGATCACTTTCTAAGAATTGAAATGAGAATTTTAAGTGGGATGAGTCAAATAGGTGTTATGGTTGTGAGGGTTATTGCCATAGGGTAGCTGAGTGCTTACTCAACTAAGGAAGGAAGGAAAGAAATCGATAACATATAATTCCATCCTTAGTGATAGTGATCCTAAAGAGGGACTTAATTCCCCCATTGATTGCAACTTCACTGCAATGAGGGATAATAACGTAAGCTTTAACGAGAAATCTTCCCTTGAAGATATTTCTTTGCATGCCACTTTTGAGGTCATTATTTTGTGGATTCCAAGTGAGTGATAGTTAAGAGAATGGAGATGGGAGTACGGATGATGAAAAAGAGGGGGAGGAGAGTGAACTCTAAGTTGCCTTTCATGAGCTATATACAGAAACTTTGAAGGTGAAGAAGGCAACCTTGAAGTTGGAGGTCAAGTTAAAGAAACACGCCATAGGAAATAATGATAGTGTTTTAATTGAGGATCTTAGGGCACGTGGGAGGACTCTTCGAGAAAATCTAGAGTATGTGAAGGGTGAGAGAATTTTTTTTTGTGATTTTATGGAGACTATGAAGAAGTAGCATTTTGAGTTTGAGGAGTCTAGGTGTTTACTAGGATCGAGGATAATTGAGCTATAGAGAAAATATTGAGAGATTCGAGTAAGGTCATGTTTGATTTAGAGTCTGAGTAAAAAAAGTTGGATAAAATGTTAGGAACCGTCCAAATAAAAGATGACAAGTGTGGAATTGGCTTCGATGATCATAATGCTTTCGCTACCAAAGCTGTGACCATGTGTTTAAGAGATTCAACTAAGATCGTTAGGAAATGTCAACCCTTAGATAAAGCCCCTCGATATGTTTACACTTGCATTCATTGCTGGGAAAGGTCACCTTAGGAGGTTTTGATATGATCTTAAAAATGGTCATAGTAAGTCTAAAAATAGATTCACTAAGGTTCCCATATCTTGGGAGCATCACGTTATACCTACATAGGTTAGTAAATATAATTTAGAGGCTTTACATATTGGACTTGTTAATTCTTGTTTGCTTGCACATGATACTTTTCATGCTATATCTAATGGTTGACTGTGTTCACATACTTATTATACACTAGATTGTGCTTAATGATATATGTTTGTTAGTTATATGTTGTTTGTATCTTTTGTATTTTGTTTTTTTCTTTCATTGAGTTATATTAAAATATATAAAAAGATTTCGTTTGTCTTTAGAGTTAGAGTTTGTTTTCAAATATTGGTATTTTCTTTTGATTTTTTTTAGAAAAACTCTAAGAGATTTTTGGTTTTTGTGTATTTTAGTTTTACACATTTGGTGTGGCATATTGGTGTGTTTGAATACAATTCATTCTTTGATTTTCATGTGACTAGGACATTTGGTTATGATTGTAAACACTTAGATTGTTCTTAATCATGCTTGAATGGAGTTGTTTCGAACTTGATTTTCTTTATGGATTCAACTTTGTATGTGCCTATGTACACACATGCACGAGCTCTCTGAATTTTAACTTCACATGTATATTTGAGGTATGTGAGATGTTCTCCCATCAATCTTGTCATCTACATATTTTGTGACTATGGGGGATTTATGCATATAAGAACTATTGCCCGTGAGAATGTTTAAATTAAATTGAAAAAATACGAGGGTGTACGAGAAAGGGCTATAAAAGGAGAACATTTCTTCATGGGAAAGTCACCATTCGCACGAGCCTAATGAAAATATTAAATGTAATAAAAATAGAAAAGTTACCAAAGTCCAACATGTTTAGTTTGTTTGATCTTTTAAAAGTGATAGCTTTAAAAGAAATGAGAGAAAACATATGTTATATGTTTATCTTTTGAGGGTGTTATAATTGAACATCAATGGGTTTTCACAATGAATCCTAATTATGTTTATTTTGTCATGACGCTATTGATTTGTAGAATTATCGGCTTATGTGCATTGTGCTTATTTGTTCATAGAGTTCACTTTATCTTGTCACTTGAGGGTAAATCTTAGTTTGATCAACTTTTGCGATCAGTTATAACTCCTTGAACATATTTGAGTGTTTGGGTCATAATTTACTTTTTCTAGTTTACACCCATTCGATCAATCCCACATGTTTAAACACATTGATACTATTCTAGTGTGCGGAGTGTATGTGTTTTGTGTCAAATTTTGGGGGTTGTTTATACCTATATATATGTGTCGGTATTTCATTGGTATATTTTCCATATTTATATATTTGGTATCATTTTGTTTTTTTGAGTCTTTGCGATTTGAATTTAATCCACGCTTACCTTATGCTTTATATTTGGATTTTATTTAGCATGCTATATGATCATATTGATATCTCTCATTTTATGCATTGAAATTCCATATCTCAAATTGGTAATTTCAAATTGGTATTATACTTCATTGCTTATTCATATTGGTATCTTTTTGAATCGGTATTGATATTGTTTGACCATTGTGTGGATTATTTATACTTGAGTTGCCATATTGTGCGTCAGTTGAACTTTACACCGTTGCATGATTTTAGTCCCTCCTCCTTAAGTTAAAGTTGGTATCTCATGTTCGCATATTTAGGGGAAGATTTGGTTTGGGGGGAATAATAGTTTTATGCTATCTTGTTTTATCTATTCCCGAATAAAAAGGGGGAGAAATGGTATATTTCCTTTAATGATTAGGGTTTCTTTATCTTAGGGGGAGACGTATGACCTAGGTTTAGATTATTTATACATTCCTAGATGTTTATACATTTGTGGATTTATACTTGTTATATTCTCTTTACATTTGAAGGTGTGTTTAAGTATGCAAGTTTAAGATTTACAACATGCGACAAAGTTTTTAAGCATGTTGAGCTACTTAAGTTTATGTGTCTGTCGAGCGTCAGTACTCTTTTTCTTTTTGGGGGTTAGAGATTAAGTGTTTTTAGAGATCTTGATGGCCTATAGGATTTTTGTTTTGATTTTATCCCGGAACAACGAAAGGGAGAGATTTATAAGGACAAATTTCGAATCGGGTCAATTTCTTTGTAATTGGCTTAATTTCGAACAAAACATTTAAGTCATAGGTTAGGCATTGTATTGTCGATCTCATAAGCCTATGACATGTTTTGATGATGACGTAGTGAAAAAGCTTCAAAATTGCACGCATTATGTCATGTTTATCGTGCCAAATTTATCTTCATGTTTCCCAAGGACCTCACAGGTATGAATGCATTTTCAATATGGTCCCTGTATTTTTTTTAGGGTGTTTGTTTTTTTAACAAAATCGTTTAGAACTATTTAAAAAAATTGAAGAAAATATTTTTTTTATTCTAATCTTCTTAGAACGAGATTTGTACCTCATTAGAACGAAATTGAGTTTCGTTCGAACGAAGTTGGTCTCGTTAGAATGACATTGGAATCTCGTTGGAATGACCATCTAAAAAACATCAAATGAGGGGGGCTCTATCAAGCAGTGCACATTTTCTTGGAAGCTCGTTAGAAGGATGATCGAACCAGAAAGCTTCTCCGTTTAAAGGGACCGGAGTTTCGTTTGAACAAAAAGCTAATCTCATTTGAACAATCTTAGTTTTCATTTGAACGAGTTCATCGCCTCAAAATTTGTGTTTTACTATTTATAAGTGCATTGGACTCAGATTTTTCAAGAACTTTTCGTAAAAATTAATTCTTTACATGTTTACCAAAGTTCCAAAACCCTAGTTTCACCCTTTAAGTTTAAATATCCAATTTTTTCATATTCATATATTTTGAGATCATTTGTTTAGTCACCAAGGTTTGTTTCTCTACATCTTGAGAGAACGTGTTTCATGTTGTGGCCTTTGTACCTACTATTTACACACGGTGGACCCCGTGGTTGTGGTGTTACGGTGAAGAAGCGGTAAATTCCGTATTCCAATCCATAGATGGTTGATGAGCCTCATTGGTGAATATCAAGTCGTGCCTGGACTCGTGCGTTATGACAGCTTAAGTAGGCGGACTCTTGCATTGCACTATGGAGGAGCGGTCAAAGATTGAAGAGCATAAAGGCTTGTGGGGATCGAGTCATTGAGTAAGTCTACCATCATCTTTTGTAATTCCGTATCATAGTGAACTGTTTGGTTGGGCCATCCGAGATTTGTTCTTTTGTGATTTTTCTCGTACATCAGCGTGTTATGGATGTTTTACTTATTTTATTTGCTTATCACCTAGATGCATGCTTTAGGTTAAAAAGATAAAATGAGGTAAATCGATTTTTCACAACTAAGGTTTAAATTGGTGCAAAATTTTTAGAGGGTTAAAGTGTTTAAAGTTTTAATATTTAAAAATTTAAAAAACATGAAAAATAGACTTTTTGTTTGTTCAGACTATTCTTGCCTACTAACACTTTGCATTCTCACAAATTCAACATGTTTTATAGTTAACTTGTCAAAATTATCCCACGTGTCATTTTTTCCAAAAAAGGAAAAAAATCTCTTAAAAGCTTATCTCAACAAAAAATACACACATACACACACACACACACACACTCTCTCTCTCTCTCCTCCACATCTCTAACCCACACATCATGAAGAAGCATAACAAAATTTTGGAAGACCTCGACTAGATCTAACAAATATATTTGGAACTTCTTACTACAATACCCATTTCCTTCTTTCTGTCTCTCCCTCCTCTGTGATTCCAGGAATTCTAAGTTCCTCACATCTTGAATTCCTTTCCATGGTTTGGTTCAAACATGAATTCTTTTTTCGTCACATCTAAAATTACTTCCTCATATTAGGAATAAATATCATTTAACTAAAATACCAATCTACTTGATTAAAGTGTGCGCGCACGCGTGTGTGAGTGTTTGAGTGTGTGCGCGCGTATGTGAATGTCTGTGTATGGGAGAGAGATAGAGAGAGAGTGTGCGTGTGTGAGAGAGAATACATATGAGAGATTTTATGTGAAAATGTATTTTTGTTTCACCACAAAAGTAAGCTAGAGTTCTCGGGAATATAGAATTCTCCT
Organism: Sambucus nigra; assembly: GCA_949130495.1. NCBI lineage: Eukaryota > Viridiplantae > Streptophyta > Magnoliopsida > Dipsacales > Adoxaceae > Sambucus > Sambucus nigra. The sequence continues at coordinate 78,679,213 of OX422221.1, read as the reverse complement.
CATTTTAAATGGGATATGAGAATTCCAATTTTATGAAAATTTTAAATTCTAGGAATTATAAGTTTCCCTTAAATTTCTAACCAAACATTGTAATTCTAGATGATGGGAATTTTAAATTTCAGGAATCCTAACTCCCCTTCCAAACCTTGAACCAAATGACCCATTAAGGGGTGGGTATACTTTTTAAAATTATTTCACATTTTTTTTATTTATTTTCATTGAAGGTATTTTTATATACTAAAACAAAACATTCATTTAGAAAATACAGGAATTTATATAGAATAGCCAAATAAAAAAAAGTCAAAAAATAGGTCGATCCATCCCAACTAGTAGTGGCAAAATAATGGGTTGGTCCTAATGTGGGCGGATCAAATATAGATTGCGCCAAATATGGGTTGGGCAACATATTTTTCGCCCCAAATAAATATTTCAATTCCAAATATATTTAAAAAAACATAGTTTACTCTTTACTTTTAAAAATAGATTTTATATTTGACTCGTACTTTTTGAAAATAGATTCTATATTTGATTTATAACTTTCAAATATAACTTTCATATTTAACTCTAACTTTTAAATATGAATTTCATATTTAACTTATAAATTTTAAAAATAAATACCATATTTAAATAATTAAATTAATATAAATTATTTTATTTTTTAAAATCCATTTTACCACTACTACTCCCATTCCCCCCAAATCCAACGCGACCCAAATTCATCTCGTCCCAAACCTACCCATTTGTCATGTTTAATAATAACGTTATGGGTAGAATCAAACTTAAATTATTATGATGAGATATTATAAAAAATATGATAAATTAATATTGCTTGAGTTGGTTTACAACAAATATTATGATTAAAAAAAAAACATAGAGTAATCATGTGGAAATGGGGAGTGTGTTTGTTTTTGAAGGGCACTATTGTCATTTGGCCCACGAATGAAAGAGCTCAAGGCATAGGCATCTTCCTTCTTTCCTCAAACTGAATTAAATTGAGAACAACCACGTCAGCCACGTGAGCTGCTACTATTAGTTGGCCTACAACAACCCAATTCCACGACGCGTAGATCGAGTCTCCATCCGACACGTGTTTGACCCAAGCACCACTCCACCAAAACTCGAATCCCAATGAGCCACCTCACAAAACAACTCACCGTATATACAAATAAATATACACACATACATCTACATACGTACACGTGTACCATGACGTGTACCCTCCCCTTCTCTCTCCTAAATCTGCAAAAACACACCTCACTCTCTTCTCTCTCTCTCTCTGTTTCCTCTTTTAGAGAGAGAATTCTAGAGAGAGAAAAAAAATGATGCAGTTTAGATAATTGGGTTTGTTTGGGTACCAATTATTGAACCTCACATTGAAGATACTTGAAACTTTAAACAAGTTTTGGTTTTTACCAAGATTCAAGGTATGTTGAATTTTCATGTTTTGAAGTTTGGATTTTTTTTTTTTTTTTTTTTTTTTTTAATTTGTGGGTACGCTTTGAATCCTTGATTTTGTGTGTTTTGAACTGAAAGAATGTTTTTTTTTGGGGTACAGTATTTGTTTTAAAGGGAATTGGGAATTGAGATAATTTCTAATCAAGTTTATGCTTTTACGAAGATTTAGGGTATGCTGAATTTTGATGTTTTAAAGTTTGGATTTTTTTTTTGTGTGTCTGAGTATGTTTTGAATACTTGATTTTTTGTGTCTTGAACTGAAAGAATTTTTTTTGGGGGGTTACAGTAGATTGTTTTTTTAAGGAAATGGGAATCGAGAATTTCTAATCAAGTTTATGTTTTCACCAAGAATTAAGGTATGTTGGATTTTGATGTTTTAAAGTTTGGATTTTTTTTTTTGTGGGTATGTTTTGAATCTTTGGTTTTGTATGTTTTGAATTGAAAGAATGTTTTTTTTTTTTGTTTTTAAGAGAAAAAGAGATTTTTTGGTTTTAGGAAATGGGATATTTTTGTCATTTGGCTCCTAGTTTATCCTGGATAACAATAGGAGACAGATTGACTGCTACTGTCTGCTTTATAGATGGGTAAAGGAAAGGACAATGTCACCCCTGTGCTTTTTTTTTTTTTATGGGTAATTGAGATTAAGTAGATCAGGCATTAAATTCTTTTTGAGGGAGAAAAATGAAGTTGAGATTTGTGGATCTTGTCATTTTGGGTGATATCGTTGGGGGATCAGATGATCATTGATGGGGACTCTCTAAAATTTGTTTTTCCTTTGTGATGGGGGGTTAAATTTAAACATATTAAGGTACTTGTATAAAAACTGAACTATGAAATTTTTGTGAAAAATAAAAAAACTCTAAACTGTTATTAGTGGAAAGAAATCTATGAATTATGCATTTTGTTACAAACCAGAGTCCCTTGAAAGAGGTATTTGCAACGAAATGCGTAGTTCAAAGGAGTTTTTTTTGCAATAAATATAGTTTTTGGGTGATTGGTTGCCAAAATTCATATATTTTGGGGGTATTTTTTCACTTTCCTATATATCCAGTCATTATATGCTATTTTTTTTGCTGATAAGATGTGCAGTCGTCGTTTTTGTAGCTGAGCTCAACATATAATGGGGTTTTCCAAGAAATGTTTGGGCGTTACTGTCATAATTATGTCGTCATATCTTCTTTAGTAATATTAGAAAAGGGAATATAATCTTAAAGCTCTTTACCATTATTTTGTGAATAAAAGTTTAGTGTGTATGGGATCTGAGATTTTTCTAAAAACTATTCTCTGCTTGACAGAATTAATATAGTTTTCCTTTTCTGTAGAGCTAAATTGGTAAATCTGGCACATGAGACTAGGTGAAACCATAAATATTTTGTGTACAATATAGGCCACGAATATTCTATAAACCCCAGAATCTTGAACTTCATGATTTTCACATATGTTTTGATTCTTGGTAAAATGGAAAATAAACAGATATACGTTTTTCCGTAGCTATAAATCTTCAACATAGACAACGTTTTTTCTTTCGGTCTTGGTTGCACATGGAAATATGTTATTCGAGTATATAATTGTTCGTGATTATACATTTTTATAGGCAAAGAGAGGGCCGATCTACTAATTAGACTTTGAATCCACTTACCATGGTAGGAGCATAATATGAATAATTCCTTTTAAAACAATCAATCCCTTTACAAACTCAATGCATCCTGATTTAATCATGATTCTTATTCCTGATACAACGAGGATTCTCTTATACTAAATTAGGATTCTTATATGGACCACCCAGTGTTCTAAGTTTTGGTCCTAGGCGTGGCTCAAGGCGTGGTCAACGTTTTTTGGGGTAAGATGCGAAAAAACGAGCGTTTTTTAGGGGTAAGGCGTGAAAAAACGTAGTTTTTTTTTTTTTTTTTTGTATTTTAAAAAAATTGTATTTTAAATTTACAAATATTTAGACATATTTTTAAGGTATGTACCATTTTAGTATTTTTAATAGCTTTGTCATAGTAAAAAAATATTAAAATATATTAAAAAAAGTCCTAAATGCCTTTTTACGCCTAAGGCACTCCTAGGTTTCTAAGGCTTAAGGCTTGGCCTCCACGCCTCCGTCACGCCCTGCGTTTTTTAGAACCTTGGGACCACCTAATAAGTAGATAAAATTATGAAATATAATAATTCATAATTATAATATTCTGAATTTATTAATATTTCAAGTAGTGGGAGTCCGCTATCCTGCGAAATGATATTCTTCAATGTGATCAGTAAATGTAACTACAACTCGTGTATCATGTATGGTGTTACTTACCAAAATTATGCCGTCAATCATATAGGGGTGTGCAAACTTTTAGTTGTTTCATAAATTCAGCTCTCTGTTTTTTCCTCCCTCCCTAAATAAATTTTGTTGAACTTTGAAAAAATTGAAAATATCTGGGGAGGTTTTCATAATCATCAAAACGAGGTTCCTGAATGAACCATAATGGCGGCTGCACCACTCGGCGATCTGTTTGCTCGTAACAATTAGGTGACTCATTGAGCTTCTAGTTTTCGCCTGTCAATTGGGCGTCAACGGGACTCCATCTCCTCTTTTCACTTCTTACTCTATGGTTCTTATACTTTGGATGGCAAAAATGTTGTTTTAATGACTTTTCGATTGCTTTTCATAGCTTGACATTGCTTTCCTTTTGCAGCCAATTGAGTGAGTGTTTATCAAGAGAACCTCATTAGGGAGCTCTGAAAAGGGTTTTCTTGCATTATCTGAGTCAATCTGAAGTTTCTAGTGTGGTAATTGGGCATGGGAAACAGTGAAGAGGCACAGTCTTGTAAACCTGAGAAACCACCTTCACCTGCACTGGTAAGCTGGAAAAAAACATTTTGTAGAATACCTTCATTCGTGTGTCGATCTGCAGTATTACTCCCTTGCGGGGGTGTGCACGTCTATTTTTCAACCCTTTACTTTGTTCTCACTATTGGTCAATCCTTTAACATTGGCAGGATCAGACCAATGTTCATATGTATCCTGATTGGGCAGCCATGCAGGTTATTAACGCATACAATTAGCCATAAATATTCAATGGACATAGTTCGTTTGGTTATTTTTATGAAATTCATTGTAATATTGAAACTATTTTTGTTCAATCTTCAGGCATATTATGGCCAGAGAGTTGCTGTACCACCGTATTTCAACTCAGCTGTTCCGCCTGGTCATCCCCCTCACCCGTATATGTGGGGACCCCCACAGGTATTGCCCAAATTGTCACGGAAATTTCAGGATTTCAATCATATTCTTAGTTACCTTCGAGTAATTCAAAGTATGCTGAAAAAGATATCAATTAGACCCCTGATGAGGATACTTTGGACTTAACCCAGCATATGATGTCGCCTTATGGGTCACCTTATGCGGCAATCTATGCACATGGAGGCGTTTATGCACATCCTGGAGTCCCCCTTGTAAGATTTTGCATTTTGGGTTTTACTTTGTTTCGCTGGTCAGTGGAATGTGTCAAAGGACCATGGGGGTAATGGATTAATTGCGGTTTTTATATTGTAGGGATTGCATTCACCCAGTAATGGGGTTCCATCACCGCCTAATGTAAGTAAAACTTTGGTTATCAGTTTTTTAAGCTATTTTGTCGAAACTATTACTAAAATTATTTGGGTTTTGTAACTTTACCCTGAGATAATTGTATTTAGACATATATAATTAGACAAACCCTATTGAAGGAGTAAAAAAAATGTCTAATATTTACGAAGGGATCTCTATTGAAGGCAACTAGTTCATTTTGTTTGCACAAGCTAAAATTTGCAATTTCGATCTAATTTCTTGGTGGGTGATGCAGGTGGCTACTCCTTTGAGCATGGACACACCCACCAAGTCAGCAGGAAATACAGATCGAGGGTTAATGAAAAAGTTGAAAGGCTTTGATGGGCTTGAAATGTCCATAGGCAACAGTAAAGCTGAGAGTGCTGAGGGTGAAAATGATAACGGGCTTTCTCAAAGGTGCCAATTTTCTCACGTCGGAAATTTCTGTGCGACTGGAGGAATTTTCGTATTAGATCTTGTGTATTATGTTTTAACTTTTACGATCATGTGAACAGTGGAACAGGGGAGACTGAAGGTTCTAGTGATGGAAGTGATGGAAATACCTCGGGGGTAAGAATTATTTATGTGCTTAACTGTTAAGCATTCATCATTCATCATATCAACCTCTGTTCACATTATTTGATTTGATTCCATTTTATAAAAATGAAATGTATTGTGAGCTTGTTTTGTCTCGTCTTATTCCAGGCTGGTCAAAGTGGCAGGAAAAGAAGCTACGAGGGAACACCTAATATTGGTAAGATTCATTTTCCAGCAGTTAATATCTTATTCATTCTTTCTTAGTAATCCATCTTTATCTCATCTATGCATAGGAAATGAGAAATATGTACAGATTTTTACACCATGCATCTGAAAACCTACCATTGGGTAAAGAACATTAGGGACATGTTTCATTACAAAGTTGCAAAGAGTTTCTTACAAGAAGTTGGAAATGGTGAGATTAGGTTTTTCTTGGAATCCAATTCTTTGGGAGGTGGGTAAGACATGCTTTCATATAAAAAATAAGAAAAAAGGGAGCACGTTACAGGACTCTTTTTCTGCTAGAATATATTTGCAACCATGCACTATAAAGTAAAAAGTGAGTAAAAACATACTTTTTCATGGAAACAAATTTAATGGATCAATCAAACACATTCACTGCAATTTTTTTTTTTTTTTTTTTTGTATCTGTACTCTTCAATATGCTATTGATTTGCATGATTTTGTTTAGAAACATACCATTTGGTTAGTGTTTTTCACTTCCTGGAACATCAAATTAGTTAATTTACGTATAGAGTTTTTATGATTTAAGAAATGAATTTGCATATGATTCAAAATTGTATACTGAATTATGAGACTCCCTAAGTAAATTTACCTAATTACAATTCAAACAACAAGCGAAATCTCAAACCAAACAATAAGTTAATGGAAAGAGAGACAGTAATTTGTAATCCCTTTCACTGGCTTAATTCTTTTATTGCTCACCTTATATTAGTAGCTCGAGATGGCAATACTGAGACACGGGATGGTCCTGTCCCTGCCGAGGAAGCAAATGAAGTCTCCGAGATAGTGACAGGTGCCACTTTAGCTCCTGTTAAGGTTTCAAGAGACGTCATGGGACCCAAACATTCTCCTAGCGTGACCACGGCGTTGGAGCTTAGCAGTTCTCCCACCGTGAATACAAGTGTTCAACCACCTTGTTCACCGGTACCTAATGAAACCTGGTTACAGGTACATTCTGCATATGACAATTTGTATTCTAGTTATTCATTCTTCACCTTCTCCTTTTATATGCTTTACGTTTCTCAATGACCAAAATGTGTATTGAGATTTATGATTAGGGATTATTCCACAAGGAAGCTTTACAGTTGCACTACCATAGCAAGTTATGGACTTTGTTGAAATCAATGTCACTCGTGAACTCCATACTCATAATAATTCCAAAAGGGGTTGAATGGAATAGTTTTGGATCAAAGGCCTCAAAATACCCATACCTACTCTCCTCCCTCAAATTGAAAGGGAAATGCAATTTTTCCCTTCCAGTTCTCCCTCTTGAAGAAGGGAAATGTATTTTTTCCCCTTAAAAATGTTACAACTTAAATTTTTATGTTATGATGTCATTATTTATGTGGGACGATTTGACCTAGGTCCCTGCAATGAAGATATATAGTAAAAAACTTAAACGTTTGTTTGGTTTGCAACTATAATTCAGTTTTCTGTGTTTAGATACAATTCTGATAAAAATTTGCATATTGTATATACCTGTTTTAAATACTGAATTATAATATAATTAAATACTGAATTATAATATTTATGGGTTATAACTAAGTTTTTTTAGAAAACAGTAAAAGGGTGTTTTCTAAATTCTGTTTTCTATTTTTCAACTCTGAATTATTCATTCTTAATATTTTTATGCATTTATACCTTAATATATAATATACATACATAGAGCCACGCTTTTATATATACCAAGTTTACATACTGATTTTTTTAAAATAGTAAAAAAATTATGTTTGAGTTGAATTTTTTTATATGGTATTTAAACATTTCAATAGCCCGTATAAAGAAATCAGCTCAAAATAACTATTTTTGCTATTTTTAAAAAATAGAAAAAATTCAACTCAAAAATATATTTTTTAAATATTTTATTAAAATAGGTTTGCGCCAGTAAGTATGTAAACTTGGTATGTATGAGAGCCTGCCTCTACATACATAATACATTAATATGTGTGGAATTCTTATAAATAAAAAATATATATGTACATGTACACTAAATTACATAGATTTATATTTTATTAAATTATATAATATACTAAGATCCATATGTTACATAATATTATTAATAGATACATGAAACTTATATATAGTTTTATACATGTATTATTAATGTATGGAATAATATAAAATATACATATGAAATAATATAAAATATACATTTAGTACATATCTATTAAAAAATATTATCAGTTCATGTATGTATATAATTTTATTGTGAATTATACATGCAATATCATAATATAGACATACACACACACACACACACACACACACACACACACACACACACACACACACACGTACACGTATGTATATGTTTATGTAGTTGTATACATGCAATATCAATTCATGTGTGCTTGTGTGTATGTAGTTGTACATTTATGTATGTGTGTTTATATATATATAGTCATTCCTCAACACACCTCATTAAATATACATAAAAATATATGAAATATTTATGCATTTATGATGTATGTAGGTACGTATATGTATGGATGGATGTTTTATGTATGTATATATATATATATATGTATAAATGTACACACACACACACACACACACACGTGTACAATATAAATATAAATGTTTGCCAATTTTATCAAATTTTCAGAAACCTGTATTTAAAAATAAATTTACCAAATGCGCACCAATATTTATAAACAGAAAAAACTGAGTTTTAAATCTGCATTTAAAAAGTGTTTAAATCAAGTTTTTTGAATACATAAACAAATGGGCCCTAAATCTGTTGGATTATAGTGTCCAGTCTCTGAGGTTGTTATTTTTTAGCCTGCACAGATATTTTTGCGCTGATGTTTTACAGCTTGGAATATATTTTACAGGGACCACACACTAAGTTGGCCAAGTCTTAGGGGCCTACCACTAATTTCTTATTTATTTTATTATTAGAACGAGCGGGAGCTGAAACGAGAAAAAAGGAAACAATCTAACCGAGAATCTGCGAGAAGGTCTAGATTGAGGAAGCAGGTATGAGAATTATTGCTTAATATGATATTTTGATGAGAACTTAAAATTCCAAGCATAACTGATGCTGTTTTATCCCATTCTTTGATGTTTTTTTTCACCAGGCTGAGGCTGAAGAACTTGCTATAAAGGTCGACGCATTAACTGCTGAAAATACGACACTCAAGTCACAGATTAACCGAGTAACAGAGAATTCAAGGAAACTAAATCTTGAAAATGCTAAACTAATGGTATAACCCTTGCGTATTAAGCTTTTATCAATCATAAGTTGTTTAGTTTCCTTATGCGGAGCCTTACAAAAGGAATTATAATTGACAGGAGAAATTGAAAATTGCGCAACTAGGAAAGACAGAAGATGAAAATTTAACTGGGGTTGATGAAAAAAAGATGCTGACACTCAGTACCGCTAACCTACTCTCGAGAGTTAATAATTCTGGTTCTACCGATAGAAACGAAGGTGAGGTGGAAATATACGAGAAAAAATCAGGCGCGAAGCTCCGTCAACTATTGGATACGAGCCCCAGGACCGATGCTGTGGCTGCTAGCTGATGAAAGGGGACCTGTAATTCTTCTACACTCTTTTTATCGTAGTTTTAAGCTAATCGCATAGTTTTGACAATAATTACGAGCCCAACATTACAACTAACCGTAGCAGCGGAATGAAATAGGATTTGAAAACTTTAATCTTTACTTGTGATAGTAATTTAATTCTCTTGGCAGAGCTGAAATGTGTTTTTAGATACCGAGTGCTGAGGTGGCCAATGGTAGTTGATGTAAATGAGCGTGAGAGAGAGAGAGAGAGAGAGAGAGAGAGAGAGTCATAAAGTTATATACTATATATTATATATAATCTGGTTTGTGTGCTTGATAAGTTTTCTATGTACTTATGTTGATGATGGGATGATTAAATGCCAAACCCCTTGATGGAAGTATGTTTTAATTTTTATATATTTATCGGATTCTTTAGGGTCCGTTTGGTACATGCCATGGCAAATATTGTCATGGTAAAATTTGTCAAAGACAAATATTATTTTTCTCACATTAGGCTATCAAACACGTAAAACAAGTTTTTTAGGCAAAACATTTTAATAACACATTTTCGCTCCTATTATTAGATATAATAACAAAAAATATGTTATTTATTTTATTTTTTATTCTATTTTATTTTATTTTATTTATTTATTTATTTTCGTCCCAGGTATTATTTAATAAAAAAACAGTTTTTTCTTTTCTTTTTACTACCCATTTTTATTTATTAAAAAAGTAACAAACTAAATATAAAAAATGTTTTTAACCCCAAAACTATTTATTAAAAAAATTAAAGCACTGCTTTTTTCTTTTCTTCTTCCTCCCTGTTTTTATTATTAAAATCAGTTTTTAAAGCTTTTAAAAATGTTACAAAAAAAACAATTTTTACGTTACGAAAAAACAGTTTATTAAAAATGTTTTAATAATTATTTATTAAAAAAAACAGTTTTTAAAAATGTTATGAAAAAAGAGTTTTTACGTTACAAAAAAGCTGTTACGAAAAAATGTTTAAAAATGTTACGAAAAAACGGTCTATTAAAATTGTTTTTAAAATTAATTATTGAAAAAACAGTTTTTAAAAATGTTACGAAACTGTTTTTTAATTATTTAAAACTGTTTTTAAATAGTTTTAAAATAGTTTTTTAAACGGTTTGAAAACATTTTAAAAATAGTTTTAGAACAATTTTTAATTTTTTTTTTTATATTTAAAACAGTTTTTTTTCTTTAAAATAGTTTTATAAAACAGTTTTTTATTTAAAACCTTTTTTTATTTAACAATTTATAGAACATTTGTGAATATATTTAAGCATAAAAAAAAAATAAAAAAAGCACTTGTAAGAATTGACAAATTTGTGGCAAATATCTTTCACTCAAATAGTAAAGCAAAGTTAGTCAACATTTGTGGCAAATTTATGCATATGAGGTGTTGTATATTGACAAATAATTTGTAGGCAAACTTTTGTATCAAATACACCAAATTGTAAGCAAATATCCCATCTATCAATTTATTTGCCATTTATTATGGCAAATAAAGAGTAATCAAATGGATCCTAATTGCTTTAGTAGTCTCATGATTAAAACCTCTAGAAAACAATATTACCGTTATTGTTATTTCAGAAACTGGTTGATGGGCTTTTATTGAGGGAGCTTCCCAATCTAGTCACTAAGGTCCCTTCACCCCTTGAATGCCTTATACGTTAGGATATGGACAACCCTAACACGAGTACTTACCAATGTTTAAAAAGGCGCGAGGCGGAGGCGGAGGCGGAGGCGAGGCAAATCTAAGCAACCAACAAAACATAAAGTGTGTGGTGTCATTACAACATAACCACATAATGCTTCATCATAAAAACGTAAAAAAAAACGATACATCCTCAAGTTAACTATTAAAATAATAATGGATATTGCGTATCCAATGGCTTGAATAGTGGATCTAATTCATCATCTTCCTCGCTATCACCATCATCGTTAAGAGGATCTTTCATGGAATCATCATCGTATCTAATGGTTGTCTCATCTTTGTCATCATCGACAAATTCTTCTTAAATTTCATCTACAAAGTGCCCATTTCCTTTATCTATAAGTAAATAAATGAGTATTTAACTTTTTAAAATAATTCTTTAATGTTAAAGAGAAGTAAAAATTTGATATTAAACCTATCCAATTGTGAATTCTTCTTCTTTCTTTCTCGTCCCCTTTATGCACGACCATGCCGAATAATCTTCCCTCGTCCCATTACATCATTTGTCACTCCCAAGGCATTTGTCACCACTGAGTCATTCGTCGAATGAGAATTATCATCTTGTCCCGCAACCCACTCATCATTTGACGGTAGATGATCAATAACCAAATGGTCTTCATCCTCAAGTGCATTCTTTTTCAAAAACTTAGTTTCCAACTTCTTGTTGTACATTATATACACAAATTAGTTTAGCCTCTTCATTGATCAATTTTTTTTCTTTGTATGGAGTTGTATAATTTTACATATAATAAATTTTGTCATTAAATTTAAGTTAATTTTCAACAATCGAAGGCCTAATTAAATGTGCTCCAGTTGCGTTCACATACTGATGAAGGGAACGTAAGACTCAAATTTTCAACGCAAAACTAGTTAATTCTGGAGTTTCATCTCCATATTGAATCCACGAATCGCTAAAACAATATTAATTTTAGATTAGAAGTTTATTTAATGATATTAATCAAAAGCAAAGCGGATTTAATCAAAAAATTTACTTAACAGGACTACATAACTTGCAATTTAATTTTGTTTGCCAAATGAAACTCCTATTCCAAAAATTATCAGTTTGTAAATTTGCTTTCAATCTATATTGCTCTTGGCGATGTAACTGGTACTCCCACTTAGTATCACTGATGCTCCATATCTCTTTATAAGACCCCTCATTTCCTCCCAAATTTCCAGTTATACTCTCCTTTGCTTTGTCCATGGCACCATAAGTGAATCTCATCCCCGACATCTTTTATGAATCAATCATCCTCAAAACACTTACCAAGAGGTTTTGTGCTCTTAAGTGCATACGGCTTATTCTTATAATATAAGATGATTTTTTTTTATTTGCTTCCCTTTATCATTCTTTGCCTAGCTCGATCTAACCCATTCAGGAAAAGTGAACATGCTCTCCAAACGCTCCTTAAGGCTATACATACTTTGTGGTAGCAAATCTCGTTGCATTAAGGCGAATAAGGTCCTTATTGGTATAATCTCTCACCAGTTTCAAAACTCATTCATGATTGTATATGAAATTACTTACCTACAATTACATATTAAAATATGAAAAAAAAATAAAAATTAAAAATCAATAAACCACTATGAGATGAAATGAATTAATACTCACTATAACAAAATGTCTTATCAGTGCCAAAAAAAATTAGGACAAAAGTAATTTTGTCACGAAGAGTAATCTTTTTGCGAGGACAATTAATTTCATCACGAATTGAGTGTGATGGTGTCAAATTGGTGACAGATTAATAATATTTGTCACCAAATAATCATTAAAATTTTGGCCCCATCATTCCCGCGTGCTAAAATATTACATTCATCTATTCGTGACAAAATTATTATACATTTAGTGACAAATAATTCTATCACACAAAAAAAATGGGGACAAGACAATTCCTCACTTATTCCTAAAAAAAATAACAAAATACCTATTCTTCTAACCCATAGTCGTTCCCCAAAAATCACACCCCCAAAAATCATTCACCCAAACCTCATATCCCCCGCCGCCCTCAACCACCATCTCGCTCGACCACCTCAACCACCATATCCCACGTTGGACTTCCCATATCTTTGGCAATGTTTTATAAGGTGCCGAGTCCCCATCTCCACCCCAAGTTCCAGTAGTGTCTCCTTATTTCGATGGGTTGTAGTTCAGTAGAATAAATAGTTGGGGATCTAAACAAGGAAAAGTTCGTGAGTCTCCTCTCAATACTGATCAGGGAGTCGAAGCACGTGCAAAATGTGACACCCCGCCCAATTAAATATAGGGTGATCAGTCCTCTACCAATTTAAAACAGGATATTCAGTTGGTTCATTCTCAGCATCACTGTCGAAAACTTTTTAACATATTAATCACCTAATATAAAATTAAGCTAGGTGTCAAAACATTTTCAATTTAATAAAACCAAGTAAATCCATTTCTTTCCATCTTAAAATATAAACCATTCACCACACATAGGAATGTAAATAAATACTGAACATGAATCAACTACTGAAATAAATAAGACTGGATAAAACCTCCCAGTTCAAAACTCCAAACCATACAATAGACTGAATACAATATCTCTGATGAAAGAACTAGAAGTGGGCGACATATGCCCTAAACAAGAAGTCTAGATGAAACTGAATGGAAAGGATAGATGCGTCTACTGCAAGGACCTACAGCTTCCACAACAGCTGCAGCACATCAAGCATTCCAAAATCTCTAAATCTGATACTCCTGTGGCTGAGCACCTGATATAATACATATATATAGCAAAAGAGAGAAGAGATACAAGAAACGGGTCAGAGCCCGATGTGTAAAAATGATTTAGCAAGTATTTAAACCTGGTTCTTAAAACAAGTCTTATACGCATGTTAGTTATCGAACTCTCACATGAGTTTCTCACCTCTCGTCTATTGTGCACGCCTAACGTACATCTAATCTCCCCCTAGTTATACCTCCCAGTCTAACTAGTCAGAAACCATACTAATACTAACTATGCTCACTAGTAGTATTCCCGTATCGCCCATACAATATGCTATTCAGATAGTTTATCTCACATACTGAATTACATTATTTACCGTTTGAATGGTTAATCTTTTATTCACTAAGATTATTATGCTTCTCATTTTCATTTTATCTACTAGTCTCAAAAAGTAGAAAGTTACCCAAGTACATTCATACATATATATAGTCTCATCATCCCTATATATATACACTAATCCTGCACCCTTAAGTTAAGACCGCTTGGGGCAATGTAATAATTATTATTATTACCAAGTCTACTAATTTCACACAGTAGCAATATTCACAAGTCCATATATACATATATATAGTACCATCATCCCTATACATATATATATATATACTAATACTGCACCCCCGGCTAATCCCCATTAGTGCATATCTCCAGATTATCATGCATCCCCGGGTTAACACCCATTAATGCACCTATCAATAATAATTCAGCACCCCCGGGTTATCACCCATTAATGCCCCTATCAATATTAATCCAGCACCCCCGGGTTATCACCCATTAGTGCGCCTAACAATAACCATCCTTGTACTCCCGGGTTATCACCCATTAGTACACTTAACAATAGAGTTTCTGCACCCCCGAGTTATCACTCATTAGTGCCCTTATCTATAAGGTTCTTGCACCTTCGGGTTATCACCCATTAGTGATGTTATTAATAATATCACATAATAGGCATACACACATCCTATTATAATTATAGGTATTTCACCAACCTACATATATACCCTTTATACGTATTTTAATCTCATCTCTACGTATAGTATAAATATTAGGATTACTTTCTCTCTCGTAATTTCCAAGGTATACTCTCTCTCTATACCGAAATAATTAAAGTATTTATTCTCACATACTTTCCCGAAATTCCATCATATTTAAATTTATTATTTGGCAGTTTCTCTCACTCCAATAAACCGGCAAACTCAAAATTAGACTTTGAGAAAAATCCCCAAAAATTCCCTTTGTCGCTCGAACCAGAAGGGTTGTCGTTTGAATGACTTCCACGTGTCGTTCGAGCGGCTTCGCGCGAGATCTTCATCTCGTTTAAACCACTTCGCGCGAGATCCCCGTATCGTTTGAACCTCGCGCGAGATCGCGCGAGATTGCACTGTTCGTCTTCTTCACCAAACTTCAACGTTTTTCACCATTTTTGAACCTAAAAACCTCTAAGATTCAATTTCCAACAACTCATCATCAATACCCATCAACCCCTAACAGGTTATAGATCATTTCTATCATCTCAGGATCCTTAATTCGTCATTAATCATCATAATTTCATAAAACCCCCAATTTAATTCACATGAACCCTAGTTTTCAAAATCCCAATTCAAGAACCTAATCAACCCAGATTCGTTCATCAATATATAATAAAATTCCGTGATTAATCCTCTACATACATGAAGGGATTTCAGCCCCTAATTTAACCAATCCTTAATCATAATTTAAATCTCCAATTTTCACCCAATTAACATATAAATCATGATTAAATCCACCTATACTAACATGAGCGTGATTATTGCTAAAAGAAAGCAAGTAATAAACACTTGCCTCGAATATGACGATCTGATCCGTTGGTGATGTTGGTACATACGCGTTCCTCTCTTCTCGATCTATGCGTTGGTGGTCACGGTTGTGCAAGGTGATGCCAAATGAGTCTTCTCTCTTGGAATTTGGTTCTCCCTCACACCCTCCATGGCCGTTCTTGATTTGTGTAACCTATTAACCCTAATGGACTTCCTAGTCTGATATAATAAATCCCAATTTTCTTCCATTAATTTAGCCCAAAAATTCAAATTACCAAACTACCCCTACGGGGTGCCGGTTAGGCCTAAAATCGCTCCGGGACCCAAACTAAACACCCGGGTACACATTTTTGACTATCTCGACCCTCCCGGACTCAATGGCGCACTCTAAATGACCATACAAGTTAATAAAAATAAATTCTTTTTTTATTCCATTCAATTAGTCCCGACACGACTCACACGCGTGATATAGTTAAATTATCAAACTGTCGTATTTCTCACTTCCGACAATTTATCAAATATCATAATTCCATATTACATATCACACAGTAATATTCAATAGTTCACAACAATAAGTATTAACCCTTGGCACGTTAGTTAATAATTATTTAAATCCGGATTAATAACAAATTAATTTCTCACATTTTAATTTAATTAATCCAACAACAATAATTAATCGCATATTTATTCCCATAATAATAATTAATCACATAATTATTTAAATCGTCAAAAATACGGGGTGTTACATACTTCCCCCCTTACAACGGAATTTCGTCCCGAAATTCGGAAAAAAGTATACCAGGTACAGACAATGCTGTAAAAATATTGCGCATCGCATCCCGGCGCTCACAAGTAAGCTACTCCGTACCACCCATATAGTACGCTATCGAATACTCTTAATAATGAACACTTCACATGTGTTTGCTTTAAACTCCAGGTTACCCTGTCATGTAGGCCCTTGCCCAAACCTTTCTGCTTAAGTTTCACTACTTCAACTTTATTTTAGATGTTCACTATCTAGACTTCTACTATTTGCACCTTAGTAGATTTATCCTTTTTTTTCATATACATACGACTTTGTCTCGTGTCGTTCATACAAGTAAATTCGCTGTTCAATATATATGTCACACACAATATATAGGATAATATCGATTCTTCTCTGACATTTGTAATCATAACTGGTCTCCCACCTTTAACTATCAAGTAGGACAACAACAAAGTTTACCATGCCATACGTTTACTGGCACTCTGCCCGAACGTGAATTTATAAGAGTTATTTGGACACAAACTCCACCAGTGGAAGGTGCTACTCTCGTCCTCCCCTAAGATCTCAGGGTTCACATAAAATTTTCTCTCCCTCATTCGATTAGACCGCTTGTCCTTACCCATCCCTCTGTGGGTATTAGGCCGTACTCAATCGCATCTTAGTACCTATAATCTCACCATCTCAGCTAGGCCTGTCAATGGATCGGATTTTATCCGAATCCGAATCCGAATCCGATCCATTTATACGGATTTGGATCAAGCCTGAAACCCGATTACCCGATTATCCGATTATTAAATGGAGCGGATTTGGATTCATATGATCCGATCCGTTAAAAATCCGATCCGATTAAAATTTATAATATATATATATTTTTATATATATTATATATATATATCTATTTTTAATTAATATATATTATATTTTCTAATATATTGAATATATATCATATAATTTATTTATAATAATATATAACAGAAAAAAAAACAAAAAAAAAACTACGCACGCACGCACGCAGCACACAACACAAACTCACGCACACTGTCACAAAACAAAAACATAAACACACGCACACACTACACATTCACTCACTCACAAACCTAAACCTAAATCTAAAACACACTACACAACTCCACACACAGACCACAGCGGCGGCGCCCTCCCCCCCCCCTCCCTCTCTCTCCCACATCCTCATCTCCTCCCTCATTTATTCTGTCCGGTCCCTCATTTCGCCGCACACTGTACTCATCGTCCGGTATGTTTTTTTTTTCTTCTTCATTCAGATCTGTACAATAACTTAGGTTGTATTCTCTGTCCGGTCCCTCATTTCGTTGTAGACATCTGTAAATCATAGAAACATCAATGAAACCCCTTTATTGGAGGTTTATTGGAAGAACTGAACTTCCGATTTATTGGACTTCCGAAAAAACCCCTTTGATTATTTGGAAGAAACACCGATTTATTGGAAGAAACCCCTTTGATTATTTGATACAAGAAACAAATCTGATTATTTGATACAAAAAAATGATTTTTTTTATTCATCTGTAGACATCTGATTTCGTTGTACAATACCTCTGATTTTTTTTCTGTAACTACACATCTAATTATATTTATAACTGAATTTGTAACTGAATATTTATTTGTAACTCTGATGTTTTTTTTGGACTTGTACAATATTTATAACTGAATTTTTTCTTATAACTGTTTTTCAATCAATATTTATGTATTGCTTACCAATGTTTTTTCAGTCTCTAATTTTTCTTATAACTGATTGTTGAAGCTTTAGTTACCACTGCAGATTGGATAGAATCACAAAAAACGTCAAGTAAGTAGTTATTTAATTTTGTCATTATTTTCATGTTTTTTCTTTTCTTCAAATATCTAAATCTTTATAATATTTGTTTCAGCTGTTCAAGAATCATAAGGTTTGTTTCAGCGGTAGCATAGAAGAAGGAAGATAATCACTAAGTAAGTTCAAAATTTTCTTTTATTTTTTAACATATGTTATCTATCTAAAAATATTTGTATTTATCTAATAATATTCTTTTGTTTTTTAGGGAGGCTTTGAAGGAGAAAGTTGAAGTGAAGATGTAGTTTTGTATTTTGATTTTGAACTTTTATCCAAGTCATGTCTGTAATTTTTGAATTTTGAATGTTGGATTTGATATTGGGTTTATTTGTGATGGGTGTGTTTAATATTTGAACGGTGGACTTCAATCTCGGTGTTAGTTTGATTTTGAATGATGGACTATTTATCTAAGAATAAATATTTTGATCTTGGAAACATTTGCAAATTATATTTATGAAATTAGAGATGGAAATATAAATCGGATTTGGAAATATCATTATTTGGATTTGAAACTATCATTATGAAATAAGAGATGAAGTAAAACAATGTTGCAAATTAAGTGGTTAAAAATGTAATTTCAAGTTAAAATTACAATTTTAATAATGGAAATCATAATTAAAATAAATAAATAAATAATCGGATCGGATCGGATTAACGGATTCTTAACAAATCGGATTCGGAACCCTAACAGATAATCCGTCGGATAATCGGATCGGATCTGAATCCGTTTAACATAAACGGATTCGGATTTGGATTTGCTTGATCCGGTCCGAATCCAATTCGTTTACAGGCCTAATCTCAGCTACATGAGAAGTTCCTTAGGGATACTCTTCCATTATCTAGTGGAATGAGCCCCTACTGGTTTCGAATTGTCCACCATTTTTCAATCCGTCAAGTGACCCACTACAAGACTATCCTTGCAATATTAACCTACTTCGTAACCCATCACCAATGTTGTTTGTATTCTAATACATTTTTATACTCTCTTGAATAAATTTTCAATTCATCTTGAAACGTAAGTCTCTAACAAAACTTCATGAATAAGCTTCAGCTTACTCGACTACATGTTACCGAATTCACATGCTAATCATAATCCACTACCTGGTTCAATCACCCAGGGCGCCCATACACCCTATGACTCGCGCATCATTATACAATAACATAAAATTTTCTTATCTCAACTCTTGCACACTCGTTATGCTGATGTGGTAGGGGTATACTCAACTGCCCCACTAATCATGACTTAAACAATCCTTCAATGACATCATTCATCTATTCCGAAAAAACTAAGGCTAGGCTACTCTATTGGCCTTATGTCATAAAATAATTATCAACTCTCAAATATATTCTCCTATAGGTACAATAATTCCACATACAAAACTTATGTACTATCGACCAAACTTCCCTCCAACTCCCGACGTTCGCTAGTTTTATGCGTGGGATGTCTCGCAAAGCGAAATCCAAACAAGGAACCCCCCGATACACTATTATCTAACCTAGTCGGTTGTTGAGGTCCGTAAGGCCTTCAGTACCTACTATGTACTTTCCCACAATCTACGTATTGTGACATAAAAGTTTACTCGTCCACTCTCATGTCCTTAAAAGGTAACATGAAGCATGGCGCCCTCACTATCCCAAGTACTTGGCGCTATAGATATATAACGAGCTATATTTTGTCGCTCGATAAGAACACAATGTATTCTAAGTCTTAACAGACAAATAAATCCCTATGCTCGGGAATCACATATAATTAGACACTATACTCGCTGAGGTCTATAATACCATGAAAGTTTCATATGTATACTCATATCTGGGCCCAACCCTATTTCAGGTGGCGCCACACAAAACTAAGATCACTCCTCCCGGAGTATCCGTCACGACAGTCATATCACTACATATTTACTATCGTTTAACCATATGGTAATTAATCACTACCCATTACCATAATAAACTCTACTAAAGATGACTCAATGCAGTAGTAAATTATAACAACAAAACACATTCTTAGGGACCGCCCGATTTCCTCACGAGCAATCATCAAAATGCCCGGCTAACAACGAGGAATACGTTTATAACAAGACTGTTAAAACTAATGTTCCCACTAAACTCGACCTGCACGCTAAGTTTAGGGTTTCCAATTTGCATAAAAGTTGTGGCACACCCATGTCACTAGAATCTATCCTTTACTCACAAAGAAGAAGCAAAACCTCACCAGTCTCGCCAAATCACATGGTCTCAGCACGTGGCTGCCATCACGACCCATGAACATCTGCAACCGTCATACATCCTAAGATTTCATCCTATGGTTGTCCCCTCTCACCATAGGCAATTTATGCCATCTTTTGGGTTTCGCGCCCATTATTGAAATGTTGGCCCAAACTCTCCAGGCCTCAATTATAGATTTATAAAACTCCCGTTTACATCCCGGGTCCCGTAGACTCTGACATACTGTAAGCTACTATTAACGAGGACTCTACTGGTCCAGACTGAACCCATAATTCTCAGGTTATAAATTTTCTAGGCCTAATTCTCTTGACCCCAAATTCTTTCACTGGAAGTTTCGCTCCTCCAGTCGTTATGCTTAACTGGCACGGTTTATCATTTCTAATCTCTTCGGTCTCACTTTTCAATTGTGGACACATTCAACACTTGTATTCCTACTTCCTTCACATAAGGAAACCTTCACGAACCATTTCCCCGTCACTGGTCCCACTGACTATTTTGGGAATGTCCTTCTCTCAGACCGACAGTCTCAACTCACTATTATTCTTCCATTATCCCTTTGGATACGCTAGCTATTCGGAACTATGGTTGGCCTCTACAACCTGAGTGACTTCATCGTCCTCTTGAAGTTAATCACTTAAAATCATCTAATCGAGTTCCCTATTGGGTATACTCTCACGTGGGGTTTCACTAACACCGTTAAATCTAGTTTCTGCTCTTCAGCAGGTTCATTAACCCTCTTTACTCCCTTCTCTTGGAAGGACTGCAATCACTAGCAACCGTATAACTTCGATGACATCAACATTAGTCATCCTAGTTGGATTTCTCATCCATATTGGTATCCTACTCACGGGTCCTTTATCAACTATAAACCCTTTGGATAATTTATACCCCTCTGCCATTATGCAATTCAACCTTTCTCTCACGATCGGTTTCTATCTTACCCATTGTGCTAAACATAAAAATTTCACTCACATTTTGTTACCACACCGAATGGAAGACTTCACAATCAAATCGTACTCAAATTTCTCTCTAAATTTCAGACACACTTCTTCATATATCGTGATTGCCTCTAATCACTACATGATGCTCCTAAGAGCTATAACTTTTAACTCCAAATTAAATTCTGAGTGCCGTCACGCCCCACTTTACACAATTGACTTCGAATTTTCTACCTCCGCTGGTCTATTACACTTTCTCATTTTCTTTTTCGCATCTTCACCGATGGCTTTTCAAAGGATTCCATCTAATTTCCCTTTTATCGAATACGCTAGGTGGCCCTAAATTCACGCCACCGTTATCTATGACTGCGTCTTGGGAACTCACAGTTCCCGAGTGACAATTTTACTATCTCTTACTTAAGTAATTCTCGTGGTGATTTTTGTCCCAATGACTCTTACCCGATTGCTCTATGTCTTCTGTTGAGCTTCTCCTCCCGCAGTTCTTCTTACAACCCTCGCTGGTGATTCTAAAATGTTCGGGATTCGAATCACATCGAATTTCATATAATGAGTCACCTCCATTATGATTCGTAGAAGGAGAACGTAAGTCGCATACGTAAGGGAACACAACAATCCTATCATAAGGCTCTACATCAAAGAACGATACGCTGAAACGTAATAAGCCGCACAGATCTTAAGAAAACTAGAACCTGATGCTCTGATACCACCTGTGACACCCCGCCCAATTAAATATAAGGTGACCAGTCCTCTACCAATTTAAAATAGGATATTCAGTTGGTTCATTCTCAGCATCACTGTCGAAAAACTTTTTAACATATTAATCACCTAATATAAAATTAAGATAGGTGTCAAAACATTTCCAATTTAATAAAACCAAGTAAATCCATTTCTTTCCATCTTAAAATATAAACCATTCACCACACATAGGAATGTAAATAAATACTGAACATGAATCAACTACTGAAATAAATAAGACTGGATAAAACCTCCCAGTTCAAAACTCCAAACCATACAATAGACTGAATACAATATCTCTGATGAAAGAACTAGAAGTGGGCGACATATGCCCTAAACAAGAAGTCTAGATGAAACTGAATGGAAAGGATAGATGCGTCTACTGCAAGGACCTACAGCTTCCACAACAGCTGCAGCACGTCAAGCATTCCAAAATCTCTAAATCTGATACTCCTATGGCTGAGCACCTGATATAATACATATATATAGCAAAAGAGAGAAGAGATACAAGAAACGGGTCAGAGCCCGATGTGTAAAAATGATTTAGCAAGTATTTAAACCTGGTTCTTAAAACAAGTCTTATACGCATGTTAGTTATCGAACTCTCACATGAGTTTCTCACCTCTCGTCTATTGTGCACGCATAACGTACATCTAATCTCCCCCTAGTTATACCTCCCAGTCTAACTAGTCAGAAACCATACTAATACTAACTATGCTCACTAGTAGTATTCCCGTATCGCCCATACAATATGCTATTCAGATAGTTTATCTCACATACTGAATTACATTATTTACCGTTTGAATGGTTAATCTTTTATTCACTAAGATTATTATGCTTCTCATTTTCATTTTATCTACTAGTCTCAAAAAGTAGAAAGTTACCCAAGTACCCTCATACATATATATAGTCTCATCATCCCTATATGTATACACTAATCCTGCACCCTTAGGTTAAGACCGCTTGGGGCAATGTAATAATTATTATTATTACCAAGTCTACTAATTTCACACAGTAGCAATATTTACAAGTCCATATATACATATATATAGTACCATCATCCCTATACATATATATATATACTAATCTTGCACCCCCGGCTAAGCCCCATTAGTGCATATCTCCAGAAAATCATGCATCCATCCTTTTACTCCTGGGTTATCACCCATTAGTACACTTAACAATAGAGTTTCTGCACCCCCGAGTTATCACTCATTAGTGCCCTTATCTATAAGGTTCTTGCACCCCCGGGTTATCCCCATTAGTGCTCTTAATAATAGTATCACATAATAGGCATACACACATCCTATTATAATTATATGTATTTCACCAACCTACATATATACCCTTCATACGTATTTTAATCTCATCTCTACGTAGAGTATAAATATTTGGATTACTTTCTCTCTCGTAATTTCCAAGGTATACTCTCTCTCTATACCGAAATAATTAAAGTATTTATTCTCACATACTTTCTCGAAATTCCATCATATTTAATTTTACTATTTGGCAGTTTCTCTCACTCCAATAAACCGGCAAACTCAAAACTAGACTTTGAGAAAAATCCCCAAAAATTCCCTCTATCGCTCGAACCAAAAGAGTTGTCGTTTGAATGACTTCCAAGTGTCGTTCGAGCGGCTTCGCGCGAGATGCCATCTTGCTCGAATGACTTCGCGCGAGATCTCCATCTCGTTTGAACCACTTCGCGCGAGATCCCCGTCTCGTTGAACCACTTCGCGCGAGATCGCGTGAGATTGCACTGTTCGTCTTCTTCACCAAACTTCAACGTTTTTCACCATTTTTGAACCTAAAAACCTCTAAGATTTAATTCCCAACAACTCATCATCAATACCCATCAACCCCTAACAGGTTATAGATCATTTCTATCATCTCAGGATCCTTAATTCGTCATTAATCATCATAATTTCATAAAACTCCCAATTTGATTCACATGAACCCTAGTTTTCAAAATCCCAATTCAAGATCCTAATCAACCCAGATTCGTTCATCAATATATAATCAAATTCCGTGATTAATCCTCTACATACATGAAGGGATTTCAGCCCCTAATTTAAGCAATCCTTAATCATAATTTAAATCTTCAATTTTTACCCAATTAACATATAAATCATGATTAAATCCACCTATACTAACATGAGAATGATTATTGCTAAAAGAAAGCAAGTAATAAACACTTGCCTCGAATATGACGGTCTGATCCGTTGGTGATGTTGGTACATAGGCGTTCCTCTCTTCTCGATCTATGCGTTGGTGGTCACGGTTGTGCAAGGTGATGCCAAATGAGTCTTCTCTCTTGGAATTTGTTTCTCCCTCACACCCTCCATGGCCGTTCTTGATTTGTGTAACCTGTTAACCCTAATGGACTTCCTAGGCTGATATAATAAATCCCAATTTTCGTCCATTAATTTAGCCCAAAAATCCAAATTATAAAACTACCCCTACGGGGTGCCGGTTAGGCCTAAAATCGCTCCGGGACCCAAACTAAACACCCGGGTACACATTTTTTACTATCTCAACCCTTCCAAACTCAATGGCACACTCGAAATTAGGCCTGTCAACGGATCGGATTTTATCCGAATCCGAATCCGAATCCGATCCGTTTACACGGATTTGGATCACCCCTTGAAATCCGATTACCCGATTATCCGATTACCCGATTACCCGTTTATTAAATGGAGCGGATTTGGATTCATATGATCCGATCCGTTAATAATCCGATCTGTTTAATATATATCTATATATATAATATTTTTAATTAATATATATATATATATATATATATATATATATATATATATATATATATATATATATATATATATATTGTATTTAGAAATTTATTAATATTTTAAATATATATTTTAATAGTTATTTATAATAGTCCTATATTAATATATATTGCATTTATTAATAATAGTAATTTATATTATAATAGTTATTTAAATATATTTTTTGAAATATATATTATAATAGTTATTTATAATATATATTGTATTTTGAAATTTATAATAGTTATTTATAATATTATAATCGGATCGGATCGGATAAACGGATCGGATTAACGGATTCTTAACGGATTCGGATAATCGGATTCGGATTTGGATAATCGGATAATCGGATCGGATCCGAATCCGTTTAACATAAACGGATTCGGATTTGGATTGGCCTGATCCGGTCCGAATCCGACCCGTTTACAGGCCTACTCGAAATGACCATACGAGTTAATAAAAATAAATTATTTTTTTATTCCATTCAATTAGTCCCGACACGACTCACACGCGTGATAGAGTTAAATTACCAAACTGTCGTATTTCTCACTTCCGACAATTTATCAAATATCATAATTCCATATTACATATCACAAAGTAATATTTAATAGTTCACAACAATAAGTATTAACCCTTGGCACGCTAGTTAATAATTATTTAAATCCGGATTAATAACAAATTAATTTCTCACATTTTAATTTAATTAATTCAACAACAATAATTAATCGCATATTTATTCCCATAATAATAATTAATCACATAATTATTTAAATCGTAAAAAATACGGGGTGTTACACAAAACAACTT
Source organism: Sambucus nigra (assembly GCA_949130495.1). Classification (NCBI taxonomy): domain Eukaryota; kingdom Viridiplantae; phylum Streptophyta; class Magnoliopsida; order Dipsacales; family Adoxaceae; genus Sambucus; species Sambucus nigra. Next base: position 78,653,491 of record OX422221.1, on the reverse strand, counting down.
GCCTGAGCTTATCCCAGCAGAGGACAAAATAGTGGGTCACGTGCTAGACGCCCTCGTCCCTTACAACACCACCACAGGCTGCGACCCACTCATTATCAACCATGTCACCTACCATCCCAAAAGAGGCAACTTTATTGTTGAGTACCGAGGTTCCCTACCTCCCTAAATCCTCTCTTTTGTGTGAGTGCACATTGATGTTGTCACTTCCAACCCCTCTGATTGGGTAACTTATTATTCCTTTTGCTCCTAAGACCTTTATTTTTAAATCTAGGTTTGGATTCAATTTTCAATTGAACTTACATTTTGTCCTTGTTTGAATACTGGAACTTACTATTTGGTGACGAAATTTGTATTTCCTCACTAAAACCTTTAGCGACGGCGCTTTCATGATGGGTGATTGGTGAATTTTTTTTTTTCACAAAATGTCTTTGGTGACGAAATTTTTTCATTTGGTGACGATTTTTTTTGCCACTAATTATCTGTTTTATTGTGGTGACCTTCTTTGACTTTATCAAGTCATTCTTATGTTGTGGAAACTCCCCAATTTTCTCAAGGAAGTCAATGTAATGGGCAGAAAAATGTGTCTTGTTTTACATTAACAACTTTCCCACCATCTTATAACTTGATGCATTATCGATTACGACTTGGATGACCAAATCCTCCACCACATTTTCAACAAAATCATCAAGAAGCTTAAACAACAAGTTTTCATCCTTTACAGCGTCCGATGCATCAACCGAGCCTAAGAAAACTGTCCCATTTGAATTATTAACAAGAAAAATTATCAAATGTTGACCTCGAATGGCCTTTCATCCATCAGATTATATGGAAACCCCTGTTTGCATCCAAATTTTCTTCACATCATCAACACTCTTTTTGCATGCCTTCCTTCCTCATACAATATCCACGTGCCAAGCTCATATGCCATGGAATGAAATGCGTGCCTTCCTTCCTCATCCAAAATCCACGTGCCAAGCTCATATGCCATAGGAGGTTTCATCCCATGATAAAAAATTCTAGTTGAACACACCATACTAATAAAAGATGGGCTGCTGGCCACATAAACAAGGAAGACCATTTTTAAAGAAAAATCTACCAATATCAAGGCACGCATTTTTGTTTAGCGTCCTTTTTAGTTCTAGGTTTGGGTTCGTCATCACAACCCTCGTCATCAAGGTCAATCGCAAACCTATCCATGGGTACCTTAATCCCCCTAATCGTATTAATCATGCTTGAACCATCCTTTGATGGATTGCTTTGACCGACGTAATCGCAACACTCCCAATCTGTTCCTTTCCTTTTCTTTGCTCCAAATCTCTTTCACCCTATTTGTTTTTATATACACCCCAAGTTTCTCACTAACAACCAGGGGAACTCTCTCGCATATTTTAACATTTGTTTTTGTTCCCGCAAGATGATCTTTTATTCTTTTCACACCCCTTTTACAACCTTATTGCAATAATTGCAATAATTAATATATACATTACAAACATTTATGTATACATTACAAAATGTCACGTATATGCTTTTGAAAAATTGGTATACGACATTGAATAAGACTTTCCCACCATGTTTTAAACCTAAAAAACCTATCGACAAATGAATAAATAAAAACCGTTTATCTATAAGAAAAAAGTAAAAATTTAATTTGGAGTGTGGTTGTTTTTACTGCCTTTTTTACCATGGGTAAAAAGGGCGCGATCTTAATATTCCTTCCTTTGTTACCCTGGGCTACTATCCTTTTTATTATGTATTTGGTGTCATGCTCATTAGGTTTGAGTTTTTGTATTTTTAAGAACTCTGACAATTTACATGTAAATTTTGAGTATTAAGAAAAAAAAATTAAATTACATACATCATAAGTCTTCGTGCATGAAATTATTACACAACTTGTAACCACTAAAAATTTAAATCAAACAAGCAATAGTAGATACTTTAAGAACAAGCAGATGTTTCACATCTAACGTCCCTTTTTTATAAGTTAGTAATGTATATTGAAGAACCCGCTTAAGGGGTTGGAAACCCGTATACAAGAGATATACAAAGGTGTAACAGGAGATTAAAAACAAAAAAAAAGTTGGGGATAGGGAAACAAAAACCTCCACACTACCCCTCAATCCCAAAGTGTACCAAGGAAACCTACAATCAATTCCTAATATTAATTCACCCACAAAATCTAACACGCAATGTAGCGTAGAATGTGGTTCCTCCTTAAATGACGCATGCCGGGAGGAGCTTAACAGATTGTATGGAAAACTTGCTGGTTCAATCTCTTCTCCTTCAAAGTACCTCCCGTTCCTCTTAGTCTATGTCATCCAAAAAATGCGTAACGGGGTCATTCTCCACACGACACTAGTCTTTCGCCCCCTTTCTATAGCTTCAGGTTTCCATATCCTCTCTCAATGTCTCAATGCTCACCCACTTTACCCCAAAAATGTCCTTTCATCCATCAGATAATATGGATATCAATGTTTGCATCCACGTTTTCTTCATGCCATCAACAATATTTTTGGCATGCCTTCCTTTCTCATCCAATATCCATGTGCCAAGCGTTTCATCATACGATAAAAAATTCCAATTGAACACACCATACTAATAAAAGATGGACTGTTTGGCACAAAAAAGGAAAACCATTTTCAAAATAAAATCTGCCAATATCAAGACACGCATTTTTTCAGCATTAGGTTTGGATTTGTCATCATAACCCTTGCCATCAAGGTCAACCACAAACCTATCCATGGGTCCCCTAATCCACCTAACTGTACTAGTCATGCTTGAACCATCCTTTGATGGATTTCTTTGACCTGTGCAATATGCACCACTCCCAATCTGTTCCTCTCTTTTTCTTTGATCCAAATCTCTTTAACCCAATTTGGTTTTATATACACCCAAATTTTCTTTATTTTTGTTCCCGCAAGATGATCTTTTCTTATTTTCACACCCCTTTTACAACTTTATTGCAATAATTGTAATAATTATTGTATGCATTATGAAATTTAACTTATAATTTACAAATATTCATGTATACATTACAAAATGTCACCTATATATTTTTGAAAAATAGGTATACGACTAGGCCTGTAAATTGTGGCGAGCAAGCTCGAAGCCCGCCCGTTCGGCCCACTAAATCTGGGTCGAGCTTCAAGCGAGTTTGAGCCGATCCGAGCCAAGCTTCTGCCAAATTTTGAAGCCCGACTGTAATTCGGATCGAGCTTTAGCATAGAAGTGTGAAGCCCAATTTGGGCCCGCTCCGAACTCATATATATATATATAATTTTATCTATAAAATACATTAAGATTATGTAATTATATTTACCATATAGTCCCCTTTATTAAATATACATTATTAGAGTTATGGTTTTGATTTTGGACCATTTGGTCAATTTACAACAACAAAAAAGGGCATAAATCTCTCGTTCACACAAAAGCCAAAAAAATTCCAAACTCTCTCCCTCTCTCGTCTAGAGAAAAACAAACAAACACTAGACTGTCGCTGCTCAAACGAACCCTCGTCTGGAACCCAGCCCCGCCGTCCACACCGCTCTCAACCGCCAGTGCTCTCATCTACTTAGCTGTTCTCAACTGTCGGTGTTTTCATCTGGTATTATTTCTTTCTTGTATTTTCCAACACCGTCGTTTCTCGGATCTATTTTTTCCAACACCGCTGCTGCTCTCAGCTATTTTTTCCACCACCACCGCCGCTTCCATCTATTTTTGTTTGTAACTTCAACCGCTGATGTTATTATACTGATTATTTGTGTTCTTGGATATGTTTACAATTATGATTTAGTCTTGTTGTTTATAGCTCGAAATTAAAATATCATTACAAGCAGAGATAGATTACTAAGGTTGTGTTTGTTTTTTCAGCTGAATCTGAAGTCTGAATCTAAAATCTGAAGACTGAGGTCCCGTTTGTTTGTACCTATCAAATTTGAATCTAAACAATTCAGATTTCAGAGATAGCAAAAAGACATTTGTTTTCTACAAGTTTCAGACATTAACGTTAATACCATCCTCTTAATGATTCAGAGGTTCAAACCCTCTGAATCCGATAACTTAAATTTGAATGAAAATAAATTAACAATAATATCCAACTATCTATCTTCTATATTCCAACTGAGGTTTTGGAAGCCATGGAATATAATAGTAGAGAATCCCTAATTGTTGGCTAATTTTGAACGGACCCCCAATATACACAGATGGAACGGACCAAATTGATTTTTGAAGTTGCATTTTTCTTTCTAGCTGCATTTCTATTTCTAGTTATTGTGTTTGTACTTCTAGTGTTGCGTTTATATTTTATCTGCTGCATCCCAATGATATTCTAGTTGTGTTTGTATTTGTAGTTGCTAGGTTTTGCTAGCTGTTTTTTGAAGCTACTTTATAACTGCCATGTTTTGCTTTTTCTAGATTGATGTGCATTTGTAGCTGAATTTTAAAGCTACTTTTTGCTTTTTATAGGTGCATTTGTTTATGTCTTTGTTTCCGGACGTGTCTTTATTGTGTTTTGGTACATCTCTGTTTTGCATATTTATTTATGATCATGAATGTTTTAAATATGCATTTTATTTATAAAATAAACATAAGGGTAAAATGGTCCAACTAATTTTCATTCAGATTTGAGATATAAATCTGCAAACAAACAGTATACATTCAGAATTTTCATTCAAACAACAAAAAAAACAAACTTTTCATATTCAGACTTCAAACTTCAGATTCAGATTTCAGACAAAAAAAAATGCAACCTGAATTTGAAGTCTGAAATCTGAATTTGAAAATATGTTTGTTTTTGTGTTTGAATGTACCTCTGAATGGATGTATTTAGACTGATTCAGACTTTAGATGTAACTCTACCTCTTAATCATTAAGAGCCAAATATAGCTGTTAGCCTCTTAATCATTTAAAAAAAATAAACACTTTTTGGTACCTCTTAGGTCTGAATGGGTCAGATTCAGACTTAAAGAGGTAAAAATAAACAACACCTAAGTAATTACTCATTTGGATATGTTTTTAACAGGTATGGTTTTGTTTTTATAGTAATTACCCATATTAGAAGCACTGCTCTAACGTTTTTTAGATTTGAAATCGGGCCTGTCCAAAAATGGGCCCGAAGCCCGTGAGTTTGGTGAGTCAAGCCTGAGCCAATGGTTCTTATTTCAATTCGGGTTGAGCTCAGGCTTGGGAAATGACTAAGAAATTTCGGGCCGAGCCTGAGCTATCTAAAGCCAGCACACCTAGCCCGATTTACAGGTCTATATATAACATTGAATAAGACTTTCCCATCATGTCCTAAACCTAAAAAACCTATCAACAAATGAATAAATAAAAATCATTTCTCTACAAGAAAAAAGTAAAAATTTAATTTGGATTGTAACCGTTATTACTACCTTTATCACCGTGGGTAAAGAGGGCACGATCTTAATATTCCCTCCCTTGTTACCCTGGGCTACTATACGTATTATGTATTCAAGCTTATTAGGTTCGAGTTTTTGTATTTTTAAGAACTCTGACAATTTACACGTAAATTTTGAGTATTAGGAAAAAAAGTTGAATTACATACATCAAAAGTCTTCTTGCATGAAATTATTAAACAACTTATAACTAACAAAAATTTAAATCAAATAAGCAATAATAGTGACTTTTAGAACAAGCAGATGTTTCACATCTAACATCCCTTTTTTCTATAAGTAAGCAATGCATATTGAACGATTCTGCTTAAGGGGGTGGAAACCCGTATACAAGAGATATACAAAAAAGGTGTGACAATAGAGTAAAAACAAAAAAAAAGTAGGGATAGGAAAACAAAAACCTCCCCATTACCTCTTAATCCCAAAGCATACCAAGGAAACCTACAATCAATTCCCCATATCAGTTCACCCACAAAATCTAACAACCAATATAGCGTAGTATGTAGTTCCTTCTTAGACCACGCATATAAGGAGCTCAACAGAAAGTATCGAAGTCTTTCTAGTTCAATCTCTTCTCCCTCAAAGCACCTATTGTTCCTTTCAATCCCTATCATCCAAAAATGTGTAAAGTGGTCATTCTCCACACAATACTGAAAAAATTACCACTTAAGTCGTTTAATTCAAGATTAAACTATCTAAATGGTTCCGAACAGTTTGTGGAAGAAACTCTTTTCTTAAAACAAATTTTAAACACAAGATGTGTAAAAAGTATGAACGAGTTATTTACTAGTTTTAAAAAATAAAACTTTAAGAAAATAAAATCAACACAACCTTAAGAAACGGATGAGAGGAAACCCCACCCAATTGGGGAAACATCCACGTGACCTCTAGGTCACAAAATCAAAAGTCCACTAAATAAGAGTAACAAGTTACAGGCTATATAACAATCAAGACACACAATCAAACCTAAACTAAGTTCAGAAATTATACCAACTCCTCTGACGTTTTCTAACTTCTCCCAAGGTTCTGATGTTGCTGATGTTCTCCCAGCTTCGTAACTTCACCCCTTTTAGCTTTACGTCAACTCTAAAGTCAAATATATTAATACCAACACTTTTCACTATAGTAGTGCGAAGGTGTGTGTGGTGATGTGCTCTAAATCACATACATGCAACTCACACACAGTTAATTACAGACAACATGAGTAACAAATTACAAACATATCACTTAATATGCAAGATTTCCAAAATCAATTTAGTTAAAATAATTTGACTTTGGATCTTTAAGATATCCGCAGATCAAGAGGAAATATTGCTATAAAAACTAGCCAAGATCCCATGCACTTTCCTTATTTGAAAATATGTACTTATTTCACAAAACGTGAAATATTTGAAAGTGAAATCCACAATCAAGATCTAAGTCTGAATATTTGAGTAAACTGAATTTAGAAAGGATTTTGTTGGTTTAGGTTTTGAAATCAACATATCAATTTGAAAATAACCAACAAAAATAATATTTCTCAAAATAAGAAATCGAGACTAAGAACTTATCTAAGTGACCTGTATCAAAGAGGCGTAATATCAAGTATCTATGAAAAGAAACAGAGATTTAACCAACGTGATTAAGTTGGGAAAGAGATAAAGAACTATAGAGGATAAACCTCTCAAATCTCAAACTATTTTACTCTCAGAAAAGGGTTTTACGGTGAGATTTGAGCTGAGATTTAGGTTTAGGGTTTCATTTCTCTCTCTAACCCTCTCTCTACCTCTTATTTTCTCTCTGGTTTGGACAAAAGGCAAAAGCCTCAAATGGCTGAGGATTAGGTCATTTATATAGAGAGTGAGGAGGGATCGAGAAACTCAGAGGCAATCCAATGGTTGAGATTAATCCTGACCAGTTGACTAAAGATCTAATGGTTAAAATAATGCGATCGAAATAGCCATCAATGATTGGTCAATAGAGGTTCACATGGATTAAGTCTAAACACATGCAGCTCGTTGATAATATTTATCCAAGGGTTCTCAAAGAAACACAGTTCTGTGAGAGTAAAGAAACACATAATCAACCAATGAGAGGGCAGCACGTGTTGACAAAATACGAGTTATAAAATGCGTACCAAAAGTAATTATATATACACCCTGAAGTCTCTAGCGCTTTTATTTCCTACCCAAACAAACATTCAACTATAAAAAGAATTTACACAATAACCCAAAGGTTTCTAAATGACCAATTTTAATTTCTAAATATCATTTTAAAATCTTAGAAATTATATAACACATCCCAAAATTAGTAAAAAATTAATTTAAGGGATTTAACTCGCACACAACAAAATAGAGTATGAGACGATGTATGTATGCAGTCCTAGTGTGTGGTGTTGATATACTACCTTTAGGAACTTGTAGAGGAGTTAAGTGTAGAGTTTGAGGTTCTTTGGTAAACTATGATGGGACTCAAATTTTGTTACTATTTCCAAAATAGATGAGAACCTATATAATATAGACTCAGGTAAGTCAAAGATATAGGGTTCTTCAATCTCCCCCTTTGAAAATATGACATAAAATCTCCTTTGAGTCAACGAGGACTCGTAGGGATATAAAAGGAATAAGAAAATCCTATTCCTATACAAAAATTCTATCTACCCAATATCTTAGAAAGAAAAAATTACATAACTTAACTATATACAAACCAGTACTAACAAAATTCTTTTGCAACTGAAGGTACTGATTCCTGAAAATAAGATAACTATGATCAAGCTTTTTAATTGAGAATACACCAAAATGTCTAAGAGGACTCAAATTTCTCTCCTATTTTGTCTCAAATGGTCAAAGGACAAAGAAAACTAGTAGAAATTATAAATAATTTTTCTGCCATGACCATACCAATAGAATTGCGCAAAGATTCAATTTAAAGAAAGTCTAAAGGCTTGGTAAATAGGTCAGCTAATTGCAATTCAATAGGAAGGTAATTTATTTCTAACTCCTTTGATTCAACTAACTCGTGTATAAAATGATATCGGATTTTAATATGTTTGGTACGAGAGTGCTAAAAAGGATTTTTAGAAATATTAATCGCGCTTTGATTGTCACAATAGAGATGTAACTTATCTTCAGTTATACCATAGTCTTTTAGCATTTGTTTTGGCCAGAGTAATTGAGCACAACAACTTTCTGCTGCAATATATTCGAATTCGACAGTAGACAAGGAAGTGCGGTTTTGTTTCTTACTACTCCATCCTACCAAATTGTTATCGATGCAGTAACACGCTCCTGAAGTAATCTTACTATCATAGATACAACCAACCCAATTAGCATCGGTGTAACTACTATAGTACTAGAAGTTCAGTGTACCAAAGTCCTAAATTTAGAGTGCCTTTGATGTATTTGATAATTCTTTTAACGCATAATAGGTGACTCTCTTTAGGATTATTTTGATATCGAGCACACACGCAGACAGATTACATGATGTCAGGATGGGAGGCAGTAAGATAAAGTAAGCTTCCTATCATACTATGGTACAAGGTCGTATCAATAGATTTCCTATTCTCATCTTTAGAAAGTTTGACAGAGGTACTCATAGGAGTCCTAGCTTCTTTAGATATTTCTAGGTCAAACTTCTTGACAATCTCTAAAGCATATTTAGATTGTGATAGAAATAATACTTCTGAATTCTGTTTAACTTGGAGTCTTAAGAAGGATTATAATTCTCCCATAAGAGACATTTGAAATTCTTTGTGCATAATGTTCGAGAAGGTCTTAACTTCTAAAGGGAAGGTAGATCCAAAAATGATATCGTCAACATAAACTTGAACAATAGTGATGTTTTTGTCAAAATGTTTGACAAACAAGGTTTGGTCATTCCCTCCTCTCCTAAATCCATTGTCTAAAAAAAAGGTGGTAGATGCTCATACCAAGATCTAGGAGTTTGTTTTAACCCATAAAGAGATTTTTTAAGACGATAAACATAATTTGGGTGATGAGGGTCAATAAACCCTTTGGGTTATTCTACATAGGTCTCCTTAGTTAAAATTTCGTTAAGAAAGGCTGACTTAGCATCCATTTGATATAGTGTGAAATGCAAATGACAGTCTATGGCAAAAAGTAAGCGAACAAATTCGAGGCGAGTGACAAGAGCAAAAGTTTTCTTGAAACCTATTCCTTCAATTTGAGAGTACCCCTGGGCAACTAATCTAGCTTTATTCTGAATAATCATCCCAGATTCATCAGTCTTATTTTTAAAAATCCAGCGTGTGCAAATAACCCTTTTATTTTCAGGCCTGCGTACAAGATACCAAACATCATGAATGAAAAATTGAATAAGTTCCTCCTGCATAGTACTTATCCACAAAGTGCCATTCAAGGCTTCATTTACAGTTTTTGGCTCAATAAGAGACACAAAACATGCAAAATAAGCAATGTTACGAAGTTGAGATCTTGTGCGATCAGGCTCAGTAGGATTACCAACTACATTATCCAAAGGGTGATCTTTGAAAATCTAGTTAGGTACTTCAGGGGTCTCAGTTGGTAAAGATTCAACTATTTCTGGAGAGTCATAATTTAAAATGTTTTCGGACTCATTCACAAGAATTGGTTCTTTGGTCTTACTTTCTACTTTAGTGTCACTTACAACTACATCAATGGATTCCATCATGGTTTTGGTACGAAGATTGTAGACACGATAGGCTCTTTTATTTGGAGAATATCCTAAAAAGATGGCTTTATCTCCTTGGGTTTCGAATTTAGACAGATGTTCTCTGTACTTACACAAATAACAGGTGCTACCAAAGGTTCTAAAGTATTTTAGGTTAGGTTTCTTCCCATACCAAAGCTCATAGGATGTTCATTTGGTATTTTTTCTTAAGTAGATTTGATTGATTATATCACAAGCAATACAAATGGATTTTACCCAAAAATATTTTGGTAGGTTTTTTGCATGAATCATCACACGGGCCATTTCTTGAAGAGTGCAATTTTTACGCACCGTAATACCATTTTGTTGAGGTGTCTTAGGAGCACTAATTCATGTTTGTAACCATTATAGTCACAATATTCTATGAAGCTTGAATCTATGAATTCTCCTCCTCTATCACTACGAATTCTATTTACTTGGGAGTCCTTTTCGTTCTCTATACGAACTAAGATTTTTAAAAACTTATAAAAAGGTTTCTGATTTATGTTTTAAGAAGGCAACCCAGGTAAATCGAGTGAAATCATCAAACATAACAAGGATGTAACTGTTACCAAAAAGACTAATAGTACGAGAAGAACCCATTAGGTCCATATGGATGAGTTCTAGAGGTTTAGTGGATAAAACTTCTTTAACTTTCTTATGGGGAGCCTTAATAATTTTCCCTTCTTAACATGGACCATAAACAATATTTGAAATTGATTTTATCTTGGGAAGACCTCTAACTATCTCGTGGGAGCACAGTTTTCTAAGACTATCATAACTAATGTGACCCAGCCTATTATGCCATATCTCATTGTCATCCATTCTGGCAATATTACAAACCTCTGTACTTGGATTGACTGTGTAACAATTATCTGGAGTACGAAGTCCTGTAATAATGCAATCACCTTTTTCATTTAAAATTTTGCAATTGTTCTTTGAAAAAGTGACAGTATGGTTTGAGTCACAAAATTGTGATATACTTAGTAAATTGGCTTTAAGTCTTTTTCCCAAGAGAACATCTTCAAGAACGGGTAATCCTTCTTCATGGAGTGTTCCTTTACCAATGATATGGGCTGATACACCATCTCCAAACAAAACTTTTCCTCCGGAGAAGTTAGTTTTGGTTGAAAGTTTAGAATCATCCCCGATCATATGTTTGGAACAACCTGAGTCTAAATACCATCCAGTTGTAGTATGTTCAGCTCTAAAAGCATTGATCATTATGTTGCATTTTAACTGGGGTAATAGATCATCTTTTCTAACCCAAATTTCTCTAGTTTTCAATTTGCGCTTATTAGCTCGTATTTGATAAAACTTGTGAGTTTATGTCTTTTCTTTAAAAGATTTTGCGCATTTTTATTGTTGTTATAAACAGTTGGAGCAATTAGTCTAGAATAGAATCTAGGATTCCTTCCCATTGACTGTCTTTTAGTATTAGTCATTTTCCTTCTATTACGATAGTTATAATTTTTGTCTTGTTTTGGCTTCTCCTAGAATAGGTGAAGTTATGGTAAATAGGAGAGTAATAGACTAGATTACATAGACGTTTGGAATAGCAACCTTCAAGGGAATGCCCATAGACATCACAATAGGAGAAGTAAAGATGGCACATAGAACTCACAACCTTAGGAAAATTATTATTCAAAGGTTTGTCTAGGTTTTGAGCTCTAGTCTTGTTCCTAGGTAGCACAGGATGAAACGTAGAATCTCCTTGTCGAATAGGGGGCAGACATATTTAGTCTTTTGTTCAACATTATGCTTAGAGTTACTTAATTCACTAATGTATAACTTCAGTTATTTTTTATCAAACTCATTTTTTAAACCTTGAAAATCTGGACAAGTTTCAATAGGTGTTTTTCCACCAAACACAAACTTTATAGTTTCAATGTTTTTAGTTTATGTCTTAAAGTTGAGACAAAATCCTATTCCAGTTCTGTCATCAGAATTGGTTTTTCTTTCAACAACACAATCTTCAAAACATTTAGAATTATTTTCAAAATTTGCAAACTTTTTGAAGACTGTGGATGTCTTTTCTTTTGTTTGTTCCAATTCTAACAACGTTCCTTTGTATTTCTTTTCCAGAATTTCATTAGAGTTAGACAACTCTTTCAGTTTTTGTTCAAAGTTTTTGGTTTCATTATCATGAGTTAAACATTAAGTAGTGCACTCTTCATCATTTTGTTTGATCATCAGACTTAAGGTTTCAATCTTCTGGGTAAGATCCTTGACAATCTTTTCAAGCCTAGTGCTTTTCTTGAGAGTTTTTGTGTACAATGTGTGTATTCCTGGAAGGTCATTGTTTTCGGAGTCGCTAAGTGTGCAGTGTGCATTGTCTCCTAGCGGTTCATTTTTAGGACTCACACACCCATTGACATCAACAATAGAGCGTCCCCTTTGACTCACACACACGGCGTTTGAAGCATTATCAACATTCTCTACCAATAAGGCATATAAACCAGTAGGCACAATATCAATCATAGTATGATCAGATTCCTCATCATCATTGTAGATTATCTTAGCAAAGAATGACATGCAAGGGTCAAATGTGTTAGATGACTCAGGTTCATCATTTTCAGAGTCACTTGAGTCATCCCAAGTCTTACTTAAACGAGCCCCTATTGTGTTTGTGAATTTTGTCTAAGTTAACTCTACAGTCATTAGCCATGTGTCCTAACTTTTCATATCTATAGCATTCAACATTTTAAGGTCTTTCTCAGGTCTCTTGTGATTGTCAGACTGTTATTTTTCTTGTCTTCTCTCATGAGGCTTGTTGTTAGATTGATTTGGATAAGTAGATTTGCATTGTCTTTTTGCTATTTTATTTGGAAATTTCATAATTTTCTTAAACTGTTTTGACATTAAGGCAATCTAATCATCCAAAGTATCTAAATTACGGTCCTCATCAGAGTCTAAGTCAATGTTAGGTATACTAAATTCAGGTGTGGTTAACTTAGATGAAAAAATAAGATTGGAGGCAGATTATCTCTTTTAGGACTGAGTTAATTGTTTCTTAAATTCTAATTCCATTTTCATAGTTCTCAATTTGCTACTGAGGAGTTCAGGTGTAAGATTTTGATCATCCATCTCCTCAATTGCATATCTCTTATTATCAAATTTTTGTGAAAGTGATCTTAGTATTTTAGAGATAATTTCCTTTCTATCATAAACAATCCCATTAGCATGCAATTTGGTCACAATGTTAGTCAGTCTAATATAGAAGTCATCAAATGACTCAGTCTCATTCATGATCAAGGAGTTATAATGCTGAATTAACATTTGTGTTTTAGTAGCTTTAACTCTGGTATCACCCTGATGTGCAGTCACTAGGGTGTCCCATGTTTCTTTAGAGGTAGACCATAATGATATCCTCTTAAATTCGTGTTCATTAATAGACATGAATATGGAATTTTTGCCTTTATTGTTATTAAGTGAAACTTGTTTCTCTTCTTTAGTGAATTCACTTAGTAACTTTCTAATCCTCACAGTACTTCCTTCAGCGACTGCTTTAGTAGGAAAAGTGTAACCATTTTCAATAACTTCCCATACATCATCTCCCAATGTCCTTTGTATGAATGCAGCCATCCTTACCTTCCAGTAAGGAAAGTTGGTTCCATTAAAGAGAAGGGGCCTGGACAGGTTACCTAGTCTCTCAAATTTCTCGTCCATAATTTGTTTTAAGAAAACAATTTCAGAAACTCAAGATCTAAAGAATTTTTGAAAAACCAATGCTCTGATACCAATTGACAAAAATTACCACCTAAGTAGTTTAATTCAAGATTGAACTATCTAAATGGTTCCGAACAATTTGTTAAAGAACAATTTGTTAAAGATCCTATGCACTTTCCTTATTTTAAAATATGTACTTATTTCACAAAATGTGAAATATTTGAAAGTGAAATCCCCAATCAAGGTCTAAGTCTGAATATTTGAGTAAACTGAATTTAGAAAGGATTTTGTTGGTCGAGGGTTTGAAATCAACACATCAGTTTGAAAATAACCAACAAAAATAAGATTTCTCGAATTAAGAAATCGAGACTAAGAACTTATCTAAGTGAACTGTATCACAGAGGCATAATCTCAAGATTCTATGAAAAGAAATAGAGATTTAACCAATGTGAATAAGTTAGGAAAGAGATTTAACCAATGTGAATAAGTTTGAAAAACCAATGCTTTGATACCAATTGAAAAAAATTACCACCGAAGTAGTTCAATTCAAGATTAAACTATCTAAATGGTTCCGAACAATTTGTTAAAGAAACTCTTTTCTTAAAAATGGTTTTAAACACAAGATGTGTAAAACAATATGAACGAGTTATTTCAGTTATAGGTTTACCCGTTTTGAAAAATAAAACTTTAAGAAAATTAAATCAACATAGCCTTAAGAAAGGGATGAGAGGAAGAGAAAGTATACTCGAGCAATTTTAACGTGGTAAAACCCCACCCAATTGGGAAAACATCCACGGTGACCTCTAGGTCACAAAATCAAAAATCCACTAAATAAGAGTAACAAGTTACAAGCTATATAACAATCAAGACACACAATCAAACCTAAACTATGTTCGGAAATTATACCAACTCCTCTGGCGTTTTCTGACTTCTCCCAAGGTTTTGATATTGCTGATGTTCTCCCAGCTTCGTAACTCCACTCCTTTTAGCTTTACGTCAACTCTAAAGTCAAATATCTCAATACCAACACTTTTCAGTATAGTAGTGTGAAGGTTTATGTGGTGATGTGCTCTAAATCACATGGATGCAACTCACACACACTTAATTACAGACAATATGAGTAACAAATTACAAACAGATCCCTTAATATGCTAGATTTCCAAAATCAATTTTCTCAAAATAATCAGGCTTTGGATCTTTAAGATATTCACAGATCAAGAGGGAATATTGCTATAAAAATTAGCCAAGATCCTATGCACTTTCCTTATTTGAAAATATGTACTTATTTCGCAAAATGTGAAATATTTGAAAGTGAAATCCCCAATCAAGATCTAAGTCTGAATATTTGAGTAAACTGAATTTAGAAAGGATTTTGTTGGTTGAGGGCTTGAAATCAACACATCAGTTTGAAAATAACCAACAAAAATAAGATTTCTCGAATTAAGAAATCGAGACTAAGAACTTATCTAAGTGAACTGTATCACAGAGGCATAATCTCAAGATTTTATGAAAAGAAATAGAGATTTAACCAATGTGAAAAAGTTAGGAAAGAGATAAAGAACTATAGACGATAAACTTCTCAAATCTAAAACTATTTTACTCTCAGAAAAGGGTTTTCTGGTGAAATTTAGCCTGAGTTAGGTTTAGGGTTTCATTTCTCTCTCTAACTCTTTATTTCTCTCTCTCTCTCTCTCTCTCTCTAACTCTTATTTTCTCTCCGGTTTCGATGAAGGTCAAAAGTCTCAAATGGCTGAGAGTTAGGTCATTTATATAGAGAGTGAGGAAGGATCAAGAAACTCAGAGGCAATCCAGTGGATGAGATTGATCTTGACCAGTTGACTAAAGATCTAATGGTTAAAATAATGCGGTGGAAATATCCAGCAATGATTGTGTAGACACCCCATTCTATTACCCCCTAACTCTCCTTAGGTCCCAAGTACCTCCTTCCATCACTACCAACCTAGGTCATGTCCCGAGTACTGAGCTGAAAGCCATCGGGAACTCCCTGGCTTAGTTTGACCCAAAAATCAACCTCTTCATCTCAATCGAGACTGAATGAATCTTCAAAGGGAACTGAATACCCTTTCCAACGGATCACCCCGTGCGCGATTCTGACTTACCATGCGGACGAACGATCCGTTTGCGTCCGAAATGTGACCGAGAGGCCATCGAGCGCTCCCGGGCTCTGTTTGACCTATGTCAACTCTTCAGCTCGATCGAGGCTGAATGAATATTCAAAGGGCACTAAATTCCCTTTCCAACGGACTACCCCGTGTGCGATTCAGACTTACCATGCCGACGAACGATCCGTTTGTGTCCGAAACTTGATCAAGAGGCCACCGGGCGCTCCCGAGCTCTGTTTGACCTATGTCAACTCTTCAGATCGACCGAGGCTGAATGAATCTTCAAAGGTCACTGAATACCCTTTTCAATGGTCCATCCCGTGCATGATTCTGACTTACCATGCAGACGAACAATCCGTTCAACTTCGAGAGGTCACTGAATGCTTCCCGGGCCTGGTTGACCAAATTCAACTCCCCAAATTGGGTCAAACTCTTTGGAATGTCGAAGTACAACTCCTAACCTTTCCAACGGTCCGCCCCATACGCGATTCGGACTTACCATGCGGACAAACGATCTGTTTGCGTCTGAGAGATTCCCCAACTAATGGACCGACAAATGCTTCCAAGCCATATTTGACCCAAAGTCAACTCCTGAACTAGGGAGAGGTCCAAAAGACTTTCAAAGGTCTCTGAATTACCATTCCAACGGTATGCCCCATGTGCGATTATGACCAACGGTTTGCCCTCGGCGGTCAATTTTCCAAAAAAGCCTCAAGTGCACTACCAAATGGCAAGTTCCAGACCCTACCTATCGGCAGGTGACGATAGGCAGGAACGGGTCTATGCCGATTGGCACTTACCTGGGCCTATAAAAAGAGTCCTTCACCTCATTTTCAAGGGGAGCCTAAATCTGATAGAAATCTCTTTCAACGCATCCCAGAAACCTCTCCCGAAGGCAGTGTGATTTCAACTTCCAAATCCTTTTTTTTCTTCCACTTTTCATCACCCTTTTCATCAAACTTGGTGAATTAGACACTCTCCATCATCATCTAAGTGAAAGGGTTGTTCTCCAACATTCAAGATCAAGCTCAAGATCTTCAAGAAGGTCCAACTTTCTCAAACTCTCTCTTAAATTCTCTTAAATTCCCAATAACTTGTTTTCTTACTTAGCACTTTTATTATCTCATCTCACACATCCTAATATACTATTTTATTTAGTATTATTTCACATCTCTTATTTTCATATAAATAAAACCCAAAAACAAGAAAAAGAGGGTTTGCTCATAAATTCCAAATAGGGGTTCTCATACTTTTCTCACACTTTCCTCACAACAAAAACACTTTTTTCTACACACACACACACACACTTACAAATAAGAGATCCCCCATTTGGATTTATGGGATAAACCCCACCCCTCATTTTGTGTGCGAACTACGTGGACTTTGATGCCTTTATAGGCTACGTAGGCGTCTCTGGGTAAAACCCGAGACTCGAGTCCTCTCTCTCAACTTTTGTTTTACTTCCTATTTTCTCTAAATGTAATCTTCTTATATTATATATACTTGCCCTTAGTGACGTATTACTCCATATGCGTTATCGATCCATTATAACGATCAACGTAGGGGTAATCGCGTAAATCTTATTTGTCTAATATTATTCTTATATCTTCCTATGGATGACTCGCTTTATATTTTCCATGATATAAGTCGAGGATTCCTACCTCCATTCTATATATATATACACATGCACACATATCACGGGGGGAAACATAAAGGAAAATAGAAATTATTCATGAGAGATCAAAAGGGCGGAATGGGTGCCTAACACCTTCCCATTTCGTAACAAAGCCTCCGAACCCTTCTCGAATCATTTTGGATGCCATCCTTCGGGGTGGCTTCCCCTTTTTCTTTTGTCTATTTTGAGTAAAATAGACTGGCGACTCTGAATCTCTCTACATTTTTTACACCACATCTCAAACGACGTCGGCCGAAGCGCACCCGAAAGGGACGTGCGAGACCCGAAGGATCCTTCCTCCACGTGCCCGCCCGCACGGCGAGGATCGGGGATGGCCATAGTGGCGACTCTGCTGGGGATCTCCAAGGTAATTCATGGATGGCCACAGTGGCGACTCTGCAGGGATTCTTCATCTTTCGCCTTCGGCGGCTAGATCATTGGTTGCTGGAGGAATGATCTCCCTCTCGGCGGTGCTGCAGTTCGTGCATTTGCGGGACGTAGGTGATTGCTGGCTATGCTGGAGCTATTGTTCTGGGTCTGGTTTCAAAATTGTTGTTGGTGACTGGGGAACTGCTGGTGGACCCGCAACTTGCAGTCATTACTTCATGGATGTCATACCATCGCAATCCTGCGGCGGTGATACTGGCGGAGACTCTGAATGACCTGGATGCCTGGAGAGAAGGTCGTTCTGACTTTTTGAGGGGTAGCCCTGTGATGCAGTTCATGTGGTTGTGTGAAAGATTCCGCTTGGCAACTCCTCCAGAGTATCCCTTGTCAGCCATACCCAACTTCTTTTTACGCTACTTCATCAGCGTTGGCCTATATGTTGAGCACTGGGAGCATTGGCTTATGGAGCATGGGGCTCGTGGGATGTATTGGTCAGTGCCTTGGTGGGGACAGTTGCAGCCTGTTCTCCACATCAATCACCCTGCTCAGCAGAACATCCTTTAGCAGGGACAGCCGGATAGAATCCCCAAAAACAATCCTCCCTACATCACTAAGTGTCGCACGCACTGCCTCCTGTCTCACCGGTAAAGAGAGATCCACCTCTATCTGCCCTCCATCACAATCCAGACCCAGCAGCTGCTGCACGTCTATGGGAGTCACCGTCATCTCCCCGAATCCAAAATGAAAGGTGTGGGTAGTGTCCCACCACCTCTCTCCCAAAGAGCAGAAGACCGCTGTCGAACGAGGCGTCTCATCCAGTGAAGATGCCAACGAGGCGTCTCGAACGAGAGGTCACCGAATGATTCCCGGGACCGATTGACCAAAGTCAACTCCCCAAATCGGGTCAAACTCTTTGGAATGTCGAAGTACATCTCCTAACTTTTCCAACGGTTCTCCCCGTGCGCGATTCGCACTTACCATACGGACGAACGTTCCGTTTGCGTCCGAGCGATTCCCTGTCCAATGGACCGACAAATGCTTCCGACCCATATTTGACCCAAAGTCAACTCCCGAACCCGGGAGAGATCTAAAAGACTTTCAAAGGTCTCCAAATTACCATTCCAACGGTATGCCCCGTGTGCAATTCTGACCAACAATTTGCCCTCAGCGGCCAATTTTCTGAAAAAGCCTCAAGTGCACTACCAAATGGCAAGTTCCAGATCCTGCCTGTCGGCAGGTGCCGAGAGGCAGGAATGGGTCTATGCCGATCGGCACTTACCTGGGCCTATAAAAATAGGCCTTCACCTCATTTGTAAGGGGAGCCCAGATCTTATAGAAATCTCTCTCAACGAATCCCAGAAACCTCTCCCGAAGGCAGCGTGATTTCAACTTCCAAATCCTTTTTTTTCTTCCACTTTTCATCAAACTTTTTGAATTAGCCACTCTCCATCACCATCCAAGAGCAAGGGTTGCTCTCCAACATTCAAGATCAAGATCTTCAAGAAGGTCCAACTTTCTCAAACTCTCTCTTAAATTTTCTTAAATTCCTAATAACTTGTTTTCTTACTTAGCGCTTTTATTTTCTCATCTCACACATCCTAATATACTTTTTTTTATTTAGTATTATTGCACATCTCTTATTTTCATATAAATAAAACCCAAAAAAGAAGAAAAAGAGGGTTTGCTCATAAATTCCAAATAGGGATTCTCACACTTTCCTCACACTTTCCTCACAACTAAAACACTTTTTCTACACACACACACACACAATTTTATAAATAAGAGATCCCCGATTTGGATTTATGGGATAAACCCCCACCCCTCGTTTTGTATGCGAACTACGTGGACTTTGATTCCTTTATAGGCTACGTAGGAGTCTTTGGGTAAAACCCGATACTCGAGTCCTCTCTCTCACCTTTTATTTTACTTCCTATTTTATCTAAATGTAATCTTCTTATATTCTATATACTTGCCCTTAGTGAAGTATTATTCCATATGCGTTATCGTTCCATTATAACGATCAACGTAGGGGTAATTGCGTAAATCTTAATTTTCTAATATTATTCTTATATCTTCCTACGGACGACTCGCTTTATCTTTTCCATGATACAAGTCGATGATTCCTACCTCCATTATATACATATACACATGCACACATATCATGGGGGAACATAAAGGAAAATAGCAAATATTCATGAGAGACCGAAAGGGCGGAATGGGTGCCTAACACCTTCCCATTTTGTAACTAAGCCTCCGAACCCTTCTCAAATCATTTTGGTTTCGCACGCACTAGTATATATTTGGATGCCATCCTTCAGGGGGGCTTACCCTTTTTCTTTTGTCTCATTTGAGTAAAA
Source organism: Sambucus nigra (assembly GCA_949130495.1). Lineage (NCBI taxonomy): Eukaryota > Viridiplantae > Streptophyta > Magnoliopsida > Dipsacales > Adoxaceae > Sambucus > Sambucus nigra. Next base: position 78,633,207 of record OX422221.1, on the reverse strand, counting down.
TAGACTGGCGACTCTGAATCGCTCTACATTTTTGCACCACATCTCAAACGACGCCGGCCGAAGCGCTCCCGAGAGGGATGCACGGGACCCGAAGGATCCTTTCTCTACACGCCCGCCCGCACGGTGAGGATCAGGGACGGCCACAGTGGCGACTCCGCTGGGGATGGCCACAGTGGCGACTCTGAGTTAGGTATTTAATGGCACCAGAAAGCCGCCCTGCCCCCATCCGAAGGGAATACACTGAGCTCCATGCTCCCCTCTTCAAAGTTTGCCAAGCCCTGTTAAGCCGAAACCTCATCAAACCCTTGGATCCACGTCCATTGCCAAATCCACTCCCAAGAAACTTCAGGACCGAGGCTCATTGCGCCTTTTACCAAACTGTCGGCCATACCACCGACCAATGCTTTCACCTCCGGAACGTAATCCAAGATCTCATTGACCGGGGTACCATCTCCCCACCAGCCAATCCTAAGCCAAACACTACTCATAATCCACTTCCGAATCACACCAATGCCATCTTCTTAGAAGAAAACCCAGATTTCGATCTCTCAACTCAAATCACAACCATATACTCTCCTAAACCTCTTCAAATTTCCCATATTTCCTCCTACACCCTACTAGCCTCGCTGATCAGGCACTGTCACTCCTTACCAGAGCATGCATCGCTGTCCGTACTCGTTCTGAAAATGGAAGTATGGAATTATCAGAGGTGTTAAACCAACTCCTAGAGTTCGGGCTGAAATTTCCCTCACAGATGGTCATCGATTGCCAGAAGTTTAGCACACTGTTCTTGGAAGCACGAAAATGGGCCCGAGACTCAGATAAGTGGGTGGTACCAACCGACGAAGTAAGCCAAGATGATGTTGCCCAGACTATGGCAGAATTATTCGAGAAAACCAACAGCATTTGTAGTATCACCGGGTTACTTGACACTTTGAAGCTACAAGGGCGCTTGGTCCCTTAAATCACACATATCCCCACAGAATGGGATAACTTGTATGAAGAAGTCGTTGAAGTTGTGGAATGCATGGACTTTACATGGAAGGACAAAATTGCTACCACCGGATGGGGGGAAGAATTCGAAGATTCGAGTGAAGAACAAGCTTCAGGAAGAACTGGCCCAGTAGCCGACATATGTGGGATGATATCATTTGAAGAACTTCTTGGAGAAATAAACAGTGTGGCAACACAACCTGAGATTGACGAGGAAATGGGATTCATGTTCTTTCCTTCTTCGTTAAATCATATGACCAGATCAGGGAGACATTACCAGGTTCCAAGCTCACTACCAGCAAATGACGAAGGGAAGGGCATTGAAAACCTTCCTATTCCAGAGATGACCATCGAGGAGAGCAAGATCCTCGATCAACTGAAGAAAACCCAAGCTAACATCACTCTATGGGGGATTTTCATGTCTTCCCAGCTGCACAAAAATGCTTTAATAAAATTACTCACTGGACCCATAGTTCCTCCCTTTACCACACCAGAAGAAGCGGTAAATCTGGTCGGATCCTCGACCTCTACTCGAATTCTATCATTTTCTGAAGAAGAAATCCCCAGAATTGGGCCGAATCATAATCATGCACTCAATATCTCCATCGAAGTTATGGGAAAGGCCGTGCCACTCTCCCTTATCGATAACGGATCCGCCTTGAATGTTTTCCCTTTGAGAAATTTCAAGTGTTTAGGCCTGAAAGAAAGCGACCTCGCTCCAACCTCCGTCGCTGCGCGTGCCTGCGATAATACCCATCGTGAGGTGGTTGGGTCCATAAAACTTGCAATAGGGGTTGGCCCTCTAAACCCCGTTGTTGAATTCCAAGTCATAGACATCCCAGCTTGTTTCAACCTATTGCTCGGACGACCCTGGCTCCACAATATCAAGGGTGTGTCTTCCTCACTCCATCAGAAATTGAAGTTCTTCATCGACGGGAGAGTCATCACCATTTTGGGCGACAACGAAAATGCCAAGGGGGAAAGCACCAGTAGTCCAATTCTCGAGATACACTACGGGTCAAATGATATTCTCCTATCAGGATTCCGAGTTGAGCCACTCCTACTCCCGGCAGGGACGGTTTCAAAGAAAGGGTTTGTCCAGAATATGACCCTCATGGAAATGTCAATGTTATTCAGATGTTCAGAAATATGCACTTCATGCCCGAACTGGGGCTAGGGCAAAGGCAGCAAGGGATACTTGAGCCCATCGAACTAAAGATAAAATTCCCTCCTTGTGGCTTGGGGTATCAGCCATCAGAACAAGAGCTCAGAATGATCCGCCAGTCTCGACCAAAGAGAAGATCAGACTGCATCCGAACTATCTCAGGAGACTCCTTAAATGGATGATTCATCAAAGAAGGCGAGGAATTTCCCTTTTGCGATTTTCTAGAACCATGGTATGACCACACAGACAAGAAGATGAGGCTGGAAACATAGATCTTTTTCTAAGACAGCTACCCATGGGCCAAAAGTTTCCCACACAGAGTACAACCGCTCATCAAAGACGTCAAAGAGACCGAGGTAAGCGATTTCAAAGATTCCTTCAACTTACAGATACTAGGGTTGGCACTCTTCATGGTTCATTCAGGCACTACATCAATGGATCCATCCCGTCTGATTAAAGCTGCTGATACTCCTCTCCTCAACTGGCATGCTGCGCCAGTTCTACCCCTTGAAATCTCCCCTAAGCCCAATGTTTACCTTATTTCTTCTTCTGTTGTCTATCCTTGCTCAAATGTAATCGAGACCTCTTTTAATGAGGTTCTCAATGCTCTTTTTCCTATCAATGAAATAAATGAATATTTTGAGTATCTTGATTTGCCTTACATTAACTGCTTGAATTCTAATCAAACCTTTGATGATGATGATTTTGCAAATGAACAATTCCTAACTGATCTAAATAAGGTTAATAATAAATAACATAACCGCGTTCAAGTTAAGGAAGAAGAGACTGTTGTTATTAATCTCGGTTCTTGTAGCCAACTGTGCGAGATTAGGATAGGGGCCACCTTTGACGAGCATGAGCGCCACAACTCGAAGAATTGCTGAAGGAGTTCGTGGATGTCTTCGCATGGTCCTATGCTGATATGCCCGACATCGATCCTGAAATAGCTCAGCACGAGATCCCCACTCTCCCAGATTACAAGCCGATTAAACAAAAATTGAGAAAACTCCGCACCGAATGGTCGCTCAAGGTCAAAGAAGAGGTGGTCAAACAGTTAAACGTGGGTTTCATTCGGGTGATCGAATATCCCACATGGCTAGCCAACAATGTACCTGTGTCGAAATCAGGAGGGAAGGTTCGAATGTGTGTAGATTACCAAGATTTGAACAAAGCTTCTCCAAAGGATGATTATTCGCTACCCAATATAGACATGATCGTGGACAACATAGCCAGTCATTCTCTCAAGCCATTTATCGACGGGTTTGTCGGATACAACCAAATCAAGATGCACCTAGATCATTAAGAAAAAACTTCATTCATCACCCTATGAGGAACCTTTTTCTACACCGTTATGCCATTCGATCTCAATAATATTGGGGCTACCTACCAAAGGGATGCCACAACCATCCTGCATGATCTGATTCACAAGGAGGTCGAGGTTTATGTGGATGACATGATTATCAAGTACAAAACTAGGGAAGGTCATGTTCTCGCTCTCCGTAGTTCTTCGAACGATTACGACGGTATTAGATGCAACTTAATCCACATAAGTGTATCTTCGGCGTTATAAAGGTAAAACTCTTGGGATTCATGGTCAGCAAAAAGGGGATAGAAGCAGATCCTGCAAAGCTGAAGGCCATACTTGAGATGCCACCTCCCCGAACAGAGACAGAAGTCCAAGGGTTTCTCAGTAAATTACAATATATCAGCCGGTTCATCAGCTAACTAACCTCCATATGTGAATCGATCTTCAATCTCCTCCGAAAAGATTGAACTAAGGTTTGGAATAAGGCTTGTCAAGAAGCTTTTGACCAAATCAAACAATATCTGACCCAACCTCCAGTTCTCATGCCACCACAGTCTGGTCTCCCTTTGCACTTATACCTAACCATAACCGACACTGCAGTTGGGGCTTTGCTATCCCAATACCTTGAAGACTCCCGCAAAGAAAGAGCCATCTATTACGCCAGTCACAAATTGGCCGAGTATGAGGTCAACTACAATGCTTTAGAAAAGGCATGTGTTGCACTTGTCGGGGTCACCCAAAAGTTATGACACTACATGCTCGCCTTCCCCATCAAACTTGTATCCCGGATGGATACCATCAAATACCTGCTTGAGAAACTCACCTTATCCAGTCGAATGGCCCGATGGTTGATGCTCCTAATCGAGTTCGACATCGTGAACGTCACACAGAAAGCCATTAACGAAAGAGCCATCTCTGACTACCTCGCCGATTGCCCCATAGACGAAGCAGATGTTCGGATCTCTGAATTCCCAGATGAAAATATCCTCTGCACCAATAAAGACCGCCTTTGATGGAAAATGTTCTTTGACGGCGCTGCCAACAAAAAGGGATATGGCATTGAGATACTTCTGATTGCCCCAGATGACTCCCACACTCCCATCGCCATTAAATTGGATTTCCCTTGCACCAACAACATGACGAAATACGAGGCATGCACAGTGGGCCTCAAGGTTGCTCTCAAGAAATGTATCCAATACCTTGATGTCTACGGGGATTCTGCCCTTATCATCGGTCAAGTGCTCAAAAAGTGGAAAGTCAAGGACGAAAAGCTCCAACCCTTTCATGCCCAATTAGAAGAATTAGCCTTCCGGTTTCGAGATATCACCTTCCATTACCTACCCCGAGCAAAGAATAACCTAGCCGATGCTCTCGCCACCTTGGCCTCCATGGTCGACATGCTCGAGGGAATAACAATGACCCCTTCCTAGTTAAAAAACAAGACAGACCGACACATTGCTACCATATTGAGCTTGTCTCCACTGAAGATCCCGAACTAGCCGATTTCTGGTACTATGATATCTGGTGCCTCCTCAAACATGGTAGGTATCCCGAGGGTTCCAACAAGAAAGATCGAATAACCCTCCGAAGACTGGCCGCCCAGTACATCATCTGTCATAAAACTCTACTCAGGAGGAATTTCGATGGAACTCGTCTACACTGCATCGCAGGGGCTGAGATTGAGAAAATAATGCAGAATATCCACAGCGAGGAATGCGAACCCCACATGAATGGTCACATGCTCTCCAAGAAGATCATCCGACAGGGATACTACTGGACCACCATGATCCAGGATTGCACCGCCTATGTCCGGAGGTGCCTCAAATGCTAATAATTCTCCAATATTCAACACTTGCCTCCGCGAGAATTATACAACATGACCTCTCCCTGGCCGTTCTCCACCTGGGGTGTCGACATCATAGGGAAGGTTACACCAAAGGCTTTAAACGTACATGAGTTCATCCTAGTCGCCATCGATTACTTCACCAAATGGGTTGAAGCTGAGTCATACGCAGTGTTAAATGCCAAGAAAGTGGCCAAATTACTCAAGAAGAATATCATTTGCCGAAATGGGGTCCCGCACGAGCTAGTGTTAGATAACGGGTTGCATTTCGAGGAAAAAGTCACAAAAGTAGTCAACGAGTACGGGATTGAGAGACACAAATCTTCTCCCTACCGACCTCGGACCAATGGTGCAGTTGAAGCCGCCAACAAAAACCTCAAAGCCATCATCAGCAAGATGACCGAAAGTTGTAGGGATTGGGCCGACCGGATCCCATACGCCCTATGGGGCTATCGAACCTCAATCCGAACTTCTACTGGGGCTACCCCTTACTCCCTGGTCTACGACATGGAAGCAGTCCTACCTGTGGAGCTAAAAATACCCTCGCTACTCGTCATGCTCGAAATCAAGGTTAGTGAAGAAGACTGGTGCCAAAGCAGTCTTGATGAGATAGCCCTCCTAGATGAAAGAAGATTAAAAGCACTTTACAACATACAGGGGTACCATCGTCGGATAGCGCGATCATTCAACAAAAGAGTCAAGGACTGCGGTGTCCGGGAGGGGGATTTAGCCCTCAAGGAGATAGTAGGACCCATCTGGGACCCCAGAGGGAAATTCAAGCCCAATTGGAGCGGCCCCTATATTGTGAAGAAAATCTTATGCGGCGGTTCTGCCATGCTCACTGACCTAGATGGGGAGGAGATGGCTTATCCAGTCAACCTGGACGGTCTCAAGAAATTCTACCCCTAGTCCGAAATCTCGGCGCGCTACAACTCTTCTCATCCCCCTTCTATTCTAAAAAAAAAACTCTTCATTTCCCTCTACCCAGAACTATGTGGGCATGATCCTATGCAAAAAACTATTTTGCAAACAGATAAAAACATTTTCAAAAAATCCTAGTGGTACGTAGGCAGCTCATGCATCTCACATGAGTGCGTACCTTTCTTTTTCACAAAATATTATTCTTTTCTTACCTCCGAGAATGGTGGTTCATTCTAAAAATATTTGAACAAAAGGATTATGTATGCCTTGGTGATCAGTATAGATAATTCAAAATACAAAAATCATCGAAAGGCATAGTTGGATGATCAGAAACTTGCTTATTTCATTATTAAGAAATTACAGTACGGATTACATAAGAAAAAGGAACGGATAACTCCCTTCCTCACTACCATAAAAAGCCAAATAAAATCCCCACATCTGTTACACAAATAAACTCCCCAAGAGTCCTATCCACAGCTACCAGAGGAGCCTGCACCCTCATCATCTACATCCTGAGGTCCCCAAGTTTCCCCTGCCTGAATAGAGTGTCGTAAATATTCCATGGATCGATGAGCCTTAACCATCTTCGAAAAGATCACAACATCCCCTTCCATGGTGTTAGATAAAACAAACCATCCTTGTCCAGTATATACTGCCAACATCTTGCTGACTACTTTCCTCCACAACCACTTTATATAATCTTTGGGGACATACCAAACCTTCCCGACAGACTGAGAGGGATGGGTCGACGGACGTCGATTTTCCAACAGAGACCCAAGCAACAGATGCAGGCGCTCAGTCAAATCTTCTACCGGAAAGAAATTTGAGGTCCCAGGGGGCACGACCTGCGCCCAGCCAAATTGGCGTTAAATTTGCCAAGGGAAATAAAAAGAGGTTTGTCTGAAACCAACCAGCTGCACATATGAATACTCTCCTAGCTCCAGAACAGGCTGCAACTGTCCACACCAAGGCACTGACCAATACAGCCCACGAGACCCATGCTCCACAAGCCAATGCTCCCAGTTCTCAACATATAGGCCAACACTGATGAATTAGCGTGAAAAGAAGTTGGATATGACCGATAAGGGATACTCTGGAGGAGTCGCCAAGCGTAATCTTTCACACAACCACATGAACAGCATCACAGGGATGCCCCTCAAAAAGTCAGAACGGCCTTCTCTCCAGGCATCCAGGCCATTCAGAGTCTCCGCTAGTATCACATTGCGATGGTATGACATCCATGAAGTAATGGCCGCAAGTTGCGGGTCCACCAGCAGTTCCCCAGTCAACAACAACAATTTTGAAACCATACCCAGAACAACGGCTCCAGCATAGCCAGCATCACCTACGTCCCGTAAATTAATGGACTGCAGCACCACCGGGAGGGAGATCATTTCTCCAGCAACCAATGATCTAGCCGCCGAAGGCAAAATATGAAGAAGCCCGACCAATAAATCCCTTGGAGAGTGAGAAAATTCGGTCAAATCCGCAGCCACACTGGGATTTACACCTAGTATGGCAGAGAATTCCTCGTAGATAGGACAAACTTATTCCAACCCAAAGCGGAATACATGGTCTTTGGGGTACCAAAATTATACCGCCGCCGTCATCACGTTCCACTAAATAGGCCGATTGCGTCACAAGGAGACTCGACGCATGTTGAAAACATCATAGTCGACATTATAAGAGCACATAGCTTCCAAGGCTTCGAGGTAGCTAGCAAACTCAATGCTACCAGGGAGTGAAAAACCGAATCGGTTCGGTGTGACTGTGTGATAATGATTTAAATTAAATTCGCAAGTTTCTCAGAACCCTTATTTAATTAGCGTCTACTTTTAAACCAAATAAAATCAACCCTTAAACATGCATCTAAATCAACCCATCAAATATAAAGCATGCGACACAAAGTTAAGGAAAAATCCCCGAAGGACAAAACCTTTTATTTCTAGAACTTTAAAGAATTTACAAGACCATTGACTTACATACAACCTGATAATCGCCCACAAGTGTAACGCACGGTGTCTTCGGTAAACCTTCAAAGCAACGGCTAGAAATAGTGTGACACAGAAATACCCGCAGGTGTCGGTTCCTATGTCGGCGGCTGGAAGTTTCCCTTTCCAGGAGGGAAGCAATGAAGAAGAGAACGGCTTCTCCACAAGGGTTGAACAAACTCAAAGTTGTGTTCTTGGGTTACCAAAAAGATTCACAAAGGATTGAAATAATTGTGTGAATCAAAACATGAGTTTTGGGACTCAAAAATATGAAGCCTAAAGGTATTTGGACTCTCAAATTCGTCTTTCAAAGTCTTGCAAAACAGCTCCCCCGAAGTTGGCTTTTATAAGGAAACCAAAAGAGTTTTAAAACTTGGGGACTCTTGCAGCGTTAGGTACCCCAAACCGGTTTGGGATACCTCATGCGGTTTGGGGTACCTTTCTGGTTTGGGGTTAAAAAAAAATCAGCATTCTTCAAGGAATTTTCTCCAACTTCAAAAGGTCATAACTCCTTCACTGTAGCTCGGATTGAGGTACCGTTTCTTCCAGTATCTTCGTTACGGCGATATCTTCAACTTTCCAGTTGACCATACCTCCGAACTATGGATGTGAAATTACGAAAATGCCCTTGAACTCTCCTATCGTGCCTTTTTTCACTGTTTTGACTTCTCTTGCGTACCACTTGCATTAAGTCCCTAAAATCATGGAACGTGAAGTCGTTGAGGCAGATGTGGGACACATTAATGGAGATGTTGAATGCTTGATTCCCAAAATTCGGATAGAGGCTGTCATGTGAGATCGTGAGGTGACGTGCCAAATGTAGCGGCGTACGACATACATAAATGTAACATGTTGGACATGAGAAAAATGTCCTTACAAATCTCCCCCTATGTCTATGCCGGTACATACATAAAAAATCCGAATTATCAAATAACAAAATTGCCTATACAAATCTACCCTTCCATGAACCCAAAACTGGAAAGATACAAATGAATAAGTCTTCATCGTTTATTCTTCAAATCTTCAAAACTTCAAATCTTCAATCTTCAAAATCTCAAATCTTTTCTCATCAGTGTGTGCAATTCAGTGATCATCAATGTAGTACCTACACACATGAGAAAAAGAAAAAATACCAAGTGACGTATCGAGTTTGAAATGAGATAAACATAGATACCAATATATGATAAGTATAAGTCAAATCTCAAAACTCCCCCAAAATTCAAAATCCCCCAAAATAAGATAATTTTTTCTCCCCCTTTTTATGATGTCCCCAAATAGACAAATAAGAAGAATTAATCAAACAAGCAAAATCGGGGTGTCACGGTATACAAATCAAAGCATCAATCAGATGGAAAACGCGTTCTTGCAAAGAGATACTCAAAAAAAATCTTCACAAAAAAATTGATACCATTTGAAAAAAAAATATGATACAAAAATCACACCATGGATTTAGACTCAAACAACCAAGTCATGGAAATGGAATGAATGGGTGTGAACACATTCGATAGGTAAGTCAACTCAATCAATCATATGTGCACGATGCATACGTGTACTCCTAACGAATGAACATCAAAGGTATCCTTAGATGTAAAAATTTGTTGAATTTAGATGACATCGTCTTATGCAAATCAATAAATCAAAGTCAAATGATTTCCACACCAATAACGTTCAAAACAATTTAGCGCTTTTTCAAGATTTTCGAGGACGTGCAAACCCGTTATAAAATCTCCAACTAAACTCCCTCATATATATTTTCTTTTAGAGGTAATCTAAATTCTCAAACTTTGGAGAATTGGTGCAAAATCCTAAATGGCCCATAATTTGGCATGAATATCTTTTTATTGCCTTTAAATATTTTTCGGGCTCTTTTAAACCTCTTTGGACCCCGGATAATAAAATTCCTCCATTTTTTAGGTCCAATTTAACGGTGGCTTTTGCGCAAAGGATAGATAATTACCTTTCGCAGCCCCTCCCCGTTTTTCAAACAAAGCACACAAACTCACAAAACGGTTTTTATATGCACAATTTTCTTATCAAAATTAATCGCGCTTGGTTCGTTTTAAGGACAGGATTGAAGTGAAAACACCCAACCAACATATGATAAGACAAGCACAATAATCAAATAAATTCGTGCATGTGTACAATAAAGGAAACTATGAGTCAAACATGTAGGAAGCAACACTTAATTACATCTTAATGACTCCAAACATTATAAAGCACAAGGATGAATTGACCTATTGTCTCAAAAAACTATCAAATAGTCACATGTAAAATGGAATGATGTTGTGACTCGGTCATCCAAAGTTGTTCATCCATAAATGGTGCAAACAAAGAACAAAAATCTTTTTGTATTTTTCAAAATATTTTCAAAAATAAAAATCTATACAAAAAGTACATGTCACAACGCTAGCAAACATATATCAAAAAGCATAACTAGCGTATGACAAATATGCAAACACACTCATCTATATGATATGGCAAGAGAAGAATCATGTGCAAGCAAACGAGAATCAACTTGTCTAAAATCTAGTGTATCCAAAAGTGATTTCCTAACCCAAATAGATGTGAAACAACGTGTGGGGGTTTTGGGAACCACGGGAACACTAGACATAAATTTCCTAGGACATTTTCCAAGATCAAAACAAAAACGCCTAAGATGACCTTTCCGACCACAATATGAACATGTGTAAACGGGTGGAACGGAACCTATGGGTTGAACTTTTCTAACATCCTGAAAATTGGTTGACCCTCTAAAACAAATAATGGCTTTGGCTTTAGCATTAGAAGAATAAAAACAAGATGAGCCATTACCATCACTATCAAACCTACTTGAGTCTGTCAAATCATTTTTTAATTTCAAAATTTTTGACTCAAGCAAAGAATTAGACTCTTCCAAATTAAGGGACGCCTTTTTCAAGTTTTCAATAATTCCTAAAAGCGTATCTCTCTCTCCCTCAATTAAAGTAAACTTTTTCCTAAGAGTCTTTTCACGTGCCACAAACTCATTGACTAAAATATTTTTCTCCTCTTTGGCACAAACACAAACCATCGAATTTTTAAGGTCCCCCAATTCTTTTTCTAAAAATAGGACCCTTTCATCACTCTCCTTCTTGGACAATTTTAAAGAAACAAAGTCATGGTCCAAGGAAACAACTTTTTCACGATAAAAATCTCTTTGATTTTGAACTGTTTGCAAAAGATCCATCGCAGATTTAAAACGAGAATTTTCTTTTTCCAAAACTTTAATTCTTTTGCAAAGTTTCAAATTCAAACTTTTTAAATTTTTAGCATCGTCGTGAAATTTTTCAAAAATAGGCTCCTCATTAAACGGGCGTTCCATTGAAAAAATTGCGATTTTTCACAAAATTGAATTTTTTAAAAGAAATCAATATCACACAATTTTGCGCAAAAAGGAGTATGCGATAAATTAGGGCAACCCGCTCTGATATCAATTTGACGACGTGAGAAGTCAAATTGTATCAAAAAAAATAAATCCTTGAAAAATCAAGATCACGCGATAAATTAGCGTAACCAGCTCTGATACCAATTTGAAAAACCGAATCGGTTCGGTGTGACTGTGTGATAATGATTTAAATTAAATTCGCAAGTTTCCAAGAACCCTTATTTAATTAGCGTCTACTTTTAAACCAAATAAAATCAACCCTTAAACATGCATCTAAATCAACCCATCAAATATAAAGCATGCGACACAAAGTTAAGGAAAAATCCCCGAAGGGCAAAACCTTTTATTTCTAGAACTTTAAAGAATTTACAAGACCATTGACTTACATACAACCTGATAATCGCCCACAAGTGTAACGCACGGTGTCTTCGGTAAACCTTCAAAGCAACGGCTAGAAACAGTGTGACACAGAAATACCCGCAGGTGTCGGTTCCTATGTCGGTGGCTGGAAGTTTCCCTTTCCAAGAGGGCAGCAATGAAGAAGAGAACGGCTTCTCCACAAGGGTTGAACAAACTCAAAGTTGTGTTCTTGGGTTACCAAAAAGATTCACAAAGGATTGGAAGAATTGTGTGAATCAAAACATGAGTCTTGGGACTCAAAAATATGAAGCCTAAAGGTATTTGGACTCTCAAATTCGTCTTTCAAAGTCTTGCAAAACAGCTCCCCCGAAGTTGGCTTTTATAAGGAAACCAAAAGAGTTTTAAAACTTGGGGACTCTTGCAGCGTCAGGTACCCCGAACCGGTTTGGGGTACCTCGTGCGGTTTGGGGTACATCTCTGGTTTGGGGTACCTTTCTGGTTTGGGGTTAAAAAAAATCAGCATTCTTCAAGGAATTTTCTCCAACTTCAAAAGGTCATAACTCCTTCACCGTAGCTTGGATTGAGGTTCCGTTTCTTCCAGTATCTTCGTTACGGCGATCTCTTCAACTTTCCAGTTTACCATACCTCCGAACTATGGATGTGAAATTACGAAAATTCCCTTGAACTCTCCTATCGTGCCTTTTTTCACTGTTTTGACTTCTCTTGCGTACCACTTGCATTAAGTCCCTAAAATCATGGAACATGAAGTCGTTGAGGCAGATGTGGGACACATTAATGGAGATGTTGAATGCTTGATTCCCGGAATTCGGATAGAGGCCGTCATGTGAGATCGTGAGGTGACGTGCCAAATGTAGCGGCGTACGACATACATAAATGTAACATGTTGGACATGAGAAAAATGTCCTTACAGGGAGATCCATCTTGCAAGGCTAAGAGATGGTGGGCAAGTAGGTAAGAATGCAAAGGTGTGATGAAAACACTCCACCCTTACCTCTTTTTATACTGGAAAACCCTCACAAGGGACATAATCCCAGCAGAAATCGGGGGGAATCCTACCCCATAAGGTACCAAAGGCTGAAGAGGGTACCATTCAAAGCTTTGAATTTTTGGGACTGGACTGAACTGTCGATAGGCAGGTCAGGGTGCTTGCCGATCGACAACCCCCCCATTTTTAGAAATTTCCCTTTTTTCCTCTTCTGTCAAATCAGAAAACTCTATAAAAATAAATTGATATTCTCAACAGAATTTCAAAATCCCTTTAACTCCCCTTTTAATCAAGAAATTTACTTCAAAAAATTCCAAAAATATTCCTTTTTACGGTCTCAACAGCAAAGTAAAAAGCGCATGCATTCATTCATCATTAAATAAAAGCTAATAAAAAAACTCCATTGCATTGCATCAATTTGTGTTTTGTGTTACATCAATTTTGCAGGAAATAAAAAGAAAAAGAAAAAAACAACGGGACTCAGCCCGAACCCATATTATTTCTCTCTCTCTCTCTCTAAGAGCTTCCACCTCCGCGGCGTGCTCTCTTCCCCCCACGGTGAGATGATGGGCCACCACTACCCGAGCCAGAGTCCTCTCCAGACGAGGCAGATGACACCAAGCAAGAAGGAACGAAAACCGCATCCCAAATATGGGCAGTCATCGAAGATATCCAGTCTCTGATGTCCCTGAGCCAAGTGGTCGACACCCGGACTTGCTAAAAGAAAGGGTGAAATCAGAATCAAAGCAGAAATGACCAAAACAGAAAAGAAAGAAAGAGACGAACAAAAAGGTATACCGCAGGTCTAAGGACCTCCTCTGTCAAACCCAACTCCTCCGGATCCATCGCATGAGGACGGTGCAACATAGGCACTATACCTCCATCAGCCCGTCGAATGTTGTATGAAGGGGTATGCAACCGCACAAAAGGGACCTCCGAGGTCGCTGCCATCGCAGATGCCGACAGACCACCACCGCTGTGGGAAGATCCCACCGCCCGACTCGAACCCGCTGGAGGGAAGGACAATGCATCATATATGCTGGGCGCCATCAACCAGCTCGTTAAAAAATCCATATAGTCATACGTCGCAGTCGTATCAGTGTACAGCAAGTAGGACTCGCCGATCATCGCCACGATCCTCTCATCCTACAACATCAGTCGCTCCTGCCGCATAGACATAGGAGGCTGCGCGGGTGGCACCACCACCTCCTCCTCAAAAATCTAACGAACCACCCTCTCCCCGAGGTATCAGGAATGGTCGAACTCATGGGCCAGCAAACGCCTCATCCGCGCGTTCCCCCTGGTCTCCCCTGCATCCTGAATGGCTGTCCCCAAGGGATAAAAGGTCACCTGAAAATATCCAAGCGAGCATAAATCAATACAAGATCAGAAGGTGAAAAAAACCAAGGTTTAAATGGAAAGAGTCTTACCCTACCACTGGTCAGGTCATTCAAGACCTGACGCACCGCCTCCAGAGAAAGAGATCCCTTCGACTGCCGGTTGGCCTTACGCCATCGATACAATCGACAGAAGTCCCCAATAGTGCCGTCCTTCAAAGCAAACAGCGGGGTGTTGCACCAAATCACCTCGTAGAACCACGTCTGAATTCGCAAACAAAAAGAGACGCATAAGGAAAATGCGAATGCATGAAAGTAAAATGTGAGTGCATGAAAGGAAAATGCGAATGCATGAAAAGAAATGCACAAACTGAAGAATACCTCAAGAAGGTACGTGGCCCCAGTAAAGGTCTGCGAGCGGCACCGACTGAATGCATCCAGAGAGGAGTAAAGGGTCGCCAAGGTCAGACTCCCCCAATCATAGAAAGGGATGTTCGAAAACGTCCTCAAGTACGACAAAAACCACAAATGAATGACGTCGCCGCTCAACACCACCATGAAACCTCCCAATACCAGCAGAATGAATAACCGAGCCATCTGCCTCACTTGCAGCCCGTCCTCCACATCAATCACCCTTCTCAACAGAACATCCTTCAGCAGGGACAACTGGATAGAATCCCCAGTAACTATCATCCCTACATCGCCAAGTGCCGCACGCACTGCCTCCGGTCTCACCTGTAAAGAGCGATCCACCTCTATCTGCTCTCCATCACAATCCAGCCCCAGCAGCTGCTGCACGTCTATGGGAGTCACAGTCATCTCCCCGAATCCAAAATGAAAGGTGTGGGTTGTGTCCCACCACCTCTCTCCCAAAGAGCAGAAGACCGCTGTCGAACGAGGCGTCTCATCCAGTGAAGATGCCAACCGCCTAAAACTCGCTGATGATACCATCCAACACACCACAGATGGGAGATGCTCCCAGACATCCTTGAGCCCCGTTGTCCCACGGGCACGCATGTTCTTCAAAGAAATATCATACCGGAAAAAAGAAAAGTCTCATCAAAATTCAAGAAAGAAAGAAAGATCACCAAAAAGGGAAGAATGCCTACTTACATAACCACCGAGACTCACTCTCGAAGAGAGATGATGCGATGGCTCCCGCAGTAAGGTCCGCTCATCCGCAATAAGTTCAAACGCATCAAAGGAGTTCTCACTCCCCAAAGCAAGAGGCGCCCCATCCCTCCACTCCACATTCGCCTAATCATCAATGGTCAAACACTCTCGGTGGACTGCAGTGCTCACAAAAGCAGCCATTTCTTGAAGATCGGAATTCTAGAACGATTTGTAGAAGAATCACAGAGAGAGAGAAAGAAAAAGAAGATGTGAAAAAATGAGGGGATTCGCCCCTTTATATAGGATGCTAAGAGCTATGACGATCGGCATCTCTCCCTACCATACAATTCGTCACCGTCTCCTTGACTTTCCGAGGTAGCCCAAAAGTTCGTGCCACTGCCGAATGGTACCCTTCATACTATGCTGATCAGCACCCCCCTTAACTTTCGTACAGAAATTCCCAGAAAATACCAGAAAGCCTCAAAAAATCCTCGGAAAATTCCAAAAAATCCCAGGGTGGATTTAAAGCCTTTTCACCAAGAAAACTTAGCGTTCCCTTGAGCGGATCCCCTCTTTCCCAACAAAATACTTAAAAACCAAGTGAAAACTCCTCCCGGTAAAGATCCAGAGGATCTCTAAGGATCACCTAATCACTTCCCAAACGGAATTCTCTTACAGCACCCAAAATAGGTTATTCCCCCCTGTGAGGTCTCCTAAAAGCTTCCCCAGCTATCAACTCCCCAGCTCGAATCAAAATCACGAAGATCTTTCTCCAGCAGAATCAAAATCCAATCTTTATCCACTCTTGGGTCAGAATTGGCCCCGATCTTGGATCGTCACCAGAGTTAGGTCAGAATTGACCTCGATTCTCGGTCGTCACCACTCTTGGGTCAAAATTGGCCCCGGTCTTGGATTGTCACCTGAGTTAGGTCAGAATTGACCTCGGTCCTCGGTCATCACCACTCTTGGGTCAAAATTGGCCCCGGTCTTGGATCGTCACCTGAGTTAGGTCAGAATTGATCTCGGTCCTCGGTCGTCACCACTCTTGGGTTAGAATTAGCCCCGGTCTTGGATCGTCACCTGAGTTAGGTCAGAATTGACCTCGATCCTCGGTCGTCACTGCTCTTAGGTCAGAATTGGCCCCGGTCTTGGATCTTCACCTGAGTTAGGAAAGAATTTTCCTCGGTCCTCAGTTGTCACCAATTTTGGGTCAGAATTGGCCTCGGTCTTGGATCGTCACCTGAGTTAGGTCAGAATTGACCTCGATCCTCGGTCGTCACCACTCTTGGGTCAGAATTGGCCCCGGTCTTGCATCATCACCTGAGTTAGGTTAGAATTGACCTCGGTCCTCGGTCGTCACCACTCTTGGGTCAGAATTGGCCCCGGTCTTGGATCGTCACCTGAGTTAGGTCAGAATTGATCTCGGTCCTCGGTCGTCACCACTCTTGGGTTAGAATTGGCCCCGGTCTTGGATCGTCACCTGAGTTAGGTCAGAATTGACCTCGATCCTCGGTCGTCACCGCTCTTAGGTCAGAATTGGCCCCGGTCTTGGATCTTCACCTGAGTTAGGAAAGAATTTTCCTCGGTCCTCAGTTGTCACCAATTTTGGGTCAGAATTGGCCTCGGTCTTGGATCGTCACCTGAGTTAGGTCAGAATTGACCTCGATCCTCGGTCGTCACCACTCTTGGGTCAGAATTGGCCCCGGTCTTGCATCGTCACCTGAGTTAGGTTAGAATTGACCTCGGTCCTCGGTCGTCACCACTCTTGGGTCAGAATTGGCCCCGGTCTTGGATCGTCACCTGAGTTAGGTCAGAATTGACCTCGGTCCTCGGTCGTCACCACTCTTGGGTTAGAATTAGCCTCGGTCTTGGATCGTCACCTGAGTTAGGTCAGAATTGACCTCGGTCCTCGGTCGTCACTACTCTTGGGTCAGAATTGGCCCCGGTCTTGGATCGTTACTTGAGTTAGGTCAGAATTGACCTCGGTCCTCGGTCGTCACCACTCTTGGGTCAGAATTGAACCCGGTCTTAGATCGTCACCAAAGTTAGGTGAGAATTGACTCCGTTCCTCGATCGTCACCACTCTTAGGTCATAATTGACCTCGGTTATTAGATCTTCACCCTAAGCCCGCAGAATTAGCTTTGACCCGCAGAATCGGTCACCCTCATCACTTAAGCCCGCAGATTTGGCTCTGACCCTCAAAATTAGTCACCCCCCAACACCACTTCAGGTCCTCAGAATTGACCTAAACCTTCGATCGCCATTCCATCCCCAGCACACTCCTTAGGTCCGCAGAATCGGCTTCGACCATATGAATCGGTCATACTCCCTCAAAAGCATCATGTGGTGTCTATTCGATGGTCATCATTTGTTCCAAACTCACCCGTCGAGGGGCTCTATAGACACCCCATTATGTTACCCCCTAACTCTCCTTAGGTCCCTAGTACCTCCCTCCATCACTACAAACCTAGGTCATGTCCCGAGTACTGACCTAGAACCCATCGGGCTCTCCTCGACTCAATTTGACCCAAAAATCAAACTCTTCATCTCGACCGAGACTGAATGAATATTCAAAGGGCACTGAATACCCTTTCCAACAGACCGCCCCTGTGCGATTCTGACTTACCATGCAGACGAACGATCCGTTTGCGTCCGAAACATGACCTAGAGGCCACCGGGCGCTCCCGGGCTCTGTTTGACCTATGTCAACTCTTCATCTTGATCGAAACTGAATGAATATTCAAAGGTCACTAAATTCCCTTTCCAACGGACTGTCCCGTGCGCGATTCCGACTTACCATGCGGACGAACGATCCGTTTGCGTCAGAAACTTGACCAAGAGGCCACCGGGCGCTCCCGGGTTCTGTTTGACCTCTGTCAACTCTTCATCTTGATCGAGGCTGAATGAATCTTCAAAGGGAACTGAATACCCCATTCAACGGTCCATCCCGTATGCGATTCTGACTTACCATGCGGACGAACGATCCGTTCAACTTCGAGAGGTCACCGAATGCTTTTCGGGTCCAGTTGACCAAATTCAACTCCCCCAACCGGTTTAATCTCTTTAAAATGTCTCAGTACATCTCCTAACCTTTCCAACGGTCCACCCTGTGCGCAATTCAGACTTACCATGCGGACGAACGCAATTCAGACTTACCAATGGACCGACAAATATTTCGGAGCCATATTTTACCCAAAGTCAATCCAAAAGACTTTCAAAGGTCTCTGAATTACCTTTCCAACGATATGCCCCGTGCACGATTATGACCAACGGTTTGCCCTCGGCGGCCGATTTTTCGAAAAAGCCTGAAGCGCACTGCCAAATGGCAGGTGCCGATAGGCAGGAACATGTCTATGCCGATCGGCACTTACCCGGGTCTATAAAAAGAGTCCTTCACCTTATTTGCAAGGGGATCCCAGATCTGATAGAAATCTCTCTCAACGCATCCTAGAAACATATCCCGAAGGCAGCGTGATTTCAACTTCCAAATCCTTTTTTTTCTTCCGATTTTCATCACCCTTTTCATCAAACTTTCTGAATTAGCCACTCTCCATCATCATCCAAGTGCAATGGTTGCTCTCCAACATTCAAGATCAAGATCTTCAAGAAGGTCCAACTTTCTCAAACTCTCTCTTATATTCTCTTAAATTCCCAATAACTTGTTTTCTTACTTAGCGCTTTTATTTTCCCATTTCACACATCCTAATATACTTTTTTTTATTTAGTATTATTGCACATCTCTTATGTTCATATAAATAAAACCCAAAAAAGAAGAAAAAGAGGGTTTACTCATAAATTCCAAATAGGGATTCTCACACTTTCCTCACAACTAAAACACTTTTTCTACACACACACACACACACACACACACACACACTTTTATAAATAAGAGATCCCCGATTTGGATTTATGGGATAAACCCCCACCCCTCGTTTTGTATGCGAACTACCTGGACTTTGATGCCTTTATAGGCTACGTAGGCGTCTCGGGGTAAAACTCGAGACTCGAGTCCTCTTTCTCACCTTTTCATTTACTTCCTCTTTTCTCTAAATCAAATATTCTTATATTCTTTATACTTTCCCTTAGTGACGTATTACTCCATATGCGTTATCGTTCCATTATAATGATCAACGTAGGGGTAATCGCGTAAATCTTATTTTTCTAATATTATTCTTATCTCTTCCTATGGACGACTCGCTTTATCTTTTCCATGATACAAGTCTAGGATTCCTACCTCCATTCTATATATATACACATGCACACATATCACGGGGGAAACATAAAGGAAAATAACAAATATTCATGAGAGACCGAAAGGGAGGAATGGGTACCTAACACCTTCCCATTTCGTAACTAAGCCTCCGAACCTTTCTCGAATCATTTTGGTTTCGCACGCACCAGTATGTCTTTGGATGCCATCCTTCGGGGTGGCTTCCCCTTTTTCTTTTGTCTGTTTTGAGTAAAATAGACTGGCAACTCTGAATCTTTCTATATTTTTGCACCACATCTCAAACGACGCCAGCCAAAGCGCTCCCTAGAGGGATGCACGGGGCCCGAAGGATCCTTCCTCCACGCGCCCTCCCGCACGGCGAGGATCGGGGATGGCCACAGTGGCGACTCTGAGTTAGGTATTTGATGGGCACCAGAAAGCCACCCTGCCCACATCCGAAGGGAATACACTGAGCTCCGTGCTCTCCTCTCCAAAGTTTACCAAGCCCTGTTAAGCCGAAACCTCATCAAACCGTTGGATCCACGTCCAATGCCAAATCCACTCCCAAGAAACTTCAAGATCGAGGATCATTGCGCCTTTCACCAATCTTCTGGCCATACCACCGACCAATGCTTTCACCTCGAGAACGTAATCCAAGATCTCGTTAACCGGGGTACCATCTCCCCACCAGCCAA
This sequence comes from Sambucus nigra, assembly GCA_949130495.1. Lineage (NCBI taxonomy): Eukaryota > Viridiplantae > Streptophyta > Magnoliopsida > Dipsacales > Adoxaceae > Sambucus > Sambucus nigra. The sequence continues at coordinate 78,612,863 of OX422221.1, read as the reverse complement.
TCCTAAGCCAAACACTACTCATAATCCACTTACGAATCACACCAATGCCATCTTCTTAGAATAAAACCCATATTTCGATCTCTCAACTCAAATCACAACCATATACTCTCCTAAACCTCTTCAAATTTCCCATATTTCCTCCTACACCCTACTAGCCTCGCTGATCAGGCACTGTCACTCCTTACCAGAGCATGCATCGCTGTCCGTACTCGTTCTGAAAATGGAAGTATGGAATTATCAGAGGTGTTAAACCAACTCCTAGAGTTCGGGCTGAAATTGCCCTCACAGATGGTCATCGATTGCCAGAAGTTTAGCACACTGTTCTTGGAAGCACGAAAATGGGCCTGAGACTCAGATAAGTGGGTGGTACCAACCGACGAAGTAAGCCAAGATGATGCTGCCCAGACTATGGCAGAATTATTCGAGAAAACCAACAGCATTTGTAGTATCACCGGGTTACTTGACACTTTGAAGCTACAAGGGCGCTTGGTCCCTTAAATCACACATATCCCCACAGAATGGGATAACTTGTATGAAGAATTCGTTGAAGTTGTGGAATGCATCGACTTTACATGGAAGGACAAAATTGCTACCACCGGATGGGGGGAAGAATTCGAAGATTCGAGTGAAGAACAAGCTTCAGGAAGAACTGGCCCAGTAGCCGACATATGTGGGATGATATCATTTGAAGAACTTCTTGGAGAAATAAACAGGGTGGCAACACAACCTGAGATTGACGAGGAAATGGGATTCATGTTCCTTCCTTCTTCGTTAAATCATATGACCAGATCAGGGAGACATTACCAGGTTCCAAGCTCACTACCAGCAAATGACAAAGGGAAGGGCATTGAAAACCTTCCTATTCCAGAGATGACCATCGAGGAGAGCAAGATCCTCGATCAACTGAAGAAAACCCAAGCTAACATCACTCTATGGGGGATTTTCATGTCTTCTCAGCTGCACAAAAATGCTTTAATCAAATTACTCACTAGACCCATAGTTCCTCCCTCTACCACACCAGAAGAAGCGGTAAATCTGGTCTGATCCTTGACCTCTACCCGAATACTATCATTTTCTGAAGAAGAAATCCCCAGAATTGGGCCGAATCACAATCATGCACTCAATATCTCCGTCGAAGTTATGGAAAAGGTCGTGCCACTCTCCCTTGTCAATAACGGATCCGCCTTGAACGTTTTCCCTCTGAGAACTTTCAAGGGTTTAGGCCTGAAAGAAAGGGACCTCGCTCCAACCTCCGCCGCTGTGCGTGCCTACGATAATACCCGTCGTGAGGAGATGGGGTCCATAAAGCTTACAAAAAGGGTTGGCCCTATAAACCCCGTCGTTAAATTCCAAGTCATAGACATCCCGTCTTGTTTCAACCTGTTGCTCGGACGACCCTGGCTCCACAATATCAAGGGTGTGTCTTCCTCACTCCATCAAAAATTAAAGTTCTTCGCCGACGGCCAAGTCATCACCATTTTGGACGACAACGAAAATGTCAAGGGGGCAAGCACCAGCAGTCCAATTCTCGAGATACACCACGGGTCAAATAATATGATCCTATCAGGATTTCGAGTTGAGTCACTCCTACTCCCAGTAGGGGACGATTTCAAAGAAAGGGTTTGTCCTGAATATGACCCTCATGGCAATGTCAATGTGATTTAGATGTTCAGAAACATGCACTTCATGCCCGGACTAGGGCTAGGGCAAAGGAAGCAAGGGATACTTGAGCCCATCGAACTGAAGAAAGCTTTCCCTCCTTGTGGCTTGAGGTATCAACCATCAGAACAAGAGCTCAGAATGATCAGCCAGTTTCGACCAAAGAGAAGATCAGACTGCATCCGAACTATCTGAGGAGACTCCTTCAATGGACGATTCATCAAAGAAGGCGATGACTTCCCCTTTTGCGGTTTTCCAGAACCATGGTATGACCACACATACAAGAAGATGAGGCCGAAAATGGAGATCTTTTTCCAAGACAACTGCCTATGGGCCGAAAGTATCCCACACCGAGTACAACCGCTCATCAAAGATGCCGAAGAGACTGAGGAAAGAAATTCCAAAGATTCCTTCTACTTACAGATATGGCACTCTGCATGGTTCATTCAGGCACTACATCAATGGACCCATCCTGTCTAATTAAAGCTACTGATACTCCTCTCCTCAGCTGGCATTCTGCGCCAGTTCTACCCCTTATAATCTCCCCTAACCCCAATGTTTACCCTATTTCTTCTTCTGTTGTCTATCCTTGCTCCAATGTAATCGAGACCTCTTTTGATGAGGTTCTCAATGTTGTTTTTCCTATTAATGAAATAAATGAATATTTTGAGTATCTTGCTGTGCCTTATATTTACTGCTTGAATTCCAATCAAACCTTTGATGATAATGATTTTGCAAATGAACAATTCTTAACTGATCTAAATAGGGTTAATAATAAACAACATAACTGCGTTCAAGTTAAGAAATAAGAGACTGTTGTTATTAATCTCGGTTCTAGTAGCCAACTGCGCGAGATTAGGATAGGGGCCACCCTTGACGAGCATAAGGGCGCACAACTCGAAGAATTGCTGAAGGAGTTCGTGGATGTCTTTGCATGGTCCTATGATGATATTCCCGGCATCGATCCTGAAATAACTCAGCACGAGATCCCCACTCGCCCAGATTACAAGCCGGTTAAATAAAAATTGTGAAAACTCTGCACCAAATGGTTGCTCAAGGTCAAAGGAGAGGTAGTCAAACATTTAAACGTGGGTTTCATTCGGGTGATCGAATATCCCACATGGCTAGCCAACATTGTACCTGTGCCGAAATCAGGAGGGAAGGTTCGAATGTGTGTAGATTACCAAGATTTAAAAAAAACTTCTCCAAAGGATGATTATATGCTACCCAATATCGACATGATCGTGGACAACACAGCCAGTTATGCTCTCAAGTCAATTATCGACGGGTTTGCCAGATACAACGAAATCAAGATCCACCCAGATCACCAAGAAAAAACAGCATTCATCACCCCATGGGGAACCTTTTGCTACACCGTTATGACATTCGATCTCAAGAATGCTGGAGCTACCTACCAAAGGGCTTCCACAACCATCCTGCATGATCTGATTCATAAGGAGGTCGAGGTTTATGTGGATGACTTGATTATCAAGTCCAAAACTAGAGAATGTCATATTCCCGCTCTTCGGAAGTTCTTCGAACGACTGCGATGGTATCAGATGCGACTTAATCCACAGAAGTGTGTCTTCGGCGTTATAAAGGGAAAACTCTTGGGATTCATGGTCAGCGAAAAGGGGATAGAAGCAGATCCTGCAAAGATGAAGGCCATACTTGAGATGCCACCTCCCCGAATAGAGACAGAAGTCCAAGGGTTTCTCAGGAAATTACAATATATTAGCCGGTTCATCAGCCAACTAACCTCCATATGTGAATCGATCTTCAAGCTCCTCCGAAAAGATTGAACCAAGGTTTGGAATAAGGCTTGTCAAGAAGCTTTTGACCAAATCAAACAATATCTGACCCAACCTCCAGTTCTCATGCCACCACAGTCTGGTCTCCCTTTGCACTTATACCTAACCATAACCGACACTACAGTTGGGGATTTGCTAGCTCAATACCTTGAAGACTCCCGCAAAGAAAGAGCCATCTATTACGCCAGTTACAAATTGGCCGAGTACGAGGTCAACTACAATGCTTTAGAAAAGGCATGTGTCGCACTTGTCGGGGTCACCCAAAAGTTATGACACTACATGCTCGCCTTCCCCATCAAACTTGTATCCCGGATGGATACCATCAAATACCTGCTTGAGAAACTCGCCTTATCCAGTTGAATGGCCCGATGGTTGATGCTCCTAATCGAGTTCGACATCGTGTACGTCACACAGAAAGCCATTAACGGAAGATCCATCTCTGACTACCTCGCCGATTGCCCCATAGACGAAGCACATGTTCGGATCTCTGAATTCCCAGATGAAAATATCATCTGCACCAACAAAGACCGCCTTCGATGGAAAATGTTCTTTGACGGCGCTGCCAACAAAAAGGGATATGGAATTGGGATACTTCTGATCGCCCCAGATGACTCCCACACTCCCATCGCCATTAAATTGGATTTCCCTTGAACCAACAACATGACAAAATACGAGGCATGCACAATGGGCCTCAAGGTTGCTCTCAAGAAAGGTATTCAATACCTTGATGTCTACGGGGATTCTGCCCTTATAATCGATCAAGTTCTCAGAAAGTGGAAAGTCAAGGACGAAAAGCTCCAACCCTTTCATGCCCAATTAGAAGACTTAGCCTCCCGGTTCTGAAATATCACCTTCCATTACCTACCCCGAGCAAAGAATAACCTATCCGATGCTCTCGCCACCTTGGCCTCCATGGCCGACATGCCGAGGGAATAACAATGACCCCCTTCCTAGTTCAAAAGCAAGAAAAACTAACCCATTGCTACCATATTGAGCTTGTCTCCACTGAAGATCCCGAACTAGCCGATTGCTGGTACTATGATATCTGGTGCCTCCTCAAACATGGTAGGTATCCCGAGGGTTCCAACAAGAAAGATCGAACAACCCTCCAAAGACTGGCCGCCCAGTACATCATCTGTCATAAAGCTCTACTCAAGAGGAATTTCGATGGAACTCATCTACACTGCATCGCAGGGGCTGAGATTGAGAAAATAATGCAAAAAATCCACAGCGGGAAATGCGGAGGCCACATTAATGGTTACATGCTCACCAAGAAGATCATTCGATAGGGCTACTACTGGACCACCATGATCCAGGATTGCACCGCCTATGTCCGGGGGTGCCTCAAATGCCAATAATTCTCCAATATTCAACACTTGCCTCCGCGAGAATTATACAACATGACCTCTCCCTGGCCGTTCTCCACCTGGGGTGTCGACATCATAGGGAAGGTTACACCAAAGGCTTTAAACGAACATGAGTTCATCCTAGTCGCCATCGATTACTTCACCAAATGGGTTGAAGCTGAGTCATACGCAGCGTTAAATGCCAAGAAAGTGGCCAAATTACTCAAGAAAAATATCATCTGCCGAATGGGGTCCCGCACGAGCTAGTGTCAGATAACGGGTTGCATTTCGAGGCAGAAGTCACAAAAGTAGTCAACGAGTACGGGATTGAGAGACACAAATCTTCTCCCTACCGACCTCAAACCAATGGTGCACTTGAAGCCGCCAACAAAAACCTCAAAGCCATCATCAGTAAGATGACCGAAAGTTGTAGGGATTGGGCCGACCGGATCCCATACGCCCTCTAGGGTGATCGAACCTCAATCCGAACCTCTACAGGGGCTACCCCTTACTCCCTGGGCTACGGAATGGAAGCAGTCCTACCTGTGGAGCTGGAAATACCCTCGCTACGCGTCATGCTCAAAAGCAAGGTTAGTGAAGAATACTGGTGCCAAATCCGTCTTGATGAGCTAGCCCTCCTAGATAAAAGAAGATTAAAAGCACTTTACCACATACAAGGGTACCATCGCCGAATAGCGCGATCATTCAACAAAAGAGTCAAGGACCGCGGTGTCCGGGAGGGGATTTAGCCCTCAAGGAGATAGTAGAACCCATCTGGGAACCCAGAGGGAAATTCAAGCCCAATTGGAGCGGCCCCTATATTGTGAAGAAAATCATATCCGACGGTGCCGCCATGCTCATTGACCTAGATGGGGAGGAGATGGTTCGTCCAGTCAACCTGGACCGCCTCAAGAAATTCTACCCCTAGTTCGAAATCTCAGCGCGCTACGACTCTTCTCATCCCCCTTCTATTCTAAATAAAAAAAAACACTTCATTTCCCTCTACCCAGAACTATGTGGATGTGATCCTCTGCAAAAAAACTATTTTGCAAACAGATAAAAACATTTTCAAAAAACCCCAGAGGTGCGTAGGAAGCTCATGCACCTCACATGAGTGCGGCCCATTCTTTTACACAAAATATTATTCTTTTCTTACCTCCAAGAACGGCGGTTCATTCTAAAAATATTTGAACAAAAGGATTATGTATGCCTTGGCGATCAGTATAGATAATTCAAAATACAAAACTCATCGAAAGGCACAGCTGGATGATAAGAAACTTGCTTATTTCATTAATAAGAAATTACAGTATGGATTACATAAGAAAAAGGAACGGATAACTCCCTTCCTCACTACCATAAAAAGCCAAATAAAATCCCCACATATGTTACATAAATAAACTCCCCAGGAGTCCCACCCACAGCTACTAGAGGAGCCTGCACCCTCATCATCTACATCCTGAGGTCCCCAAATTTCCCCTGCCTGAATAGAGTGCCGTAAACATTCCATGGATCGATGAGCCTTAACCATCTTTGAAAAGACCACAATAATCACTTCCATGCTGTTAGATAAAACAAACCATCTTTGTCCAGTCTCTACTGCCAACATCTTGCTGACTACTTTCCTACATAACCACTTCATATAATCTTTGGGGACATACCAAACCTTCCCGACAGACTGAGAGGGACGGGTCGACGGATGCCGATTTTCCCATAGAGACCCAAGCAACAGATGTAGGCGCTCAGTCAAATATTCTACCGAAAAGAAATTTGAGGTCCGAGGGGGCACGACCTGTGCCCATCCGAATTGGCGCAAAAGTCGCCAAGGGAAATAAAAAGAGGTCTCTCTGAGACCAACCGGCCGCACATATGAATACTCTCCTAGCTCCAGAACAGGCTGCAACTGTCCCCACCAAGGCAAAGACCAATACAGCCCACGAGCCCCATGCTCCACAAGCCAATGCTCCCAGTTCTCAATATATAGGCCAACGCTAATGAAGTAGCATGAAAAGAAGTTGGATACGACTGACAAGGGACACTCTGGAGGAGTCGCCAAGCTGAATAATTCACACAACCACATGAACAGCATCACAGGGCTACCCCTCAAAAAGTAAGAACGACCTTCTCTCCAGGCATCCAGGTGTAATACCCGTATTTTTATGGCTTTTAATTATGAGGTTTTTATGACTTTTAATTATGAGGTTAATTAATTGGAATTACTTTTAATTATGGGATTTATTAAATTAATTTGGGATAATTAATTGGAATATTAATTCGGATTTAAAATGCTAGCGGGGCAAGAGTTAGTATTTGGTATTATTATGTTGTGGAATATTACTGAGTGATTATGGTAATATGTGATCATCAATTTTATTAAAATTGTCGTGAGTTGAAAATACGACAGTTTCGGTAATTAAGTTGGGACGCGCGTGTTAGTCGCGTCAGGAATGAATTTAATTAGATTATAAAGTAAAGTCTAATTTTATCATCTGAATGGTCAAATTGAGTGCGCCAACGTGTCTGGAAGGGTCGAGATAGTCAGAAAACACTAGCCGGGGGTTTAGTTTGGGTCCGGGGGCATTTTTAGGCCAAACCGGCTACCTAGAGGGGTATTTTGGTAATTTTAAAAATTAGGGAATTAAAACCCACAAAAATTAGAGTTAATATTTATTATATTAAAGAGGCCACTAAGGCCATTACCAGCCAAAAGCTTTAGAAGTGGGCTACGGGAGTTAGAGAGGAGTTACCATAGGGTTCCAAACCAAAAACACTCACCACCATCAAATTGGAAAGGATTTGTGATCGAAAAAATGGAGAATCAACCTTGAATCATCGACAACACATCTGAAGAACAAATCTGAGGCAAGTGATTTTATATTTTTATGTGCATTGAATATTTCTTCCATGTTTAGTGTAGGAACTATTTTTGTCTTGAAAGTTTTGAGAAAAACTAATGAAATTGTTGGAGAAACTCTAAATTTGGGATAGGATTTGCATGTAGAATGACTATGGACGAACTTAATATTCGAAGACTTAAATATGATTATTTAAAAACGAATTTATGATGAGTAATTGGGCACAATAAAATTCTGGGTTCATGTTCATAGGGTTTGGGGTAAAATTTGGGTATGGATGATAATTACATGTTGTTTAGGAGGATTTGACCCCAAAAATATATTAAGAAACGACCTAAGAGGGTTTAGAGAAGTTTAAGAACATTAAAATGCTATTGGGATGATCTTAGGAGGAGTTTAGAGAAGAGATAAATTGAGAAAAATGAAGTGAAGAATTTCTGGGCACAAACTGCCATCTCGTTAGAAGACCTGCCCAGGTCGTTCGAACGACCTCGTTCGAACGAGACTTCTAATGAGATCACAATACCCCTTCTAACGAGTTGGTAGTTCGTTCGAAGCCTTTCGTTCAAACGAGATTTCTAACGAGTTAACAGAATGGCCTTTTAGGCCTGATTTTATTTCGAACATCCAGAAGACTTATATAATTGAGTGTAATCCTCCCCTTATTGAATTGTGGATATATTTGTGTGACTGGAAGTATGTTGAGGATTAAAACTTAGAGTTTTGTAGTAAACAAGATGATGTTTATGGGTTAGGATATAAGTATCTAAAACTTCGACGTGAGGAGAGTTGATAACTTAAATGTATATGAATCAGGGACTTGTAAACGCGAAACATGAAATGACGGTGTAGGAATGAGATATATACCTCTAGAAATATTATGGAATACTGAAGATGTTTGAATGCTTAGTATATGTATTTAAGTGTGTATAACATACCTACCATACTTGCTATCACGGGAGGTCGGCGTTCGATCAGGGCCATCTTATCTCTGTGTGCCTACGGGGGGATTTAGATTGTTACCTCGAGGACATAGATCAGAGAAGGACTTATTGAGAAGTTATTAAGTTTGCTGATCATGGGAACGTAGGTATGTGCGTGACCCATGTGATGTGAACTATGTTCGCCTCCATTATGTGTGAATGTTGTTTACTGAAAATAATTCCTGAGAGATTCGGAATACGTGGTCCTTGTGTACGTGATGTACCGGGATGGGGTAGCAGAGTATGTGTGCACCGCAGCTTAGTCTCGGGGTGCCAGTATTGTATATTTATGATGATAATAATATACTGCTAATTGAAATGAACTGTCATGAATAAATGTATGTGTGATTAATAGCAAATCTTTTTGTAGAGTTAAAAATTGAAAATCTCTATTAAATAGCATGATTAATATGGGAACTAAGAAGGAAAGTGAAACTCTCTGTTTAAATTAAGATGTCGGCACTTAAATCGTGAGTCGTATAGAAATGTTAGATTTTGTATTGGACTAGTTAGATATGGGAATATAATGGGTACGGGTACGATAGGAGTGCACAATTAGTTGAGAGGTGAGGAACTCATGTGAGTGCACGCACTATCATGTACTTTATATTCACTGTTTAATTATATTAAACCACTTGCTGTATTTTAAACTGTTTTCACAATCCGGCTTTGAACCGTTTGCTTTCAAATCTATTTTTGTAAAAACCTTTTTAGGTGCCCAGCCACAAGGACACCAAGCATATGAAATCTATTCCCGTGACGTGTTGTAGCTGTTGTGGAAGTTACAGGACCTCGATAGTAGACGCCTCCACTTTCTGTGTTGACTCTATTTCGGATTTACTCATCTGTAGGGCATGTTACCCCATTTCTTTTAGAGATATCTCATTTACTCAGTTTTTATTTCATATTTTGGGTTGTAATTAAATTAATGATTCAGGCTTGTATTTGTTACTTCAGTATTTGGATTGTTGTGAGGTGTATTCCTCCAGATTTAGTTTATTACATCGTTATCTATTTGCGACTGTGATGTGATTGTGATACCAGTATTTCATAAGTTAAATACATGTCATGTTAATCGGATGTAATCCAAAATTGACAACTCACTTTTTAAATATTAGGTGGCTAGTAATTATAAAAATGTTTTCGACAGTGATGCTATGAACTAAACCAACTTGGCATTTTGTATTAATTTGAATAAAGGAGTAGCTACCCGATATTTAATTAGTCGGGGTGTCCTTTAGGATCTTTGCGGCTTATTACGCTTCCAAGCGTAGCTTTCTTTGATATAGAGCCCTATGTTTAGGATTGTAGATTTCTTTGGTGAGATTTTGTTCTCCTGCTATGATATATACGATAGTGAATTTTATTTGTATTCGAGTGTATTCGGGTGCCGAACAATGCAGTACGTCATGTGAAGACTAATGGGCGGACAACATGAGGCATAGATTAATAGAGATTATTTAAACTTATTAAAGAAGAATGACCGTAGTTGAAGTCACCCATATTATGTCACGAAAGTCCAGGACAGTACAGACGGCTAAGGCGCGATTTGCGAAGTCCAGGTACAACTATAGCAGGAATGGGATCAAATGAGACTCACCCAACAAGGTAGGAATGGGAGAGAAAGGGTTAGGTGAAACATTCAAAGGAACTAGCAGTGGAGACACTAAAAATGCGGAGATGGAGTGTGTTAGCCAACGAAGGAAGAATATCCGAAGGCACGGGCATAAGTTTGAATATGGCTAATAGGGAATGGAAATTTGAGGTAAAATTTTTCTTAACTCGTAAGAGTAGAGTTACAATGGTGTGAGGCAACCACCACACTTAGAGTGGAATGTTTTTTCAGGATAAAGAGCATTGGTACAGTCTGACCGTAAGTTCCTTCATCAGATGTTTAGGATAAGATGCAAATGTTGTTCTAAACTCATACAAGAGGGTCAGACAGAGGTCACTTTGTGAGAAAAAAATTAATTATTTAGCGAACCTTGAAGTAGGTGAAAAGGAGAAGAGTATTAAGGGAGAAATTACATACAAAAAGAATTGATAACTGTTCTGGGGAATTCTGCTTGGACGGATAATGAAGATGATGATAATATCACGTAGTGTTAATTTGGAGGTAAACATTTCCTTGGGTGGGGGAGATGCAAGAATCGAGGATCTTTATAGAGTAAGACTGAAAAAAAAATGGTGTTGGAGAAACACCACAAGGGGAACCCGTTAAAATGATTCGAATAGCTAATTTTTTTATCGAGAGAGGATGATTTCAGTAAGAGATGTGGAAAATAGTAGCGTGTCACTTAGGTTTGTTAAGCTAAGGGAACAATGGAGGTAGTGAACAGAGTCGAGACTACCAACGTCCGAGAGAAGAACCACCTTAATATGGTAAGTGTGACCAAAGATAAGTGGAGTATGTGTAGAGTTATTTTGTGGGAAGTGAAACCCTTGCATTATAAATGTTTTTCGATGCAAGTGTAAGGATAAAGATATTGTGCCTGGCAAGGGCATCAGTATTGAAATATTCGTTTTGGTACGGACAGGTGTGTTAAGTCCAGGAGCCATTTGAGCAGTCAGGATGATTGTCAGGATAGAAGTATGAGTTATATCCTCAGATGATGTTGCATGTTGGTTGTGGCATGAACGAGTTGCTACATTTGTTATTATGGTTATTTTTGCTTAAGAGTCGAGCTTATTGAGTATCGATAAATTTTTATTATTTAGGTGAATATTTTCCCAGATAGTGTGGGGTCATCTTTATTGTCATCCGCGGAGGATGAATGAGTATTTTGATTATGGTATATACTATATTGGAACTACTCGTTCTAGTGTTACGATATACGAGTATGATATTATCTTAATTATGGTTTTATAATATGCTCATACTGATAGTGTGCTGGTATTGCAAGTTTATCGGGGTTACTACCTTGGGGTAGAATGTTTTGATCTGGCGAGGCCCCATCTGTGAGAGGACCGGGCTCGTAATTATATATATATATATTGTTGTGATTTCAAAAAGTATAATGGTCTCGGATATTTAATCCCAGTCTGCATAGGAATTTACTTGGTATAATTTGTATGTAATTGGTTTACTAGTCAGTGAAAAGATTTAGCTGGTTATTATAATTAACGCTCGGGATGTAGTAATAAGAAGAGTGCATTGTTTTATCACCCTTTAGAGAGTTGAGACTTTATGCTCATAGTTGTGTGTCTGGGGACGAAATTTTGGGAGCCCCGATTATATTTGCATGTTGTATATGGAATGTGATTACCATCAATGTCAAGAGAAAATGTCTTTCGGAAAGAGTTACTTGTTTAAGTGTAATTGAGGAAGGAGATGTAACTTTGTTGTTAAGATACGGGAATATAGGGGTACATGTTATGGACTGAGGGCTTAACGGATCCCGATGACCGACAATGTTAGGTAGTAGTGTATCGGGGGGGTTCCTTGTTTGGATTTCGCTTTGCGAGACATCCCACGCATGAAACTTAGCATTAGGTTGGTAGTAGGGAGATGTTTGACCATTCACCCATAAATTGGATACCTCGATCGTTATGTAGGAAAGTAGTTATAACGGGAAGTTAACAAGGTAAATTACGATGTAAGGCCAGTAGAGCCAGTTGTTAGTAAAGAAGTACTGATAATTTTGGTTTTGTTACGATGGGTTGAAGGATGCATAGAGGTTAAGGAGGATTTAGGATTTCATAGGTGATTGGGAATGCCCAAGTGGTATAGCCACGTTGAAAATGCAGTGACAATAAAGAGTTTGGAATCGTATGAAGCATAGATAATGTTTAAAACCGTATGAGTGGGTTATAAGGGGTGTAGACATCTTGGTTTGCTAATGTAGAAATTACCGGAAGAAGGGATATAGATGGGATTAAACGTCACTAGTGAAAGTGTTAATGAATATCATATGAAACTAGTGTAGCAAGTCCGAATTTGATGAAAAGGCAGTGAAAAGCCATTTAATAAGGGGTATCTCTTGGGAAGGCAAATATTTAATTATTATGGACAATTTGAAGTAGATATCCGACCAATCGAATGTTGAGGGTGATTCAAGAGTAAATAGAATGAGATATCAATAGGGTATAAGGGGTCCAGATGTGCACAACGTGGTGAAAATTGCAAGGGTCGAAACTTTTGATATACGTCGAAAGGAGAACATTAAGTATCACTTAACGGGAAATATCATACCTGAAAGTCAGCATTGAAAGGGGTATAGTAAGTAGTAGATCGGTTGGGGTAAGATGACCAACCAAATAATTTTGTATCAAGCCGACTAATCCAGGGATGGAAGAGTCAAGTTGGTAAATTTCCTTAAGGGGTTGCCAACTTATAGATAAGTATCGAGTTCCTTCGAATATATGGGACAGATTGTCCAGAAGGAGAGAAATTGTTATATATTTGGGTGATTTACACTATGAGATAGTGGACACTCCGGTAAGTGGTTCTACGCAGTATTATTCAATACTAAGGAGATCCCCGAAATCCACCTTCAACGTGGGGTAACAAGAAGTTGTGGGATTACGTTTCATTCGGAGAAGGTTGTATCACCTATAGCCCGAGGTGTAGGCGCACGGTGATTGACGACTGGTGGATTGTATGAAAGAAATTTTGGATTCATTGCGATCTTTTCATTTCCAAATCGGGTATAACTAGTAAGTGAGGTATATTGTGGTAATGGGGAGAAGATATTAACTAATGGTAGAGTTGGGGGAAAAGCACCCATAGTGGACTAGGTGCTTACAAATGTTTTGTGTATCACCAACCGGCTGAAGTGGTTTTCCCTTGTGTAAAGGTCACAACGCCGGGAACAAAGATTCAACGAATGGGCAAAAGTAGTCAGATGTTTTATTGATTTCTTCCAGAGTTGGAGCTTGGTGTTTTGATAAACGCGGGAGTTAATGCGTAGTGAGGTGCGGACTCACAATAATACTGAGATAATGCGGCCATTGATGTATAGGCTATTTTTTTTATTCAAATGTTATTTAATAAGAGCACAACGTGAAGTGCATTCAGTGAAGTGTAACCCAACAACTGATAAAGTATCAAGTCTGTTAAAAAATCTTGTTGTGAAGCGAGGGCTTTAGTGATTGAGCCTTCTTTATATTTTGTTGTGAGTACTGGAGGATACCTAAATTTTTCCAGGTATGCCTTACTTTTTGAATTTTGGGACGAAATTCCATTATTAGGGGGGAAGTATGTAATACCCGTATTTTTATGGCTTTTAATTATGAGGTTAATTAAATGGAATTACTTTTAATTATGGGATTTATTAAATTAATTTGGGATAATTAATTGGAATATTAATTCGGATTTAAAATGCTAGCGGGACGAGAGTTAGTATTTGATATTATTATATTGTGGAATATTACTGAGTGATTATGGTAATATATGATCATCAATTTTATTAAAATTGTCGTGAGTTGAAAATACGACAGTTTCGGTAATTAAGTTGGGACGCGCGTGTTAGTCGCGTCAGGAATGAATTTAATTAGATTATAAAGTAAAGTCTAATTTTATCAACTGAATGGTCAAATTGAGTGCGCCAACGTGTCTGGAAGGGTCGAGATAGTCAGAAAACACTAGCCGGGGGTTTAGTTTGGGTCCCGGGGCATTTTTAGGCCAAACCGGCTACCTAGAGGGGTATTTTGGTAATTTTAAAAATTATGGAATTAAAACCCACGAAAATTAGAGTTAATATTTATTATATTAAAGGGGCCACTAAGGCCATTACCAGCCAAAAGCTTTAGAAGTGGGCTACGGGAGTTAGAGAGGAGTTACCATATGATTCCAAACCAAAAACACTCACCACCATCAAATTGGAAAGGATTTGTGATCGAAAAAATGGAGAATCAACCTTGAATCATCAACAACACATCTGAAGAACAAATCTGAGGCAAGTGATTTGATATTTTTATGTGCATTGAATATTTCTTCCATGTTTAGTGTAGGAACTATTTTTGTCTTGAAAGTTTTGAGAAAGACTAATGAAATTGTTGGAGAAACTCTAAATTTGGGATAGGATTTGCATGTAGAATGACTATGGACGAACTTAATATTCGAAGACTTAAATATGATGATTTAAAAACGGATTTATGATGAGTAATTGGGCACAATAAAATTCTGGGTTCATGTTCATAGGGTTTGGGGTAAAATTTGGGTATGGATGATAATTACATGTTGTTTAGGAGGATTTGACCCCAAAAATATATTAAGAAACGACCTAAGAGGGTTTAGAGAAGTTTAAGAACATTAAAATGCTATTGGGATGATCTTAGGAGGAGTTTAGAGAAGAGAAAAATTGAGAAAAGTGAAGTGAAGAATTTCTGGGTACAAACTGCCATCTCGTTAGAAGACCTGCCCAGGTCGTTCGAACGACCTCGTTCGATCAAGACTTCTAACGAGATGATAGTACCCCTTCTAACGAGTTGGTAGTTCGTTCGAAGTCTTTCGTTCAAACGACCTCATTCAAACGAGATTTCTAACGAGTTAA
This sequence comes from Sambucus nigra, assembly GCA_949130495.1. NCBI lineage: Eukaryota > Viridiplantae > Streptophyta > Magnoliopsida > Dipsacales > Adoxaceae > Sambucus > Sambucus nigra. Next base: position 78,597,718 of record OX422221.1, on the reverse strand, counting down.
CAGAATGGCCTTTTAGGCCTGATTTTATTTCGAACATCCAGAAGACTTATATAATTGAGTGTAATCCTCCCCTTATTGAATTGTGGATATAGTTGTGTGATTGGAAGTATGATGAGGATTAAAACTTAGAGTTTTGTAGTAAACAAGATGATGTTTATGGGTTAGGATATAAGTATCTAAAACTTCGACGTGAGGAGAGTTGATAACTTAAATGTATATGAATCAGGGACTTGTAAACGCGAAACATGAAGTGACGGTGTAGGAATGAGATATATACCTCTAGAAATATTATGGAATACCGAAGATGTTTGAATGCTTGGTATATGTATTTAAGTGTGTATAACATACCTACCATACTTGCTATCATGGGAGGTCGGCGTTCGATCAGGGCCATCTTATCTCTGTGTGCCTACGGGGGGGATTTAGATTGGTACCTCAAGGACATAGATCAGAGAAGGACTTATTGAGAAGTTAATAAGTTTGCTGATCATGGGAACGTAGGTATGTGCGTGACACATGTGATGTGAACTATGTTCGCCTCCATTATGTGTGAATGTTGTTTACTGAAAATGATTCATGAGAGATTCGGAATACGTGGTCCTTGTGTACGTGATGTACCGGGATGGGATAGCAGAGTATGTGTGCAGCCAGTATTGTATATTTATGATGATAATAATATACTGCTAATTGAAAAGAACTGTCATGAATAAATGTATGTGTGATTAATAGCAAATATTTTTGTAGAGTTAAAAATGGAAAATCTCTAGTAAATAGCATGATTAATATGGGAACTAAGAAGGAAAGTGAAAATCTCTGTTTAAATTAAGATTTCGGCACTTAAATCGTGAGTCGTATAGAAATGTTAGATTTTGGATTGGACTAGTTAGATATGGGAATATCTAGAATGGGTACGGGTATGATAGGAGTGCACAATTAGTTGAGAGGTGAGGAACTCATGTGAGTGCACGCACTATCATGTACTTTATATTCACTGTTTAATTATATTAAACCACTTGATATATTTTAAACTGTTTTCACAATCCGGCTCTGACCCGTTTGCTTTCAAATCTATTTTTGTAAAAACCTTTTTAGGTGCCCAGCCACAAGGACACCAAGCATAGGAAATCTATTCCCGTGACGTGCTGTAGCTGTTGTGGAAGTTACAGGACCTCGATAGTAGACGCCTCCACTTTCTGTGTTGACTCTATTTCGGATTTACTCATCTGTAGGGCATGTCACCCCATTTCTTTTAGAGATATCTCATTTACTCAGTTTTTATTTCATATTTTGGGTTGTAATTAAATTAATGATTCAGGCTTGTATTTGTTACTTCAGTATTTGGATTGTTGTGAGGTGTATTCCTCCAGATTTAGTTTATTACATCGTTATCTATTTGCGACTGTGATGTGATTGTGATATCAGTATTTCATAAGTTAAATACATGTCATGTTAATCGGATGTAATTCAAAATCGACAACTCACTTTTTAAATACTAGGTGGCTAGTAATTATAAAAATGTTTTCGACAGTGATGCTATGAACTGAACCAACTTGGCATTTTGTATTAATTTGAATAAAGGAGTATCTACCCGATATTTAATTAGTCGGGGTGTCACACCAGGCCATTCAGAGTCTCCGCTAATATCACCGCCGCAGGATTACGACGGTATGACATCCATGAAGTAATGTCTGTAAGTTGCGGTACCACCAGTAGTTCCCCAGTCACCAACATCAATTTTGAATCCAGACCCAGAACAGCGGCTCCAGCATAGCCAGCATCACCTACGACCCGCAAATTCCCGGACTACAGCACCGTCGGGAGGGAGATCATTCCTCCAGCAACCAATGATCTTGCCGACGAAGGCGAAATATGAAGAAGCCCGACCAACAAATCCCAGGGAGAGCGAGAAAATTCGGGCAAAGCCGCAGCCACATTGGGATTTACACCCATTATGGTAAAGAATTCCTCGTAGATAGGACAAACTTCTTCCAACCCAAAGAGGAATACATGGTCTTCGGGTACCAAAATTATACCGCCGTTGTCAGCACGTTCCACTCAATAGGCCGATTGCGCCACAAGGAGACTCGACGCATGTTGAAAGCATCAGAGTCGACATTATAAGAGCACATAGCTTCCAAGGCTTCAAGGGATCTAGAAAACTCAATGCTACCAGGGAGATCCATCTTGAAAGGCTAAGAGATGGTGGGCAAGTAGGTAAGAATGCAAAGGTGTGATGAAAACACTCCACCCTTACCCTTTTTATACTTGAAAACCCTCACAAGGGACATAATCCCTGCAGCCCACAAGGTACCAAAGGCTGAAGGGGGTACCATTCAAAGCTTTGAATTGATGGGACTAGACTAAACTACCGATAGGCAGGTCAGGGTGCTTGCCGATCGGCAACTCCCCCATTTTTAGAAATTTCCCTTTTTTTACTCTTCTGTCAAATCAGAAAACTCAATAACAATAAATTGATATTCTCAACAGAATTTCAAAATCCCTTTAATTCCCCTTTTAATCAAGAAATTTACTTCAAAAAATTCCAAAAACATTCCTTTTTACGGTCTCATCAGCAAAGTAAAAAGCGCATGCATTCATTCATCATTAAATAAAAGATAATCAAAAAACTCCATTGCATTTCATCAATTTGTGTTTTGTTTTACATCAATTTTGCAGGAAATAAAAAGAAAAAGAAAAAACTAACGGGACTCAGCCCGAACCCACATTCTTTCTTTCTTTCTCTCTCTCTCTCTCTCTCTCTCTCTCTCTCACACACACACACACACACACACACACACACACACACACACTAAGAGCGTCCACCCCTGCGACGTGCTCTCTTCCCCCTATGCGAGATGATGCACCACCACTACCCGAGCCAGAGTCCTCTCCACAAGAGGCAGACGGAACCAAGCAATAAGGAATGGGAACCACGTCCCGAATATGGGCAGTCACCGAAGATATCCAGTCTCTGATGTCCCTGAGCCAAGTGGTCGACACCCGGACTTGCTGAAAGAAAGGGTGAAAACAGTATCAAAGCAGAAATGACCAAAATAGAAAAGAAAGAATGAGAGGAACAGAAAGGTATACCGTAGGTCGAAGGACCTCCTCTATCAAACCCAAATCCTACGGATCCATCGCATGAGGATGGTGCAACTTAGGCACCATCCCTCCATCTTCCCGCCGAATGTTGTATGAAGGGGTATGCAACCGCACAAAAGGGACCTCCGAGGTCGCCGCCGCCGCAGATGCCAACGGACCACCACCGTATTGGGAAGATCCCACCGCCCGAATCGAACCTGTCGGAGGGAAGGGTAGTGCATCATATATGCTGGGCGCCATCAACCAACTCGTCACAAAATCCATATAGTCATACGGCACAGCCGTATCAGTTTATAGCAAGTAGGACTCGCCGATCATCACCGCCATCCTCTCATCCTCCAACATCAGTCGTTCCTGCCTTATAGACATAGGAGGCTGCGCGGGTGGCACCACCACCTCCTCCTCAGCAATCTGACGAACCACCCTCTCCCCGAGGTACCAAAAATGGCCAAACTCATGCGCCAGCAAATGCCTCATCCGCGCGTTCACCCCGGTCGCCCCCGCATCCTGAATGGCTGTCCCCCAGGGATAAAAGGTCACCTGAAAATCTCCAAGCGAGCATAAATTAATACTATATTAGAAGGTGAAAAAAACCAAGATTGAAATGGAAAGAGTCTTACCCTACCACTGGTCAGGTCATTCAATACCTGACACACCGCCTCCAGAGAAAGAGATCCCTTCGACTGCCGGGTGGCTTTACGCCATCGACACAATCGACAAAAGCCCCCAACAGTGCTGTCCTTCAAAGCAATCAGTGGGGTGTTGCACCAAATCACCTCGTAGAACCACGTCTGAATTCACAAACAAAAAGAGACGCATAAGGAAAATGCGAATGCATGAAAGGAAAATGTGAGTGCATGAAAGGAAAATGCGAATGCATGAAAAGGAATGCACAAAATGAAGAATACCTCAAGAAGGTACGTGGCCCCAGTAAAGGTCCACCGACAGCACCGGCTGAATGCATCCAGAGAGGAGTAAAGGGTCACCAAGGTCGGACTCCCCCAATCATAGAAAGATATGTTCGAAAACATCCTCAAGTACGGCAGAAACCATAAATGAAGGACATCGCCGCTCGACGCCAACATAAAACCTCCCAATACCAGCAGAATGAATAACCAGGACATTTGCCTCACTTGCAGCCCATCCTCCACATCAATCACCCTACTCAGCAGAACATCCTCCACATCAATCACCAGAACATCCTTCAATAGGGACAGTCGGATAGAATCCCCAGAAACTATCCTCCCTACGTCACCAAGTTCCGCACGCACTGTCTCCGGTCTCACCCGTAAAGAGCGATCCACCTCTATCTGCTCTCCATCACAGTCCAACCCCAGCAGCTGCTGCACGTCTATGGGAGTCACCGTCAACTCTTCGAATCCAAAATGAAAGGTGTGGGTATTGTCCCACCACCTCTCTCCCAAAGCGTATAAGACCGCTGTCGAACGAGGCGTCTCATCCAGTGCAGATGCCAACCGCCCAATACCCGCTGATGATACCATCCAACACACCACAGGTGGGAGATGCTCCCAGACATCCTTGATCCCCGTTGTCCCACGGTCACGCATGTTCTTTAAAGAAATATCAGACTGGCAAAAAGAAAAGTCTCATCAAAAGTCAAGAAAGAAAGAAAAATCACCAAAAAGAGAAGAATACCAATGGTCGGGTTACTTACATAACCACCGGGACTCACTCCCAAAGAGCGATGACGCGAGGGCTCCCACAGCAAGGTCCGCTCATCCGCAACAAGCTCAAACGCATCAAAGGAGTTCCCACTCCCCGAAGCAAGAGGCGCCCTAGCCCTCCACTCCACATTTGCCCAATCATCAACGGTCAACCACTCCCGGTCGACTGCAATTCTAACAAAATCGGCCATTTGTTGAAGATCGGAATGCAAGAACGATTTGCAGAAGAATCACAGAGAGAGAGAAAGAAAAAGAAGCTGTGAAAAAATGAGGGGATTCACCCCCTTTATATAGGATGCTAAGAGCCATGATGATCGGCACCTCCCCCTACCATACCGATCGGCACTGTCCCCTTGCCTTCCCGAGGTAGCCCAAAAGTCCGTGCCCCTACTGAATGGCACCCTTCATATTATGCCAATCGGCACCCCTCTTAAATTTCGTGTAGAAATTCCCAGAAAATACCAGAAAGCCTAAAAAAATCCCCGAAAAATTCCTAAAAATCTCATGGTGGATTTAAAGCCTTTTCACCAAGAAAAATTCGCATTCCCTCGAGCGGAACCCCTATTTCCCTGCAAAATCCTTAAAAACCAAGTGAAAACTCCTCCCGACAAAGCTCCGAAGGATGTCTAAGGATCACCTGATCTCTTCCACAGCGGAATTCTCTTACAGCACCCAAAATAGGTTATTCCCCCCTGCGAGGTCTCCTAAAAGCTTCCCCAGCTATCAGCTCCTATTTCAGATCAAAATAACAAAGCTCTTTCTCCAGCAGAGTATAAACCCAATATTCATCCACTATTGGTTCAGAATTGGCCCCGGTCTTGGATCGTCACCTGAGTTAGGTCAGAATTGACCTCGATCCTTGGTCGTCGCCACTCTTGGGTCAGAATTGGCCCCGGTCTTGGATCGTCACCTGAGTTAGGTAAAAATTGACCTCGGTCCTCGATCGTCACCACTCTTGGGTCAGAATTGGCCCCGGTCTTGGATCGCCACCTGAGTTAGGTCAAAATTGACCTCGGTCCTCGGTCGTCACCACTCTTGGGTCAGAATTGGCCCCGATCTTGGATAGTCACCTGAGTTAGGTCAGAATTGACCTCGGTCCTCGGTCGTCACCACTCTTGGGTCAGAATTGGCCCCGGTCTTGGATCGTCACTTGAGTTAGGTCAGAATTGACCTCGGTCCTCGATCGTCACCACTCTTGGGTCAGAATTGGCCCCGGTCTTGGATCGTCACCTGAGTTAGGTCAGAATTGACCTCGATCCTCGGTCGTCACCACTCTTGGGTCAGAATTGGCCCCGGTCTTGGATCGTCACCTGAGTTAGGTCTGAATTAACCTCGGTCCTTGGTCGTCACCACTCTTGGGTCAGAGTTGTCCCCGATCTTAGATCGACACCAAAGTTAGGTCCGAATTGACCTCGGTCCTCGATCGTCACCACTCTTGGGTCAAAATTGGCCCCGGTCTTGGATTGTCACCTGATTTAGGTCAGAATTAACCTTGGTCCTTAGTCATCACCACTCTTGGGTCTGAATAGGCCCCGGTCTTGGATCGTCACCCGAGTTAGGTCAGAATTGACCTCGGTCCTCGATCGTCACCACTCTTGGGTCAGAATTGGCCCCGATCTTAGATCGTCACCCGAGTTAGGCCAAAATTGACCTCGATCCTTGATTGTCACCACTCTTAGGTCAGAATTGACCTCGGTTATTAGATCTTCACCCTAAGCCCGCAGATTTGGCTTTGACCCGCAGAATTGGTCACCCCGCCCAACACCACTTCAGATCCTCAAAATCGACCTAAACCTTCGATTGTCATTCCATCCCCAGCACACTCCTTAGGTCCGCAGAATTAGCTTCGACCCTCTGAATCGGTTATACTCCTTCAAAAGCATCATGTGGTGTCTATTCGATGGTCATCATTTGTTCCAAACTCACCCGTCGAGGGGCTCTGTAGACACCCCATTCTGTTACCCCTAACTCTCCTTAGGTCCCTAGTACCTCCCTCTATCACTACAAACCTAGGTCATGTCCCGAGTACTGATATAGAAGCTATGGGGCACTCCCTGGCTCAGTTTGACCCAAAAATCAAACTCTTCATCTCGACCGAGACTGAATGAATCTTCGAAGGGAACTAAATACCCTTTCCAACGGACCACCCCGTGCACGATTCTGACTTACCATGCGGACGAACGATCCGTTTGCGTCCGAAATATGACCTAGAGGCCACCGGTCGGTCTCGGGCTCTGTTTGACCTATGTCAACTCTTTAGCTCGATCGAGGCTGAATGAATCATCAAAGGGCACTAAATTCTCTTTCCAATGGACTATCCCGTGCGTGATTCCAACTTACCATGCGGACGAACGATCCGTTTGCGTTCGAAACTTGACCAAGAGGCCACTGGGCGCTCCTGGGCTTTGTTTGACCTATGTCAACTCTTCAGCTCAACCGAGGCTGAATGAATCTTCAAAGGTTACTGAATACTCTTTTTAACGGTCCGTCCCGTATGCGATTATGACTTACCATGCGCACGAACGATCCGTTCGACTTCGAGAGATCACCGAATGATTCCTGGGACCGGTGACCAAAGTCCCAAACCGGGTCAAACACTTTGGATCGAAGTACATCTCCTAACCTTTCCAATGGTCCGCCCCGTGCGCGATTCAGACTTACCGTGCGGACGAACGATCCGTTTGCATCCAAGCGATTCCCCATCCAATGGACCGACAAATGCTTCCGAGCCATATTTTACCCAAAGTCAACTCCCGAACCCGGGAGTGATCCAAAAGACTTTCAAAGGTCTTTGAATTACCTTTCCAACGGTATGCCCCGTGCACGATTCTGACCAACGATTTACCCTCGGCGGTCCATTTTTTAGAAAAGCCTGAAGCGCACTGCCAAATGGTAGGTTCCAGACCCTGCCTATCGACAAGTGCCGATAGGCAGGAATGGGTCTATGCCGATCGGCACTTACCTGGGCCTATAAAAAGAGGCCTTCACCTCATTTGCAAGGGGATCCCAGATCTGATAGAAATCTCTCTCAACGCATCCCAGAAACCTCTCCCGAAGGCAACGTGATTTCAACTTCCAAATCCTTTTTTTTCTTCCACTTTTCATCACCCTTTTCATCAAGCTTGGTGAATTAGACACTCTCCATCATCATCCAAGTGCAAGGACTGCTCTCCAACATTCAAGATCAAGCTCAAGATCTTCAAGAAGGTCCAACTTTCTCAAACTCTCTCTTAAATTCTCTTAAATTACTAATAACTTATTTTCTTACTTAGCGCTTTTATTATTTCATCTAACACATCCTAATATATATTTTTATTTAGTATTATTGCACATCTCTTATTTTTATATAAATAAAACCCAAAAATAAGAAAAAGAGGGTTTGCTCATAAATTCCAAATAGGGATTCTCATACTTTTCTCACACTTTCCTCACAACTAAAACTCTTTTTCTACACACACACACACACTTACAAATAAGAGATCCCCCATTTGGATTTATGGGATATACCCCACCCCTCATTTTGTATGCGAACTACGTGGACTTTGATGCCTTTATAGGCTACGTAGGCGTCTCGGGGTAAAACCCGAGACTCGAGTCCTCTCTCTCACCTTTTCTTTTACTTCCTATTTTCTCTAAATCTAATCTTCTTATATTTTATATACTTGCCCTTAGTGACGTATTACTCCATATGCGTTATCGTTCCATTATAACGATCAATGTAGGGGTAATCGCGTAAATCTTATTTTTCTAATATTATTCTTATATCTTCCTATGGATGACTCGCTTTATCTTTTCCATGATATAAGTCGAGGATTCCTACATCCATTCTATATATATACACATGCGCACATATCACGGGGGGAAACATAAAGGAAAATATCAAATATTCATGAGAGACCAAAAGGGCGGAATGGGTGCCTAACTCCTTCCCATTTCGTAGCTAAGCCTTCGAACCCTTATCGAATCATTTTGGTTTCGCACACACCAGTATATCTTTGGATGCCATCCTTCGGGGTGGCTTCCCCTTTTTCTTTTGTCTGTTTTGAGTAAAATAGACTGGTGATTCTGAATTGCTCTACATTTTTTACACAACATCTCAAACGACGCCGGCCGAAGCGCTCCCGAGAGGGACGCGCTGGACCCGAAGGATCTTTCCTCCATACGCTCGCCCGCACGACGAGGATCGGGGATGGACACAGATTTTTCAAGTTAGGTTCACATGGATTAAGTCTAAACACATGCAGATCATTGATAATATTTAAGAAACCCTGTTCTGTGAGAGCAAAGAAACACAGAATCAACCAATGAGAGAGGAACACGTGTTGAAAATATACGAGTTATAAAATGCGTACCAAAAGTGATTATATATACACCCTTAAGTCTCTAGCGCTTTTGTTTCCTACCCAAACAAACATTTAGCTATAAAAAAGAATTTACACAACAGCCCCAAAGGTTTCTAAATGACCAATTTTAATTTCTAAAAGTCGTTTTAAAATCTTAGAAATTATACAACACATCTCAAAATTAGTAAACAAATAATTTAAGGGATTTAACTCACACACAACAAAATAGAGTATGAGACAATGTATGTATGAAGTCCTAGTGTGTGGTGTTGGTATACTAGCTTTAGGAACTTGTAGAGGAATTAAGTGTAGAGTCTGAGGTTCTTTGGTAAACAATGATGTGACCCAAATTTTGTTACTATTTCCAAACTACATGATCACCTATATAATATAGACTTAAGTAAGTCAAAGATATAGGGTGATTCAAACACTAATCTCTCGCCCCTTCTTATAGCTTCAGGTTGCTATCTCCTTTCTCAATGTCTCAACGCTCACCTACTTCACCTCGAAAATGGAGTAAATGATATCCCATAAATTCCTTACCACCCAACAATGCAAGAGCAAATGATTGACCATTTTCTCACGAGTTGCAAAATCCATTCATGATTGTATATGAAATTACTTCCCTACAATTACATATTAAATTATTAAAATATGAAAAAATTAAAAATAAAAAATCAATCAGCCACTATGAGATGAAAATAATTAATACTTTCTTTGACTTTATGAAGTCATTTTTGTGTTGCGGCAACTCCCCAATTTTCTCCAGAAAGTTAATGTAACTGGAGGCTCATAGTGTCCACAAAAAAATTTGTCTTGTTCTATGTTAACAACTTTCTTGTCATCTTATAATTTGATGCAGTATCTATTACGACTTGAATGACTAAATCCACCCCCACCTCTTCAAAAAAACCATCAGGAAGCTTAAACAAGTTTGCATCCTTTACAGTGTCTAAGAAAACTGTGCCATGTGAATTACTAACAAGAAAAATTAGCAAATGTTGACCTCGAATGTCCTTTCATCCATCAGATAATATGGATACCCATGTTTGCATCCACGTTTTCTTCACGCCATCAACAATCTTTTTGGCACGCCTTCCTTCCTCATCCAATATCCATGTGCCAAGCATTTCATCCGACGATAAAAAATCCAATTGAACGCACTATACTAATAAAAGATGGACTGTTGGCCACATGAATAAGGAAGACCATTTTAAAAGAAAAATCTTCCAATGTTAAGGCACGTATTTTTTTTCCCGTCCGTTTTACTTTTAAGTATGGGTTCATCATCACAACCCTGGTCATCAAGGTCAACCACAAACCTATCCATGGGCCCCCTAATCCCCCTAACCATACGAATCATGCTTGAACCATCCTTTGATGGATTGCTTTGACCGGTGTAATATGCACCACCCCCAATCCATTCCTCTCTTTTTCTTTGGTCCAAATTTCTTTCACCCAATTTATTTTTATATACACCCATATTTTCTCTCTAACATCCAGTAAAACTCTCTCACATATTTTAACATTTGTTTTTGTTCCCGCAAGATGATCTTTTATTCTTTTCACACCCCTTTTACAACCTTATTGCAATAATTGCAATAATTAATATGTACATTATGAAATTTAACGTATAAATTACAAATATTCATGTATACATTACAAAATGTCACGTATATGTTTTTGAAAAATAGGTATACGACATCTAATAAGACATTCCCATCATGTCCTAAACCCAAAAACCTATCGACAAATGAATAAATAAAAACCGGTTCTCTATAAGAAAATAGTAAAAATTTAATTTGGAGTGTACCCATTATTGTTGCCTTTATTACCATGGGTAAAGAGGGAGCGATCTTAGTATTTACAACCTTGTTAACGTGGGCTACTATCCTTTGTATTTTGTATTTGGTGTCAAGCTCATTAGGTTCGAGTTTTTGTGTTTTTAAGAACTCTTATAATTTACATGTAAATTTTAAGTATTAAGAAAAAAATACAATTACATACATCGTAAGTCTTCGTGAATGAAATTATTAAATAGCTTGTAACTACCAAAAAATTAAATCAAACAAGCAATAGTAGTAACTTTTATAACAAGTAGATGTTTGACATATAACGTCCTTTTTTTATAAGTTAGCAATGTATATTGAACGAACCTGCTTAAGGGGGTGGAAACCCGTATATAAGAGATATACAAACGTGTGACAAGAGACTAAAAACAAAAAAAATTTGGTCTAGGGAAACAAAAACATCCCCACTACATCTCAATCCCAAAGCATACCAAGGAAACCTACAATCAATTCCCCATATCAATTTACCCACAAAATCTGACAAACAATGTAGCGTAGAATGTAGTTTCTCCTTAAACCACACATGCAAGGATCTCAATAGAAAATATCAAAGTCTCGCTGGTTCAATATCTTCTCCCTCAAAGCACCTACTGTTCCTCTCAGTCCATGTCATCCAAAAAATGTGTAACGAGGTCATTCTCCACCAAACACTAATCCCTCCCCCCTTCCTATTACTTCAGGTTGCCATCTCCTCTCTCAACGTCTTAATGCTCACCTACTTCACCCTGAAAATGGAGTAAATGATATCCCATAAATTCCTTACCACCCAACAATGCAAGAACAAATGATTGACCATTTTCTTACCAGTTTCAAAAACCAATCACGATTATATATGAAATTACTTACCCATAATTACATATTAAATTATTAAAATATGAAAAAAATAAAAATAAAAAATCAATAAGCCACTATGAGGCGAAATGAATTAATACCTTCTTTGACTTTATCAAGTCATTCTTATGTTGCAGCAACTCCCCAATTTTCTCCAACAAGTCAATATAATGGGCGATGCATAGTGTCCACAAAAAAATGTGTCCTGTTTTATGTTAACAACTTTCCCGCCATCTTATAATTTTATGCATTATCGGTTACGACTTGAATGATTAAATCCTCACCCAAATTTTCAACAACATCATCAAGAAGCTTAAGCAACAAGTTTGCATCCTTTACAACATTCGATGCATTAACTGAATGTAAGAAAACTATGCCATGTGAATTATTAACAAGTAAAATTATCAAATGTCGACCTAGAATGACCTTTCATCCATTCGATAATATGGATACCCATGTTTGCATCCACGTTTTCTTAACGCCGTCAATAATATTTTTGGCACGCCTTCCTTCCTCATCCAATATCCACGTGCCAAGCGTTTCACCCCACGATAAAAAATTCCAATTGAACGGAATATACTAATAAAAGATGGACTGTTGGCCACATGAACAAGGAAGACCATTTTCAAAGAAAAATCTACTAATATCACGCATTTTCTTTGGCATTCTTTCTAGTTTTAGGTTTGGGTTCGCCATCACAATCCTCATAATCAAGGTCAATGACAAACCTATCCATGGGTCCCATTATCCCCCTAATCGTATGAATCATGCTTGAACCATCCTTTGATGGATTGCTTTGATCGGTGTAATATGCACCACTCCCAATCCGTTCCTCTCTTTTTATTTGCTCCAAATCTCTTTCACTTAATTTGTTTTTATATACACCCCAATTTTCTCTCTAACATCCAAGGGAACTCTCTCACATAGTTTAACATTTTTTTTGTTCCTGGAAGTTGATGTTTTATTCTTTTCACTCCCCTTTACAACCTTATTGCAATAATTGCAATTATTAATGTATACATTATGAAATTTAAGGTATGAATTAAAAATATTCATGTATTCATTACAAAATGTCACGTATATGTTTTTGAAAAATAGGCATATGAAATTTAATAAGACTTTCCCATCGTGTCTTAAACCTAAAAAATCTATCGACAAATGAATAAATAAAAACCGTTTCTCTATAAGAAAAAATTAAAAATTTAATTTGGTGTTCAACTGTTATTATTGCCTTTATTACCATGGGTAAAGAGGGCACTATCTAATATTCCCTCTCTTGTTACCCCAGGCTACTATCCTTTGTATTATGTATTTGCTGTCAAGCTCATTAGGTTCGAGTTTTTGTTTTTTAAGAAGTCTAACAATTTACATTTAAATTTTGAGTATTAATTAAAAAAATTGAATTACATACATCATAAGTCTTCGTGCATGAAGTTATTAAACAACTTATAACTACCAAAAATTTAAATCAAACAAGCAATAGTAGTGACTTTTAGAATAAGCTAATGTTTCACATCTAACATTGCTTTTTTTTATAAGTAAGCAATGTATATTGAACAAACCCGCTTAAGGGGGTGGAAACCCATATACAAGAGATATACAAAGGTGTGACAATAGACTAAAATAGAAAAAAGTTGGGGATAGGGAAACAAAAACCTCCCCACTACCTCTTAATCCCGAAGCATACCAAGGAAACCTACAATCCATTCCCCATATCAATTCACCCACAAAATCTAACAAGCAATGTAGCGTATAATGTGGTTCCTCCTTAAATCACGCATGCAAGGAGCTCAACAGAAAGTATCGAAGTCTGTCTCGTTCAATCTCCTCTCCCTCAAAGCACCTCCCGTTTCGGGTCACTCTCCACGCAACACTAATCTCTCACCCCCTTCTTATAGCTTCAGGTTACCATCTCCTCTCTCAATGCCTCAACGCTCACCTACTTCACCCCAAAAATGGCGTAAGCGATATCCCATAAATTCCTTACCACCAAACAATGGAAGAACAAATGATTGACCATTTTTTCGACTTGCTTACACATCCAACACCTACTAGCCATGCCCCTACTTCTCTTTATTGACTCATCTATCGTCATGATAGCTTGTTTAACTGCAATCTGAGCGAAGAAATCCACTTTTGGAGGTTCATGCATTTTTCTAATGCTCCTTCAAATGAAGTTGGCCCCTCCTCTGCCCAGTAACTATTTATAATAAGAGCTCACCGAGAATACCCCATTCTTGCTACCCCTCCACCACTGACAATCCTCACCCGCCGAGGAAATCCCCTCCCACCCACCTAATCAATCAAACATCTCCTCTACCTCCTCTAACTTGAAACAACTTAGCCTCCTTCTAAACCTAGGGATCCATCCCATCCTACCCCCATCCCTCCAAATATGTCTTACCACCATTCCTTCCCTCTCACTCGCTATACAGAATAGCCTTGAGAACATAACATCTAGAGGTCAATCTCCCCTTCTCTCCATATGTCTCTCAAAACCCTTATCCTTTCTTCGTTCCCCGTGCGCAATGGAGTATATGCCTAAGAAACTCCCTCTGATCCCCTGCAATGTGTTTCCACAACCCACTTCGTGTGGGAACTGTCTTTACCCTGAGATCCACCCGTTGAGGCCACACTCAAACCTCGCCACCATGAACCTTCTCCATAACATTTCTTCCTCACCCGAAAACCTTTACAACCACTTCCCTAAAAGAGATTTATTGAAGCAAGACAAAATTTTGACACCCGTTCCTCCCTCCCTCATTGGTTTACAAACCTCCCCCACCTCACCAAACTATACTTGAAATCGTCTTCATTCTTTCACCACAAGAATATTCTCATTAACTTATCCATCTTATCACGCATAGAGGCCGAGAACAAAGGAATGGACAAGTAATAGGTCAATGAAAGGAACACTATCATGTATTGTAAATGTTTTTATTTACTCTTTATATAGAGACGTGTTTCATTTAATAAAAAGGGGCACACTTACATCAAGGTTACTAGATCCTGTTTTAAATTCATTTGAATAAATAAATAAATTGCATTGTACTTCCTTCCTCTCCCCTCCCCCCCCCCCCCCCCCCCCCCAACAACAAAAATGTAATCTAGTATCGCTATTGGTGCTGGTATTTTATAATCATGAAGATATTTTGTGGGTTTAGATTAAAAACTTGTTAATAACTAATGATGATGAAGATCATTCCATGGATTCAACTTGATTCTAAGCTTACTCAATAATGGAGAAAATAGAAAATAAGAGTAGAAAATAAACACAAAATGTAAGTGGGTCAGCCGTTGGCTTACGTCCACAGTGTAGAACAAGTGGTACTTCCACTACAATAGTGCTCTAATGGCCATGGACGATACACACTCAAAATTTCCCTCTCTAAATACAATTCTGTAGAGTAACAATAGGGTTTTCATTGATTGATCCTTAATGAAAAAGGTACATGGTTCTTATATAGGCTTGAGGGTGGGCCATATCACCACCAAGCATGTATTACATGCCTAGAAGATGACATATGTAATGAGAGAGTGACAACTGTGCAGATTAGGGATGTAAAACAATCAAGTTATTCGATCTCGACTCGCATCTGTTTGGATAAAATCTCGTTCAAGCTCAGCTCGTAAGGTAAACAAATCAAGTTTGAATAAAATTTTAAGCTCGTTACCTTATTGAGCTCGATTCGAATTCAGCTCGATTACAAATAATCATAACATAATAGTTTAAAACATTGAAGCTACTTAAGCTCGACTCGTGTTTGTTCGGATTAAAGCTCATTTGAGTGAGGCTCGTGAAGTAAACAAATCAAATTGGAACAAAATTTTAAGCTCGTTAATCTTTTCAAACCAAAATTGAGCATCTTACTGTTCAGCTCGGCTCGGCTCGACTCGTTTACCCCTAGTGAAGATGACAAGATGATGGATATTCGATAACGATTTTAGGTGATATCGTTATAATGGCCTTATTATGCTTTCCATGCTTTCATGAAATGTCTGAGGTATAAGATCTCGATCAGTTGAGAATGTTGTGGTCTTACACTATTTTGATGAGCTCAGACAAGACTGGATAAACGTTTAAGATCAACGTTATAGTCTAATTGAGATTATTGAAAATTCATTCTGGTTTCATCTGAGGCTAACTCTGGTAGCGACTCAGACTGATTTTCTCCTTGCCTACTGAGGCAACTGTTCTAACTGGTTATTTGGAAGGGTCTCTTGGATCAAGACCACGAAATTCGAGACTGATGGTGAGGAATTTTGGTAGATAATGGTCATGTTCAAAGATACGTATGTAAGTAACTCTTCTTCAGTGGGTTGTCCATACGAGACAACACTTTTGTATATCAATCACCCCTAGATATTATCCTTCAATGTCAGTGGCAGGCTGAGGTTTAAACATGCTTTGTAATCTCGTCTTGTCTAGTCCTTGCATTGTGATTTATAATCTGCATTCGAGGGTATCCTAAAGTCAGTGGAGGTACAACAATCATATTGGGCTTAGCAGAAACTTCAATTTTCAATGCCCTAGTTATCACTCGATAATAGACCTATCTGTGAGGAATGCATATGGGTCGGACTGCGAACACGCACGAGAAAGAGACAGACTTACTTTAGTACACCAAAAATAACAATCTGATACTGTTTAAAACAGTGTCAAATCAAATCTGGCACGATTATGAACTGTTCCAGAGTCAGATGTTCCAAAATGGCTATTTTTTTCTGACACGGTTTAAAAGTATGTCAGATTTGGCCAAACAGGAACACTTCTGGCACACTTTTAAACGTGTTAGAATTTGATATTTTCGGCACACTTTTGGCACAGTTTATAATTGTGCCATATTGAGTACATTTTGGTACACTTTGACACAGTCCAAAACCGTGCCAAAATTTTATACACTTTTGGCACAGTTTTGAACTGCACCAGATTTTTGAATTAGTAAAAAAAATAATTATAAATAATATTAAAAAAAATCAATTAATCAATCTTCTAGACAAATTCACAGATGAAGACTATTTTTATAGAAAACTCGGAGAGACAAATTTATTAAAACAGAAAGAAGAACAAGAAGACAAAAAATCCCCAAAAAGAAAATAATAAAAGAACCTAAAACCTTATAGAGATGGCTACAAGAAACTAAAGTATTCGATTGAGTATTAAACCAATGATACCCAAGTCAAGGATAATCAAAACAGGAAAAGTGAAGATGTTTTGAGATACTAATGAAATAGATACATATAATGAGCACAAGTAATAAAAAGCAAATCCAAATGTGGATCATAGATATCCATTGTTAAAAAGTTTGCAACTTTCCATAATCCAAAACACCCGCAGTTGGATGGTGACCAAACGAGGTTACCAGTTCGATTAAATTGCTCAAAGACCTGTCCAAACATTAACCTAGGATCATTGAGTTTCACATCATATAATGGAATAATTGTTTTAGGACATTAATATAGGTGTAAATGAATCAATCTCAAATAGATAGGACCATTTGTAAATAGTTTACAAAATTTGGGCAGAATTCCCTTTATTTATAGAACTATCCAACCTGTTTAACAATTAAAAACTACTAAAACCACAACAATAGTAATAGTACATCATGAACCCGATATAAAAAACATAATCGATTCCATATTTTCCAATATAAATATGGTTGGACACAATTAAAATTTTATTCTTTTCGTCGATCAAATGGCCCTGTAACATGGAACAACCGGAAATAATAAATAATTAGCGTGTAGATATGCAACAATAGTGCCCATTAGTCACAGGAATACATTACACTGAGCAGAAAAATAATACCAACACTGAACAGACATACATTAGTGTCCATTAGTCACATGCGTTGACGATCACTAGGATAACTTTTGATATTAGTAAAGTCGGATAAAATTTGATAAGGTGTAACAATCTGTTAACATATATAGAAATAAGGAGCATAAAGCTCTGAATTGATATGCACGTATGAAAAATCATGATCGACCGATGTCTAATTGTGTTGTTTTACCTACAAAAAACATACATAGCAAATTTGAAAAACAACTTACAAAACCAATATCGAACAAAATAGGCGTACATTACACTGAGGAGACATACATAATACTTATCGAATCAGCTGCATACCAAATCAGCTGCATACCGAATCATCTGCAATACCGAATCAGCTGCCTGCTGTCATCCAGAGTGATTGGAACTCGATTCCAATGCACAATCAAGAAAAGTAATTATCTTTCAATCCATCTCGCTAATATTCAAGTGTTGTAAGTTAGAGGGACCTCATTACCTAAAATAAGTAGTAGCCGAACATAGTTACCAAAACCAAATATATGACTTAAGTGTCAAAATCATAAATTACTACATGATTAGTTGTAGCCTCCCGCAAACGATAGTTTCCAAAACTTGCTACAAGCATAGAAATAAGAGTTGGTGTGTGTCACTTTTTTTGTTATTTTTAGTAGACTTCAAGCCCCAAAATCTGAAACAACGTGTATGCAAGTTATTTGTCACGAATCAGAATAAGCCAACAGACAATGTTAGCATATTTGTTGCAAATAGAAGCAAGCTCATGCTCTCTTCGCTAATTTGAAGACAGAAAAATAGGATGAACAGTTTGAGGCAGACAAGCCCAAGTTGTTAGAGAAATTGATTTCTTAAAGGCCAAATAACTAAATGATCTTTCTCTATTAATTTCAGTCTCTATTTCATCCAATTTTCATATATTAATACTTTATGTTTGTCAAATTAAACACACTTTATTGGATTAAAGAAATATAGTACTATAATGTTTTTTTGGCACAAATCGCATTATTATTGAGCTAATATCAAGCTAATATTACTTCAACTTCCAGTTCCATTTAGAACAAGAGATATAGAAAATAGTTAAGTGTTTAATAAAGTGTTAGTAGATCTTATATATAATATGTATAATAGTAGTGTAACACGCCGCTTAATTAAATACAGGATGATTAGTCCCATACCAAATTAAATCAGAATATACAGTTGGATCATTCTTAGCATCACCGTCGAAATTATTTTATAATCACCTAATACTTAATTAAACAGGTGTTAAAAACTTTCAAATTTTAATTTAATAAAATTCCACTTGTTTTAAAACATAAACCATTTAACACAATCCATTCACACATTGAATAAAACTGAGTAAATATCATAACTGAATTAAATGCAACTGGAATAAAACTCTCTAGTTAAAAGCTCATACAATAATCCAAGGTAAACCAAATGTAATCAACTCCGATACAAGTAAATAAACTAACTGAGTTAGAAAGACTAGAATACTTTGGGCGACATGCCCTAAATGAAATCAACTACTACGGATGTAGGAATCAAGAAGATGAAGCGTATAATACAAAATCTGCAACTCCAAGCATCCATAGCACGTCAAATACTCCAATCCTCTATGTCTGGCGTCCCTGTGGTTGGACACCTAATATAAAAAATATAAGTGAGAGAAGAAAATATGTAATAGAACGGGTCAGAGCCCGATGTAAAACTAGTTTAGAGAACAACAAGTCAATAAATGCCATACTTAGCAATTATTATATACATGTCAGGTTATCGGACTCTCACTTGAGATTCTCACCTCTCATCTAGAGTGCACACCTAACATACCTCTAAGTCATACTAGTTATAGTTCCCATGCTAACTAGTTCAACCCAATGCATCCACTATCCATATCCCAATTCATTCCCACGTATTTCTTAGATAATACATGTAATAATAATAATAATATATGTATATCCATTTAGATTCAATATGGAAAACACCTTTAATTATCTAACGTAATTAAGTATTATCATACTTAATAAATTCCAGATTTCATTACCTTTAACTTCTACTTTATTCACATAGAAGATATTATCACAAGTATATATATATATATATATATATATATTCACTATACAGCACTCCGAGGCACAACTGCGGTGTATGCATTACTCTGCTATCATGTCCCAGTACATCTCATCACTATATAGGGGACTATAGGTTTGGTAAAGATTCCTCGAACCACAAATATCAGACACAAGCATTGGAGGCGAACATATTCCTAAGCCTTTGGGCTACGCACATACCTATGCACCCAAATGACCGGTCACACCCATATTTACAAAAGTGGTGCTCAATTCCTAAGTTCTATGTTCTCGAGCGACAAGTAAAAAATCCCATTAGATTCATCGGGATATGACTGCCCTCACACGCAAACCTCCCCTGATAGAAAGTAAGTTAGGTATGTCATACACATAAATCAACAATCAATAGGTACACACATCAACTTATATAAAATTCGGTACGCACTCGATCAATATCATATTAGGATTTCATCCTACCCCAAGTACCCGTCGTATTTCTCGAATACCACCCGTACTTGTTAATCACGATTATCATCGTATTTTTATTATGTAGTTATCACTCACATAATCCCAAGTACTCATATATATATCAACAATATTATCCGTGCTTGACCATGACGATTATTCATCTCTTAATCGTATTATTATTATTATGTAGATATCTCTCACATAATTTTATTCCTTAATTCCGTATAATTTCCAAACATTAACCCAAACCCTCATTCCTTGTTAATGTACCCAAATTATACAAACATACTTCGTCATATTTTATTTTGTGGTTATCACTCACATAATTTTCTATCCTTAATTCAATATTTTAATTTCCTAACATTAACCCAAGTTTCTCACTCTTTGTTAATGTACCAAAATTATTCAGAACCTACTGTGGGCTAACATACAATTCTCCAAACTGTTCTGGGCTAAAATAGAATTTCTGGAATCTCGTCAGAAATCCAGAATTCTTGTTCGAACGAGATGGAACCTCATTAAAATGACAACATGTCTCGTTCGAACGAGAACATCGTCATTCCTATTCATCTTCAACCTCAGTTTTCTGCGTTGTTCTAACTGATCTAACACCCAAAACTTTCTGGATTTCATTTTACCCAAACCCAGGTTTGTTAACAGTGTTCCAACATGTACAAGGGTGATTTTTACATAAGAATAAAGTCAAATTCATAAGTTCATAAGGGTATTATCATCAAACCCATTAAATCTTTAAAATTCCCATTTCTCTAAATCCTCCATTTTTATACCTCTTAAGAACCCATAATTTAGAATTATCATTTCAAAACGAAATCACCAAATTTATATATTCAAAATGAGTAGGATTCATCTACATGTAATCCCTAACATCATTTTCATATCATCAATAAACAAATAAATTCTCTACATGAAAACTTATCCATCTTCATGTTCATAAGTTCTACATGTATATCCATTTTCATGTTTATTGTCTCTACATAAATAAATCTCCAACTACATGAATTTTCCTATCCATTAAAGTTGATTTATCAATCATTTTAATCCCAATTTCACAAGTTCATCAATCCAAAAATAAATCATATTCTAACATAGATAATATAAGCACAATAAAGCAAGAATTACACTTGCCTTATGCGTAGGTCTGAACCTTTGGAGAAGACAATTGTTCACCATTTACTCTTCCTTTTTTCAGCCGCAATCCGATGGTTGTGCAAGGTGTAGAGATGGTGGTTGTCCCCTTGGTTTGCCTTAGGTGACTCTTCCTTTCCAAGCAACCCTTCATTTCTTCAAGATGACCTCTCATTTTTCTCTCCGAGTCTTTGCGTTATCTCTCAAAAGACCTCACTTTGTGTTTGGATGGAAATGAACATTACATACATCTAAACTCAAATATATAATAAGTCTCCAAGGTGAGCTAAAAGACAAAAAATTAGGTACTATTCATCTCCCAAGCAAAATGACTAAAATGCCCCTTCGTGGTGTCCTTTCATCTCCTAATTGACCTGAGACCCAAATCCAACATCCGGGTAGACTTTTCTGACTATTTCAATCCTTCCGGACGCAACATCACACTCAAAACGATCATAAGGTTTATATAAAATAACCATTCCTTTTTATATATTTAAATTAGTCCCGACACGTCCCATAACCGCGTCCCAACTTAATTTCCATTATTACCGTATTAGTAACTCACGACAATATAAATAACATTCTATTCATATATTACTTATATATAAATAAGTAATATTCATAATCATATATTACTTTAATCTCTAGTAATATTAAATCCGAATTAATTTTTTATAATTAATTCCAATTAATCCCCATTTATTTGGCCCATTAACTTTTAATTAATCTCATATTAAAAGTCATTAAAATTACGGGGTATTACAAGCAGCTGTTGTTATAGATATTATATATAACAACAATTGTTACATATAATATTTATAGCAGCAGTTGTTATACATATTATATATAACATCAACTGCTATATATAATATGTATAACAACATTTGTTGTTATACTTACTATATATAGCAGCATAGCTGTTGTATATAATATATGTATAACAACTACACTATTATATATATATATATATGTGATTCGGTCCTTTGAAATCAAGTGCCATTATCGAAAGTGACAACTCATAGCTAATCAAATGCTGCCTTGGTACAACAGATACACCTATAGTACGGTATCCTGTATTATCTTTGATATTGGACTCTTGGTAGATTCATGGGACATTGTTTAACTAACTCTTTTTGTCCAATTAGTGTATACAAATATTGAGCAAAGACATAACTGTACATTTAAAAAAAATACCTTAAATCCATATACACAATGATTTACAAAAAGAGAGCGTGCGTACCGAAGTTGCAAATTTCATTTATTCTCATCGTTATCCAACATTAACATATCTTTCATCCCATCTACAATAGAAGAACCAAAACTAATAGATCAACAAAAAATAAATACCATCAACATGTTTACCTGGAAAAGTGATAGTATACTCCGTGCTATTAGGAACTTATACATTGGACTTAAGTTACATTAGTTTATTCGGCATGACAGTTGCATCTGCCTAAATTTTGGATGAAAACAAATTTAATGGATGCTAATGACCATCAACATGAAATCTAAATGTTGTCACTTCAACCACCAAGCTCAGAAGTTCTTATTAAAACCAAATTTATAATTATAACTCAAAAGCCCAAATTAAAACAACCAAAGAATAAGAAGAAAAAAATAGGACCTCATATTTTAGGAGGATATGTGATGAAATTCTACTAAATTGCATTCTAATTGCATTTTCACATATAAAAGGATATATGAAGATGGATGGTACTTGAGAATCTTATCGAAAGCCAAACCGTGCGGAGAGAATCAAGGGAGAACATGGATGATACTTGTAAAAGAAAATAATAGAAGAAATTTGAACTCGCAAAGGAATCCCCATGGAAACCCCCCCACTAAACTTCAAAAGAAATCCCCATGAAATTAGAATTACAAAAGGAATCAAATATAGAAATATTTCTATCAAATATACAAAAAGTATTGAAATTTAAAATCATGGCCCAAACTCAACAATTAAATTATTTAAAGTTCACTTATAGTATGTTATGAGTTCTAAATTTGATACCAACTGAAAAAGTGTGATTCTTTTCAATTAAAGCATCGAGAGATAGAGGGAACCTAAAAATGCCAACCAAAATTAACATTTTCGTAAGAAAGTTACAACTAAATTTACATGAGCTAAGTAGCTTTACAAAAAACTTGCAAATTTACTTCTTACTGGAAGTGGAAAAGTTATATTAAGTAATAAAAAAAAGTTGCATATTAAGTAATAACAAAAATAATCAAGTCAAGAACCCAACTCGAGTACCATAATTTATTGGGAAATTGCTACATATCCGGTGTTGTGCCCGAGTCACAGTTCAATGTCCATGACCCTATACATACTAAATAAGAAAATGAGCAACTAAATAAATTATTCATAGTCTAGTTCTTATGGTAACTTACATTTGTGAGAAATTTCCCATCCTCGTAATATTCAAGATATGAACCTATAATTTGATATCACAACATTCAGTAATGGTATATGTGAAATACTTGTATGAACAAAGACATGAAAGCTAACATTTTACCTCCAGCGATCGTTGTTAGGTGTTTTGATGCACCAGGGGTCATACACATTTTTTTCATTTTAATTCTTTCACCTGCAAAAGGTTCCAAAAAAGTAAGGAAAAAAATTCCAAATGTTACAAAAAAATTCCAAATGTTACTATCATGCTTCCCACGGGTTCATGAAATGTCTGAGGTAGAAGATCCCGGTTACATTATTCAGATGTGCTGAGACGAGATTAGATAACTGTCTGAGAATGACATTTTAGTTTTGTTGAGATTGCTGAGAAGGCATTCTAGTGTCATATGAGGCCGACCTTGGTAGTGGACGAGACTAATTTCCTTACCTACCGAGGCAACTATCCTAACTCGTCATCTCGAGTGGTCTCTTGGGCCGAGACCACAAAAGACGAGATCGATGGTGATGACTTTTTCTAGATAGTGGTCATGTTAAAAAATACGTCTGCGGGGAACAGTCTTCTTCCACACAAGACCACACTTAGGTATATCAATAACCTTTACATAATGAATACAAAAACACAATGGTACATGATTTGTTCATCCAACTAAAAAAATTATGTATGTACATTATTAAATAAGTGTATTAGTTGGGATAATTTAACACTTTAGACAAGTTGCAGTCAATCACATATACTATTCGGGTTTTTGAGTCACTACCTAGTTTTTATTTATCCAAAAATTTGTCTGTACTATTGACCTCAATTGCCATGTGTGAGTATTTTTTCATAGAACCCCTTTATACTCACTACAATGACACCACAAAACTGCAAGAATATCTCAATTTGGATTACCATTTTGATTTTTTAATTTTGGATTTTGCAAACATAAGACGAGAGTTCAATTTCATCCAAGGTGAGTTTGAATTGATTTATTAGTTTTAATTATATTTTTTATTTTTGTTTTTGTTTTGATTTGTTGATTTGATTTTTGTTTCTGTTTTGTTGATCCTTGAATCTAGGCACTACGACTTTCAATTCATTTTGTTTTTATTCAAATTGATTTGTTGAAACATTTTTGTGCATTGCTTTGTGTTCATCTTTTTTTGCTTTTGTTTAATAATATGGGTTTTTGGTCTGGTTTGGATTTTTTCATTTGGGTTTGGGGTTTAATTTGTTCACACATTTGGGTTTTTGGTGGTGGTGTGTACAAGCTACAGGATGAAGTGGTGGTAGGGTGTGATACTTTAGAGTTTCGATGGTTTAAATTAAAATTTAATTAAACACACTGAATTTAATTCGTGTTTATTATTTTAAGGGATATTTAAACTTAGGTCCCTCACAAGCAATTTTATTACTCTCAAATCGGGATTTTTTTCAAACACTTAGGTCCTTTAAACACCAATTTACTCAATACTCTTTTATTTTTAAAATTCCTCCCTAACAGCGCTCCTCCACCCAATGTCGGAGCTCCGGCAGACATCGCTAGAGATCCGGCGACCATCGGAGTTCCAACAGTGGTTGAGGGTGGATGCCACTAGTGCAGGACTTTTAAAAATAATAGAGTATTTGGGTAAATGGGTGTTTAAGGGACCTTGGTGTTTAAACTTTATTAACCCGATTTTAGAGCAATAAAATTGCTTGTCAAGGACGTAAGTGTACTTAACTCTTATTTTAAACAAGATTAATTAGTGAATATTTAAATAGCTTTTTACGCTATAGTCCCATTTCAAAAGTTTCAATTAACAGTCATACCATGCATTTTATAAGGAATATGTTATGGGTACAATGAAATTATCCAAATTGATGTGACAAAATTATAATAAGTCATATAATCACTTGTTACCATCTCCATCCATCTTTCTTCATTTTCATAGAAAATGACAAATGCCACATGCCCTATGAATTTTTTTAACCACCACTCAATAGTATCAACAACTTAAAAACAAAAATACATGTGATTAGATGCAAGTAAATTATCCTATATGGAATTAAATACTTAAGATATCAATTTATATGGTATGATTGGTTATTGTGGTATCAAAATATATCACAATAGATGTTATATGAAGAACAATCACAATGAAGCAAGAAAGCAGATATTCACACACACAACATAACTATGTACGTGGTTCGATAACTTGCCTACATCCACAAAGAGGTTTACTATTTTATTAAGTATCGCTCAATATGCTTGGTTACATGCTCCTATGCCCCGGGCCAGGGGTTATAATTTATAAATGTAGAATTTCAATTCCTCAAGTAACTCCACGATGCCCATGATGATCCATGAATCCCTTAAATATATCCACAAGATTATAGGGGATTGACTTGGTTTTGGGGAGGTGTGGACTGCACATAATCATAGCTTATTTCCATGATATGAGCTCGGGCATCTATTTAAATTTGTTGGGCCAATTCGTCTATTATTGTGGGCTAAGAATGAAATTGATCCCCACAATTGCCCCTAAAATCCTTGGGCCATTTCTTGGGCTGATGGATTTTACTTGTGGCTAAGGACGCAGCCTCGTCAATGGCATACTCGTATTTTATTGAAGCAGGAGAGCTGCGCTTATCTTTCTGTAAGATATTGAAGCGACAAATCTTTCTCAAGAAGTGTAAAACTTCATTTGAGTGTTTGAAGCTGGTTTGTCAAAAACTCAACCATCAGTTCATCGTCTCTATTCGTTTTTGTGCATACTGTGTCCTCAGGCTTCACTCCCTACTTTTACTCTTCAAACTCAAGACTTTCTTCAGATTTCCAAGCCTCCTCTTTATCTCGTAAGTTTTAGCTTTCTACTTTTAGTTTCCTTTCTTCTGTGCATCGAGCTTCTACAGTAGCTAGGGTTTTTGTGTTTTCTCTCATGGCGATGCTTGATAATAAGTCTTTGCTTGAGTTTAGGAAGTGTTACAATATTCATGATGGGTAGAGATATAGTGTATGTCAGTTCCCAAAAATGTTCACGACCTAGAAGATGGTCACTGGATCCATGTTCTATTAGTTTCACAAGGGGGTTTAACGTTTCCTCTTAATCCTCTATTTTTACATTTTTTCCAATACTTCAACATAGTTCCTGCTCAATGTTCTCCAAACATATAGAAGATTATTAATGGAGTTCATAGGATAAACCAACTTTATGTCACCAATTTAGGATTAATTGAGATTTGCTATTATTATTCTTTCTCTCATACCCGTGGGGTCTTTTGTACTTGAAAGCAAGAAGTTCTGATAGGGTGTTGGTAGTAAATCTACCTGATCCCATAAAGACTATTGGTCTGAAGGTTTTATTACCAGGAATTGGCAATATCCTCCCTAATCAGGGGGCATAAGGCACAAGGGACCTCGAATCCCTACATTTGGGGAGGAATACATAGGTTATTATTTCCATTTCTGTTTTATTTCTTATTTTCCTTCCTCTGTGTACATTCCTTATGATATTTACTTCTTTTTATTTTATAGAGAAATCCAAGAATCAATAGCCTAATCTTTGCGAGATCCGAGATGCTGAACTTCTGAAAGCTTGGAGGATAAGAGATACTATTATTGAAGGGGAACATCTTCGATTTGCTACATTCTTGCTGGAATATAGGAATACTACTTCCAGCTTTATTACTCTTATAGTAGATACAATCCCTCATCTAGAGGATCCAAGAGGAGAAGTTGGTGGTACCTCTAAACCCATTGAGGTATAGGATGAAGAAGAAAGTATCTTAGGAGAGGACCAGGTGGAAGGCAACGAGGGAGGAAGTGGTGAAGGTGAGAACAACGAGGAAGAGTTCAGTGAAGAAGAGTCCAACAGATAAGAGATGGATCCTACAAGGAGTAAAAACTTGATCCATGACAATGATGATGGTGATGATCTGATGTCCAACAGGATGAAGTTTCTTAAGAAGAAGGTCAGAGACTTTATTGGTAGTTCCAAGGTGGTGGCTCAGGAGAAGGAGGTGTAGAGAAATAAGAGAGAAAAAATGGAGAAGCGCGAGATAGAGAGAAGATAAAAAGAGAAGGAGAAAAAATAAGGGCAAAGGCCTCGATAGTGCCTTCTATTGTTGCTGTTGAGGGAGCCTCGGTGGACGCTTCTCCTCAACTTACCTCTCTATTGTTGGAGAAAGTAGTGCTCATGACTGACCGAAAACTCTCATCGAGCATGGAGGGGGGACCAGTTATCCCTTACGTCTACCGAAGGGCTTGCTTTGGTAAGTACTCATTTCTCTATACTTCTCTATTCTATATTTTCCTCTAATATCTCGTTCTTATTCCATATTTTTTCTATTTTGTAGTATGTCTCTGACTATATTGTGTTTCTCCGTTATCGAGCCGAGCTATTGAGGAGAAACTCAAAGCTAGATGAAGCTCTAAAGCCTTTCGAGAAGGCCCTTACTGACACGAAGGCTACCTTTGATAAGGAGGGGGAAAATTATTCTAAAGAGCTGTCTGACCACCGCAAAGCTTACAGTATCGTGATTACAGAAAAACTACCAATTATAGAGGCAAATAAGGGGATGGTCATGAAAGTGGATAAGTTGAAGGGGGAAGCAACGACCGTTCAAGAAATTGGATATAATTAAGGTTGGGATGCAGCTTATGACAACGCTGAATGTCAGATTGCTTATCTTCGTTGAGCATGTTTCAAAAAAGGCTGGGATCAAGACAAGATCGCTATTGGAGTTGCTAGTGACTCCCCCCTCTTCTCTCAGCATAATCCTGGTCGCAATCCTGTTGAGGAGTCTCCTTCTGCCCAATCGAATGCTCACGGTGGCATGGAGACCATCACTCCTGCTGTGTGGGCTGTATTGGTTAATCCAGAGGGGGTTATTGTCCCAGTTAGAGGAGCTGCCCTAGGTGCTGGTGAAGGTGAGGTTCCTATAGACCAAGTCGCTGACAAATGGAAGGGGCTCTCCACATCTGACCAGGTTGAGGCCTTCTAAGAATTTTAGGCTCTGCTCTTATTTTTGTTCTTTTGTTGTATTTTTTATGCTTTTTTCCTTCACTTGTACTGGCATGTGTCCTTTGATTTAATGAAAAGAAAACTTTTTATTTCATTATTGATTCTTGATACTTTTGTTGCTTGTTTGGTTAGTTGTAGCTCATTGATTTAGATGATTATATTCCTGCTAACTCCCAACTAGGACAGATTCTTGGTCTAAATATAAGCGCTCAAGCGTGCCAAGCTTTTGTAAGGATTCATAAATCCCTGAGGGCGAGA
This sequence comes from Sambucus nigra, assembly GCA_949130495.1. Lineage (NCBI taxonomy): Eukaryota > Viridiplantae > Streptophyta > Magnoliopsida > Dipsacales > Adoxaceae > Sambucus > Sambucus nigra. Next base: position 78,568,761 of record OX422221.1, on the reverse strand, counting down.
TACCAGGATTACAAAGATCAATCTAAGGTAGTCGCCAAGATAAAGGATAGGCTTGAGTAAATGGAGGGAATTGGTGCCTCTATGCAGGAGGAGATGGACGCCTTGAAAGAAAAACTTCTAGATGCGTCTGAAATCAACCAGGTAGGGGAGTTATTACAATGAGAAAATGATGCTCTAAGAAGATAAATTGCTCGTCTTAGAGAAAACACTCCATTTGGCCCTCCTTTGGTGCTGCGAGGATCCTCATCGTTTGTGATAGTTTCTCAATCTAACAATCAAGCTTCTAGGAGGGAGATTGTCGAGCTAAAAAAAGATGTTCATCAAGCCTATGTGACTGCCGTTGGTATTTATAGGGATGTCACACGATTGAGATAGTTATTCCAAAAAGGTCCTCGACAGGTTTAGGCTGTTGGTTATGACCAAGGTTGGACAGATGCCCCTGTAAGACTGAAATAAGCCTAAGAACTTGCTTTTTCTAGAGGATGGCTGAACATTCTTAAAGAATTGAATTTCCTAAGGAATCAACCATGTGGTATAAATATCAAACTATTCGCTCATCTATTTTGCAAAATCCTTTCTTGAGGGATGACTGTTGGATCCCAATACATGCTATTCATGTGTACCTTCTAAAGCTATGCCCAGAGATCTTTAAAGAAGTCCTAGTTCCTCATACTGATGGTGGTCACAGAGCTCGAGTAGCAGACTACCTAGCTCGTCGTACGGGCCATCGTAGGTCTTTAAGTATTTCTTGGTCTTATGATGTAAATGTAATCATATGATTCTTGATGACATTTATAAATGCTTATTTATGCCTTGAGCATTTGCTGACTAAGCATTTATTAACCTTATTCGTTGATTGCTTGTCATTATTGTTTGACCAAGAAAGTACTTGATACATATGATCAGGCCTAAGTCGGGAGATGGAGAGAATGTACCTGGTTAAGGGGACGTCCGTCCGAATAGGATTTTTCAACCAGCCTCAGTTGGCGACCAACCTTGAGTTGGCTTTACTGCCTAAGATCCCCTGTAGGTCTTTTATTGCCGCCGTAGAAACTCAAGAGGCCAATTGTGTTTTCAACAAAGACCTGAGGAAGGTTAATCGTAAACCTTGCTTTATATATATTTTAGTTTTGAATACAACAAGTATGGTAAATTTTTGCAACCATAGGAGCTTTATTCCTTGACTGGAGCAAGTTGACCAACTTGTTATAATCCCGAAACTTTGTTATGTTTTTTTGGGGTGGGGGATGCATATTGCTCGAAAAGGATGTATATGGAAGTTTAATCAAGAGACATTAAACAACCAATATGTTTGGAATGCGTGGACCAATCGACCTTTATTGACTAAAATGGTAAATGAACGGCAACATTAGTTTGTAAGTGAAAATTTTCCTAAACCAATGATACTATGAAATAAAAGATATAGAAGTCTAGAAGTAGAACTTCTTAAGGTTGAATGCATTACAGGCCCTTGGTATCTCCCTGCCCTCCAGTGATTGTAAGAGATAGGCCCCTTGTAAGCCGTATCTTATTATCTTGAAAGGTCCCTCCCAATTTTTCGTCTGATGGTCTTATAGCACTGCCATGGACTTTCCTTAGGACGTAATCCCTTACTAGAAATTTCCTCGGATTGACTTTTTTATTGTATTGCTTGTCCAGTTGCTGTTCTTAAGATGCCAACTTAACTAGTGTCAGTTATCATCGCTCATTAGCTAAGTCAAGTTCAGTGAGTAATGCTTCATCATTGAGGCCTTGGTTGACCAAGGTAGTTCTCCTTTGAGTGGGATAGCTGTCTCCATTCCATAGGTGAGCGCGAAGGGGGTTTCTCCCATTTCTCTCCTGGGAGTTGTACGATAAGCCCATAAAAAATGAGGTAGCTCATCTACCCAGGCACCTTTGGCTCTTTCCATTCGTTTCTTCACTCCGTCGATTATTATCTTATTGGACTATTCAGTTTGCCTATTACTCCGGGCATATGCTACAGACCTAAAGTGGTGCTTGATGCCATGCTAGTCTTAAAAGCCTTAAAAGAAGCAACTTTTGAACTGCTTTTGATTTCCAGTAATGATCGTCTTTGGCGTCCAAAAATGGGTGATGATGTTCTTCCGTATGAACCTCGTCATATCAGAGTCCCGGATGTTTGCGAGTGGTTCTGCCTCTACTCATTTGGTGAAGTAGTCAATGCCGACCAACAGATACTTATGATTTCCAAATGCGATAGGCAGAGGCCCTACAATATCCAAGCCCCACTGGGCGAACGACCATGGGATGGTTAATGACTTGAGGTCCCTTCCTGGTTGATGGACCATAGGGGAGTGCTTCTGGCACTTATCACACTTGCGAACATAAACTCCATCATCCTTCTACATGTGCGTCCACCAATATCCTTCCTTGATCGCTAAAAAAGCCAATGATCTTCCTCCTGTATGACTCCCACAAATGCCTTCATAAAGTTCACTAAGAACCTGCTCGACATTTTCTGGGTGAACGCACTGGAGACAGGGCCAGTAAAAGACTTTTTATAGAGTTTTCGTTTAGGAGATAAGTGAAAGTGAGCAGCCTTGACTCTTATCTGATGCTTCGATCTCTTGTTGCTTGGCAGTGTGTCACTCCGTAAATAAGTTATGATGGTATCCATCCAACTGGGCACCTTTTCTTTATGGATAACTTGCTCTACGACTATCTGGTTAATGCTTGGTTGCATGAGGAATTCTATCTGAATGGTTCTCCTTAAATCGGAGTCAATGGAGAAGTTTAGAGCTACTAGGGCATCGTCATGACTATTCTTCCCCCTAGGGAACTGCTGAACATCAGTTCTATTAAACTTTGCCATAAATTCCCTTACAATAGCGAGGTAAGCTACCATCCTCTCATCCTTGGCGCTGAAGTCTCCACTTATCTTCTTGGACACTAGCTTTGAATCGCCAAATACCCGAAGGCAATTTTCCCCTATCAATTGTGCTTTGCGCAGTCCAGTGGTTAGCGCTTCATATTTCGCTTCATTATTGGAGGCTTCAAATCCTTTCCTGATCCCTTCTTCAAGCACAACCTTCTCTGGGGTAACCAATACAATGCCTACTCTTGCCCCCTGGATTTGGAGGCTCCGTCAACGTAAAGGGTCCAATCGAAGGTTTTTACTTCCTCTTCTGCTGGTTGCTTAATTTTTAACTAGGCAGTAGGCTAATTCCCCGCGAACTCAGTGATAAAATCTGCTAAAATTTGCCCCTTAATTGCTCTTCTTAGTTGAAAGTGGATATCGAATCTTCCAAGATCCACCAACCACTTTGAAAGTCGACCGAAGCGGTTAGATTTCCTTAGAACAACCTTGAGGGGGTGTGAGGTAATCACGATGATGGAATGAGCCTCAAAGTAATGGTTCATCTTCCTCAAGGTTATTACTTAGGCATAAGCGAGCTTCTCTAGGGGAAAATAATATTTCTCGACATCCTAGAGTCTTGATTGTGTAATAGACCGGGCGTTGGCCTATTTCCTTCTTGCATACCAAGGAGGAGCTCACAACGTGGTCTGACACAGCAAAATAGAGAAATAAGGGGTCGCCTTCACTTGGGATCACTAGAAAGGGTGGCTTATTAAGGTAAGATTTGAGCTCTTACAGTGATTTAGATCAGTCATCGTTCTATACCAAACCCTTATCTTTCTTCAATAGTTGGAAGAATGGTCGACAATGCTCTGAAGACTTACAAATGAAGCGGTTGAGTGCGGCAAGCATGCTGATAATATTCTGGACATCTCTAATCGTCTGCGGGGGCTGAAATTTTTTGATGGTGTCGATCTAATCAGGATTTGATTCAATCCCTCTTTTGCTGACCAAGTATCCTAGGAACTTTCCTGACTGGACACCGAATGAACACTTGCTTCATCTGGTATTTCCTGAAGATCTCAAAGGTTCCTGCTAGTTTTGAGAGATGGTTGCCCTTCAGTTTACTTTTGACAAGAATGTCATCGATGTATACCTCCATTGTTTCTCCTATCCTGGTGACCAGTCGCTCCTATATTTTTTAGGCCGAATGACATGACTTTGTAACAATATAACCCAATAGGCATTATGAAGGAGGTCTTATCTTAGTCTGGTTCATAAAGTGGGATCTGGTGGTGTCCGAAGTAAGCATCTAGAAAGCTCATTATTTCATGTGTTGCAGTTGCATCGACTAGCTGATTTATCTTTACGAGAGGAAAACTATCTTTTGGATAGGCCCTGTTGAGTTCGCTAAAGACAATACATACTCTCCAACTTTCGTTACTTTTGGGTACTACGACTGGGTTGGATATCCCTTTAGGAAATTGAACTTCCCGAATGGAACACACATCCAATTCCTTTCCTACCTCTTTTTTTACTGCCTTCACCATTTCTGGGGATATTCAGCGAGCCTTCTGAGTGACTGGTCTGAAAGCTGGGTCGACATGCAGTTGATGGCATGCAATCGAGGGATCTATCCCAGGCAGCTCGTATGGTTCCCAAGAGAAAACATCCAGATTTCTTCGGAGGAACATGGTGAGCTCCTTCTTTTCTTAGTAGGTGAGGGAGGATCCGATCAGAAATCTCCTTTCAGGTAATTTGACTCTAAATCTAACTTCTTCCAGGTCTTCGACGACCCTATTTGCGGGGTGGACCCTAGTTTCCTCCCCCCGGTAGGCCATACCGTAATTGCTATTTTGAAGGAAACACTACACCAAAACTTCCAAATGGTTACGGTTAAAATCCCTGAACAAGACTGTGGGTCGCGGACTCGGGTTGTGACCATTTCAGGCGCGACCAATTTCGGGGGTCGCGGTCCAAGTTCGTGACCAATATAGGGTCACGACCCTGAGGGAGTCACGACAGATGGTCGCGGACTTGGTCCGTGACCCACACTGCGATGAAAAAAAAGGGAAAAAAATGGTTGTGGCCCAAGTCTGAGACCCCCAACCGTGATAAAAAATGGTCACTGCCAAAGTCCGTGACCCACACCGCGAAGAAAAAAAGGGGAAAAAATGGTCGCGGTCAAAGTCCGTGACCCATACCACGACCATTTTTAGTCACGATTGGGGTTTATGGACTTTGGTCGCGACCATTTTTAAGGGCGACAGAAAAAATAAAAATTGTCATGGACAAAGTCCATGACCATATTTAACTATAATAAAAGAAAAAATATATTTTTTAGGTCCAATCCTAAAATTGGGGGTCCTATGACTGTGCGACCGGTTGCTCTGTGTAACTTTGGACGTGCATGAGGTGTTACAAATATTTATTACTGGCAAAAAAATTAAAAAAAAATCACAAATTGCTAATCGGGAACGTTGTTAATAAACTAATATACATACAAACTTAAAAATATTATAAGTCTTAATAATTCACAAACCAAAAAAATATTTGGACAAAGTTTTCTCTGTTTTCTAAACATTCCAAAACCTGTAAATATAAAACCTGCTTATTATAAAAACCGCACGACCATAAAATTTACCAATGAAATTGAAAATCCCGAACGACAATAAAACTAAACAATAAAACTATAAAAGCCCGCACGGCCGTAACACATAAAAAATATAATCCTGAATGTCAACAACATTATATAAACAATCTTCATGTTGTAAACCCTTGCCTTCTTCATGTGTTCCACATGCAAAAAAGCAAACGATACAATGTTATCCTGGAAAAAATAGGATACAAAAAATGATATCAGTAACCTAGTAGTTTTTAAAAAATCGTATTCAAGTAAAAAACTTGTATACACGAGTTATAATTATCAACATATCAGTCCCTCGAGTTACTTTTGTCCCGTGCGAGGTGTAGGTGCCACTCACGGGACAGTTTCGCGATTTCCCGCTCTAGCACCATGTTTTTCAGCCTAAGGTTAGACATTTTCAAATTATCATCGTATTCTCAAACTGAGAGTCCCGTTATCGTACGATTAGTTCCTACGAGTTACATTGGTTCCGTCCGAGGTATCGGTGCCTCTCATGGGGCTGTTCGGGGGCTGTTTCGAGTTTCACCGTCAACGCCGTGTTTTTTAGCCTAAGTCCCGATATTTTCAAAATATCCCCGTGTACTCAGACTAGGAGTCCCGTGATCACACGGTTTGTTTGTACGAGTTATATTGGTCCTGTACGAGTTTTTGGTGCCTCTCACGGGGCCGTTCGGGGGCTGTTTCGGGCTTTCTCCCTATGACGCCATGTTTTTAAGCCTAAGTCCTGATATATGAAAATTATCCTCATATTCTTAAATTGGGAGTCCCGTGGTTGCGCGGTCTGTTCATACGAGTTTCATTGGTACCGCACGAGGCGTTGGGGCCTCTCACAGGGCCGTTCGGGGGCTATTTTGGATTTTCGCCCTCCAACGTCATGTTTTTAACCCTCATTCCTAATATTTTCAAATTATCCTCATATACTCAAACCGGGAGTTCCATGATCGCGCGACCTGTTCATATGAGTTATATTGTCCCGTGCGAGGTATTGCTGCCTCTCACGGGGGCCATTCGAGAGCTGTTTTGGGTTTTCATCCTCCAATGCCATGTTTTTAAGCCTAAGTCCTGATATTTTCAAATTATCCTTGTATTCTCAAACCGAAAGTCTCATGATCGCGAGGTTTATTCGTACGAGTTAGATTGGTCCCGTGCGATTTGTTGGTACCTCTCACGGGGCTGTTCGGGGGTTGATTCGACTTTTTTCCGTCTAATGCCATGTTCTTAAGCCCAAGACTTGATATGTGCAAATTATCCTTGTATTCTCAAACTGGGAGTCCCGTGATCATGCGGTCTGTTCGTACGAATTACATTGGTCCCGTATGAGGTGTTGGTCCATCTCACGGGGCCGTTCGGGGGCTGTTTCATTTTTTCGCCCTCTAATGTCATATTTTTAAGACTAACCCTGAATATATGCAAATTGTCATCTTACTCTCAAATTGTGAGTCCCGTGATCACGTGGTCTATTTCTACAAGTTACATTAGTCCCGTGCGAGGTGTTGGTGCCTCTTATGGGGCCGGTCGGGTGCTATTTCGTGTTTTCTCTCTCTAACACCATATTTTTAAGCCTAAGTCATAATATTTTCAAATTATCAATGTATTATTAAACATGGAGTTCCATGATCATGCGGTCAGTTCCTACGAGTTACATGAGTCCCGTGCGCAGTGTTGATACCTCTCACGGGGCCGTTCGGGTCGTATTTCGAGTTTTCGCCCTCTAACGCTATGTTTTTAAGCTTAAGTCCTGATATTTTCAAATTAACCTCGTATTCTCAAACTGGGAGTCCTATGATCTCGCGATCAGTTCCTACGAGTTATATTTGTCCCGGGAAAGGTGACGGTGCCTCTCACAGGGCCGTTCGGGGGCTATTTTGGGGTTTCACCGTCTAATGTCATGCTTTTAATCCGAAGTCCTGATATTTTCAAATTATACTTGTATTCTTTAACCGAGTGTCCCATGATCGCACGGTCTGTTCCTACGAGTTACATGGGTCCCGTGCGAGGTGTGGGTGCCTCTCATGGGGCCATTCAGGGGTTGTTTCTGGTTTTCGCCCTCTAGCGCCATGTTTTTAAGCCTATCTTGATATTTTTAAATTATCCTCGTATTCTTAAATCGAGAGTCCCGTGATCATGCGGTCAGTTCCTATGAGTTACATTGGTCCCGTGCGAGGTGTTAGTGCCTCTCACAGGACCGTTCGGGGAGTTGTTTCTGGTTTCAGCCTCTAACACTATGCTTTTAAGCCTAAGTCCTAATATTTTCAAATCATCCTCATATTCTCTAACAGGAAGTCCCATGAAGTCATGATCAGTTCTTACGAGTTACATTGGTCCCGTACGATGTGTTGAAGCCTCTCACGGGGACCGTTTCAGGTTTTCGGCCACCAACGCCATGTGTTTAAGCATAAGTCCTATTATATGCAAATTATCCTCATATGCTCAAACCGAGAGTCCCCTGATCACGCGGTTTATTTTTACGAGTTACATTAGTCCCGTTCCAGGTGTTGGTGTCTCTCACGGGGCCATTTGGGGGTTATTTCTGGTTTTCGCCCTCTAACACCATATTTTTAAGCCTAAGCCTACATATTTATAAAATATCCTCATATTCTCAAATCAGGAGTCTTTTGATCTCGCGGTCAGTTCTTACAAGTTACACTGATACCGTGCGAGGTGTTGGTGCCTCGGACGAGACCGTTCAGGGGTTGTTTCGGATTTTCTCCCTCTAACGCCATTTTTTTAAGCCTAAGACCTGATATTTGCTAAATACCCTTGTATTCTCAAACCGGGAGTTCGGTGAGCACACGGTTTGTTCGTACGAGTTACATTGGTTCCGTGCGAGGTGTCGGTGCTTCTCATGAGGCCGTTCGGGTGTTGTTTTAGGTTTTCTCCTTCTAACGCCATATTTTTAAGCCTAAGTCCTGATATTTTCAAAATACCCTCGTGTACTCAAATCAAGAGTCCCATGATCGCATGATCAGTTCCTATGCGTTACATTGGTCCTGTACGAGGTGTAGGTGCCTCTCACGGGGCCGTTCGGGGACTGTTTTGAGTTTTTGCCCTCCAGCTCCATGTTTTTAAGCCTAAGTCCTGATATGTTTAAGTTATCCTAGTGTAGTCAAATCGGGAGTCCCATGATCGCACGGTTAGTTCCTACGAGTTACATTGGTCCCTTGCGAGGTGTTGGTGCCTCTCACGGGGCCGTTCGGGGTTGTTTTGGATTTTTTCCCTCTAGCGCCATGTTTTTATGCCTAAGTCCTGATATTTTCAAATTATCCTCATATTCTCAAATCGAGAGTCCCATGATCATGCGGTCAGTTCTTATGAGTTATATTGGTCGCGTGCGAGGTGTTGGTGGCTTTCACGGGGTGGTTTGGGGGCAGTTTTGGGTTTCACCCTCTAACGCTATATTTTTAAGCCTAAGTCCTGATATTTTCAAATCATCCTCATATTTTTTAACCGGGAGTCCCGTGATCACAGGTCTGTTCCTACGGGTTACCCTGGTTCTGTGTGAGGTGTTGAAGCCTCTCACGGGACCGTTCGGGGGGCTATTTCGAGTTTTCGCCCACTAACGCTATGTTTTTAAGGCTAAGGCCTGTTATATGCAAATTATCGTCGTATTCTCAAACTGGGAGTCCCGTGATCATGCGATTTGTTCATACGAGTTACATTGGTCCCGTGTCAGGTGTTGGTGCCTCTCACGGGGCCATTTGGTGGCTTTTTGGGTTTTCGCCCTCTAACACCATGTTTTTAAGCCTAAGCCTACATATTTATAAATTATCCTCATATTCTCAAATCAAGAGTCCTTTGATCGTGCGGTCAGTTCCCACGAGTTACACTGATCTCGTGTGAGGTGTTGGTGCCTCGAATAAGACCGTTCGGGGGTTGTTTCATATTTTCGCCCTCTAACTCCATGTTTTTAATCCTAAGTCTTGATATTTTCAAACTAACCTTGTATTCTCCAATCAGGAGTATGGTGAGCCAACCGTTTGTTCATACGAGTTACATTGGTCCCGTGTGAGGTGTTTGTGCCTCTCATGGGGCCGTTCGGGGCCTGTTTATGGTATTTTCCCTCTAACACCATGTTTTTAAGCCTAAGTTCTGATATTTTCAAATTATCCTCATATTCTCAAATCGGGAGTCCCGTGATCACGGGGTCAGTTCCTACGAGTTACATTGGTCCCATGCGAGGTGTTAGTGCCTCTCAGGGGGCCGTTAAGGGGCTATTTCAATTTTTCTCTATCTAACGCCATGTTTTTAAGCCTAAGTCCTGATATTTTCAAATTATCATCGTATTCTCAAATTGGGAGTTCCGTGATTACGCGGTTAGTTGCTACGAGTTACATTGATCCAATGCGAGGTGTTGGTGCCTCTCATGGGGCTATTCGGGGGTTGTTTTGAGTTTTTTCCCTCTAACACCATGTTTTAAGATTAAGCCCGAATATATGCAAATTATCATCGTACTCTCAAACTGTGAGTCCCGTGATTGCATGGTCTATTTATACAAGTTACATTGGTCCCGTGCGAGGCGTTGGTGCCTCTCACGAGGCCGTTCGGGGTGCTATTTTGAGTTTTCGCCCTGTAACGCCATGTTTTTAAGCCTAAGTTGTGATATTTTAAAATTATCGTCATATTCTTAAACATGGAGTTTTATGATCATGCGGTCAGTTCCTACGAGTTACATTGGTCCCATTCGGGTGTTGGTGCCTCTCACGCGGTCGTTCGGGTCCTGTTTCAAGTTTTTGCCCTCTAACGCCATGTTTTTAAGCATGTCCTAATATTTTCAAATTATCCTCGTATTCTGAAACTCAGAGTCCTGTGATCTTGCGGTCAGTTCCTATGAGTTACATTGGTCCCGGGTAAGGTTTTGGTGCCTCTCACAGGTCCGTTCGGTTTTTCGCTGTCTAATGCCATGTTTTTAACCCTAAGTCCTGATATGTTCAAATTATCGTCGTATTCTCAAACCGGGAGTTCGATGATCGTACGATCAGTTCCTACGAGTTACATGGGTCCCGTGCGAGGTGTTGGTGCCGTTCGGGGGTTGTTTCTGGTTTTCACCCTCTAGCTCCATGTTTTTAAGCCTAAGTCCTGATATTTTCAAATTATCCTTGTATTCTCAAACCAGGAGTCCCGTGATCATGCGATCATTTCCTATGAGTTACATTGGTCCCGTGCGAGGTGTTGGTTCCTCTCACGGGGCCATTCGGGGACTGTTTCGGGTTTTCGCCCTCTAACGCCATCTTCTAAAGCCTAAGTCTAGATATTTTCAAATTATCGTCGTATTCTAAAATAGGGAGTAGCGTGATCGTGCGGTTAGTTCCTACGAGATACATTAGTCCCGTGCGAGGTGTTGGTACCTTTCCTGGGCTGATTGGGGGTTGTTCTAGGATTTCGCCCTCTGACACCATTTTTCAGTCCCAAGTCTAAATATTTTCAAATTATCATCATATTCTCAAATCCAGAGTCTCGTGATCACGGGATCAGTTCCTACGATTTACATTTGTCCCGTGCGAGGTGTTGGTTCCTCTTACATAGCCGTTTGGGGCAGTTTCGGGTTGTCGCCCTCTGACGCCATGTTTTAAGCCTAAGTCTAGATATTTTTAAATTATCATCGTATTCTCAAATTGAGAGTCCCGTAATCGCGCGGTCAGTCCCTACGAGTTACAATGGTCCCGTGCAAGGAGTTGGTGCCTCTCACGAGGCCGTTCGAGGGTCGTTTTGGGATTTTTCCCTCTAACGCCATGTTTTTAATCATAATTCGAGATATTTTCAAATTATCGTCATATTCTCAAATCGGGATTCTTTTGATCATGCGGTCAGTTCCTACGAGTTACATTGGTCCCGTGCAAGGTGTTGGTGCCTTTCATGGGGTCGTTTGGTGGCGGTTTCAGGGTTTCACCCTCTAACAGTATGTTTTTAAGACTAAGTCTAGATTATATAAAAAGTAACAAGGGTGAAAAGGTAATAAGTAAATGTCGACACCTAAAAAAAGCCGACTCGATCAGAATGCCAAAATGATGAAAAGTAACATTACCCATCGTAGCTTCATAGTGGCCACGTAGTATCCCCATAGAACCCTATAGCAGCCCCATAACAGCTGCTACCGCAGCAGCCCCAAACCTTACGCAAGAATCAAGTACCTGAAAGATTCCAACCCAAAAAAAATAAAAGAAGTAAAATATGAGATCACAAACACAATAAACCAAATTGATATTATAGAAAAATTCCATACCTCTGTTTTACGAAAAAAAGATAAAAAGCTTACCTCTTTGCTGGTTTCAGAACATTCAGAAATGCAAAGTAATTGGATGGGACCTAGCTTGAACAACTGAAAACCCCAAACAAAAACAAAAATGTAAATAGAGCAGACAACCAAATAAAGACTGAAAAGAAACAAAAATAATGAAAATAAGGACAATATTTATGCAGTGAGATAAATATACTATTACCTTAACATTACATGGTTAAGTTGGGTTCCCAATAGCTCCAATACATATTACAATCAAAATTTAGACTGAAAATAAAGCCAGTAAATGTTTTCATATATTAAAATCAAATCATGTTAATTATCACCAACAAACACACAATACTAAAAGTTAGGATGCAAACCATTAAACTTCAACTTAACATACTAAAATTATAGTGAAAACATCAAAAATTAGGATGCAAACCATTTAATTTTAGCATGTTGAGCATCAAAATCGCTAACCCCTTGCAATTTATTTTACGAACATCTATTTTCCACACACGTGACAATACCAAAGCACATACTACAAATAACTAATTCAGAACAATAGTAATCAAGAACAACCCCAAGCCTGTAGTGTATCATATTGCCTCCACCTTTAGCCACCACGTTACTCACATAATATAACCATAAAAGTAGGGATAAGAATGTTAATATGAGAAATCTCATATTTGAAAGAAAAAAATATTATTTGAAAGAAAAAAATTAAAATACCTTACCTCAGGGTTATGTGTGAGATACACGTAAAATCTGATGTTCAATCTCAGATTACCATAACGATCTTGTAAAATTATCATACAAAACCTTGAATTAACCCTGAGACAAAATAAACACACAATGGGGGGAAATATTACCAATACTTAAATCGAAACAGCATACTTAAATTGAAACCACCCAAATGGGGGAAAATAAAAATCGAAATAAATATATGAACCATACAACATCAAAAGAAGAAAATTTTAACTATCTTGTAAACAAAAGGGGAAATGTACACGGTATGAACCACAAAGTAAGCTGGCTAGGCACATGGTCATTAATTTTCATGAAATTTCAGACCATTTCCATGGAAATGTATAAAGAAACATGGACAACTTGTCAGCAATTCTTCATTGTTGCCACAATTGCAGCCTAATAAATTTTTAATCAACTTCGAATGTAAATTTACAAATAATTAAAAATCATCAAAGCAAATGAATAATTAATGTAAGAAAAAAAATAATTAACAAATTATCACCAAGTAGTTAAAGAAAAAATTTAAAATAGCTTAGTACAACAATCTCAGTTATTAACGATAATTATCAAATCCCAATGCCTAAATAAACCAAACAAATAAAAAAAATATTTATCATACCTTGCTGAAATGTTCTCCATAAGTAGTGCTTGACGAATCACAACCATAATGACACTTGCAAAAATCCTATATGAAGGCAGTGCCTGCTGCCTAGGATCCGAATGAGACTTGGGTGACAGTAAACACAGTAGACCCGATGGCAGAACCACAAAATTCGGTGACATCAAACGCAGTAGACCCAAATCCAAACTCCGACGAAATCAAAGCTACTGCCTCCCTAACCCCATTTTCTTAATCCATGATTCATTTTTACCAAACCGACCCCATTTTTACCCAAAAATTCGGCCATAACCTTCGGCCAAGAACCTAAAAATTCGACCATAAACTCCGGCCAAAAAGCCCGACCCACCATTCAAACCAAAACCGAACTAACACCCCAGGACCCATATCCTAACCAAAATCTCTAGTCTTTGACGATAGAGAGAGAAGTGGGCAAATGAAAATGAAAAAGAGGGAATGAGGTGCCTTTTTAGGAATGACATGGTCTTCACGGCCTAGAGCCGTGACCCACCATCGCAGCACATTACTTCCTAATAGCTTCTACCTAATTGACGAATGGTCACGACCTATAGCCATGAGCCCATACATGAACAACAACAGATATTTAATTGAGGGATGGTCACGACCCATAGCCGTGACCCACACCAAGAAATGGTCACGGCCCCTAACCGTAATCCCATATCTGAATTTTTTGTGCTTCATCATGCCTACAGTCACAGTTCAAGTCTGTGACCCATGCGTGACCAAGATTGGATGAAATTTTGGCACGACTTTGGCACCAAGATGGTCACGGCTCAAGTTTGTGACCCACAGTGGTCAGGGTTTGGTCCGTGACCACTTCCAGAGCATCCATGACTCATTGTGATAATGAATATGGTCACGCCAAAAATTGAGATGGTCACGGCCCAAGTCCGCGACCAGTTATTCACAGACTTGGGCCATGACCAACTTCGCAAAATTTGGTAATGTGATGCCTTCTTTGGGCTTCCTCCTGGACTTTTATCTCGTCTTTCTTCTTCTCGTGCTTGGGATAGATAGCTGTGATGAAGCATTTTCTAGCCAAAGCTTGGTCGTTAAGGATCTCAACCACCCCCGATCTACTATGTACTTGAGCTCTTGATGATATGAGGATTGAACGACCTTCATGGCATGGAGCAAGCCCCTACCCAGAATGGTGTGATAGGGGGATTTGATATCTACTACCAAAAACTCGATCATCTTCAAAATACTTCCTGCCCTGACTGGTAGGACTATCTTACCCAATGGCATGGTTATCTTTCCTATAAAGTCGATCAGCAAAACGGTGGCCTCTTTAAGGTCGATCATATTCAACTTTAATTTGTGGAATAAGTCTAGGTACATCACTTTGGAAGATCCACCTTGGTCGATGAGCAACCTGTCGATGTCCCAATTAGCTATCCTGAGTGTGATGACTAATGCGTCATGATGAGGGGTTTTCACCCCAACTAAGTCGTCTTCAGTAAACATAATGTGTTTGCTATAGTCAATATTTTCTGGTCATCGACGCTTCCCGACCTGAGTCTTAGTGGGGTCTATTTGAAAGGCTTGCATATTGGCAGTAAGCTTCTTAACTTTCATCCGAACATCATTTTCTTGTACTTGCTTGAGGTTTGATGCTCTATGAATTACTGCAAACTCATGGCCCATCTCATCCTCGAAATCGTTATCTGGCTTTTATTTGCCATTGGTTGCGACTTTGTCTGCCTTCTTATCTATGAACTCGTTGAGATGACCAACCTGGGCCAGCTCCTCGAGATGAGATTTGAGTGCTTTGCAGTGTTCAGTCCTGTGATTTGACAAATGTCTCTTCCTTGATCTTGACGAGGATTTTGTATATTAGTTCCTTGAAGATCGTGTTAATAGTTTGTACCACTTTTGAGGGGTCATTCTTATTTCCCATTTAGGTACCATTATTGCCCCCATTTTTTTTCCTTTCTTCTAGAAATCATTCTTCTCTGTCCCTTTGTTCATCTTCGTGTGACCATTATCCCCTACATTAAGATGGATTACATCTTCGACTTTGGCATATTTTTCAATATGGGCAATTAGGTCATCGATGGAATTAGACTTCTTCTTAGTTAGGTATTGGTGAAGTAAGGAAGTGCTTGGAAGGTCGATCTTGAAGGATGACACAACAAATTCTCTGAGTAGTCCTCAATATCATTGAAAATCTCCCAGAGGTTCTCCTATGGCTTTTTCTTCATTGTCATCAGTGTATCCATCCGCTTGGGGTGGGAGTTACTGGTTATGAAGCGAGTTATGAATAATTCATCCAGAGCCTTAAAGCTCTTGATAGATTTATATGGAAGCCTTTCGAACCATTTCTGGGCCACGTCATGCAGGTTGGAAGGGAAGATGCGACACATCAACATGTCGTTATGGCTCCACATGGTCATGGCCTGCTTTTACTGCCGAACATGATCGATATGGTCAGTCTTCCCATCATAGATCTTGAATCTAGGGATTACAAACTTCTTGGGGGGCTCTTATTCTTCTATTTCCCTTGAAAAAGGGGACTTCATCTGGTTGTAAGATCTCTTCTAGATATCTCTCGTGTGGATCTGGCCCTTTGGTGGGCTAGGTACTGATCCATCTCCCTAGGAACCAAAATCCTGATTTCATCATTCTTTTGACCAGAAATCCCACAGCGTTGAGCTGATGTAGTCTCTCTAATCGTCCATCCTTTGACCTATTCCTATCAATTCTCCCTTGGTCGATCCTGGGTCTCCTTCATTGGCTGTGAGACTTGCTCACCTGAGGACTAAGAGTCCTATCATAGCATCGTCTTATATTTATGTGGAGATACCTATCCATTATTTCCAGCCACCTTTTTAGGCGAGCATTTTCCTCTTCTTGACGACGAGTGGCTTCTACTTGCTCTTGAAGTCTGGCCTCATAGGCGTCGACCAACCTGGAAATCTATGTGGACCTTGGTGATCCATGGCTCTCTTCAGAAGGCTGCCTTTGCTAGCGTAGCCTTGGATTTGGTTGGCGAATTTCAGACCTCACCCTAGGAGGGGCAGGTTCTTCCTGAGTATCGTCGTCTTGAGGGATGTTACTACTGTGGTGAGACATTGAGGGCTTTCAATTAGTGGGTGTTCCGTAGGAATAACAATCGTTCTCATAGACGACCCCAATTGTGGTATCAAAATATATCACAATAGATGTTATGTGAAGAACAATCACAATCAAGCAAGAAAGTAGATATTCACACACACAGCACAACTATGTACGTGGTTCGACAACTTGCCTACGTCAACGGAGAGGTCTACTGTTTTATTGAGTATCGCTCAATATGCTTGGTTACATGCCCCTATGCCCCGGGCCAGAGGTTACAATTTATAGATGTAGAATTTCAATTGTTCAAATAACTCCACGATGCCCATGATGATCCATCAATCCCTTGAATATCTCCACGAGATTATAGGGGATTGACTTGGTTTTAAGGCGATGTGGGCTGAACATACTCGTAGCTTATTTCCATGATATGAGGCTGGGAAGCTCTTTAAATTTGTTGGTTCAGTTCGACGATTCTTGTGGGCTAAGAATAAAATTAGTCCCCATAGTTATAGACAGGTTGGTTGGGATGTTTGGCTGTGTAATCAATTTAATTTGGTTTGTAAGATGCAATGTCAGTACTATTTAAAATAAAACAAAAATAATGTCATACATGAAACTAAATGAAAGACGTATATTTTAAAATGTTTTTACCAAATCCCAGTGGTGGAAAAAAATCCACGTATTACCAAAATTTACATGTAAATTACTAGAAAAATCATTTAGACTAACGTAATTTTCGTATTTACATGCGTTGCAGTATCGTTGGACTTTTTTTTTCAATACAAAAATTTGCCTTAAACCAAAAAATATCTACAAGGGAGTAAAAAGTTGTCTAAAAAAATTGATAAGACCATGATTTACAATAAATCCAATGTGGGCTATGTTAATAAACTGACCCAAAAAAGCAAAGAGTTGGCCTACACCCCACATGTGAATTGACTCAAAAAATTAGTTGTGTGCACAACCCGATCCGACCCTGATTTATTATATTTTTGGTTGGGCCAGACTGAAAAACTTAAGACCAAACCGGTCTAATCACTCTAATATTTACCAATATGATCTAGAGGTGGACAAAAAATGGATTGACTCGATTGCCGAACAAAAAATTAAGGCTATTTCAAAAACGGTCGGGAAACCGGTCCAAAAAAATTAAAAAATGATTAAATCGGTCCGGTTCGCAGTCCACTATATTAAAAGACCGATTTGGACCGGACCAGACCTATGGTTTGGACCTATTCCCCCCCACCCCACACACACAGATATATATAATATTGAAGTAATATTATTTTTTTCTTATATACTCAACTTAACTCAACAAAGAATTTTTTCAATTATTTGGGGTCGGCTACATAAATTATATTTTTCCATTCCATTATGTTTAATGCAATATCTACGATTAAATCACATGATATCTTGTCATTTTTTACAATACTAACTAAATCACTCTTCCTTATGGGGACATTATATAGTTTTTGAATTAATGTATATAACTTATGAATTTAATTTGTAACATTTTATGTATGTATAGACATTTTTTTATCTGGGTTAAGACAACCCATGTAAATATCACTTGGGGTTTCAAGTTTTATTAATGAAATTGTTGTGTTTGTGACCCTTTTCTTTCATATTATTCAGGTCTATGAACACTATGTACATAAATCTATGAAAAAGTATATCTTTTTTTTTTAATATTATTATTATTGATACCTAAAGTTCTTCCTTTAATTATAGATATGTAGTGCTAATGTTTGGATGATATTTACAAATCTATTTAATTATTTCCCATTGATCGCATTGGTTAGGTAATGTTTGGCACACGTTTGTATGTATGTGTGTGTGTGTGTATATATATATATATATATATATATATATATATATATATATATATATATAAATAAATAAATAATAGGGAACCGAATTTTAACCCGGGCCGAATAAAAAAAAGCCATGACCAAATTAGTAGGTTAACCAAATTAATAGGTCTGGTTTCGGTCCAAAAAAATTGAGGATCGAATATTCGGTTCGGTCCAAAAAATAGGCCAAAATTAGATCGAACCGTGCCCACCCCTAATACGACCTGATTAAAAAGGTTAGTTTGGGTTAGACTTTTGAGCCTTATTGCTTAAATTAAATTTCTAGGCCAATTTTTAGAAATAAAATATTATTTTGGGCCTTTATACATATTTTTAAACTATTAATTGTGAACTGTTTGGGTTTTTATCTAACTGTGAAGGCCCAACTATTAAGGCATCATTTATCTTAATTTAATGGATTGGCTGTTGTCAATTTAGATATTAAAAGGGTCTCAATTTAACTGTAAACGGTACAACTATGAAAGTTAGACTCTTAAGATGTTGACTTTTTTGTTTAGGGATATAAATACACATCCGGAACTTCACTCATCCTTTTTTAAATTAAAAATCAATTAGTGACATGTTAATCATTTGAAGTAGTCTCTGATCCCACAATAATAATTTTTAGTGTTAAATCTCAATAATTTCATTTGTATCTATAGGTGTAAAAAATATTTAGACGTATTTACGAATATGTAATTAATTAATTTTGAACTTTTCACTTTTTATAGGTTTTAACTATTTCCCCCTCTCCATGCCAAATAACTTTTATGTTTCTCTAGTCTATTTTGCTTAAAATACTATTAGGAGTGTCAATTTGTATTTTAGTCGTGATTTCACTTGACACAACGGTAAGATCAATAAAGATTGAACACTACTTAAAATTGTATTTTTTAACTAATGGGACACTGTCATTTAAACACGAAATGATAAATAATTTTTGCAGCCAGTTGAAATAACAATACGCGAAAAAACGAGTAACGCGACACAATAAAAATTATTCACTCAACAAGATATGTAAATTTGACATGGACACAACATGATTTTGTTAAAAAAAATCACATTTTTAAATTATCATCCTGCAAAAGCTCCAAAACTTTTCTTCTTAAGTTACGATTGATATGTTGGGTTCTCTCTCTTCCCTATTAGAATTGAAATTGTATCCAGCATTAATGAATTAAGAGACCTTCTACTTCCCATCATTGTTAGAGCATCCACAATGGTGGATGCTCTGATCAGTTAAGTTTGCAAATTCAAAAGGTACACTTACCTTTCGTGGGTAAAAGTTTCTACAGTGGTGATAGATTAATGATGTAAAAATGGTAAAGGCTTAAGTATTTAGACAATTCCTACGAACTATATTAGTTTGTAGGAAATTCCTACAAAATAATATAGTTTGTAAGAACCTATATATACAAAAGAAAAATAATTATTTGTAGTTGTTACGAACTTCATTTGTATGTATTAATTTCTACGAACAAATGAAGTTCGTAGGAACCGTAGCATAACTTGTTTTGTACGTAGGAATTCCAACGAACTTCTAAAGTTCGTAGGAAGGTTTTATTGAATATGCATCCATTCAATAAATCTATCAATTTTTAAACTTTTCTTCTACAAATGTTTTACGCTAACATCCACCACTGTAGGCTGATGAGTTTGTAAGTTTAACAATTGGGCCGTCCTTTTTCTCCACCACTACGGATGCTCTTATTCAAGATCTGCTTTCTTCCAATTTTGGCATAATATGAATTTCATATCCTCCCCACTTCGCTCTTGGAGTTGGTAACTTTATTTTTTATTTCAAAGTTCAAGCCTCCAGGAGGGGGAGGGGGAGGGGGAGGGGGAAGGGACTTGAACCCCCAACCTCTTGGAAATAAGAGTGGGTAGTAGCAATCGGGGAAAGACCCTTTGTTTTGGAGTATATAACTTTTTTTTATACATCCACAAATAGATTTAAAAAAGGAACATGTGTTATTACTAATATTATAAATTCAAAATAAAAACAAAATATGTATAAATACAGTAATTACAGAAAATGTAGACATACATAAATTTGTAATCTTACTTTTAGTGTAGACTATAAGAAGGATTTTTGATAGAATATAATTTGAGCCCTATTTAAAACGGTCTCCTTAAGACAAATTTATTTCCTCCATAATGTGTTTGAAGGTGATGAATAATTGTCTCCCAGGATAGACCGGATTTCCGAATTAATCAAGTAGCACATCAATTATTAATTCCAACAAACACAAATCTGTGTTTTAAACTCAACCAGACAGAATGAACAATGTGTATGAAATGTATGCAATAAAAGTAATGAAGGGGGAACTATTCTGGAAAAGTTGTTGCATTTTCGAAATTTTTCATTATCGAAAAATGGAGAGGAACATATGTATATATAGGAAAAGAAGTTGACTGTTGGAAAAAAACTGCCAATAGTAAAATTCGGTTAAACAATAGTTGACTTTTGGGAATAACTATCAACTGTTAAATAATTTAATTAATTAAGCCCCAAAAGTTAATTAATTCGGGACAAAAAATATAAGGGATTTTATAAACCTGAGCCCAAGCTTGAACCGAGCCGAGTCGAGCCGGACGGATGACGATCGCATGCGTGTGTGGGAGTTTGGCCCAATCCCAATACTTGCATAGTGTAGGCCATCTCTCCTTCAAAGAGTTGGGATACCCCAAAGGCATCCAAGCCTTAGTCCATATTTGGGTCTTTATTAACTCTTCAATTTTTCACTACTCTTCCAATGTGGGACAAGAGTTAAAACTCACCGAATTCATTAAATTTCATTGCTTTATGAGTCACTTTGGAGACATATTTGTCATTCATAAATTAATGGAATTGGACATATGAATATACTACTTTAATCTCCTTACATAGGAGAATGCGTTCGTATATGGTTCCACAATTTTTGTGGTGTGCGTCCCACTTCAATTTAAGCTCAAAGTTTCTCAAAAATTACTGTCCAATACCCATTTTCTAACAATCCCCCACATTAATGATATATCACTATATATAAAGATATGCAAGATGTGAATGCAGACACAGGTTGAGTAAAATTGAAAATTTATTGCATCAGGAGAAGTATCCTAGCGGCCTTGAACTTTCCTTAGTGATATACCATCGGATTTACTTGGTTATTTAGTAGACTTCACGTCTTTGAACCGTCAACTATTTTTGTAAACCTAGACAACAGTATTCACACAATAATTCTTCAACACAGTTGGTTTTCTCGTTTGTATTCGTTTTGGCCATGAACACCACTTGGTTCCGTGAGTATTTTAGAGAATTTGCCTTTCATTATTCTCATAGAAGTGGCCCCCTTCTTACTCACGCAGGTGACTTCCATAAAGAGTATCCTACAATACCCCACTTAGATATACTAAGATATGGATGCCATTAAAAGCATAAATTATCCTAATTTCAATGCAGATGTGCACTATCTCTTCCTTGGAATGGATAGGATTAAAATATCCTCCAGTGCTTACTGAATACAATGTAGTTCAGTTTGCCCATTGAACCTAGATATTGGGATCTCCAGTCACTTAGGTTGGGTTGCCACTATATTGATTCTTATTTATTTATAGGCTTTAGACTCATTCCCCTCGAAGATTTTTCAACTTGCTCTCAGTTTAAACCTTTCATTAGTGGATCCGATAAATTATCCTTTGACTTTACATAGTTGTAATGCCCCGTAATTTTATTAATTTTTATTTAATGGTATAATTGAATTAAATGATAATTAATTTGAAAATTAATCCGGAATTAAATACTAGCGAGATGTGAGTTGGTATTTGAGTATGATGTTAAAATAAAATATTACTGAAAATATATGGAAATATATGAGTATTGAAAATATTAAAATTGTCGCGAGGCAGAAATACGACAATTTGGGAAATTAAGTTGAGACGCTCGTTGAGTCGCGTCAGGAATGAATTTAATTAGATTAAAAAGTAATTTATATTTTTATCAACCGAATGGTCATTTTGAGTTCGCCAGCATGTCCGAAAGGGTCGAGATAGTCAGAAAACACTAGCTGGGGGTTTAGTTTGGGTCCTAGGGCATTTTTAGGCCAAACCGGCAACCCAGAAGGGTATTTTAGTTATTTTAAAAATTGAGTAAATAAACCCACGAAATTTAGAGTTTAATTATATATTATTAGAGAGGACACTAATTCCATTATTAGCCAAAGGCAAGAGAGTGGGCTACGGGGGTTTTGAGAGAAGTTTGAGAGAAGTTACAAGAGGTTCCAAACCAAAACCATCACCCACCACCATCATTTTGGAAGGAATTGTGACCGGAAAGAAGAGAGAATCAACCCTCGATCATCAACAATGATTCAGAATAGCAAACCTAAGGCAAGTAATTTGATGTTATTAATTTCAATGAATATTTCCTCCTTGTTTAGTGTAGAAACTATATATACCTTGAAAGTTTGATGAAAACCCAATGGGATTGTTGTGGAACTCAAAATTTGGATAGGGATTGCATGTAGAATGGATATGGACGAATTAAGTACCCAAATTATAACTTTTGATGATTTGAAAATGTATTAATAAGGAGCCTTTGTGTCCAATTAAATTATGGTTCATGTTCATAGGGTTTGGGGTAAGATTTGGGGATTTATGGCTATTACATGTTGATTAGTAAGATTTGACCCCAAAAATATGTTAAGAAGTGACCTAGGGTGACTTATAGTAGTTTAAAAACATTAAAACTTAATTGGTACGAACTTAGGATGGATTTAGAGAAGAGAAAATGGGGAAAAACGAACTTGGGAGGAATTCTGGGCATTCTCGGAATTTTCGTTAGAAAACCAACCCAGGTCGTTCGAACGAGCTTCTAATGAGATTCCAGTAGCCCTTCTAACGAGTTTATGGTTCGTTCGAAGCCTTTCGTTTGAACGACACTCGTTCGAACGAGATTTCAGTGACTTCTAACTAGGTTACATAATGATCTTTTTCGGCCTGAGTTTAGTTTGGAACTTTCAGCATGCTTATTTAATTGAGTGTTATTCTTCCCTTATTGATTAGTGGGTTTATTTGTGATATTGGAGTACGTTGAGGATTAAAACTTGGAATTATATAAAAGACCTAGTGACTTCTATGGGTTAGGTGGTAAGTAATTGAATTTGTGACGTGAGAAGTGTTGACGATCTATGTCGTATATTATCCGGGGACTTGTAAATGTATAACATTTAATGACGGTATAGGAATCTAAAATATACCTCTATTAATATTATAAGATATCTGAGATGGGTGAATGCTTAGTATATGGATTTATATGTGTATAAAATACCAACCATGCTTGCTCTCACGAGAGGTCGGCTTTCGATCAGGGCCATCTAATCTCTGTGTGCCTACGGGGGGATTTAGATTGGTACCTCAAGGACATAGGTCAGAGAATGACTTATTGGTGATTTAATAAGTCAGCTGACCATGGGAGCGTAGGTATGTACGTGACCCATGGGTATGTGAACTATGTTCGCCTCCATTACGTGTGATTGTTGCTTATTGAAACGGTTCCTGAGAGATTCAGAATACGTGGTCCTTATGTACGTGATGTATCAGGATTCGATAGCAGAGTATGTGTGCGCCGTAGCTTAGCCTAGGGGTGCCATTATTGTATATTTATGATGAGATTAATATACTGATAATTGAAACAGACTGTTTATTAAAGTGTAAGTATGAATAATTGTAACATTTTTAGTAGAATTAAAAATGGGAAATTCTTAGTATTTATTATAACAAATTCTGAGGAATAAAAAGTAAGACTCTCAGTTTATATTAAGACATCGGGAATTGAACTTTGAATTTTAAAGTAAAGTAAAGTAAAGTCAGGTGATGGATTGTAATAATTAGATAGTGGAATAACTAGAACGGGTACGGGTAAGTTAGGAGTGCACAATTAGTTGAGAGGTGAGAAACTCATGTGAGTGCACGCATTATCATGTATTTTATATTCACTGTTTAATGATATTAAACACTTGCTATATTTTAAACTGTTTTCACAATCGGGCTCTGAACCGTTTGCTTTCAAATCTATTTTCTTGTAAAAACCTTTTAGGTACCCAGCCAGAAGGACACCACCAAGCTTAGGAGTTCCATTCCAGTGACGTGTTGTAGCTGCTGTGGAAGTTACAGGACCTCGATAGTAGACGCCTCCACTTTCTGCATTGAATCCATTTCAGATTTATTCATTGATAGGGCATTTCGCCTCCTTTTCTTTTAGAGTTAGCTTATATACTCAGTTCTAATTCAGTTTTGGATTTAATTAATTAGTGATTCTGGCTTGTATTTGTTTTATTCCATATTCAGATTATTTCCGAGGAGTGTTCCTCCAGATTCATTTTTTTCCCATTATCATTTTATTGTGACTGTGATGTGATTGTGGTATCATTATTTCATAATTTACATTGGTTGTATGTTAACTTAATTTAATTAAAATTGACAACTCACTTTTTAAATATTAGGTGGCTAGTAATTGTTTAACAAATGTTTTCGACAGTGATGCTACGAACTGAACCAACTTGAAATTTTGTATTAAATTGAATAAAGGAATAGCTACCCGATATTTAATTGGACGGGGTGTCACAATAGTCAATTAAGATAATTCCATTTGAGAGAATTTGTCAGCCGGTTTTATATCTACGACGAATATGTCTTGAATTTTCATTATATATGTGATTATGTGCCCTTTCAATCACCGATTGACTATCACAATGTATACATATTGCGGGCACATGTTTTGACCAATTTGGAGCATCCTTATAGAAGTTTCAAAGACATTCATCTTCTTTTCCAGCTTTGTCTAGTGTAATGAATTCAAATTCCATTGTCGATTGAACAATGCACGTTTGTTTTGAGGATTTGAAAGATACGGCGGCACCTCCAAGGGTTTTAAGTTGGAAAAAGGGTGGCCATTTTAAGTAATTAGGTCAGTTACAAGGTTTCTTTATGAAAAATACGGTTTAATCCACATTACTAATTAACTGAGAAATAATCCATAATCATCCATGTATTATTACAAGCCATAGCCAAAGGACCGAATAAAATGTTTAAAGTCCCAAATTACTAATGTTCCAAGACATAATTTCATTGAAATTATAGATCCACTAACGACGTTGATTACCCTATGGGGTCTTATCGGTGTCCTTCCCAACGTCTCAACTCGAAGTACTTGGGGTGGGGTGGGGGTTTTAACATAAAAAATCAAGGGTGGGCGAACTCTCAACGGGGTGGGTAATCCTAAGCTATACATTTTCTACAAAAATACTATACATATAACATGTATTTTAATCAGTTTCGAAAACGTTTAACAATTTAGGTAGTATTATTGCAACAACTATGAAATGCACCCAAGCGATGAGCTCATACTCACACTTAACCGTTTCACACCACCCTTTACTGCGTCTAGAGACTAATTGGTCGCATTTAATCCTTTAATGTCATTTTATTAAATTTCATTAGGTAGTCTTACTTATTCATTTTTTTAGCACAACCATTATAATTTTTCGTTTTCCATTATGTTTTTTCGGAATCTTTCAATAATCGCATACTTAAACGGGCTTCGCACCTCCAGCCATGCTACCGTATGATCTGGCCAGTGATTTTGGGTCTTTAACTCCAGGACTTCAGGCCTTTCTTAATTATTCCTAGTGTCATTTGAGTCCAAATTAAAGTGTTTTAATATTTCACTAATGTCCACAATATTCCAACCATTTGACCGTTTTCATCATTTCCACAGTCTATATCACTATTTAATCTTGCCAATGTGCCAATTTATCCACTTTATCCGTTTTTCACAAAGTCGACCAATAAGGTCTGAAGAGGAAGTCCAACCACTAGGCCCTTAGCAAAAATTACCATTTTGCCTTTTTCATCATTTAAACTTTGTGAAAAACACATATAATTCATTATGGCACTAAAACCAACATTTCCTCTTATTATTTTATGGAAAAAATCATGTTCATCATTTTATATTTTAACACATAAAATGTATTTTGTCATTCAAGACCATTTTTAACCCCATGTCCATAACTGGCCGTATTATCGTATGTGACTTCAAATATCATTTTCTTCATTCTAACATTATTTATAATACATATTTAGAGATGCTCTTCTACATTTAATAATTTCTTCATATACCTATTTCATCGTAATTTATCCACTTTAAAACTCCATTTTCTATTTCACTACATGATTCTACACATGACAATGATGATTTCAAGCCTAGCAATTCTTCAAAAATGCACTAAACAATATATAAATCGCGGGTTTACATTTTTCTTGCTTTCCTCCATATTTCAAGGTAAAAATGTCATTTTATTCATAAAGGACCCCTTTAGTGGTTGTCTTCTTTTGTAACCCATTTTTTTGCTAGACTTGAATATTTGAACAAATATCAATATTTTTGGCATTATATCATCTCTAGCATTCACCCTACACATTTCTTTCATAGCTAAAACCTTGAAATAATAGGAAAAGGAAAACCCTACATCAAAGTTTGAGGAGGAGACAACTAAGAAGATGAAGATGGAAGTTCCTAGCTCTAAAAACTCCCAAAAGCCCTTCAAAATACTCCAAAACTTCTCCTACTAGCTTAACTCTACCCACTTCTTCCTTGAAAAATGATTAAGGATGGAGAACAAGATTGTAAGTGGTGTATAATGGTGTATTAATGTGGTGGCAAGGTGGAAATATGGTGAAAAGTGGTTGGGGAAGAGGATGGACTCTTGAAACTTAGAGAGAGAGAGACGAAATATATTGAAGAAAAATGGTGGAGAAGACCCACCCTCACTATCTCTTCTCAAACCCAAAAATAACCCACAAAACCATTTAAAAACTCAATCCTACCCGACCAATCACATTTTTGATCATCTGGGCTCACTAGAAGTCGACATGTCATAAAATTAAGGGCCCAAAATGTGACAACACACAAGGAAAACTCGAAATAAACAATATTTGATCAGGTCGTTCGAACGAGATCGCACCTCGTTCAAATTACATACTAATGAGTATAAAAATCTAAGGCAATAAAGGGTTCTTCGATCTTCATTAAAAGCCTATTTCAAACGAGATGAACTTCTTATTCAAACCAATGGGTGTTCGTTTGAACGAGATGTGGATCTCTTTCGAACGAATCTCATTCTTGCTTGAACCTCAGAATTTCTCCAAAATTCCAAATTCTTGTGACACCCCGCCCAATTAAATACCGGGTGATTAGTTCTTTATTAAATTTAAAACAAAGTGTTCGGTTGGTTCATTCTTAGCACACTATTGAAATACATTTAACATTAATAATCACCTAATAATTAATTAATCTAGCGTCAAAACATTTTTCATTTTAAGTTATACCAAAATAATACAATAATATTTTTTAAGGATTAAGACATCAACTAATTAACATTCACAGGAATATAATAAATACTGGATATAACTTAATTGCTAAAAAAAATATGACTGGATAAAATATTCTAGTTAAAGTCTCAAGCCAATAAACCATAAAATACTTAATCCAACTGAAATGAACTACTAAAATAAACTGAGTACAATCTCTCTGATAAAATGACTGAGAATGAGCGACACATGCCCTAAATGAAATGTCTGAATAGAACTGAAGTAAATGATAGAGGCGTCTAAATGCAAGGACCTGCAACTCCCACAACCGTTGCAGCTTGCTAAACAATCCAAGCGTCTAAGTCTGGTAACCCTGTGACTGGGCACCTGATGTAATACATATACATAGAAAAAGAGAGAAGAATAGCAGGAGACGGGTCAGAGATCGAGTTGTAAAAGTATTTGTTTTAGCAAATATTTAAAATTTTCAATAAAGAAAGTATTATGTGCATGCTATCTTTTCGAACGCTCACATGAGATCCTCACCTCTTATCTATTGTTCATGCCTAACGCATTTTCTAATCCACACTAGCTATGTTACCCAGCCCTACTAGTTCAAAATCTCAAGATCTCTTTTTACGTTGACTAGTAGTAAACTCGTATCGCCCATACAATACGTTACTAAAAATAGTTTATCCAGGATAACCACATTTCATAAACACTGTTCGAATAGTTCATCTATTACCCACTAAGATTATTTTATTTATCAACATTATCATACCTACTAGCTTCACATAGCAGAATTATTCACAAGCGCGCGCACACACACACACATATATATAGTCACATCATCCCTATACATATATATACTAATCTTGCACCCTTAGGTTAAGACTACTTGGTCCAATGCGTACTCTACTATGATGTCCCGGTTCATCACTCACTGCATGAAGGACTATTGGTTCAATCTCTCACCAACCATAAAAATTCAAATCACAAATATGGGTGGCGAACATAATCCCAAGACAAATGGGTCATGCCCATACCTAGGCTCCCATTTAGCCGTCGTAACTATCTTACATCTCAGATAGCAAGTAATAAGGTTCATATGCTCTGAGTACAAGTCAAATATCTGCCCCAATGGGAAACACACGATAAGACGGTCCACTACGCGAAAACCTCCTCCTAATAGTAAGCAGCGTAGGTATGTTATACACATAATAATAAGCATATAATAGGAACTCTCAAATCCTATTAAAATTAATGGGTATTCACCCAACCCGTACATATATTTTCCATACGTAGTACTTTCTCATTACTACTTATAATATAATTATTTCGATTACTCTCTCTCAAAATTTCCAAGGTTAATTTATCGTTCCAATATCTAAATTATTATCTCCCCAATACTTCCCAAAAATCCTGCACTGTGCTAAAATCATCAAATAATAGTTTTCCTCACTCAAATTAACTGTGCAACTCGAATTGGGTTAAAATACGATTTGCTAGATTTTTGGACCTGTCGTTCGAACCCGAAGCTATCTCGTTTGAACAAGATAGCATGTAGTTATAACGACATCTCACGAGATCAAGCCTCGTTCAAACCAAACTCAATCTCGTTTGAACAGGATTGAGCAGTTTCGTCCCCAACCTGTACCTGCTACATTTTCCCACTATTAACAAGTCTAAAACCTCTACTGTTGAGTCCCAAACACCAAAACAGCAAACTAAATTAGTATCCTAACATGTTTAGATAATTTCTAACAATACAACCTCATTAAATCATCACGAATCGTCAATCAAATTCAAAATCCCCAATTTAATTATTAAGAACCGTAGTTCTCAAATTTACATGCATAACTCTAAATTAAATCCCAGATTTATTATGAACAACATCATAAATTCGTGGACATCATCCTAACTACACGAGGTATCAAACTCTTATCATATTAGTCCTAATTTATGATCAATTCTCCCAAATTTTTACCAAATTCAATTTCATAGCAATGGGGGTAATTACCTACTCTCCCATGAACATAATTATTGCTAAAGAAAGCAAGCAATAAACACTTGCCTCGATTATGATGTTCTGATGTTCTGATCCACTGACGAAATTGGTGTAGACTTGTTTTTCATCTTTCGATCTACGCTTTGGTGGGATTCGGGGTTCGAGTTCTTGAGTTTTGCACCAAGAACACCTATGGGCTCTCCTTCTTCCTCCGTGGTTCTCTCTCTCTCTCGTAGGTTTATAAACGTAGAAACTTCCTCTCACCCAGATACAATCCATTTTGTTTTTCTAATTTTCGTTCATATTAATTCCCCAAAAATCTAAAAGATAAAAATACCCCTACGGGGTGCCGGTTTGACCTAAAAATATTCCAGAATCCAAATAAAATACCCAAGTAGAGTTTTTTTTACTATCTCGACCTTTTCGGACTCAATGGCACACTCAAAATGACCATAAGAGTTAATTAAAAATAAATTACTTCTTTAATCTATTAAATTAGTTTCGACACGACTGACACGCGCATGCTGACTTAATATACCAAACTGTCGTATTTCTCACTCTCGATAATTTATCAAATTTCATAAATCCATATTACGTATTCACACAGTAATATTTAATAATTCTCAGCAATAAGTATTAACCCGTGGTACGCTAGCTAATATTTATTTTAATCTAGATTAATTAACAATTAATTTCTCACATTTTAATTTAATTAATTCAGCAATACTAATTAATCCCATAATTATTTAATATCACAAAAATACGGGGTGTTACAATTCTCCCAATTAATTTCCAAAAAATTTCACAAGGGACCCAAGAATATATAATAACCAACAACCCTCCATATATAAATATGATTCGAATCCCAAGGTTTCTACAAAATTATAATTTTACAAGGAAGGAGATAAAATTGAGGGCACGAGTATTACATTCTCCCACATTAGGAGATTTCATCCCCAAAATAAGAGTAATTAACTAGGGGAAGAACTTTGGGTGCTTCTCCCACATCTTTGACTAGTGTGCCCAGGTATCACCTTTAACACCTTGAAATCGCCAAAGAATCTTTACCAAGAGGATGACCTTATTGCGCAGGACCCGATCCTCGCGGTCCAGAATAAATATCGGTCGCATAGGAAACATGACATCTACCTCTAACTCGATGAGGTTCTAATTGATGGAATGTCGAGGATCATGAAGATACTTCTTCAACATAGAGACATGAAACACGTTATGCACTTGGGACAGCTGTGGAGGTGCCAAGCGTTACAACACGTCCCCAATCCATTCCAGGATTTCCAAGGGACTGGTATACCATGGGGCCAACTTCACCTTTTGCCCAAATCGTTGACTGCCAGCCCTCATTGTAGCCTTAGGCATCATGTGGTCACCTACCCAAAACTTTAGGGGTACCCGATGATTATCGACGTAATTATTTTTCCGTCTCTGTGTCGTCATGATTATTTGCCAAATTACTCGGACCTTCTCCTCCATCTCAACCCAAAAATAGGGAAGCGGCATGGCCTCCCATAAAGAGCCTCATAGGGATCTATCTCAATGCTCGGCTGATGACTGTTGTTGTAGGTGATCTCTGGCAGATGCAAATTTTCCTCCCAATTACCCTGAGAGTCAAGAACGAAAGATCTCAACATATCCTTCAAAATATGGATGGTTCTCTCTGACTATCCATCGGTATCATGATGATATGACGAACTCATATTCAACTTGGTACCCAACTCCTGTTGGAACTTCTTCCAAAGCCAAGATACAAACTAGGGATCCCTGTCTAAGATGATCAAGAGTGGGACATCGTGAAGTAATCCTATCTTTCAAACATACAACTTCGCTAACTTAGCCACGCTGTCCATGACCTTAATAGGCAAGAAGTGTGTAGACTTCGCGATTTTATCCACTATGACCCATACTGCATCATGAACATGCTCAAATTGTGGTAAAGATGTGTCAAAATCCATCGTGATATGCTCCCACTGATAAGTGTAGGACTCGTCTACATACGCCTCCACATATCTCTTCATGTCGGACCACCAGAAGTCTCTACATATGTCCTTATACATATTTGGTGGCACCAAGATGTATGATGAAGAGCGAGTGATTAGCCTCTAACATCACGTCGTCCTGAAGCTCATCGATAATAGGGAAAATTAATCGACGCTTATGTTGCTCCCCGCCATCCTTGTCGATGATAAGAGTCTCCAACACTTACCTATTCTGAATACGGTCTCGATACTGAACACACTTGGGATCACAAGATTGAGAATTAAGAAACTTTTACTGAATAAGTGGCCTGGATACCACACCCCAAAGGTATACCATATTATAACCCTGTTGGATGTGCAAATTAAACTTCTATAACTCACAGAAAATGTAAAATAGCCTTAAAACGGTCCCGTAAGAGTCACGAACCCCTCGTACGGGACTAATGTGACTCGTAGGAACCGACCGCGTGGTCACGTGGCTCCCGGTTTGAGTGTACGACGTAAATTTGTAAAAAAATAAACTTAAGCATAAAAACATGCCATCGATGGGTGAAAATATAAAATAGCCTTAAAATGGTCCCGTAAGAGTCACGAACCCTCACACGGGACTAATGTGACTCGTAGGAACCGACCGCGTAGTCACAGGGCTCCCGGTTTGAGTGTATGACATAAATTTGCAAAAAGTTAGACTTAAGCATAAAAACTTGCAATCGAAGGGTGAAAATGTAAAATAGCCATAAAACGGTCCGGTAAGAGTCACGAACACCTCGCACAGGATTAATGTAACTCATAGAAACCGATCGCGTAGTCACGGGGCTCCCGATTAGAGTGTACGACGTAAATTTACAAAAAAAATAGACTTGAGCATAAAAACATGCCATCGAAGGGTGAAAACGTACAACAAGCACAAAACAGTCTCGTAAGGGTCACGAACACGTCGCACTGGACCAATGTGACTCGTAGGAACCGACCGCGTTGTAACGGGGCTTCCGGGTTGAGTGTACGACGAAAAATTGCAAAAAATTAGACTTGAGCATAAAAACATGCCATCGAAGGGTGAAAATCTAAAATAACCACTAAACGGTCCAATAAGAGTCACAAACACCTCGCACGGGACCAATGTGACTTGTAGGAACCGACGACATAGTCACGGGGCTCCCGGTCTGAGTGTACGACGTAAATTTGCACAAAGTTAGACTTGCATGCCATCGAAGGCTGAAAATGTAAAACAACCTTAAAACGGTCCCGTAAGAGTCTCGAACACTTCGCACGGGACCAATGTAACTTGTAGGAACCGACCGTGTAGTCACAGCGCTCCTAGTTGGAGTGTATGACATAAATTTGCAAAAAAATAGAATTAAGCATAAAAGCATACCATCGAAGGGTGAAAAAGGAAAAAGCCACAAAACGTTCTCGTAAGAGTCATGAACACCTCGCACGGGACCAATGTTAAAAGTAGGAACCGAACGTATAGTCACAGGGATCCCGATTTGAGTGTACGGCGTAAATTTGTAAAAAGTTAGACTTGAGAATAAAAAAGATTCCATCGAAGGGTAAAAACGTAAAACAACCACAAAATGGTCCCGCAAGAGTCACGAACATCTCGCACGGGACCAATGTAAGCCGTAGGAACCGACCGTGTAGTCACGGGGATACCAGTTAGAGTGTACGACGTAAATTTGCAAAAATTTAGACTTGAGCATAAAAACTTGCAATCGAAGGGTGAAAATGTAAAATAGTCACAAAAGGTCCCGTAAGAGTCACGAAACCTCGCACGGGACCAATGCGACTCATAGGAACCGACCGCATAATCACGGGGCTCCCGGTTTGAGAATACTTTCTAAATTTGCACAAAGTTTGACCTGAGCATAAAAAGATGCCATCAAAGGTTGAAAACGTAAAACAAGGACAAAACGGTCCCATAAGAGTCACGAACACCTCACACGGGACCCATGTGACTCGTAGGAACCGACCACGTAGTCACGGAGCTCCCGATTTGAGTGTACGACGTAAATTTGCAAAAAAATAAACTTAAGCATAAAAACATGCCATCGAAGGGTGAAAACATAAAACAGCCTTAAAACGGTCCCGCAAGAGTCACGAACCCCTCTCACAGGATTAATGTGACTCGTAGGAACCGACCGCGTGGTCACGGGGCTCTCGGTTTGAGTGTACGACGTAAATTTGTAAAAAAATAATCTTAGGCATAAAAACATACCATCGACGGGTGAAAATGTAAAACAGGCATAAAACAGTCCGGTAAGAGTCACGAACACCTCGTACGGGATTAATGTAACTCATAGAAACCGATCGCATAGTCACTAGGCTCCCGGTTAGAGTGTACGGCGTAAATTTGCAAAAAAAAAAACAGACTTGAGCAAAAAAACATGCCATCGAAGGGTAAAAACGTACAACAAGCACTAAACGGTCCCGTAAGAGTCACGAACACTTCGCACGGGATCAATGTGACTCGTAGAAACCGACCGTGTAGTAACGGGGCTTCCGGGTCGAGTGTACGACGTAAATTTACAAAAAATTAGACTTGAGCATAAAAACATGTCATCGAAGGGTGAAAACCTAAAATAGACACTAAACGGTCCCGTAAGAGTCACGAACACCTAGCACGGGACCAATGTGACCTATAGGAACCGACGACATAGTCACGGGGCTCCCGGTTTGAGTGTACGACGTAAATTTGCAAAAAGTTAGACTTGCATGCCATCGAAGGGTGAAAATCTAAAACAACCTTAAAACGACCCCATAAGAGTCACGAACACCTCACACGTGACCAATGTAACTCGTAGGAATCGACTGCATAGTCACGGCGCATCCGGTTGGAGTGTCCGGCATAAATTTGTAAAAAAATAGACTTAAGCATAAAAGCATGCCATCGAAGGGTGAAAACGTAAAAAAGTCACAAAATGGTCCCGTAAGAGTCACGAACACCTCGCACGGGACCAATGTTAATAGTAGGAACCGAACAAGTAGTCACAGGGATCTCGGTTTGAGTGTACGACATAAATTTGCAAAAAGTTAGACTTGAGAATAAAAAAGATGCCATCGAAGGGTGAAAACGTAAAACAGCCACAAAACGATCTGGTAAGAGTCACGAACACCTTGCACGTGACCAATCTGACTCGTAGGAACCGACCGTGTAATCGCGGGGCTCCTGGTTAGAGTGTATAACGTAAATTTGCAAAAAAAATAGACTTGAGCATAAAAACATGCCATCGAAGGGTGAAAACGTACAACAAGAACAAAACCATCCCGTAAGAGTCACGAACACCTCGCACGGGGCCAATGTGATTCGTAGGAACCGACCGCGTAGTAACGGGTCTTTCGAGTTGAGTGTACGACGCAAATTTACAAAAAAATTAGACTTGAGCATAAAAACATGCCATCGAAGGGTGAAAACCTAAAATAACCACTAAACGGTCCAGTAAAAGTTACGAGCACCTCGCATGGGACCAATGTGAGTCGTAGGAACTGATCGCGTATATATCTATCTATATCTATATATAGATATAGATATAGATATAGATATATATATACTGCAACAGTACTATATATATATATATATATACTAATATATATGCTGTGTACTGCAGAGTAGCATACCAGTATATATACTGCATATATATACTATATATACAGTATATATAATGGTATATATATGCATATATATAAAGTATATATACTGCATATATATACTAGTATATATACTGCTCTGCATATATATGCATATATATACAGTATATATACTGGAAAGACTGCCTTTGTAGGATCTCATATTGGACAGTTCAATGATTT
Source organism: Sambucus nigra (assembly GCA_949130495.1). NCBI lineage: Eukaryota > Viridiplantae > Streptophyta > Magnoliopsida > Dipsacales > Adoxaceae > Sambucus > Sambucus nigra. The sequence goes on along the minus strand of OX422221.1, from coordinate 78,533,616 downwards.
GTGCTATTATTCCTCTTTTGGTTGTGGGGGATTTCAATATTGTGTCTTCTTCAAAAGAAAAGGCAGGTGGATTGCCTATTTACTTAGATGCATCTTCAAATTTTAACAATTGCATCTAAGCCAACAATCTTATGGATTTTGGATTTCAAGCTCTAGATTCTCTTGGTAAAGACTTTCAAATGGTTCTTTGGTTCTTCAGAGACTAGAGAGAGGTCTAATTAATGAGTCTTGGTCTTCTTCTTTCCCTCAATTCTAATTGTAAACACCTTCACAAATCCTTCTCTGACCATAGTCCTATTCTTATCTGAGTCCTATAAACTTTATCAAGAAACCTTTTAAATTCCAAAACTTTTGGACCTCAGCTGATTCTTTCTACCAATTGGTTTGTAACATTTGGAATTCATTCTCTACAGTATGACCTTTAGATGTCTTTGCTTTCAAACTTAGAAAACTTAAAGGGATTATGCTAAATGGCAAAATTAAATCCTTCTCTTATCCTAGAGGATGTGATTCAATTAGCCATCTTAGTTTTGCAGATGACCTTATCATTTTCACTTGGGGTTCTAAAAGTTGTCTATATATTCTAATGGATTTTCTACAGTTATATGAAAAATAATTAGGTCTTTCAATTAATTGCAAAAAGAGTAGCTTCATTATGGGGAACAAAGCAAACATGAGCCATATTAAAAGTGTTGCAGATCTCACAAACATTAAATAAGAAAAAGGCAGTATTAAAAACATGGAGTTAAAGGGTGAAAACCCAAAATAACCCCCGAACGGCCCCGTGAGAGGCACCAACACCTTCCACGGGACCTATGGAACTCGTAGGAACTGATCGCCCAGCTGCGAGACTCCCGGTTTGATAATACGCTGATAATTTGTATATTTATATACTTAAGTAAAGCATGGCGTTAGAGGGTGAAAACTCGAAACAACCCTCTAACGACCCTGTGGGTGGAACCAGCACCTCCCACGGGACCAATGTAACTCGTAGGAAGTGACCCCGCAGCCGCGGGTCTCCCAGTTTGAGAATACGATGATAATTTGCATATTTTTATACTTAGGCTTAAAAACATGGCGTTAGAGGGTGAAAACTCGAAACAACCCCCGAACTGCCCCGTGCGTGGAACCAACACCTCCCACGGGACCAATGTAACTCGTAGGAACTTACCGCGCAGTCGCGAGACTCTCGATTTGAGAATACGACGATAATTTGCATATTTATAGACTTAAGAAAAATATGGCGTTAGAGGGTGAAAACTCGAAATAGCCCCCGAACGGCCCCGTGGGTGGCACCAACACCTCCCATGGGACCAATGTAACTCTTAGGAACTGACCGCACAGCCGCGGGTCTCCCGTTTTGAGAATACGACGGTAATTTGCATATTTCTAGACTTAGGCTTAAAAACATGGCGTTAGTGGGTGAAAACCCAAAGCAGCCCTCGAACGGCCACGTGGATGGCACCAACACCTCCCACGGGACCAATGTAATTCGTAGAGACTGATCGCGCAGCCGCGAGACTCCTGGTTTGAGAATAGGATGGTAATTTGCATATTTCTAGACTTAAGCAAAACTTGGCGTTAGAGGGTGAAAACTCGAAACAACCCCCGAACGACCCCGTGGGTGGCACCAACACCTCTCACGGGACCAATGTAACTCGTAGGAACTGACCCAGTAGCCGCGGGTCTCTCGATTTGAGAATACGACGATAATTTGCATATTTTTAGACTTTTGCTTAAAAATATGGCATTAGAGGGTGAAAACTCGAAACAGCCCCCGAACGGCCCCGTGGGTGGCGCCAACACCTCCCACGGGACCAATGTAACTCGTAGGAACTGACCACGCAGCCGCAGGACTTTTGGTTTGAGAATACGACAGTAATTTGCATATTTTTAGACTTAGGCATAAAAATATTTATATGTTCATAATTTTAACTCATATATGCAATTTTTCAGCTTGATCAAATTTTTTGTAAAACTACTCGGTTACTGATATTTTTTTTATGTATCCTATCATTTGTAGGATTTTTGCACGCGGAACAAATGGAGGAGGCCATGGTTTACAACGTGAAGATTGTTTATATGTTGTGGACATTCAAGATTTTGTTTTTTATGTGTTACAGCCATGCGGGTTTTTATTGTTTAGTTTTATGGCCGTGCGGGCTTTTATAATTTGATTGTTGAATTTTATGGCCGTGCGGAATTTATAATAAGTATGTTTTACATTTACAGGGTTTGGAATGTCAAGAAAATAGAGGAAACTCTGCCCAATTTTTTTTTGGTCTGTGAATTATTAAGACGTGTAATATTTTTAAGTTTGTATATATATTTGTTTTTTAACAACGCTCTCGATTCGGAATTTGTGATTTTTTTTATTGTTTTGCCAATAATAAATATTTATAACACCTCGTACGCGTCCAACGTTACACGTAGCAACCGACAGTGCACTCACAGGAACCCCAATTTTAAGATTGAACCAAAAAAATACATTTTTTAAAAATTATAGTTAAATATGGTCATGGACTTTGTCCGTGACCATTTTTATTTTTTTCGTCGCGCATAAAAATGGTCGCGGACATTTTTTCTTTTTTTCATCACGGTTGTGGGTCACGGACTTGGGCCGTGACCATTTTTTTTTATCACGGTTGTGGGTCGCGGACTTTGGCCGCGACCAATTTGTTACGATTGTGAGTCACGGATGAGGGCCGCGACCAATTTTTATTTTATTTTTTTGTCACGGTCGTGGATCGCGAACTTTGGCCGCGACCAATTTGTCACGATTGTGGGTCACGGATGAGGGCCGTGACCCGTTACGATATGGGTCACGTCCCAAGTCCGCAACCATCTGCCGTGACCCCTCTCGACCATGACCATTTTTTGGTCACGGACTTGGGCCACGACCCACGAAAATGGTCACGCCCGAAATGGTCACGACCTAAGTCCGCGACCCACAGTTTTGGTCAGGGATTTTGGCCGTGACCGATCGCCAGTTTTGGTGTAGTGCTTCATGTGAGGTGGGATTGATATAGGTGAGATGCCTTGTTACACCTCTATAGAAAAATCCACCTCTAGATGTGGTGGCAACTCAGGAACACATCGAAAAACTCCCGCACCACTGAGTAGTTTAACACCATACCATCCAACTTATCTTGAGCCATTATACTGCTTAACTAGCCAAAATATTATTTGTGCTCGCGCACGGTAGAAAAATTTCAAGGATAATAAATTCCATATTCTCTACTTAAATGATGGTGAGACCCGTCTGTAAATGATACTAAGACACCGTGTTGATGGCATTCGATGTTAGCTTCAAAACATGACGGCCAATCCATACCAAGGATCACCTCAAATCCATCCATGTCCATAAGGATCAAATCATACTCCAGAATATAACTCCATCCATGATCACACATGTGCAATAGACCTTATTAAGAACTATACCGCCACCAATCGAGAGCCCTGTGAAGATATGAGGATGGAATCTATCTACCTCTAGTCCCAAAATAAATTCTAAGGAAATCGAAATGAAAGAATGCTTTGTACTCAAATCAAATAGTGCCTTAACCCATTAACTGTATAACATAATTATACCTTCCATCATCGATGGATCGTCAAAAGGTGAAGCAAACTAAGACATTCCATGAGCTCACTCTGGATTAAACCTACTACCTTGTCCCTAACTTGGATGTGAACCGTCCACTCAATGCCTCGCGGGCTGCTGATAGCTCGATGGGAACTATTAATGTTGCCTGTGTAACAGAACTCTGACCAGACACATAATTAATAGTTTGTTGACTGCCCTATTGGCTACCAAAGATCGTTGTGGATAATCTCTCTTAAAATGATTGGGGTCCAGCAAGCAAAATAAGTTCTCTCTATGGGGGATATAGGACTCTGATCACAAGTGCACTGGGTAGATGAAGAACTAACCCCCATGGTAGCCTTTAGCTTTGTAAATAAGACTCAAATCCCGCCCCGATATTTTTTAGCATTGCCTCCTTGGGACCCACTAGGCTACCTCTTCTTCTCCCTGATGGCCTTTCCATCCTAAGCATCAAGCTCCAACCGAATAGCCTTGTTCACCGTTATCCTGAAGTTTGGCAGATCAATACCTTCCAGAATTCATAGAATTCCCAGGTTGGGGCCTTTAATAAACAACCTCATCTTCTTTGTCTCATCTCTCTGAACATCATCGATATACTTACACGAGCTTTCAAACTTCACTGGGTACTCCTTCATAGAATTCTTCCCCTATATTAGCTGGAGGAACTCATCCTTATTGGCACCCTTAAATTCTTGGGGAAAGTTCCTATCGAGGAAGGCAACCCTAAAACTATTCTAGTCAATAGTCTCAGTAGTACTAGAAGAATAACACTCCACTAGCACTGTGCTAGCTCTGTGAGCTGAAACATGGCTATCTTGGCTTTGTGCGCAACTGGTACATCAAGAATATCCATTACCCTATTGACTTTATTGAGTCACTCTTCTGTAGCATTGTGGCCATCTACCCCATTAAAGATGGGTGGGTGAATCCTCCTGAACTCCTTAAGGATGGAGGCGGGAGTAGTACTCTCGACTATCCCACTGTAGTTGGCTTGTTGCTGCAACGTGAGGGAGTCGGCAAGCTGGGGCACCACTTGCTCCATGTGTCTAAGCTCGTTAGTACCCGACCCACTAGATATATCACGTCGTGGAGGCATCTACACAAGAAAGGAGAGTTCAATACACAATGGTATGAATTGAAAGCGGTAGCAGAAGCTATTTACTAAATTGTAAAGTAAAGAATTAACTAACAGAAAACATATAACGAAATAGCATTAAGAAAGCGTAACATTCCATCACACGTGAGGATCCTATTTCTTTGATACCATTTGTAATGCCTCGTCCCGAGTTTGGGTTATCGCTGGGTCAACTCGAACTGAGTTAAGGAGTTAAAGGGGAGGGGGAAACTCCAAATTTATTACATAAGAAAAAACCTTTCATTTACACCATTTATTAAAGATTAATTTATCGTTTTTAAGTTGGAAAAAGGGGTGGCTATTTTAATTAATTAGGTCAGTTACAAGGTTTCTTTATGAAAAATACAATTTAATCCACATTACTAATTAACTGAGAAATAGACCATAATCAACCATGTATTATTACAAGCCATAGACAAAGGACCGAATAAAATGTTTAAAGACCCAAATTACTAATCTTCCAAGACGTAATTTCATGGAAATTATAGAGCCACTAATGACGTTGATTACCCCATGGGGTCTTATCGGTGTCCTTCCCGATGTCCAAACTCGAAGTACCTAGGGTGGGGTAGGGGTTTTAACATAAAAAAATCAAGGATGGGTCAACTCTCAATGGGGTGGGTAATACTAAGCTATAAATTTTCTATAAAAATACTATACATATAACATGTATTTTAATCAATTCCGAAAACGTTTAACAATTTAGCTAGTATTAATGCAACTACTATGCAATGCACCCGAGCGATGAGCTCATACTCACACTTAACCGTTTCACACCACCCTTTACCGCATCTAGAGACTAATTAGTCGTATTTTATCCTTCAATGTCATTTTATTACATTTCATTAGGCTATCTTACTTATTCATTTTCAATCCCAACCATTATCATTTCCCTTCTCCGTTATCTTTTCACAGAATCTTCCAATAATCGCATACTTTAACGGCCTCCACACCGCCGGCTATGCTACCATATGCTCTGGCCAGTGATTTGAGGTCATTGACTCCGGGCTTTGGTCCCTTCTTAATTATTTTCGGTGTCATCTGAGTCTAAATTAATGTGATGCAATATTTTTTGCTAATTCCCATATTATTCCAACATTTTTACCGTTTTCATCATTTCTACGGTTTATACCACTATTTCATCTTGTCAACGTGCCATTTTATGCACTTTATTCATTTTCCACAAAATCGATCGATAAGGTTTAACAAGGAAGTCCAATCACTAAGACCTTCAATTTTATCAAAAATTACCACTTTACCCCTTTTATCATCATAACTTTGTGAAAAACACATTTAATTCATTATGGCACTAAAACCCAACATTTTTCTTTTATGATTTTATGTCAAAAATCATGTTTATCATTATGAGTTTACCACATAAAATATATTGTTTCATTCAAGATCATTTTTAACCTAATGGCTATAACTTGTTCTATTATCACATGTGACTTCAAATATTATTTTCTTCACTGTAACAATATTTTTAACACATATTTAGGTCTGTTTTTCTACATTTAATTATTTCTTCATAAACTCGTTTCATCATAATTTATGCACTCTAAAATTCCATTTTCTATCTTATTACATTATTCTACACATGATAATTAGGATTTAAAGTTTTGAAATTCCTCAAAAATGCACTAAACAAGATATAAATCATGGGTTTATATTTTTCACACTTTCTTCCATATTTCAAGTAAAAATGCCATTTTATTCATAAACGACCCATTTAGGGTTTGCCTTCTTTAAAAACCCATTTTTTACAAGACTTGCATATTTGAGAAAATATTAATTTTTTTGGCATTATACAATTTGTAGCATGCATCATACACATTTCTTTCATAGCTAAGGAGGAGGAAAACCCTACATCAAAGTTTGAAGAGGAGACAACTAAGAAGTTGAAGATGGCTCCAAAAAGCTCTTCAAAATGCTCCAAAACATCTCCTACTAGCTTTTCTCTACTCACTGCTTCCTTGTATAATGGCATATTACTGTGGTTCTAAGGTGGAACTATGGTGGAAAATGGTTGGGGAAGAAGATGGACTCTTGAAATTTAGAGAGAGAGATAGAGAGATGAAATATGCTGAAGAAAAATGGTGGAGAAGACCCACCCGTACTATCTCTTCTTATAACCCAAAAATAAGCCACAAAACCAATCAAAAACTCGAGCCTACCATACCAATCACATTTTTGATGATTTGGGCTCCCCAGAAGTCGACATGTCATCAAATCAAGGGACGTGACAACACACAAGGGCAACTCGAAACAAATAATATCATATCAGTTTGTTTGATTGAGATCGCACCTCGTTTGAAAGACATACTAACGAGGGTAAAAACATAAGGCATAGGGGCGTTCGTTCGATCTTAATTAGAAGCCTATTTCAAACGAGATAAAATTCTTGTTTGAACCAAAGGGACTTCATTCGAATGATATTGGGATCTCGTTTGAACAGCTCTCATTCTCATTTGAACCTTAGATTTTCTCCAAAATTCCAAATTCTCCCAATTAATTTCCAAAAAATTCCACAAGGGCCATAATAATATAAAATAACCAAAAACCCTCCTTATATAAATATGTTTCAAATCCCAAGTTTTCTATAAAATTACACTTTTACAAGGAAAGAGATAAAATCGAGGGAACGGGTATTACAGACTTCGTTTGGCTATATGTCCAAAGGGTACATCGTGTCTGGTATTATTGTATTAGTAAATAGTAATTATATATGTATGGAGTTTATAATTGGAATTAAATGATTGCGTTGTCAAAAGGTGACGAGTGACCTAGTATGATATTGGGATTAGATCATGAGTTTTTAAGTTACATTGGTGATCTATGGCAATGATTGAAGTGGTCAAGGTATGTGCCCCAGTGGGAAGCCATAAGTTTGGATTGTTTTTTATATATTAGGAATTACAGATGAACAAAGAAATTTCAAGGATGAAATTTCTTGAGGGAAGAATGTAATACCCTTGATTTTAATAAATAATGTGATTGTTTAATATTTAGGTCGCATGAGTGTTGAAAAGAACAATTTAATTTTTAAGTGAACGTTCTACGTAAAAGTTTGCATAATGTTTTTTTATATATAGTATAGATGGGTTGAATATTACTAATACAAAATTGCATGTCGTGTTCGGACTTTTCTTGGTTCATGCATAACGTGCAGACATAAAAAGGATAATTAATGGTAAAAAAAATAATAAATGACCTTAAATGACAAAATAAAAGGGTGTAAACCACTCATATTGTGTTAATAACATATTCTAAGTGTCACGGACATGTTTTTTAGTTTATTTTTATATATGGGTTACAAGCCTCATTTTTAGTAAAATTTTATTTTCGATAAATAAAATATTTGGTGCTTGCGAAAAATAGTTATTTTTACATTCAGGGTAAAAATATCTTTTTTAATAGGTTAGTTTGTATTGTAAATAACCTTTTTTTACTAGGGCCAAATAAACCATGTGAATTTATGGCCATGTAAATTAAAGTAGTAAAAACTATTACCAGTAAGCAATATGGGTTAAGGAATTAAGGTTCTTGTGATGTCTATCCGTATATAACTAAAAAATAAAGAAAGATAGGAGTTTTAGTAAGGGCTATAGGTGTGGTGGGACTAGGGATGGAATCTTAACCCTACCCACTGGGTTTTCACCTCGCCCCGCCTCTAATGGGGCAGGTTAAGAAACCATTTAAAGTAAACTTGACGGGTTTAGGTTTAGCATACATCAGCATAACACACCCCACCCCACTCCGCCCCACCCCATTTATTTCTTATATTTACTTAAAAACCCTTATTTGATATATTATTTACACCAAAAACTTATATATATATATATATATATATATATATATATATATATATATATATATATATATATATATAAGTGATGTATGTCGTATGCGGGTTTAAAATGCAGATTTTAACCCGCTCCGAGCGGGATTTTGACCCATGTAATGTAAAAGGGGTAGGGCAGGGTAGGGCAGGGCGGTGACTAGTTTAGGGGGATTACACTTAATCCGGTTCAGGACGGGTTAAAATAAACCTGTCATGGGTTACGGGGCTAGGCAGGTTAATTTTTTTCCGCAGGGCAGGTTCGGGTTTTGGCAAACCTACCCCAAACCCGACCCATTTCCATACCTAGGTAGGACATGGGGTTAAAGATAATTAGATGTAGGTAATGTATATGGGTGGGGAAGCCGCATAAAACGAGAAAGAAAGGATAATTGGGAAAGTGAATTTTACCACCTCTGAGAAATTTGGAGGTTTTATGAAATGAATTTATGAGAGGGCATGAGGACATAAGATGGGACTGGTCAAAGTATGGGTGGATGATGCGCTTTAGTATCATAATTGTGGAGGCAATTATTATGCAACACAAATAAATACGAGAGAAGCAATCATCAAGAAAAGAATAAGGAATATAAGATGCCAATCACACAACAAAGGATGTACGTGGTTCAACAAAGATGTGCCTACGTCCACGGTGGTGCAGTCGATATTATTTCTATATACTCCGGAGAGTGATTACAGAGAATATAACTTGTCCTTTTGCCTCGGACCTAGGGTTTAATATATACATGTACATGCAGGTAAGTGGGGGTGATGGGTTTCTCCACGTTTTCCATCTCCCGTGTAACTTCCGATTGTGGGAACGTGGGGGAGACCGGATCAATAAGAGATGAGGGGGCCCGGACTTTGGGCCGTCAGGACTGGGCTACTCGTCCCGGCCCATGGTTCTAAATTTTGGGTACCCACAATTGCCCCTAAATTTGTTGGGCCATGTTTATGGGTTCAATGGATTTAAATGATCAGCCATTATGGCTGATTTGCGATTCTTCGAAAACTATGAAGTTGATTTGGCGGCACCCGCTTCGCTTATTGTGCGCTATGATTAGAATTGAAGGCTTATTGGGATAGCCACTTTTTCTTCCGTCGCTTCAGCCCTTCCAGTACTCTTCTTTCTTCTGAGGAATCTAGCGCCTCGTACCTTCTTCTCTCAATCCCCATTCCCATTGCTTCTTAGTCGTCTTGAGCTCGTGCTTCTTCATCACTTGAACCGATCTTCTGTTTTGTAAGTTTCTCGTACCCTTTCTTTGCACTTTCTCTTTGGTTTGTAGCTTTTCTTGAGTTTTTCAATGGCAAATATTGGAAATAGGTCAATCTCCGAATTTAGGAAATTCTACAACATCCCTGAGTGGGTAGATATTGAGTGTCGTGCCTCCCCTCCTAGGAACGTTAGGGATATAGAGGATGCCCACTGGATCCATGTTTTGCTGCTTTCTCAGGGGGGACTTACTTTCCCTCCCAATGATTTGTTTCTGCATTTCTTTGGCTATTTCAATATTGTTCCTACACAATTCTCGCCCAATGTGTGGAAAATAGTGAATGGCGTCCATAGAATAAATCAGTTGTATGGTGTAATACCCCGTACTTTTGGTGATATTTATTTATGGGATTAATTGAATTAAATGCGTATTAATTGGAAATTAATCCAGATAAAAATACTAGCGAGATGCGAGTTGGTATTTGATATTAATGAGTATATATGGTTATATATGAATATTGAACTATGAAACTTGTAGTGAGATTGAAATACGGCAATTTGGGAATTTTGTTGAGACGCGTGTGACAGTCGCGTCAGGTATATATTTATTTTAATTAATAAGTGAATTTTATTTCTATAAACTGTATGGTCATTTTGAGTGCGCCAACGCGTCTGGAAGGGTCGAAATAGTCAGAAAACACTAGCCGGGGGTTTAGTTTGGGTCCCGGGGCATTTTTAGGCCATGTCGGCAACGTATAAGGGTAGTTTGGTAATTTTGAATTTTTGGGAATTAAAATCTACGAAAATGGGGAATTAAAAAGCTGACTTGGTAATTACCCACTAAACCCACTAACCACATCTTAGGACTTAATGGGCTACGGGGGTTATTAGAAATTGTTCCAAAATTTCCTAAGGCAAAAACCCTAGCCACCATTCACTTTGGAGAAGAAAGCTTGTAGAGAGAGAGAGGAGTGGAGAATTCTGCAAAGAGAGAGAGAGTACTCCATCAAATCGACATCAAAATCAGAGATTCAAATAAGGCAAGTGGTTTAATTTTGTTATTTTGCAAAGAATGTTTCTTCCATGTGTAGGAATTGATAAAATCTTATGATTCTTGGGAGTTAATGAAAAACCCATTTTCATTGGAAGTAAAAATTACATTTTTGATGAGGAATCGCATGTAGATTTGTATTTAGATGATTATTCGGATGATATTATAATTTGGATGAAACAAAAACGGATTTTAATTAGGCTCTTGGATGATTTATAAATTCTAGGGTTCATGTTCTTAAAATTGGGGGAAATATGAAGAGATTTGATAATTGAATGAGGTTAGAATGAATTAACCCCCCAAATCACGTTAGTATATGACCTAAATATGTGTAGGGATGATTGGTGGCTTTTAACAATCGTTGGATTAATGTTTGGATGAGATTTGAGGTGTAGAGAAGTTGGAAAAATGAAAATAGGAAATCTGGGCTCGAAACTGGCCACTCGTTAGAAGACCTGCCCAGGTCGTTCGAACGAGCTTCTAACGAGTTGACCTTTGACTTCTAATGAGGGTGAAGTTTGTTCGATGATTTCGTTCGAACGAGACCTCGTTAGAAAGCCCACTTCGTTCGAACGAACTCTCGTTCGAACAGCCTCGTTCGATCGAGACTTCTAACGAGTTGACAGTTTAGGCTTTTTAGCCTGTTTTGATCCCGAGTGTCCTATAACCTTGTTTATATGTAGAGATAACACTTCCTTGTGGATAAATGGATATATTTGAGATATTTGGGATATACCGAGGAGCAAAAATTAGAAGTGTAGTTGAACCTAAGGGAAATTATGGAATATGACGTGAGTGTCTATTACGGTGCGAGAACTATTGACGGCCTAATTTATTATATTAACCGGGAACATATAAATTGTGTAGTATTATATGTCGGTACGAGAATGAGAAGGGTACCACAAACATATTATGGTGATTACTAAGATGAGTGCATACTTAGTATATGTATTGATTTTATGTGTATGACATACCTACCATACTTGCTATCACGGGAGGTTTACGTTCGCTTAGGGCCTTCTAATCCTTGTGTTGCCCGGATTTAGATTGGTTACCTCGATGAAAATAGGTCAGAGAAGGACTTATTGGGATATTAATAAGTCTGATGATCGTGGGAGGGTAGGTATGTACGTGACCCATGTGATGTGACTGTGTTCGCTTTCATTATTTGTGATGTTGTTATTTGAGAACGATTCCTGAGAGATTCAAAATACGTGATCCTTATATACGTGACGTACCGGGATGGTTAGTAGAGTATGTGTGCACCGCAGCTTAGTCTCGGGGTGCTTGTTTTGTATATTTATGACGTGAATAATATACTCTTAATTAATGGGAACTTTCATGTGGTATTGTGTGTATAAATATGGAAATGTTTCAAGAAAACATAACGGGTTAACCGATAGTGAATTGTATTACAAATTGAGAATCTGAGTTTAAGTAAAGCTCTCTATTTAAATTGATAACGCTAGAATGTAATATGGAGATCGAGTAGTAAGGGGTAGAACTTATTACGGTTTGGTTAGATATGGATGTCATTTAGATGGGTACGGTACGTTAGGAGTGAACATGTAGTCGAGAGGTGAGAATTTCATGTGAGTGCACGTCCTAACATGTATTTTGCATTTAATGTTTTAATGTTATTAAAACACTTGCTGTTTTTAAAATGATTTCCACTTTCGGGCTCTGACCCATTTGCTTTCAAATCTATTTTTGTAAAAACCATTTTAGATGCCCAGCCCCAAGGACACCATGCCTAGGATCCTCATTCAGGTGACGAGCTGTAGCTGTTTGTGGAAGTTACAGGACTTTGCTTGTAGACGCTTCTTCTATATTGACTCTCTTTTCAGCATTTATCAGTTGTAGGGCATGTCGCCCATTTCTTTAGAGACTTTTCATTTATTTCAGTTATTCAGACTTCGAGCATGTAATTAATTCAGGATTCAGACTTGTCTTATTATTTTCAGTTGTGGGATTGTTGTGAGGAGTTTTCCTCCTAACTTCTTATTATTATTTGTCGGTTATTTCATTACTTCGTTATGGTGAATGGATTATGTTGTTCTTCCATTATTCTGTTATTGCATGTTAATCAGACTTAACTTAAAATTTGGCAACTTACTTTTTAAATACTAGGTGGTTAGTAATTATCAAAATGTTTTCGACAGTGATGCTATTAACTGAACCAACTTGGCATTTTGTATTGATTTAATAAAGGCGTAGCTACCCGGTATTTAATTAGTCAGGGTGTCACAGGTGGTATCAGAGCATCAGGTTCTAGTGTCCTTTAGGATCTGTACAGCTTATTATGTTTTCCCCTGAGCTTTCTTTGATGTAGAGCCCTATATTTTAGGACTGTTGTATTCTCTTGTATATGCTACGTTCTTCAGCTATTTTGAGTTTATAACTGCGAACTTATAGACTTTATTCTTGTTTCAGAATGCCTCCACGACATACACATCGGGTTCCCAGGGATGCTACGCCAGAACCACAGCCCGCACCAGTTCAGGGCACGATGAATGCCGCCGAGGTTGCAACCATTGTGGCCCAGGCAGTAAATGCCGCACTTGCTGTAGTTCAGCAGGCACCACCTCAGGCGCCGATAGCCGTGCCAGTTCAGGCACATGCATTCCCGTCTGCTTGGGAACGTGTACGTGATGCTTTTCAGAAAGCACACCCTCCGGAGTTCGCAGGTAGCTCCGATGTGGTAGTTTCTAGTCAGTGGAGGTAGGATATTCAGCGGCACTTGAGGATGTATGAGTGCACTGAGGTTCAGAAGCAGATACTAGCTACTTTTAAGCTAGTGGGGTCTGCACTGCAGTGGTGGGAGTCTATTACCACCATGGAGGAGAGAGATACTCTCACTATCCAGGAGTTTTGGGTGCGGTTCGACCGCAAGTACTTTCCGTCAGCTGTTCACACGGAGATGAGGAGGAAGTTGATGAGCCTCAAGCAGGAGGGTAAAACTGTGGCCGAGTATGAGGCCGAATTCACTGATCTTCTAAACATTGTTTCGGATGAGATACCGACAGAGGAGAAGAAGATACATAAATTTACGGACGGGTTGACATGGAGGATTCGTCAGCACTTGTTAGGGAACCTATCGTTAGCCACTTATTCTGATGTGGTTAACGCTGCACTGTTACACTTCCAGGACCATCGCTTTCACATGACTGAAGGCAAGAGGTCAGGAGAGTCCAGCCATCAGCGCAGGACTGGGGGAAATGGTGCCAGTGGGGCACATTCTGTTCAGGGACAGAGGCAGGGTGATCAGGGTTCCCAGCAGGGGGATCACAAGAGGTTCAGGTCGGGAAATTTCAGGCATGAACAGGGAGGTTTCCGACAGGGCCATCAGGGTCCGAACGGCCATCAGAACCAGCAGGGTCAGAATGGTCAACAGCAGTTTCAGCAGGGCCAGTGGAGGAACGATAACGACCACCAGGGCCGGGGGCAGCAAGGGCAGAGGGGGGAACTTCCCGGGGAAGTGTTTCGTTTATGGCAAAACTGGCCATAAACGCCAGGACTATCCTGATAGGGGCAGGTCCCCGCAACAGCAGCAGGGTGCTCGACATGAGCCACAGAGGCCACTTTTTTCACCTGCTCTTCCAGCTCCAGCCCAGGTGCCAACTCTTCCAGCCATTCCAGCAGTTCCTGTGCAGCAGGGGCAGTTACAGTATGGACGTGTCTATAACGTCCACCAGGCAGCAGCTCCACAGGCACCACCCGCGATTGAGGGTATGTTTCCTATCCATGGTACTATGGGTCGGGTTTTGTTTGATACGGGGGCAACGCATTGTTTTATAGCTACACATTTTGCGAAAGCCTTAGGGTTGTTAGCCACAGCAGAGAGCACAGTGACGTGTGTAGACTCACCATTGGGGAGTGGGTCACTTATTTTCTTTATATGCCGGGGAGTGGGGGTAGAGATTGGTAGTTTGGTATTACCTGCAGACATGTTGGTATTAGATATGCATGTGCACGATGTGATTATCGGTATGGATTGGATCGCGGATTATAGAGCCATGATTGATTGCTTCGGTGGGAGCATTGTTTTTGCCATTCCGGGGCAAGAGATGTTTGTAGTGGCGATGCCTCGCCCAGAGGGAGGCTCGACCGCTCATTTGTATTACCTAGAGGAGGATACCTCTAAGGAGGTTGTGGTTCCTTTAGATTCGATCCCGGTTGTCAGGGAGTATTCCGATGTGTTTCAGGAGATACCAGGCCTACCTCCCAGTCGAGAGATAGACTTTGTCATAGACTTATTGCCGGATACGAGACCTATAGCACGCGCACCGTACCGTATGGCTCCGGCAGAGATGCGAGAGCTACGAGATCAGATTGAGCAGTTGTTGGGTCAGGGGTTTATACGGAGGAGTACTTCGCCGTGGGGTGCCCCTGTGTTATTCGTGAAGAAGAGAGATGGTTCACTGAGATTGTGTGTGGACTACCGAGAGTTGAATAAGGTCACGATACGGAATAAGTATTCGTTGCCTCGAATCGATGACTTATTAGACCAGTTGAGAGGAGCTTCTTTCTTCTCAAAGATTGATTTGCGATCGGGATACCATCAGTTGCGTATCAGGGAAGAGGATATCTCGAAGACTGCGTTCTTGACGAGATATGGTTCTTACGAGTTTCGGGTTATGTCTTTTGGTTTGACCAATGCTCCAGCCGTGTTTATGGACTTGATGAATAGGGTGTTCAGAGATTTCCTAGATCAGTTTGTCATTGTTTTTATTGATGATATCCTGGTTTACTCCCAGACAGAGGAGGAGCACGCCGAGCATTTGAAGCAAGTTTTGCAAACGCTACGTCAGAACGAGCTGTATGCAAAATATGAGAAGTGCGGGTTTTGGCTGAAGGAGGTCCAGTTTTTGGGACATATTATTTCCGACCGGGGGATATCTGTTGATCCGAGGAAGGTATCCGCGGTGAGGGAGTGGGGACAGCCCACGACACCGACAGAGATTCGTAGTTTCTTGGGCCTAGCAGGATACTATAGGAGGTTCATTCGGGGATTTTCGAAGATAGCGGGTCCTTTGACACATCTGACTCGTAAGGGTGTGCCATTCATCTGGAGTGATGCCTGTCAGTTGGCATTCAATGAGTTGAAGGATAAGTTGACCTCAGCACCTGTGTTAGCATTGCCGAGACTGGGAGTTGAGTATCTAGTCTACACCAATGCGTCCTTACAAGGACTTGGAGGTGTATTACAGCAGGAAAGTCAGGCCATTGCTTATGCATCCCGTAAGCTAAAGCCTCACGAGAAGAATTACCCCACTCATGACTTGGAGTTGGCGGCAGTTGTATTTGCCCTTCGTATTTGGAGACATTACCTTTTGGGGGAAAGGTTTCGATTGTTCACGGACCACAAGTCCCTACAGTACCTATTCACGCAAAAGGAGTTGAATATCCGGCAGCAAAGGTGGCTTGAGTTTGTGAAAGATTATCAGTTTGATATCAAATACCACCCGGGGAAGGCTAACGTGGTAGCAGACGCGTTGAGCCGCAGACCTATTGATGAGGTGGCAGGGGTGTGGAAGGCCAAGTGGAAAGAATTGGGACACCAGGATGCAGTGGCCCGATCATTCATGTCGATAATGACTGTTACGTCGCAGATTGTCACGAAAGTGTTACAGGCACAAGCAGATGACTCGTTCTGTCAGGAGTTGATAGTTCTATTACTCGCAGAGGGAGCCGAATCCTATACCGTTAGCTCAGACGGGGGATTACGCTTCAATGGGAGAATAGTAGTTCCAGAAGGGGAGGAATTGCGACACGAGGTGATGGCAGAGTCGCACGGCTCACGATTCGCGGTACATCCCGGTGGGGACAAAATGTACCAAGACATGAGAAGACAGTATTGGTGGAGCGGGATGAAGAGAGATATTGCCGTGTTTGTTTCTAAATGCGCCACTTGTCAGCTTGTAAAAGTGAATCATCAGAGACCGGCAGGACTTCTACAGTCATTGGAGATTCCGATGTGGATGTGAGAGAGCATATCCATGGATTTTATCACGGGGTTACCTACGTCACAGAGAGGTCATGACTCCGTATGGGTGATTGTGGACAGGTTGACCAAAGTCGCTCATTTTCTACCCGTAAGGGCAGACTACATTACGGGACAGTATGCCCAGCTCTTTATTGCAGAAATAGTGAGACTTCACGGTGTGCCCCTAAATATCGTGTCTGACCGAGACAAGATATTTGTTTCACGGTTTTGGGAAAGTTTTCAGGAGGCCATGGGCACGGAGTTGCGGTTGAGTACGGCGTATCACCCGCAGACCGATGGGCAAACCGAGCGTACGAACCAGATGTTGGAGGACATGCTACGTATGAGCATCATTGATTTTGGGGGTGGATGGGAGCAGTATCTTCCACTGGTGGAGTTTGCTTACAATAACTCCTACCAGTTCACCATTGGCATGGCTCCATTTGAGGCGTTGTACGGTAGACCTTGTCGTTCCCCAGCATGTTGGTTGGAGGTGGGGGACAACAAACTACTTGGGCCGGAAGTAATTCAAGATACTTCGGCAAGGATAGAATTGATTCGGAGTCGCATTCGGGTAGCTCAGGATCGACAGAAGAGCTATGCTGATGCGAAGAGGTTCTTCAGAGAGTTCCAAGTGGGGGACCAGGTTTCGTTCAGAGTATCTCCTATGAAGGGGATTATGCATTTCGGGAAGAAAGGGAAGTTGGCACCGAGGTATGTGGGACCATTTCCTATTATTGAGCGGATTGGACCGATTGCGTATAGGCTTGGATTACCGGAGCATTTGCATCGGATTCACGATGTATTTCATATTTCCTCGCTAAGGAAATATCTTAGAGACGATTTGGCTCATTCACATATTTCTTTGGAGGACATCGATCTCCAGCCTGATAGTTCCTACGAGGAGGGGCCGATTGCTATTTTGGACCGAAGTGAGCGGAAACTGCGATCAAAGATAGTTCCGTTAGTGCGTGTTCAGTGGCGACATCATAATGTCGAGGAGTCCACATGGGAGCGCGAGGATGAGATGCAAGAACGTTATCCAGAGTTGTTCTTACCAGGTACTTTCTAGTTCCGAATTTCGGGACAAAATTCTGTTATTAGGGGGGAAGTATGTAATACCCCGTACTTTTGGTGATATTTATTTATGGGATTAATTGAATTAAATGCGTATTAATTGGAAATTAATCCGGATAAAAATACTAGCGAGATGCGAGTTGGTATTTGATATTAATGAGTATATATGGCTATATATGAATATTGAACTATGAAACTTGTCATGAGATTGAAATACGGCAATTTGGGAATTTTGTTGAGACGCGTGTGACAGTCGCGTCAGGTATATATTTATTTTAATTAATAAGTGAATTTTATTTCTATAAACCGTATGGTCATTTTGAGTGTGCCAGCGCGTCCGAAAGGGTCGAAATAGTCAGAAAACACTAGCCGGGGGTTTAGTTTGGGTCCCGGGGCATTTTTAGGCCATGCCGGCAACGTATAAGGGTAGTTTGGTAATTTTGAATTTTTGGGAATTAAAACCTACGAAAATGGGGAATTAAAAAGCTGACTTGGTAATTACCCAATAAACCCACTAACCACATTTTAGGACTTAATGGGCTACGGGGGTTATTAGAAATTGTTCCAAAATTTCCTAAGGCAAAAACCCTAGCCACCATTCACTTTGGAGAAGAAAGCTTGTAGAGAGAGAGAGGAGTGGAGAATTCTGCAGAGAGAGAGAGAGTACTCCATCAAATCGACATCAAAATCAGAGATTCAAATAAGGCAAGTGGTTTAATTTCGTTATTTTGCAAAGAATGTTTCTTCCATGTGTAGGAATTGATAAAATCTTATGATTCTTGGGAGTTAATGAAAAACCCATTTTAATTGGAAGTAAAAATTACATTTTTGATGAGGAATCGCATGTAGATTTGTATTTAGATGATTATTCGGATGATATTATAATTTGGATGAAACAAAAACGGATTTTAATTAGGCTCTTGGATGATTTATAAATTCTAGGGTTCATGTTCTTAAAATTGGGGGAAATATGAAGAGATTTGATAATTGAATGAGGTTAGAATGAATTAACCCCACAAATCACGTTAGTATATGACCTAAATATGTGTAGGGATGATTGGTGGCTTTGAACAATCGTTGGATTAATGTTTGGATGAGATTTGAGGTGTAGAGAAGTTGGAAAAACGAAAATAGGAAATCTGGGCTCGAAACTGGCCACTCGTTAGAAGACCTGCCCAGGTCGTTCGAACGAGCTCGTTCGAACGAGCTTCTAACGAGTTGACCTTTGAATTCTAATGAGGGTGAAGTTCGTTCGATGATTCCGTTCGAACGAGACCTCGTTAGAAATCCCACTTCGTTCGAACGAACTCTCGTTCGAACAGCCTCGTTCGAACGAGACTTCTAACGAGTTGACAGTTTAGGCTTTTTAGCCTGTTTTGATCCCGAGTGTCCTATAACCTTGTTTATATGTAGAGATAACACTTCCTTGTGGATAAATGGATATATTTGAGATATTTGGGATATACTGAGGAGCAAAACCTAGAAGTGTAGTTGAACCTAAGGGAAATTATGGAATAGGACGTGAGTGTCTATTACGGTGCGAGAACTATTGACGGCCTAATTTATTATATTAACCGGGAACATATAAATTGTGTAGTATTATATGTCGGTACGAGAATGAGAAGGGTACCACCAACATATTATGGTGATTACTAAGATGAGTGCATACTTAGTATATGTATTGATTTTATGTGTATGACATACCTACCATACTTGCTATCACGGGAGGTTTACGTTCGCTTAGGGCCTTTTAATCCTTGTGTTGCCCGGATTTAGATTGGTTACCTCGATGAACATAGGTCAGAGAAGGACTTATTGGGATATTAATAAGTCTGCTGATCGTGGGAGCGTAGGTATGTACGTGACCCATGTGATGTGACTGTGTTCGCCTCCATTATTTGTGATGTTGTTATCTGAGAACGATTCTTGAGAGATTCGGAATACGTGATCCTTATGTACGTGATGTACCAGGATGGATAGCAGAGTATGTGTGCACCGCAGCTTAGTCTCGGGGTGCTTGTATTGTCTATTTATGACGTGAATAATATACTCTTAATTAATGGAAACTTTCATGTGGTATTGTGTGTATAAATATGGAAACGTTTCGAGAAAACATAACGGGTTAACCGATAGTGAATTGTATTACAAATTGAGAATCTGAGTTTAAGTAAAGCTCTCTATTTAAATTGATAACGCTATAATGTAATATGGAGATTGAGTAGTAAGGGGTAGAACTTATTACGGTTTGGTTAGATATGGATGTCATTTAGATGGGTACGGTACATTAGGAGTGCACATGTAGTCGAGAGGTGAGAATTTCATGTGAGTGCACGTACTAACATCTATTTTGCATTTAATGTTTTAATGTTATTAAAATACTTGCTGTTTTTAAAATGATTTCCACTTTCGGGCTCTAACCCATTTGCTTTCAAATCTATTTTTGTAAAAACCATTTTAGGTGCCCAGCCACAAGGACACCATGCCTAGGATCCTCATTTAGGTGACGAGCTGTAGCTGTTTGTGGAAGTTACAGGACTTTGCTTGTATACGCTTCTTCTATATTGAGTCTCTATTCAGCATTTATCAGTTGTAGGGCATGTCGCCCATTTCTTTAGAGACTTTTCATTTATTTCAGTTATTCAGACTTCGGGCATGTAATTAATTCAGGATTCAGACTTGTCTTATTATTTTCAGTTGTGGGATTGTTGTGAGGAGTTTTCCTCCGGACTTCTTATTATTATTTGTCGGTTATTTCATTACTTCGTTATGGTGAATGGATTATGTTGTTCTTCCATTATTCTGTTATTGCATGTTAAACAGACTTAACTTAAAATTTGGCAACTTACTTTTTAAATACTAGGTGGTTAGTAATTATCAAAATGTTTTCGACAGTGATGCTATTAACTGAACCAACTTGGCATTTTGTATTGATTTAATAAAGGAGTAGCTACCCGGTATTTAATTAGTCAGGGTGTCATATATGGTACTAACTTAGGACTTGTCGAGATCTGTTTCTGCTATTCCTTTTCTCGAACTAGTTCAGGTGTCTTATACCTCAAAGCTAGGAGCCCTGATAGGGTATTGGTAGTAAACCTACTTGATTCCCATAAGGACTACTGGCAAGAGAGTTTCCTCATTAGGAATTGGCAGTTCCCTCCCCAGTTTGAAGGGTCGAGGTCTGAGAGGTTCTCTGTTCCTTTTTACGAGGAGGAATATATAGGTAGACATTGTACTGTTGTTTCAACTTTTGCTGATTTGTGACTTTTCTAACCCCTCTTTGATTTTTCTTCCACAGCGAGGTCAAAGAATTTGGAGCCTGCTCTCAGCGAGGTTCGTATCTCGGAGTTGGTGAAAGCTTGAAATATCAGGGAGCCTCTGGGTGACGGCGAGCATCCCAGTTCTGCTGCCTTTTTGCTCGAGTATAAGAGCGTAGGCTCCAGCTTCATAGCACGGCCTGTGGATAGTGTACCAGAGTTTGATTCTTTCGAAGAGACTACTGCTGAGCCTATCCAGTTGGACAAAGAGGAGAGCAGCTCTGAGAGTGAGCCTGCAGGAGCTACGAGTAATTTAGGTGAAGGGAGCTCTGAAAGTAGCAGTTCTTCTGACTGTGAGGAGGATTCTGAAGCTCGAGGATCGTCGAGCACTTCCAGCAGTTCAGGTGAAGAGATGCCTCCAAGGAAAAACTTGATTAGAGATGATGATGATGAGGACCACGTGCTTCTTGCACAGAGGTCAAAGAAACAAAAGTCTACTTCTGGGGTCGTGGCTACTGGTTCTCGGTCTTTTACTCAGGAGCAAGAGAGGAAGAGGAGAGAGGAAGAGCAGGTGAGAGAGAGGGAGAGAAAAAAGGAGGAGGAAAGAAAGAAGGTGGAGGAAAAGAAGAAGATGGAAGAGAGGAAGAGAATGGAGAAGGAGAAAGAGTAAGAAAGGAGAAAGATGGAGTCAAGGACGAAGGCTGGACAAGCCTTGGTCCCGGTGTCTACTTTGCCCAAGGGGGCCTTAGTTGCCATTTCTCCTCACCTGGCACCTGCGCTGCTCGAGAGGGCAGTTCTCCCTGCAGATCGCCAGAGGGCGTTGGGGTTTGATCAATTGGCCCTACAAGCTAGTCAGAGGCTAGCCTTGGTAAGATCCTCTCCATTTTTCAATTCTTTAACAAATTTTAGTTGTTTCTCCTTCTTGATCTCTTCTTTATTTTTGGCAGTTTTTGACTGACTTCGCCGTGCTCTATCACTCTCGTGACGAGCTGGTGAGAAGGAATGGCGAGCTGGAGTAGCAGAATTCTGCTCTGGAAGTCAGGGATTCTCAGCTGGAGGCTGATTTAAAGACTGCTGACGCCGCCCGAGCTTCCTCTGATCTGGCCCTCATCAATTCTAATCGAGAGAGGGATGCGGCGGTTAAGGAGCTGAGCGAGCTGAGGTAAGCCTATGACATAGTCTGATCGAGCAAGATGGGTGTCATGGAGGATAAAAAGGTTCTGACCGAGCAGTTAAAGGAGAGAGAGTCCCAGGTAGCCACCATCAAGGAGGATTCATATAACTCCGGGTGGACTGCTTCTTACGAAGACGCCAAGGTTCAGATAGGCTACATCAGCCATTTGAACTTCAAGAAGGGCTGGAACAAGACCCTCGTAGATGCTGGGGTTGATGCTGAATCTCCTCTATTCGACGAGCATGACCCGGGTCCGAGACCAACTGTGGACGAAGAAGCCCCTGCCCCAGCCATCGAGGGTGTTGATCTTGCCTCTCAGACAAGTCCTGCCGGTGCTTGTCCTGCCCAGGCGACCGAGAGCATCCCTATAGAGGGGGATGCCTCTGCTGCTGCTGACAAGGGGAAGCAGCCATCCACCACTGGGCAGCCTGAGGTTGCTAGTTGATCTACTTTTAGGACTATTCTTGTATTTTTGCTTGTAATTTTTTCAATTTCTGCTCGATGTACTTGACTTTTATCAATGAAATGAAAAGGCTTATTTTTATAGTGCATTGATTGATTTTTCTTTCCATTTCCCTTTTATGTCTTGTAGTTGACTGATGTAGAAGAGTATATTCCTGCCACATCTCAGTTGGGCAGGACTCTTGGTCCCAATGCCAGTCCTCAGGTTCGTCAGGCCTTTGTTAGGCTTTGCAAATCTCTTAGGTCAAGGAATCAAAAGTATAAGGAGTAGTCTGAGCTCGTGGTCAAGCTGAAGGACAGGCTCCAGGAGATGGAGGACATTGGTGCTTCAGTGCAAGAAGAAGTCAATGTGCTGAGAACCAGACTCCTAGAGGCCACCGAGGTCAACCAAGTTGGGGAGTTCCTGCAGCAGGAGAATGAAAACCTGAGGAGGGAGGTCTTATAACTTTGAGAGCATGTGTCGAGCACTGTTTTAGCGGTTCTTCAAGGCTCCTCATCGTCGCGAGCTGGATATACTCCTCCTATGCCGCGAGGTTCCACTCGTCCTCCCCTCCCGCGAGCTGGTAGGAGCACCAGGGGCAGGAACAGGGAAGCAGAAGAACAACGTGATAAGGAGATTCAAGAGCTCCGCGATGATGTCCAGCGAGCATATGTAATTGCTGCTGGGCTTCAAAGGGACGTTACCCGATTGCGACACTTATTCAAGAAAGTTCCTCGGTAAGCGCGGGCTGACGGTTATGATCAAGGATGGCTAGATGCTCCAATAAGACTATCTGAGTTCGAGGAACTTTCTTTCATCAGAGGGTGGTTAAGTTCCTTGAAAGAGCTTCAGGTCTCGAGGAACTCGGTGTTATGGTATCGTCATGAGATGTCCTCCTCCACTATGATGCCCAACCCATTCAAGAGGGATGATCGATGGATCCCCATTGATGCTATTCCTCGGCAACTATTGGAGTTGGACGCAAATGAGGTTGTGGAAGAGCTAGTCCCCGCTCCTGATGACGGACGAAGAACTAGAGTGGCAGATTATCTTATTCATAGGCTTCCACCTCCTTGAGATTTTGCACGTTGTTATTCTTTTGTTTTTTATGATAATGTAAATGCTTTGGGCGAGCTTTGCCGACTAAACATGTATTATCATTGTTGTAAATATAAGAGATTAATGAAAAGTTCGTGTTTTGGGCAATTTTATCGACTAAACGTGTTCATCCAATATTTTTATATTCTTTCTTCTTTATAATCCTTTTTGTTTTGTCATGCTAGTGTCCCCCCAGTCCAGTATAATATCAAAATACCATTATGCCCCATTTTACCTTTTAGGTTGTGTCGTCACACTCCCTTAGGCCTAAGTAGGGCAATTGGCGAGGACACACCTGATATTGGATGTCTTCATCCGGTTAGGATTTTGCTCAACCAAAGTAGGTTTGATGGCCAGTATAAAATCTGGTCGCATCGCCTAAGAATCCTCTGTAGGTCTTTATATATTGCCAGGGGAAATGCTAAGAGGTCTCTCGTGTTTTATGACGATGACCTGAGGAGGGGTATTCCCCTGCTATATCGACCATCGTGCCTGTGATTTGGAAAAGATGTGTGATAAAATGTAACTGTTACTGATTTCATTAGTAATAAGGGAAATGAACTGTCCTTTCACATAACAAATACAAGAAAAAGATTCAATAATAGAATTCCTTAATAATTTAAAAATAGAATTTCTTGAGATTAGCTGCGTTCCATGCTCGTGGTATCTCTCTGCCCTCCATCGTTTCCAAATGATAGGCACCTTGCAGGTCATATTTAGTTACTTTAAAGGGTCCTTCCCAGTTTGGGCCTAGCTTGCCGTCTTATGACTTCACCGTGTTACCTAGGACTTTTCTTAGGACATAGTCCCCAACTTTGAATCTTCTCGGGTTAACCCTTTTGTGGTAGTGCCTTGCGAGCTGTTGCTGATAGCTTGCAAGCTTCACTAGGGCAAGTTCTCTACGCTCGTCGGCGAGGTCGAGTTCAGCGAGCAATGCCTCATCATTCTGGCCTTGGTCGACAAGGTCGGATCTCATTGTTGGCAGACCCGCTTCTAGTGGGATGACTGCTTCCATGCCATATGTTAGCAAAAATGGGGTTTCTCCTGTTGCTCACCGAGGAGTTGTTCGGTATGCCCATAGGATATGGGGTAGCTCGGTTACCCATGCGCCTTTGGCTCGCTCTAATCGCTTCTTCAATCCATCGATCACAGTTTTGTTGGAAGCTTCTGCTTGCCCATTGCTCTGAGGGTAGGCCACCGAACTAAAGTTGTACATGATCCCGTGTTCGTTACAGAAGTCCTGAAAGGGGCCACTCTCGAATTATGTCCCATTATCAGTGATGATGGTTATGGGGATTCCGAATCGAGTGATTATATTCCTCCATATGAACCTTATCATATCAGCGTCTCGGATGTTTGCCAATGGTTCTGCCTCAATCCATTTGGTGAAGTAGTCAGTTGTAACCAACAGGTATTTGCGATTGTCGGCAGCGGTGGGCAGTGGTCCCATGATGTCCATTCCCCATTGGGCGAAGGGCAATGGGATGGTCAGGGATTTTAGGTCGCTGGCGGGTTGGTGGACCATAGGAGCGTGAATTTGGCATTTCAGGCATTTGCGGACATATACTGCGGAGTCCTTTTGCATATATGGCCACCAATAGCCTTCATTCATTGCTCGAAAGGCTAGAGACCTTCCTCCGACATGACTTCCACAGATTCCTTCGTGAAGCTCGCGCAGCACTTTCTTGACATTGCCTGGGTGGATGCATCTAAGGTAGGGACCGGATAAGGACTTCTTATACAAGTCGCCTCCTGTGGATAAGTGAAAGCGAGCAGTTTTGACTGTTATCTGGTGGGAAGTTTTCTTATCCTCTGGGAGCGTGCCCTCCTTTAAATAGTCCTTTAAGGGGTCCATTCAGCTGGGGGCTGATCCCACCTGGAGTATTTGTTCCGCGTTTGGCAGCTTGCTGTTGTGGTTAATGCTCGAACAAATGAGGAAATCGATGGGAATGACCCTTTTAAGGCTAGAATCAACTGCCGAACTTAGGGCTGCTAAGGCGTCGGCATGACTTTTTTGCCCTCTGGGAAACTGCTGGATGTTGATCTCCTCAAAGCTTGTCATTAGTTTTCTCACCAAGGCGAGGTAGGCTGCCATTCTTTCATCCTTCGTGTTGTAATCTCCACTTATCTGATTGGAGACTAGTTGAGAATCGCCGAACACCTGTAAATGTTTTTCTCCCAGAGTTTGCACTTTTTGGAGACCGGCTATTAGGGCTTCGTACTCTGCTTCGTTGTTGGAGGCTGCAAATCCAAGCCTGATTCCTTGCTCAAGGATGGTGTTTTCTGGGGTGATGAGAACAATGCCTACGCTTCCCCCTTTGAGTTGGAGGCTCCATCAACGAATAGTTTCCAGGTTTCCGCTGTTGCTTGGTTCTCCTTTTGATTTGTTGGTTGAGGTTAGTCAGGGAGTTCTTCGCCTGTGAATTCAGCTATGAAATCAGCAAGGATCTGACCCTTGATAGCTGTCCTTGGTTGAAATTGGATGTCAAACCAGCCGAGCTCGACTGACCACTTAGACAATCTGCCCGACAAATCCGCTTTCCTTAGGACCGCCTTAAGGGGGTGCGATGTAAGGACAATGATAGTATGAGCTTCGAAATAATGCTTCATCTTCCTCGAGGCTATTACTAGGGCAAAGGAGAGCTTCTCCAATGGCAGGTACCTTTGCTCGATTTCTAATAAGGTCTTGCTCGCGTAATAAACGGGGTGTTGGATCCCTGCAACCTCGCATATTAGCGCGGAGCTGACAGTGTGATTGGATACAGAGAGGTACAGGTACAAAGAATCCGTTTGCTGTGGTATGACCAGCAACGATGGAGTGCTTAGGTAGGATTTGAGCTCGTCTAGTGCTCACGAGCAATCTAAGCTCCATTCTATGGGTTTACTCCCTTTTAGAAGCTGGAAAAAAGGCTTGCACTTCTCGGAGGATTTGGAAATGAAGCGATTTAAGGCAGCGAGCATTCCAGTGAGCTTCTGAATGTCCCGAATTGTTCGAGGGGGTTGTACCCTGTTGATTGCATCGATCTGGTCTGGATTAGCTTCTATGCCTCTCTTACTGACCAAGTATCCAAGAAATTTTCCTGACTGGACACCGAAGGAAAACTTGCTCGCATTAAGCTTCATTCGGTACTTCCTGAGGATTTTGAAGGTCTTTGACAGGTCTGAGAGGTGATTTTCCTTCTTCTTGCTCTTAACGAGCATGTCATCGATGTAGACCTCCATTGTGTCTCCCATTTGATCCTTGAACATTTTTGTGACCAGCCGCTGATAGGTTGCCCCCGTATTCTTGAGCCCAAATGGCATGACCTTGTAGCAATATAACCCAACTGTAGTGATGAATGCCGTTTTGTCCTGGTCTGGGGCATACAAGGGGATATGGTGATATCCTTAGTATGCATCCAGGAAACTTATTCGCTCGTGAGCTGCAGTGGCATCTACTAGTTGGTCTATCTTTGGGAGGGGGAAACTATCCTTAGGGCATGCTTTGTTGAGGTCAGTGAAGTCGATGCAAACTCTCCACTTCCCATTATTTTTCGAAACCACTACTGGGTTGGACAACCACTTGGGGAATTGCACTTCCCATGTGGATCCTGCATTCAGTAGTTTTTCGACTTCCTTTTCGATCGCTTTAGCCTTCTCGGGTGCAGTTCTCCGTGCCTTCTGCGTGACTGGCTTGAATATGGGGTCGACGTGCAGCTGATGACAGACCATATCAGGATCAATGCCAGGCAGCTCGTATGGTTCCCATGCGAAAACGTCTACGTTGTGTCTCAGCAAGGTCGTTAACTCCTTTTGTTCTTGGTCGGTGAGAGATGCTCCAATCAAGAAGACTCTGCTACTGTCACTAACTTTGGCTATGACTTCTACCAGGTCCTCGATGACACGTTCGAAGGGGAGGATCCTGGTCTCCTCTACTCCAGGTCTTCCATACTTTAATTGCTATTTAGAAGGTATCACACCCTCTTCAACTTTCTCGCTGGGTTGACCGGACTTCTTTTCTGGCTTTGGTCGGATGGCTGCTATGAAGCACTTCCTCGCCATTGCTTGGTCGCCGTGGATTTCCATTACTCCTCACTCGTTTACATACTTGAGCTTCTGATGGTAGGTCGAGGAGACCGCCTTCATTGCATGACGCCATCCTCTGCCGAGGATGGCCTAGTACGTTGATTCGATGTCAACTACCAAAAACTCAATCATCTTGGAGACGTTCCCAGCACGAACTGGCAGCACTATCTTGCCTAGGGGCATGGTCATTTTTCCAGCGAAGCCGACCAAAGGAACAGTAGCTTTCTTTAGGTCGGCGACGCTCAACTTCAATTTCCTGAATAGGTCGAGGTACATTACTTCGGATGAGCTTCCTTTGATCGACGAGCAGCTTTTCGATGTCAAAGTTGGCTATCCAGAGTGTAATGACCAGGGCATCATTATGTGGGGTCCTTACTCGCATCAAATCTTCGTCCGTGAAAATAATATGCTTGTTATAGTTGACGTCCTCTGCTCGTCGACGCTTTCCTGACTGTGATTTTGCTGGATCGATTTGAAAAGCCTGCATTACCGCTGTAAGTTTTTTCATCTCCATTCGAGCTGAGTTCCCTTGTATCTTCTTGACGTCAGATACTCCGTGGATTACTGCGAACTCGTGTCCAGCATCATCCTCCAGCACGTTGTCGGGTCTCGTCTCTCTGTTGGCAGTTACTTTCTCTGCCCTTTTTTCCACAAAGTTGTTCAAATGCCCGTGCTGGGACAACTCTTCGAGGTGAGACTTAAGAGCTTTGCAGTGCTCGGTCTTGTGTCCTCCCTCTTTGTGAAAAGCGCATCTCAACGCATTGTTCCTCTTCGAGGTATCTCCTCCCATCTTCCTGGGCCACTTGATGAATGGCTCATCCTTGATCTTCACGAGAACCTTGTAAATTGGTTCTTTGAAGACGGTGTTGATCGCCTGGAATGCTTTCGATGCGTCATGGTTCCCTCCGTTCTTGGAGCCATATTTGCCTCCGTTATTTCCTCCTTTCCTCTGGTTCTCAGTTTTCTCACCTACCTTGGTAGTGAGCTTAGCTCAACCATTTTCTCCTGTATTAGGGCGGATGACATCTTCCACCTTTGCGTATTTCTCGATTCGGGCCATTAGGTCGTCAATAGTCATAGCTTCCTTCTTCGTCAGGGACTGGTAGAGGAGGGAAGAATTAGGGAGCCCAATTTTGAAGGAGGCCACTGCCACTTCCTCCGCGCAGTCCTCGATCTCATTGAATAACTCCTAGTACCTCTTCGCGTATTCTCGGAGGGTCTCCTGAGGCATTTTCTTCATTGTTAGTAGAGCATCATCCTTTTGGGATGGGAGCTACTGGTAATGAATCGGGCCGTAAAAGCTTCGGCTAGGGATTTGAAATTCTTGATCGACCGGTGGGAGAGACTTTCGAACCACTTATGTGCTGCATCATGAAGGCTCGAGGGGAAAATGCGACACATCAGGGCATCTCGGTGACTCCAAAGGGTCATGGCCTGTCGGTATTGCCTGACGTGATCGATGGGATCAGTTTTTCCGTCGTAAATCTTGAACCTTTGAATGGAAAATTTCTTGGGAGCTTCCTCCTCTTCGATTTCTCTTGTGAAAGGTGACTTCATCTGGGTTTTGAGAGCTCGCCTTGAGATTTTTCTGGTTGATCTTGTTCCGTGGTGAGCGGGATGCTGGTCCATCTACCTGTGGACCATGTTTGGTATGTTCTCGTCGCTGCGAGCAGGGCTCTGGTAGTGGCGAGATCTTCGCAGCTGTTCGCGGAGGTGGTCTTCTGACTCGCCTCCTTCGTCCAGCCTAGGGCTCCTTCCTCGGCTGCGAGACTTACTCACCTGAGGGCTAGGAGTGCGATATGGGCATCTCCTGTTATCAGGGCGAAGCTCCCTCTCCAGTCTTTCCAGTCTTCTTTTCAAGCGAGCATTCTCAGCCTCGTATCTGCGAGAAGACTCCCTCTGCTCGTGGAGCCTTGCCTCGTACGCATCAATCAACCTGGATATCTGCATGGAACTCGCTGGTCCCTGACTTTCTTCTGAGGCTGGTCTTCCCAGGCGAGCTCTCTGATCTGAACGTTGAACTTCAGACCTAATCCTGCGAGGAGCAGGTGGCTCTTAAATATCCCCTGCTTGGGAGCATTGCTGCTGTGGCCAGACATCTTAAACTCCTTTCTTGACGTGGGCTCTTCTCAGGGAAAGATGAACGTTCCCACAGACGGCGCCAATTGTGGAGGCAATTATTATGCAACACAAATAAATACGAGAGAAGCAATCATCAAGAAAAGAATACGGAATATAAGATGCCAATCACACAACAAAGGATGTACGTGGTTCAGCAAAGATGTGCCTACGTCCACGGTGGTGTAGTCGATATTATTTCTATATACTCTGGAGAGTGATTACAGAGAATATAACTTGTCCTTTTTCCCCGGACCTAGGGTTTAATATATACATATACATGCAAGTCAGTGGGGTGATGGGTTTCTCCACATTTTTCATCTCCCGTGTAACTTCCGATTGTGGGAACGTGGGGGAGACCGGATCAATAAGAGATGAGGGGCCCGAACTTTGGGCCGTCAGGACTGGGCTACTCGTCCGGGCCCATGGTTCTAAATTTCGGGTACCCACAATAATGCATACAACAAAAAGGGTATATAACATAACACACTCATTATCCGAAACGTGTCCTGTAACTTTTGATAAATACCGTTTAGGGCAGACACACACATATACTAGAATATATATATATATATATATATGTGTGTGTGTGTGTGTGTGTGTGTGTGTGTGTGTGTGTGTGTGTGATAATAATAATAATAATAATAATAATAATATGGAGAGGGGACTTCTATGAGTTGTTAAAAAAGATAAACAACCAACCCTTTGTTCCCAAATAATGTATTTCTCCTTAAATAATAAAACCATCATGTTACTTTAAAGCTTGCTACTAAAGATTAGGAACTGAACTAGTTAGCCCAATAACCACCATATTCATTAACTACTTCATCCCTAAATAATTATATCATGAGGGAATATTATTGTTGATGAACATACATACTTAGGAGGTATTTTTTGGTGGAACTTGAGATGCACTTTTATGGAGCCTGAAGGGCATATTTTGGGGAGTTTAGAAGTGGGTATTTTTCAAGATCTTTTTCTTAGAATATTTTCCAGGAGTATTGGAGCACACTTTCTACACAATATTTTGGAGGATTTCATCATTTGAGGTGGGGTTTAATTTATGGCATTTATATTCTAAATTTTTTATTATGCATGCTATATATATATATACTAGGGTATGCCCGTGCCTGAAGGCACGATGACAATTTTCCAAAGTATCAGTCGTGGTCAATCCACTCTTCAATTGGACAAAACTTTTCAAACGATTCAAAGTATTATGTCGTGAATCTTTTTAAAATGTGGACAAACTTTCCTCTATTTATAAGACCTTCAACCCTGTTTGAAAAATAATAAATACAACCACAATACTAATACAACCACACATTATTGCAACATCCAAAGCTAAATCCTCAATTTAACTTTAATTAAATTTCACAACATGGTTCAAAGCCAAAGCCTCTTTGGAAGCCAACGCATGCTACAATATACCACAATAGGTTTCATATAAAATAGACCACAATGCCTTTGTAGGGATAAACAGTAAATATAAAATATTACATGTGTGGCTAGGGAAACCTGTGCATAAACCTACATATACAGTAGGTATCGATCTCATCTGAGTAGAAGAGACCTTTAAAAAATAAATAAATGAAATTAGGGAAAGAATAATATAGACTTTGTATTAGCTTCCCCTCTTTTAAGCCTACTGAGATCTTGGTCAGATTTATCCCCAGTGATTGCAATTCTAGAGGGCTGCTAGCGGTTCTTGAAATTGTACATGTAGTTTACCCCCCTTTATTTTTGTCAGTTGCAGCTGCTATCGTGGCCGCTACAGCCGGAGGGCAGCTAGCAGTTCTTGAAATAATCATCTCCATCGAATCTACTATAGTCAACCCACCCATTCTCCATTCCTGTATCTGGTTTGACAACCCTATTTCCAACAAAGACATATGGGCTTTGTGCACAGCATCACGCTAGACATTTTCACCTGTATTTATCAACATGTAAAATGTATCAAAACACATTTTGAACATTAAATACTACATTGCAACAAGTAGATTAACAATTCTACATGTTTACATGTATATAGAGAGTAGGTTACCTGCAGGGAGCAAGTAGGATAATGATTCGAAAATAAAATCCCCAAATCTCTATAATCCAATGGATACCATACAAAATACCAAAAAAATCTCAAGTTGAAGCATAAAAAATGTAACGACCGAGAGAGAGATCATGCTTTACGTGATCTACCATAGTCATGCCTTACGAGCGAAAATTATCTGCTACTATTGTGCCTTATAGGCGAATGTGATCTGTTGTTGTCATGCCTTGAAAGAAAATGTGATCTAATACTGTCATATATAACTACTCAGCAATTGATTTGGTACTATCACAGATCCACAACTTGTTCCAGCAAGTTTCTAATTTTCTCTTGAAGAACAGATAACTGCTCAGATTTTACACATGGGATTAAATTGGGAGGGGGATATTAACCTCGTGATAAAGGCATTATCGTGCACGCCTAACTCTTCTATCCCAACCCATTATCAACTTCCCATAGAAATGCGTCAGTTTTGCTTTAAATCTTAACACATATGAATCTTCAAAAATTTCCCCAATCCATCTCTATTCTTGGAAAACCTCAGCCTATACTAAATGCCCTTCAATTCATTTTCAAGGCTTTTAACGTGATTCACGCATTCACCAATGAACCCAATTAACTAAACACCATGCTCATCTCTAATCAGTTATATCACATAAACTTATCAGTTATATCATATAAACATATCAGTTATATCACATATACGTAACTCACATAAACATATTCAGAAGATGATCAGTTAATCAGACCCTCAAAAGATGATTAGTTAATCAGATCAGTCACATAAACATAATTCACATAGACATATATAAGTGGACCCTCATTTCACATAAACATATCAGTTAATCAGATCAATTATTCAAGTTAATAAGTAGCAAGTTAATCAGTAGCATATTCGAGTTAATCAGTAGCATATTCAAGTTAATAATTCGTGTAATGATGTGGCCTGCAACAAAAACCACCAAATTCTCCAAACATGTCCCCATTTACTTTTGGTAGAAAATCAGAGCAATGAGCTTTCTTGTTCAAATGGTGATTTACAACTTTCTGACTGTGTCTACAAAAAGGCATATAAATAAATGTTAATGAAAACTAAATTCATGTTTTTTATGAAGTCAGAATGTCCAAGAGCATCAATGATTGTGCAGTGATACATCAAAAGATGTTCAAAGCGGATTGCTACAGTTGGGAGTGACAATAATAACAGTAAATAAATATCCAAACTTAGATTGTGCATTAATTTCATTTATCTCTAACAATCGAATATCTATTCTGCTTGAAGTAAAGCCTAAAATCTGAAAAGGTATTTTTATCACCAATACTCCAAAAATATATCTCCCGTGTTAAATTAGGATTGATTCGGGACATATCTACTGAACAGGGGAATTCAAAAAATGTTTGTACGATGTACATAAGTTCTGTTAGGCACTTCTAAAATGGAAAAATATTTTAGATGGGATAAATAATCCATAACAAAGGGAAATAATTAGAGCTTCAATCGTAAGGAACAATCAGAATAATCAATGTGCTTTTGGTAATGATCTTCGTGAGAATAAAAAACATCTAGGAAACTAACAAAATTAGTGACCAAACAAAATCCATAATAGATAATCAAAATCTAAAAAAAGGTAACCCTTCTTCGATTTTTGTAAGAGGGATTATTAATGGTGGGAAGTTCATCGTGATTATCGTCTCTAAATGGCATATATACCTAGCAGTACATATCAGATCAAACTATGTCAATTTTTTTTATTCCCTTTGCTTCGAAACGCAACATGAAAGCATAAAAGCAGATAACCGGTGATGCATATAGTTTTTATATAAAGAAAAAAAAGGTAGTAAAAGATCAAGTAATATAATAAACACTCACCTTTCATGGAGCTTCGAGACAGATGATCTTCCCTTAGTTTAGAGTTATACTCGGCATTGATTTATTATTGACTGCAGCTTCACAGTCATCGAAGTACTTATGGCGGGTGACAGAAAGTTGTGAGAGAGAAGGATCAAACATGAATTCTTTCTTGAC
This sequence comes from Sambucus nigra, assembly GCA_949130495.1. Lineage (NCBI taxonomy): Eukaryota > Viridiplantae > Streptophyta > Magnoliopsida > Dipsacales > Adoxaceae > Sambucus > Sambucus nigra. Next base: position 78,499,491 of record OX422221.1, on the reverse strand, counting down.
CCCTTCAAAGGGCTCAAACAGTTAAAAAAAAGGTCTCAAACAGAACACCGCATCATCTGTGATGAGAAATTACCAAAAAAATGTTAATATTAAACATCAGTTAATGTAGCTTAGAGTCAATAAAAAGGTGAGAAAGCAATACTGCATCATCCGTATCTTCATTGGTCTGTAATGGTGACAACATTCCACGTTTACAATGATATTTATAAGTGGATTAATGGGGGGTATTTAAAAAATGGAGGTGAAACTAATATATGCATGAGTGTAGGTCGCATAACTATTTTCTAAACATAAAAGTCAACAAATATAAATTAAAATACATGGATCTTCTATTGTGTTGGTTGTGATGGTTATATATGCAATGTGTTTTAACATAAAATTTTTCCAATGGTCAGATATGCTACGTGTTTGGAAAGAATGTCTATTGGATCTACTGTTGTGTTTTGTATGTGATGGTCATTAACACATGAAGATCTGTTGTTGCTGTTGAGTAGCCAAACTTCATCTAAATCTGCCTCCAGATTTCTACAATAAGTAACCTTAAGTGACTTAAGGGAGGTGAGGGAGATTTGGGCCTGTAGGAAATCACGTCTGAGATGAACAATAATTAATATAGAATTCTTTATGATGAGAAAATCTTTCTATGTGGGCTATGTTTTTGTTGTGGATCCGCATATCTCATTGTTGCGGATCGAAAGGACCCGAGTCTTAGGAAGTCATGGATAATCATCTTCCATAGATGTGTGAAGTTGTTCCCCCAATTCAACAGCTTATCAAATTTCTATAAAGGGGTAGATTATTGATGAGGTAAGAGGGACATAAAGGGGTAGAAAGGTCTACAGGAGCCCTTATGAAGTAGCAACCCCGTATTAAATCTGAAAAATAATTAACCAAAATGACTTCAGATAAATTCGTTACCAAAATAATAGGGATTTAAGTAAGATGAAGAGCATGCACTAAATTAGTGATACAACACTAAGATTATTCACACTACATATTTTTTAAAGAATTCTAATAGTACCTAAAGAACATATGAGCATATCGACTGACACTTTGTCTCTTTACAGTTACTGCATAAATAAAAATAAAACTAATTGAAATTGAAAATACCCAATATAAATTTCAATGACAACAAAAAAGGACCAATTTACAATGTACCTACTATGGTGTATTTGTAACACCAACATTACAATGTAATGTGTACCTCATAGATAGTATACTATACATAACGCTACATTAAATTACTATACATAAAGCTGTCAATAAACATGGAGGGTAGATTTTATCCACTTGATCTAAACTATAATGAACCAAGTACACAGATAGTACATAAAACGAAAAAAAATACACATTATTAATAATAAATCTGTTGATAACACTGAGCAATAACTTCCTTCTCTTTAATAAAAAATTCATGTTTTAGTGTAGCAATCTTGTCAATCGACGAATTAAACACAACACTTGTAAACGTAGTAGTTATGTCCCTCAGATACGGAAGTACCATTATCATCAACAAAGAGGGATTTTGAGTGACAAATTTGTGCCATTCTAATTTATCTTACTTTCCATACCGATTTATATTAGCTTCTGAAAATGTCTTATCCTGTATTGTCTCAAGTGTCATTCTAATATTACATTTGTTTAACCTCTCGCCGCTCAGTAATTATAATGAGACTTGTAAAACCTATTTCGAGCGTCATGAAAACTCAATGTTTAGGAAGTCATGGAAACTCAATGTATTAAAGACTATTTCTTTAGCTAGTTTAATATGGAATTCAAGAAATTTGATTGAAATCAGACCAATGACAAAATATAATAAGAGTATGATCTTCAAATTGTTGATTGCTTCCAAAATTTGTAATTAACTAAATCACCATCTCCATAGCATTTATCGTACTCAAGTGATCAAACTTGGTAATATACCTAACATAAACCATAGCATTGATCGTATGAGTGAATGGAATATACCTCAAAAACACAAATCAAAGTCCACATTGAAGTCACGTCTTATCTCACGTCTGGATCCAATGCACTTACTGTTTTGATGTTCAATAAATCTGAAAATACAAATCAAAGTTTATTTATAGAGATTGGAATACAAAATCATACAAAATCAAAGCATGATACTCAAGTAGAAAAATCATAACAGCCATACAATCTCTAACACTCGGGATAAAAATGAAAATTATCTCACGTCCGCCGCCAATGCACTTATTTTCGGTTCCAATGTTCAGTAAATATGAAAATACAAACAAAAGTTTATGTATAGAGATTGCAACACAAAATCAAAGCAGGATACTTAAGTAGAAAAGTCACACATGTATATAGTTGCAAACACAAAAGTAATATGGTTCTATGACACTTCAAAGAACATGATTATTAGCACCTCATGTGCTAAGATGATGATGCAGAACATGATTGAGAGGGACTGTTCAAGCACTCTAATTATGCTTGTTATTGTTCCTTTTATGCATGCCCTTTTATGCAGGCCTTCTACTCTGCTGTTGTTCATTCACATATTTCCAGATTCCTACATCTTGGTTTTCTTCACCTATTCAGTTTGAAGATTGCCTCTATCGTCTTACTTAAAGGCTGTACCTCTTGGATGCTTTTTCACCTGCTTGGATAATACCCTTTTTTGCATTGCTTCCTTTGCTTATTCATTTATCTTTGTATCCATTGCTGATACTTTTGATGTATATTTCCTCTGCTTGTATAAAATTTCTCACACCATCATAAGCGAAAAAGAATTATCATATAAGAGACATATATTCATCCGTGATGGCCAGGTCGATGTCATTGATGCCATCAGAGATTCTAGCTATGATTGTAGATCAGGTGGCTTTGATTCCAATGTCATCGATGTGACTGATTTAGGGAGATTATGAGTATTTTCATGCCAATGCCAATGCCAAAAGCACAATAAAATACCTTGTCTCTTTAATTTTATCACAATTTACTATACTATGGGATAGAGTCTGTCGATCACTCCTATTTCGTATAAAGAGCATATATATGTTCTTGTTAGTCCACATTTCATAATATATGATTAAAATGTCACACTGTAGAGGGAGACGGACTTTGATAATAAAAATACTCACATGGAGAAAGTAACACTTATCACGAAGACAAATAACTTATAAACTGATGTAAATCAAGTAAATGAACAATTATGGAACACAAAAGGACTCAAATGATCCTCAAATACCTTTCTTTCTGAAAAAATCATTTTAGGTTCCACATATAATACATATGATTAATAAGATGAGGTAATCAAGGAATTAGAAGTAAATTAAAAATGACCTTTTTGAAATTTGGTAAAAGTAAATACTTATATAGCTTCCCTATACAAAATGTATAATGGTTTTGGAACCAACGTCGACTTGTTCCCATATCTGGATATGCATTTGAAGCAAAAACCTATATATGGATAAATAACCCAAGTCAACTGAAAATAGAATCTAGATAATCAAGCCATAACAACCTAAATCGAAAAACTACCATATTTAAAACCCAAATGGTACATGTAAAATCAAAATTAACAAAAATATACATCTAAAAATCTGAAACCAAACATCCTAAAGTGAAAAAATCTATTTTAGAGAGAGTAATGGAGTATACCTGATTAAAATTACAAAACCAAAATTAAATTCTAAACTTTACAACAGTTACTAAAAGCCCTAATTATAAACCCTAAATAATGGAACTCCCATATTTTTTAAACCATTGAGTCTAAATGTCATATCTACAAAATCAAATCAAATCAAAACCAACGATTCAAGTTAACTAAAAGAACCAATTAAAGTGTTGAACACCTACGAATGTTTACATGGTTCTCTTTAGTTAAAAAAATTAAAAACATAGGATATGCAATCAAATAAAAAAGTATATTCAGTAAGTAAACAGAGTATAGTCGGGTCAGTGAAAATTGGGACCATGTCTAGACTTTGGGACAATATCTAGAGCAAAGAATCTCATTACTAACAAATATAAAGACCACACAAAAAATAAAAGAAAAACCTTACAAAAGTATAATAACCTTCTATGTCTTCTAGTATAGAACAACTTCCTTATATTACTTACATAATTAATTGAGAACATTAAAAGATGTCACGTGAGAACCGAAATAAAATGAGGATGACGACAAAGAAGAAAAATAATAACTTCAATTTTTTCATACACCGAAAACCCTACTTAAACCTAATAGCTCTATATTGAAACCTAACCCACCACTGCATTTAAGTGAACCCTTGTCAAATAAACTTTTCCCCTAATTTTTGAACTGTCAAAAGCCTAAAACATGCATTTTAGCACTAAAAATATTGCCTAAAATGCATAAAACATCACATCACTACAGGGAAAAAAACATAAAATCTATAAATAGGCACATAATAAAGAGAAGAAAATGAGTATACCTGTTTAGGTTGTTCCATGTATAATCAGTAACTTGTAAATGAAAAAAATAATCAATAAAACACCAAAAAAATTATTAGATCCCAACACATAAGCATACATGTCAACAGATATAAAACAAAATGAATGAAATAGAAATAAATCTTAACCGAAATCAAAATGAATAAAGCCCTAAAATAAACCCAAATCAAATCGTAATCCCCATGTTCTCAAATCTGTTTTCAAAGCACTAAATCCCGTGTATGTGCGTATGTGGAGATAAAGAAATTAAATGAGTGTGTGTGTGTGTGTGTGTGTGTGTGTGTGTGTGTGTGTGTGTGTATGTGCATGTGTGAGGGAGATTACATGTAGGAGGAGTCTAAAATCCATATGATCAATCTAGTTCGAGAGAGAGAGAGGGAGGGAAAAGGGAGTTACCAGCTGATTTGAGAGAGGGAGGGGAGAGAAAGTTGGGAAATGATCGAGAGAGGAGAACGGAGTGTCGTGTTTGTGTGTTTCTTTGTTGTGCGGGGATCAAAGGTGTAATTTCATATTTTACCCATATTTTTGAATTTTGAGTAAGAGGGGGAAAGTAAATCAAGTGTTAAAAAAGAGGGGAAAACCAAAAATAAAAGGGTAAAAGAGGAAAATTCATCAAAATGATCTCAGCCCTTCATTTCGTGCCTTGTTGGCTTCGATCTGAACCGTGAAGTGTCTCTTCATCTTATGAATAGTGAAAACACAAATATATATATATGTGTGTGTGTGTGTGTGTGTGTGTGTGTGTGTGTGTGTGTGTGTGTGTGTGTGCATGTGTGTGAATAAACACAAATCAAGTGCATTTTCCACTATGATAGGTGGTAAACTTCATTGTGCACTACATAAGCACTATACGAAGTGATGAGATACAAACATCACTTCCATGATTTTTAACATTTCTTTCTTTAAGTGGTTTAGATGTTAATTCATCTTCTCCATTACTTTCTATAATGGGTTAAGTTAATGTTTTCATGCTCAAATGTGTGATATTAGTTAATGTTTTTAAGATCAAATTTGTAATCTCAATTCTTACACTTAATGTGTGATTCTGTTTTTTTTGTAAACTCTATAAATAGAGTCGTAAGTGTGTTGTTTGAAATAAGTAATAATAAGGGAAGAAAAGTATTATCTCTCGAAAAATATTTGTTCTATTTATTAGTTATTGTCTTTGAGAGAGTGTAAGTGTGAGTGTGATATAGTTTGACAACTAATCACCCGAACATAAAGTTTGGTATCAAGACTTAAATACCAATAGTGTGGTATCAAATCTATTTCAATCCGTTTTACATGGCTTCCAACATGGCATAAATGCAAGTAGTCCTTAGATTGAAGAATGAGAACTATGAAAAATGGTGTATTCAATTCAAAGCTCTTTTTGGATCCCAAGACGTTTGTAATGTGGTCTGTAATGGGTATGTTGAACCCGCTACAAAAAAAGAAGGGATCTCTTACACTAATGAGCAGAAGAACACTCTTCGAGAGTAAAGTAAGAAAGATAAGAAGACATTATATCTAATCTATCAAGGATTAAAAGATTCAACATTCACGAAGATCATTGAAGCGATGACTAGAAAGAAAGTGTGAGATTTTATTATAACCATCTTCAAAGGTGTTGATCATGTTACGAGAATACACCGTCAATCATTAAGGGGTGACTTTGAATCTGCCCATATGAATGAAGTAGAAAATGTCTCTCGCTACTATTCACGATCGGTTTCAATTGTGAATAAAATTAAGAGAAATGGAGAGGAATTTGGTGATTTTAAGCTCATGGAGAAGATTATCCTATCTCCCACACATAAATTTGAGCATGTGATGACGACGATTGAGAAATCAAAATATTTAGAGAAGATAAGTGGAAAGGAGCTTCTAGAATCTCTCCAAGTTCATGAACAATGCATGTAGAAGAATATTACATCAAATTCATTTCACTATGCTTTGGAATCAAAGATAAATTCTTATAAACCTCAAGTAAGTTGTGGTGTATCAAGTTCACAAAGTGGAGGTTCTCACGAACGAGGACGACGATGAGGGCATGGTAACGCAAAAATCGGTAAGGAAAGGAAAAATAAGATTAAGTGTTATAATTGCATATAGCTTGGACATTATGCCTCAGAATGTTCAAAATAAAGAAAGAATGATCAAGTCAACCTTATAGAAGCATATAAGAATGAGATTATTGATTATACTTTTTGTTAGTTCACAATGAAGTTGGTGGTCGAGGTAATACTTAGTACCTTGACTCTAGTGCAGGTAACCATATGTTTGGAATAAGGGAGTTCTTTATTGAACTCAATGAAGGAGTTCATGGATGTGTAAGCCATGGATATTCTTCAAAGATATCTATCATAGGAAAGGGAAGAATAAAAATCTTTCATAAAAATGTCAAAGAAGAATACAACTCCAACATTTACTATATTCCAAGCATGAATAGCAATATTCTCAACAATGGTTAATTATTTCAAAAGGAGCACGTTGTTCTTATGGAGAATAATACTCTCTTCCTCAAAGATACACGTAGGAGACTAATTTCAACGGTTCGAATAATGAATAATTTCACGTTCTCGCTAAACCTTAGTACTAAGAAGGGAAAGTGCTTCCTTGGGTTCATAGAGAAGGAATCATATAAGTGGCACTTTCGATTTGGCCATCTTCACTTCAATGGATTAAAACTCTTTCTGACGAGAGGAATGTTGCATAACCTACAAAAAATTGAGGCACCAAATAATGTTTGTGAATGGTTTGTATAAGGAAATAAATCAACAATTTCTTTTCCAATTGGTAAAGTATAAAGAGCGAAGGAGTCACTATAAATGGTGCACACGGATATATGTGGATCACGGGAGCCCATGTCGTTTGGAGGTAATAATACTTTATTACTTCCATAAATTATTATAATATAAAGGTGTAGGTATACTTTATTAAATAAAAATCTTCAGCCTTTACCGTATTTTAAATTTTTAAGGCTCACACTGAAGTAGAAAGTAAGCGAAAACCGGCGACTCTTAGATTTGACCGAGGGGGTGAGTACAGTCAAATTCGTTTTGATAATTTTACAGAGTATATGGGATACGACTCCACTTCACAACTGCCTATACCACACAATAAAATGGGATAGCTGAATGGAAGAATCGCACTATCTTTGCAATAATGAGATCCATGATTAAAGAAAAATGATTGCCGAAGCAATTCAGGGAAGACGCCGTAGAATGTTCAGTATATTTGTTGAATACATTTTCAACCAAAAGTGACAAGAATAGGAGACCTTAGGAGTGTTTACAAACCCAATGTTTCACACACGCGGATTTTGGGGTGTGTTTTATATGCTCAAGTTCCTAAAGAAAAAAGAAGGAAGTTGGATGATCGTGGAGAAAGGTGTATCTTTGTGGGATATAGTGAGGAGTCAAAGGTATACAAACTCTATTATCCATGAACAAATAAGTTGGTAATTAGTAGAGATGTTATCTTTACTGAAGAAGAAGCATGGAACTGGAGCAATAAATTCTAGAAATTCTAGTACAGGTCACTAGATAAGATCCAATGAGCACTCACCAACTCCATTGAGTGCTCAGCAGAACTCTGATTTCTTGATAAGTATGCCAATTTAACCATCTTTGACTTACAAATCATCCTATCACAATAGTATTTCTGTAACTCCCATTAGGATGAGAAGTCACATAGACATCTATAAATGTGAAGAAGAAGGTCGTATAAACCTTTTTTATTTGTATGTAGATCACGAGCCTTTATTATTTTAAGAAGACGTGAGAGAAGATTATTGGAGATCAATAATGGAAGAAGAAATTCATGCCATATAAAAAAAATCACATGGAAGCTGACAACATTGCCATCGAAATAAAAGGTTGTTGGTGTCAAATGGGTCTACAAGGTCAAATGCACTATAAGGGGTAGTGTTGATCAGTACAAGCCAAGACTTGTAGCTAAAGGCTACAAACAGAAATATGGAATAGACTATAAATAAGTCTTTGCACTAGTTGCTCGACTTGATATTGTGAGGTTATTGACCTCACTTGCAACCCATCATAGTTGGAAGATTTACCAACTTGGTGTCAAGTCTGCCTTTTCTCAATGGTCTTATTGAGGAGGAAGTATATATATAGAAACCTGAAGGTATCAAAAGAAATGGTGAAGAAAACAAGGTGTATCATTTGAACAAGGCCTTGTACAACCTAAAGAAAGCCCCACAAGATTAGAATTAACCATCGATGGTTATCTTCAAGAAAATGAATCTGTGAAATGTCCATATGAACATTCTATTTATATGTATAGTGGTGACAAAGTAGAATTCCATATCCTTTGTCTTTATGTGGGTGGTCTTCTTTTTACTAGTAACAGTGAAACTATGTTTGTTGAATTCAAGAAGTCTATGTTTAAGGAGTTCGAGATGACTGACAATGGACTAATGTCCTATTTCATTGGGATAGAGTGAAGCAAGAAAATGGTGGAATTTTCATCTCTCAAAAGAAATACATGAGAGAGATCATGAAAAAAATCATAGTTGTAATTATGTCAAATCTCTAGTTACTACATGACTCAAGCTATCAAAAGAAGGAGAAGGGGCGTTTCTTTACTCCAATTTTTTCAAGTCTTATTGGAAGCTTGAGGTACTTGACAATGATAAGACTTGACATTGTATATGGAGTTGGACTTGTAAGTCATTACATGGAGACACCAAGATAATCTCACTCTGACCTTTTTTATGCTTGTGGAGAATATGAAAATCTAGTCGAGTATTTCGATAGTGATTGGGGAGGTGAGATGGATGAGGTGAAAATAACTATGGGGTATGTTTCTACCTTGGTTCAATATCTTTCTCTTAGAAATCAAATAAAAGGGAAATTATATCATTGTCATCATGTGAGGCCGAGTACATGGCAACTTCTTCAACTATTTGTGAAGGAATTTGGTTGAGAAATCTGTTGACTCACAAGAAGAATCTATGGTAATTCATGTGAATAACAAGTCTGCAATCAAACTTGTAAAGAATCCAGTATAACATGAAAGGAGCAAGCATATCAACATTAGGTTCCATTTTCTAAGGATTCATGTGAAGGAAAAGACTATTGAACTTGGCTATTGTCACACTATGGAGCAGGAAGAAGATATCTTTACGAAGGCTCTCTCAACTGATTCTTTCAGAAAGCTGCGTGGAATTATTAGGATGAGGGACTCTTGATTTGAGGAAGTGGATGTTGGAATAAATACAAATCAAGTGCCTCTTGCACTATGCTAAGTGGTAAACCTCATTATGCATTCCATAACAACTATGTGAAGTGATAAGCCACAAAGACTACTTCAATGATTTTCAAGATTTATTTCTTTAATGGGTTTAGGTGTTTATTCATCTTCTCCATTATTTTCTATACTGGGTTAGGTTAATGTTTCCATGTTCAAATGTGTGATCTTAGTTGTTATACTTAATGTGTGGGTGTGTATGTTTTGTAAACTTTATAAATAGAGTTGTAAGTTTGTTGTTTGAAATAAGTAAAAACAAGATAAGAAAAACATTCTCTATCTAAAAATACTTGTTCTATTTATTAGTTCTCATTTTTTAGAGAGTTCAAGTGTGAGTGTTATATAGTTTAAAAACTAATCACCCAAACATGGAGTTTTGACGATTTTTTTAAATAGTAAAAAAATGATTTTTTTTATGAAACCTCATAGATATGATCTCCACGGTGAGAAGATCATCTACCATTTTTCTCATAAAAAAATTCAATAAAAAAATCGTTGAGATGAGGTGATATGTCAAAAAATGGTATAAATATGCATTTTCGACCGTTGCATTTTTGAAGATTATCTCACCCACTTTTTGATTGAATTTTTTGATGAAACTTCATGGATATGATCTCGACACTGAGAAGATCATATTCATCAAAAATTTCAATCAATCAAGTGGTTGGCGCCAACCCAAAATTTCAACAGTCGAAAATGCATATTTATACCATTTTTTGACATATCACCTCATCTCAAAGGTATTTTTATTGAATTTTTTTGATGAAAAAATTTGGAGATGATCTTCTCACCATGGAGATCATGTCCATGAAGTTTCATCAAAAAATTCATTTTTATATTATTTAAAAAAATAATATGTGCCGGAGTGTGCACCATAAGTAGTCCTTACACGAGACTTTATATATATATATATATATATATATATATATATATATATATATATATATATATATATATATATATATATATATATATGTGTGTGTGTGTGTGTGTGTGTGTGTGTGTGTGTGTTGATATATACATGCTACTTATGAAATTGGATCATGATTTCATGTGTAATAAAGTGTTTAAAATGGGCTTAACACATGGTTTTGATGACAATAAATTTTCAGAACATAAAATAGAAAATGTTATGAAATTATGAAAAAAATTCATAGAAAATGAAATATTAAAAGTGAGTCTTGAATATAGTTGCAACTTGAATTTTTTTTAGAATATAAAGTGTTAATTTTTATGAAATAATAATCCTACTAATATGTTAAAAATGGATATTTTCATGAAAATGTTTATAGAAAGTAAGGGACTAAAATGCTTTGGGTAATTTTCCACAAATTTCCGAATATTGAAATTATATTTTTATGAAAGTGATGAGTACAAATGATGAAAAAATATATTATTTCATGAGGAGAAGTAATAAATAAAAAGGGGATGATATTTTATGTTTCAAAACAAACTTCATGTAACATTTTGAAATGTCGTGTAGAAAAAATAATGTGACTTTAAAGTGAAAAAATATAAAAATATTGTTAAACATTTTTAAGGGGCATAAAGTAAGGTATAGTAAATTCATGTGGTAAATCTTGAATAATTGATTATTAAAGTGATGAAGTGTAAGTAAAACATGAAAATGGATAATTTACAAAATAAATCCCAAAGAGAATGAAATCTTGATATTTGCCTCAAATATGATAATTTATGATGAAAATGGGACTTCGTTATACAAGAATATAGATGAACACAAAGTAATAGAAATGGTCCTTAAAGTTGGCAATATAATAAGACTTTGTAATAGTGAAGATGTTGGTAATACATTAAAGATAAATAATAAGGACCAAAGTGTAAAGCGTTTTCAAATGTATAACAAGCATGGAAACATGGTATTTACCTTGAGAAAAATGGTTAATGTAATATTAAGGGACAAAAAGTTACATTTTTGCAAGAAAGGTATGTCGATAAGCAAGGTGTTTTTGATAAAAATGGCGGTTGGATCGCAGATAAATGAAGTGAAAGAGTTTTCACAAAGGAGTACCGAAAAATATTTAAGGAGGGTTTGGAGACATAGGGCAAAAGACTCAAAATAACTGGCCAATAAATTATGTGTCACAACAATTATGGCGGATAGTGAAAGCTTGTAAACATAAATGAGATATTGTTCAATCTAGGATAATGAAGGGATAATTGAAATTGGTTAAAATTTGGAAAAAAAGGAAACGAAACAAAAGGGATACGGGTGTAATCCTAGGTAAAGGTTCAAAATTTTAAGATAAGGAAATTTAATGTAAATTCAGTAAAGTCTATGTAAAGAGTTATCTAGAAGCATCTAATGAAGAATACAGTTCGAATTAATAAGTGTCCTAAAATGATATAAACCCAAGTGTAACCCGATAATGCACTCTTAAGGGTGTTCTTTAAGGGTAATAAGGTTGAGAAGTATGTATAATTATCTTCAAACGCTGTTTGCGTGTGTCGAAATGATAATTAGGTAATTAGTGATTTCCAAGATATTGAAGAATACAAGAGAAAAAAATTGTGTTTTAAGAGGATAATAAAGAATGCATTTTCTTTGAATTAATCGGGCTAGGTTACTCGAATTTAGAGTTCTTTATGCAAATTTTAATGGAATAGTGATAAAAGGGTTAACACGATTTAACTAAATCAAGGAATTTTTTTGATATAAAAAGTCTTTGCATATGTGGTTATACATATTGGACGTACATACTAGTTATCCCATGTTATAGCATCCGTTCTCTCGGACGTTTGCTTCTATATTGCATTTTGTTGGGAACCCCACTAGACATTGGCTCACACCATTTATTTGTTACGATAGGGTAAATGTTGTTATGTATTTGTGAGCATTTTATGGGTAAGTGTTCCTTACCCTCTCATATTAATAGATCTAATTACTTGAACTCTGGAGGCACTCTAATGGGTTCTATACTTGTTATATTGTGACATATTTATACAAATTGGAAATGTATGCTAAATACTGGAACTTTACTAAATAAAAAGGACTATAAATGTTATCAAGGGTTGTTTTACATCACTTCACACAAACGCAACCGGACTGGTTCAGGTAGACTCACGAGTTCCCCATAAATTCGGGTTGGGGCGTTATAACTTGGTATCATAGATTAAGGTTTATATTCCTTACAGGCATGATGTATCGTCATGATATTAGGTTTTGATCTTCCAAATTTTGTCTTAAGACTGACCTTTTAAGGCGAACGAGAATCCAGGTTTATGCACATGTAAAACCGAGGTATTGGAGTTAAAGATTAAAACATCATTGAAGTTTCTTCATCAACATCGTTGGGTGGAGTTTAGCCATCGTATTATCTTATCGGTACGCTCGAGTAAAATGTCAAACGGCTTAGTGAGTATTCACCAGGGAAACGTGTAGTAATATTATTAATTTTGAAAAGGTGGGTGACACCCTATATCGAGTAGTTAGATGTCTTTAAGCCTTGAGGAATATCGAATGCCGTCTTAAGGTGTTCAACAGCAAAGATCCTATAGAAAGGTTTGACAATTCGTGGAGTTAGGTTTTCAGAGTAGCATAGTGGAAGGGTGGTGGGCTCGTAACCGACTGGCCAGATGCCTTGGTTTGGTATCCACTGTGGTTTAAGAGTAAAGATAGTAATTTAAAAAATCTTGATGACAAGGCTGTGTCTCATCATAGGCATTGTCACATCGTGACTCGGGGTGGATAAATGTCGGTAATGGCATGAAAGCGCACACCATGGTTTTGTGTTAGTGGATTTAAAATATCCTGAATAAACTTCCCAAAGGGTTTTGGTACCTAGTGTACAAGATACCTGTTACCCAGGTGAAGTGTTGAATCCTAGTGAGGCATCTTGTGCCACTCTAGATGTTGGGAGGACTTATGTTCATCGGTGCAATACATATGTAGTATTTGGAGTACTATGAGACTTAAAGTAGATAATTCCTAAACGTTCCTCTCGTGCAACGTCTGCATAAGGTGAAACTCATTGTCGAAGGAGGCTTTGGTACTATGACTTATTGAGATAAAATAGTATTTTTCAATTACCCATACTTTTTCTGAAACGTGGCAAGGATATTGTACTTGGCTTTCTTCGGAGTTGGTTGGATGAAGATTTGGGCTATCACCTTAGTCAGTTGAGGTACTTGCATTTGCTAAATGGAGGTGACCTGAGTTGGATTTTGTTAGTCTTGTAGGTTCATCAGAAATTGTAGCTCCAAGACAGACCGGAGGGTAGTGAAGGTTATTGCATGGGTTTTGTGGCTCAGTGCACTGTTGGACTGTAATACATGGAAGTTTGAGGATGAAGTCTCCAATGTTTTCTTGAATGATGATGAAGCTGTCATCCACATGCCATACACATTCTCCCGCTCCTTTAACTTAATGACTAGATAGTTGTAGTCTTCCTAGACTTGATCAATTCTACCACAGTTGAAACAAAATCTCTTTAGTTTTGCATAAGTGAAATGAATCCCCTTTTCCTCCCCATTATCTTTTAGAAGGTTGAAACCTCTTGATAATGGTTCAGCAATGGGTAAACATACTTTGATTTTCATGTAGGAGTTATATACACTTTTTTGCATCCACCCAAGCTCTGACCAATGATTTCACCACTTTTTTGTTGTATCTATCATTTGGAAACGCATGGACCCGAACGCAAATTTCCATATTGTCAAACTAAACTTCACCTATTGAGAGACTAGAGTCCTAAAGCTTGAGAATAAGTATACCATTGGATAATGACTAAGGGGATTGATCAAGTATTCTTTGAAATTCAGTTGTAGAGCAAATGTCAAAATTGAAAATATTAAACTCATTCTTAGCAACCTTCCCCTCACCTCTAACATTCCAAGCCTTTTGGGATAATACTTCCACTTGTGTCAGATCTGAGTTCCAGTTTGACATAATTTTACGAATGAGGGATGCTTGACTATCACCCTCTCGCCTCTTGATTTTGGTAAGGAGAAAGACAATGAGATAAATACACTGAAAGTCGACTATCTATAATAGGAAATGAAAAAGTACATAAAAGGATGAAGATATAAAAAAAGTTTCAATGGAACCACAAACACAAAGATAACTGACAAAGTTTATAGTCAGATAAATGACAAAACAAAACACTTTGTTAGAAGTGATGTATTTGTGTTAAAGAGGATAATGTAAAGGTAGAAGATAACCAATAGAAAAGAGAGGGGAGGTAAATAAAGAAGGAAACTTTAAAAACTTAGAGAGAGAACTAGCATGCATTTCACGCGATGCATGATCAAATTTATCTAAATTGTATATCTATATACATTAGAAGTGTAAGATAATGAAAAATTTGCAAATTCGTTGTTGGAAAACCAATTCCAACTCACGAATTAAGATAACATAACTATTAGAATAATAAGACTGAAAATGCAAAAATATGAACATGAAATGGAAGGGGTAAATACCTTGCCTCTGTCAGGACTATTTTATGTGTGATGAGATGAATTCAACTGGGTACATATGTACCCATGTTTGCTTCTTGTTTATGTTTTGATTTCTAGTTTGTAACCAAAATATATACATACATATATATATATATATATATATATATATATATATATATATATATATATATATATATATATATATATATATATATATATATATATATATATATTAGGTTCTTTGTTAGCTGGCACGGTAAATAGGTTGTTCCCAGTTTGAGCTTCATGAGAGCTCTTTCATCATTTTTTTCTGGATGTCTTTATATCCAAAGCAACCAAATTTCACAGACTAAAAGAAAAAAAATTAGAGATTCAAACCGTAATGAATGAAAAATTTAACAATGAAGGGAGTGAATAGGCCTTTTAAATTTTTTTACTTTAAAATAAATCATAATCAGTTTATGGAGATATTGGATAAGGGCTAGGATACGTATTTTGAGATGATACCTATGTTTTACGTGGCTAAAAGATTGAAGTTGATGAAGGACTTTATAAATCATAATGTTAAATGGTATTCTAATAATCTTAGCTCCTACAATCTCAACAACAATTCTTTAAACTATAAGCAACAATAATAAAAAAATTTACATAATAAGAAACATTAGTTTGCCGATAAATAAATAATAACCATTTTACCCATTCTCTTATAAAAAAATCAAAAGCCCATTTATTATTCCAATATAGTAAAATACAAATTTGGTACATTTCTTGCATATGCAAAAAGATAAAACACATTTAAGTGTTTGTCTTTATGCTTTGAAAAATCTATAGTTTACCATAACAATGTCAACTCCATATACCATCTGTCTCGATTTAAAAAAGAAATAGCAAAAAATATCAATAACCTCAATGAACTTCATATCAAGAATGCTTCTCCATATGTAATTGACCAAAGTGTTTCTTTAACAAAGCATTAGAAATTAGTCTAATAGATGTATAGACTAAATTATAAACGAAGTGAAAAATTTTAAATAAAATAATAAGAAAACCACAAAATAAGATTACAACTGTCTATCAAATAATTTTTCTACGTAGATAATAGTTTTAATTAGAGTAGTGTAGTTCAAGAAAATTAAGGCATACACTTAGCCTATATATAAGTGTGGATACTACATTCATTTTCTTCTCTAGCTTTTAAATTTCAATGCAGGATTTATTTATTAATCTAGATTTCGTCATAAAATGCAAACGCCTCATTTTTTTGTAATGTATTGCAAACATGATACAAAAAAATAAGAAAGACATGAGTTATCTAATAAGCCTACCAGTAGCATTAGAGATGCTCAAAATCTTCCATGCAGTTATAAACAACCCACAAAGTTTCAATGCATCCATTGAAGGGTGCAGTGCGTGTTTCACCTAGTCCACCCAGATGTCAACCTCATAGAAATTGATTAAGTTGAAATAGTCACCAAAAGGGCTGTAGAAGGAACCCTAGGAATATTAAGGTCATGTTCAGATTAAAAAATAGTGAAGCGAGTAGTGTACACTTCCACTGTTGTTGCTATTATGTTTAACCACAAAGCCAAGGGGTGACAGATGAGAGCAGCTGGACCGATATGGATTTTTATTGGACTTTGGAAACAATGGTTGGTTCATATATAGCTGTCAAGACAAAAACTGAAATGGTGGCTTTGGAATTTGCTGAGAAGAATGGAATGGATGTTGTGAGTTTGCTTCCTTCTTTGGGTGTTGGTCCATTTATTTGATCCAATTTACCCATCTCGGTGTACATGGGAATAAATATAATCTTACGTTCTCTCTCTCTCTCTCTCTCTCTCTCTCTCTCTCTCTCTATATATATATATATAATATATATATATATATATATATATATATATATATATATATATATATATATATATATATATATATATATATATATATATATATTCAACCAAGCGATTATTGGAGGGTAAGGTTAAACGTGTTAAAATAAGGGAGGTGAAAAACCAAAGAAAAAAAAGGAGAGTCGTACTTTAAATAAAGGGAATTGGAGTGTGCCAATGAAAAGGGTAGGTTGGGGTGGGAAAAAGACACTTATTTATGTTTATAAAACTAAAGATATATCACCGTCTAAGTAACACAGCCTCCGCCCACGCCAACCCAAATCAGTCATCCCCGCTACACTTAACGATGACCTATCTAACCCCTGACCCCTCCATCTCTCTCCCCTTGCTTCTTCCACCACTGAAATTGCCAAATACTAGTACCAAGATGCCTACACCTCCAGCTGTGCCGATTGGGGACTCCAACAACCAGCAACAAGATCTCAGGTCCAGCCTTGTTTTGATGACCACCTATAAGGATAAATTTATTAATTTATCTCCTCCTAATCCAATTACCACCGTGATTGGATCTACTAAAACCCATGCTCACGTCCAACCCCAAGCAGCACTCCCTTTATTCCCTGCTTTGGATAACACTCCATCCGTTGACGACTATGATTCGACGAACGAAGCCTTGGATAACGACATGAATTTGGACGGAATTCCTACGGTTCCCATTTTGACTCAGGAACTTCAAATCTCAGACAAAAATGGTGCTCGTCCCTCATCATTAAATTATTAGGTAAGTTTTTATCCTTCCAAAGGCTTGCACTTCTCCTATCATGCTTGTGGAAATTACAAAATGGAACTTTTGTTACGGACTTGGGAAATAATTTTTTTCTTGTTAAATTTTCTTCCCAAAAAGATTTTAAATCTATAATTTTGGGAGGTCCATATTTTACAGAAGATCATTATCTTTCAGTTCAAATATGGCAAAAGATTTTTCGCGCGTCTACGACAACTATTAAATATATGAGCTTATGGTTTCAAATTCACGAATTGCCAGTGGAATATTATGATATGAATATTTTACATCGTATATCAGCGACCGTGGGAAAACATCTCAAGATTGACATCCATACTGAGTCACTGGGATGGGCTAGGTATGCCCGAATCTGTATGGAATTTAACATTGAAAGACTGTTTCCGCAGAAAATTAAGATTGGTCGTATCCTCCGCTCTTTGGTGTATAAATTAAAAATTGAGATTTGTTTCTCATGTGGAGTTGTCTGCCATAATCTTCATAACTATCCTCGCAAGAAATCTACCGCCCCTACTTCTGAACAACCTCATCTAGAGAAACAATGGTGTATTGTTACATGGCGTCCTCCTCATCGTCGATCTCGTGCTTCGAAGATGAACACCATAAATAATTATAGTCATCGTCATGCTCATTTTGACCCCAATATTCTTGTATCTGAAAGTAATCTGTTTTAGACACATAATAATAAGTGACATATTTGGAGACCAAAATATGATGTGTTGCCAACTTGTCAGCGCTAAAAGGATGAGTACAGTGCACACCATGAGTAGAAGAACCCATCAAACCCTCTAGTTCACTTCCATCGCAACAAGACAGGCCTATCTGATCGTATCACACATCCCATGGTTTCATCCCCGTATACTACATCCCAAGCGATTGAAGTCTCCACCATGTGTAGCCCACCGTATCCTATTAAAGACACTTTCCCAACAATGTGTGTAGGACTAGATTACCCTGTTTCATCAGCCTCTCCTCATACTTTAGTTCTATTCCCTACCGTAGTACCTACTTCTCTTCAGATTATAATACTCCCTTTTTCCTCTCCTCCTGCCAATAATGAAGTCTCGGATCCAACTTGTGAACCATTGACCTAAAGTATGAGGAGAGGCTGATGAAACCACCAATCCGGAGTGCTTACTTCCCGAGAACAAGCTATAACACACATCCAACATCATGAACCAGTCCCTTTACCTCCAGAACCATCCCTACCACCAGGATTCAAATTTTTAGCATCATGGTATGTCACTTACCCTACTCAACAGCTTCCGAGGTGCCCTAAATGGCAGGGATCAAACTACACAAAAAACTCAGCCATTTCCACCCAAAAGAGACAGGCTTATTCAATAAGGGCCAGGAGATTGGTTCCTTCATCCTCTCTTCACGAAACTAAAGGTCTCCAACCACCAACTCCTAAGAACCTGCGTAACTTTCGCAGTCGATTTGGTCAGGGTCCGATTCCTCACAGCCACAATATTGATTTACATGCTTCATAATCAACCCACCCTAAAAGACGAGTATTGTCCACCCAACCCCAACTCCCTAAATAAATTTATATACAACGATCGGGGGAGCATCTTAAGGTGATATCACCCATTTATACACCTCATGAAGTATCTACTTTGGAATGCTAGAGGGGTTGGTAGGCCAAATTTTTATACAGAACTCATAACATTTGTTTGTTCACATCAGCCTCACATATTGGTTATCCTAAACACTCGAATGGATGCTCAAAGATCAATGCACGAGATTTGTTGGTTACGTTACCTTAATCATGTTATCTCTTCGGATCTAGGTCAATCAGGTGGGATTTGGATTCTCTGGACTGAAGGTCTAATAGTTTCTTATGACCTCATCATTTCTATTCGCTTAATTTATATTCTCATTCAACATGACCCTGCGGTGGTTCCTATCGAGTTTACTGCTGTCTACATGCCACCCCAACATGCTAAGCAAACCCAGGTATGGAACTCCCTTCACCACATCCACACTTCATTCCAACATCCTTGGCTTCTTTTGGGAGATTTTATTGTTATTTTAGGCCAGCATGAAAAATAGGGGGGGTGTCCGTTTGAAGCTAGGCGTGCACATCATCTTAAGAATTTTATACATGCATGTAATATCCAAGATCTAGGGTTTACTCGACCTACTTTCACCTGGGAAGCCAATAGTGTTCTTGGGCACCATATTAGAGAGAGCCTTGACCGGGGACATGGTAATGAACGTTGGATGTCCCTCTACCCAACTGCCCGAATTTCTCATCTTCCAAATACTGGGTCTGACCATTGTCCATTATTGTTAGACACCCACCCTTCCCTCTCTAAACCCCCAGCGAGGTTCATTTATTACCCTGAGTGGAAATCCTATATGTCTTTTACTAACCTCTTACACTACCACTCGAATCTCCCGATCGAGGGATCACACGCTTTTTCCTTTTCGCGTGAGGCACAGTCTTTTAGTGAGGCTTCTCGGCGTTGGAAGCAGTCTGTTATTGGGACTATGTCTCATTTAATATTTGATTTAAAATAGGAGATTCATAACCTCAAAATGTGTATTAAAGCTAATCTGGATCCCCTGTTGGTCTCCTGAGAGAACCACTTGAAATCACAACTTATGAATTGTATGACTTTGGAATGCCAGTACTGGCACAATAAGTATAAAAATAAGTGGCTTCTAGGCGGGGACCATAATACTAAATTTTTCCATGCTTCTGTCATACAACACCAGTGTAATAATTCGAATCATGCTATTTTTAATCTAGACACTAGATGGCATACCACTATCCAGGATATTCATGGTCAATTCCAAAACTTCTATGAGACCCTTTTTACTACCACAAACCCCCCTTGTTCGTCGTCTAAAGATAATTTTTTCCAAGTTAAATCTTATGACGTTATTCGACTACTAGAACCTATCATAGATGCAGAAATTTGCCAAAACTTGTGTACTATGGGAAAGAATAAGAGTCCGAGCATGGATGGGTTGACCTGTGAGTTTTTTAAAAACCATTGGGATATTATGGTACCCTCAGTCCTTAATTTAGTTAAAGCTTTCTTCCACTTTAGGAACCTCCTCCGTGCCCTTAATAAAACCCTTATCATCTTTATCCCTAAAATTCCACACCCTACTCTCAAGTTAAGCACTTTTGTCCAATCAGTTTATGTAATGTTATTTATAAGCGTATGTGTATGATCCTCGTTGCTCGCATGAGACCCATCCTTTAGTAACTTGTGTCCCCTTTTCAGAAAGCCTTTATTACCTCTCGTCATATTCAGGATAATATCCTGATAGCCCATGATATTTTACATACCATGCATAAATCTAAATCTACAAAAGGTAGTTGTGCCATTAATATTGATCTATTTAAAGCCTACGATCAAATGGAATGGCCTTTTATCCAATGTGTTATCCAAAACCATGGCTTTCCAGATGTTTGGATTGGATACCTTATGGAATGTATTTCTTCTACGTCATTTACCACGCTCATTAATGGCCATATGGGGTCCACTTTTTATCCAACTCGAGGACTCCGCCAAGGGGATCCCCTCTCACCTTACTTATTTATCTCGTCATTAGACATCCTTCTATGACATGTAGAGTCAGCTTGTCTATTGAAACATATCATGCCTCTCCGACCCTCTCGCAAAGGACCCCATATTCCTAGGCTTGCTTTTACTGATGATTGTATTTTTTCCTTCAACCTATGCCAGCTTCAGTGGCTCACTTTCTTCATATTTTAACTACTTTATGTTGTTTTCGGGTCAGACCGTTAACAAGGATAATTCTACAGTTACTATCATCCCTTTTACTCCACGTGTCGTTATACAAGATACTTTACGCCAACTGGGAATTCATGGGTCTCGTGGGAAGGATAAATATCTTAGCTTACCTCTTATTACAGGTCGGGTTATGCGCCAAATGTTCTCTGAGCTTATGGAAACTCTCGACCGACGCTTACATGGGTAGTATAATTATTTCTTATCCAATGCTGGTCGAACAACTTTATTTAATGCAGTGTGTACTTCCCTTCCATCCTATTACATGTCTGCATATTCGATTCCTTCTCATATTCTTACTAACTTATCCAAGAAAATTAAATCATTTTTCTGGAATGCTTCCAAACTTTCTCATAAAACAACCACAGTCCCTTGGGCTACGATTACCCTTTCCACATAATATGGTGGCTTGGGAATAAAAAACTAACACTCTTTAAATAAAGCGTACATGATTAAACTTCTTTGGAAACTTTTTACCGAGCCACACAACCTTTGGACTCAAACTATGTAACATAAATATTTTCTTCAAACCAATTTGTTGGCGTCTCGTAGTAAGTCTACAGACTCATGGTTCTGGAAAAAAGTTTCTACTTTAGTCCCTTCCTTCGCCAATGGGATCAAATGGTGACTTGGTTCTGGCTCTATTTCATTTGGAAATCATATTTGGCTACGGTAAGATTCCTTCACTCATCTTTACCCATATATTCCTCCTCATATTTTAGTTGCCCCCTACACACGTTTATTTCTAATGGCTAGCGGGACGTACCTGCTTTAGCTCAATGGTTTCCATTGGATGCAATTCACTGTATCCGAGCCCTGTATGTTCCCTCTCAAGAATCACTTGATGTTCCATATTGGTGGCCTAGTCCTTCTTGTACTTTTACTATTAAATCGGCTTATCATTGGCTTCAACTTCACCTATATGCCCATCACACTCCTTCTCTTGCTTGGAAATATTTATGGAAAAGTATCTTACCCCCTAAGCTTCAGTTTTTCCTGTGGTTTCTCATTCATAGGGCTTTACCAACTGTGAACTTACTTTTTATTACCATAAATTAATGAGTCCTTTGTGCTCTCTTTGTGATTTGGATGACTGTAATACACATATTTACTACGACTGTCCTGCTTTGTTCCAACTCTGACATTCCATGCCTCTACTAGACCTTAGTCCTACATCCATCTTTACTGTAATATCCCACAGACAGTCTATGGCTCGGGTTGCAGTCAATCAACTTCAACCATTTTTTCTTATTTGTTTTTTTTATTAGACACAATGAGTCAATATTTCAACAGTTACCCATAACTTTGTCATCATTCAAGTCCACCTTGTCTCAATGCCTTTGTAGCTACTATAAGGCTCGTCAATTAATACGGCTCAGTATACCTCCCCCACTTTTGCTTTTTTGATTGCTTGGTCCAAACTTGCGCCTACATTTTTCAAATGTAATGCGGATGGAGCAAAATCACATCTTACGGGTCATGCCGCAGGTGGTGGGATTATTCGTGATGCTCAAGGAAAGTTTGTTTGTGCTTTTACCCACCATATAGGCTTTGCATCATCAGTTCTAGAGGAGATTTCGGCTATTGAAATAGGCATGGATCTTGATTATACTTAAGGTATTACTTGCATAGAAGTAGAAGCCGATTATCAAATTGTCTTTAATATGATCTACAAGAACCAACCCCAGAATCCAAACCACATGAATTTGATCCAGGCCATACATGACGGCTTCTATAGATTTCAACATGTTACCTTATATTTATGTTTCAGGGAAGCTAATGCTTGTTCTGATGTTCTTGCTGCCCACTCGATTTCTAGGTTATTTCTCTCCACAGTGTATGTTCAGATTTCAAGTTTTTTACTTCTAGATTTTTGGCGCGATCTGTGTCATATCGCGGTTGTATGTTTTGCGGTTTCCAACATTACATGTAAGATTGCCATAGTCTAATTTAATCTTTTTTCTTTTCTAAAAAAAGATATGTTAAAGGTGTTAATAGACGTTTTAAAATAGAAAAGTTATATTTGTAAAGAGGATTCATACAGAAGCGTCTGTACAGAGTGACGTGACGTGTCATGTAGAACTACCCGTTAAAATAAGGGAGGTGGACAGACCAAAGAGAAAAATAGGAAGAGGTGTAGTTTGAATCTTAGGAATTGGAGTGTGCCAATGAAAGGGTAGGTTAGGGTGGATAAAAGACATTTATGAATATTTATAATTAAACTAAGAAAATGTTAAATGGGGTTGATACGTGGTTCTATAAAAAGGATTTAAGACTACAGTTTTATTTATATGCATAGATGTGTCTAATTTCATCCACTCAAACCCCAACTTTCAGTTGTTCAAAGTTCTTGTTTTACTAATACATATTTCTCGAATTGGTAAGTTCAAATGTAGTATTTATTGGGATTAATCTTCATATCAAACCCCCTTTGTCTCATCGAATTCTCGCTTCCCCAAAATCTAATTCTATATGCTACCGTAAATTCCTATAATTTATTGTTAATTTTCATCAAATTTATGATTTTTTTTCTTCAACTTAAGTTTTGTTAGGTCTAACCACAATAATTATAAATGTTATTTAGGGACATTTTTATTAGAGATAACACACAAATTGTCCCTAAAATTATTAATCCATCCGCTAATAGCCTGTCTTGTGAGAATTTCTGACTTCTAACTTTTTTTCCTTTGATATATTGGGTTTTTTTTCAAATTACTTTACATTCTATAAACATTTAAATTCTTCATTTGTTAATTATATATGTGTATTGATAATTACGGTGTATTTTATGTCTACATCAAATATATGCATACTGAATTTAGATTATTTTCTATATTGATTTTTTTTATTAAGGAAACTATGTGTTAAAAATTATAGTAAAAAAAATCTTCATTTTATTTAAAATAACTTTCAACATAGATATTAGGTCTTTTACTATTTTTTCCATTTCAACTCTCAGTATAAACATGCAACACATATATTTTAAAATTAATTATTTTATCATATATTCAAGATATGTAATCGTGCTTGATTGAAATTGTTTTTTATAATGTAGTTGAGGTAGAAAAGAAGATAAACAAAAAACGATATACACGTATAAAAAGAAATTGATTTGAATTTTGTAGGAAGCCTATATGTTTTTGTTTTTGTTTTTGCTTAAATTTCTTTTACTTTCTCTGGATGCATGTCGTACACGCACCACATTATGAATAATTGCTAGTATAGTTAAAAGTCATAATGTTTAAGCTTAGTTTGAGACTGATCATTGATTGGTTTTGATAAACATTTGAGCACGGATGAGTGTTTCCAGCATTTAGGTGTCAGTGAGGTAGGAAAATGGTGAAATCATTGATCTCCTTAATAGAATGCGGATTTAATCTGATACAAGATATAGGATGCGACATCTAATCTAATTATTTTTGCACCAACCACGAATACCATACTTAGAGATCCCTGCCTCACATTTGTACAATTAATACTTCTACACCTTTAGTTTTGTCCCTAAATTACCTTTGACCACAAAACACCTTTTTAATTAGAATAGCGCTATGTGTATATATTTTTCTATCAATTTTTCATACTCACTGTATTAAATTTTATACCTTGTTATTGTGGATTATGTCAAGACATAAAGTACAACTGCTTATTACCTTGTCTTATTTAATGGGTATAGAAAATGAGTAGTAAAGTGAACAAGTGTAGTCTTACTCTTTCAATTAGGATGATAAAATGCACAATCATCATCCGAATCATCGTTATTATCCACCCCCGTCACATTTATCAATCGATTCCCATTTTTTGTAAGCACTTGATAAGCACCCAAAATCGTACATTTTATACCCCGAATAGACGTACTTTAGTTGCTAATTCTTGGCAATATGGGTCTTATGCGCTTAAATATTTATCTTGTAGGTCAAATGTCCGTTTGCGGTGTCAAAATCTATATATCGAGATAAATGTGCATTTTATGGAGCTAAATACCCAATCCCCTGACCCTAACCTAGCGCATCCTAGCCTTAGCCTTAGCCTTCCCCGACCCGTGTGTGTGTTGATTTTGTACTTTTTTTATTAATTTTTTGATTTTTAGTTTGAGTTCTTTTATTTTTAAGATTTATTTTTTATTTATTTAGAATTTTTAGGTTTTATTTACTATTTTTATATTTTATTAGTATATCTTTATTTCATCTTTATTTTTATTAGTTATTAGTTATTATTTTTATTTTTATTAGGATTTCATTTATTAGTTTTATTTGATTTTATATTTATTTAGGCTTTTAATTTTAGTTTTATTAGGCTTTATTTTTGTTTTTAGTTCTTTCTAGTTTCATTTTTAATTGAGTCTTTATTTTATTATTAAAAGTAGGATTTTTATTTTTTTATAGTTTTATTTTTATTAGTTTTAGTTTTTTTTAGGTGTCCAAATTTAACACACACACACACCATACTAACCTACACCTAAACTACACACAACACAATCCTCACCCTCACCTAACTCCCCTGCACCCTCACCCACACAATCCCACCAAAACCCATCTTCAATCTCTCACCTTCTCTCTCCTCTCCCTCATCCAACATCACACACTCTCTCTCTCCCTCTAAACCACCCTTATACCACCAATACCCCAATCTCTCTCTCTCTTAACCTCTGGCGCCACCTGTCGGCGCCGCCCTGTCCTAACTCGCTGTCCATCTTACCTCTCTTCGGCGTCGACCTCAAGCTCACCCTCCTCCCAAACCGCTATCCCTCCCCCCCCCCCCCCCCCCGACACGACCCATGGCCGAAACCACCCAGTCGCGGAGCTGTCTTCACCTTCGGTGGCGTTGACCTGCCACTCCGGCGAAGCTGCCCAGCCAACTCCAGCACCTCCTACGACCTACCGCCGGCAGCCATCCAAACCCGGCGTCACCAACTTACAACCCGGCGTCTCTTCGATCCATACCTCCATACCCATCCATACATGTTAAAACCCATTTCCCACATTTAACACCCACAAACCCATTTCCATTTCCCCTTTTTGCCCAACACGATTTTGGTAGCTGCCAAACAAAGCCAAAAACCCACTTATTACCTTTTACCCAAAATACCCCCAACTAACCCTTTTACCCAATACCCAAAAATACCCTTGTAACAAATCAGATTTTTATTCCCTCTACCATTTATCTTCACACCTCACAATTCCTATGCACACTTAAGTCCATTCCCAAAAATACCCCTAGTTCCAGGCCTACTATATATTCAAGATAGAAGACCCCATTTGGAGGAGCTTTTTGATCATCAAATAGAGAGAGAAAAGTAGAGAGTTAGGTTAGAATAAATTAGGTAGAAATATTTGTAAATAGTTTTATTTTCATTTTTTTTAGATTTTTGTGAGTGATAAATGTGTGAAATTCAATTGAGTTGATTATTGTTGGATGCTCATATTGGATGGATTGTGCTTGATTTTAAGGAAATAAGAGTTCAATTTCATTCAAGAAATTGGGTTTGATTGTTCTCTTCTCTTCTCATTTATTTTATTCCTTTGATTATTAATTTGTCAAATCTTGTACCCTGTTAGGCTAAATCCCCTTTAAAGGGGTGGGGTAAAATACTTATTTGATGTTATTTTAGTTTAATTAGTTTGATTACTTGAAAATTCTCTTTGAATGTTAATTTTGATCACTCACCCTTAAATTTACGCCTCGAGAGAGGGTAAATGATTTTCGAGAGAAAATCGAAATTCTAGTTATAATACCTATTTTAGATTCGAACTAGAGATAGGGGTTTCTTAAGTGCGGTATTATCACTTGAATTTCAACTCTAAATTTACATAAATTTTAATTAATCGATCCTAGTGGGTGATTAATTAAAAAGAGTGTACATTTATTTTTCTAGAGTTGTGAGGTATTAAACTTAATTTTCTAAAATGTTACTATTAAAATTACATTTGCAACGAGAGTTGATTTGTAATTTTGAAATTAATTTGGGAAAATTCAATTAATTAATTAGAATAACTAAAATTTGTGGTATTTACCCATTCCTTGATTGTTCTCACAATTATTTACCTCACTTTATCTCTTATTTTAGTGTTAGACTTTGTTTTCATTTTAATCACTTTCTAGCTAGTTCTTTTCATCTTAGTTTAGTTTAGTTTAAAACCTCACCTCACCCTATTGTTTTAATATTTGAAAAAGCTAAAAAAAGTAGAAAAGTGAAAAAGCACCAAAAGAAAATAAAAAGTGAATTACAATTGAATTTGTCTCTAGCTTACCCCCTTGGAAGTGGATTGATAC
Source organism: Sambucus nigra (assembly GCA_949130495.1). Classification (NCBI taxonomy): domain Eukaryota; kingdom Viridiplantae; phylum Streptophyta; class Magnoliopsida; order Dipsacales; family Adoxaceae; genus Sambucus; species Sambucus nigra. The sequence continues at coordinate 78,471,694 of OX422221.1, read as the reverse complement.
CCTTACTTACCTCTACACTTAAGTTGATATTATTTTGTAGGTATTTGAGGTTTTGACTAGATGAGCTTTTCAAGCAATGACGAAAACATACACTGAAAAGTTCTTTCTATCAGCACTCTAAAGGAATTATGTGTCGTACATTTATATAATTGAATTAGTCTATTTTGTAACCCTTCTTGAGAACAAAATTCCTATAACACTACCATAGAACTCAATAAACTGAAAATCAACCTACATCATTTTTTTCTTTTTTTGCTGAAATGTGATTTAATCAGAACAACAACAACAACAACACCACCACCACCAACAACAACAACAACAACAACAACAACAACAACAACAACAACAACAACAACAACAAGAAGAAGAAGAAGAAGAAGAAGAAGAAGAAGAAGAAGAAGAAGAAGTTGATTTTATTGAAATTCCAATACATATCAAATTTAAATTGCATGTTACCAACTATTGAAGATTGTGAAAATATAATTATTTTCAAAGTAAAACCATGATTTTGTATAATAATAATTTAATTCATAATATGATTTTTTTTTACTATCCTGTTTTAATGTCCTTGAGAAAAAAAGCACTTAAAACTTGATGGGATATATTCTGTGGATAGCGATGCAATTCATACCAAATCCATCAGTGGAATAACGGCTTCAAAAACATCTAAGCCCGTCATCCACCTCAATTAAGAGATGTAATTTTCATCTGTCTAGTTCATGTACAAGTCAATAGTTCATAACGAAGAAAGCATAGCGACCTAGTAGAAATCAAGACAAATCAAGTCAATGATAATTCTATACCCAATGCATGATAACTCAGTAAAAGCACGTCAACTTAGTGTTCGTTTGTTTGCACCTCTCAAATATGAATTTTAACCATTCATGAGACTGAAATCTAAAGTAAAATTGGTTTCAATAATACACTTACCTATGGTACTGTGCATAACTACTGAACGTTCCCTTGATATGCCAATTATTTATTATACATCATACTCATTGTGTTGAAGAAGCAAAGTGGATGAATCATAGCCATCCAACGTTATTTTTTGTAAACGTTAATCAAATTCTCACTGTTTATTCTAAAAGTTAAAACAATAAAAAAAGTTTTCAAGAAAAACAGTTTTTTATTAATAAAAAAGTGAAAAATTGTTTAAAAAATGTTAAATATTTTTTTAAATAGTTAAAAAAAACTTGTTAAAATCTTTTTTTCAAGAAAAATAGTTTTTATTTTAAAAAAGTGAAAAAAATTGTTAAAAAATTAGTAGCATAGATTTTTTAAAACTGTTTTTTTTTTACGAAGCACATAATTTTTTATTAAAAAAATTAGTCTAATAATGTAGAATTTTTTTTATATAAAAGTATTTTGGTGGCGTTGACTCACACTCATTGAATGATATGGGTGCGCGCCAACGACACTAATCAATCATAATGATGTGGGTCCGTGCCGATTTTTACATATTTTTAAACATTTTATTCCTTATCACTTGAAATGCCCAATATTATTTACACATTAACATGCGTATTATGTGTGATAATATTTATTTATGGTCCTAGATGATTTAAATATACGTTTTATTTATAAAATAAATATATGGGTGTTGATGTAAATAATTAGATCACTCTAATAATTTAATCACAGATAAATAAATGAGACAGAATATTTTAAAGTGGTTCAGCCTTGTATGAATGGCCTACGTCCACTGTTATGTTATTACTGAGTATTTGGGAATTCTTGATTACAAGTTCTATCAAGAAATTCCGATCCCCTTGAATGAGGGTGATACAAGGTATTTATAGCCCTTACGCTGTACATGAAAGGGTGTTACATTAAATGATACACATATGAAAGGATAATTCATTTAATGCTCTTCAAACGTGTGTGTCAAGATGATAAGCATTCAATGAATAGTTGAACTGTTGATTATCTGGCAATTAATGCTGCGGTCCAGATGCAGCTCGAACCGCCTTAGTTGCTCGTCGTCCAAGAGTTCCTCGGAGGGTTGGTGTTCCTCGGAGTACACCTGTTGCTCGGAGTGAGTATGTTGGTCGGGGGAATGATCTTCCTCGTTGCTATTATGCCACGTAGATTGACACGCGTCTTCTTATTATTTGTCCGCATCAGCATACTAATTTTGGTATCAACAGAAGCCACCAATGTTTCATATTTCGAACTTTGAGGAGTATGGAACATTCTTTCTCGGTATATGGAAATATTAAATGACCTTCCTGGGTTTTAGGAGCCTTTTCTTCGTATTTGAATTTCCTTCCAAATTCGCAGAATCAGCCTTTTTGCATTTTTATAAGCGCTTCGATCTTCGTGCCCTTTTTGTCCTTTTAGCCGCCGGTAGCGTAATAGTTTCTTTTTTGTAATCATTTCTTTCGCCGTTTCCCAAGGCAAAGTATTTAAGCTTCAGAGGCAATCCCATCGTCTTCTACCTTTTCAATTTCTGCTTTCGAGTTTTCTATAGCTTTTCTCTCTCCTGTGCGTTTATCCCTTTCTTCATTTGTTTATCAACAGATCTCCTTTTTCCTGTAAGATTTTCTTCCTTCTCCTTCATTTCTTTTTATTCACCATGGTTTATATTATCGAATCTCTTGAGAAATTCCGTTCTGACTTTTCTATTCCTTCTTGGGTAACTTTGGAAAGTCTTTCTGAGCCTTCAAGTTATTTTAATTTGGCTGAGGGACATTGGTTCCCTAGCCTCTTTATTACTGAATGTGGATTTTCTTTTCCACCAAACCCTTTGTGTTTAGAGTTATGTCAGTATTTCGATGTTGTCCATGCAAAAATAGCCCCCAACACATGGAGAATAGTTAATGGGGTGTATAGGTTAAATAAAACTCATGGAACTCGTATAGGAATTACTGATATTATGTATTGTTATAGATGGGCTGTTTTAGACAATGTTTATTATTTAAAAACTAGATTTTTGAATAGGGCTCTAGTAGTCAACCTCCCTGATGCTAACAGGGATTATTTTAAACATGGAGTAGTTATAAAAAATTGGCAACATGCCCCTTTGGTTGGAGATGCAGTATATGTGGGTCCCAGATGCACCCCATATGGCAATGGGATAGGTTATTTTCATCTTATTTTGTTTTTTGAAATTATGATTTCATTGTGTTTGACAAAATGTATGACTGATATTTCACTATGTTTTTGTTTGCAGTCGACAGCAAGAGAAAAACTCCAAAAGAAACAGAAGTTAATATCAAGCATTTAAAACATATCTGGAGTTTGCATCAGAAGTTTGCAGACGAGCTCGTTAGGTCTGCTTCATACTTGCTGCAGTACAGGAGCTATACATCCTCTTTTACTGCTCGTCCTGTTGTTAGCATTAGCGAACCATTGCCAGCTTCTGAAGACTCTTCACCAGACTCTCACATTCCTTTGAGTCAGAAGATGGGCAAGAGAAGAGTTCCTGCTCTCTTTGAAGAGACCTCCTCTGCTGGAGATGGAAAAAGAAATAAAGCTGATGTCCCAAAGGGGACAAAGAAAGTGGATGCTGCCCCTTCTGTTGCTTCTCAGAAGGCCGCCGAGAATCCCCCAGTGGCTCCTGTACAGAAGGATGCGCCTGTGGAAGTAATCACTATCTCTCCAACCAAAAGTTCTTCTTTGGTTGAGGTTATTGAGAAGACACCGAGGAGATTGAAGAAGTCCTCCTCGGTTAGTTTTTATGAAGTCATTCCCCAGCTCCAAGCTAGTGGAGCTGGTGTTCCAACCATTATTCCCCCGAGCTCTGCAATGGGTTTGGTAAAGACTTGGACTATTCCTGAAGTCCAAGGAATCGAGGAAAACATGTCTAGGGATATGCTGACATCCCTAGCTACTCGTCACATTGCTTCAGTAAGTTTCTTCTTATCTTGAATTCTTCTTTCCTTCTATTAATATATGTATCTCGGCACTAACTCATCACTACCTTCTTTTTCAGCTGGTGAGTTGCTTTAACACCATAGTTAATAAAGATGAGGCGCTCAAGGCTTCCAGCTCCTCGTCTGGAGTAGAGGATGCTTTCCAGGGTTTGGCCCAATCTCTGAAGGAATCCCGTCAAAAGTACGATGAGGATAAAGATGAATGGGAGAAAAAATTGGCTGCATCTGAAGCAGAGAAGGTGCAGTTGGGAAATAAAGTGAAGGACTTGGAGAGGGAGAATAAGAAATACACCGAGAAGCTCACTACCTTCGGGGAGCTTGAAAATAAGCTGAAATTAGCTGAGGAAGAGCTGACCCTTCTGCGCAAAGTAAATCGTCAGAAGGAGGAGTTGGAGGCCAAGTTTAAAGCTTCCGAGGACCTTCTATCCGAGAAGCTCTCCTCGGAGAAAATGAAAAGAAAGATGGCAATAAAGAAGTCTTTCAACACAGGTTGGGACAAAGGGTGGAACAAGGGAGTAGCTGCCATGATGACTCAGGTGCAATATGGAAGTTTGAAATACTTCCGAGATGGCTGGGTTGCTGCTTTGCAAGAATTGAAGGTGAGCGAGGACTCCGAGTTATTTCAACAGCATCTCCCTGGTCCTCCCCCAGCCATCGAGGATGAAGAAGAGGACGAAGCTGCCTCAGAAGAATCTTCACTGGTAGTGGGTGATCTCATCCTTACCCAGCTTGCTGACGAGGAGCTTTCATCTCTGCCAGCTCCTCCAGAACAAGTTCTAGCTCCCGCCGACCAACTCATTATTTCCACCGAGCAACCAAGCTCCTCGTCCCAGCCTCCCGAGAAAGTCTTGGGAGACAAGGAAAAGGTGTGAAGTTGTTCGGTATTCTCTTTCTGTTTTTCTTTTACTTGTACTTTGTATCCCAGATCTTTGTAACTTTGCCTTATGATCTAATAAAATTTGAGTTCTTTTCTTCCATATGATTGTCTCTTCTCTATCTGCACTCTGTCTTGATCTTCTTTTTCTTTCTCTGTTAGTTTCTGGCCAGGATGGATCTTCTGTCTGCTAATGAGCAAAAGTTGATGCAGCAATGCCATGAATATTATAAAGATGGTCACACAGACCTAAGTGCCTCAGAAGTTGCCGACATCCTTGGCCATGGTGCTTCAGAGCAGGCAGTAGAAGCTTATCAATACCTGAAGGGCTTACTTGATCGAGCTGTGGCCAATAACGTGGCTTACTATGATATGATCGAGGAGCTTCAATATACTCTAGAAGATCTTCAGACTCAGTATAAAGAATCAACTGCCTTTTGCACGAGGGGTATGAAAAGAGGTATCAACAGCTTTCTGCCGAGACAGGCCACCAAAAGATCCTTGCTGGGTACGATGTCAGGGAGAGGACCCTAAAGGGAGAAGTTGAAGCTTGTAGACAAATTGCTGAACTGCTGGAGCAAGAGAATAATAATTTGCAGAAAGAGCTAGCACAATATAAGTCTGCAGCCTCTTCTTCAACAGCGGTAATCCCAGTGACCGATGAGGGATTTTCCTTCTTAGAGGTTGAGAATGCCAAATTAAGGCAAGAGTTGGATATCCTGAGAAGGTCTGGTACTTCTACTTCTACTCGGGGACGAGGAAGAGGTTCTCGTGGGCGAGGAAGAGTTGCCCAGGATGTTGTTGAGGAACGAAGTACTCCACCTGCTCGGGGTCGATCAAGAACTCCTCGTAGTATTAAAGAAGCTCGTACTCTGTCAACAGTGGAAACTCAAGCGTACCAATCGAATGCAAAAGATCGGGCTTTGTCTGAAATGTCCAAGAAAATTAGAGACCTGGAACTAGAAATCTCTACAAAAGAATCTGAGTTGGAGACTAATAAACTTTTCATCCAGAATCTTCATGAGAAACTTGAGAGGTTAACATTCCAATTCCATAAACAGCCCAGGGAGTTTTGGATGGCTGGATATAACGAGGCGCTATTCCATTTAGATGCTCGTATCCAGAATGCCAATAATGAGGGCTACAAACAAGGTTGGCTGAATGCCTTATGTGTGTTGAAACTCGAGCAGGGACACTATTTATGGGACTACTATGATCCTGGATTGCTTTATTTGCCTGTGCCACCGTTCAATTTGGAAATGGAATGGGTCCCAGCTCGTGCCATTCCTCGGAGCTTACTTGCTAAATACCTTGGTGACTATAGTTTGCATTCTCAGTTTGAAGTATCTCATCCTGAGCATCTCCTAGATCGACCTTCTGTGATGAACGTCAGGATGCTGAAGGATTTGAACTTCATTAACTCTCCTCAGACTTTAAATGATCCGCCTGCTGGCGAGGAACCTATTTCAAAAGCTGAGGGAAAGAAACCAATAGAGTAGGGATTTCAATGTAATAGTTAGTACACATATGTAAATTGTAATTCGTTTTGAATTTTAATGAAAGACTTTCATTTTCTGTTTGCAAATCTGTATTGCTATTGTTTTGTGCTTGTCAAACACTTTATATTTGTGCTTGCATAACAATATTGTGTGGTTCCTCGACCAACTTAGTAATAAAAAATTACAAGTATTAATAATGTTGCTCGATCACTTAATAATAAAGTAATGAGTATAAAAATGTTAGAATTTCCTCCAACCAACCAAGGTTGTTAAGTTGAGCTCGTCGACCAATTATAGTTAATGGGTTTTTATACTCGACCAGCTATACTTGGTAAACTTTGTCTTTTTCATAAAATGTGCCCGACCAACCAAGGTCAAAGATTTTTCCTCGTCGACCAACTACAGTTAGCGGGTTTTTATCCCTGACCAACAATACTTGGTTCAGTTTGGAATATTTGTTCTTCGAGGAACTTTTATGTAACAAACTTACTTCCCGACTAACATAAGTTGGCATTTGAGATAATATCTTACTTCCTAACCAACCGAGATCTTTTACCAATCGGAGTTGGTCGTGGGTTTGAACTATCATGTCCACTAGATCTTTTACCAACCTTAGTTGGTCACACTAGTGTACGCCTCCTAACCTAAGGAGTATAGTTTGTTCTCGCCCTTTTACCAACCGGAGTTGGTCGTGGGTCTGAACTATCATGTCCACTAGATCTTTTACCAACCTTAGTTGGTCACACTAGTGTACGCCTCCTAACCAAAGGAGTATAGTTTGTTCTCGCCCTTTTACCAACCGGAGTTGGTCGTGGGTCTGAACTATCATCTTCTTTTTACTGTCGAGCAGCGTAGTGTTAAACACACTAGTATTCCCCGAAAAACTTTCAATAAAAGGAGAGAAGATTATGAAATATCATCGTTTTATTCATATTGATGGAACTGCTTTACATTTTACATCACTGATAATACTTGCGTAGGTGTTCAGCATTCCATGCATTCTTAAATTCCTCTCCTTCTAGAGTTGCTATTCGGTAAGTTCCTGGTCGGACAACTGCGGTAACTCGGTAAGGTCCATGCCAGTTTTCTTCCAACTTATTGTGCTTCTGAATGACCTTCTTTAGCACGTAATCTCCTTCTTTTAAGTCGCATTTTTTCACCCTTTTTTTGTAGAACAGGGTTGTTCGCTGTTGATAAGCAGCATTCCTAATAGCTGCCTCTTTTCTAACTTCCTCGAGCATGTCCAAATCTAATCTCCTCATTAGGTCGCTGACTGGGGAATTGAAATTCAGCACTCTGTGTGTTGGAAGACCCAACTCGGCAGGTATTACAGCCTCACTTCCAAATGCCAGCATATATGGTGATTCTCCAGTCGCTGCTCGGGGAGTTGTTCGGTAAGCCCACAATACTGACTATAGCTCATTAATCCAATTAGCTTTAGCCTCACTTAGCCTCTTCTTCAAACCATTTAATAATGTTATGTTCGTCACTTCAGTTTGCCCATTGCTTTGAGGATGTCCTGGTGCTGAATGAACCTTCAAAATGTTTGACTGATGACAATAGGCGGCAAACTCCTCGTTATCAAACTGTGTTCCATTGTCTGTGATGAAGGCATGAGGGAGGCCATATCGGCAGATGATATTCTTCCAAACAAATTGGTACACCTTCTCGTATGTCATATCAATCAGAGGCTCAGCTTCTACCCACTTAGTAAAATAATCCACTGCGACGACGAGATACTTAAATATTCCTCGGGTCGTTGGCAGTGGTCCAACCAAATCAATTCCCCACATGGAAAAAGGCCAAGGGGAAGTTATGGGTGTCAACAATGCTTGTGGAGTTCGTCGAACGGAGGAAAAATGTTGGCATTTATCACATCTCTTAGCATAGGCTATACAATCAGCCCTCATCGTTGGCCAGTAGTATTCATGCGTCATCACCCTTTGTAACAGTGTCCGCCCTGCTACATGGGCTCCACAAGACCCTTCATGGATCTCTTCAATCAATTCTTTCACCTCGGAGGGATGTACACATCTTTGCAAACCTGCCATAATTCCTCGTCTATACAAAACACCATTAGTTAGTACATACTGAGCAGCTTTAAACTTTAATTTCTTGGCAGCGATCTTATCCTCCGATAATTCTCCTTCCTCGACATATGCCCTGATGGGATCCATCCAAGATGGTCCTAAATCAAGGGAAATAACATTCGTCTTCAGGCCTTCATCTATGCTTCGATTTTCTAACACCTCAATTGGTATCGTTCTTCGTAACTCGGTACGAGTAGCTGATGCTAGTCGGGCCAGTGCGTCTGCTTGTGCATTCTCTATTCTTGGTATTCTAATCAACTGAATTGCATAAAATTCTGTCAATAACTCCATCACCTTTGCATGATACTTGACCATTAATTCTCCTTTAACAGCATACGTTCCCATCATCTGATTCACAATTAATTGAGAATCACTGAATACCATCACTTGTTGCGCTTCCATAATCTTTGCTAAATTAAGACCTGCTATCAAGGCTTCATACTCAGCCTCATTATTGGAAGCTTTGAATTGGAATCGTAAGGCATATTCCACGTCAATCTCGTCTGGGGTGTTCAAAACAATCCCTGCCCCACAACCTGTTGTGCAAGATGACCCATCTACATATAATCTCCATGTAGGTAACTCGTCTTCAAATTTCTTTTCTGACAGAGTTCCTCGGTGAAATATCTGCTGTTTCCTTTCATCCTCCCCTGGTATTTTTTGTTCTTCGTCGACCATCTTTTCTTGCCCCTTTACCAACCGGAGTTGGTCTGGGTTTGAATTTGATGTTCTTTCTACATCCACAAGCCCTTTTACCAACCGGAGTTGATCTGGACTCATGTCTGTTGATCCTGTAACATCCACAGGTTGGTTAGCGAGCAACTTTTGCTCCTCGGGGGTATCAGGATATGTAAATTTTGCTATAAAGTCTGCTACAGCCTGCCCTTTTAATGACGATCTGGGTTCATATACAATATCATATTCACCAAGCTCTATTGCCCAATACATCAGTCTTCCTGATTTTTCTGGATTATGAAGGGCTTGTCTCAATGGCATGTCGGTGTATACGACGATGGTATGGGCCTGGAAATAAGGCCTCGTTCTTCTACTTGCTTCAATTAATGCCAATGCCAATTTTTCCAATTTTGGGTACCTGATCTCTGCACCTCGGAAAGCCTTACTTGTGTAATAAATTGGCTTCTGGACTCCATTCTCCAATCTGATCAATGCCGAGCTGACTGCATTCTCTGATACTGCCAGGTATAAGTACAACTTTTCTCCCATCACTGGCCTGGACAGCAGTGGAGGTGTTCCCAGATATTTCTTCAAGTATTGAAAGGCTTTTTCACATTCATCATTCCACTCGAAAGTTTTTCGGAGTGTTTTGAAGAATGGAAAGCACCTATCAGTTGCTCGAGATACAAATCTATTGAGCTCTGCAACTCGTCCTGTAAGACTCTGCACTTCTTTCTTCGTCGTTGGAGATCGCAACCCTAAAAGAGCTTTGATCTTTGCTGGATTTGCCTCAATGCCTTGCTGGTTGACGATGTACCCGAGGAACATTCCTTCTCGTACTCCAAAGGTGCACTTCGTCGGGTTGAGCTTCATCTGGTACTTATCCAGTTGATCAAAGGTCTGACCTAAGTCAACTAGATTCTCAGCAGCTTTCTTGCTCTTTGTCAGCATATCGTCGACATACACTTCCATATTGCAACTGATTTGTTCAGCAAAAACCTTGTTCATCAGCCGCTGATATGTCGCTCCTGCATTTTTCAAACCAAAAGGCATAACATTATAACAATAAGTTCCCCTAGGGGTAATAAAAGAAGTGCTTTCCATGTCTTCAGGTTTCATTTTGATCTGGTTGTAACCAGAGTAAGCATCCATGAAGCTGAGCAGCTCGTGCCCCGAGGTAGCATCCACTAGTTGATCAATTCTGGGCAATGGAAAGTGATCCTTTGGGCATGCCTTGTTGAGATCGGTGAAATCAACACACATTCTCCATTTAATTTTTTCTTTTTTACCATCACCACGTTTTCTAACCAGTCTGGATACTTCACGTCTTCAATGAATTGGGCTTTCTGGAGCTTGTCGACCTCCTCTTGAATAGCTTGATTCTTCTACAGGCTAAATACCCTTCTTCTCTGCTTTATAGGCTTGATCTCCTTATTCACATTGAGCTCATGACATAAGAAGATTGGATCTATTCCTGGCATGTCTTCATGACTCCACGCAAAAGTTTTCTTTATGTTTCTCAAGAAAGTTATCAACTCCTATTTTATTGAAGCATCCAACGACGAACCTATCTGAGTTGTTCGTTCAGGGTATTCGTCGTCCAGAATAACATTTTCTGTAGATTCCACCACCTGTCCTTTTACAAGTTTGGATTCATCTCTCGGATCAAGTGTTTCAATTTCTGTACCTTCATCCACCTGGTAAGTAGTAGTCTTTTTCCTTGACTCTTCAAGCTCCTCTTGCTCGGCAGATGAATAATAGCATTCTCAAGCTACTTTTTGATCACCTTTCACCACTCCCACTCCGAAATTTGTTGGGAATTTTAAACATTGATGTACTGTAGATGGGACTGCTTCGAACTTCTTCAAACCAACTCTTCCCATGATGATGTTGTAGGCTGACTTCACATTCTTATCCATCACAAAGAAGCGTATTCTCTCTGTTCGAGAAGCAGGCCAAGTTCCAATGAATATATCCAACTTGATCGTCCCAAGTGGAAAAACTTTCTCGCCAGCGAAACCCAGAAGCGGTCTGTGATAAGGTTCCAATTGAGATAATTTCAAATTTAAACTGTCAAAGCATGAATAATACATGATGTCTGCCGAACTGCCATTGTCTACCAGCACCCTTGAAATCACTACTTCTTTCATCCTCATTTTTATCACCAAAGGGTCGTCGTGAGGGTAAAGAACACCTCCCAGGTCATTTTTTGAAAAGCCAATAACCAGCTTCTCTTTGTTTACCTTCCTCGGACAATCCTCCTCGGCCAAATTTATTCGCTGAATGTACGAGCAAGCTTGTGCCTCTCCTAGGTAAGCTTTTCTTTCTGCAGTAAGATCTCCTCCTACTGCATCTCCTCCTGTAATAACATTACAATCAAATGACCCAAAACGTATGGAAAATACCTCTCGTTCTGGCTGCCTTGGTTTCTTGAGAAGATCGGGGTCATCCTCGGCATCATCTTCATGGCCTCTCTTCTTTTTCTCCTCTGCTCGACGAGGAGATCTAGATCTCTCTCTAGTTCGATCATTATTTCTTCTCTCACCTCCCCGATCAACATACTTTGCTAGCTTTCCCCTTCGGATGAGTGTTTCAATCTCGTTCTGAAGAGCTATGCAATTTTTAGTCATATGGCCATGATCTTTGTGGAACTCGCAATATTTATCCCTATTCCTCGCATCAGGGTCTGACCTCAGTTTCTTCGGCCACTTTACCTCCTCGCTATTCTTGATTTCTTCCAAGACATGATTAATACCCATTTTCAAGGGAGTATAATTATCGAATTTCTTCAGGACTTCCCATGATGACTTATTATTTTTGGAATGCTTGTCACCGCCATTGCCCTTATGCTCTTTATTTTTAGACTTGTCGACTTCCACCTTGGTGTCTTTATCCATATTCTTCTTTGCAGCCATAGCTTCCTCGGCATTCATGATTTTGGCCGCTTTTGCCATCAACTCTGACATAGTTTTAGGTGGATCTTTCGCCAAAGTGTAATACAACTTATTAGGCAACAACCCACTCATCAAGGCGGTGATTGCTGTCTTCTCCTCATAATCTATGACTTCCAGTTTCTCGTTATTGAAACGAGTTATGTAATCTCTAGTACTATCACCAGATTTTTGTCTAACACTTAACAAGTGTGCTACTCGTTTTACTGGCTTTGCTCCAAAACAGAAATTGCCGATGAACAACTCGGCCAACTGAAAGAAAGTTGAAATCTTACCCCGAGGAAGATTGTTGTACCATATCTGGGCAGGTCCAGTAAGAGTTCCTGATAATGCTCTACATCTCATCTCGTCGGGGATAGCATAGATATCGGCGGGAGCTTGATATTGCTCTATATGAAGAACAGGATTTGTCTTTCCATCGTATTTGGGGGTCACCACAGGGGCTTTAAACTTTGACGGTGTAGGAAAATTCACAATGGCCTGGACAAAAGGTGTCCCTTGAACAAAAGTTCATTGTAGGGGATTCTTCGCCTTAGCCATTTCTCCCAATATATCCTCCAACCGCTGAAGGGATCCTTTCCACGCTTCATTTCCTTCCTCGGGCCTATTGGTTCGAGCAATAGATCGTTCTGAAGTAGCCTCCTGAGATCTATCTTGACGAGCAACTGGTCGTGATTGTGCCGATCCTTCTCTTAGATCTGATGGTTGTCGAAAACTCCTCGACATGGTTTTAGGTGGACTCCTATTCCTCCTAGGGCCTAATCGGCTGAAAGGAGATGCCCTGCTCAATCTTTCCATGGCACTGGTCCTTTCTGGAGAGAGAGTAATATGCTGCTCAGTATCTGTGGCCCTTATCGATGAAGTTTGCCCAGGTTGATAAGAGAAATCATCAGATTCCTCATTATGATACGTCTCTGTACGTCTGGATCGTGAAGAAAGTGCACGGGTATTTCTTTGGATGTTTCGTGATCCAGGATGGGTTGGTGTACCGCCATGGAGAGTTTGGATGAGTTGCCGCATTGTCTCTTGCATGGCGATTTGTCCTTGAGCCAGATTCGTCATAATTCCAGCCAGATCTGGAGGTGCAGATGGATTTGAAGGATTTCCAGCATTTCCAGCGTTTCGATTGCTGGATTCCGGATTATCTGCCATTGATGATGAATGATTTTTGGTGAAAAACGATAATAACAATCGTTCCCACAGACGGCACCAATCTGTTGATGTAAATAATTAGACCACTCTAATAATTTAATCACAGATAAATAAATGAGACAGAATATTTTAAAGTGGTTCAGCCTTGTATGAATGGCCTACGTCCACTGTTATGTTATTACTGAGTATTTGGGAATTCTTGATTACAAGTTCTATCAAGAAATTCCGATCCCCTTGAATGAGGGTGATACAAGGTATTTATATCCCTTAGGCTGTACATGAAAGAGTGTTACATTAAATGATACACATATGAAAGGATAATTCATTTAATGCTCTTCAAACGTGTGTGTCAAGATGATAAGCATTCAATGAATAGTTGAACTGTTGATTATCTGGCAATTAATGCTGCGGTCCAGATGCAGCTCGAACTGCCTTAGTTGCTCATCGTCCAAGAGTTCCTCGGAGGGTTGGTGTTCCTCGGAGTACACCTGTTGCTCGGAGTGAGTATGTTGGTCGGGGGAATGATCTTCCTCGTTGCTATTGTGCCACGTAGATTGACACGTGTCTTCTTATTATTTGTCCACATCAGCATACTAATTTTGGTATCAACAATGGGTAAAATGATCCAAACAATCTACATTAAGATTTCAGAGATAACATTGCAAACAAAGAGTATACATTCAGAAGTTTCATTTAGGCAACAAACAAATAACCTTTTCAGATTCAGATTCAGATTTCAGACTTCAAAACAAATGCAACCTTAGTCAGTGCACATCCAGGAAACAAGCTCCCCTACCCAAGTTCCAATGAACTACAATAATGAACTTAAAAATTCATCAACATAGAAAGTTGACCCCCTCTTAAGCTCATGAAAGTCAGAAGCACAATACGAAGCATGCTCAAAGCATTGGGCAATCTCTTCCAAGTGATCAAAAGGATTAAGTGATTCATCACCAAGTGTTGAGTAGTTAGGGAATGGATTTAAAGATGTAACACATATTGTATGATCAAGTATAGAGTTAAAATTCAACTAAACCCACCCTAAATCATCCACCCATATAAAAATTGTACGTCACCAAAAAAGCCAGTTCTAGTCGATTGAAAGTATTTAGTATACTAAAACACGCTAAATGGGGTTAGATTTAACATTTTATAAATTTGGTATTAGATAATAAGTATTCATCATGAATTTATGCCCAACGCCACATATTTTATGATCAAGTATTGATTTAGGCCCTGTTTGGTTGCACAAATTGTTGGATTATATAAATTGATTCATTGTGAATTAATGAATTGTAAATGAGTGGATTTGAAATGAGTTAAATTCCAATTTTATGCAATGTTTGGTAATCTGAAATTGATGTTAAGGTTTTATAAGAAAAAAACAAACATGGGAAGGAAGGGAAAGAGAGAGAGAGGAGCATGCTCTTTATGTGACTCCTGTTTCAAATTGATGCATTACACATTTTTTGTGAAATGATAAAATTTCAGATTTTACACACAAGCTAAAATTGGGCAATTAATGAATCATTTCATTAATGAAACCAAACACAATTAATAAGTCAATTTGTAAATGAACCAATTTATTAATGAGTCAATTTATAATTTTAGGACAACCAAACGAGACCTTAAGAAATAAAACAATCTCACCCTAAATAATCACCCAATAAAAAGAACTACATAAATGGAATAGCCAGTTTTAGTTAATCAAAAGTATTTAGTCAAATAAAATATGCTAAATGGGGTTGGCAATTTTTGACATTTTATAAACCTGGTCTCGAAGAATGAGTATTCACCAAGAATTTTTATGTCTATCAACTTCCTTCCAATAATCACAAGCTCGTTAAAATTCATTAAAAGTAACATATATATAGATGTAGAAAACATCAATGTCGTGTTTGAGAAAGATTGAAGAGCTTCACAAAAGTCTTTGATTTCATCGACTCATCACTTTTCCCCACAATCCTAATGCAATTTGGATCTATAGGTGTTTTTTCTAATGCATTTTGGTAGGTTTTATGCACACTCCTAATTGAAATGAAAAAAGCACAAATTATTACGTATAATCATAATATGGAAGTTATGTTGTAAACTTTGATCATACTAAATTAGTTTTAAATCAAGTAAATTTGAAATTTATCACAATCCTTTATATATTTTTGTATGATATATATAATAGTATACTAAGTTAATGATGACTAAAATACGAAGAATTGTCATATTTATTAGGTTTTCGTTCCATTTGGACTTGAATATATAACAATATTAATCCTATATATATTACTTAACTATATAACAATATTAGTCCTATATAGATTACCAAAGTAAAAAAAATGTTAATTTAACTTCTCAATCAGGCAACCTTCGTCGCTCATCGTCATATCTAGGAAAACATCCTTATCGCTCATGAAATGCTTCACACCATGCGTAAATCTAAAGTGCACATGGGCAGTTGTGCCATTAAGATATACCTTAGTAAAGCCTTTAACCAAATGGAATGGTGTTTTCTTTGTTGGGTTCTCCAGCAGCATGATTTTCCCCCTGCTTGGATTACCTATATCACTACACCAAATCTGCCCATTTGTCAAGGTCATTGACCTTGACAAATCCGACTTGTCAAGGTCAATGACCGTGACATTTCGAGGCGAGACACCTTTTTTTGTCACGGTCGTGTCACGGTCATTGACCTTGACACAAAACTCGCGTTTTGTGTCACGGCCGTGTCGCGGTCAATGACCGTGACACGTTTGTCACGGTTTATAACCGTGACAAAGCCGTGACCCTTTTTAAAAAAATTGTCACGGTCAATGACCGTGGCAATTCTGGGCATAAGTTAGAGGAGTGTCCCACTAGACTTAAGAAGGAGGGCAAGAAATTGATTGCATACAATGCCACCTTAAGTGATAGTGAACCGAAAGAGGGAGAGAGTTCCCCCATTGAGTGAAACTTTGTAGCATTTATGGCATATCATGTGAGCAACGATGATAAATTTTTTAATGAAGACACTCATATAAATGACACTTTCAAGTTCATTTTGTGCGAATCCCAAGTGAGTAAGGGTGAAGATAGTGAGGAGGAGGAGATAGATGTGAGAGAGTCGCAAGTTGCCTTTAATGATTTGTTTAAGGAAATAGTAAAAGTGAAAACGGCAAACTTGAAGTTACAAGCTAAGTTGAAAGAGTGTGCCTTAGAAAATAACGATGCATTGATTAAGAATCTTAGGGCACAAGAAAAGATTCTTTGGGAGAAACTAGAATACGTTGTGGGTTAGAGAGATAGCCTTCGTGATTTGATGAACGCTTTAAAGAAAGAGATTCTAGAGTTTGGTGAGCCTAGGCATTTGCTTGAGTCTAGTATTAGTGAGTTTGAGGAGAGATTGAGAGACTCGAATAAGGTGGAGTTTGATTTGGAGGCTAGGTCCAAAAAGTTGGATATGATTTTAGAGACCATCCAAATCAAGGAAAATAGGTGTGGTATAGGCTTCGATGATCGTTTTGCACCCATTCCCAAAGACAATACCAATCGTTTGAGAGAGCTAGCGAGGAACGTTAGGAGAGGTCCACATTTAGGTCAAATTCCTCATCGTGTTTACACTTGCACTCATTGTGGTAGGAAGGGTCACCTTAGTCATTATTTTTATGACCTTAATAATGCTCCTATAAAGTTTAAGAATAAAGTCGTTTTGGTTCCCAAAACAACCCATGTGCCGTTACACATCTACTTAGGTTAGGAAATCAGACTTAGAGGTTTTAGGAATTAAACTTCATGACTCTTATTTTCTTTCACATGATACTTCTCATACTATTTCTTATGGGTGACTGTATTAGCCATGTCTGTCATACACTGGTCTTTGCTTCATGATATATATCTTTTTAGTGTTATGACATGTTTTTGTCTTTGTATTATATTTTTCATTTTTTTGAGTCTTATTTGAAAATACAAAAAGATTTTTGGTTTCATATATTTTTTGAAATATGCAAAAATATTTTGTTTTTTGAGTCAAAAATATTTTTTTGAAAAAAAAAAGATTTTCGATTTATTTTTATGTCGTTAGTTTACATGTTTCATGTGGCATATTGGTGTGTTTGGACCCCATCATTTCATTATCCATGTGGCTAGGACATTTGGTCATAATTATAGATGCTTAGAATGATCTTAACCATTAACTAATGAGGTTATTTCAAAGTTGATTTGCATTTGGATTCGACTTTGTATATATATGTCATCGCACACATGCCTGAGATTTTATGAATGTTTGAATTCTCATGCATATTTCAGTTTGGTGAGATGTTATCCTCTTAATTTTGTCAGCTACGCATAATTAGACTTAAGAGGAGGTGTGCATATAAGAGTCGTTTGTCGTGAGGATAAATATTGCTTAAATTGAAAAAATAATGAGTGTTGACGAGAAAGGGCTACGAGCGAATAATAAACTCGTCGTAAAAGCCACTATTTAAAAGAACCCAAGAAAAAATTAAGGCAATAAAAAGAATCATATACCAAAATGAGGCCAATATGATTTCTCTACGTTAAGAAAAATATAAACCTCAAAAGAGCTAGAAAAGGAAAATATGAACATATGAGGGTGTTTGGATGGAAATTACAATGAGTTTGCATCACGAATCCTAATGTAGAAAAATCGTGTCATGACACTATTTTTTGTTGAATCGTCAAAAATTCTGGATTTGTGTGCATGTAGTTCGTTTAGTTCATTTAGCTCAATTATTAATTGTCACATATGGATAAAATCTAGTTTGATGAAATTTAGCTATCAATTAGAGCTTCTTGATCATTTCGATATGTCCAAAATGTGATTCATTTGTTATAGTTCATGCCCATTCAGTTCGTATCCATGTTTGAACACATTGATACTATGTTAGCATGAAACTCATATTTTCTGTTTTGAGCCTGTTTTGCTATTGTTTTGATTTTCTAGTTGTTGTTTTTAAGAAATTTTTTCACTAGGCAAAAGCTAATCTTTTTAAGAGCTGGAAAATCAAGTTTTTTAAAGTCGTTAGAACGGCATTAAGATGTTGTTCGATGAGTGATTCTAGTGAGATTAGAAATAGTGTGAGGTATGGTCGCGAGATAGCCCTTTCTTGCTTTGCATCGCGCGACACCTTACTATTTTGGGTCATTTCTTGGATTGATCGAACGAGGCGTTATATCGTTCAAATGACACTGCACTGTCGTTCGAACTAATTGAGTTGACTTTTTAACTCTCCATTATGATTTGGTACCTGCTTCATATATATGCTGATATTACACTGTTTTGGTACATTTCGGTTTGTTTGGACAGTTTTACATGCAGTTGCTTATGATTATTCATGTTTGATTTTACAGTGCATTGATTTATTTAATCACATTATTCCTCATATTAATGATTCATATTTATGACTATTTGATGTCTACGATTTGGTACCTTGTGATTATTATTAGCTGTATACCCATATTTATCTATATATGATTTATATGTTTATTATCATGATAGATATGATGATTGTTTGTTTGTTTGTCTTTTTCACTTATTGTCTATTCGAGATAAAAATGGGAAGAGATGGTATGTGACGAAGGGTGAGTTTTTTTTTATGAACACATATGTTTGTCATATTTTGATCATATTGCTTACTTATTGATATCATTGATTTGGGCTATATTTAAAAATGTGTATACTTTTCAGTATCATATGTTTTTCTCACATGTTTAACAAATTATTTGTTTTACAAATTGGTATCATAAGGATTTTCATATCATTTGTACCTCCGTGCTTCACATGGTATTTGTTTGTTTCATGTATGTAGTGATTATTCAAAGATTGGAGATTTTGTGACTACAATACACGAAGACCGTTCATGCTTGCATTTCGATAATTATTTACTAGATCGTGTTCTGTATTTTCTTTTTGGGTTTATGGGATGGGATTTAGGTCATTTGACTTGACGGACTGACTTAGGCATTTCACTGTTTTTTATTTTGTTACGGAATAGCCAAAGGGGGGTATTTGTAAGGACAAATTTCCAAATAGTGTCAATTTGTATGTATTAGAATTATTCCGGAAAAAAACCAATTTGAGTTAAAGATAGATTTTATCTTGTAATGATTCCCACATAGTCTATGACGTTGTTTTGAAGACGTAGAGGACAAGCTTCAAAGATATTTCATGCCGTGTTTACTTGTGCACATTTCATGTCTTCATATCACATTGCATTCCGAGATACACTCGGGTATGAGCGCATAATATTTATGGGACTCGAAAAATGTTGTAAGGATGGTATTTGTTTAAAACTATTTTAAAATGTGAAAAATGTTTTTAAAATGTTTATTCCGAGATAAACTCATTTTAGAGTTGTGTAGATCTTTCCCTTGCGTTTAGAAGGATGAAATAGGATTTGTTGTCATACAAATGACATCAGCAGGTCGTTCTAACGACATTCATGTCTCATTCGAATGAGATGTGTAGAATCGTTCTAACAACAGGATAATAACGTTTTAACGATGCACCGACTTAAGTTTTTTATTTAAGGATTATTTTACTTAGAATTTCGAGTCATGCATAACTAAAATTACAGATGCAGAACCCTTTCATTTCCTGCACTTGTTTACAAAGGTTTTCAAAGATAAAAATCCTTTATGTTTCAAGATTCGATCTTTCATATACATATGCTATAGAGTTCTTGGTTTAACACCATTTGGAGTTTGTTCATCTCTGTTGAACATTCTTTCATTGAGTTTTGCATTGAAGAGAGGTGGACTCCGTGTTCTGAATCATAGATGGTTGCCATTACTGCATCGGTGGATACCGAGACGTACGTGGACTCGTGTGTTGTGAACTTTGCGTAGGTGGACTCCAAAGTTGCACTATGGAGGAGCAGTAGAAGCGTAGAAGAGCGTGAAGACGTGTGGGATATCGAGTCGTTAAGTAAATTTATTATCTGTACTTTATAATACCGTATCATAGTGATTGCCTGACTTTGGTCGTTCGACATTTTTTCTTTTAGTGGTTTCCTCGTTCATCGCTGTTGTGTGTTTTGTGGACTTGATTTATTTTACTTGCTTAATCACACTATATGCATGTTTAGGATTAACAAGATAAAATTGGGTTAAGTAAAGTTGGTTCACAAAATTAGTGCGAATTAAAAATGGAATAAGTTTGTTTGTTTTTTTGAAAAAATTATTTACACCTAAAGCACACAAAGAAAAAGGGGCCTACACCACCCCTAAGCATGCACATGTTATGCATGAGGTTGATGAACCAATAGGAGATAAGCAACTATCTTTTGCACATGTACATCATAATTATAAAATATTCTCTCACGTGGGGCGTTGATCTTTTATAACGAATTTATCCACGTGGCTTGGTGACACACAAGTCACATGTTCCATGTGAAGTACTGAAGTCGGCTATGTTAGTCTCGGACAGGCCGAGACTGTGCAACTGGTCTTCCAGGTGAACAACTCCAAGATTGTGGAACTCATTCAGGAACTGCAGGGAGGTCTCGTCCTATCAGTGTCGGATGAGGCTGAAAGATGGCTAAGTCGAGACATGGGGTCAGCTGTGATCCTAGAGTAAGCCTTCGTGTGTAATTGTAACTATTCTGACGATGGGGTCTCGGAGCCGAGCGAAGTCTCGTCCAGGATGAGGCCACACTTAAATATATCAATAATTGTGATATAATCTGATTTATATTATTAATTATTAATTTTTCATTTAATTTAATTAATTAAATTTTGTTATTATTCATGTTCATAGTTTCAGTTTAATTTAATTAATTTAATATTGTTATTATTAATGATTATAGTATAGTCCGGAATTGGTAGAAATCTTTATGAATC
Source organism: Sambucus nigra (assembly GCA_949130495.1). NCBI lineage: Eukaryota > Viridiplantae > Streptophyta > Magnoliopsida > Dipsacales > Adoxaceae > Sambucus > Sambucus nigra. Next base: position 78,450,745 of record OX422221.1, on the reverse strand, counting down.
TGAGGTGAAATTGATGTTTAGTTATTAGTACTATGTTCAACCATGTCAGATGATCAAAAGCCTCGTAGTAATTTCCCGAATTAAGCTGAATCTCAATTGAATTTAAAACCAATGATAAGCTAGGGTTATTGAGAGTATTTTTGGATTTAAGGCTCTAATTCATGTTAGGATTGATTAAAACTATTAGATATTGGTTAGTGCTTTTGTTAGACTAGTTATACCTTTAAAAGATGGAGTTTGGAGACGTCTATAGACTTCAACATTGGATTTTAAGGTCAATAATCGCGGAATTTTGCGGGAAAGAAGATGAATCTGGGTTCATCTCGTTCGAACGAGATTTAGACTCATTTGAAAGAGATTTGGAAATTTGTTTGAACAAGATTTAGTTCATGTTTGAAAAATTTAGGTTTTCTTGTTTGATGATCAACCTATAGACTCGATTGAACGAGTTGAGTGATGTCATTAGAACGAGTTTGGCACTGCTGGATATATTGCTTTGGGTATAGGGCCATATGATTGGTGTGAAGGTGTAATGATTATCCTTTATAGATTCTTTGAGGTTATAGGTGTGGGACAGCCTATAACTATACCTCGTACGCTGTATCAATCCCAGAAGGAAGTACGAATATGACTTCATTATGTGAAGGCTTGCGAGTAGTCCATTTATGATGTACGTAGTATGGACAGTACTTATGAGGATATACACTTAGAGATATTTTCATTCTTGGATATATTCATGTACCTGAAATGTATAGATTAGTTAGTAATGCAACATTTACTTATATTTAGTTAAGATGAATAATATGTAATCAAGGGGTTTATTTGGGTTTGGAATTGGAATCATGCAATATTTAGGATTGCTTTCGGTTGGGATAACTTAAAAGAAACTAAAATATAAGATGAATATGCATAGTTTAATTATAGCCCAAACTCAGTTATATCCTTACTCTCCATAGACTTACTGTTAACATTTTTGTTGAATTATCTTTTCAGGTTACCTGGAACAGATGCAACCTCATCCCTGATCCTGTTATACACTTTTTTGAATTGCTATTCATATACGATGTACGTATAAAGCTCGTGTGCTCATTATCTTTTTTCTTATTAATATATCTATTGCATTGGATTTATGTTGAGTAGTATTAAGTCAGAATTTCTATTATATATGTTTGGTATGCGATTATTTGTGAGATAATTATAGCTATGCAATAGTTCAATTATTGTTGATTGTATTGGCAACATAAGAGTTTATTTGTTCACCTTTATTATTTTTGTGTTATTTATGTTTTGCATTTAGACCTCGTTTGATATGTCATATAAGAGGGTCATATTGGATAAAATTATCCCCTCTAATGCTTGGTGTAGTTTAGGATGGGATATATTATCTTAAGTGATATCCTTATCCCACAAGGAGTGGAATAAAAAAATCCCACCTCAAAGGTGGAATAAAGTTATCCGCTGTCAAGATTTGATTGGAAATTACTACCCTGCCCTTATTAAGTTATAAGAAACTCGCTCAACTTGCACTCTGTCAATTACTAGATAGTAGCCGTTGGTCCTTTTCATTAACACAACTCTCCATTTACATTTTTCATCATAGTAGGTAACTTCCTCCTCCTTATTTTTTTTTCTATTTTTATGTGTTTTTTGCTTTATCATGAACTACTATTTTGGTTTAAATCAATACAAATATGATGTTAATCCACCTACTAGACAAGTTGAAAGTTATGTATTGTTAACCCACTACTAATATTTTATTACAAATATTATTTTACTATGTGTTGTAAACCCACCTGCTAGAGTAGAGAAGTTAAAAGCCATGTACAATTCAATTTGTTTGTTTTCGTATGTTTTCGGTGGCTATTTTGGGTAAAATCGATGTTACCCAGTTGTGGCATCAAGCAATTTTTCGGCGGTAGGTTTGTTTATAATTCAAAGAGAAGATAGGAAACAACCACTTTTACTATCTCATTATTTCTAGCGATTGGTTTGTGTTATACCCATATAATCCCAAAGTTGAATAAAACCCAAATGCCAAGAGAATTAATAATGTGTTAGGCTCCACTCTAAAAAGAGGTCGGCTTAGTGATAATCTACTCGACCTACCTACTTGACAGTTGTCCCATCCGTGTAAACAAAGTTGGACACACCATACATTCCTGTGGGTGCGTACACACTGAACATCCCTCATTAATCACATGGGGATAATAAGAATGCAGTTGTTATGAATTAGTTACCCACACCCATATCAATAATATTAGCCTATGATCCAAGATATAATTGTTTGTTATTTTTGATAAACATGTATATTCGGGTGTAACTGCCCGACTTAAAAGGGAAATCCACCTGTCCGTTTGATATTCCCCATAAATCATCTATAAATAGGGAACTAATCCACTTAATAATGGGATGCTTGTTGGAATCCTCTCAATCATCGAGCTGTAACAGCAACCCAAATTGTACTTTTGGCAATAGTGTAATAAAAGTCTAGTAACACTGTCGATGTAGGTTTTCTTAAGGGGCCGAACCATGTAAAACCCATCGTGTCTTCTTTGTCTCTCATCCCCATTCTTTATTATTGTTATTTCTATTTTCATTGATTAAATCTATTATTTGTTATCTCCATTTTTGGGCATTAAAAAATTGGTGTCGTTTGTGGGAACTTCATGATAAGACATTATGGTTCCTACCCAAATCCATTCATTCAATTATATATTTGAGACAATCCCGAATGATGAATAATCTCGAGAGCAGTCGTTTGGAAGAAGTTCAGACACCGTCCACCCCCACTGGGGCGAGCAATCCCCACAACATAGTGATGAGCCTGGCTAAAGGGCAAGAAGCGATGAAGGAAAGTTTTAGGCATTTGACACATACCCTTCATGCGAGACCGGTGCAGACCAATCTAAATGACGTAACCCCTAGACAAGAGGTATAGAGGAGCGGTGAGGGGAGAATTCCCCCAGCACCTTACAAGGATCAGGATCAGGATTACGGCAGGCAAGCAATGGAGAATCCCAGAAGGCTATACTTGGGATCGTATTGAAACACCACCTCTTCTTGAAAGATCGGGTCACATCGGTGTGTGTCCAATAACCATAGATCCACCTCATCCATCCAGTCACCCAAAAATTTTGATAACAAATCATACTATGAGGAGCATCCTAGTGCACTTGAAAGGATGAGTAGGGGCTCAATATTTGATCGACTGGACCCACATTGCAATCACTGGAAAGTGTCGATGGCCTTGCCCGACCATTATTGGAGGAATGATTTAGGAATATCCATAACTAAAGGCTCCTGACACTCTGCTAGAAAATCAGCTGAAGCGAGCAGACTTCCAACGAAGAGAGCTCGATCGAAATCCGAGGATGAACAGTAAAACTAATTGAAGGAAATTCCCAAGGTGATAACCAACCATGGAAAGGATCCATCCAGCGCTTGGAGGACCGTCTGGGAGATATGGCCAAGTCTAAGAATCCCCTGTAGTGGGATTTCATAAAAGGATTACCCTTCGTCTCTTTTATCGTGGCGTATACCACTCCAGTAAAATAGCGCCAAAGTATGATGGTAAGAGGGATCCTATTTTGCATATCGAGAAGTATCAAGATGCTATAGACATTTACTCCATCCCAGATGAGATGAGATGAAAGGTCGAGCATTCTCTAACACTATAACCGATTTCATCCAAATCTGGTACAACAACCTTTTCAGAGGGAAAATAGATTTTTTTAGCAACTGGCTGACCAGTTTGTTAGAAACTTCTACTTTGGTACGAAACCTAAAAAATAAGGCAGAGGGGTGATGAGAGCACCCATGAATATATCACCCAATTTAACACTGAGAAACTGGAAGTGGTGGATTACAATGAGCCAACTGCCATAACGACTCTGATGAATAGACTACGATCGGGGAAGATGTTTTAGGAATTGGCAAAGGATCCACACAAGATTGTGATGAAACTACTAGCCAAAGGAGGTAAGATCATGAATGTTGAAGATGCGATGGCGGCTAAAGAATTCAACAATCCTAAACCATCGATTGGCATAACTGCTGGTAAATAAAATCAGAAGGATAGAAAGTCTAATAAATCAAAATAGTATGATGAGTACAAATATCTCACGGTTGGCACCCATCACATCTTGGAGAAAATCCAAGGAAGCAAAGACCTCAGATGGCCAGGAAAGTTGAAGATTCCAGTAAAGAGGAGGGATAAAAGCAAGTACTGCGAATTCCATAAGGACCACGATCACAACACAGACAATTATATAATATTAAAGAACGAGATCGAGGGATTAATCAGGAGGGGCAAGCTGTCCAAATACATGGATGAACATAACCGATTAAATCCTGAAGAGAATAAAGCTAGGAGATGATCAGAATCACCTTGACGGAGGGCGAACGACAAGAAGAGGGAAAGGGATGACAACTTAGATGATAACCTAGATCTCCCTAAAAAATCTAAAGAACCCATGCGCGACGTCGGCATGATATCTTTTGATTGTCATTTAATCATGGGAGGAGGAACCAGTGGGGGTAAAGGCCCCGCAGAAAGGAAAGCTTATTGGAACGAGGCCCAAGCTTGCATACATATGCAAGTTAATCTAATATCCAATTCGAAAAAATGACCCCTCAAGGTGAACAAAGATAAACTAATAATTGGCTTTTAGAAAGACGACCTATCTGGGATATTTTATCCTCGCGATGATCCTCCTCTGGTCATCACAATAGTCATCCATGAAGGTCGAGTGGCTAGGATACTGGTGGATAACGGTAGCTCAACAAATGTAATGTTCTACAGCTATTATAAGAAATTAAAGCTTCGAGATATCGAGCTAACACCTTATCACTTGATTGGGTTCTCAAGGGAAAAAGTGTTATCCCCTGGGGACGGTAGAATTAAAATTCATCGTAAGCACTTAGACAATCATTCGAACAGAGAAAACACCTTTCTTCATCCTCAATAAGAATGTATGGTTTTCCTACAACGTGATATTTGGTAGGATCGGCCTGAAGAAGTTTGAATCCATCCCATATATAGTGCATCAATACTTGAAGTTCCCAACCCACTTCGGAGTGGGAGTCGTCAAAGGAAATCAGAAGGTAGCGCGTGACTGTTATTTCATCTCAACGGACCAGGAAGAACATAAGAAGTTAACGAACACTTATCAAAGTGAAACTATTGATCCCCGAGATGAAGCAAAACTAGTCAAGGGGCAACCTGCTGAAGAGATTGAAGCAGTCCCACTTGTTGCTAATCACCCAGAAAGAACGATTAAATTTAGGTCGTCATTAAACTTGTGTGTGAAGTAAGAGCTCATAGAATTCCTACAGCAATGCAAGGGTGTATTTGCATGAATCCACGAGAATATGACCGACATCGATCTTGACTTCGTGTGCCATTAGTTAAATATGATGGAAGGGACCAAGCTGGTAAAATAGAAATGGAGGGTTTTTAATGCCGACAAGAACCTTGTCGTCTAGTAAGAGGTCCATAAACTATAGAAAGCGAACTTCATCGACGATGTCAAATACCCAGAATGGTTGGCAAACGTGGTCAAAGTGCACAAAAAGAATAGCAAATGCATGATTTGCATCGATTTTAATGATCTGAACACGGCATGTCTAAAAGATTATTTCTCATTGCCACGAATTGACCAGCTGGTCGATGCCACTATGGGCCACGAGCTTCTCAGCTTCATGGATGCCTACTCTGGCTATAACCAAATCAAGATGAAGCCCTTCGACAAGGAAAATATGTCCTTCATAATCCACAAAGGTACTTACTGTTATAATGTTATGCCATTTGGTCTTAAAAATATAAGGGCCACCTACTAGAGACTGATGAACAAAGTCAATCAGGTTCAACATGGAGGTCTACATGGATGACATTATCACTAAGAGCAAGGTAGCTGCGAAATACATTAAAGACTTGGGGTAGACCTTTGACAAGCTGGAGAAGTACCCAATGAAGATGAACCCCACGAAGTGCATCTTTGGGGTAAAGGAGAGTATGTTCCTAGGTTTTATCATCAATCAACGGGGTATTGAAGCCAACCTAGACAATATACATGCTCGGCTCAATATGAAATCTCCCACAACAAAGAAGGATGTGAAAAGCCTAACAGGGCGAGTGACTGCACTTAACAGGTTCGTTTCTAGAGCTACCGATAAGTTCTTTCCCTCCTTCAAGGTGTTAAGGAAGTTATTTGAATGGAATGAAGAATGTGAAAATGCTTTTATAGAATTAAATATTTATATGGGTTCCTCACCTCTCTTATTATGTCTCGTCATTGGAGAAAAACTCAACATATACCTCGCAATGTCTGAATCAGTTGTTAGTTTGGCATTGGTAAGGCAGGAGGATGGAGTCTAGATACCAGTTTACTATACCAACAAAGCGTATCATAGAGATGAAGTCCGGTACCCATTAATGGAAAAATTGTCATTGGCACTAAAATAAGCTTCACAAAGAATGAAGTCGTATTTCAAGGCCTACACTAACGTGATCTACACAAACCTGCCTTTAAAACAAAATGACACTCCCTTCCTAAGTACTCCCATCCCTAATAATCATTTTTCTTGTAGTGCAAGTCCTGTATAAGCCAGAGAAACTGGTTGTCCCATGGATTGGGCGGTTGAACTAGGTGAGTATGATATACAGTACGAACCCAGGATCTCTATAAAAGGGCAGGCATTAGAGAATTTCATTGTTGAGTTCACCTATGAGGAGAAATAATCTGAATAGACTCCCTCAGAAGAGAGTTCAATTCTTAACGATAAATAGCCTCCCCCAGAGGAAACCATAAATCCTAGATGCATAGAGAAGACTCCCAAGGGAGAGAGCTCCCTCAAAGACGTTAACGGACAGTATGATGAGTACCATAATAGGATTTTCAAGTTTGGCAAAACTGAAGAAGTAGACTTCGACTAAGGCAGTGCTATTTGGGAGTTATATATCGATGTATCATCTTGTTTAGCGGGAAGTGGCGCGAGTATTATCATCGACATGCCCGATGAAATCAATGTGGAATACGCTTTATGTTTTTAATTTAAAGTCTGCAATAACAAAGAGAAATATGAAGCTCTTATTGCTGGGACAAGTTTAGCTTCATCCATGGGAGACGACCATATTTCGACACATAGCGACTCCCAGCTAGTTGTCAACCAGGTACTGGGGGTCTATGAAGCCAAGGAGGAATTTATGGAAAAATATTTTGCCATTGTATGACAAATATTAGAGGAGTTAGTAAAGGAAAAAATAGTAAGGATCCCCAAATTGGATAATATCTGAATAGATGCCCTAGCTAGGCTAGCCTCGGTAACCAAAACATCTTTACGAAGGACGATACCAATTGAAGTATTGGCGTATATGAGCATAGAGGAGAATAGCCTAAAAATAATGGATGTGAATTTAGGGCCATCATGGATGGACCCCATACGGGCATATATTGAAGTTGTCCAACTGCCCACTGATCCGAGCGAAGCTAACAAGATGTGCTACCAGGTAGCCCACTACATGATGGAAGAAGGAGTACTATATAGAAGAGGATACACTATCTTACTATTGAGATGTGTTCATCCGATTGAAGTCAATAATCTTATCAAGGAGGTGCATAAAGGATTTTATGGAGCCCATTCCATCGAAAGGTCATTAGTCAAGCATATATAGACTCAACGATATTACTGTCCAACCATGAAGGTTGATTGTGGGAATTATGCGAAGAAATATGATGGTAGCAATGCGAAGAAATGGTTGATTGTCCACCATTCCCCTGGGGATCTATTAATGCCAATCGTGTCACCGTGGCCATTCACGATGTGGGGGATCGATCTAATCGGCCCATTACCAACGACAAAAGGGCAATACAAATACCTGATGGTAGTGGTGGACTACATTATGAAGTGGGTGGAGGCTGATTCCTTGGTGGAAATGCCTTACGAAAGGGTATTCCAATTTATTTGGAAGATGATCATATGACGCTACGACGTGCCCTTCATATTCATCATAACCATGGCACACGGTTTAATAATTGGGACTTTGAAGACTACTGGACTAGATAGAATATACAAAAACTGCACTTCATATCGGGGCATCCACAATGCAATGGCCAAACTGAGGTCACTAATAGGAAACTCTTAGACGGGATTAAGAAGAGGCGACCGTCCCTACTAAAATAGGACTCCCCAGCTACAGAGTCTAAATATTGATTCCCTAAGAAGTAATCTGGTAAGGAGACTAAATATTGATCTATTGGAAGAGGTTAGAGAGAATGCAGCGCTACAGGTGGCTGACTACCAGCAAAGGGCCACACGTTACTACAACTGCCGTGTGGAGCCAAATAACTTGAAATAAGAGTACTACATCCTCAAGAAGGTGAACCATAAGAACAAAAATCTCGAGACCAACTGGCACGGGCCTTACCAGGTAACCAACATAGTAAGGCCTGGAACATACCCCCATTAAAATTCTGGTGGGAGAGCAGTTCAAGAACCCCTGGAATTCGAAACACCTTAGGAAATATTATCAGTAATGTTTTAGTCATTTTATTTATGTGGTTTGCACTATCGCAATTAATAAAATTATGTTTCCATCCCTTATTTTATTGTTTTCTTTCTAGTATAAGATATAGTGAGATATATGCAACCATATCTAATTACATAAACTGCATTGTTCCTCAAAAAATGACAGACGCCGAATAGAAATACTTGCCCGTTATGCAAAATTATTATCATAAATTTAAGAACAAAGAGCTCGGCCAAACCCGTGTACGACCTCACAGGTCGCAAACGAGGTGGTCATCCAAAAGACTGTATAAGCTCACAGGTTGCGAACAATTAAACTTGTACAAACCTGTTCTTACAAGTTTGACAAACCCTTGTACGACCTCGCAAGTCACGAACGAGGTGGTTAGCCAAAAGACTGTACGACCTCACAGGTCGTGAAGAGTTCAACTTTTACAAACCTATTCTCATAGGTTTGCGAATAAGGTGATCAGTCTAAAAACTCTATATGACCTATCGGGTTGCGGACATAACAACATCAGATATCATTTAAAGGAATAAAGTTCTATCATTTCTTAACAAGCATCTAACAATAAGGTATATGCAAGAAGATTGATAAGCCACATTCAAATAAAAAGATATTGATGCAACCAATAAACAAAGTTCCATACATACTGTGCCAGAAAAACAAACCCACAATTGGGCAAATTAAAGATACAAGGTAACATAAGAAAGACATCAATAGTAGTTCAATCAAGCATGATTGGGTGAGAGACCATCAGTTGTAGGTTCACTATATTTTTCACCGGCTAAGGCCATGGCCTTTTCATCATCCCCTTTCCATTGATTGACTGTCTCAACGATATCAGTATAGTGGGTCATCACCCTCTTCTTCAACTCATGGTACCCATCCAAAAAGTAAACAAGTCACTCCGTGGTGAACTCGGTCAAGGACTTACAAGCATCAACAACTACTACTGCTCCAGTCAAGGTAAGGGCATCACGAGCAACCTGCAACTCAGCAACAAGGGTATCCTTTCATTTATCAAACTTCTCTTGCTCAGCTGCAAGATCTTCATTCAAACTCTGAATTATAACATCATCAGTGTTGGATTTTTCTTGAAGGGCGGCATTTTTACTTTCCACCTTACTCAGCTCCTCAGTTATTTCCATCATCTAGTCATCTCTATTCTTCATCTCAACAAATATCTTATCGTGCTCAACTTTCAATGTTTTGTTCTCCTCGGCCAGAAAATTATACGCCACGTGATTTACCAAGGATTTCTCTCGCAGAACAGTGCATGCCATGGATGGCTAGAGAAAAAATAGAGGAAAGTAGTTAAGACATAACGATCAACACTAAGTCATAATAAACATCTTAAGAAAGTATCATACCACTGATAAGCTGTACTGCACCAAAGTCAACATGTAATCTGGGCCAAAACAACTCAGGAACTTTAAATCCTTCACATGACCATGATAATTAATCATATTAGTTGCATTCTTGAATTATTAGAAAATGGATTCCTGGTCATCCTTTAGGTCTTCATAAGTGACCTTGTGTTATGGGTCGAACTCAAGCTCATGAACTTTACCATATCAAGAAATACGACCCAAACCAGAAGCATCACCAGGCCCAAAAGTACGACTAGGTCCCCTCATAAACTTATACAGAGGCTGTCTATCTTCATATTTATCCTTAGATCTCTTGTCTCCAGCTGAAGGATGCATGGGGGATTTGCCTTTTCGCCCTAGTAACCGCTTCAACCTCCTTCTAGTGAGTAGCTTATCTGGCTATCTTGGAAGCAGTAGCCTGCACGTCCCCAGTTTACTTTTGGCTAGAACCAACTCTTTTTTTCCTATCTAAAGCCATGGATTTACAATCAACGGGATAAGGAACCATTATCGATGTCTCTTCTGATGGATTCTCCACTACACCTAAAAAAATAATGAGCAGATTCATCAGCATACAGACTTAAAGCATTTGATGATAAAGAGTGGGGAGCCAGTATAATTTACCTACTTTAAACTTCCGTTCCAACCTTTAGGTTGCTCACATGCGTTAAGATGGGTCTCTTGCGCCACACAACCTTCTAAGGAAAGCTTAAACTCTAATGAGTGACAACCACCGAGGGGAGTAAGGTACCCATCAACGATAAATTTCTCAATAAAAGATAGATCTTCAAACTTTGGAGGCTTCTTCTCGCAGTATGTCTCAACAAGGTCAACCAAAGACCTGACATGCCTGGAGGCTCATTTCACTAAAATGAGCAAAAAGAATGGAAATATCAAAACAACAGGACGATAAAAAAAGGAGAAATCAAATGGCAGGATTTTTTTACCTATGTTATTGGGTCCATTCCACTCCGTGGGGACCCTATATGATCTATCTCGCTCATGGGACCTAAATTCTCAATCTCCTTTAGTGAACACATACTGGGCCTCCTAACTATGATTGCTAGTATAGACTACGGTAACCATCTTATATCGAGACTTTTGAGGAAAAAAATAATAATACTCGGGGGCTTTAACATTGTCCTTCAAACCATAAACATATCTAAAGATGTCCCCCGTAAAATGAAAACCTATTCCGAGTTTACAGAACATTATGGTCCCTAGTATCGCCTTATAGGCATTGGAAGGCAGTTAGGTGAAAGTCACACCATAACCCCTCAGAATAGAATGAATGGTCGGATGAATAGGCAGCCTCAACCCCACTTGAAGACCCCAAAAGGGGAGGTAAATATCCTCATTGTCCTTCACAGAATAACATCTCTCTAAGACACTAGGCAGTCTAATTTGGATGGCTATGGGGAGGGTGAATTTTTCTCTCAACGCATCAAGATCCTCCTCAATTATAGTGAACTGATACCATCGAGCATCAGTCTCAGCAGGATTATAAGTATTAGAAGACTGGGAAGGGCCCTTTTCCTCCTCATCCATAGACTCATTATGGGACCCATCAACAAGGGAGACAAGCGAATGGGGAAAAACTCTCTCAGGCCTAATTTCCTCTGCCCTATTAGTAGCGGCCTCCTAAAAAATGGAATCAAGATTAATGGGGTCCATGGTTACGATATTTAAACAATCACCCTCAATGGAAGGGGGTACAATAGGGATGGTAACAAAAGTGTATAAAACACGAGAATGAATGTAAAGAACACCAGGATTAGCAGAAGAGACACAACTAAATGGAGTCTTAGGTGTGTAACAAGGGTGACCAGGCTCCTCCTTCGGTCTAACCACTTGTAAAGGGCGTGAAATCCTCCTTTTAGTGATACCAGGGCGTTCTGACAAAAGTTTGCGAATAAATTTGTAAAAATTTATCGAACATGTGGGGGAAAACTCATAAGAACTCCTATTGCTATTTGATAAACCAAGTCCAACCAAGTTAATTGTCATCTAACTCCATATCTCTAAACAACAGCAGAATATTAGCCAATAAATTGAAGAACGGAGAAACCCTAATAGAAATAAGGAAGGCAAACCTGATAAAATTAAATAAATGGTAAGATAAGCTACGAAAGACATGGAAGAAATCATAAAAATACTTTTGGCGGAAAAATGATTGATCCCTCAGGAACGCCCAAAGTTATGTTTGAGTATCTCTCTCTCTATCTTTAGCTTTATGAAAATATCAAAGTGATGATGAATGGGATGTGTAAAATGAATTTAAACTTTTGAAAAAGAGAGTGAAAAGACGCAGTAAACTAAATGTCAGAAAATCTACAAAAATGTAATGACAGTATAGAGTATATGTGCACATGTCATGTCGCCATCATTATAAAAAGATGCTTCAGCTACTAGATAAGTGTCCTTGAAATTTTTATAAACCCCAATCTGCTCCACCTAGGATGACCCAAAGTGAGTCGACTGATCGAGGCAAAAACCGAGCATTCGCGTAATACACTAATCGTTATTATCAGCTTCCGACCGCAATACAAAAACCCCTAAACTTTAACTACACTCTTATGGAGTATATGATATATCTTTATAAATCCGTTATCAATTTATTATGTCATATACCGCTACACAGTCAAAGAGCTTTCAAGAAATTTCAAGCATCAAAGACGGATCCGAATATCAAGTTCTTCATCAAAAAGACTCTACGAAGTTTACTTTGGTAAGGTTTTATTTTAAATACCTTAACTTTCCACTTAGAGCTTTTGGGATATTTTTACAAAATATTTTCTAAGTGTTGGAGCGGACCTTTTTGTCAAATTTAAGAATGAGTAATTTTTTCTAAGTGTTGGAGCGTACCTCAATTTTGACACCCAGGTCGTTCAAGCGACATTGGATGTCGCGAGATGTCGTTTGAATGACATCTGTAAGTCGTTCGTGAGAGACTGCTATCTCGTTCGAATGAACATATTTTTCGAGGCGACGCAATTTTGTGTAAATACTCATTAAATGGTTTCGTTTTCATTAATAAGTCTCAGGGTTTTACAGAACAGAAAAACTGCGAAAGCAGAATTATTTTGGCTTCTTGCTTTTAGGGTTTAATCCCTTTTTGGTTTTCAATTCTCAAAAACTCCCATATTCTTTAGTGAATTATTTTGGTGTTCAAGAACAATACTTTGCTTTTGTTCAACCTCTGTGGAGAAGGCATCTTCATATTTGATCGGTGGATATTGAGCATAGTCATTCTGCGTGTGGATGAGCCGAAGACGATGAACCGACACCTGGATGGTATTTCGTTGTCTCTGGTATCTTAGAAGGTTTGCTAAAGGCACCGTGCATCACACACTTGTGGGCGATTATCAGGTCGTATGTAAGTCAAAGGTCTTGTGAATTCTTCAAAGTGTTTATAAAAGGTTTTACCCGAAAGGTTTTTTTCTCGAATCGGTTGTCTTTAATTTTCATGCATGGTTAGAATGATTTATGACATTTAGATGCATGTTTCGGGACTGAAATGATTTTGTTCAAAAATAGACTCTAATCAAATAAGGTTTAATTATAAACTTGCTAATTGATTCAAATCGATATCACACACCTCTTTTATTACATTTTTCAAATTGGTATCAGAGCGAGTTGCGCTAATTTATCGCGTATTTCTATTTTCTGCAAAATTTGTGTGATATTAATTTTTTTTTAAAATCAGCTTTGTGAAAAATCGCAATTTTTCCTATGGAGCACTTATATAATCAGATGCCTATTTTTTACGGGTCTAATTATGCTTATTGAAAAGCTCACATGAAATCTAGTTTAAAATCCATTGACGAACGTGTTTGGTTTCTTTGCAAAAATAGGTGGACTCCTCCCACGGTCACCGTTCAAAATATCACCTCTTTAAAACCTGTGACGGCTTGAACTGAAGATGATTTTAAAATGTCTAAATTTAATTCACGTGGTTTGGGTGCTATTTCTGGAGCCGTCACTCCCGAAGAGTTTCGCTGAATTATGATGTGCACCACGTCTAAAGAGGCATGGAATGTTTGAAATTGACACATGAGGGTACGAACGCGGTTAAAGAATCAAAATTACAAAATTTGGCTGCCCAATTTGAGACTATCAGCATGTTTGAGTCTGAATGCTTCGATGATTTTTATGCACGTTTGTCGAACATTGTTAACACCAGTTTTAATTTGGGTGAGGTGATTGATAACACGTGTGTCGTTAAAAAGATTTTGATATCTCTCCCAAAAAGCTTTATTCCTAAAGTCACTGTTTTGAACACTTTGGGAAATTTGAAATCACTTAAGTTGGAAGAACTTGTAGGAGACCTTAAAACCTATGAGACAGACATGTTTCCCCAAACCATTAAGGCTAAGGATAAAGGCGTTGCTTTAAAGACTCATTTTAAGAAAAAGAAAAAAAATGTTTGTGAGTCTGATTATGAGGGTGAGTTTGATTTTGATGAGGTGGAAATGCTTGTGAAATTTTTTAAAAAGTTTCTCAAAAGGAAAAAAGGAAAATTCTTCCAATAAAAAGAAATCCTTTGAGTCAAATAAAAAGAAAGTAGAGGCCAAAGATAGTGATAAGGAGGATGAGATCAGGTGCTTTGAGTGTGAGGGAAAAGGGCACATAGCTAAAGAGTGTCCTACTAGGATAAGGAGAAAGGGCAAAGAGACTTCTATGCCCGCCACACTTAGTGATAGTGAGGGTGATGAGGGAGATGAGTCCGATAAAGGTTTAGCACATGGTATGTGTGTAGCTTTTTTGAGTCGTGTGAGCACACCGACTCTGTCTCACGTTGATAGTGGTCATGAGAGCACCGGTGATGACTCGAGTGTTTGTAATGGAGATGAGAGCAAGTTTGAGAGTGGACATGAAAGTGAGCTCCAAAAAGCCTTTAGATATTTGTACACCGAGACCTTAAAAACAAAGAAGTATAATAGGATTTAGGTCATCGGGTGTTAAATTTGGAGAGAGAGAGAGAGAGAGAGAGAAGAAGGTTTTAAGAAAAGAAAAATGTGATATGACCGAAACGTTGTCTAGTCTGACGACACGTGTATCCCAACTCGAAAGTGATCTCGAATGTGCCAGGGATGTCAAAGTCAATTTTGAGAACGCACCTAAGACGGTTGAAAAGGTGGTTATTAAGGGTAAAGGTGAGAAGTTAGGAATAAGTCATGACGGCGCTTCTACCTCCTAATCAGCACCCGAGTCGGTTCCCACTTTAGTGTTAGATTCACGTGAGTCTCACCTTAACCCACCTAGGCATCCCATTCCTATTAGGAGAGCGCGTCCTAGAGATTTTGAGAAAATGTATTCCTAGGCCTATATATGTTTGTTCCTATTGCAAAAAGGAGAGGACACCTTAGGGAATTTTGTTTTAAGTTGGTTTATGTATCACATTTTGCTACTACACGTGTTTCTGCCACATATGCACCCACGCATGATACTTTACATGCTCCTGGAGACTACATGAGAGAGTTTTCACATCTAGGTGAGCATGTTAAGTTTTTAGTCAAAACTTCACAAAATTTGATGGAGATTTTTCATAAGTTGGCACACCTTTGGAAAATCCCTCCGCACGTAACGATTGAGGTTTGACTTGTTTACTAGCATATGATGTTTTTCATGTTGACATTATTTGCCTATTTCTAGTATGTATCATTTTTGTATAAATTTTTGTTTTTTGAAAAATACAAAAAGATTTTATTTTTATAAATTTTTTGAAAGATCCAAAAAGATTTTTGTATTTTGTTTGCACCGTATATGGATGGTCACTTAGGATGACCAAGTCACAACATCATTCCATTTTTCATGTGACTATTTGATAGTGTTTTGAGACAATAGGTCAATTCATCCATGTGCTTTATAATGTTTGGAGTCATTAAAATGTAATTAAGTGTTACTTCCTACATGTTAGACGCATGATTTCCTTTATTGCACATATGCACGGATTTGTTTGATTATTGTGCTTGTCTTATCACATGTTGGTTGGGTATTTTCACTCCAATCCTGTCCTTAAAACGAACTAAGTGCGATAAAACTTGATAAGAAAGTTGTGCATATAAGAGCCGTTTGTGAGTTTGTGTGCTTTGTTTGAAAACGGTGAAGGGCTACGAAAGATTATCTTTTATCCTTTGTGTTGAATCCGACGTTTAAATTGGACCTAAAAATTTGAGAAATTTTATTATCCTAGGTCCAAAGAGGTTTAAAAAAAGCCTGAAAAAATTTAAAGGCAATAAAAAGAAATTCATGCCAATTATGGGCCATTTAGGTTTTTGCGCCAATTCTCCAAAGTTTGAGAATTTAGTTTAACACCTCTAAAAGAAAATATATATGAGGGAGTTTGGTTGGAGAATTAAAACCGGTTTTCACATTCTTGAAAGTCTTGAAAAAGTATTAAATAGTTTTGGACGTTATTGGTGTGGAAATCACTTTGACTTTGATTTGTTAATTTGCATAAGACGATGTCATCTAAATTCAATAATTTTTACACCTAAGGATACTTTTGATGTTCGTTCATTAGGAGTACACGTATTCATCGTGCACATATAATTGATTGAGTTGATTTACCTATCGAATGTGTTCACACCCATACATTTCATTTTCGCGACTTGGTTATTTTAGTTTAAATCCATGGTGTGATTTTTTATATCTTGTTTTTTTATGAAAAATTTGAAAAATAAAAAATAGTTTGCAAAAGTTTTTGGGACATACCTTTGCATGCGCGTAGATTGATCCATGTTTGCTATGCATTTTGTCGTGACACTCCATGCTTTATTTTTTTCTTCTTATCTGTCTATTTGGGGACATCATAAAAAGGGGAAGAAAGAATTATCATGTTTTGGGGAGGTTTTGCATTATGGGGGAGATTTGATTTATTACTGATTTATTCTTACATCATTTCAAACTCGATGCGTCACGAGGGTATTTTTCTTTATCTCATGTGTGTAGGTACAAAGATTTATGATCACATATTGCACACCCTGATGAGAAAATCTTTGAGATTTGATGAAGATTTTTGAAGAACAGTTTGAGATCTTGCAAATTTATTCATGGGAAGGTAGATTTGTATAGTCATTTTGGTTTTTGATAATTCGGATTTTTTTATGTATGTACCGGCATAGACATAGGGGGAGATTTGTAAGGACATATTTTTATAAGTTCGTTATCAATTTATTATGTCATATACCGCTACACCGTCAAAGAGCTTTCAAGAATATTCAAGCATCAAAGATGGATCCGAATATCAAGTTCTTCATCAAAAAGACTCTGCAAAGTTTACTTTGGTAAGGTTTTGTTTTAAATACCTTAACTTTCCACTTAGAGCTTTTGGGATATTTTTACAAAATATTTTCAAGTGCTGGAGCGAACCTTTTCGTCAAATTTAAGAATGAGTAATTTTTTTTAAGTGTTGGAGCGTACCTCGATTTCGACGCCCAGGTCGTTCAAGCGAGATAGCCATCTCGTTCGAGCGATATTGGATGTCGCGAGATGTCGTTTGAATGGCATCTGTAAGTCGTTCGCACGAGACTGCTATCTCATTTGAATGAGCACGTTTTTTGAGGTGGCACGATTTTATATAAATACTCATTAAATGGTTTCGTTTTTATTAAGAAGTCTCAGCGTTTTACAGAACAGAAAAACTGCGAAAGCAAAATTCTTTTGGCTTCTTCCTTTTAGGGTTTAATCCCTTTTTGGTTTTCAATTCACAAAACTCCCATATGCTTGAGTGAATTGTTTTGGTGTTTAATAACAATACTTTGTTTTTGTTCAACCTCTGTGGAGAAGGCATCTCCATATTTGATCAGTGGATACCGAGCATAGTCATTCTGCGTGTGGACGAGTCGAAGACGACATACATACACCTGGAGGGTATTTTGCTGTCTCTCATATCTTCGAAGGTTTGCTGAAGGCACTGTGCATTTCACACTTGTGAGCTATTATCAGGTTGTATGTAAGTCAATGGTCTTGTGAATTCTTTAATGTGTTTATAAAAGGTTTTACCTGAAAAGATTTTTTTCCTCAATCGGTCATCTTTATTTTTCATGCATGGTTAGAATGATTTATGACATTTAGATGCATGTTTAGGGGAATAATTAATTTTGTTTAAAAATAGACTCTAATTAAATAAGGTTTAATTGAAATCTTGCGAATTAATTCAAATCAATATCGCACACCGCGTTTATTACATTTTTCAGTATAGCGGCTAGTCGGGGTACACTACAAAAAAACTAGTTTTTGAGACCATGCTCCAACCGTCTCAAAAAGTCCTCTAGGCGTCTCAAAAGCCTTTTGTGACTCCATTTGAGACGACAAAGGGGCGTCATAATAGACCCCTATTTTAAAAGCTTTTTGATATGACAACAGCCATCTCAAAAAAAAATTTGAGACGGGAAATATACAGTCTCAAAAGGTCATTGCTTATAGAACCCTTTTGAGACGATGAAAATTTCGTCTTTTAAAGTTACTTTTAGAGACGGTGTATACCGTCTCAAAAAGGTCCTCGTTTATGAAATCCTTTTGAGATGGCAAAGAAGATGCCTTTAATATTCTTCGCGCCAAAATTAAAATTTCATCCATTCCATAATATGCTCAATATACTTTTAAAAAAAAACTTTTAAAAATAATATATGACATATTTGGCATCCCATTTCAACAAATATAACACACATTTTCCATTCAACTAAAATTAGAGCCCATACAAAAATGAAATAGACAATTTCAACATTGTGTCCACCAAACAAAATATCTCTATAAAAATTCACTTATCTCATTTGAATAAATACATAAAAACCCATATATTCCTAACACAAAATAATGCAAGTAAAGTAAACTCACAATCTTGACGCATACGAACTCCATCAAAATGTGTCTTGCCTTGTCCACGAAAGATTTTGACCAGCAATAAAATTTGTTCAGTGTCAGTTACATAAACAAAGAAGTAATCCTTTTTAATAGTTCCTATTGATGAAAATCTTTAAAAACCTTATCAAATTTGTATAGTTTCGTTTTATTTATTTTTAAACAAAAATTCGGCAGAATCTCCTTTGTTTATTCATGAAAATCAACTTGTTTAAACATAAAAATTATCTAAAAACAACTACAGTTTTAAATGGAGAAAGTGCATCGAAATTAAGGCCATTGTTCAAGGTTTGAGGTTGTTGTTCATGATTTAAATGGACAAAAATAACTCCCTAGCTACAAATGTTTATGACTTACCTTGATATGTTGCATTGTCGATAGCTTCGCGTTCCTTCTTGAGCCTTTACTTAGCTTTATTGAACTGAAGTTACATCTCTTGCAAAGTAGATTGTAGTTTTGAATTTTCTTGTATTTCACTACTTCCACATCAGCCTACAAATAGAACATGCAGGTGCAATCCACATTAACGAAAATGAATTTCAACACTGTGATCAATTATGGTACTTTAGATAGATAGATAGATAGATAGATAGATAGATAGATAGATAGATAGAGATTTACATAAAACATTATAAAAGCTTAGTGTTGGATTTCTAAATAGCACTCCCTTACTGGATCTGGACTATATAGAGGATAGTGCTGGAGGCGCTGATGTAATTGTGGGAATTCTACCTAAGCGGGACAAAGCGACTCTTCTTTAGCGGAAGCAACTGCCACAAGCATGAAATGTAGTCATTTGATAATTAATCAATTACTAGAAAATACTAAACACCTAGAGTACTGCCATAAATTAAAATTTGATTAAATTTAAATAATAGCAACAAATTAGTAAAATGTCATATAATTCTATAAGAAGAATTCAATATAATAGCAAATTTGACATAAAATTTATTCAAAGTAGGCCCTATTTGTGTCTTTTTCTGGTTATGTGTGTTCATTATTCGTGTTAGCGGGTTGTGTCAATTTCATGTCACTAGGACTTCTGGCACGTGATTACACTGCCAAACTCTCTATTGCTCTTATGAATGATAATATATTATTATAGACATTACAAACTATATTATTATAAACCATATGCCAGGAGGAAGACTGTCAACGCCATGGACGTGGTCTACACCCTTAAGCGGCAAGGAAGGACCCTTTTATGGTTACGGCGGTTGATTTTGAAATTAAGATTAAGGGTCTTCTTATTACTTGAATCAATAGTAGATTACTCATCTACTTGCCGGTTGGGTTTTTCATTCCTGTAATTGAATGGTTTGGTTTAAATGGAGAGCACAATATTTTCTGATACATTCCACTTACTCTCTTTGTCTTTCCTACATATTTGCTTATTTAAATTGAGGTTTGTTGGATACATTTGTTGCTATTTGATTTTTAATTTGTTGTGTTGGAACAACATGTTCGTGTAGATTAATTGTCTAATATCTGATTTCCAAAAGAAACATGTCTATGATGGCTTACACTATTGTGTTTTATTGTATAAAATATTTGTTATGCTACAAGTATGAGATAAAACACAACAAGTGTTCTATTATTTTACACGAGTTTTGGTTTGCTCGGGGATGGTCGTTAGACTATGAGCTATTCACGCAATATGTCATCTGTTATTATTTTTGTAATGGTTGGTTTGTCTAACCTTTTTTGTGAACGAAAAATCTCTTGATATCACCTCTTGGTCTTTTGTACCATATTAATTTGTGTTGAATGGCGCATATGGAATTGTTTGGTAGTTCATTATTTGTTGGACTAGGCCATAAGACCATTTAGGAATGGTTATTTCGATATCATCTTTTCATATAATCCTGAGCTATGGGATTCTAAGCTCTTATCATGGTTTCACTCCAGCCACTAAAAGGGGAAAACGAGTCTAAACAGATGCCTTTTTCCTAGCTGATGAAGCGAGAGAACCATAAAATCCTGAGGTATGGGATTCCAAGGGTGTTTATAGATTTAAGTGGATCTATCATCACTTGTTCTCCATCTTATTTCTTCCTCTTGCAAGATTCTAATGATTATCCATGTATACTAGGGATTACACCATAGGGAGGCCTTTGTGAAGGAAGTAATGTTAATCTTAAGCACTCTAACAACCAAAGAATTTGGATACTGGCATAACCTCCACCCTTGATTTTCTCAAAGGGCTAGGTTAAATAGCTTTAAAGACCTGAAGCCTAAACCAACTCTCATTTTGATATGTGACCTATCTCTCTCTCTCTCTCTCTCTCTCTCTCTCTCTCTCTCCTTGCTATATATGGCAAGAGCAATACGACTCATTCTGGTGTGTTTAGAAGTTTCATAAAAGATGCAATGCAACCTATGATCCTTACGAGCTTTATTATAAAGAGAAACGACATGCATAAAAACTGAAAATTTGCATGTCCTAAATGATCATGCCATTAGTTCAAAGTTATTAAAGTGAAACTTAAGAACTAAATCGGGAAAAGTAAAAATTCGAAAGTCTGAACCAGATGGTTTTGTTGCCAATTTCGTATCTCGCACTATTAGAGGAACAATTATCTGTCACCACTATGGTTAAACTGGTATGTCAAGGCCTGCAACTTCACACTTATCATGGGTTATAGCAAAAGTTTCTTAGAAACTGCTTTTTGGGTTCCAATTCTTCCCATACATTTGCTATTGCAAAGAATACTATAAGTTTTGGGATTCCTCTTGTCTTCCCTGATCTTAGGCAGCTTCAGTCTCAGATTTGTCAGCTTTATGAACATCTTGGCTCCTATACTGCAAGGGTACTCCTATAGCCCACTATAGGAGTACTCCACGTCAAAGCAGACCCTATAGTTTGTAATGTTGAGTTCTGATCTTTATGATACTTGTATTATAGAGTGCTGAGGTGTGTGTGTGTGAACTATGTCTTGCCAAATTAATCCCCTCAAACCATATCTAAGAACTGTGATGTGATGGCAATTAATTATATTTCATAATTATAATCAAGTGTTGTATAATTCCCTGAGAATTATACAACACCCGATTATGATTTATCTTCTCATTAATTCCTTATACGCAGCAAAGGGTGCGAGGTTTACACACACATAATTCCCTTAAATCGAAGTTATTACCCGACTCATTTTGATAACCTTGCCTCTGAAGTGTCACATTATCTAGAGCTGGTCTGTTTTTTGCCATAAATACAACACATTCCATCACATACAACTTATTATTCTTTAAATTATGTCTTGAAAAAAAAGAGTGCTGCTAGGCTTACATAACAAAAACTAATTCAATTCATGAAGAATAGATAGACATACCAAGTAATAATACTCTAAACTCAAAATTAACTTCTTTTGATAACTTTGAGGCTAATGGGTAGTGGTCATTTCAAAGCTAGTTCGGGTAGAAGGGCCCAGCTAAATGAAACACGATATTTGAATTTAGGACTATCGTAAATCATTTTTATTTAGCATATTTTCCCAATATTGATTCTCATGTTTAACTTTATATTTCGCATAAATGACCGATCTGTTTTGGTGTTAAAAAATAGTGAAGCAGTCTACTTAGTTTCTATCCATGTAGGGGAAAGTTGGTATTTTCAATTTTGTGTAGTGTGTTGCAATATGCTGGATATGACATAATATGCCATTATGTTATACATATCCAATTAGCATGTTTTTGGTTTAATTCACAACTTGAGAAACATTTATTCTCCCTTTACTTCTATCCTACAGATTGAATCAGGCCTGACATCACAAAGTTCAATTTCAGTACAAAATCTCCCTTCGACCTCGTCACACTATTAACATAAAATAAGAGGCAGACTTAATGCTTGGTAACTTCAAATTATCTCATGTTGTATCTATCTATTTATCTATCTATATTTAATATTTATACTATATATAAAAGTATAAATGATTGGCAAGGTTCTAAAAAGCGCGGGCCGTGATTGAGGCGTGGAGGCCAAGCCTTAAGCCTTAGAAGCCTAGGCGGGCCTAGGCGTAAAAAGGTGTGAAAAGGCGTTTATGCCTTCTTAATATATTTTAATATTTTTTAACCATAACAAGGCTATTAAAATACAAAAATTGCACATATCATAAAAATATGTATGAATATATGCAAATTAAAATAATATCTGATTATTTTGGATAAGATAATGGTCCGGTTTGTAAACAAATTCTTTAAAAGGCGACATCATTTCACTAAGGCATTGTTGTTTTTAGAAAAAAGTGCGCCGTAAGGGTTTTACCAAGAATAAGGCGTGAAAAGCGTAAGGCGAGGCGTTTCTCCTAAGCCTTAAGCCTAGGCGTGCCTAGGCGGGTTTTTTAGAACAGTGATGATTGGGAATGAGTGACTGTGATTTATAGTTCTAAGTGTTTTACAGTTTTAACGAATGGACAAAAATTGAACTCCTCGTCAATTAATTGCTCTCAAGCTATTTAAAATTTCTAGACATGTTCTCAAAAGCATGTAAAACAAATGACAAACAACATTGTTTGACATTGTTTAAACCGAAATTATCAGATGTTAAGATGTTATTCAATGTTAAATTTTGACTCTTGGCCAACAGATCATCTAAACAAGACACTAAACAGTGTGAAGTTTGATCTTTTCCACTTTGTATGTTCTGGGCTGCATTTCTCCCAAAAATGAGTTTAACAAACTCGAAATGTATGCAAATCTACAAAAGCAAAATCTAGAAATGTTTGAATGAAGAAAAAATAATGAACAACATGAAGAACCTTATACGTGAAATTTCTTTTTTGAAGAAAGTTTTAGGGGCCACTACTCGTCCTAATGTGGCTCCGTCCCTATCAAAGTTTCAATATTTATATGGAAGCTTATCCTAATGATATCCCTATTGACTCCGAGATTAAGAGAATAGCCATCAGATTAGCCTCTAGATGCAATTGTTGTTCCATATAAGAAGAATCCATTAATCACACTTTCCTTCATAGTTCTTGTGTTATATCTGTTTGGGATTTCTTTGGCAATCTCCTAGAGGTTAGATCTCATTTGAATATCAAATCATGTGTGGGAATATGATATTGACTTAGGATGTTCATACTCCAAATCTAGATTACTTAAAATTTCTTCACCATTTAATTTTCTTATATTCCTAAGGGAAATTTGAAAGTCTAAAACTAATTTCTTATTCGAAAGGAAACAAATGAAGAAGGATCCAATCATTCTTTTAGTGATTTATATGATATCCAACAAAACACCAAATGTTGTTTTCAAAAATTTGGGCCCTAAAGAAAATTTGTTCCTGATTTTTGTTTCAAGGCAAAATCATTCCTATAGAGAGAACATTTAGAATAATTTATTGGATCTAACCAGCTATGGAGCATTTCAAATTGAATGTTGATGGAGCTTCAACCGGTCTCTTTCAACAAAAGAGACTTTTAGTTCTAAGGCAGCTAAGCAGTAACACAAAAAAAATAAACGAAGGAAAAATGTTTTCTCCACCAAAAGAACCAACCTAAGATCAGATTTGCGGACTACCTTTTCCACGTCAGAGTCAGTGAGGTTCAAGTATTAAAAATCTATGAGATTTAGTATTTACTGGATGAAACTTTAGAGAATGAAAGCACAAATGCAACAATAAAGAGGAAAATTTGCGAGATTTAGAATCTACTCGACAAAACTTTAAAAATCGTGAGTTTTAGTCCAGTGCACTAGAGGGTCTTAAAATAAAGTTTCAAGAACACTCATTAGAGTCCCTCTGTGTGCCATTACAATAGAGGGTCATAATGTTACACACCCAATATTCATTAAGGATTTAGATCACCTTATAATGAAACACGACCTGTTACTACTAGAGAATTAAGTTCCTTTTTGTCCAGGCAATTATCCTGGCGTGTATTACTTTACAACTAATCTTGACAGGGCGGGTATCAAATTCAAAGCGAGCGAGGGCCCGAGCTCTTTACTTGTGAAATTTCAAACTTCTTATTTTTTGTCTTCTTGTTTGATGAATCTTTATCAAATCACAACTTATTTGATAGCATATCCTTACCAAATTGTATCTTTGAGGTTGCGAGTCCCTAATAATACATTTAAGAGGAGAGACGACTCCAACATTACCTATGATCGTGGCCGAGGAGATGATTTCAGCATTACCTAAGGCCGTGGCAGAGGAGACGACTCCAACATTACCTATGGAATAGGATACGACTCTAATATCATATAGTTGTTGTTTAGAATTAACATTGTTGTGCATTAATGACTTCACCGAAACATTCTTGAGGAATCCAATTTCTTACAAGCATTGTTCCCCTTATGTATCACATTTCATCACATTTTATGCTATGCTCATCGACACTCATTGATTCTAAGGAAGATGTTGAATTTTTGTAAAGGGTCTACATTCCCTCTAAATATCTTATTTTTAGAGTATCAACATGTTTTCACCGTGAGAACACCTTAAAAGGACAATAAACTTGCGATTTTGGTTAGTCAACCATATGTCAGCGAATTAAATTCTCCCACTCGCACTAAATAACATTGAATACGAACTTATATTATATACTAGCGGTAACCCGTGCGATGTGTGAAAAAGTGTGATTGAAAAAGTTACTATGTTTTTAATCGAATATGGTCATTCAAATAGCACTCCCCATAAAGTGGGGAACTAACAAAAGTTTGGGGAAAAACTAAGTAAGTTCAGTTAAATACCACGTGAAAGTAGACCAAGTTTCATATACAGTGAATAAGTTTTTTTCAGATTGATAATCAATATTCACTATTTGTCTTGAATTAAAAACATGACATGAGATGCTATATAATTATCACTAATAACTTCATCTTTAAAATTCAAGTATGTTTTAATCTCTCAAGAAATTGCCCATTACAAGCATTAGACTTCCTTAAAAAAATAAACTTCATTAAACATACTTATTTGTATAGTTTCCTCTCAATTGTAAAAGTTTCCGCTTCTTGGTCATGAAGATGACATTTACGCATATTTGATCTTCTGATTGGTCTAAGATTCACCATTAAAAACCAATCCAAGAACATTCAAAACTAATAAGTGATAACCTTAAACTATCGAATCCCTAAAAAGCATAACCATCATTAGATCTAATCTACTCCAGATCTGATTTCATAAAAAACTTACCGATCTAACACAACCATCCATGAAAGCAAAATGATTTGAGATCTTAGATTAATCTAAAAATGATGAGGTACCATACTTTGGTACCCATTATGGTGTCCGCGCCTCTTTTTAGGCCACTCGATTACTATTTTGAGTTTTTGACTCTTAAATCCTATTTTTAATTCTAAAACAATCATATAGTAGTCAATTGCAGACTGGAAGTTCAGTGAGGACACGATCACTTCACTTAGGTTACTTTTATGTGTCTTGGAGTCTTTGTGCCACTCAGATCAATGTTTTAAAAGGCGAACACCAGGAGGACTAAGGCTTACATCTTGTATGGAAGAGGCGTACGCCTTGAGGCGTATGAGGCGTGCACCTCTTTTTTTGCTGCTGATTAAATAAAAAAGTCACGTGGATTATATTTTGATTTTCTTAAAAAACAAAAATTCGATTCAGAGATGAAACTCCAGAGTTGACAAGTTTTGCTGTGAAAGTTTTAAGTTTAACTTCTTCATCCTCCGCTTGTGAGCATAACTGGATTACGTTTAATCACATAATTAATATGAATGTAGTTTTAAGTTTTTCTCTATGAATATAGTTGTAAAATTAGTCTTTTACAAAAACTTATAATAGATACACACAAAGAGCAAACATCCATTGGTTGCCGAGCCAATCAATGGATGCCAAAGCGATGAACCGGGGTTGAATACTGAGGAGGGCACGAGTACACATGTGCAACAAAAAAGGAGGTCGAAGAGTTTAAAAACTATGAGAAAAGGTATAAATTAATATTTATACTTGTCTTATTTTTTTTACTAATTTCAAACAAACGACAAAACTAATTTTTAATTTTTAATCTTTCATCTTATTATTTATTAGATAAAGGAAATGGATTGCAATTGGTGGGCGAAGAAGAGGAGTGAGAGGATCTCAACTCGAATGAGGAGGATGATGGATTGATTCGATATGCATATGATTCCATGGATGACCCTTTAATCGATGATGATAGGGATGAGGGTGGAGATGAAGAATACTATCCATTTTCCCGGCCATTGGATACCGATGATCCACTCTTTAATATATAGTGATGATACATTATTTGTTTTGTTTTGGGTTATAGTTTGGTGATACATTATCTTTTGTTATAGTTTGGTGATTATGGCTTTAATTATGGATTTCTTTTGTCTTGGCGGTATAATATGTATTGTGAAGATGATAGGAGGATGTTATTATTTTTATTGTGTTGTGGAATCAAGTTTACATCGTTTGTTTTCATGTTAGATGTAATACATAATTTGTTCCTCGTTTAATTATTATTTTTATATCATTTTGAGGGACATTTGTTGATAAAGTTTAGGCTTACGCTTTGGATAGCCTCGAGACTGACGCCTCGTCTTAACTATGCCTCGCGCCTTTTAAAACATTGACTCAGATCGTGAAATATCACGTTTATCTTTTTAGATTGTTGAAAGACCATGACATTACTTTTTTGTGTTTACTAACTTTTGATTTAAACTAGAATTTTAACTACTTCTTGTCTTTTTATTTATTGCTTTCGGGTACCTCCTCATATGTTGGAGTTTGTGTCCTAACACTTAGTGATTCGAATGTTAAGATTTAGCATTTGATAAGGTGTTGGATAACATTGACGATTTTTTCAGCGGTGATGCATATTTTAATTAATTGGGTCCATCACATATATCACAAAATAAAATCATAATCGAATAGTAAATCAAATTAATGGCATAAACTACTTGCAAATGACATGAATTAATTAACAAAAACAAACATATCAATAATTCTAACTAAAATTCACATAAACAAGTATACAAATATATTATTAATCCTAAAACTATACTATAACAACCAATTGATAATCCAGGTTTTCAATTGGCTCACCCTCAACCTCCTATCACCACAACAAATCAATCATATATAAAAAATAATGATGTTAATCAATAACCAACAATTAAAATTACCTTTTATCCACATCAATTCGATGATACTATATCTTGAATGCCCAGAATTAGATTAACTCAATCTATCAAATCATTTAATAATTTGTCTTCCTCCCAAAAAACAAAAATAAATATTAGCAATATAAAGAGAATAAGAAAATTTCCAAACATCAGTTAAGATAAACTAATAATATCAAACATAAGTCTTCACTCCACAACCTGCCAAATCCTCAACAAAAATAAATAGAACACCCAACACGGGTCTACAACAAACTCAGTGTAACCAGCAAACTCAACTTCCCTCTAGAGCTATTAATCATCTTACCTCGACTTCCATCTAATGCTATTTCATTAGTAATAAGAAAAAAAACATAGGATGCAATACGACTTACCTTAGCTTAATCGGTGATATGGGAGATGGCGAGGGCTGGTACTAGGGCTAGAGTGGCTAGGGCTAGAGAGCTAGGATGACAAGGGGTGGGTGCGGGGAAGAAAGAAGGAGAAGAACGATGAGGGTTTTTTGGTGTCTTTTTAATTTATTAGTCTTAGTTAGAAGAAGCGGGAAGGTAAAATTGTAGAAGAGGGAAACGAAAATTGTTTAGCCGTCTCATAAGGTATACCTTTTGAGACGATTACTAATTTGCAGTCTCTTTTGATAATATTTTTTGAGACGGGAAATAAATGCAGTCTTAAAAAGAGTAGTTTTTAAGACTTCTAATTTTTGCCATCACAAAAAGTGAATTTTAGAGACCGTCTCAAAAGGCTTTGTCTTTAAAGGTACTTTTTTTTGTAGTGGTATCGAATCCACAGGTAATGTTTGATAGATTTAATTGATTTATTACTTCTAAAATAAAAGTATAAAAGATGATGATATGGTGAGAACGGAAAAAGTGGAAAAATAAAGAAGTTAAATAAACCTAATTAAAACTTAAGCAAAGAATAAGAAAACGGGATTAGAATCACATCTCCGTCATGGGATAAAGAATGCGTATAAAGGATTTTGGTTTAAAAATAATTAACCGAGCATATTCAATTGATTATAAACATCAAACATGAAGAAATTTAATTCAACAATGAAAGATTAAACTTTCGTTCGAATATGGTCACTAGTGGATTAATTTCGGAATATCTCTATAAACATTAACGTTGCATGATATAGAAAGTTAAACGCATAATATTTTAACTTTAATACACGAGGTTTCAATTAATTGTATTTCTACCCAAAACCTAACTTTCAAAGCCCAACACCCATTAATGGCGGAAATATGATCCAAACCCTTGAACTAGGTAAAAATGGTGGTATTAACTACGTAAGAATCCACTAACAAGCATGAAGAAATAAAGAAAACTAAAAACAGTGCTAGAATTGAAGTTTACCAAGGTTGAAGAACACAAACATGCGATAAGAAATCAAAGCTTGAAGAAAAATCGAAAAAACTCTTGAATTAGAGGTGCAAAATATGTAAATTGTTCTCCTAGACGTTCCTCCTTGATTAGTAGCCTTTACATGAATGAAATGTGAATTAAAAGAATGCTAATGACTAAATATATAGGTTAGAAATCATTTAGAAGCGTCCCCAAAATATAAAACTCTTTTGACTAAAATATAAGAACAAAATAAAAATCCCGCTTCTGGAAATTTGTAACGGTTCTAAAGCATGAATAATATTTGTCACGGTTCGGGAGCATTACTAAAGGCGGACTGGTTCTCCTTTAACCAAATTGTTCCTCCTTTCTACCATTCATAGTTTTGCCTCTTTCATTCTTCTCATCTTCAAGCGGGCATAACTTTTTCACCGTAACTCGGATTGAGGTGTCGTTTCTTCTAGTGTTCCTATAATTTAAAGCTCTTCAACTTTACAGTTGGACCCACCTCCGGAGTAAGGCTGTAAAATTACAAAAATTCCCTTTAACTTTCCATTTCTTGGTTTCTTTCACTATTTTGAGTTCTTTTTCGTACTATCTATCATGAAATACCTATAAAGTACATAAAAGATACACAAAACATGAAATACTTGTCAAAAAGGGTTATTAGTATAATTATGAGGTAAACCAAGTCAATGACGATGCACGGGATCATAAAAATATCGAAATGTTATATTATCCGGACTAGTTCTCCCCATTAAAGGGGGAAAAATTAGATTGGTTCGCTGGTTTTTTCTTCCTTCATTTTCTCTTGATTTTTTTCTCAACTTTGAAGCTTCATAACTTTTCACCCGAGACTCAGATTTCGATGTTGTTTCTTCTTACATGCTTGTGTACTTAAGGTCTTCAACTTTCCTTTGCATTCCGTGTTCGAATTCCTGGTGTAAAATTATAATTTTGCCCTTGACTTTTCTTTTTTTCTTTCTCTCTTTATTTTGAGTTTTTTCCTTTTCTTCACTTGTATAAAATACCTGCAAAATGTAAGAGAAAAATACGAAACTCGATGCACTATATAAAAGAGTTTAGTAGCAATGATATGAGATAAATTAACTTAATTTCTATCGCACAAGATGATAACAACCTCTAAATTATGGGGATAAATATGAAGAATTTATGCCTAATCACCGACCACGAACGCCTTGACACGAGCAACATTTAACACCTCGTCCTATCACCCTGCATCTAATTGCAGAGTTCGTGCAAGAGGACTTGGGGGCTTTCTGTTATACCCATATAATCTTAAATTTGAATAAAACTCAAACGCCAAGAGAATTAATAGCGTGTTCGACTCGACTCCAAAAAGAGGTCGGCTCAGTGATAATCTGCTCGGCCTACCTACTTGACAGCTGTCCCATCTGTTAAATAAAGTTGGACACACCATACATACCTGTGGGTGCCTACACACTGAATATCCCTCATCAATCACGTGGGGATAATAAGAACGTGGTTGTTATGAATTAGTTACCCACGCCCTATCAATGACGTCAGCCCATGCTCTAAGGCATAATAGTTTGTTATGTTTTATAAACATGTATATTCTGGTGTAAATGCCCGACTTATAAGGGCAATCCACCCGTCCTTTAGATATTCCCCATGAATCATCTATAAATAAGGCACTAATCCACTTAAGAAGGGGTCGTTCACTGGAATCCTCTCAATCATCGAGTTGTAACAGCAAACCTAATTATAATTTATGCAATAGTGCAATAAAAGCCTAGCAACACTGTGTGGCGTAGATTTCCTTAAAGGGCCGAACGACGTAAAACTCATCGTGTTTCCTTTATCTCTCATCCTCATCCTCATTCTCTATTATTGTTATTTCTCTTTTCATTGATTAAATCTATTATTTTCGTTCTCCATTTCTGGACGTCAACAATTTGTATGCACACTGTTTTTGTGAATGAGTGATTGCTAATGATTGACTGTGTACAAATTATAAATACAACTACATATGTCCATCTCATTATTATCATCTCATAATATTATTTTTTTTAACATCACACGTGGAATTAAATATTATGTTATTGAGTTAAAATATGTGATAATAGCAAAATTTTGTATTTTTTATTATTAAATATAATATAAGGGTATTTTTTTATTATTACATATAATATAAGGGTATTTTTGAAAAAGTGGAGACAAATCACTACAAGGAAGATAGCTTTTTGCGACGTATTAAATGCGTCGCCTTTGTTTCTAGTTCATCGCAAATGTCTTGTCGCGACGCACTATATTCGTCGTAATTTTCGTCGCAAAAAGCTAGTCGCTACAGTTCTGTTACGATGAAATGTAGCTGCGTCGCAAATGATATTTTGCGACGTGTCAATTCATCGTTATAAATATATTAAAATCGTCGCTAAATAATTTCAATCACTTAATTTGGCCTTTTTTGACAAATATATTCGTCGCTATTTGTAATTTTTTCATCGCTAAGGATGGTTCTTTTGATGAGATAGCGATGAATATGATTCATCTCACAATATTTTTTGCGATGAAGAGGATTCATCGCACAATACTGGTTTGTTACGACGAATTCATTCGTCGCAAAGGATATTTTGCGACGTGGCAATTCATCGTTACAAATATATGAAAATCGTCGCTAAATCATTTCAATCACTTAATTTGGCCTTCGTCGACAAATATATTCGTCGCTATTTGTAATTTATTCATCGCTAAAGTTGGTTCTTTTGATGAGATAGCGATGAATATGATTCATCGCACAATATTTTCTTTAAACGAAAAGAAAATTAAATTGCAAATATGATTACGTCAACGTGGAAGATTTTGTATATGTTAAAATTAATTTGATACTTAAACGTAGTTAATGGATTTATCATAAAATAACAATAACAATCAATTCATCTCCATTCCAAATCATGTTAGTAAATGAGAGCATATTAAAAGAGAAAGAAAATATTCAACTCTAATTAAAGTAAAATCTTGGTCTACTTGATAACACAAAAGTAAACTAACAAAAACTAAAAGAGGTTCTTTAAGGGAAAAAATTCATAATCTAAGAAGATCCATCCATTGGGCCAATATGAGCCTCCGCC
This sequence comes from Sambucus nigra, assembly GCA_949130495.1. Classification (NCBI taxonomy): domain Eukaryota; kingdom Viridiplantae; phylum Streptophyta; class Magnoliopsida; order Dipsacales; family Adoxaceae; genus Sambucus; species Sambucus nigra. The sequence goes on along the minus strand of OX422221.1, from coordinate 78,418,430 downwards.
CATGCCTGAAAAGCCATAAACTTCTGAATCATTGCACCCTGACTCTCCACAATGTCATTCAAATGAGATACTTCAGATTTTAAAGCCTCATTCTCTGCATTATTATTTTCTTTGTACCGTGATCCAAATGTATCGGGTCGGGGGCCAAAACCAAATCCTATAACATACCCCGACCTCTTTCCAAGTACTTGCTCACAGACTTGTGCCTCTGTCATTTCTGGATTGCTATGGTGCAATTCGACCATTGTATTCTACAAACGAAAAAACGTATTATAGTGAAAGAATAAAGTAATAGGAGACTAATAAATTTACATTTGGTAAAACGATATACACTTGCATTTGAAAGTTAAAATATTTATCAGATTTTAATGAAGATGGATAAAAATCTCACAATATCATAAGTTTAGTAGACTTTTAGCAAGTTGATCCAAAATTATAGAAAGACAAAAAATCTCACACACACATCTATCATAGGTCCCTAACAAACTCTAAACTAGAAGAATAAATTAACATATACAAAGTACGATATATATTATGGCAAGAGGACAAAAGGAATTCGCAGTTAAACATAGTACTGTTCAAACAAATTTTTTCCCCACTTCCTCATCCATTAAAGTCTTAATTTACCAACAATCAAAATATTTGTCATTTTAGGTATGTTTATAAGCAAATTTATTTTTGGTATCTTCCTATATATTTTCAAAGCTTAGGCTAAATATTAACAATATGTAAATCTAATAAGTAATAGTACCTAATGTTATAAAAAAAAAGGAAAAAAATAAGATGGAGCTAGAAATGTTATAGGGAAACTAAAGTCATAAATATTTGAAATAATAAATAAATATACTTACATAGGCAGTTTCAGCCTCTGTGCTGATCCACCCTCTGTCACTGTTGTAATGTGTGTCATGAAAAAGGTCAATACGCCCCTTTGGTGTCTCTTTTATCTGACCATCATCATGCAATAAAAAATAAGCAAGAAAACCCATATAACAGTTATATAAAAAGGAATTACGACATTACCTCCTCGTATGCGTGTTGCACAAATGATTTTGATCCACCCCGATGATTAAATCGAACGTTTTTGCGACTTTCAATGCATTTACGCGAACGAGTCTGAAATAGTACAACATATGTCTTTTTAAGACACTTTTAATGGAATAAAAATGGAAACAAAACTAAATAAAGTATATTTGTCATATACCATAAATTTCGGACTGCTCCAAAGTGTGCATAGAAAATCCCAATCTTCTTTTGACGAAAACTTTCGATGTGGGTGATCTCTCACCTCTTCCAAACTGAACTTCTTAAAATGTTTCTTAAGACGGTAGCGATGATCATTATATCGAGAGGACATTCTATTGAATACATATCTCGAAACAACTTGGCTTGACATGTCTATATCAAATTTTGTCTACAAAATTGGTATACACAAATATGCTAACATGGACACACAGCCTGAGATAAATGAAAAAATGAGATCCATCCTAATTCATCGCACATAGATGACATGAAGGTTTTGACACTACAAAAAGATCAATATTAATCCCAATAAGGAAGTTCAATTCCCACTAAACTCCATTCAGTATATAAAACAACAATATTTGCATCATAACGAAAATTTGGGATAGTGGTGTCTATCTTAATTCATGGTTTGTTGCATTTGTTATAATAACTACTCAAAATTATCGTTACATGATGAGAATGCAAAAAATGTTTAAGACTTAAAGAAGATAATTCATCAACTTCATCCAACGCTTCGTCATGAACATAACCATTGAGAAATTCCACTTTAAAATGTGGGTTTTAAAACTTGAATAATTAAGCTATTGTTTAAAATAAAATAAGATTAAATACCGAGGGAACATACCAGCAGCCTATTAACTAATTCATCCCTCTCGTCATCGGTTATCTCAGACCAATTGTCTGCCTGTAGAGGCGCATAATTCCGCACTACAACACCAATCTCAGCAACAAATGCCTTGCGATTAAAACCGGAGGGTCTGCCATGTGCAAAGTCCACACGAATCTTGGTCCTCGTTGCTGCAAATATTTTTTCAGCAGCCAAATTTCGAGCAATTCCACGAACTCTCTTTGGGGCAGTGGTTATTGAAAAAACACAATACATTACATACGCAAAACGATTGATACAATAAAAAAATACGTGCACACAATAAAAATATTAGGTAGCAATACCAAGTTCATCAGTTGACGGTGCCCTAGAGTGATTGATTTCCCTAGAAATGCATCCTCTCGCTATTCCAGGTGCCATGCCAATTTACTGCAACAAAGTTCTAGCAAGTAATATTTGAACACCATGTGTGTATATTTCATCTCGTAATGTGAATTTCAAATAAAACCATGAAAAAGTTATTAACATATGTGTGTATATATTTCATGAATTCAGCAAACCACATATGCAAAGCACACCTCAAAACTTTCGAAATGCAAATAAACAAGTGGAAGTTTATCCTTTGCTAAACACAGGTGGTTCAATAAACTACCAACAAAGTAAAACAGAGATAGCAAAGCATATATAAAATGGATGCAAACACTACGGGTCTTCTATCAATCACTGTCATCATCGATGCTTGCTTGACTTTCTTGACCATCACTGTAATATTCTTCTAACGTGTCATCTTCATCTCCAATGTCATCATCAAATAAAATATCATCATTGTCAAGCAAAGTAGGTGTCATAATTATCTCATCAGCGCCATCATTTGGTCTAACCAATTGTACTACGTCGAGATTTGCCTCTTGAACAAAACACTGAATATCAGAAGAATCATCCTCTTGGTATGCATCGTCAATTGTACTATCAACATTATCTTCTTTTGGGACATCCCAAATATGTTTGTGTTGCACTTTCTGTACTACTTTCCAATTGGGTCCGAACTTATAATCATCCAAGTAAAATACTTGAGACACTTGTGTTGCTAGCACAAAAGGATCATTCTCGTACCATGTATTACTTACATTAATAGAAGTAAGGTGATTATCTACTTGTAGTCTCTTCTTCTTTGGATTAGTATCATACCACTCACATTGAAATATAACAGTGTGATACCCCATTATGTAGTTTAATTCAATAACGTTACATAACCGTCCATAAAAATCGATAACTTCATCTTCATGCTCCCCTGGTACAACTACCCCACTGTTTTGATTTGTACGACGATCATCACGGTCTTTTGTATGGTATCGTACCCCATTAACAATGCACCCAGTATATATAATCACACGAACATCAGGACCACATGCCAATGAATAAATTTCATCCGTAGCCTCAGGAGATCCTTTATGACGCAAATTATTTATCTATTATAGATAAAAGGTTAAAGTTATCATCAATCATCAAATTATATAATGGTTAATTATCAATTATATCATAATAAACTGTCAAACTATATGTACTTACGCGACTTTTAAACCACTTTGAAAATTGTTGTGTATGCCTTTGATATAAGTCTTCCGTAGATTCCATCTCTAATAGTGCCATATGTTCGCTACATATTCAAAGTCGAACATTTTTATTTTAGAAAACAACAATGTAAATATAATTAGCTTATGATATAATAACATGATACTTACTCTCTATATGATTTTATCTCAGTGAAATTGTTTAAGATGTACCAAGAAATCTTGTTTATATCTCCATGTGGTAACATTATGAGCTGTCTTCCACCAAAGGGTCGAACAAGCTGAGAGAAAATAGATAGTGAGCCTTTGTGTTGCTCTGGCAATGCATCATTGTTACGATCTTCTCAATTAAATTTGGTTTCTATCCCGTGAAGGTACATTGAACAAAATGTTAATGATTCTTTAACAATGTATGACTCTGCGATGGAGCCTTCGGGTAGAGCCTTATTGTTGACATTACCCTTTAACGTCCCTAGATTTATATTAAAATAAAAGAATGTCAAATGGATAAAATGAAAGAAAGAATCATTCAAATTGAAATATAAACTAATATAATTACAAAGTACCTCTCAAATGGAAACATCCATCGGGAATTCACTGGTCCACAAAGAATAGCCTCACGTGGTAAATGCACAGCCAAATGGATCATAACATCAAAGAAAGCTGGAGGAAAGATCCTTTCGAGTTTACACAGTATAAGAACAATATTTTCTTCTAATTTCTCTAGTTCCTTTACAAGCAACGTCTTAGCACATAATTGTTGAAAGAAGTTGGATAACTCAACCAAAGTCGCACAAATATCTTTGGGCAAGTACCGACGTATTCCAACAGGAAGAAGTCGTTGCAACATAACATGACAATCATGACTTTTCAATCCCGATATCTTCCCATCCTTTATACTCACATTTCTTGATATGTTGGCTGCATATCCATCGGGAAATTTAACAGATTTCAAAAATCTGCAAAACTCCTTTTTCTCATCCGACGACAATGTATACGATGCACGCGGCTTCAACCATTTGTTACCGTTCTCTTTCATGTGCAACTCCCTCCTTATGTTCATGTCAGCTAGATCTAATCGAGCTTTATCTGTATCTTTATTTTTACCTTCAATACTCAATAATGTTCCAAGAACGCTATCACATATATTCTTTTCAATATGCATTACGTCGAGATTATGTAGTAACTTCAACTTTTCCCAGTACTCCAACTCAAAGAAAATACTTTTCTTTGTCCAATTTAATTCCTCGGGGGTACGCTTTCTCTTCCTATCCTTATTGTTTGGATTTTTACCAGGCTTTAATATTTTCACCCGACTCAATTGCTCTAATATGTCATCCCCAGAAAACTTCCTCGGTGCAACTCCCATTTCTTGCTTCCCATTATATAGTCTACTTTTTCGCCACGAATGATTTTGAGGCAAATATCGTCGATGACCCATATAACATATCTTATTTCTTATACGTTGTGACGACGTATCCTCGTTACATACTGGGCATGTTTTATATCCTTTTGTGCTCCAACTAGATAATGTACCATATGCGGGGAAATCATTTATAGTCCACAACACAGATGCATGCAAACGAAAATAGGTTTTACCGTACGCATCCCAAGTTTCCACACCAACATCCCATAACTCTTTCAACTCATCAATAAGAGGTCTTAAGTAGACATCCATGTCTTTTCCGGGTGCGTTAGGGCCAGGAATCAGCAATGTCATCATAAAAAATGGTTCCTTCATACACTTCCACAATTGCATATTGTAGACGACAAGTATTATAGGCCATATGCTATATGAGTTGCTCATGTTTCCAAATGGATTAAAACCTTCTAAGGCAAGACCCAACCTAACATTACGAGGGTCTTGTGCAAACCAAGGGTATTGCTGATCAAAATCTTTCCATGCCAAGGCGTCAGCGGGATGCCTCAAGACACCCTCACTATCAACGCATTTCTCCTTGTGCCACCTCATGTCAACAGTGGTATGTCTTGACATAAATAAGCTCTGCAACCTCGGTTTTAGTGGAAAATAATGTAATATCTTATGAGGGACATTTTTCCCCTTCTTATCATTATACATGAATCTCGGTTCATCCCATATTGGGCATTTATCAGCATTTTGATGCTACTTCCAGAATAATGCACAATCGTATTTGCATGCATCAATTTTTTCGTAACCTAATCCCAAATCCCGCAATCTTTTCTTCGCATTATAATGAGAGGTCGGAATACTTGCCTCGGGAAAAGCATCTTTTAACAATTGAACCAACATATCAAATGATTTATTACTCCAACCATTAAGAACTTTCACATGCATCAACTTTACAAGGAATTGGAATGAAGTGAAATTCTTACGACCTGGATAGAGCTCTTCTTCAACGTCACCAAGCAAGTCGTTAAATCGAGAAGGATCCCTTTCTACATTAATCGGCCCATGATCATTTTCAGCTTGCTCTGGGAAGATATTTGGGTCAAATGCATCATTTAACATTCCAAACAAATCATCCTCTTCCTCTTCATTTTCCAAACTTTCTGATGCTTGTGCATTCAAATTATGACGAACTGCAAAACTGTAGGAGATGCCACGTACCAACAAATGTTTTTCAACAGTGAGTAAATCATGAATATATATTTCCTGACAATCTCGACATGGACATCTTGAAGTATTATTTCCATCTAAGCTATTTTTTTCACCTCAATAAATGACTTAACACCTTCCTTGTACTCTTTTGATAACCTATCGGGCAAGAACATCCAACTATTACTCATATTCAACTTCCTGTTTGTATCAAACACCAATTTTCATTCACTAAATAAACAAGTATCATGACATGTTATTCATAGACTTTGAATAGAATCAATAAATCATGGAATTAAAAAACGTACCGATGAGAAACGTATTTTTTTTTCTTCCTATTAAAACCTTTGATTCACCTAAGCAAAAGACATGTTAGTATGATACATACAAGATATATGAAACCATGATAATAATAAAATAATATATATAAAATGGTCCTCAAACTAGGTTATTCACACATTAATACTTTTATTATTTTGATAAAGGTTGTTTTTTATTTTTAGGTAAAATTGTTGTTTTTAGCTAAAATCTATTTTTTGTGTTAAAACTAGTTTAAAAAATGTTTTTAACTAAAAAAAGTTTTTTTCATTACAAAAATCTGTCTTTCATCAAAATTATTTTTTATTGTTAAAAATATGTTTTGGTAAAAAATGTTTTTTCTTTTGTTTTTATCGTGTCGTGTCATATGAATCGGTTGGGACACGCTGACATGATGTATTGCGATTGATTATTGTCTTATGAATGTGGGTCCGTGTCAGCGACAATGATCAGTGTCGCGATCGATACATAAAAATCATGAGTCGGCATAAAAAAATTATTTTTGTTTTTCCAATCAAATGTCATTTTATGGAAAAAAAATTGATGTTGGCAGTTAAAACCTTTTTTATTTTGATAGAAATTGTTTTTTTATGTTTTTATTTTTCGGTTAAACTTTTTTTTATGCATACATACACACATTATTATTTATTATTTTTTTATTGAAATATTTTTAATTTTTTTTTTAATATACTGTAATATATATATATATATATATATATATATATATATATATATATATACAGTAATATATATATAATTGTACTGTATACTGTAATATATATATATACAATAATATATATATAACTGTACTGTATACTGTAATATATATGTTAATATACTATAAAACTGTAATATATATATAATTGTACTATATACTGTAATATATATATACAGTAATATATATATAACTGTACTTTATACTGTAATATATATGTTAATATACTGTAATACTGTAACATATATATATATACAGTGATATATATATAACTGTACTGTATACTGTAATATATATACAATAATATATATATATATATATATATATATAACTGTACTGTTATATATATATATATATATATATATATATATATATTACAGTATATTACAGTATTACAGTATATATATTACAGTATATTAATATATATATTACAGTTACAATATATAAATATATAAATTACGGTTACAGTATATTAATATATACATTACAGTATATTAATATATATATTACAGTATATTACAATATTACAGTATATATATTACAGTATATTAATATATATATTACAGTCACAGTATATTAATATATGCATTACAGTTACAGTCTATTAATATATATATTACAGTATATATATACTATAATATACTGTAATATATAAATATACTGTAATATATATATTAATATACTGTATATATATATTAATATATTGTAATATATATATATATATATATATATATATATATATATATATACACACTAATATATATATAACAGTACAGTTATATAGTATATATACAGTAATATATACATATATATATATATATATATATATATATATATATATATATATATATATATTACTGTATATATTAATATACTATAAATATACTATATATATACCGTAATATATACACTAATATATATGTATATATATATATATGGTACAGTTACAGTATACAGTACAGTTATATATATATATATACTGTATACTGTAACTGTACCATATATATATATATACATATATATTAGTGTATATATTACGGTATATATATAGTATATTTATAGTATATTAATATATACAGTAATATATATATATATATAGTACTGTAATATATATATATATATATATATATATATATATATATATATATATATATATATATGTATATATTACAGTATATATTACAGTATACAGTACAGTTATATATATATTACAGTATACAGTACAGTTATATATATATTACAGTATACTGTAATATATATATAACTGTACTGTATACTGTAATATATACTGTAATATATATATATAGTACTGTAATATATATATATATATATATATATATATATATATATATAAATATCTGTATATATAAATATCTGTAATATATATATAAATATCTATATATATATATAGTAATGTATATATATATAGATATTTATATATATATTACAGATATTTATATATACAGATATATATAAATATCTGTAATATATATATAAATATCTATATCTGTAATATATATATATACACATATTTATATATTACAGATATTTATATATACAGATATATATAAATATCTGTAATATATATATAAATATCTATATCTGTAATATATATATATACACATAATATATATATAAATATCTATATCTGTAATATATATATATATATATATATATATATATATATATATATATATATATATATATATATGTTATATCTGTATATATATCTGTACTATATATATAAATATCTATATCTGTAATATATAAATATCTGTATATATATCTGTAATATATATATAAATATCTATATCTGTAATATATTTATATATACAGATATAACAGAATATATAAGAGATATTTATTTATATAACAGAATATATTTATTTATATAACATAATATATACAGAATATATACAGATATAACAAAATATATACAGATATATCAGATATTTATTAACAGAATATATTTATTTATATAACAGAATATATACAGATATAAGAGAATATATACATATATAACAGATATTTATTTGTATATACAGATATTTATTTATTCTTTTATATATTATGTTATATCTATATATATAAATATCTGTAATATATATATATATATATATATATATATATAATCTTATACAGTATATATATACAGGTATTACAGGAACAGCAGATATCAACAGCAGATCAGGTATTACAGCAACAGCAGATATCTGTAATATATAGCAGATATCAACAGCAGATCAGGTATTACAGCAACAACAGATATCTGTAATATATAATCTTATATATATATATATATATACACTGTTATCTATATATCTATATAAGTGTTATCTCAAGCATTATATGAGCAAGCCCTTCAACATTTGCTCTAGCACTACGAGGATCTGATCTAAAAGATGACACACATCATGATCCATAGTTCTCTTGCAAGCACTTTCTATCAAACTAACATCTTCCACAATAACAGAGGAACACGAAAGATGAAATACTTGATGAGAACCCGTTGAGAGAGATGGAGAAGCTGTCGAGAGAGATGGAGAGAGGCGGGTGAGAGGGCAACAAAGATGGAGAGAGGCGGGTGAGAAGGAAAGAGTTGTGTGAGAAGGGAGAGACGTGGGTATCAACCCAGTCCACTTCGGTTCAGCATATCTCGGCAGCATCTCCTCCATTCTCGGCAATGACTACCAGCAGCAACTGCATTTGAATTTCATACTCAAACACCTGCTCTCTCTATTGTTGACTTGTTCAATAACGACTAATATTTTTAACCTCTCCTTGTACAGCATAGCTGATCTCAGTGTGTAATTATATATACCCACTTGGGTTTGTTAATGAAATACAGTAAGGAATATATATTCTCTTCATCAGTTCTTATATTATTTATTCTCTATTTATCAGTGGGGGGTTTGGAATAGGGGAGAGACGTGAGGTGAGGGGAGTGGGTTTATTAGAATTAAAAATTGAATTAATTTTTTTAAACTCATATGGGTCTTTTGCGATGAAATAATTAATAATTTTGATTTTTTTTACGAGGAAAAATTCAATTCATCGTAATAAGTCAAATAAAATGTGGGAAAGTAGGCGACAATTTTTGGTACCAAATATTTTGCGATGAATTTACAATTTCCTCGCAATAGGTATTATTTTTGCGATTTATTTAATTCATCGTAAATGATTAAATTCTTTCTCATAACTATTGCGACGAAGATAATAATGTCTCGTAAAAACACATTTATCACGAGAAATAAAATACGTCGCAAAAACAATTAGTCGCTAAATGTCTTTTTTCTTGTAGTGAATTAATCCTACCCGGAGCATTTCAAACGTAGGATTGTATGATTATATCCCATCTCCTCTTCTAATCCGAAACTATTCCAAACGCAGTATTGAAATAAGTCTTATCCGGCTCATCCTTATCCTATCCAATTCGGCTCTTATCAATTCCTATCCAGCGTTCTTATACGGCGTATCAAATGAGGCTATAGTTTATTTGTAGTGATGCTTAGAATGATCCCCAAAGGTCTGTGCTCCTATTTTATCTATTTTAAATTTGATCAGTCTAGAGAAAATTTTATGAAGCGTCACAGATACGATACATAATATTTTTTTTACCTAAACCGAGCACAATCCAATTAAAACACGACGCTACTTATTTGTGCCACATTCTTGTTTGGTTAAAAAAATCATGTCATCGTGTTTGAATTGGGTCGTGTTCAATTTAGGTATAAAAAAAATTCGTATCATATTTTATTTCGGTCGTTTTAGTGTTAGTTAAAAAAATTGTGTCGTGTCGTATTTTATATGGATTGTGTTCGTGTCATGTAAAAAATAAAATTTTGTGTCATGTCGTGTTTTAATTGATTTTGTTTGTGTTTAGTAAAAAAAAATACGATTTCATGTTGTGTCATGATATATATGGGTTGTGTTTAAGTTAGGTAAAAAAAATACGATTCCATCTCATGTTTTATTTGATTCGTACTTGTGTTAGGTAAAAATAAAAACATTTCATACCGTGTTTGAGTTAAGTTAAAAAAAGATTATGTATCATATTTAAACTTTATCGTGTCGAGTATCAATTGAATTGTATTCGTGTTAGATGGTAAAATAAATAAAATGTATTGTGTTTTAACTGAATCGTTTTGGTATCAAGTAAATAAGTTTAAGGCTTAGTTAGCTAATATTTTAATATGAGTGAAATAATATTACTTTCATAATTTATGGACATAGGAATGGAGATAACCGGATCGCTAGGGGAGCACTATTTGTTTACTTTGTCTTATGTGACCACTTTCGGTCATTTACTAGTATAGAATAGAATATTTGAATTTCAAATCAAAAGCTTCAATCTTAAACCTTCACCGTAGGCTCTGCCTTTAAACATGGGATGGCCCCCAACACCTCACTCCACATGGGGCAACCTTAGATTCAGTATTCCCATCATTTGTTATTTATATTTTATTTCCTTGTCAGAAAGAAAAAGAAAATCGTTCTTACAGATTGCTGGCTTTTGTTCACCTCCATGGGTTACTTCCAACAAATTGGCCCTCTCTCTTTTCAAAGCCTATATCCAATAATCCAACTCCACCCATTAACAATTGGAGTAATATTAGAAAGATTTATTTCGTAAATTCTTTTTTCAAATCAGTGATTTGTCAAGTACACGTTGAGTATGTTTATAATAAATTTCATGTTTGTAATAAATCTCATGCGAAGTAAAATACGATTCAATATATGCTTGACACTTCGTTGAATTTAGAAATTTTTTTTACGAAGTAAGTCTTTAAATACTATCCTCAAGTCTTGCAATGGTCTAATATAATAGTACATAGTCTTCATACAGCGAAGCTGTAGTTTGAAAAAGGGTACTTTTATATAAACCCTCATTTTCTGTTAACATCCCCCACTCTTATTGGCCCCCACAAACAGGATAATAACCATTTATCACACCCAACCTCTTGGGGTTATAGAAGGAATTCAACAAAACATAAAAACTACGTCCATATCCACATGATGTATTCTGAGCCTCATCTCCCACCTCCAACAACGAACAACACAGTCAAAACAACAATGACATTAAAGCCAGTCTAAGTGATGGGAAAATCAAAATGAAAACCTACGGACACTTGGAACAAGGGTTCGTTTTCGACCTTTGGTTCGTGTTACCGTATGATATCGGTAATATGAAACCAGCAACATATTGGAGACAGTAGGTATGGGCAATAGAAGATTTACGTTACAGAAAAATTGTTCAGTTTTTCTGATGATTTTGCAAAATTTACAGACAATAGCCTGTTTTAATTTAATATATAAGCAAATAATATAACTGTTATATGAGACAGTAGAGGAAATTTGGGTTCTGTTGAGGTGTTTTAAGTTGGCCAGTCAGTCCCAAAATAGAAATCTTAAGATCGATGGGGGCTTCAAAAAGAATCTTGAAAGACTTTCTAATTTAAAAAAAATTAAAATTTGGGGGGTCTATACAGGAATAATGGGTTTAAACAAAAACACCCTTGAAAAAAGGTTAGTGTCCACTCTTTAAAACCTTAGTACAAGTTCAAGGTTCATGCAAAATATAAAAAAACATTGTTTGAATGTATATAATATAATATATTAGTAATTATAGGGATATACAATTTTTGAACTCAATTTTAAAATGGAGTTATGTGTCATCACCACAGTCGGTGGTATATATGAATCACATGAGTTCTATTAAAAATATCACTCAATATTGTGATGACACATCACTAGATTTTAAAATATTTTTCATAATATATTAGGTGTGCTCATGATTGAATTTGGTCCACAAACATTACTAACTATTGTTAAAGTTTTGAGTTAATTACACTTTAATCTCTCGAACTTTGTCCTAATTTTTATTTCACCACCCCAACTTTTATTGTATACACTAAACCCCTTGACTTTTTTAAAAAGGGTAAAATTAGCCCCAAAAAGGGGTCTTTTTTAATTTTCATGGATCACGATATACCGGGATCATTTGGATGAAGCGGCCTTAAAGGTATGTGTGATACCATCTTACCCTAATACGGAATAATTGTGAAAGCCTACTCAATATGCTTGAGTACTAAACGTGTTTCAAACGTTTCCTATCATCTATATTTTTGTATAAAGAGATAACCCACTCAATATACTAGAAGGTTTGGTAAAAAGAACGAAAATATATGGTAGCGACTGGCCACTTTTGACTTCTAAATGTAGGTTTAAGTAATATGAAAAACAAGACTATGTAGCGCATGATGTAAGGATTTATTTTTTTATTAACGTACTTAGACATGTGCAATTCATATTAGGGTATTTTTATACACAAATATCCTCATGTGGCACATATGGTTATTTTTTTTGTCTTGAACACAACATTATTAGAGTTTTGGGATAATTTGACCCATTTTAAAAATCTTCAGGTAGTTTAGTGCAAAAAATATATGTAAGGGTGGTAAAACGAAAATGAAAGTAAAGATCAAGGGATTGAAGTGTAATTAATCCTTGAGTTTTTAAACCTTTTGAGATAATGTATAGAAAGACACACATGTTATTTAAAATTATGTGTTTTTTGTATTTTATCAAAAAATAAAATATGAAAGAAATCATGTTTATGCAATAAAAATAATACCATTTGAAACTTACAAACGAAGAAGATGACCGAGTCGAATGTTTGACACTCTCTCATTAAGACATAATGCGCTCCTCTACAGTGCTTACGGCAATGAACAATGAGCGTTTGCCTCCCAGGATGAAACGGTCTCGACACGCGCAAGAAGCACTTCAGTGTGCGTGTCCCATGAACCAATTATGTTTGATACTCTATCCGACTCAATCCAGAATGAAAAGTTATTGAAAAACATTTTTTCTCTCATTTTTCTCCCTTTTTTAAAAATTGAAGACAAATCTTGTATTTATAGAAAACAAAGTATTTTTTTCATGAAAAGACATGTCTTTTAAAAAACAATCACTTGAGGGACGTTTTTCATGAACTGTCACAACTTATGGTGAACAGTCACAGCCTTTAGGGATAGTTCTGAAAACTAGTCACTATATAGCGCATAGTCACAACGTTTAGCAACAGATGCGGAAATTCTTCCCAGAAAATTAAATAAAAATTTTCAATAATTTTCACACTTAAATGGGGCACCTTGAAATCAAATTTGTTATTCATCATTTGTCCGTTTTTACCAAATGGATATATCGTGTAATTTATCTTCCTATAAGGCACACGTACGTACTTGGTCCGACCATGTTTAAAGTGAGGATCCTACTTTTATAATAGCTCAAAGTTGACCAATATATTAATTTGATCATAAAATAATTTGTATAAAAACGCAATATTTTTCAACAACACCAAATCAAACCAACGGCTCTTGAATTTGTTCAAAGATGATCCTGCCCAATATATTTTATTAAAATATGTCAAACAATAGATTTCACCTCAAACTTTGACTCGATGGATTATAAAAGAAAAACTCAAAACAAGCATGATAGATTTGATCAATTCCAACACTCACAGAGGTGGATCCACATGGGGACGAAGGGGGGCCTTGGCCCTTGTTCAATTTTGAAAAAAAAAACATATATACACATATAGGATTTTTTGGTAAAATTTCAATCTTTAAGGTATAACTTTAATTATATTCAAAATTGAGGGTGTAAGATTACAATTAATGAAAAATCTAAACCCTTGTCAAATTTCTGTAATTTGTGTCCCAAATATATATGCCCCAAAAAAACTTGAAATAAACTCGAAACATATAATTTGTAGTCAATTTGGATGAACTATAATTTGTATAAAACTCGAAATAAAGTTATAATTTATATAAAACTCGAAATAACCCAAAAAAAATCGTCTCGGGGGCTCCCGTGCCCGAACCCCCGCCACCACTCAAAACTTTGGCACCGATTAACCAAAAATCCTGAATCCGCCACTGACCACTCTACTGTCAAATGAGAATCTTTAAATGACGCTAATCCAATTATATATCTATTATAGATATGCATGTTATATTTTGAATAAACAATTTATATTTATATCAATAACTTGGGTTACATGATGTAAGAGTGTTTGTATATTTACATATCTTATATAACACCCCACTCCACCTCCGATATATATAGATTTTCAGAACCATAATTGACCAACATAGTGAAACCCTTGCTAAACTCACTCCATGCACCAAGTTTGGTTCGATTAACACCCTTAACCATTAAAAATGATATAATAAAGTAAAAAAGTCAGATTTTCCACTAATATATCTTCACAAGGGAACTAAACCTAAATGGCACTATTAATAAGTATATTTTCTTGGATAAGAAGTTCTATATTTTTTGCTAGATTCTTAGCCTTATACAAAGGTAGCCGAATAAACATGCTCAAGACGTTCGTTTGTTCAGTGAGAGAAAGAACTGCATATATACATAATGTAACTCATTATACAAAATAAATTACACGTGGACCAAGATATTTAAGTATTGTGCATGAGTTTATTTTTGTGATTTTACCGTTTTATGTGTATTTTTTTATTATTGCTCATTGGAATGGAATTAATTGATTAGGTTTATTTAAGCATTAAATAAATACATTTTACTTGATTTTTTTGTGAAACTTACTAATTACAATAGTGCAGAAGTAGAATGCTATTACAAACCAGTTAGCTCACGTAAGTGTTGATGTTATTGTTAAAGTCTTCTGCACTTTTGTATTTTAATGAAAAATTCTTTAATCATCGATTAAAGTTTGGACACGTTTCCAACAAAAGATTCAAAATATTTATTTTTGAAGTTAGGGGTGGCAATTCGGGTTAGTCGTGTCATTTTCGGATCGCGTTGATTTTTATTTGAGTATAAGTTTTAGGTATTTTTAAATCTATACAAACTATCGTGTCAAATTCGAATCATTTCGAGTTATTAACATAAACGGGTTATCGTGTCAAAAATTGTCAGCTCTATTTGAAGTGCATCGAAGCAAAATCAACTTGTAATATCAAATCATAATAGTTTACGACAAAACCCAATCGAATCAACTTGTGTGGATATATAAATAATTATGATATATTTTGACTTTGTTTATTATGTATTTATCACTATTTGGGGTTACCTGTAAATAATGATAAATACATGTTAAGTAAAGTCAAAATATCTCAAATACTCATATTGGCATTATATGTAAAATACTGAATTTTATATAGAAGAAACTTTAAATTATCACTTATCATCTTTTTAATTGTTATATAAATTAACAATGTTTTCACTACTTTTCCAAAATATTTTCACAATTTTTTTTTTTGAACTTTCGAAACATACTCTAGAAATGAGAGTTTTAAGCCCATTTAATTCGGATAATTTTGGTTTTTAAGAATCAGAGCAATAATGATTCATTCATTAAACCATGAATGTCATCGAGGAATGGATAATACCAAAAGAAATTAGACACATGAGCCATTTACATATGTCGCATATTGAGCTAAAGTATGGGCTCTCACATCTCTTGACAAAGGATACGCACCAACTACTTTGATGTCACCTGACATATAACTCTCTCACAAAGAACAGTCATAGAGATGAAAACTAAAATATCATAAATTGATTGTTGTATTACTAAAATAAAAACATTCACTTTGTTAACGAAGCAATAGATTTTTTGACTGAGTTAATGTTGTCAAAATTTCTATTTTATCAACTCAACACATTAAAATGATAAATGCACCCTCAAAATACATCCAACAAACCATTACGTCGTTTTAAGAAAAAAACACAAAAACTTTAAAAGTCCATAACTTTCAATCTACAAATTCAAAATTCACAAAATTTATATATTTGGAATCTACTCGTCAAGATCTAACAAACAATATCCATATTCGATATTTTTTGACAAAAAAATCGAAACAGATAAATTTACTGTTTCGGTAAAACCTCAATATTTTCCGGCGATAACTCTTCTTCTCCAGTTCGGGAGATGATGCCACTAGCGTGGATCAGAAAAAATAAAGAAATAAACGAAGAGAGAGAGAGAAATGAGGAGAAAAACAATCCGGCGAGATTTTTCGATGAGCTTATTCCGGTGAGTCTCGGATGGAGTGGGGGTGGGGGTGGAGGTGGCACTGTTAGAGAGAGAAAAAGTATGAGATTATGTGTTTATTTTTAGAGAAAGAGAGTTATTGGGTTTAAAATGGGTATATGTAAGGGTATATTTATCTAAATAAATGTAGTATAGAGTGAAAAATGACTTGGTGCATTTGAAAAAAGTCAATGAGATTTGATGCATCTTTGATCCAATAAATAGGATTAGCCTTGAAATATCCCTTTTTTTTATATTCCCAAAAGTTCATTGTCTATTTTCTTGAAGTTTTTTTTCTTACAATTTATGATTAGGATATATAAAGTGTTTTTGAGTGTTTTATATATTGAATGACTTTTTAAAATAAGATAAATTTTTTTTGGATAAAATGTCAATTAAGAAAATGTTGAGGGACTTTTAATAGAATGACTCAATTTAAATTCATTATTATTATTAAAAAATAATATTATTGTATCAAAATTCATATTAAGGAGTTGTTTCTTCATTTTTATGAAATCTTTACGATATCAAAAAGCTCAATTTTCTATATTTTTAAATATTAATTATCATTATTATTTATAATGATTAAGAGATAGAGGAGTCTTGACATCTTAACTAAAATAGATACATCCATCCAAAAAAATAGTTACAGACTAATAATAATAAATATATTTTGAGACGATAAAAAAATACAAATAAACACACCCTTACTATAATTAAGCGTAATAAAATCACACAAAGAATGGGCCAGAAGGGAAGAAATATAATATATTATCACTAGCATGAAGGCCACGCGATGCGTGGCGAGTATATATATATATTTAAGTATGAAAAATGTACAAATTAAGTATGAATTTTATCCAGGGTAATATTTTATACCCGTCACCAATTTTGTCACCATTCATATCATTGATAAAAAAAAATAGTTCATCTCACTAAAATCAATGTTAACATAATTTCAGGTAAAGAGAGAACAAATAATAAGAGACTCACCCGGTGTATTTTGCGGTCACACTCATGCACCTCCATGAAAGAAAAATAAAAAGAAAAAACGTATTAGTGTGACAATAAATTAAAAGTAGCACTTCTGTAAAGGACCAAAATTACAATTCCCACATATAATATCATGTTAAGAGACCGGGTCACTTACATTTATTTAGACCTTATGTCAAATCGTAAATGCCACATCAACCAACATAAGCCATTAGCCATCCAAGAATGATCTCCTTAAGCGAGAAATTAAATTGCAGTGGGAAAGAGCCCCAAAAGACACATGAAAATAACATTGTGAGTAAATACAACAATCTACAAACAATTAGGGCCTTGTTGTCCTTTTACTTGAAGGTGAACCATGTATTGATAATAAAAGGAGGTGCTCAAATGAGTTCCTGCCTATTGAGGTGTATTTACGTAACTGTGGATATATGTGTAGTAAAAAATTGTAGAACCGCTGCCGGGGTATGTATTTTGAAAAAAACATCATAATACACATTTAAAAAAAAAAACAGTAAATGTTGCGTTATTTATTAATTTGTTTGTCTGGTTCACGTTTTAGTTGGGCATTGCAATTGTAATTGATTTTTAAAGTGTTGAAGGAGATAGAGCAATGGGGCTTCAGGGTATTTTTTTTCTCTTTCACATGTTTTCATAAGAATCATGTTCTGTGCCATATGAATATATATATATATATATATATATATATATATATATATATATATATATATATATAAAAGTTACAATGGCGTTTTTACTATTCAAAAGTTTGGGAGACACTTCACGGTTCAGATCGAAGCCAACAAGGCATCGATCCAATGGTTGAGATTAAACTATCCCTTTTACCATTTTTGCCCCTTACATATTTGAGTTCCCCCTTTTTTGACACACTCTTATTTATTTTTCCCTTCCTTCAAAATTCAAAAACAAGGGCAAAAGGGTATTATACCCGTTTTGATCTCACCCGCTCACACAGATTACCCACGATATTCTCATCCAAACACTCGAACCCTGAAATGGGAGAAACAACTTCGACCTTAATTTTCTCCCTCTCTCATCCGTCTGCCTCCCTAATCCTAATCGTCTCCCTCGCCCACGCAGCCTCCCTCTCCCTCACCCTTCCAAGCTCCGTCATATCCCATTGGTCTTAGGTGCGATCCATTGAATCTCTCTCCCACTTTGATTGGCATGAATATTGGATGATTTTTTAATTAAATCTTTGATTTTCTTTTTTTTTTTCAGATCGATGAAAGTTGGATATTGTTTGGTTCAAGGCATCTCTGTTTGGTAAGTGGATACACTTTATTGGATAGTTTTGAAGGTTGAAATAACTTTTTTGGATTTTTGGAGTTCAAAGAGGGATTTACATTTTTTGTTCAAACCATTTTGTGTTATATGTGTATTTTCTTCTCTATCACTCGATCTGCCTCTTCCCTCCATTAAAGTTGTTTTTCTTTGAATCATGTCATTTATGGTTGTAATCAAGGATTTGGGTTTTTAGGTTTTAAAAAAAAATGATATTTTTGGTGCGATTTTGTAGAATATCGATCTTCCCCTTACCTATGTTAAAGTTTTATTAACTGAATCATATTTTTTTATTATTGCAAACACAAATCTCGATTATTAGTTTTTAAAAATTTGATATTTTTAGTTCAAAATTCAAATCAGGGTGTGCTATTATCATATTATGTATCATCAAGTAGTGGGAAGCTTACAATACCTTACCATTATATTCCTGGATATCGCATTCATTGTCCACAAAGATTTTGAGTTGAGTCAAGAACACTGGGACATCGTGAAAAGTATCTTGAAGTACCTAAAACACACATTGTCCTATGGACTCTTGACCGCAAATGATCCTATAAATACCTTGAAAAATTCTCCTATTTTGATAGGGCATTTTTTACAATAAGTTTACTCATCTTACCTATGAATTATTATTGTTTTGGTGTTTGATAATGACATGAATATGTCCATTTTTACTGGTTTGGTGTTGACTTCCAGTGGCTTCTTTTGAGCCTCAATACTTCCCTCTTTATAAGGCCTTTAATTTTTTGTAATGAGTTTTGTTCATTGTATGATTTTGGCATGGTAGAATTTTTATCCCAAGCATAGAAATGGTAGTATTTTTATAAAGCATTTATATGATATTTTGTCTCACCTATTTTATTGTTAAAAAGTTTTGGACTTTATAGCTCAGTACTTTTTTACTTAAGAATTCTTAACTTGACCGCAAGATTTAAGGTCATTTTGTTAATTTATGTTCATATTTGCTTCTATTTCAAACATTTTGTTCCCTAAAACATGACAGGGAAGTTTCGAATCTCTTTATAATATGGATTGAAATCCATGTATCTTTTTAGCGATTTGATCACCATTTACATCACGTTTTTCCTTGCTATCCACTCTATAACAATATTTGTGGTTCAAGGAATGTACCGGGGTGTGCTATTATCATATTATGTATTATCAAGTAGTGGGAAGCTTACAATACCTTACCATTATAGTCCTGGATATTGCATTCATTGTCCACAAAGATTTCGAGTTAAGTCAAGAACACTGGGCCATCGTGAAACGTATATTGCAGTACCTAAAACACACATTGTCATATGGAATCTTGACCGCAAATGATCCTATAAATACCTTGAAAAATCCTCCTATTTTCATTGGGCATTTTTTGCAATAAGTTTACTCATCTTACCTATGAATTATTATTGTTTTGGTGTTAGATAATGACATGACTATGTCAACTTTTGCTGGTTTGGTGTTGACTTTCGGTGGCTTATTTTGAGCCTCAATACTTCCCTCTTTATAAGGCCTTTAATTTTTTGTAATGAGTTTTGTTCATCGTATGATTTTGGCATGGTAGAATTTTTATCCAAAGCATAGAAATGGTAGTATTTTTATAAAGCATTTATATGATATTTTGTCTCACCTATTTTATTGTTAAAAAGTTTCGGACTTTATAGCTCAGTACTTTTTACTTAAGAATTCTTAATTTGACAGCAATATTTAAGGTCATTTTGTTAATTTATGTTCATATTTGCTTCTATTTTAAATATTTTGTTCCCTAAAACATGATAGGGAAGTGTCGAATCTCTTTATAATATGGATTGAAATCCATGTATCTTTCTAGCGATTTTATCACCATTTACATCACGTTTTTCCTTGCTATCCACTCTATACCATTATTTATGGTTCAAGGAATGTACCGGAGTGTGTTATTATCATATTATGTATCATCAAGTAGTGGGAAGCTTACAATACCTTACCATTATAGTCTTGGATATCGCATTCATTGTCCACAAAGATTTCGAGTTAAGTCAAGAGCACTGGGCCATCATGAAACGCATCTTGCAGTACCTAAAACACACATTGTCCTATAACTCCAGACCGAAAATGATCCTATAAATACCTTGAAAAATTCTCCTATTTTCATTGGGCATTTTTTGCAATAAGTTTACTCATGTTACCTATGAATTATTATTGTTTTGGTGTTGATAATGATATGAATGTGTCCATTTTTACTCGTTTGGTGTTGAATTTTGATGGCTTCTTTTGAGCCTCAATACTTCCCCCTTTATAAGGCCATAACTTTTTGTAATGAGTTTTGTTCATGGGATGATTTTGGCATGGTAGCATTTTTATCCGAAGCATAGAAATGGTAGTATTTTTATAAAGCATTTATATGATATTTTGTGAGTATGACTAAAAATCCACTATTAGCAACTTCTGTTAGTGGACTTTTTATTTCTCTTATAGGTTTTAATTTATTTGGTTGTAGCTACTGTTAGGGATTTTTTAAGCGGGAAACTCTATCCTTCTATATTTTTCTCCTCAGTTCTATATCTTCTGTCTCTCCTTTCAATGTTTTAGTGTAGACTTATTAGCAACTGCTGTTAAGGATTATTTAAGCGAGTAACTCTATCCTTGCAACTGCTGTTTGCTGTATATGACGTTACTATTTCATATATTCTTTGATCTCTTTGTTTCGGCTTGAAAAAAGAATCACAGCTATAGGGTGTTAATTGCCTGTGTCATGTATGCAGATTTTGGGTGCTATTTCTCTGTGTCATCAATGCTTTTTATGTTCTGTATGCATATTTTGGGTGCAAATTGTTTTTCGTACCACTATAATTTACTGAATTCTTGCTGGAGATCATCAATAACTCTATATAAATTAAATGTGATGCGTTCATTGATCTATAAAGGGAAAATATGATCGGTAAGGTGGTGGTTCCATGACGATAAAGTCTAAATTGACAACAAAAGCACCTTCCCCACGATTACCTGTTCAAGGAAATAACTTTTATGCCTCCTCTCTTCTTTTCAAATAAAACACAAACATCCAGAGGTAAATTAATGAATTTGTTGCTTCACTCATTTAGAGGTACTTTATAATTTGTAAATTAAGACTACATTTACTGCTTCACTCATTCAGAGGTACTGTGTGCACTGTAAGTTCAATACTCATTCAACCACCATTCCCTTTTTTTCCTTGATCTTCTAATTATGATGAAATGAAATACTACTTATAGTTATAAGCATATTTCATTAGTGATCAATTAAAAAAATACATGTTAGGCGCTATTGTAATATGATATTCATTGTTGTAGAAGATAAATATGGAAGTTGATATTCATGTGGTCTGTCATTATATATGATATTCATGTGGTATGTTATGACCCATGTGGTCTGTTGAAATAGGCCTGATACAAGTACAACTAAAATTGGTTACCTCTTATGCTTATCTTGCCCATATTTATTTTTCCAGGACTCAACTTAAAAGCAAGCTGATTGAAAAAGCAAAAGACTTATTTTGGTATATTGCAATTATGTGTTGTAAGCAACGAGCACACTAAGAATTATATATTATAGTTTTATTATTGGCATAAGCATCCACAGGGATTATTCTGCCGCGATTTTCTCAATTCAAACTGCATAGTTTCAGCGTAAATCAAGTTCTCTTTCCCATTTAGTTTTCTGTCTCTATTGATCAATTCAATTTATTTTATTGAGGTTATATGTGAATTAGTTCTATTGGATTGATGTGGCATTCAGGCATTTTAATATGAGTGAATTAAGAGTGCTTCATATTAGATGGTAGCATGTCTTGGAACTGTGAACTGGTAGTAATCCATGTGAAGTTTATCATGTACGTAGAACAATATCTGGCAGTGTATGTAAGTAGCAGCAGTAGGTAGTTATCCCTTTTTTTGTGTCTTTGTTTTCTATATCATATATGTTGGAGAGCTTTATTTACTAACACTTCATGGCACATGTATGAACTTTGGGCCCAAATATTTTGACACACAATAGGTCCATCAATGAATATCTCACACACACCCAGGTTCACAGAGAACCGATTCTGCAATCACATCCACAGTTGGATTCGTAGAGAAACTCTGCTACAACAAGTGGTAGTTTTCAATCCCCTCCACAATTACAATATGCAAAAGATTTTATAAACTACTTCAGAAGTTATGATAAATGAATTAAAATTAATTAGTTTTCAATGTCTTATAAATATAGTTTGAAAGACATAATGGTTCTGAATGTAAATGGCAGTGGCAATTAATATCGTCTTAAGTAATAAGTTTATAATTTGCATGTCTACTACATATTTCTATTCTAATATAAAATGCGAGTCCATTTTGATTGGGTTCATGATAAGATCTAGGACATTATTTCTTCTGTTTGTTCTAACTTCTACTTGAGGTTATAGATCTGATATATTTTTAAGGTTTTGCTCCTATCTCTGATCAGGTTTTCGATGAGCTACACATCCGGTTGGTGATTGATTTTCTTAATATTTTGGTGGTGGTGAATCTGAGGTGAGATTTGTATTTTTTTAGATCAATTGTGCTTAAAAACACACACACATAATAACAAAGTAAGAAACGAACAGATCTAGATCCAACTTCAACATCTCCTCATGTACCTCTCTCTGATTACATTTCAATTTCTGAAATTGTGTTATCTTTCTGGCATTCAATAGTTTGGTGTCATTTACTTATATGGAATAGATCTAGAGGTTACTTTTTGTTTAAATCATGTTGTTGCCGTTTTAATTATTCTTTGCACTCAAATAGAAACTACAGCATGACTTGGTATGTTGATTTGAGAATGGTTTCTTTTGACTTGGTATGTTGATTTGACTTTGTTAGTTGAAGATTATTATTGTCCACACATAATAATTTCTATTTGATTTTATTTTTTATCTCATACATTAGGATGTTTTATTCATTTCAATACATATGTTTCATGATCAGTAACAATATAAGTGAGTTAAACTTAAGTTGATGTTTTTTTGGGGACTGTTATTGTATATTTTAGGCGGTAGTGCAGTTATTTGGAATATCCTCTTCTCTATATGTCTCAAGTCGGGGTGGTGTTGATGCTCCCACCCACCCCAATTTTGAGGGTGTTCAGTTTCTCAGAGCTTTAAGAACTAAGAAAGCCATAGGTTTACAACAGTCCTGCTTTGGAACAATCAACTTCAAAGATATTTGATCAAAGGTCGACCATGTTGCAAAACTGAAGATGAATAATGTGGTTGTCCATCTAGTTTGATATGGAGGACTTATAGGAATCCATTAACATCGTTGTGATTAAGTTTTTGCGAGATTGGAGTAATAGGATGTTGTGATTATCCCAAGCCAAATATATTGATGTTGCGATCATAAATTTTATCTTGCATGTTTCCAAAAAATCATTTCTTCCTTTCAATCATGTAAGCACTCTATCTAAGGATTACACTCCTAAGACACTTAATCATATGGGGATAACAAGGAATATAACTTATGCTTCGATGGTAGTCAGACTCATCTATGAAATGTTGTGTAAAGGACCACATATTTACGTTGTCATTGGCATGGTCAAAATATTTAAGTCTAATACAAGTCATGATCACTATATTTACGTAAAACACATTATCAAGTACCTAAAAGAGACTAGAGATTATGTGTTATTTACTCAACGGATAGTCTTATACGTTTATGGGACATACATTCAGAATTTCATTCAGATAAG
Source organism: Sambucus nigra (assembly GCA_949130495.1). Taxonomy (NCBI): domain Eukaryota; kingdom Viridiplantae; phylum Streptophyta; class Magnoliopsida; order Dipsacales; family Adoxaceae; genus Sambucus; species Sambucus nigra. The sequence continues at coordinate 78,393,302 of OX422221.1, read as the reverse complement.
TATTCAATGGTGTATATCCTAGGATACGTATTTACTTTATTATGTGTAAGTAATAGTTGGAGTAGTGTGAATCAATTATATATCATTGAATCCACCATGGAGGCCAAAGTTTTGGACATTTTGGAGGCAAATAAATAGGATATATGGCTCTGGAACTTCCTAAGTGACTTAGGTCAGGTTTCTTTATTGCATTGTCCATTATACTGTATTGTTATAATAGTGGAGTGATTAAAATTTACACTACACAAAATACTATGCATGGTCACGACCCAAATCCCTGATCGTTGGTGGTGGGTCACGAATTTGGTCCATGACCAAATCTGACGTGACCAACATCGGTGGTCACAACCTAAATCCCTAACCATTAATATTTGGTCCCGAACTAGGATTGTCATGTCCATGGTCACGACCCATGTCCACGACCCACTATTTTGTGTCCACAAAACATAGCCACGGTCCAAAGTCGTGACCACATTTTATCTTAAAAATAAAATAGTCACGGTCGTTTACCGTGACTATGTTATTTTTGAAATAAAAGGTAGTCATGGCTTTGGGTCGTGACTACCTTATCATTGAAATAAAATTTGGTCACGGCTTTGGACCTTGACCACCTTTTATTTCAAAAATAAAATAGTCACGGACCAAAGTCGTGACTATTTTTAATAATAATAAAAAAAGTATTTTATTCTCTAACCGAGAGTCTAATCGTTTAGTTGCTGCGAGTGCTCATTGGGTTACATTAGCCCCTTGGGTGACTACGTGGTTGATTCCTACGGGTTACATTTGTCCCGTAAAAGTCCTAACAATTTGCAAATGTTGGTTGTGCTCTAAAATCGAGAGTTTCGTAACTACGCTGTCGATTCTTCCGGGTTACATTGGTCCCGTGCAAGGTGTTCGAGCCTATCACGAAACCGTTTGTCTGTTGTTTTACATTCTCACCCTTTGACATCATGCTTTTAAGCCTAAGTCTAATAGTTTGTAAATTTTGGTCGTGCTCTCAAATAGGGGTCCCGTGACTATGCGATCGGTTCTTGTGGATTACATTCGTCCCGTGTGAGGTGTTCATGCCTCTCATGAGGCCGTCTAGTGGATGTATAACATTCTCACCCTCTCAAGGCATGTTTTTATGCCTAAGTCTAATAGTTTGTAAATTTTGGCCGTGCTCTCAAACCGAGGGTCCCGTGACTATGAGGTCAGTTCTTGCGAGTTACATTGGTCCCGTACGAAGTGTTAGTGCCTCTCACAGGTCCATATAGTGGATGTTTTATAGTCTCACCCACTGACAAAATGTTTTAGGGTAAGTCTAACAGTTTGCAAATTTTGGTCATGCTCCTAAACCGGGGGTCCCATGACTACGTGGTCGGTTCCTACGGGTTACATTGGTCCCGTGCAAGGTGTTTGTGCCTCTCACGGGGCCGTCTCATGGTTGTTTTATGTTCTCACCCTTTGTTGGTATGCTTTTAAGCCTAAGTCTAACAATTTGCCAAATTTGATCATGTTGTCAAGATGGGGGTCCCGTGACTACGTCATCAATTCCTGCAGATTACATTGGTCTCACAAGAGGTGTTCGTGCCTTTCACAGGGTGGTTTAGTGGATATATTACGTTATCATCATCTGACTGTATGTTTTCAAGCCTAACTCTAACAGTTTGTTAAAAAAATCATGCTAAAAAATAGGGGGTCACGTGACTACGCAGTCGGTTCTTCCTAGTTCGCGCCTCTCATGGGGCCATCTAGTGATTGTTTTACATTCTCACTCTTTGACGACATGTTTTTAAGCCTAAGTCGAATAGTTTTTAAATTTTTGTCGTGCTCTTAAACTGGGGGTATAATGACTATACGATCGGCTCCTGCTGGTTACAATGGTCCCGTGTGAGGTGTTTGTGCCTCTCACGGGGCCTTCTAGTGGCTCTTTAACATTCTCACCCTTTTACGGCATGTTTTTAAGCCTAAGTTTGACAGTTTGAAAATTTTGGTTTTAGTCTCAAACTGGAGATCCCGTTATTACGTGGTCGGTTCCAATGGGTTACCTTGGTCCCGTGTGGGTGTTCGTGTCTATCACGGGGACGTCTACTGGCTATTTATGTTCTCACCCTCTGATGACATGTTTTTAAGCCTAAGTCTAACAGTTTGTAAATTTTGATCGTGCTCTCAAATCGGGTGTTTCGTGACTACGCGGTCGGTTCTTACGTGTTACATGGGTCCCGTGCGAGGTGTTCGTGCCTCTCACGAGACCGTTTAGTGGCTGTTTTACGTTCTCACCCTCTGAAGACATTTTTTTATGATGAAGTCTAATAGTTTACAAATTTTGGGCATCCTATCAATCCAGGGGGTCCCTTGATTACGCAGTCGATTCCTATAGGTTACATTGGTCTCGTGCGAGGTGTTCGTGCCTGTTACAGGACCGTCTAGTGGCTATTTTACGTTCTCACCCTCTAACGGATTATTTTTAAGCCTAAGTATAATAGTTTACAAATTTTGGTCGTGCTCTCAAAACGCGGTCGGTTCCTACAGGTTACATTGGTCCCGTGCGAGGTGCTCATGCCTATTATGGGACCGTCTAGTGGTTGTTTTACGTTCTCACCCTCTGACAGCATGTTTTCAATCCTAAGTCTAACAGTTTGCAAATTTTAATCTTGCTCTCAAACCGGGGTACCCATGACTACGCAGTCGATTCTTACGAGTTACATTGGTCCCGTGCAAGGTGTTCTAGCCTCTCCCGAGGCCTTCTAGCGGATATTTTACATCGTCACCCTCTGACAACATGTCTTTATGTCTAAGTCTAATAGTTTGCAAATTTTGATCGTGATTTCAAACCATGGGTCCCTAGACTACGCGATCGGTTCCTGCGGGTTACATTGGTCCCGTGCAAGGGGTTCTCAAGGGTTCGTATAGTGGCTGTTGTAATACCCCATAATTGTTTGCCTTTTAATTATGAGACGAATTAAATGAAATTGCTTTTAATTGTGGGATTAATTAAATTAATTTAGGATAATTAATTGGAAATTAATTCGAATTTAAATAACTAACGAGATGAGTGTTAGTATTTAAATATGATGATAATGTTGAATATTACTGAGTGATTATGGTAAAATGTGATTATTGAATTTATTAAAATTATCGTGAGTTGAAAATACGGAAGTTTCGGTAATTAAGTTGGGATACGCGTGTCAGTCGTGTCAGGACCAAATTTAATGGATTTAAAAGTGTTTTTTTATGTCATTCGTATGATGATTTTGAGTGCGCTAACATGGTCGGAAGTGTCGAGATAATCAGAAAACACTAGCCGGGGGTTTAGTTTGGGTCCCGGGGCATTTTTAGGCCTAACCGGCAACCCGGGAGGGTATTTTAGTCATTCCTATTTTTGATGAATAGTGACCCACGAAAATTAGGAGATATTTATCAGCCAACACTTATGGTTATTAGGGCCATTATTTGTTAAACACTAGAGAGACTAACGTGAGAAGAAAGAAAAAGGGTTTCAGGAGAATTCCAAGGGTTTCCAAGGCAGAACAACAACCACCGTCGTCGGATTTGTGACCGAAAAGAGAGGGAGAACCAACCAATATTGTCATCAACAGATCAGAACTTCTAATCAGAGGCAAGTGATTTATCTTGCAAAGATTCAAAGCATATATTTTACATGATAGTTTAGATTTGATGATTTATCGTAAATAAGTGAATTAATTGTGAAATTGGAGAATTAAACATTGAATATCGATAGGGTTCATATAGATAAACTTCTGGGTACATACTAGTTATGAAACCATGATTCATGCGTAGAGAATTATGAATTTATGTTGAGATTTATGAATATCTTGAAGGAAATAAGAGAAATAGGGTTTTTATGAAAATTGGGTGTTTTGATCCATGATGATTTAATGATTCTAATATGTTGAAGATGATGCTAATATGTTAACAAGATGATTAGTGAACTTCTTTGGGAGTTTAGGACGTTGTAATGAGGAATTTGAGGTGTAAAAAGGAAGAAACATGTTACTATTTAAGAAATCTGGGCAAATACCTGCTTGATCGATCTATCGATCGATCCAAGAACGTCGATCAATCGATGATCGATCGATCGATCCTTTTTGTCAATCGATCGACCTCTCTTGATTTTTGGCAATTATTTTCCCTTAAATTTTAATAAAAATTCCAAGGCCGATGATGATTCTTAGGAGGATTAATTTGATATTGTGGGACTTAGTTAAGGTCAGTAGGGTCTTAGTTGATGACTGAAAAATGGTTTATCTTATGTAATTTAATGATATTACTTACGAGGGTTACCGAGTGAGGTACGGTTAGAAATCGTTCGAATTGAAACTATAATGGGAATGAATGATGATGTAAGGATACGAATAGTAACGGAGGGACTTTAAGTTATTGAAATAACATTAGAAACTAATAGGAGACCTAGTAACTTTTTGGGATAGGTTTAAGTACTCAAATTGATACGACGAGAGTTATCAGGCTAAATATATATTACGTATGATGTTCAAAATAAACTTGCTACGTACGAGACTTACTAGATGGAATGTGTGAATACCTATATTGAAATATGATTACGTAGGTTGTGTGAATGCCAAGTGTATGGATTTCTTATGTTTATGACATACCTACCTGATGATGCTGGAAACAGCACCACTAGGTAGGGTGTTGATAACCTCAAGCAAGTGATAACAATGGCAGCACATGAGGATATATATATATATATATATACGTATGTATGCAGAAGGATGTGAGGAGAAGAGAGTGAACACCAATATGTAAGTGGTTCAGCCAATTAGGCCTACGTCCACTGTGCAAGTGAGTGAGTGATGTCACTGAAATAAGGCACTAACGGCCATGGATACAATCTCTCAAGTTTTCTCTTTCTACTGTGTAAATTGACAGAGTTTCAGCTAGGGTTATAATTCTCCCTCATTTACAATGTTGAGGATGACCTCAATAAATAGTCCTTGGGGGGTGTAATGTACCCCCCAAGCATGCAATGTGCATGTGCATGGAGATACATCCAGTATAAGGATGACACCTGGCTGATCTCAACTAAATAATGATGACCTCAATCTTGCCTCACATGGAGAGAATGATTTAGTTATAACAGACTTGTCCACATGTTCCAAGCCATACATGTGCGTGTATAAGCTCGGCTATCTTTTCTTGGTACCAACCTTGGCCTGGATGAGTACGAGGTTGGTGAAGTACGACCCCTGCTTTGGCTGGGGATTATATGATGACTTTTCCTAGGATGTCAACCCAGGTTAGATATATGGAACGTCGGCCAGGGCCGATGTTGTCTTGACACTTGATGCTGAGCCTGCAAGGCTTTACTGATTCTAGGTGTAACTTGTAACGCTGGCTATGGCCGATGTTGATGGTCATACTGATGGATAACCCATGTCCATACTTACCTCGGATGATGCCCTCCCCTCGGTGTTACTTGTAACGTCGGTTATGGACGACCTAATGGATAACTAACCCCATGAGTCATGTAGACCTTGGCTGATGCCTAATCATGGTGGTACTTGTAACGTCGACTGTGACCGACCTGGTGAAGGATGACGTTACTGATGGGTGATCCTGACCTATTGTTACCTCGGTCGTCATACAGGCCGAGGTTAGTGACTTTGAACTGGCAGGTACACTTTGGGCATGTCAATCACCCCTAGCCCTTAGTTACCTATGTAAGTAGGTGACTAAGGGGTATACATGTCTGAGGTTGTATTTCATAATGTACCAATATCTCCTTGATAGGTGTCCACTTTTGAAGTGGGTAGCATGCCTGATAGTGTAATGATGTTGATTATCTTTTTGGGCTCCCAAGGCAATGATGGGCCTTGGGATGTGTGCAATCAGATTTTAGGGTTAAGAGCCCTTTCCTTTCTCTTTCTTCCTCACTTCTCTCATTTTTACCTCCTGAGCCTTCTGTGTTTTCTCTCTCTTCAAGAGCTTGATCGAGGCTGTGTCTTTTGGATTTCTCTTGTTAATCCTTTCATCAAGTATTGCTTATTACCCGTCCTTTGCCATTTTTAGCCTTATTTTTCCATTTCTTGCATTTTTCGGTGACAGTTCGAGTTTTCCGGTGGTTCTTTAAGTTTTTTAGTGGCTCTTTGAGTTTTATGGTGGCTCTTATTCTTGGTTGTTCCTGGTTTGAATTTGACCAAAAACTAGGTTTTGATCCTTAGTTTAAGTTGTCCCCAGTTCTTTATTTATGGTTTAGAGTCCAAGTGTAGGGTCACCTTCTTTATGCTCAGACCTCTTTATAAGCTCATAGAAGATTTCCCCTCTCTCAGAGATAAGACCTTTGCAAAAATAAGGCAGATAGAACTAGACCAAGAGGAAGCTCGTAGGGCTGAGGCCTCCCCCCTCAGGCTTATCTTACCTCCACCTCTGAGGTGATATACCCTGAGCCAGCCGAGCCTGCTGAGCCAGTAGAGGATCCAATAGACCCCACTCCTATGTATGAGTTTGAGTTGTCCACCTCAGACCCTATGTCCACTGATTCTTTCCAAGAGGCCATGGACTTATCTATTAGGCAAGATCAGGTCACTGATCAGACCGAGGTCCAAAGTCGTGCCTCATCCCACAACAGTGCTAGCACTTCATGAACTTCTTCTTATGTCGAGGTTATGAGTCCGAGAGTGGCTATTCCACCACCCATTAATGCTATTCCCCTGTCGGACGCCATAGGGATTGAGTTCCCTCAAAGGTTCCCTGGAGGTGTTCCTACACCTACCCAGGCCGACGTTGCCAGGGATGAGGATGATGGTCATGAGATTGACGTTGATACCTTGAAGGTTGCCAAAATAGAGAGTACTATTACTGAGTACGACCTCTTAGCTTTTAGGCATCTCTGTTCCATAGGTCCCTCCATCGTACTTAGGAGACCTCTGAGAGGTGAGAGAGCCTTTGGTGGCCAAGATGGGGAAATTTATGTGTACGAGCAGATGTTTAAGGTGGGATTCCGTCTCCCCATCTATCCTGGCAAGAAGATGTTGTTCGTTACCCAGACTTCAAATCACAACTGGAAACCATGGTATTTCTTTGCCTCAGGGGCATGGGAATTTGGTCCTTCTGCCACCTCTTCATCGTTGGAGCCAAGGACACCCTTGAGGTGGGGGAAGGTATCACTTGTTGCCAAGGACGAACCAGGGCTTAACTAGGATAACTCACAAAAGGTGAAAGATCTTCAGGATCAGGGGGAGCACGATTGGCTGGTAAAATACGAGCATCTGATGACCCCCTATTACCTCTCTGAGACTAGCTTGGGGGGACTCCTCTAACCAAGCTTCGTAAGTACTATTTTCCATAAGTTGTACTGCTGCCTTTTTGATATCTCTGATTTATTGACTCAAGTAAATTTTTTATAGAATGCCCAGAAGGCATCTCGGACGAATTGTGGGAGATGTCTGGCCCCAGTCTAGTTAAACTGATGAAGAAGGCAGGGCATAATGCATCCCCTCCCCCCAAACAGAACGTCGGTACATCCAAGGTCAACGCTATAAAGAAGAGAAAGACTACCACTGATGCGAAGGATCAGAGTCCGAGTAAGAACCAAAAAGGAGACCGTGATATCCAAATCTCCTCTGATAATGCACTAGTTGCTCGTCTGGAGCAGCTGACGATCAGTGACAGCCTAATAGGTCATGGTCTGAAGTCAATGGATGCCATCGGCTCTGCGATAACCGATGCAGATAAGCATTTTTTACACTCGATAGATACCCTCTGCTGGCCTAGTTTTGCCTTCACAGGTTTATCCATGTAAAAACTTTTACTCTATTCCAAGTGTAACCTCGACTTTAAATGGGTTAAGGTTTGAACTCATACATCTGACTTTGTTTTGCAGGGTCTTCTCTCCATGCACCAATTCGTTGACTGGACCCTGAGGAAGTTGCCCCTTACTGAGAAGGGAAAAGAGGCCCGGAGGTGGAAGCCTCTTTAAATGCAGAGGTTGAACATCTGAAGACAGTCTTGGCTGAGTTTGAGAATAAGGTGAAGCAGAGGGATAGGGACATAGCTATGCTTAAGAAGGACCACACCTATGCTTTGCAGGCTAAAGATGACGTTCCTCAGGCAAAGGTTGATGTTGTAGTAAAGGCTGCCCTCAAGGATGCTTCTGAGAAGATCTTGGCTGACTATAAAGTCTCTGACCAGTTTATAAGCTTTGGCTTTGAATATCTCAAAAGAGGTATTAAGGCAACTGGGAAGTGGTAAGCTTTAAATGAGAAAGAATTAGGGAGCTTATCTACCTCGAACTTTATTGGTCTAGGCTCTGTCGATCCTCGCTTTGCTCAGGCCATGCAAGAGGTTGAGTAGGAAGATGCTTCTCCCGTTGAGGCTGCGCCATTGGAAGCTACAGAGACTGGGGATGTTAACCCTCGAGATGAAGGAGCCAAGGTTACCAACGTGGGCCAAAAGGACACCACTATGGCTGCAGACCCTTAGACCTTAATTTGTGAAGCTTAACCTGTAATTTTTTATTTTTCATCTGTAGTTTTTGTAAACTCTGACAGCATGCTTTGGTACATTATATTTGCAGCTCTGAATGTTTCATGTAATGTCATCTTCTTTAGTGGATTTTGATTTTTTGAATGAATGCCCTTTTTTGCATGTTGTCCTAAAGGTATGAGGTCATTGGATTATGATATTAACCTCATAAATTTCACCAAATTAATGATGTTTAAGGTCTGAGGTCATCAAACTATGATGTTTCACCTCATAACTTTCACCAAATTAATGATGTTTAAGGTCTGTGGTTATCAAACTAAGATGTTTCACTTCATAATTTTTACCAAATTAATGATGTTTAAGGTCTGAGGTCATCATACTATGATGTTAGCCTCATAAATTTCACCAAATTAATGATGTTTAAGGTCTGAGGTCATCAAACTATGATGTTAACCTCATAAATTCCTCCAAATTAATGATGTTTAAGGTCTGAGGTCACCAAATAATGATGTTTCGCCTCATAATTTATCACCAAATTAATGATGTTTAAGGTCTGAGGTCATCAAAATATGATGTCTCACCTCAGGCCTTGTCACAAAATTATGATGTCTTAGGGTCTGAGGTCATCACAGTATGATATTTACTTCATAAATTTCACCAAATTATGATATTTAAGGTCTGAGGTCACAAAATAATGATGTTTCACCTCATAATTTATCACCAAATTAATGATGTTTAAGGTCTGAGGTCACCAAATAATGATGTTTTACCTCATAATTTATCACCAAATTAATGATGTTTAAGGTCTGAGGTCACCAAAATATGATGTTTTACCTCATAAATTTCACCCAATTATGATGTTTAAGGTCTGAGGTCATCAAAATATGATGTTTCACTACAAAATTTTCCCCAAATTAATGATGTTTAAGGTCTAAGGTCATCAAAATATGATGTCTCACCTCAGACCTTATCACCAAATTATGATGTCTTAGGGTCCGAGGTCATCACAGTATGATGTTTCACCTCATAAATTTCACCAAATTATGATGTTTAAGGTCTGAGGTCGCCAAAATATGATGTTTTACCTCAAAATTTTCACTAAATTAATGATGTTTAAGGTCTGAGGTTATCATACTAAGATGTTACCATCATAAATTTCACCAAATTAATGATGTTTAAGGTCTGAGGTCACCAAATATTGATGTTTAACCTCATAATTTTACCACTACAGCACGATGGAATAAAGTATTGACCCAGGAACTGCTCTTCTCGTTAATATTCTCTTTATAAAATGATACATTTAAATAGAAACAACTGCAACATCATATATAATACTTCTTCAGGTGATCAGCGTTTTATGGATTGGAGAAGGGTTCTCCTTCGAGATTTTCTAGCCGGTAGGTACCGGGTATAACCTCATCGCCTACTTTGTAAGGACCATGCCGGTTTGGGTGGATCTTGTTTCTCTTCTGCAACGTCTTCTTCAGCATTAGGTCTCCTACAACTATAGGTCTTGATTTCACCCTTTGATTGTAGAACTTTATTGTTCTCTGCTGGTAGGCTGCCTGTCTGATCTCAGTATCTTCCATTCTCTCCTCAATTAGATCCAAGTCAAGTCTTCTTTCTTCCCCATTCCTCTGAGGGTCATAGGTCTGAACTCTATGGGTGGTGAGTCTACTTATATAGGTAAGATGACTTCTGAACCATGGGCCAAAATAAATGGGGTTTCCCTCATTGCTATCCTTGTCGTTGTCCTGTAGGCCCATAGCACTGAATAAAGCTCTTCCGTCCATCTCCCCTTGGCTTCTTCTAACCTCTTCTTAATCCCATCAAGGATTCTTCGGTTCATGACTTCAGTTTGCCCATTTGCCTGAGGTCGGATAGGAAAGGAGAAGAACTGCTTAATCCCCATTCTTTCACAATATTTTTCTAAGGATGAATTCTTGAACGGGGATTCGTTGTCTGAGATGAGGGTGTTTGGAAGGCCATGTCTGCATATGATCATCTTCCAGATGAACTAGAAGGTCTTTAGATCTATAATCGTGATCATCATCTCAGCCTCTACCCACTTAGAGAAGTAATCAATTGCTACTATCAGAAATCGATAATTGTTAGCAGCTCTTGGCAATGGTCCCACCAAGTCAACCCCACATACTACAAATGGCCAAGGAGAGCTGATTGACGTCATAGGTTGATGAGGTTAATGAGGAATAGTGGAGACTCTCTAGAACTTGTCACACCTCTTCAGGTAGGCAGCAGCATCTTTGGCAAAGGTCGACTACCATTATCCCTGCGTAATTATCCTCTTGGTTAAAAGTCTTCCTCCTATGTGACTGGAGTAAAAACCCTCATGTACATCCCACAGTACGTGGGGGAACTCTATGGGATGGACACATCTGAGGAGAGGTATAAGGAAACATTTTTTATATAGGACATCTCCTATTATTGAGAACTTGGCAGCTCTGTACCTCAATTTCCTCCTTTCTAACTTCACTTATAGCATCTCTCCCTATCTGGTATATCTGATAAGGGGGTCCATCCATGAGTCCCCTAGGTTCAAGTTATGGCGAGATTTGGCAACCTCTTCTTCCTCAATGGTCGGTTTTAGTAGGATCTCGACTGGTACTATCCTTTTGATGCCTATCCTTTGCTGAAGCCAACCTTGCTAGTGCATCTGCAGGAATGTTGTCTTGTCGAGGTACCCTCTTGATCTTCACCTCTTTGAAGCCTTCTAGTGTCGTTCTTACCCTCTTCAGGTATTTAGTCATACCTTCATCCTTGGCCTCATATACTCCAAGTACTTGGTTGACAACTAACCTCAAGTCACTGTGTAGTAGGAGTCGGACAACTCTAATGTCTTTTGCCAAGGAGAGCCCCGCTATCAGCGCCTCATACTCAAACTCGTTGTTTAAAGCATTGAAGTTGAACCTTAGCGCATATTCAACGACGATACCATCTAGAGCTGACAATATCGTCCCTGCGCCACTTCCACTTTTATAAGAAGACCTATCAACGAAGAGGTTCCAAACATCTTCATTTGAAGAGAAATTCCCCTCTGGAAGGGTCCCTTTCTTGAAGAGGTACTTGTCTTCCTCATTCTCAGCTACTCCTTTTTGGTCTCTACTAGTCACAACCTCTTTCGGGTTTCAAAATACGCTACTTTTTTATCCCTCTGCAATCTCTGGGATAGTATCAATCTCAACCTCCTCCTATGTGAACTCAGCACAAAGTCTGCGAGTGCCTTTCATTTGATGGCCACCCTGGGTTGATAAACAATGTCATACTCTCCCAGCTCGATGGCCCAGGTCATCAATCTGCCTGACTTCTTGGGTTTGTGGAGGACTTGCCTTAGTGGGTAATCAGTGAGGATGACCATAGAGTGGGCTTGGTAATAGGGCTTCATCTTCCTGGAAGCGCGTATCAAGGCGTAGGCCAACTTCTCCATCCCAGGATAGTTCTATTCTCACCCTTGAAGGGACTTATTATTAAAGTATACAGGCCTCTATACCCCATCGTCTTCTCGTACTATGGCTGCACTTATAGCTGACTCTGAGACTGCTAGATAAACATATAACTTCTCCCCCAGAATGGGCCGGGATAAGAGCAGGGGGGATCCGAGGTAGGACTTGAGCTCCTTAAAGTCCTTGTCGCATTCCTCATCCCATTCAAAGGCCTTTCTAAGGATTTTGAAAAAAGGAAGACACTTTTCTGTAGCTCTGGAGACAAACCTGTTTAACGCAGCAACTCTTATGGTTAACCTTTGAACGTCTTTGATGGTCCTGGGTGTGTTCATTTCAAGCAGAGCCTTGCTTTTTTCAAGATTGGCCTCTATTCCCCTTTTATTAATAATGAATCCAAGAAATTTCCCTGCTCCTACTCCGAAGACACACTTGGCAGGATTGAGCTTCAACCTGTATAAGTCCATGGTGTCAAAAGTCCTCTCTAGGTCGGCTACGTGAGTGCAGGCCTTTAAGCTTTTCGTCAACATTTCATCTACATATACCTCATGGCCTTACCAATTTGATCTTCAAACATATTATTTACAAGACGTTGATACGTGGCCACTGAATTCTTCAAATCGAAGGGCATGACCTTATTTTAATAGGTCCCCTTGTCTGTGATGAATGATGTCTTCTCTGAGTCTTTGTCATCCATAAGGATCTAATTGTAGCCTGAATATGCATCCATGAAGCTCATAAGTTCATGCCCTGCCGTGGCATCTACCATTTGATCAATTTGAGGTAAGGGATAGTTGTATTTTGGGTAAGACTTGTTCAAGTCAGTGAAGTCTACACACATCCTCCAATTTTCGTTAGCTTTGGGCACAATAACGGCATTAGATAGCCACTCTGGGTATATGACCTCCCTGATGAATTTTACCTCTTCCAACATTCTGACCTCTTCCCTGATGATATCATACTTTTTCCTGGAGTAAACTCTTCGTCTTTATTTGATTGGCTTAGCATATTCTGCCACATTGAGTTTGTGGAATATAACCTTCGGGTCAATGCCAGGCATGTCTACGTGGCTCCAAGCGAAGACACTCTGCCTCTTCTTTAAAAATCTTATCAGCTCTTCCTTAATCTCGGGTTTTAAGGCCTTGCCAATTTGGATGGTTTTTTCCGGTTCATCCTCATTGAGTCAATTTTAAGGCCTTGACGATTTTGTTTCATCCCTAGGATCAAGTGTATCAATGTTATATGTGGTTATTTCCCTCTTATGGGCCTCTCTCTCTTCCGCCGAGTTGACATAGCATTCTCGTGCCGAGGTCTGGTCACCCTGCACTTCCCTTACCCTATAGGGGGTCGGGAATTTTAGCATTTGGTGGACCGTCGATGGCACGAGCTCAAATTCCTTAAGGGCTACTCGTCCTATGATGAGGTTGTAGGCCGAGAAGACATTTTCATCCATAACGAAAAAATTGATCTTCCGGGTCAACCATTTAGGCCACTCGTCTCCAATTCGTACATCCATCTCATACATGCCCAATAGATGGACCTTTTCATCACTGAAGCCCATCAATAGATGATGATAGGGTACCATCCTTGCTCTACTGAGGCCTAGGCTCTTACAAAGAGGACAAAACATCACATCTGCTGAACTTCCTCCATCAATAAGGATTCTGTACCTCACATCCATGCACTATTGTTGTAATTACCAAAGGTTCATCATACGGAGCTAAGATACCTTTGAAGTCGAGTTGGTAGAATCCAACTATAAGGCTATCCATAACTACCTTCTTTCTTTTTTGCCTAGCCTCTGAAGACGCCAGATTCATAACCTCTACTTTGGTCACCGACTTAGCCTCTGCCACATGAGCTTTACGGTCGGCTACTTCGAAGCCACCCCCTACTATTCCTCCACATATGGTGTTAACACCGAAGGAGATCATACCAACCCTCTTCACAGGGGAATTTTCATCTTTTGGTGGGAGGTCTGGATCATCCTCATCATCACCATTTGAGTCATCGTCTCTTCTCGCTGGGGTATTATCTCGACATCTATCATTTCTCTTCTTCTTAGCGTCATCTCTTCCCCTCTTACGAGCTTTATCGTTGTTTTACTTCCTCAGCTTTCTAGACTTCAACATCTTCTCAATTTCATCCTTCAAGGTGAAGCACTTGTCTATCACATGGACGTGGTCTTGGTGGAATTCACACCATAGGTATTATTTCTCTTATGCGAAGGAGCTTTCAACTTATCTGGCCATCTCAGGGAACGGTCATCTTTTAATTTGTTAAGGATGTGTTCACAACTCACAGTTAGAGGAGTATAATGTGCAAACTTGTCATCTGCAGACCACTTTTTTTCGTCTTTCTTCCTTTGGAACTTCCCGCTGCCACTTCCGTTATCATCCTCATACTTTACGGTCATCGCCTCTTCAGCATTCATGACCTTTCCTGCAATTGCCGATAGCTCTGCCATAGACTTAGGAGGGTCTTCTGCAAGCTTCCATAATAACTTCTCTTTCTGGAGTCCTCCAATGAGGGCAGTCATAGTTATATTCTCTTCATAATCTTTAACCTCTAATTTTTCTTTGTTGAATCTAGAAATGTAGTCTCTTAGGCTCTCGTTATTGCCTTGTTTGATGTACAGAAGATGAGTGGCCTTCTTTTGAGGTCTTACCCCAAAACAGAAATTGTGAATGAACCGTTCAGCCAAGCCCTTAAAGTTCTCGACAGAGTTCTTCGGAATACAAGTAAACCAAACGTGTGCAGCTCCCATCAAAGTCCCAAAGAAGGACCAACACTTCATCTCATCTGGGATTGAATAAATATCCGTACAGACTAGTATATTTCAATATGATGCACAGGGTTGGTACCACCATCATACTTGGGAGACACCATAGGTTGTTTGAGCTTGGAAGGGGTTGGGAAGTTCACTATCTTTACCACGAATGGGGAGCCCTCTGAGAACCCTCTTTGTAATGGGTCTTGGATTTTAATGTGGTTCCTTATCTTCTATTCAAGACTTTGAATGGAGCCATTCCCTGGCTTTGTAACATCGGCATGGCCGAGGTTGTCCCCAGCCACCTCCAAGGGGTAAACTGAGGGGGGTTTCCCATCCACTGCACAACGTCGGGTATTGACCTCCTCTTGATCCCTGTCTCAGCCTTAATGGGGTCAGCCAAGATGAGGTCGATGTTCCCCATCTCCCCTTTGAGAGCCAGCAGCACTTCATGACTTGGATAGGCTCTGTCTTAGGTCATTGACTAGACCGAGCCTTTGAAACGCTGACCCTCTGCTTAAGCAATCAAAAGTTGACCTCTTTGTTGGGAACCCCATCTCTTTTGCCACCAGAACCTCTGCTATGCTAGATAGGACGTATCGTGTTATTCGAAACCTCATACGGCTCCCAGCAGTCTTTCGGAGCATCCTCTACCTCCATATCGTCATACCTATCCTCAGGGCAAGGGTTTCCTTGCCTCCCCAGACGTAAATGCTTAGGGTCAGCAACACCCCTATTCCGCTGAAGGGTAGGTTGGTCTTTTCACGGTGCCTGGGGTGGTCCCCTGGCTTTAGGATGGGGTTAAACAGCTGCCAGAGTAATCATCTCCGGTGAGACCCCAGGTGGCCTCATCATATTTTGAATGAGCTATGCAAATGGTTCCTTCATTGCTTGATGTGTTGCAGTTAAAGATTTCAAGGCTGCAGCCACCTTGGCCATTTCGGACTGGGGTGGTGACTGGATGGAACTAGGTCCTCCAACACCAAATGGTGGAGGAGGTTGTGGGAACTCCGGTGCCATATGTTAAAATTGAAGAGCTGGTGAATAAGATGAGCTTAATACCTTTAAGGACCTCTTTCAATGGTGAAATATCTCCACGTAAGGGGTAAGGCCTGGTTCACCACCAGAGTCTTCAGTGAGGTCAAGCTAGGAAAGGAAGAGTTATGTCTTCTCATTCCCACAGACGGCGCCAAAATGATGATGCTAGAAACAGCACCACCAGGTAGAGTGTTGATAAGCTGAAGCAAGTGATAACAATGGCAGTACAGGAGGATATATATATATATATATACGTATATATGCAGAAGGAGGTGGGGAGAAGAGAGTGAACACCAATATGTAAGTGGTTCAGCCAATTAGGCCTATGTCCACTGTGCAAGTGAATGAGTGATGTCACTGAAATAAGGCACTAAGGGCCATCGATACAATCTCTCAAGGTTTCTCTCTCTACTGTGTAAATTGATAGAGTTTCACCTCGGGTTGTAATTATCCTTCCTTTACAATGTTGAGGATGACCCCAATATATAGTTCTTGGGGGGTGTAATGTACTCCTCCAAGCATGCAATGTGTATGTGCATAGATATCCAGCCAGTGTAAGGATGACACCTAGATGATCTCAACTAAATAATGATGACCTTAATCTTCCCTCACATAGAGAGAATAATTTAGTTATAACCGACTTGTCCAGGTGTTCCAAGCCATACATGTGCGCATAGATGCTCGACTATCTTTGCTTGGTACCAACCTCGGCCTAGATGAGTACAAGGTTTGTGAAGTACAACCCCTTCCTTGTCTAGGGATTATATGATGATTTGGCTGGGATGTCAGCCGAGGTTAGATATATGGAACATTGGCCAGGGACGATGTTGTCTTGTCACTTGATGTTGAGCCTACAAGGCTTTGCTGATTCTAGGTGTAACTTGTAACGTTAGTTATGGCCGATGTTTATGGTGATACTGATGGATAACCCATATCCTTACTTACCTCGAATAATGCCCTCCTCGCGGTGTTACTTGTAACGTCGGTTGTGGCCGACCTGATGGATAACTGACCCCATGAGTCATGTAGACCTCGGCTGATGCCCAATCATGGTGGTACTTGCAATGTCGGCTGTAGCCGACCTAGTGAAGGATGACATTACTAATGGGTGATCCTGAGCTATTGTTACCTCTGTCGTCATACAGGCCGAGGTTAGTGCCTCTGAGCTGGCAGGTGCACTTTGGGCCTATCACTACCATATTTTCTATCACGGGAGGTTAGTTTTTCGAAAAAGAGCCATCTTATCCTTGTGTGCCTTCAGGTGGATTCGGATTGGTACCCTAAGAACATAGGACTGTGAATGACTTATTTGTGAGTTGATAAGTCATCTAACCATGGGAGCGTAGGTATGTGTGTGACCCATGGGTATGTGAACTATGTTTGCCTCCAATATGTGTGATTTTTTTTATTGAGACGATTCCTGAGTGATTCAGAACACGTGATCCTTATGTACGAGATGTACATGGATTTGATAGCAGAGTATGCATGCACCGCAGCTTAGCCTAGGGGTGCCTTATATGTATATATGTACTGAGAGTGATTTATATATATACTTGTGACTGGTTCACTGTTGCTTAGTAGATATGAAGAACTAAGATATTTGAATGGGCTAAAAAAATGTGAGAATTTAATTTACACTTGAGATAAGTAATTTAATGAATGTGAAAATGGGTTATGAATATGACTTGTTTGAGTGTTACGAGTAGATACTCTTTGTTAGAATGCGAAAGTAGGAGTGGTACAGACTAGTTAGTTAGCGACATAACTAGGATGGGTTAAGGGAATACGTTAGGTGTGAATATTAGTTAAGAGGTGAGAAACTCATGTGAGAGTACGCAACTAACATGTTTATAATATGTGATGTTTAATTGTAATTTAAACACTTGCTAAAGTTTTAAACTGTTTTCACCTCGGGCCCTGACCCGTTTTTCTCCAAATCTATTTTTGTTTTGTAAAATCATTTTAGGTGCCCATCCACAGGGACGCCAAGCACAGGAGTTCCATTCTGATGACGTGTTGTAACTGCTGTGGAAGTTACAGGATCTTGGTATTAGATGCCTCCACATTTATTCTTGATTCCTTCAGGGCCATTCATATCAGTTAGGGAATGGTGCCTAGTCCTTATATAGAGATTGTAGATGCAGACTTTCATTATTTTAGATGTTGGATTCTTCGAACTCTTGTATCGGGATTTTATTTACTCTGGAAATATTATTATTGGAGTGTTTACTCCAGACTCAGTTTATTTTATTTAGTTGGTTATTTACATGAGATTGTTTATGCGATTAAAGGTTGTTGATTTAATTACTTGGTTATTGTTAATTTAATTAATAATAATTTGGCATCTCTCTTTTTAAATATTAGGTGGCTAGTAATAAATTAAATGTTTTCGACAGTGATGCTACGACTGAACCAACTTGATATTCTGTATTAATTTCATGAAGGAGTAGCTACCCGGTATTTAATTAGTCGAGGTGTCATAACTGTTTTATGTTCTCACCCTCTTACGACATGTTTTTAAGCCTAACTCTGACAAATTATAAATTTTAGTCGTGCTCTCAAACCGGGGTTCCAGTGATAACGCGTTTGGATCCTACAAGTTACATTAGTCCCGCGCGAGGTGTCCGTGCCTCTCACGAGGTCGTCTAGTGGATATTTTACATTCTCATCCTTTGACGGCATGTTTTTAAGCCTAAGTCTAACAATTTTCAAATTTTTTTCTTCCTCTTAAACTGATGGTCCCGTGACTAGGCGGCCAGTTACTGTTGGTTACATTTGTCCCATGAGAGGTATTCCTGCCACTCACGGGGCCATCAAGTGGTTAGTTTTCGTTCTCAGCCTTGGACAGCATGTTTTTAAGCCTAAGTCTAATAGTTTGTAAATTTTGATCGTGCTCTAAAAAAGGGGGTCCCGTTACTACATGGTCGGTTCCTACAGATTACATTGGTCCCGTGTGAGGTGTTCGTGCCTCTCACGAGGCCGTTTTGTGGCTATTTTATGCTTTCACTCTCTTACTGCATGTTTTTAGGACCAAGTCAAACAGTTAGTCAAATTTGGTCATGTTGTCAAATGGGCGGTCCCGTGACTATGTGATCGGTTCTTACGGGTAAAATTGGTCCCGTGCGAGGTATTCATGCCTCTCACGGGGCCGTCTATTGGATATTTTACCTTCTCATCTTTTGACAACATGTTTTTAAGCCTACGTCTAACGAATTGCAAATTTTGGTCGTGCTCTCAAATCAGGGTACCCGTGATGAGGCGGTAAGTTTTTACGGGTTATATTTATCCCGCACAAGGTGTCCGTGCCTCTTATGGGGCTGTCTAGTGGATTTCTCATATTCTCACCCTCTGACGGCATATCTTTAAGCCTAAGTATAACAATTTATAATTTTTGGTCGTGCTCTCAAATTGGGGTTCCCGTGACTAAACAGCTCGTTCCTCTGAGCTACATAGGTCCCATGCGAGGTGTCCGTGCCTCTCACGGGGCCAGCTAATGGTTGTTTTATGTTCTTACCCTCTGACAACATGTTTTTAAGCCTAAGTCTAACAACTTAAAAATTTTGGTCGTGCTCTCAAATCAGGGGTCCCGTGACAGCGTGGTCGGTTCCTGCGGGTTATATCCATCCCGTGAGAGGTGTTCCTACCTCTCACGGGTCCGTCTAGTAGTTTTTTTACATTCTCACCCTCTAGTGGCATATTTTTAAGCCTAAGTCTAATCTTTTGCAAATTTTGGTCGTGCTCTTAAACCGAGGGTCCCGTTACTACGTGGTCGATTCCTACTGTTACATTGGTCCCATGCGAGGTGTTTATCCCTCACGGGGCCATCTAGTGGCTGTTTTACATTCTAACCCTCTGACGGCATCTTTTTAAGCTTAAGTCTAACAGTTTGTCAATTTTGGTCGTGCTCTCAAATTGGGCATCTTATGAATGTGTGGTCAGTTCCTGCGGGTTACACTTGTCCCGTGCGAGGTATTCGTGCCTCTCACGGGGCCAACTAGTAGTTGTTTTACGTTCTCACCCTCTGACGGCTTGTTTTTAAGCATAAGTCTAATAGTTTATAAATTTTGATTATGCACTCAAATCGGGGGTCCCATAACTATGCTGTATGTTCCTATGGGTTACATAGGTCCCGTGCGAGGTGTTAGTGCCTCTCACGGGGCCGTCTAGTGGTTGTTTTACATTCTCACCCACTAATGGAATGCTTGTAGGGTAAGTATAACAGTTTGCAAATTTTGGTCGTGCTCTCAAACCGGGGGTCCCGTGACTACGCGGTCGGTTCTCGCGGGTTACATTAGTCCCATATGAGGTGTTCGTGCCTCTCATGGGGCTGTCTAGTGGCTGTTTTGGATACTCACCCTTTGACGACATGTTTTAAGCCTAAGTCCAATAGTTTTTAAATTTTGGTTGTGCTCTTAAATCGAGGGTCCTGTGACTACGCGATCAGCTCCTGCGAGTTACATGGTCCCGTACGAGGTGTTTGTGGCTCTCACGGGGACATCTAGTGACTGTTTTACATTCTCACCCTCTGATGACTTATTTTTAAGCCTAAGTCTAACAGTTTGCAAGTTTTGGGCTTCCTCTCGAACTGGAGCCCCGTGACTATGCGTTTGTTTCCTCTGGGTTACATTGGTCTCGTGTGTGGTGTTTGTACCTATCACAGGACCGTCTACCGGCTATTTTGTGTTCTCACCCTTTGATGACATATTTTTAAGTCTAAGTCGAACAGTTTATAAATTTTGATTGTGCTCTCAAACTGGGGGTCTAATGACTATGCGATCGGTCCTTACGGGTTACATTGGTCCCGTACGAGGTGTTTGTGCCTCTCACGGGACCATATAGTGGTTGTTTTACGTTCTCATCCTCTGACGTCATGTTTTTAAGGCTAAGTCTAATAGTTCACAAATTTTGGTCATGCTCTCAAACTGGTGGTCCTGTGACTATGAAGTCTATTCCTGAGGGTTACATTGGTCCCGCGAGGTGTTTATGCCTCTCACGGGGCCCTCTAGTGTTTTTTTGACATTTCTACCCTTTGACGGTATGTTTTTTAACCTAAGTCTCACAGTTTGCAAATTTTGATCTTACTTTCAAACTGGGGGTCCCGCGACTACGTGGTTGGTTCCTTCGGGTTACATTGGTTTCGTACGAGGTGTTCGTACCTCTCACGGGGCCGTTTAATAGATGTTTTATATTCTCACCCTCTGACGTCATGTTTTTAAGCCTAAGTCTAAAAATTTGCAAATTTTGGTCATGCTCTCAAATCGGGGGTCCCCTGACTACGTAGCCAATTCATGTAGGTTACATTGGTCCCGTGTGAGGTATTTGTGCCACTCCCGTGGCCGACTAATGTCTATTTTACATTCTCTCCCTGTGAGGGCATGTTTTAAGACAGTCTAACAGTTGCAAATTTTAGTCGTGCTCTCGAGTCGGGGTCCCGTGACTATACGATCAATTTATGTGGGTTACATTGGTCCCGTGCTAGGTGTTCGTGCCTCTCACGAGACCATTTAGTGGTTATTTTATAAAGTGTGGCCATCATGAAGAACCACTAAATATGACTCCTCTCATTACGTTGAGTGTGCCTTCATCAAGAACCACCAATCCAGGTGTTGATACCAAATTTATTCTGCTGATATGGACCTATTATTTGAAGAAGCGTGTCATCCTAGGTGGCAACTATAAATGTTTATACCAAGGTACTCAATACCCCGAGGAACTACTATACAATAACTCAAGATCACCGAGCAACTAAAAAGCCACGAGGAGCCCAGAGACCCCGAGCAACTCAAGCGTGTCGAGCTACTTTGGCAGTCCGAGCTACTAAGTCGGTCCCAGAAACTCAAATACTTGTAGCGTACGCATCAAGGAAAACCGAAAAATAAATGCGCATTAAATGTACAGTTATTATCGTACAAATGTATATGCCTACTGGACAGCTATGCATTATTCTTTCATATGTACAGCCTCAAGGCTATAAATACATTGTAATCTCCCCATTAGAGGGGCAGACTGAATCAATTGGTAAAATCATTTATCGAGAATTCCAGGAAAAACAATTAGTAATACAAAAACAGTGGATGTAGGCCATTCTCTTAAGATTGAACCACTTTAAAAATCTATTGTCTTATTTCTTTACTCATTTTTATCGGTGATTAAAATAATTAGGTCAAATATAAGTTTTTACATCAACAGATTGGCGCCATCTGTGGGAAACGACGGTAATTATCGTTTTCACCAAAACAATTCGTCACCAATGGTTGATCATCCTGAATCCAGCAATCGAAACGCTGGGATCCCTCCAAATCTTCCATCTACTCCTCCAAATGTTCAAGATATGGCTGGTATAATGGCTAATTTAGCCCAAAGGTAAACAGCCATGCAAGAAACTATGCGTCAACTCATACAAACCGTTCAAGGCGGAATACCAGCCCAATCAGGGAAACGAAGCGTTCAGAGAAATGCTCGTTTACTCTCTTCGCGAAGGCAAACGTTATTCCCAGAAGAATCCCAGTCCAGACGCATTGATTCATATCGTACTAAGAGATCCTATGATCCTTCTTGTCAGCCTGGACGGACTTCCTCGGTACGAGCTACAGATACTCAACAAAACATCACTCTATCCCCAGAAAGGACAAGTGATCTTGAAAGATTAAGTAGAGTCTCACCTTTTGATCGTCTAGGTCCTAGGAGGAATAGAAGTCCCCCTAAGATTGTGTTGAGGAATTCTCAACGACCATTTGATATGAAGGAAGGCTCTACCCAATCACGACCAACTGCTCGTCATAAAAGATCCTAAGAGGCTAATTCAACATAATCAGTTGCTCGAACCAATAGGATCGAAGAGGGAAATAATGCATGGAAAGGCTCAATTCAAAGGTTGGAGGATAGATTAGGGGAGATGGATAAAACCAAGAATCCTCTACAAAGGACCTTTGTTCGAGGAACTCCATTCATACAAGAGATTGTGGATTTTCCCACACCGTCGAAATTCAAAGCCCCAGTAGTAACACCAAAATATGATGGCAAAACTGATCATGTTCTCCATATAGAACAATACCAAGAAGCTGCTGATATCTATGCTGTTCCAGATGAGATGCGATGCGATGCCGGGCATTTTCAGGAACCCTTACTAGATCTGCTCAGATGTGGTACAATAACCTTCCTCGGGCAAAAATTATGACTTTCTTTCAGCTAGCAGAGCTCTTCAGTGGAAATTTTTGTTTTGGAGCTAATCCAGTCAAACGAGTAGCACACTTGTTAAGTGTTAGATAGAAGGCAGGCGAGAGCACCAGGGATTATATTACTCATTTTAATAACAAGAAACTAGAAGTAATTGATTACGAGGAGAAAACTGCAATTACTACTTTGATGAGTGGATTATTTCCCAATAAATTGTACTATACTTTAGCCAAAGATCCACCCAGGACCATGGCGGAACTGATGGCAAAAGAAGCAAAAATCATGAATGCCGAGGAGGCCATGGCTGCGAAGAAGAATGCATACACTAAGGAGATGAAGGTGGAAGATGGTAAAACTGAAAATAATGAACAAAAGAACAATGGTGGTAACAGGCAATCAAAGGGTAAGCAAGCATTGGAACAAATGAATAAATAATGTAGATATAAATCACATTCTGGAAGAGATAAAGAACAGTGAGGAACTAGCTTGGCCAGCAAAAATGAAAGCAGATCCTGATAAGAGAGACAAGTCCAAATATTGCGAATTCCATAAAGATCATGGTCACACGACCAAATATTGTATAGCTCTTCAGAATGAAATTAAAGCACTCATTAGACGAGGAAAACTGTCCAAGTATGTTGATAGTCAGAACAGTGGTCGAACCAATGAACGAGGAAGGCAAAGGTCTAAATCTTCTCTCCGAGCAAAAGATGACAAGAAAAGGGACTATGAAGATGATCCATAAAATGACCCCTATCTCCCCAAAAGACTGAGACAACCAGAACATGCGGTATTTTTAATTCGTTTTGGATGATTTGATTGCAATGTTATTATAGTTGGAGATGCAGGAGGTGGAGACCTTACTGTAGAGAGGAAAGCTTACCTCAGTGAGGCTCAAGCATGTTCGTACATTTAACGAATAAATATAGCTGAAGATGATTTCCCGAGGAAGGTAAACAAAGATAAACTGGTCATCGTTTTTTCTAAGAACGACCTTGCAGGTGTGTTATATCCTCATGATGACCCATTGGTGATCAAAATGAGGATGAAGGAAGTAGTGATTTCACGAGTATTGGTAGATAATGGCAGCTCGGCAGATATTATGTTCTACCCATGTTTTGATAGTTTGAACCTAAAACTATCCCAGTTGGAGCCATATCATAGGTCCTGTAATACCTAATATTTTTACAGGCTTTAAATTATGGGATTTATTAAATTTAATTGAGATAAATTAATTTAATTTTAATCCGGAATGTTGTTTTAAATATTTACTAGCGTGACGAGTGTTAGTAATTATTGGAAATTTGCTATCTGTTGAATATTACTGGATGAGTATAGTAATATATGAGATTTATTGTTATAATATTGTCACGTGTGAATAAAATGACAATTATGGAAATTTAAGTCGGGACGCGCCTGTGTCGGGTCGGGACTAAATATTGTTAAATAAAAGTGAATATTTTATAAGTTGTTCGTATGGTCGTTTTGAGTGCGCCAACGTGTCCGGAAGGGTCGAGATAGTCAGAAAAGTGTACCCGGGGGTTTAGTTTGGGTATCGGGGTGTTTTTAGGCCTAATTAGTACACCGGGAGGGCATTTTAGTCAGTTTGTATTTTTGGGTAATTAAACCCACGAAAATTAAAAGGGTTATATAAGATATCTAGGTTGTCTTCTAGGGTTAGAACAACCAAAGACAAGTGACGGCCATAGGAGATGGAAGGAGAGAGCTCCCAAAGAAATCCAAGGCCCGAAATCCACCCGTTTGCACCGCCTCCACCACCAACGCGTAGATCGCGAGACGGGGAACGCAACCACACCAAATTCAGCACCAAACCAGAACGTCAAAAATCCCAGGCAAGTGTTTATCTTGATTATTTTCGTTGGTGCATCATTCATATTGGTTTAGGAATGATTATGATGAATTGTATGGAAGAAAACCCCAATTTGAGATAGGAAATTGCATGTAGTGATGACTTAAATGATATTCTGGAAACCCTTCGTCATGTAGAGGAGTAAACCATGAAATTTTGATGTTTTATGAGAAGGAAATTCAGGAAAAGATTTGGTAGAACCATGTGTAAGAGAAATCTAGGGTTCTTGATAATTATAATAATTTTGGGCTATGAATCCATGTTTAGTGATAGATATCTACATGCTTTATGTTGGAAATATCTGGCATGATGATATAATGTTAGTAGTATAATTTTTTGGACGTTTGGGTATGGAAATTTAGGATTCGGATGAAGTTTTGTGAGAAAACCCGTAACTGCAAAACTGCAGGGTTCGCCATATCTGTTTGATCGATCGATCGAGCCCAGAGCTTCGATCGATCGAAGGTTCGATCGATCGAGCCCCAGACCTCGATCGATCGACCCCTCCTGGAAGACTTAAGTTTCCCTTTTTAAAATTGTGGAATTGATTCGAAATGAAGAAAACCCCTTAGACATCCTTGCTAAAATAATTTGGGATTTAATGATGACCGGTAGGATTCATTAATGAATAAGAGACCTTTGATGTAAGGCGAAATCTATATTTTTGGGATATTTTACATAAGGGACAATGTAAGTATATGTTAAAGGGGAGAGACACGTAAGAGAGAGTTACGTTGGAACATAAATGGATACCTACTGAATTGGACATTTGGGAGAATAGAGTCCATGAGGGTTACGTAGTAAGTTGGAGAAACCCTTCGAATTAAAGTGAGAAACGAACCATTATACGCGATAACTAAAAATGGGAATATAAGGATAAATGTTGTGAATATGGGTTATGAGATAAACCTAAATTGATATAATAAAAGTAGTATATTTATATGATTGTGTATGCATATATTATATACTTGTGAAAATCATGCCCGCGCTACTTGCTATCCCGGAGGTTACCGCGCTGGGACGATCTTATCCTGTGTTGACTTATGGGGGATATTGACTCGTACCCTAGAAGATAGAAATCCTAGGTACGGGCTATCGGATCGATAGTCGGACGGTCCTAAGAGACGTGAGGGTATGTACTGACCTCTTGGACTTGGAATCTATGCTTCGCCTCAATATTATTTGTGTATGTATTTGTACAGTTCGAGAGTGATTCCGAACTTGTATTCCCTTTAGTGTGATTGATACGGGGATTGGATAGCAGAGTATGCCCGCACCATAGTTTTTATGTGGGGTGCCGTTATGATATATATATATTATACGAGTAGTTAATATATATATAAAATTCTGAAAGCTGGAACTGCCTACTGTGATTTGATATGTAGGACATGGTTGATGACTCAAATTATAAATACTTATTTTGAGAAAGTATAATATGACACTAGAAATGCCTACTGTGATTTGATATGTAGGACATGGATGATGACTCAAATTATAAATACTTGTTTTGAGAAAGTATAATATGACACTGGAAAACTTTATTGATTAATAAAGTATAAAAGGAGAACTTTGGTTACAAATTAAAATCTTACGTTTTAAATACTTGTGTGGTTCAGTTGTAAATTTTGCGAATAACCTAAGATAAGTTAAAACATTGGGGAAAGATAGTGTGGTATATGACGAGATAGACCATTGGGAAGGTTAGTGGAATAGGTGTGCACATTAGAAGAGAGGTGAGAATTTCTCAAGAGAGTGTCGCACTAATATGTTGTTGCATTGGCATGTAATCAATTTAAATACTTGTTAAACTATTTTTAAAACGGTTCTACATTAGGGCTCTGACCCGTTTGATGTTACTTCTTCTCTCTTGTGTCTATATATATATGTATTGCAGGTGGCCAGCCACGGGGGTGTCTTGCTTAGGATTCTTTGGATGGAACGCGCTGTAGCTTTTGTGGGAGTTGCAGGCCATTGCTTAGACGACCTCATTGTTGACTCTACTTCTAGTTCAACTTTATCCAGCAGGGGCATGTGTCGCCCTTTTCCATTATTTAGTTGGTACTGTCAGAGATTGTAATTTTTACTTTCAGTACCTTTATTTCGGGATTTATTACTGTCAGGAAGTTTTCCTTTGGTGTTGTAAATACTGGGACTATTTATTAATGGTTAAATTGTTGAATGTTCATTTCTATTCTCATTCCTATTGTGTGACTCTTTAAATGTAATTGGTTAAAGGTTTTATAACCAGATTTAATAAAATGAGAATAAGGTTTTAAATGGTTTTGATACTTAGCTTAATTATTTAGGGTGTTTAAATTGGAAAAGTATTTTAACGACAGTGATGCTAAGAATGAACCAACTGTTCACCTTGATTTTTAATTTAATAAAGGAGTGATCGCCCGATATTTAATTAGGCGGGGTGTCACAGGTCCCTCCTTGGTTTTACTGGCGAGAAAGTTTTTCCAGTCGGGACGATCAAGTTGGATATGTTCATCGGTACATGGCATGCTTGTCGAACAGAAAGAGTGCACTTTTTCGTGATGGATAAAAATGTCCACTCAGCTTATAATATCATCATAGGAAGAGTAGGTTTGAAGAAGTTCGAAGCAGTACCATCTATTGTACATCAATGTTTAAAATTCCCAACCAACTTTGGAGTAGGAGTGGTGAAGGGCGACCAAAAAGTAGCTCGGGAATGCTACTATTCATCTGCCGAGCAGGAAGATCATGAAGAATCCAGGAAGAAGACTACTACTTATCAGGTAGATGTGATAGAAGATGCGGAGATTGAGACTTTATACCCAAGAGATGAGTCTCACCTCATTAAGGGTCAAGTGATGGAGCCTACTGAAAATATCATTCTGGACGACGAACACCCGAAACGAACAACTCAAATCGGTACGTCATTGGATGCTCTAATAAAATAGGAATTGATAGATTTACTAAGAAGCAGGAAATAAACTTTTTCATGGAGCCACGAAGACATGCCAGGGATAGACCCAGCCTTCCTATGTCACGAGCTTAATGTGAACAAGGAAATCAAGCCAGTGAAGCAAAGAAGAATAGTGTTCAGCCATAAAAAGAACCAAGCTATACAAGAAGTGGTTGAGAAGCTTAAGAAAGCCTGTTTTATTGAGGATGTCAAATATCCTGATTGGCTAGCTAATGTGGTGATGGTAAAGAAGAAAAACAACAAGTGGAGGATGTGTGTGGACTTTACTGATCTTAATAAAGCTTGTCCAAAAGATTATTTCCCTCTGCCTCGAATCGATCAATTGGTGGATACTACCTCGGGACACGAATTGTTGAGTTTTATGGATGCTTATTCTGGTTACAACCATATTAAAATGAAGCCTGAACACAGGGAGAGTACCTATTTTATCACCCCATGGGGAACTTATTATTATAATGTTATGCCTTTTAGACTTAAAAATGTAGGTGCAACGTATCAGCTGTTGATGAACAAGGTGTTTGCAGAGCAAATCAGTCACAATATGGAGGTTTATGTTGACGATATGCGGACGAAGAGCAAGAAAGATGTTGATTATCTAATTGACCTAGGCCAGACCTTTGATCAACTAGATAAATATCAAATGAAGTTGAACCCTACCAAATGCACATTCGGAGTACGAGAAGGCATGTTTCTCGGGTATATTATCAACCAACGAGGTATTGAAGCGAACCCTAAAAAGATCAAGGCTCTATTGGGGCTACGATCTCCAACGACGAAGAAGGAAGTGCAAAGTCTCACATGGAGAGTTGCAGCACTTAATAGATTTGTGTCACGAGCAACTGATAGATGTCTCCCATTCTTCAAAACACTCTGAAAAACGTTTGAATGGAATGATGAATGCGATAAGGCCTTTCAAGAGTTGAAGAAATACCTGGGAGCACCTCCATTGTTGTCCAGACCAGTGATGGGAGAAAGACAGTACTTATACCTAGCAGTTTCGAAAAATACATTGATCTCGGCGTTAATAAGAATGGAGGATGGAGTACAAAAACTAATATATTACACTAGCAAGGCCTTCCGAGGAGCAAAGATTAGATATCCAAGACTGGAAAAGTTGGCACTAGCGTTGATCAAAGAGAGTAGAAGAATGAGGCCATATTTCCAAGCTCATACCATAGTCGTGTATACTGATATGCCGTTAAGGCAAGCTATTCATAAACCAGAAAAATCAGGGAGATTGATGTACTGGGCAATAGAACTTGGCGAATATGACATAGTTTATGAGCCTAGATCGTCGCTTAAAGGGAAGGCAGTGGCAGATTTTATATCAGAGTTCACCTGTCTTGACACCTCTGAAGAGCAGAAGTTGAATATCGATCAGCCTGTGGATGTTACAGGATCATCAAATTTAAACCCCGACCAATTTAAGTTGGTTAACGAGCAAGAGAAGATGGTCGAAGAGAAGTGAGAAGTGCTATAGGAGGATATAAAGAAGCAACAAATATTCCACCGAGGAATTTTTTCCGATCAAAAATTTGATGATCAGTTACCCATATGGAATTTGTATGTAGATGGCTCTTTGTGCAATGCAGGTAGTGGAGCAGGGATTGTTTTGAAAAGTACAGATGAGGTCGATATGGAGTATGCTTTGCGCTTTCAATTTAAAGCTTCTAATAATGAGGCCGAATATGAAGCAATGATTGCAGGTTTAAGTCTATCTAGAACGATGAAGGCAGAGCAGGTTGTTGTATTCAGCGATTCACAGTTAATCTTAAATCAGATTCTTGGAATATATGCGGCAAAGGGAGAGTTCATGATCAAGTACCATGCAAAAGCAATAGAACTGGTATCGAGTTTTATTGTTGTTCAGATGGTCAGAGTACCGAGACTAGAGAATGCAAGAGCATATGCACTAGCCCGATTAGCATCAGCCACACGCACCGAGCTACGAAGAACAATCCCAATAGAGATTTTCACTGGTCGGAGCATAGACGAAGATCTGGTCATAAACTTCATTGCTCTTGATTTGGGACCATTATGGATGGATCCCATCAGGGCCTATATTGAAGAGGGAACTTTACCAATTGACAAACTCGCAGCTAAGAAATTGAAGTTCAAAGTTGCTCGTTATGTACTAACCAATGGTATTTTATATAGACGAGGAGTTATAGCAGCGCTAAAAAAATGTGTTCATCCCTCCGAAGTGAAAGACTTGATCTAAGAAGTTCATGAGGGATTTTGTGGAGCCCATGTAGCTGGTCAAACGCTCTTACGAAGGATAACCACGCAGGGGTATCACTGGACGACAATGAGGGCTGACTGCGCAGCTTATGCTAAAAAATGCGAAAAATGCCAACTCTTCTCATCCATCCGAAGAACTCCTCAGGCATTGTTAATACCCATAACATCCCCTTGGCCATTCGCTATATGGGGAATAGACTTGGCCAGACCACTACCAACAACTAAAGGAAGATTCAAATACTTAGTGGTCGCAGTGGATTATTTTACTAAATGGGTGGAAGCTGAACCTCTCATTGATATGATATATAGAAAAGTCTATCAATTTATTTGGAAAATATATAATTTGCAGATACGGCCTCCCACATGCGTTCATTACTGACCATGGAACCCAGTTTGACAACGAAGAATTCGCTGCATATTATCAACAATCGAATGTATTGAAGGTCCATTCTGCACCAGGTCATGCCCAAAGGAATGGACAAACTGAGGTGACGAACAGAACGCTAGTAAATGGTTTGAAAAAACGACTGGATAATGCAAAGGCAAATTGGATTAATGAGCCACAGTCTGTGCTTTGGGTATCACACTACACCACGAAAAACAACTGGAGAGTCCCCATACATGCTGGAATTTGGGAGTGAAGCCGTCATACCTGTTGAATTAGGTCTACCTACACATAGGGTACTTAATTTCAATTCTTCTATTAGTGATTTGATGAGAAGATAAGATCTAGATATGCTAGAAGAAGTCAGAGATGAAGCAGTTATAAGAAATGTCGCGTATCAACAACGAACAGCTTCGTTCTACAATAAAAGAGTCAAGAAATGTGATTTGAAGGAAGGGGATTATGTGTTAAAGAAAGTCATCCAAAATCATAATAAACTAGTATCCAACTGGTATGGACCATACAGAGTGACAGAAGTTGTTCATCCAGGGACATACAGGATTGAAACCTTAGAAGGAGAAGAATTCAAGAATGCATGGAATGCAGAGCATCTTCGAAAGTATTATCAGTAGTTAAAATTTCTATGTAATACAATTTCTTCAATATGAATAAAGTGAGGTTTTCCCATTTTCTTTGTTCATTGAATTTTTTTTCGGAATATTAGTGCTACACACTATACAAATCAATTACCTCCAACTCTAAGTTGGTCGGGAAACAATTACCACCAACTCCGGTTAGTCGGGAAGCAATTACCACCAACTCCGGTTGGTCGACAAATCAATTACCACCAACTATAAGTTGGTCGGGAAGCAATTACCACCGACTCCGGTTGGTCGGGAAGCAATTACCACCAACTCCGGTTGGTCGGAAAATCAATTACCACCAACTCTAAGTTGGTCGGGAAACAATTACCACCAACTCCGGTTGGTCGGGAAGCAATTACCACCAACTCTGGTTGGTCGACAAATCAATTACCACCATCTCTAAGTTGGTCGAGAAGCAATTACCACCAACTACGGTTGGTCGGGAAGCAATTACCACCAACTTCGCTTGGTCGGCAAATCTACCAGGAAAAAATTATCACCAACTCCGATTAATCGGGAAGCAATTACCACCAACTCCGGTTGGTCGGTAAATCAATTACCACCAACTCTAAGTTGGTCAGGAAGCAATTACCACCAACTCCGGTTGGTCGGCAAATAAATCGATTACCACTAACTCTAAATTGGTCGGGAAGCAAATGACCACCAACTCCGGTTGGTTAGTAATTTAAAATAACACAGGACATTTTTTGTCTTTTTTATAAATATACATATGTCATTAAATAAAAGAGATATTTCATAAAATATTTCCAAACCAACAACAATTAAAATTGCAAAGAAAACTAAAG
The DNA here is from genome assembly GCA_949130495.1 of Sambucus nigra. Classification (NCBI taxonomy): domain Eukaryota; kingdom Viridiplantae; phylum Streptophyta; class Magnoliopsida; order Dipsacales; family Adoxaceae; genus Sambucus; species Sambucus nigra. The sequence continues at coordinate 78,361,513 of OX422221.1, read as the reverse complement.
ATCTCTTCATTAAAACCAGAACAAATTACATATGATAAAATTGCAGATTACATGAATGTAGTTCATTACATAAACAAACCCTATTCTATTGGTTTCTTTCCCTCTGACTTCGAAACAGGCTCTACTCTAGTAGGAGGATTGTCTAAAGCATAGGGAGAGTTTATGAAATTTACATCTTGAAGCATTCGATCATTCATCACAGATGGTCGATCAAGTAAATGCTCTGGGCGAGATATGTTAAAATGTGAATGAAGATTGTAATCACCGAGGTACATTGAAATCAAGCACTGAGGAATTGCCCGAGCTGGAATCTGACTCATGTCGAGCTTAAAAGGAGGCACGGGAAACTCAAACAATCCAGGATCATAATAATCCCATAAGTAGTGACCCCGCTCTACTTTTAGCACGCACAATGCATTCAGCCACCCTTGCTTGTACCCTTTATTATTTGATTGTTGAATCCGATCATCAAGATGATAAAGGGATTCATTGTAGCCAGCCATCCAAAATTCTCTGGGTTATTTATGGAACTGGTAAGTTAACCTCTCCAGCTGTTCGTGGAGATTCTTCACTAGGATTTCCTTATTTTTCAAGGCAGAGTTTTGTATGGAAAGTTGCTCGTTGAGGTTCATATTTTTCTTGGACATCTCTGCTAAAGCTTGGTTCTTTGACATCAATTGAACTGCCTAATTTTCCAAAACTGCTTGAGTTCTAGCATCTTCAATAGAGATACGACCATCCCTTGCTCGACCCTGAGAAGAAGATCTTGCTCGTTCGCAAGTGGAGGAGGAAGGTCCAACTCTTTTCAAAGTTTCCAATTCATCTCGCGAGTTGGCGTTCTCTACTTCCAAAAAAGAGAAACCTTCATCATTGACCGGGACCAAAGCTCCCGAAGAAGATGCTGTAGATTTTAGTTGGGATATCTCCCCTTGCAAAATATTGTTTTCCTCCTCCAATAGTTTAGAGATTTTCCTATGCTCCTCAACTTCAAGCTTTAGAATGCTCTCTTTTTTCTCGTAGGCAGCGATGAATTTATCATACCCTTTTTCAGCATTTAACTGTTGATATTTCTTCTCGTACCCATGGTGCAAAAGCAGGGAGGACTCTTTGTACTGTTGTTGGAGTTCCTCTATAGTCCCTTGAAGATCCTCAATCATCTCATAATAAGCTACATTATTGGCAACAGCTCGGTCGAGCAAGCACTTCAAATATTGGTAAGCCTCAACTGCTCGGTCAGAAACACCTGATCCGAGGATGTCGATTATCTGAGCCTCATTCAGATCTGCATGACCATCTTTGAAGTAGTCATTATATTTTTTCATCAGTTCGGTGTCATGAGATGACAAGAGCTCCATTCTAGTCATAAAATAGTAAAGAAAAGAGATAGAAAGAATTAATTAGAATGCAAACAGAGCAAGCAGAAGAATAAGTCAAGACAAACAACCAAAAGTTTGAATTTTATTTCATCACAAAAAGAAGTACATAGTCCAAAATTACATTCAACAAAAAAAATAAAAGAAAGATCCGAACAACTCTACACCTTCTCCTTATTTTCTAAGATTTCCTCAGAAGGCTTGGACGAAGAGGTTGGTTGCTCGGAGGGCAATGAAAGTTGTTCGGAGGGCAATAAAAGTTGCTCAGCGGAAGTGTTTGCTAGTTGGGGCTTCTCGGAGCAGGGTTCAATAGCAAGGGCCTTGTCCCCAATTATATGGAAGATTATTCTGAGGAAGATTCATCCTCTTCTTCTTCTCCTGGAGAGGGAGGAGGGCCATGAGTGTGTCACTGGAACAATTCAGAATTCTCAACGACTTTTAGCTCCTGCAGAGCTGCAACCCATCCATCCCCGAAATACTTAAGGCTGAAAAACTCCATTTGAGAGGACATAACAGCCAAACCTTTATTCCAACCTTTGTCCCAACCAGCGCTGAAGGACTTCTTAATAGTATTTCTTCTTTTTGCCTTATCCGAGGAAGTCCTCTCAATCAGAAGTTCCTCAGCAGCCTTCAATTTCCCTTCCACCTCCTACTTCTGACGATCAACATCATGAAGCCTAACAACTTCCCCTTCAGCAATTTTAAGCTTATTCTCAAGCTCTCCAACATTCTTGAGCTTCGCCTCAAGCTCTTTATTACTCTTCTCAAACCCTCTCAAATTCTTCTCCAAACCTTTGGAGGCTTCCACAGCTCGGTCTCTCTCTTGCTCGACAGACTTAACCTGTTTCTCCTAAGAAACTTTACTTTCCTCATACTTATAATGAGAGTCTTTCAAAGATTGGGTTAAAGCAGTAAAAGCCTTTTTTACCCCATCCGAGGAACTGGAGGCCCTTATGGCTTCATCCCTTTTTACAATGTTGTTGAACCACGTCACCAGCTGAGAAAAGAGATAACTCTAAGCCCACAACAGAGCTCGGGGGAATGAAAGTTGAAACACCACCTTCAATAGATGATGGTTGAGAGGCTGGTTCAGCAAGTCTCTCAAACAGATTTTTCTTCAATCTCCTCGGGGGAGCAGGAACCGTCTTAACTAAAGATGATGTCTTTGTTGGAGATATAATGATAACCTCACTTTGAGGAGAGATAGCAACAACCTTGCTCGGAGCCACAGGGGGCTTCTCAACAACTTTCTCAGTAGCAGCAGGAGGAGGCGCATCAATAATTTTTGTCCCTTTTTCTGGGACATTCTGTTTACTTTTCTTTGCCTCCACATTGGCAGAGTCTGATTTGTCAAAGAAGGCAGGAGATATTCTTCTCTTCATTATGTTACTAAGGGGAATATTCGATTCAGGGGAGGAACTTTCCACACCAGTTTCAGAAGCTGTTACTTGGTCGATATCAACCACGACTGGACGAGCAGTGAAGGATGAAGTATATCCCTTGTACTGCAACAAATAAGAGGTTGATCTGATATGTTCATCAACAACGGATTGGTGTAAACTCCTGATAAGTTTCAAATGCCTTAAATTAACATCAGTTTCTTTGGGTGACTTTCTCTTGCTGTCAACTGCAAATAATCAAAAATCAAATATCAGTGAAGAATTTTATCAAACATAAAGAAAAGATAATTTCAAAAATAGAACAAAAATAAAAACAACCTATCCCATTGCCATAAGGAGGGCATCTAGGACCTTGACATACATCATCTCCATTTAATGGAAGATGTTGCCAATTTTTCATTACCACACCATGTTCAAAATAATCCCTGTTGGCACCAGAAAGATTGACAACTAAAGCCCTATTCAAAAACCTAGTTTTCAAATAAAAAGTACTATCGCTAATAACCCATCTGTAGCAGTACATTATCTCTGGAATCCCTAAACGGGTTCCATGGAGTTGGTTCAACCTATGAACTCTATTAACTATTCTCCAGGTGTTTGGTGCTATTTTTGCAGGTACAATGTCAAAATACTGACAGAATTCCAAACATAAAGGATTTGGAGGAAAAGAAAATCCACATTCGGCCACAAAGAGACTTGGGAACCAATGTCCCTCAACTAAAGAAAAATAGTCAGAAGGTTCAGAAAGTTCTTCTAATATGACCCATTAAGGAATTGAAAATTCAAAGCGAAATTTGTCAAGAGATTCAACAAGGTAAACCATGATAAACAAAGTAAATAAAAGAAAAGGAAGAAAATCTTACAGGAAAGGAGTGAATCAGTTGACAACGAATGATGGAAGAAACGAACGCACAAGATAGAGAAGAAATGAATAGTTCAAAGATACAGATTTGAAAAAGTAAAAGACGATTGGATTTTCTGCAGTGCTTAAATACATTACCTTGGGAATGGGTAAAAATAATGATTACAAAGAAAGACGTTTGCGTTACCGGTGCCTAAAAGGAGAAAAAGGGCACGAAAACCGAAGCAGTTAGAAAAATTCAAAATATTCGTGAAGTCTGATTCTATGAATTCAAAAAAGAAATAAATACAAGGAAAACACTCCTAAAATTTAGGATGACTATTTAATCCCGCCATATTTCGAGAAGAATGTTCCACTCTCCTCCTCAACCTCGAATTGTGAAACACTGGGGGCTTTTGTTGATACCAAATTTATTCTGCTGATATGGACCTATTATTTGAAGACGCATGTCATCCTACGTGGCAACTATAAATGTTTATACTGAGCTACTCAATCCCCTGAGGAACTACTATACTATAACTCAAGATTACCAAGCAACTAAAAAGCGACGAGGAGCCCAGAGACCCCGAGCAACTCAAGCGTGTCGAGCTACTTAGGCGGTCCGAGCTACTAAGTCGGTCTAAGCAACTCAAATACTTGTAGCGTACACATCAAGGAAAATTAAAAAATAACTGCGCATTAAATGTACAATTATTATCGTATAGATGTATACGCCTACTGGACAGCTATGCATTATTCTTTCATATGTACAACCTCAAGCTATAAATACATTGTAATCTCCCCATTAGAGGGACACGCTGAATCTCTTGGTAAAATCATTTATCGAAACAATTAGTAATACAAAAGCAGTGGATGTAGGCCATTCTCTCAAGGCTGAACCACTTTAAAAATCTATTGTCTTATTTCTTTTCTCATTTTTATCTGTGATAAAAATAATTAGGTCAAATCTAATTTTTTACATCAACACCAGGACACTCCAATAGTATTTTCCCCCATTCTTGATGTTTCTTATTTACAACACTCATGTTCCCTTTCTTTGAGTGTTCCTTCGTCGTGATTTTCTCTCCGACAAGCTTCTCATACAAATTAAAGCTAACTCCCAGGACACTTTGGTCTTTTTACCACGAATACTCCTCCGTCACGCGTACAACTTTTTTACTCACACACCTTTTCTCTTGGAGAAGCTTAGGCTCTATACTTTCTTTTTTAGATTTCTCGGGATTGTTGAGGTTATGAATTGGGTATTTCCAAATTTCCATTTTTTGACAAAAAATGGACACTTAAATTTCGATTTCATAACATCAACAATACTAACAAATCTGGAAATAAAAATATAGATATTAAGCTTCTCTAAAGAATTGGTATGCGAGTAAAGAATTTGTACGCGTAACTAAGGTTTATTCGTGGAAAAAGTACCAAAGTGTCATGGGAGTAATCTATAATTTGTATAAGAAGCTTGTTGGAGAGAAAATCGCGGTGAAGGAACACTAAAAGAAAGGGAAGAGGAGTGTTGTAAATGAGAAACATCAAGAATTGGGAAAGTACTATTGGAGTGTCTTGGATTGGTGGTTCTTGATGAAAGCCACACTCCCCGTAATTAGACGAGATGTATTTGGAATACTCTATCAAACTCTAAAGTAAAAAACGCATCATATTAAGCCTAAGTCTAGATATTTTGAAATTAACATTGTGTTCTCAAACTGAGGGTCCCGTGATTATCCAACAACCAAAAACCAACAACAAGCCAACAACTAATAATAATTCCATACTCCTTCTAACATACTATCCAAAAATAAACCAACAACAAATAATTATTCAACATCCAAACCAAACAAAACCAATAATTATTTCATACTCCTTCTATCATCTAAAAGATTTAAAAGATAATGCATATCAATTATATAATTTAACTTCATTTTATGAAAATTGTATCAATGAAACTAATCAACAAATGTCTATATATAGGAACACGTGGAAATTAATTTGGGTCAATTTGATCCAATCACAAACTCAAATGACTCTATCCTCAAATTGAGCGTCTTGTCAAAGTAACAAAATATTCGACTGAACATAACATATTATTGAAAGTTAACTTACATAAATCATATTAAACATTCATAAAAATAACTAAACATTCATACATAAAAGTAAAATGCTAATACAGTGTCAATATCACAATAGGATACAGATAAGAATGACAAGGATTAAATAATATTTTGATACTCAATCTTCCTCTAAATCAGCAAAAAGATCCTTCAAATTAGGGTTGTTATCAAGAGCTGACTGGAACTTTGTTAGAGCCTTTAATGCATCCACTTGAGTAGTCGTACCCTTTGGTGCATGCAAAACAATAGACCAATTTTCATCATTTATACACTTCGAGTATAATACCTTCTTCATATTCTGAAAGGCACAGATAAAATTCTTATCAACTATGCAATCTTTACTCTTCAGCTTCGATAAATCTACCATATTAAGTTTGGGGTCAAGATAAACTTTTCAAGCATTCGTAGTATCCTCCACCTTTACCCAATCACAATAGAATACACTTTCTATTAAATCTGAGTAATCAAGTTCTAGAATTTGTTGGATTATCCCATATTAGGTTAGCACCATATTCTTTGGATTTTTATCTCTTTTGCTAGTGATACATGTGGTCAAGGAAGAAATTGTTATTCCACTATTTTACATCAAAATATTTTCCTCATATGGATATTAAATGAAAACAAAACCATTGGTGCGGAATTTCTTAAACTCTCTCGCACAAAAAAATAGAGCCTTTTACTAGGCATGCAAGCCTGGAAGAGATATCACCTCATTTTAGGAGTTGCATTTATTAATGAATTTTTAATAGGGCATGTTTTTATCTCACACGAATAAATAAACTCACACGTAAGATGTGAAATTTAACTCTTCTGATACCCATGCCCTAAAATCAATTGTCGTGCAATTTCTCCTTTGATTTTCGAAAATTTTGTTCTCGTACTTCCTACCAATAAATTTTAGAGTTTAGATCATAAAATATAACATACATATAATTAAAGAAGAAGAATTCAGTAAGTCCTCACTCTCTCCATTTTTTTGACTTCATCTTGTGATTCAAAGACATAACGAGTTGCTTTCTCGTATTGTATATTTGTGAGTTTCACCTCTTTAGGCTTCCCAAATTGTAATTCATCGTCAAACTCGTCACATTCCTCTATCACTCCTCCTCCACAAGGATTTAACCTCCTCACCTCTTGTTTTGGCATATATTCCTAGAGTATAACGATGATTCCACGGTTCGTATTCTTCAGTAATTGACCCTCCAATATATCGTGTATTCTTTACGTAATCTTTGAAGGTTTTCATCAAGCACTGAAAAGGATACATACAACGATACCTAACTGAACCACATAGTAAAGCTTAATAGCATGAATTCACAAGCAAGTGGAAGTTGATATCGAAGAATGACGGAGGAAAATATTTCTCTAATACACAAAATGCCTCAGCTAAAGTTTATTTTGCAGATTTAATGTGCCTTCTATTTACCACTTTTGCACAAAGTAGGGTAAAACACAAACTGATTTGCATAATTTCCCGATGAATATCTTTGTGTTCAGTGAAGCAATGTTGAAATATCTGGGGGATTAATTTGATGATTACACGCTAGTCGTGATACTTGCACTATTTTAAGCTATCCTACGTAAATTACTAGAATAACCCGTTGAAGTCTTCAAGTTTAACAATGTGTCTAAGAGGATCTTCGTCTCACTAGTAGTCAAAGTGAAAGCAGCTGGAGGGGTAGAAATTCTTCATGTTATAGGATCATTTTTTAACTAGAGTTTCTTCTTAATTTACATATCATGTAGATCTCGACAACCCCTCTCTCCATATTTGGAATGAGATCCACCCTGACATGTTCCTATTAGATGTTCAACAACATTCTTCTCTGTGTGTATCACATCAATTACATGCCTTAAATGATGATCTTTTGAATATGGTAAATCAAAAAATATTTATCGCCTGGACCATGTTTTTGCTTTACTAGGGTTGTTAGGATTCCCCCTTTCTTTATGCTTCAGGTTTACAAACTTGGGGTGTTTACCCATTTCTCATAGTTGTAGCCGTTGCCTTCTCCTCGATCTACTGACTAGAAAGCCTAGTAGGTGGCATCCGATGCTCATGACCAATAGGATAAAGTTAGACTTTTCATTCCTGAAAGGGTGACAGGTCGGTCAAATCTACGATAACCCATGTAAATCATCTTACTACTATGTTGTAGCCAACTGGCTTCAGTTTCCTCCCCATATATGGGACATCCATAATAACCATGAACATTACAACCGGACACAGTCCCATTAGCAGGAAGGTCGTGGATCACCCACATCACCATTGCTTTAAGTGTGAACTCTTCACCCTTGTGAGAGTCGAACGTCGTCACGCCTTTATCCCACAACTTTTTATGATCTACGATTAATGGGGCTAAGAATATATCAATATCATCGCTTAAAGCCTTCATCCCTGGTATCAACAAAGATAACAATGTGAACTCTCTAATGCTTAAGGCGCCATGAGAACTGGCCAATAACTCTGACAAGTACTTAAATTATCGAAAGGGTAAACCCATCAGTTGATATTACAGGACAAACATTATGCGGTTCATTTGTAAATCCATGGTGTTGTGCATTTAAAATTTTCCAGACGAATGAATCAATGTGATGATGCATCAAATTCCCACCCACCTCACATCGAGCGTGCCATGTCATGGCCTCCGCTATCTATAGTACAGTAAAAAAATGTTTTCATCATGGTCCAAGTGGAAAATACTGTAAAACCTTATATGGGACTTGAGAGCACTTTTGATATTTTGCATGTTTGTCCTTTACCTTCTTACAAATGACATATCTAGGCTCACCGCATACTGGACATTCATCTTTCTCTCTGTGCTCGTTGGGGTACAATATGCAATCATACTTGCATACATGAATAGATTTATATTTCAATCCCAAATCCTTCGAACCCTTTTTCATGGTAGGATAATTATCTAGTAACGTGTTCTCTTTTGGGATAATTTCTTTAATCCACTTAAGAATTACGGTTACTTTGTTCCCAGATAAACAAAATGACTTCAAATTATGCAGTCAATCATTGCTTATAATACTGATTGATCTTTATCGCAATATGTATACAACGGTCTATCCGCATAGGCTTTCAACCGTATATATTTTCAATCTCCTAGTAGCTCAGTATCAAATTGTTCATTGTGAACATTATTTGTCTCCATAGGTTGGTGATTTTGTTCCTGGTGAACTCCGTAAGCATCGTCAATTAGGTTGGTCAATGGACAATGTGTTGGCGAATCATTGACCACTGCCACTCATTGGAGTTCTATTACGTGGTCATTAACTAGTAATTCTCCAGGAACATAAGGTACATGTTTTTCACCATAGTATGTCTATTTGTTATAATCTTTACAAATTTCCTACTTTATTAAATGTAACTCAACATCTTCTAAATATTTATATTTTTCGTTCATACAATGGGTGCACGGACACGAATTCTTCTCAGTTTTAAGGTTCTTAAAAGCGTAGCTAATAGGTTCTTGAACGCCTTTGATGTACCTATTATCTATTCGGTCATTCTCCCCCATACACTTTTTGTATTACAAAAAATCTATTTAATATCTTCAAATTGTAGTCCTGTGTTAACGTGAAAAAATAAATATCATGTTGCATAAATGTCATGTTGCAGAAATACCATTTTTCATAGTAAAGCACTAATATAGTGTCAACAACGCACCAATCAAACAAACTATGCAGTAATATAGTTTAAATCAAAGTAAATCACTAATATAGTGTCAATAATGCACCGATCAATCAAACTCAAATACAAGAACACATCAATCAACAATACTACACAACCACTTAAACAAAAATTAAATAAATTTGTCTAGTGATATTATTGCAACATAAGAAAAATATGACTACATCATCATCAAAAGATAAACTGGACAAGTGATAAAAGAGTTTAAATATTTTTTCAACCCATTCCCTTCTCCACAGCTGACGTGCACAGGAGCATCTTCGAAACCTACAAATATTTTATCAACCATGGAGTGGGGTACACACTAGATAACTCAAAGGCTTGGGCGAGAAACCTAATTTGGGAGGAGGGACTCACCACGAGCACCAGCAAAAATAGAAATTGGGCGAGGAGGGCCCCAGGAAGGGCTCCTCGCCCTAATTTCCCCAAAGTTCCCAAAAGTTGAATTGGGTGAGGAGGGCTCCTAGCCCCAATGCTCCAAAAAGTTCTCAAAAGTTGAAGTTGGGTGAGGAGGGCCCAAGGAAGGTCACCTTGCCCCAATTTCCCCAAAAATTCCCAGAATTAGGAGAGTGGGCGAGGAGGGCGATTGGAAGGTCTCCTCACCCCAATTTTCCTAAAATTCCCAGAATTAACAGATTGGGCGAGGAGGCCCCCTAGAAGGGATCCTCGCCCCAAATGGTCACAAAACTTGAAGAATTAGAAGATTGTATGAGGAGGGCCATTGAAATGGTTCCTCACCCCAATCCACCCCACCCCCACCCCCCAAAAAAAGCCCAAAAGAATAAGTTGGGTGAGGAGGGCCCTAAGAAGGGCTCATCACCCCCAATTTCCACAAGATCCCATAATTTGAACTTGGGCAAGGAGGCCAACAAGGAAAGGCTACTCATGATGGTTTACTCAAAGTTTGAAAAAATTGAACTTAGGTGAGGAAGCCCACTAGGAAAGGATCCTCGACCCATGATGCCCAGAGCTCACAACTTGGAATTTAGGCGAGGAGGCTCACCAGGAACAGTTCCTCATCCCAAATTACTCGAAAATACAATAATACAGTTTGAAGGAGGAGTCTCACCATGAGGAGATACTCGTTCCCAGAAAACCAAATTCGTTATAGATAAAACTAGTGGGAGAGGAAATCCACCAAGAGTGACCACCCCTAAAGATTTGTTACTCACATAAGTGCCAAAGTACTAACATGTCACTTTATTATACAGGTAGGCAGGGCTCATCTAGGAAAGATGGGATCTCTTGGGAGTTTTGGCTTGGTGGCTGAGGAATAAGGTTTCTTGAGAAAGATCAACCAATTATCACTTTAATATTGAGAGAACTATAGTAAATAGACCCTAGGGGTCACACAGTTCACACCTAATCATAATTGAAGTGACCAACCAAGGAGTTTCTCACAAGAAATGAATAGTTTATAAAATGATTTTAGAGGAGGTGGTCCTTGAGGATCCTCCTCAAGCTTGCAAAATATTTTAGAGGAGGTGATTCTTGACCCCCTTCTCAAATTTATAAAATTTATTTAGCAAGTTACCATTTTAAAAGATATTTACCAAATTAGATATTTTATCTTCAAGCGCATATAATTTTTCTTTTACTCCAGGTGGCACCTGTCTGAGGGGACAGGCGATTACACACAGATAGGGACAAAAGGTAGATTATAGACCTTATCCCTCACTAACCCCCTCGGTTATGGCACCCAAAAAGTGTCAAATCATCCCTAGTGCCCTGGTATAAATAGGACCCTTTGGCAAGGTCAAGTGAAATCACAATTCAAGTCATACCGTTACTCTGTCAAAATCACCTCAAATACTTATTGTTTCTTTCCTTGCTCTCTCTCTCTCTAAGTGCTAAGTGTGTTGTTCCTTCACTCCACCTTGATAGACATCATTCTCAGGAGTTTTGCTTGAGAAAAAGTCACTGTTATTGTTGTGAAGTTCATCTTCTAGCATGGAGTAGTCCTTACTTTGGTTCTATTTTTTACCAAAAGGAGAAGGTTTTACCAGGTGCTGATCTAGAAGCCCTTGAAAGACCTTGAAGGTTGAGTCCATTGGAGTGGGTCACGCCTCACCCTGTCCAGTTATTCATAGACCCCATTATCACTACCCTCCTATATTTAGCGACTCTGCTGGGGAGGTATCCCCACTTCCATGTACAAAGAAGGTTTAAATGTTTCTAAGCAACTAGTTTTTGAAGACATTCCACCTGAGAATGGAACCTAAAGAGAACAGACACTCAAGAGGATATGGTAGTGATCAGAGAAAAGACACCTATTCCTTAGGGAGAGAAGACCAACTCACCAGCAGCCACTCTGATGACATGTATCAGCCTTATGGGTAGGTTTTTTAACTTTTTAAAGTAAAACGATGTAGACCTATCAAGTTTGGGCCAAGGTTATGTAACACCAGCGCCTACCCTATTTAGAGGGAAATCCACTCCAGCAGCGATTCTAATAGAGATGATTCTGCCACAAATGGTGGTGCAGCACAGGTTGGGGCACCATCCAGCACACCAGCTGCAAAGGCAATAACTTTCGAATAATCCCCTTCTAAACCAGTTACTATAGAGAAGGTGACAAAGTTACTCTCCTCCACTAAAAGAGAAACACCACATCTGTATGATGAGATGCAAGATCCTTATCCTCAGGATGTGAATGAGAAACCATACCCTAAGGGTATATTCCACCAAAATTTGTTAAGTTTAATAGCAAAGGATAAAACCCTAGAGAGAGTGTGAAAAGGTTCGTTCAGTACCTAGGGGTGCATGAAAATGACTAGAACCTCAGGTTGAGAGAATTCTCCAAGACCCTCACAAGAAAAGCCTACACGTGGTATTCCCACCAGGAACCCAACAGCATTCGCTCATGGGGAGAAATGCATAAACAATTCCTCCCAAAGTTATTTTTAACGGAAGATGAGTTCACGTTGAGACACCTAGCACCAGAGGTGCAAAAGCCTGGGGAGGAGTTGATGCAATATATCAAGCATTTTCACAAGAGAGCACTCGATGTGCATGAGGAGGTAGCAGAGGAAGGCTGCTTCAAATATGGGTCGAGGGACTCTTGGAGGAATATAACCTCCATCTGATCAATGAAACTAGAGATGGAAACTTTAAATAGTTCACTAAGGTAGCTGGAAATATATCCATGATAATCAATTCGAGGTCCTCGAGCTGGAGGAGACAGGTGTCATTCGATTCTTGAAGGTTTCAAGTCTCTAGGAATCAGGCAATAAACTATGTAGAAGGGAGACCCAAAGGTAAGAAGGGAGGATCCAGATCCAAGAATAGCAGCCCAGGTAATAAGAGAAAGTTTGGAGAATATGCCCCACCACCGCTACATTACAGCGTAGCTGAAGCTATGGATTATTATCGTACATTAATATGAGAGGGGGTAGCAGGTCCCACTCACCTGAATGGGGAAACTCCAATAGCAGCTGATAAAGCCATCCCTAAGTATTATGAGTTACACTGGCGGCGACAACACTCTACCAAGGACAATTACTACTTAAAGACGATTATTGGCAAGAAGGTGGCCATTGGCACTTTGCAGACACCTCCTATGGAGGTGAATGAGAACCCACTTCTAGCTCATAATTATTCCACTACTAATATGGTGGTAACATATGATGAAGAAGTAGCCTAAGATCTGATGGAGTGGGAAAGTAATGAGAAAATATGTGAGGAGTTGAGAAGGTTATCACTGAGAAGCAAGTAGAGAACTAATCTTGAAAGAAAGCACGAGGAGTGGTTTTTCACCCAAGACCAAGAAGAGGAGGCAGATGAAGAACTCGAATAGGTCAACCTCGTAGAGAGCCATGTGGATGTCATCCTTACCCTAGATGAGGGGGGGACATCTGAGGCAGAATACGTCAGCAATGATGAGACATATGAAGTGGATCTTAATTCTGAATGCAAAGCCATAGAAAGGAGACCCAAGTTCTAGTGGTTCTTAGACCAAATAGGAGTAAAATATGACACCAGGGTTGTCATAATAAGAAAGGTCTTGGAGGTAGTACAGCAGAGAGGAGATCCCTCATTCAATTGGAAAGGGCCAATTGGCAGGCTGATCAAGAGGTATACTCTTGAAGTGGTATTTTTTAAGGCAGATAGGCAGGTGCCTTACTTCCATAACCACCCACTATATCTCACAGCTATGATAAATGGATTCTCATTTCCTAAAGCATTAATGGATGTAAAGACATCTATTAACATTATCCCAATCCGCATGTTATACGAGACATGGATTGATCAAGAGAAGATAGTGCATGTACCACTAGTCATATCGGGATTCGACCGCACAGGAATGCAATCCCTCATATATGTGAATGTAGGAATTAAGTTGGGGAATTGTACTTCCCATATCAAATTCCATGGCATCAATGCCAATACCAGCCACCAACTACTCATTCAGAGGGTATGGATGCATACCCATGGTATAGTGCCCTCAACCTACAATCAGTGTGCAAAGACCAACATCAGAGGAACAGAGATCATAATTAAATCCACATAAAATCCTTTTGCCATTGAGGAGGCCCATCTAGTATACGCAATGTTCTATACAAAACTGGATGAGGAAAGAAAGAATTTTGTGAGAAAGCTAGAAGAAAAGTAAGTGGTTGGAGGAGTCACCCAGACAAGTAAATCTGTACATAATCATTTGGGGGAGGGTAATTCCCCACATAGAAAAAGGAAAGAGGAAGGTGGAGGAGGTAGGTAAACCTCCTCGAACCTGCAAAAAAGTGGTCCTATCGGATGGAAAAGTTATCTACCATTTATAACGATCTACGCGGGCTGTGTTTTGGGATGAGAGCACTGACCCGTCACCATAATGTTTTGTTGTTGATGAATACCATATCATTGAGCATGTTGAGGAACTAGAGGCAGCTCCAAAATGCATGCAGGACGAAAAATGGAGAAGCTACAAGAGTTAGAGGAGATTAACCTCGGGGTGGAAGAGGGTGAAAGTAGACTCATTATAATCTCCAAGATTCTGAACCCAAAACAGAAGGGAGATCTTGAGGGCCTGCTCAAAGAGTTCACTCACATATTTTCCTGGATATACAGGGAAATGCAAGGGATAGACCTAGAGGTGAGCTCTTACAGATTGAATGTTCTTCCCAACTCTCTCTTAATCAGGTCAACAACTCACGCGTACAAAGCTAACCTCAATCTGAAGATAAAAGCATAGGTAGAGAAGTTGTTTCAAGAAGGGTTCATAAAGTCTATTCAGCATCCTGTGTGGCTCTCCAGCAATGTGCCGGTGGCAAATAAGGACAAGATCCAAATTCAAATTTGTGTGGATTTTCACAATCTTAATCGGGCATGTCCCAAGGATGAATTTCCTCTACCAATCATAGATAGATTAGTTGATGTGCTACTGTAGGCCATCAGATGTACATCTTCATGGATTTGTACATTGGCTCCAATCAGATTAAGATGGACCCAGCAGACGCGGAGAAAATGGCATTTCGTACACCTTTGGGAAATTTCCACTACACAGTCATACCGTTCGGATTGAAGAATGTCGGGGCCACATACCAAAGAACCATGATGGAAATTTTTCATGACCTATTTCATGATATATTATAATTGTATGTGGATGGCCTAGTGGTGAAATTAAAGAAAGAAAGAAAACACATACAGGACCTTAGGAGAGTGTTCGAGAGGTGCCGCAGGTACAAGATGAGGATGAACCCCTCTAAGTGTGCCTTTGAGGTCACCGCATGAAATTTTCTAGGGTTTGTTGTGAATGTCCAGGAGGTGTAAGTTGACGTAGAAAAAATGAAATCCATTGTGATGATGCCACCCCTCAAGAGTCAGAGGCAGCTTTAGATCTTATTGGGAAAGGTATCCTACCTATGGCGGTCCATACCCGCACTGACAGAAGTGACTCACACATTCACACCCCTTATAAAAGACAAAGCCAAGTGGATTTGGGGAGATGAGCAGAAAAAGGCCTTTGAAAAGATCAAAGAAATTTTATCCTCCCCATCCACGAGGATCCCACAAGAAATTGGGGCGCCGCTACTGCTCTACCTTATTTCAACATAAAAGTCTATAGGAGCACTACTAGCCCAAGAAAAATAAGGAGTAGAAAAGACAATGTATTACTTGTCAAGGGTGATCTCAGGTACAGAATCTAGACACACCAGCGTAGAGAGGCACTGCCTTGCCCTGGTTTTTGTTGCTCATAAATTGAGACATTATTTACTAGATTTCAGTTACTAAGTGTGACCCCATCAAGTACCTCCTCGCACGGACGGTGCTTGTGGGATGACCGGTGATAAGAACCCAAAAGTGCACATTTTATACCCTGAATAAACGCATTTTAGTTGCTAATTCTCCGCAATTTGGGTCTTATGCACGTAATTTTTTAATGTGCAAGCTTGGTCACCATTTGCAAAGTTCGACGCTTATTTCAAGGCAAATGTGCGATTTATGGAGCTAAACTTATCCTCGTAACTTAAGCCTAGACCCTTTCAATCCTGTCCCAAAACCATCACCCTAGTCCCGTGTGTGTTTGGCTTGTGCCATTTTATTTATTTGATTTGATTTTCAATTTATTTTTATTTTTTTATTTCTATTAGTTTTTATTTCTATTTCATTTTATTATTATTGTTAGGATTAGTTTTTAGTAGTCTTGCTTAACTTTATATTTTTAGGACTTTAGGTTTTATTTTTTACTTCTTTTGTAGTTTTTTTATTTTTTTATATAGATTTTATTTATTTTTAGAGGATTTATTTTTGTGTGTCGAGTATTTGGTTTACTTTCTTTTATTTTTATTTTCTTTTAGTTTTTAGTTAGTTTATTTTTATCTATTTTATCTTATTTATTTTATACTATTTTTATTTTTAGTTTTTAGTTGTGTCCTTTATTAGTTATAGGATTAGGAATTTCATTTTTAATTTTTAATAGATTTTATTTTTTTTATTTTTATTTTTAATTTAGTTTGATTTTTTTTTAGTTTTGTAGATAGTGTTATTTTAATGGGGTCACAAGTTAAACACACACAACATCCTACACACCATACACCCCATTCCATACACAAAACAAGACACTCCCTCACACCTCAATACCATACTCACTCACACACTCAAACAAATCAAACACACACTCCATTTCTACCATACACTCACCCACATCTAAACAGCCCCCACCTCCATCACTATTCATCATCATCTTAACCCACTTCACTCTCTCTCTCCCCCCTCTCTCCACCCTAACACATTAACCCATCACCTCTCTTACTCACCACTCATCCTCTTTCCTCTCACCTCCACCTCAACCCTTTACCCGACGATCCAACAGCAACCCAACTCGCCAACCCACTTCCATAACTCCCATGACTCGAGATTCACCCAACTTATGTCCCCATCACAGCAACCAACCCGAACCCGAAACACTCACCTAGCCCAACAAAACCCAACCCGCCAGCAGCTCCAAACCTAGGCAACTCCAGCCATAACCTCGAAAACCTGGAGCAACCCACCAAAAAACCCGAGCTCACCTGAAATCCGGCATTGACCGAAGCCAACCACGCTACCCATCAACAAACCACCCGAACATTGTTGCGACTTCACCAATATCGGTCAACCCGGCGACTCCCACCCAACCCGCTTACCTCCAAACTAGATCGTGAACCCTATACCCATACCCGACGATACCTATCAAATCCCTATGTCTTCTAAACCGGGCATCACCATTCCTGCTACATTGACCATGCCGAAAACCATTTCGCAACCCCAAACTCGTAACCACCTTACACCCACCTTACCCATTTCTAAGCCAAAACGATTTCCCTTACCTATTAAAACTAAAGCCAAGACCAAAACCCAAATAAATGACCACATGTTTTAAAAGCCTTTTAACCCCCATTTCCCAATATACCCCTAACACCTTATTATACCCCTTATTCCTTAATTACCCTCACCCAAAACAAATTTGTATTCCCTCGCTCCTTACCTCACCCAAACCACATGCACACATTTGTCCTCCCATTTATGCCCCTAGCTCCATGTGCCACACTATAAATGAAGACCCAAAGCTCATTTGGACGGCATTAAAAGAGAAGAAACTTGTAGAATAAGAGAGATAGTTTAGAGTACAAAATAAATTAGAAAAAAAAAATTGTAAATAGTTTTCTTAAGAGAATTGGTGAGAGTTAATTGTGAGTGATTTGATTTGTATTGAAGATGATAGAATTCAAATTGCCAAATTCAAGGAGACTTGTTGAAGATTTGTTCTCTTTCTCTACTCTTTTATTTTATATGGCTTTGATTATTTTTTCATCATGTTTAATATAATGTTAGGCTAAATTCCCTTTCAAGGGGTGGGATGATCCCATTATTTCATGTTAATCCATTTTAATTAGTTTATTTACATTAAAATTCCCTTTGATAATTAACTTTGCACTTTACATTTTAATTTACGCCTCGAGAGAGGGTAAATGATTTTCGAGCGAAAATCAAAATTTTACTTATAATACCCATTTTAGATTCGAACTAAAGATAGGGGTTTCTTAAGTGTGGTATTATTCCTTTAATTTCTACTCTAGACTTACTTTTATGATTTAAACTAGTTTAATCGATCGATCCTAGCGAGTGATTTGTTAGATAATGTTTGGATCTATATTTCAAGAGTTGTAGGATTGTTACAATTAATTTTCTAAAATGTTATTATTAAAATTACATTTGCAACGAGAGTTGATTTATGATTTTGATACTAACTTGGGATAATTAATTTTAATGAATTAATTAATTTTACTTAACGAGAATATATGGTGTCATCATATCCCTTGTTAGTCCTCACTTTTATTTCCTCGCCATTCTCGTATTTTAGATTTTTATTTAGTTAGATTTAATTAGTATCTTCACTTACTTTTATTTACATCTTTGATTTAGTTTAAATTCACATCCTCTCAAAACTGTTTTAATATTGAAAAAGCTAAAAAAAATAGAAAATGAAAAAATCGAAAAAGAGAATAATAAACAAATGAATTGCATGCCTCTCTTGTATGTTTCACCCTTAGATTTGAATTGATTCCCTTATTTACCGTTACAATCTAGTTTTATTATAATTTTGAAGGTATGAAAGGTTTTGATTAGAGGAGATTTTCAAGCAACGACAAACAACAAAAAGCACACAAAAGTCTACTCTATCAAATGACGTCGTTGTCGGGGATCGAACCTGGGTCACCCGCATGATAGGAGGGAATACTTACCATTAAGTGTTACCCCATCAAGTACCTCCTCCCATGGACGGTGCTTGTGGGACGAGCATCAAGATGGTTTTTTATCTTGTCATAATATGATTTAAAATGCATAGTACCCAAAGAAATTAAAAGTCAGGCAATAGCAGATCTTCTCGCGCATTTTCCAAGTGAAAATTTCGAGCCACCTAGTGAGGAACTACCTAGGGAGAACTTCCAATCATGAATGGCAGAAGAAATGGAAAAGTGGGCGATGGAGTTCGATGGCTCTAGTGCTCAAGGAACAGGAGGTGCCAGCATTATACTATCAAACAGCAAGGATAAGATCACCCTCTCCTTCAAGTTAGATTTCAAATGCTCAAATAATAAGGATGAATATGAAGCCCTCATTTTAGGGATGTTGGAGGCACTTAGAAGAGGGGTTAGGTGTTGTGCATATGAGGGGACTCTAACCTAGTAGTAAAATAGATTAATGGGGAATTTCCTCTCAAACATACCAACCTGGCACCTTAAAAATTCATCATTCAGATATTGTTGGGGCAGTTTTGGAGGTAACCATAAAGATGCACGCAAGAAGGATGAACAGACACCCTGACGCGCTGGCTACAATAGCACAAAAGTTAAATATGGATGATCCAGAAGAAACAATCATGGTACGGTGAAAAATAGTGCCTATTACAGTAAAATATTTGTTACCAAGCAATGAGCCAGAAGATTAGAGGCATCTAGTTGTGAAGCAGCTAGAAACCAGAGAGGGGGCAATGAATATGTTAGAGCTAGCTAACTACCATCTTCTACAAAGAACACTTTATTTCAAGAGCCCTATAGGGTTAGTAGTAAGATGTCTGGGAGAACAAGAAGCTAAATAAAGGTTGGCGAAGACGCACGAAAAAAATTATTGGGACACTGAAATTCCTCTTTACCGTCAGTTGCAACGGGGGGGGGGGGGGGGATACTATTGGCCCACCATTGGTGAAGAGGATGATCGTTTGTAACAAGGTTATTTAAGGTGTCATACCCATTTTGACCATCTAGCGGAAGCTAACTTTATGGAAGCCTTCGAAGGTTAAAGGCATCCATATATAGAATATTTGAAGGACGGTGAGTTACCCGCAGAGAGAGCAGATGAAATTTATTTGCGAAAGAGGATAGATCATTTTTACTTGGTTGAAGGAGATATTTATAGGAAGAGGTACAATGAGAAGGCATTGAGGTGTGTAGCTAAATAAGACACGGGGATAGTGCTAAAAGAAGCTCCTGAGCCTGGCCGCATGGGAGGTGCCAAACTGTATGATCAGCTGATGACGTTGGGGTACTACTGACCAATCATGTAGGCCGACTTCATCGGTTATGTAAATAAGTGCAAAGCCTGTCAAGTACATGGAAACATGGTACATGCACCTTTAGTAAGATTGCAAAGCCTAGAAGCTCCCTATCCCTTCCACACATGGGCATTTGACCTAGTTGGAAAAATCATCCTAGCATCTCATGGCAAAGCCTTTATCACTGACGCGACTTAATATTTGTCTCAAAAGTGCGTATTTATCTAGGCTAAAGTGCAAGCCTTGTCGCTCAAGTAATAACCCGGTAAGTAGGGATCGTCTCCACAGGGATCAAAATTGCCAAACAATAACAAGAAAAATTACCAAACCTTGAAATGATTTCTTGAAAGAAATAAAAAGATGATTGATTTTTTTGGGAAAATTTCTAAAAATTTACTTATGAAAAACAATTGGAAATTAACAGCAAAATTTGGGTTTAACAATTTAGAGAAAATTAGGGTAGGGTACAATCCCTCAATCCTTAACAAATTATCCTTTAGAATATTAAAATTATAAATCAAAATTCTTGATTAAATCCAGTCCTTATCATCACTAAGCATTACATATATGAGATTCAAGACCGCATCATATGAAATCAAAGATCAATATAAGGCGGTGAACGACAAATTATACATACAAAGCATTCTTAAACATCCCAAGTACCTAGGGCAAGAGAGATTAAAAGATATGACAATGCATATATGATTTTCATTCACGATTCAACCAACATTTTCATTTATTTTCTAATTTTCCATACGAATAATTTGTATTAGGATTGAGTTCATGTACCCCAACCCTTGAGAAATTAGCTACTCATGATTTGGTTAAAAAATAAATTCACATATGAAACTATGAAATTGCAGAACATTGTAAGAACTTTGCAGAAATTAAACAAAAGAGAATAGAATGATATTACTTGAATTCAGCACAAAAACGGAATTGAGATTCAGAATACAACTAGGGTTCATGCAAATCTTGAAGGAAATGGAAATTTGATCTAAAAATTTGATCTAAAAACTCTCTCTAAAATTTCTAACCCCTAGCCTCTCTCTAGCCTCCTCTCAAATGATGTAGGTCATGGCCTTTTATAGCACAAAATCTCGAAATTGACAACCAATAGTGCTTGTGGAACAAGTTTTCCAAGAGTTGCACTGCATTAAATGCATAATTAATGACAGAAATCCGCACATCCAGACTCTTCATTATCCCGCAACTTCAAAACATCGTAACTTCTTCACCGTAGCTCGGATTGAGGTGCCGTTTTTTCCAGTATTCTTGTAATTTAGATCTCTTCAACTTTCTAGTTGGTCCCACCTTCGGACTAAGGCTGAAAAATTACGAAAATGCCCTTCAACTCTCCATTTCTTGGTTTCTTTCACTGTTTTGAGTTCTCCTTCGCACTAACTTGCATGAAATACCTGTAAAACACATGAGAAATACACAAAACAAGAAATACTTGCCAAAAAAGGTTAGTAGAATACATTTTAGAGAAATCCAAGCTACTTACACTGCACGGGATCATAAAAATACTGAAATTAAGGGGATAAATGTGAAGAATATGTGCCTAAACACACCCCCTAACTTAGAACTTTGCGCGTCCCGAGCAATGTATATGAATACTAACCAAAATTCTACTCTTGAAAATTCCTTTATTAAAATAAAATTCCACTTTCGCAGGCACGCGATTGCATTTAGCGTATGCAACAAGCCTTTAAACCCCTAGGTTACCCTAGTAGGACGAGTTTTGTCTCGTGAGGGTTTGCAGTGAATACACCCACAAAATTCTTTATTGACTCAAATAAATATCAAAATACTTAAAAATTGTACAATTTAAAGTTTTCGAAAAATAATCACCATAAATTCATATTCAAATGTCTCAAACCATAGTGTGTGTGTGCGAAGCCAAAAATTAAACCTCAAATTTCCACCGATTGAGCATTACGTTACTTTCCGAAAATTCGTTTTGATTCAAATTCTTACGGATGCACTCACAAACGAATCACTCGGATTGTGGTTATTTTCTCTCGGTATGCATGATATAAAGAGTAAATATAATGGACACAAATTCATGCATACAAAATTGAAAAGAAGAAAATATATGGTGAAAAGATCTCATCATCGGAATACAGTTATTAGGAAATGGGAACATCACCTCTAATTCACACCATTTTAATCTCTCATATTATCTTTTCATGTCTTAGCTCTCCACGCGGTAACTAATTTCGCCATTCGGACTCAGTTAGGACTTTTCGGGTTAAAAAGTGTAAAGGGTAAAATGGAATTGGTTGGAATGTTCGGAATTAGAAAATGTCTTTATGATGTCCATTAGTGCTTTTTCGGGCATTTGCTCATTTTTCTCTTTCTTTTTTTTTTTTTTTTTTTTTATTGCACAATTTTTTTTTCATTTTTTTGTTGAGCATTTTTTTTTTCTGTTTTTCTCTTACCCCTTTTTATGCACACTTTGGACTTACTTGATGAATTTTCTCTATTTTCCCAATTCCGGGCTATTTGGGTTTTTCGGGTTATCAAACGAAAGGGAATATTTTATTAGGCTCAAATTGGGTTGCAAAAGGATAATTTTGTTTTTCACAACTTTTTATGGCTAATATTTTTGGGTAACAAACGAGGGCCTACTTCATTGTCCAAATTGCTAATCACATTACCATATGCATCTCGAGATTAATTAAGTTTAGAGATATATTTAGCACGAATTTCGAGACAACATTTCACACATTTCCATAACCGATCAAAACAAAGGATTGAGATCATCAACGACTTATTAAAACGCTGAAAAGAACTTTGAGTTAATCATAAACTCGGATTGATTTTAAAAACTCACAAAGATCGATAGGCTCGAAATCTCACCGGGTTGGACTAATCTCCACACTTATTCGTAAAGTCATCAATTTTCTTTCAATTTCCATTTTCGGTCAATTTTGGCTTAGTGCATTATGAATTTTACAATTTGAGACTATAAATAGAATAAAGGTGATATTTTTGAAAATTTTAAATTCCAATTTTTATTTATTTTGAACAAAAATATTTTTGGTTTTTTCAAAATTTTTCAATTTTTTTTTTTTTCCTAAACACACTTGGAAAGAACATGTGATCGAATCAATGAATCTAAACAATAAATGGGAAGAATATCCCACACCCCCTAACTTAAATGTTGCGTTGTCCTCAATGCAAATCAAGAACACAATATAAAGAGAGGAAAAGAAAGATATTACCCAAATGGAGCGATCCCCGATGAGTGCGAGTCCATTGAATCTACAAAACATGTTAGAACCAAGCATACCAAAAAAATAACAATACTTGAACTAATTACTCTAAATGCAACAAGATACTATATAACACTTATACATGACTCAAAAATTCAGCAAAAATCACCCCATACGCGTCGGGGGTGCGACGACCTCACCTCTCTTTGTTCATTCAATCCCCATAAATGGGGTCCGACAGCCAGATTGTGTCGACTTATTTAACCATGGCTTCCAAATAAGGCTTGAGACGATGCCCATTGACTTTAAAAGTGGTTCCCCCTTTTTCATCCATTAGCTCAACGGCTCCATGGGGAAACACTTCTTTCACAGTGTAAGGACCAGACCATCGAGACCGCAATTTACCGGGAAACAAGTGCAACCTCGAGTTGTAGAGGAGTACTTTCTGTCCCAAATGAAACTCTTTCTTACGAATGATTCCGTCATGAGCGCGTTTCATTCGGTCCTTGGAAATTTTGGCACTTTCATACGCATCGTTGCGCATTTCTTCCAACTCATTCAACTGAAGTTTATGTGTTTCACCGGCTTTATCCATTTTGAAGTTCACCCTTTTGATAGCCCAATACGCTTTGTGTTCGATTTCAACCGGAAGATGACAAGGTTTGCCATACACAAATCGAAATGGGGACATCCCAAGGGGATTCTTGTATGCGGTTCTATAAGCCCAAAGAGCATCAGTCAACCTAAGAGACCAGTCTTTCCTATTAGGATCAACTGTCTTCTCCAAGATATTCTTGATCTCCCTATTAGCAAGCTCGGCTTGGCCATTCGATTGGGGGTGATAGGGGGTGCTAACCTTGTGGACAATTCCATACTTTCGCATTAGTTTATCCATCGGCCTATTGCAAAAATGAGTTCCATTATCACTAATTATGGCCTTAGGCATACCAAAGCGAGAAAGTATATTTTCTTGAATAAATTTGATCACCACCTTGCTGTCATTCGTCCTTGTAGCTATAGCCTCTACCCATTTTGAGACATAATCTACAGCGACGAGAATGTATAGAAAACCAAAAGAAGGGGTAAAGGGCCCCATGAAGTCAATTCCCCAACAATCAAACAACTCCAAGACTAAAATAGGGGATAATGGCATCATATCACGGCGAGTAATAGCTCCCATTCTTTGGCATCTATCGCAAGTCTTACAAAAAGCATTCACATCCCGGAAGATTGTGGGCCAATAAAGACCACTTTGAAGGATTTTCGCAGCAGTTTTATTTTTAGAAAAATGACCGCCACATGCTTCCGAATGACAGAATCGAATCACCCCTTGGATTTCCTCATCGGGTACACATCTCCGGATAATTTGGTCAGCACAATACTTAAACAAGTATGGATCATCATAAAAGAACATGCGTGACCAAGTAATGAACCTCCTTCTCTCTTGCGGATTCTAACTAGAGGGAACAACTCCGGTGACAAGGTAATTGACAATATCCGCAAACCAAGGGAGAGAAGAGGTAGCAAATAGATTCTCATCCGGAAAATACTCGTCTATGGGAATGGGATCAATAGGTACGTCGGACGAGAGTCGTGACAAATGGTCAGCAACGACGTTTTCTACTCCTTTCTTATCTTGAATCGAGAGATTAAACTCTTGTAGGAGTAGGATCCACCTGATTAAACGAGGTTTGGCATCTTTCTTGCTCAAGAGATATTTCAATGCCGAATGATCAGTGAAACAAAGGATAGGCGACCCAACAACGTAAGAGCGAAATTTGTCGAGAGCAAAAACGACAGCTAGCAACTCTTTCTCTGTAGTAGAGTAATTAAGCTGAGGTCCAGATAATGTTCGGCTAGCATAGTAAATAACATGAGCTTTCTTGTCTTTCCTCTGTCCAAGAACAGCCCCAATCGCGAAATCACTTGCATCACACATAAGCTCAAAGGGAAGCGACCAATCCGGAGCTTGCATGATAGGTGCAGAAATAAGCATGCTTTTGAGTTTATCAAATGCTTCTTGACATGCTTTACTCCACTCAAATGGAGTGTCCTTCATGAGAAGATTACTCAAAGGTCTAGCGATGGCGCTAAAGTCTTTGATAAACCTCCTATAAAATCCAGCATGGCCTAGAAAGGACCTCACATCTTTAAGTGATTTTGGCGGGGGTAGCTCAGCTATTACTTCAATTTTTGCTCGATCAACTTCAATTCCCCTGGATGAGACTATGTGGCCCAAGACTACACCCTCGGTAACCATGAAATGGCATTTTTCCCAATTGAGGACTAAGTCTTTTTCCACACATCGGAATAGAACTCTCTCAAGATTAGCTAAACAATGGTCAAAAGATGAGCCGAAAACGCTGAAATCGTCCATGAACACCTCAAGACCTTTTTCAATCATGTCGCTAAAGAGACTTAACATGCACCTCTGAAAAGTAGCCGGCGCATTACATAACCCAAATGGCATACGTTTATAGGCAAACGTACCAAATGGACATGTAAAAGTCGTCTTTTCTTGATCAAGAACATCCACCTCAATCTGATTATAACCGGAATACCCATCTAGAAAACAATAATAAGGATGGCCCACTACTCGTTCAATAACTTGATCGATAAATGGTAAGGGAAAATGATCCTTTCGAGTTTCGGCATTGAGCTTTCGGTAGTCAATGCAAACACGCCACCCGGTGGTGGTACGTTGAGGTATTAATTCTCCCTTCGCATTTTCAACCACAGTCATCCCTGATTTCTTTGGAACGACCTGAATTGGGCTCACCCATTTACTATCCGAAATGGGATATATAATTCCAGCATCTAGTAATTTGATTATTTCCGCTCTTACAACATCTTTCATTGTTGGATTTAACCGCCTTTGCATCTCACGAGATGGCTTCACTTCTTCCTCGAGATGGATTTTATGGGTACAAATCAAAGGACTTATACCCTTCAAATCTGCTATGGTCCATCCAAAAGCACTTCTATGCTTTCTCAACACATCTAACAACATACCTTCTTGCCCTTTTTCTAGATGGGAAGACACAACAACAGGAAATGTATCATTCTCACCTAAAAAGGCATATTTGACATGAGAAGGTAGTTTCTTCAACTCAAGACTAGGAAATCTATGTTCAGAGGGGACCAAGGGTGTCTCCCTCGGAGGCAATTCTTCATACCTAGAAATCCAGTCAACCGCTCTTAAACTCTCAAAACTCTCTTCCTCTTGTAACCACATTTTTAACTCTTCCACCTCTCTCCCAAACTCAGTATAATCACTCATTTGAGCATCACTTTGCCCTAAGCACACTTTCAGAGCATCTCCTCCTATGATTTTTTCAATATTTTCATCCACCACTTCTTCAATAAGATCCATTTCAAGAATCTCATCCTCATCACCCATTTGGTTAGCGACATTGAAAATATTTTTCTCGAGAGTCATGTTTCCAAAAGTGAGTTGCATTTGGCCATTCCGTGTGTTGATCAAAGCATTAGCGGTAGCTAAGAACGGTCGGCCCAATATAATTGGAACATGATTTCTCGTATGGAGAACAGGATCGGTGTCCCAAATAACAAAATCAACGGGGAAGTAGAACGTATCCACTTGAACAATTACGTCTTCTACAATCCCACGAGGCACTTTGACTGTCCTATCCGCTAACTGTAGAGTGATTCGGGTAGGTTTTAAATCACCTAAATCAAGCTTCTTATAGATGGAGTATGGGAGGATGTTTACACTCGCACCTAAATCAAGCAACGCTCTTTCCACTCTCATTTCTCCAATGATACATGAAATGGTAGGTGAACCTGGATCTTTGAATTTTGGTGGAAGATCATTGAGAAGAACTGAGCTCACATTTTGTGCCAAGAAAACATTTTTCTTCACCTTAAGACGTCTCTTGACAGTCAAAAGATCTTTAATAACCTTTGCATATGCTGGAATTTTTTGAATAGCATCAAGGAACGGCAAGTTCAATTTTACTTGCTTCAACACATCCATCACCTCGATACGCGAAGCACCTTTCTGGGGTGACTCTAAGCGTTGACGAAATGGAGCAGCAGTAGGCGACTTGACTTCAATATCAGGCTCAACCTCCGCATCTTTCAATTCCTTTTCTAAGGAAGGTTCTTCAGACTCGGAAATTTCAGATTCCTTCACAATCTCGGGTTCGACTCCATCATCATTCACCTTTGGTAATTTAGGTGCTAGATCAATTACGCGGCCACTACGAAGAGTAGTAACAGCTTGACATTGTTCTTGAAATTCTGATGATGTGGAGCAAACCGTGGTTTGACCTTGAAGAGGTGGTCTTTGGCCTTGGGCTGGAAGTTTACCCTTCTCTTGAGTATTCACCGCAGACTGCAACCTAGAGATGTTAGTATGCATTTCAGCGAACATTCGCTCAAATTTGGCATCTCTTTCTTTTTGGGCTTGGATGAATTGATTGAAATTATCCTCATGAGATCTCCTAGGTGGAGGTACATAAGGACCAGGAGGTGGTACTTGCATAGGGTTTGCCACTTGCTGAAATTGAGGGGGTTATGGTAGAGTCATCTGTGGGTTAGGAACCATCCCACCTTGGGGTTGTCCATAATTAAACCCGGGATTCCTCCACGATTGATTATATGCATTCCCTTGCTGAGCGTTATAATTCCCTCGAAAACCTCCTATTGCATCAACCTGTTCAGTGTACATGGCCTTGTATGCAGGTATGGTAGGACATCCTTCGGTAGAATGGCCTGCATTACAAATGGCACATACCTTCTCCATCCCAGTTTGTACGGATCCAGACACATCTCTCAACCTCATATCTAGCATATCTCTAAAGTTCTTTTCCATTTGCTCAAGTTTTAGATCCAACAAAGTGTCCTTGTCCACGTGATAAATACCAGACGCAGCAGGCAAGTTGGACACTTGTCGATTTCTATTTTGACTATTTGGATCAGAAGTATCCCATGCTTGGGTAGTTTCCGCCACATATTTCAAATGAGCCTCAACATCGCTCGTACTTAACTCCCAAAAAGGTCTCTCACACATGGTTTGAACAAGTTGTTTAGACGCTACAGTAAGGCCTTGATGGAAAAATGAAATCAGATGATGAGTTTCAAAACCATGATGGGGGCACGCATTAACTAACTCCTGGTATCTCTCCCAACACTTATCAAAAGCCTCATTCTCATTTTGACGAAAAGCTTGAATTTGGGCTTTAACAGAATTGGTTTTGTGTTGTGGAAAAAATTTTGAGATAAACTTGTTTTGCATATCTCTCCATGATAAAACAGAATTTGGGGGCAGGGTCCATAACCAAGTTTTCGCTTTATCCTTTAAGGAAAAAGGAAAGAGCTTTAACCGGATTACTTCTTGTGGACAAGTTTGGTCTCCAAATGTTTCACACGTATCTTCAAACTCTCTAATATGGAGATATGGTTTTTCCGAATCCATCGCATGAAATGTAGGAAGAATTTGGATCATTCCATTCCGAAAGTGGAACTGACCGGCATTATACGGGAATAAAATGCAACCAGGGTTAGCAGTTCTCTCCGGAAACAAAAGATCTTTCATGGGTTGATATGGTACATCATCCTCTCCAGCACCAACACCGACACTACCATGATCCGACATATTGCTACCAAAAGGTTCAGAATTCTCACTCAAGGTTTGACTCAACGAACGACTTGTGATGGAATTATTAGGGGAAGGAGGTGGAACCCAAAACGGCAAAGACTCAGAATTTTCAGATCCGGCTTCGGCAATAGGATTTTCGTGAATTTGGGTGGGAGATGAATTCTGCATATAACACACAAGAGAAAGGAAGAATTTTTTTTTTTTTTATGAAATCACTTGTAGATAACAATAACTTTCTTGAAAATTTAACAATTTTAGATCCCCGGCAACGGCGCCAAAAACTTGACGCGACTTAATATTTGTCTCAAAAGTGCGTATTTATCTAGGCTAAAGTGCAAGCCTTGTCGCTCAAGTAATAACCCGGTAAGTAGGGATCGTCTCCACAGGGATCAAAATTGCCAAACAATAACAAGAAAAATTACCAAACCTTGAAATGATTTCTTGAAAGAAATAAAAAGATGATTGATTTTTTTGGGAAAATTTCTAAAAATTTACTTATGAAAAACAATTGGAAATTAACAGCAAAATTTGGGTCTAACAATTTAAAGAAAATTAGGGTAGGGTACAATCCCTCAATCCTTAACAAATTATCCTTTAGAATATTAAAATTATAAATCAAAATTCTTGATTAAATCCAGTCCTTATCATCACTAAGCATTACATATATGAGATTCAAGACCGCATCATATGAAATCAAAGATCAATATAAGGCGGTGAACGACAAATTATACATACAAAGCATTCTTAAACATCCCAAGTACCTAGGGCAAGAGAGATTAAAAGATATGACAATGCATATATGATTTTCATTCACGATTCAACCAACATTTTCATTTATTTTCTAATTTTCCATACGAATAATTTGTATTAGGATTGAGTTCATGTACCCCAACCCTTGAGAAATTAGCTACTCATGATTTGGTTGAAAAATAAATTTACATATGAAACTATGAAATTGCAGAACATTGTAAGAACTTTGCAGAAATTAAACAAAAGAGAATAGAATGATATTACTTGAATTCAGCACAAAAACGGAATTGAGATTCAGAATACAACTAGGGTTCATGCAAATCTTGAAGGAAATGGAAATTTGATCTAAAAATTTGATCTAAAAACTCTCTCTAAAATTTCTAACCCTAGCCTCTCTCTAGCCTCCTCTCAAATGATGTAGGTCATGGGCTTTTATAGCACAAAATCTCGAAATTGACAACCAATAGTGCTTGTGGAACAAGTTTTCCAAGAGTTGCACTGCATTAAATGCATAATTAATGACAGAAATCCGCACATCCAGACTCTTCATTATCCGGCAACTTCAAAACATCGTAACTTCTTCACCGTAGCTCGGATTGAGGTGCCGTTTTTTCCAGTATTCTTGTAATTTAGAGCTCTTCAACTTTCTAGTTGGCCCCACCTTCGGACTAAGGCTAAAAAATTACGAAAATGCCCTTCAACTCTCCATTTCTTGGTTTCTTTCACTGTTTTGAGTTCTCCTTCGCACTAACTTGCATGAAATACCTGTAAAACACATGAGAAATACACAAAACAAGAAATACTTGCCAAAAAAGGTTAGTAAAATACATTTGAGACAAATCCAAGCTACTTACACTGCACGGGATCATAAAAATACTGAAATTAAGGGGATAAATGTGAAGAATATGTGCCTAAACAATCACTGTGGCTATAGAATTGTACACCGAATAGGCAAAAGGCATCCCTTTAAGGAGAGTGACTGCCCAAGTGGTAATCCAATTTATCAAAGAGTATATCATATGCAAGTTTGGTATACCCAAAGTAATTTTAACAAATAATGGGAAACAGTTCGTATGTAAGGAGATGGCCCTCCTCACAAACAAGTACAAAATTGTGCACAATAGCTCAACCATCCCATACCCTAAGGGTAATGGTCAAGCGATAGCTACCAATAAGACCTTGATCAATATCTTAAAGAAGATGTTGGAGGACATGCCAAGGGCATGGTATGAGAAGTTCCTCATGGTGCTATGGGTTATCATTGTTCAAAGAGAAAACCGATCGGGTTCACCCCGTTCTCTCTAGTATATGGGACCGAAGTTGTCTTACCAGTGGAGTTGGCGGTAGCCTCAACTAGAGTTTCTCTACGCAATGGAATCGTCTCTTACCCATGACATGTGTAGCTTAAGGCACTGGACGAGCATAGAGACAAGGAGAAAGAGAACTTCAAAGTATACACACATTAACCATCTAGAGCCTACAAAAATTTGTTCAAGCCTAGGAGTTACAAGCGGGAGACTTAGTCCTGCAAGCATCCACCCACCATCTTTGCAGCATGTCGGAATCAAAGTTCAAACCTAATAAGGAAGTCCCCTTTGTCATGAGAGGGGTAGGCAAGTTGGGTTATTGCCAGTTTTCATAACCAGAGACTAATTGCCTCCAGTCCATTAACTGCAAGTGGCTGAAAATGTATTATGCTTAGCATTGTTAAAAAAATTCATTTCTGTTAAATAATTTGAGCATCTTGCTCTAGCACCAAAAAAAGTTCTTTTTTGGAAAAATGATAGAGTTGTACAATTTTGTAAATGGTACAGAAAATGAAAAGAAATTAATAGTAACTTATTTTTTAGCATTGCATGATGATTCTTATTTTGCTTGTTTACCTATGGCAAAAGGTAGATCCATCAAAATACTTTTCTTTATATACCCTCTGCTAGACCAGAAGAGGCTCCAAGATAAAGATAACTTTGCTCATTAAACTTGGGGGTACATCCATCCCGACAAAAAAGTATATTGAGCAAAGTCTCTCCAGGTATATTAGACAAATGATTTTGATCTTGTCACCAGACCAGTAGGAGGACATCCTCCAAGACATTATAAAAAAAATATATAGAAAATATTTTTTTAATTTCCTAGAGAACAAGTTTTAACTTTCGTTCTCAAAGAAAAGGCCTTACTTGACCAGTCTGTAGAAAATATAGAGAAAAGGGGACTTACACTCCCCTGCTTTAATTTATTAAAAAACACTTTTGAGGGAAGGAGAAGATATAACCCTTTATCTCCCATCTATTCCCTAAGAAATGATAACCATGATAAAATACCCTACAGTTAGAGTGGACCATTCTATAAAATGATAACTTGCTCAGATAATATGCCAGTACCCCATAATTAGAGGAGACGGTTCTCAAAAAATGATAACTTGCTCAGATCATATGCAAGTACCCCATTGCTAGAGGGGACAATTCTAAAAATGTTACTTGCTCCGATAATATTTAAGTACCCCACAGTTAAAGGGGACAATCCTAAAAAAAAATTACAACTTGCTAAAATAATATGCAAGTATCCCACAATTAGAGAAGACAATTAACAAAATGTTATATGCTGAGATAATATGCAAGTTTCCTATAGTTAGAAAAGATAGTTCTAAAATTTTACATTCTAAGATAACATACAAGTACCCCACAGTTAGAGGGGACAGTTCTAATATGTAAGTATCCCATAGTTAAAGGGGACAGTTCAAATAGATGAGGTGGCCACAAAAAATTAGAGCAGGCCATAGTAAGCAAATATTAAAGTCCACATTGAAGCAGATGGGCAAGATGATAGAAACAAACAAAATAATTTTTCATTAATAATGACAAAGTCCTTTACATATGAAAATTGTACAAAAGAAAGTCTACACCAGAGGGATATCTACCCAATAGATAATATGAAAAATAAATCCTGGTGGGAGCGCATGTCTGTGTATGAAGGACTAGCCTCCTCAACTAGATGCTCCAATAATCTAGCCATCTGAGCCTCATCCTCAACAACACCAGCCTCTAGTTAGGCCATCTTGGCTGGGAGGGACTAACTATGAGTATGAATCCGAGCAGCCTCAACCTGATGTTGTTGTTTCCTAGTCTGCCTGGAAATAGTGCAGCTCTCTGAGTAGTCATATCGGCAGGAGGGGTAGATAAGAATTCATGAAGATGGATATCTAGGGCCTTTAAGTTGAAAACTGTGAGGCTATCAATGTTGAGGACGCTCTGGGAGGTGAAAGTCTCAGGGTGGTGCTCCAGAAGCATCTCCAACACCTTTCGATCTTATGTAAAGAATCGAGAAGGAAATTTTTAATTCCATCACGCACTCATGAAAGTTCCTGGAGCCTCTACCTCTATATCATCATAACTTTTGTTATGGGACTCAAGCTCTAAAAGAGGGATAGAAGGATCATCACTAGAGCCAGTATCACCGATCGCCTCGAAACTCTAGTCAGCCTCACTAGTGGCCTTAGCAGGCTCATCAACTAGATCCTACAGGATGAAAAGTTAAAAGGAGATAAGTTGCAAAGAAAAGAAGTAGCAGGTGGTGGGTTACACATACTCAAATTAAAACAAAGATCATGGAAAGATTACCCCAAAGTCCATGGGAGTTAATATGCTTTCACCCAAGTGAGGGGGCACCATATTACCTTGAGCACCAGCCTAACAGAAATAGAGAAGAGCTAGTATTTTTATTTTGACTAAGGAAAAAGAGAAATGTACAGGCCTTAACAGACAGTAATAACCCAGGTATGACAGTTTAATAAATGGAGAGTGTGCAGTATAGCGCTCACAGTAGGTCCCGTAGTACTAGGGACGACTTCTTCGCTAACCTAAAAATAAAAGAACAAGAATGTGAAGGTGAGCCCACTTGCGCAGTAAAAGAAAAAAGAAAAAGGGGAACAAACATAGAGTAAGGTATGACAGTATAATACCTGGTTCACAATAGCTCCCCCTAGTTGTTCCGCAGCCAAAGGAACAACCGTTGTGCTAACCTGAAAACAGGGAAACAGGTAAATGCCAGCAAGTATTTACATAGAAAACGTAAGATCAAAGATCCAAGTAGATTAAGTGTTTACCTAGCATCTCCCCACTGAGATACTGGCCTGAGATTCCTAAACAGCCGAAGAAAGAGTGGTATTAACCAAAGGGGTGACCAAAGTCTCCTCAAGCACAGAAACTGGAAGACCACTCGCCTGGGAGTTCAAATATAGTCCCCGCATTTAAAGGGACCGCATCCACAGATATGTTAAAAAAATGATGCATAATACATAGATGTGTAACTAAGCTAGCAGGTAAAGGTTGTAAAGATTGAACGTACCGATGAAGCGGGCCCTGCGGAGCTAGGAACATGCCCTTCAAATAAGGGGGCTTTAGTCACGTCAGCTAAAGCAACTTCCCCTATAGAAAATAAGGGGAGACTCACAAGTTCCACATCTAGTACTGTCTTTGAGATCTCCACCATAGGCACTGCAGGTGAGGAGGTCTCACTAACACTACCCTACAAGAGAAGACAAATATGAAAATTTATAAGTCTTTCGTAGTAATGAATAAGAAGGCATACAATACAAGTAAAGACAATTCAGAATATCTATCAGGAAAGGTTCTATAATAATGCTTCCCATAGATTCGAAGGCTACATGAGCTTCCTCAGAGGTAGCAGGGAATACTACAGAGGGAACTCAAGATGCAGACGGAAAAGCGCTATCGTTAACCAACTGGCATAAAGACAAGCATAAATAGAGTATGAAATGGAATACAAATGGCACAAGAAAATGAATCAAAATGACAAAAGATTCGATGAAGGCGTACCTAAAGCCCCTCTAAAGAAGAAGGAGGGAATATGATCGGCATGATAGTAACAGTGGATACGACGACCTAGTTATAGAAAAATGGTCAGAAAATCCAAACATAAATAAAGAAAGAGATGAAGCCTAATGAGAATAAGCAATGCCTGAGAGGTGGAGCTAACTAGTGTAATAGGCTGGCTAGATGCTATGGTGAAAATTGCCCTGGAGGATAAAGGGTGAATATGCGGCCTATTCTCCATAGGGACAAAAACCTGGGAGATAGGAATCCTCCCCGAAGGCGATAGACCTGGAATAGTGCCTCTGGAGAGTGGTGCAGCTCCCCCAGTAGACAAAGGGGCACTAGAAGAAGGCACCTACAGTAAAGACCAAATAAAGGCAATATAGTTATGGATATAGAGAATATGATAGAATAAAGAAAGGCAACAAAGAAGACAGGGTAAAAGTACCTCAAACAGCCCGGTAGGGGAACCTCTCACTAAAGAGGAGGGGGAGGTGAGGAAGGCGACTAAGAGAAATAGTCACCTATGTGCACAAGAGTGGGATACTTCAAAATATATGCCTAAAAAATATAGCGAATAAAAGTAAGAGACTCAAGAGATCTAATGTTTACCTGGATTGAAGAGGAGGACACGGAAGAAGTTCTCGCTGTCGTCGGGAATACAGTGGATAACTGTAAAAAAAAGATGACGACAGAAGATGCATTAGAAAAATAGAAAAGAAAAAGAAAGAATAAGGAATAACGACTGAGCAGAGGGAAATGACAAACATCCCTAGACAGGCCAGAGATGACACTAACATAGAACCCCAGGCCCTAGGAAAAGGACCTCGGGTAAGAGGCGGAGGCAACGGATCACTCGCTGTAATGGAGACACCCTACAAATTCCCTCAAAGATAAAGATAATTCATATATGAACTATGTATATAAAAGTAGACAATAAAAAAATAATAGAGAAGTTAAGATAAAATACTTATAGCGGTAGAGCGGGCGATGTGCCCATACGGTATATGTTCGGTAGTGGGGTTGCTGGTAGAAGGAGAACCTATTAGGGCACCTTCCCTAGAAGACTCCCTCGAAACTGGTAACAAAGAAGAAGTATCTGGGTGGGGGTCGTCATAAGGGTCAACGACGCTCATCTCATTCGAAGAAGAACCGTCATCATCATAGGAGGGACTGCTTCTATAATCGACTAGTTCCTCTTCAAATGATAGAGAAGGGGAACCAGCAAGAGAAACCCAATAAAACAAAGTTTCACTAATTATGAAGGAATGAGGTGTAGTACCTTCACATATGGGATTGGAAGTAGCAGCAAAATCTGTAGCAGATAACCCAGGGGCCTCATAGTCATGCTCTCGCACAGCCCTATACGTCTCCTTTACCCAAGGTCATTAGTGTCAGACATTTGGTCTGGTGTAAGAGAAGGAGCAGAGGTCCCAGTGCTAGTCTTTTTCCTTTTTCTGCTCGCCCTAGTTCTTACTAGCGGGGGGGAGGGGGGGTAGGAGCAGCAACGAAAATAGTCGAAAAATAGTGGTAGAAGGGGAAATGATAGATGGTATGAACTAGGAACATCCACATAAGGATGCTTCCTTTTTGAAAAAGCATAAACTCTTGAATTTCCCCTCGACCTAGGCCTATCAGGTTGAGGCTCAGGTTGCCTGGAAAAAATAGACTCATAGAGCAGAGCCCTCACCAAGATTGGAGTGACTGCTCGAGAGGAGTCTTAGGGATGGTACTCCGGTGCCTCACTGACCTTTGGATCCAATTACCCAAGTACTGATAATTATTAGGAATCTTTGTATAAATAGTCTCATGAGCGACATCCCTCACAAAGTTCTGGATTAACAGAACTTTCTTCTACCAAAGGTGAACCATAAGCGACTGAAGGAGGGAAAGTAATCTCGAGAATGTATAACTAAATTACCCAAATGACCAACCCTATTAACCACCCCCTCAAATGTTAAGTTAGCAAAAGCCTCAAGGTATAGCTCGGAGGGGGGTACATGAAAGGCAAACAAGGGCATGAACCCCCCGGTCATAACCAAACTGCCTCCTCACCCTCTTAGAGTGGTAAAACTCCACACCTTGACCCAAGTCGGTGAGGGAAGGCAAAGTGAAAGGAAGAAGCATAATGACCACATTAATATGGGAACAGGTAGGAACAAACTCCGCATCAGTAGGGCAATAGAAAGTGCCGCCGGTAACTGAGAAGGAATGCCAAGAAAAAATACCTCCAATAATCTTGCAATAGGGCCTAAAAGAAAACCCATCAATATTGTCTATCAAAGACTCTAGAGGAGTCTTAGGAGTCTCCTTGTTCCATCTTAAAGCACGAGAAGCGCCACTATGGCAAGATCTAGACTCTGGGGAAAATTTGGGAAACCTCTCAAATAATAAAGACATAATGAGGAAGGTGTTGGAAAAACTGATAGCGTCATAATGACCACATGAGCGCTCGACTCCCACATGGGACCTATCTAGCCAAGTGTATAAAGATCCCAAAGTTAAAGC
This sequence comes from Sambucus nigra, assembly GCA_949130495.1. Classification (NCBI taxonomy): domain Eukaryota; kingdom Viridiplantae; phylum Streptophyta; class Magnoliopsida; order Dipsacales; family Adoxaceae; genus Sambucus; species Sambucus nigra. The sequence continues at coordinate 78,324,608 of OX422221.1, read as the reverse complement.
TGCGAGGGGGACTGCCCCCCCTCGAGCAAGCCTCACCGAAAGCTTGAACAAAAGCTCATGAAGAGAGTCATATACTCTTCCAGGAAGAAGAAACCTACTCATAAAAGTGACAAAAAATGTTTCCAATTATGAGGAAGAGTTAATCTTTAGGACCTACTGGCTCCTCAAGGCCTTGCTCGATCTCTCACCCTTAGGCAGCTTCTCAAAATCTTTAAACCAGTACCACTATAATTTGTTGAAAGAGTATTTGGTGGTCCCATTCAAGTTGATAGATTCATATTTTGAGCACTCACCCAAAGCAGAGTGGAGATCCTCCACCATTTGCTCCTCAACCTCATCCTCAAAACTATCAGTAAGAATATGGCTCACCAAGTAGGGAAAAGTGAGCAACTCATGGATGTCCTCCAAAGTGATAGTAAATTCCCCCCATCTAGTAATAAAGGTATGGGAATTCCTACTCCAACGAGAAGTCAACAAAGTAAATGCATGTTCCTTCTTGGTAATAGGGAAAGCCTTGAGACTGCTAATAGTGGTCAAAAGACCTAGCTCCTTAATAATAGCTCTGTGCGAGGGGGTGGACAAGACATGATCCACCAAGAGACCACATTCCTCTGTGGCACCCCCACATTCCTTGACTTCAATATTGGAATGGGAAAAGTCACCTATGTCTAATCGTACCCAAAGTATTGAGTTAGGTAAAACAACGAAAAAATTAGAAGACTTACCTAGACCCAGCTGGGATCGCTCGTTGATCCTAGCCATGAACTACTTCTTAAAATTTGCAAGAGAAGTTATAAAGGTATCCTCCTCGCCAAAGTAATGTGCCAGACGATGAAGGCCAAAATCTCTCTATTGGTGAATAGCAAGGTACTCCCTTTGGGATTTGGAGTACACCATAGGCGAGGAGGATGAGGTAGACCCAACAACGAGGACCCCTGGATGACGAGGCCCCGATTGGGCCAAGCAATCTAGTAAATGAAAAAGACCCAATAGCGCAGAGCCCCCTGGAGGAGGAGGACCCAGTGGGGGGAATCCCTCTAGAAGGCAAGGGGGCTCACTAGTGAGGAACCCCTAGACAAGGAGGCATATGTGACAGACATAGTGGCAGAATGCGACCCCCCCCCCCCCCATGCCCTCGAAGATCACATAGTGGACGAGGGAGCTGTTATCGCAGTTTCCTCAACAAACGAGGAGACCTTCGAAATGGTCCCCTCAACAGCGAAACCTCACAGACGTAGCAGAGTTCAAAATTTGAGAAGAAACGGTGGTGGCTCCAGGAGCCAAAACCTTTGAGACAGTGATGAAGATAGGCATCGCACCTAATAGAACCTCATTGATGGTGGTGGAGACAAAAAATAGGGTTTTGAGAAGATGTAGAGGCCATTTGAGTAAGTAGAAGAAAGAAGGAACGAAGGTGGTTATGGAATCTTTCAAGGTTTTTGGGGGGGTTTCTCTATCTCTCTCCAGAAAAAAAAAACTTGAGTTTTGAAAGAAAATTCCAACGTAAAAAGAAAGAGAAAATTAAAAGGGGTTTTCATACCCTATTAAGATACACGCAGAGTTCCAAACAATAAGGGGACTGAATATTTTCCAATGATGAGAAGTATGTTCCCCATTTGACACGTGTTGCCTCGAGACCATAAAAGTAGCCTGAAGCGATAGGCCTAATTAAGGCAACAGTGATGGTTCCTATTACAAGAAATAATAAATCATTGCGTATAAAAACCATTGGTATACCCAACACAAAGATTTTTGTACGAGGGGACTAATGTAGAGGAGTACACACTTGATAGCTCAAAGGCTTGGGCAAGCAGCCCAATTAGCGAGGAGGGACTCACCACGAGCACCAATAAAAATAGAAGTTGGGAAAGGAGGGACCTAGGTGTAATACCCCGTATTTTTATGGCTTTTAAAATTGGGGATTTATTAAATTTAATTGAAATATTAATTTAATATTAATCCAGAAGTTTATTTTCATATATTTACTAGCGTGATATGAGTTAGTAATTATTGGATATTTGTTGAATATTACTGGATGAGTAAAGTAATATATGAGATTTATTTTATTAAAATTGTCACGAGTGAATAAAATGGCAATTATGGAAATTTAAGTCAGGACGCGCCTGTGTCGTGTCGAGACTAAATTATTATTATTAAAAATGAATAAATGATAAGTCGCACATATAATCATTTCGAGTGCACCAATGTGTCCGGAAGGGTCGATATGGTCGGAAAAGTATACCCGGGAGGTATATTAGACATTTTATATTTTTGGGTAAATAAACCTACGAATTTTCAATAGATATATCAGCCATTGGGAATTTCCTTTTAGGTTTAAGAATCACAAAACCTTATAACTCACATTAGAAAAGAAGATAGGAAGCTTTCCAAGCAATCCAATGCCAACAACTCATCCATTTGCACCGCCACCACCACCAAAACGTAGATCGCACAACGAGGAACGCAACCATGCCTCTTTCATCCACAAATCAGAACCTTAAATTTTAGGAAACTATCTATCCTGCTTCATTTTTTAGTTAATGTCTCAATCATGTTAGTCTAGGGTTGTTTAGAACTTGTTTCATTAAAGAAAGTATAGTTTTGAGGCTTAAAATTACATGTTGTAGAATAAGTAATCATATTCTGGACATCTAAATCGCATGTAGAGGATAAACCACGAATTTGTATGGATTTAGAAGTAGGAAATATGGAAAAGAATTGGAATAATTGAAAGGAAACGAAAAATTAGGTTTCTTGAAGTTTAGGTAAATTTTACCCATTAAATTGTTATAATTGATGAATTGGGACATATTTTACGTAGAAAATCATGTTTTTAGGTATTTAGTACTTGTAGTAACGTTGGTTGGGAGTTTGGGATTAATACATAGAGATTTGGTTGAGGTTGGAGAGGCAAACCCGTAACTGGGTTAATGCAGTTTTCGTCATAACTGCTTGATTGATCGATCGATAAAGAACATCGATCGGTTGATGATCGATCGATCGACCCCATTACATCGATCGATCGACCCCTCCTGTAAAACTGTATAATTCTCGTCCGATGCTTTAATCTGGTTAAAATGCATTGGATCCCTTGATTGTTATTGTTGGGGTATAATGGGATATAGAGAAAACCAGTAGGGTCTAGGTAGACCCCGTTGAGTGAAACTGAATGTCGGATGAGATTTTAGGTTAATCAGGAATTATTCATGCGTATAATAAAATAGGCGTACGTTTAATAAAAGGATCGAGACTCGTAAGGGAGTTAGACTATAAGGTAAGTGAGTGTATGCCTACTGAAATTATACTTAGAATTCTTCGAGAGATGATAAGTGAGTATGAAGTGAATTATAAATGAAAATAAAAATGACAAGTCCGTTATGCGAAATAATCGAGTAAAATGAGTAAATGACAGATAATTATAATTATGGGACGTGAGTGCACCTAATTGAGAAATGTGGATAATTATATATATATATATATATATATATATATATATATATATATATATATGATTGTGTGATTGTGCATATATTATAGACTGGTATAAAAATCATACTCGAGATACTTGCTATCACGGGGGTTTCCATGCCGGGACAGTCTTATCTCGATTGGGCCTTTATGGGGGATATTGACTCGTACCCTAGAACATAAGATTCCTTGGTACAGGCTATCTGATTGATAGTCAAACGGTCCTAAGAGACATGAGGGTATTTACTGACCTCTTAGTGACTTGTAACTATGATTCGCCTCCAATTGTATGTGTTTTGTGTTAATACAGTTCGAAAGTGATTTTGAACTAGTATTTCCCTTAGTACGAGTGATACGGGGACTTGATAGCTGAGTATTCCAGCACCATAAATTTTATGTGAGGTGACTTTAGTATATATATTACACGTGAGACTAATATATATACGTATATTTACATGGGAACTTTCTACTGTGCGTATAAGTAGTTAAGTAATGAATAAATGTTTCAACTTTCTTATAAGTGTTCGGGAACTTTATAACTGTACTAATTTGTTCTAAATAGCGTAAGAAATCTTGAAGAGATTAATTTTCTAAACTAAATACTAAAACCTTGTTATTTCTCGAGATAAAACTTTATGGAAAATGAGTGAGATATACATGAGGTTTAGTAGTACGGTAGGCGTGCACACTAGATGAGGGGTGAGAATTCTCAAGAAAGTGTCGCATACTAACATGGTTGTTGCATTAGCAGGTAAGCATTTTAAATACTTGGTAAACTATTTTAAAGCTATTTTACACTCGGGCTCTGACGCGTTTCCTGTCTTTCTCCCTCTCTTGTATATATATGTAAGTATTTACAAGTGCCCAGCCACAGGGGCGTCATGCATAGGTTCTTTGGATTGGATGCGCTACAGTTGATGTGGGAGTTGCAAGCCGAAACTTTAGACGACCTCTTCATTGATTTTATTCTTGTCTTAGTTCTGCTCAGTTAGGTCATGTGTTGCCCGTTTCCCTATTCAGTTTGGATTTGTCAGAGAGCAAGTTTGTTTATATTTCCAGTATTTAGTATTCCTTGGGAGTTAACTTTTGTCAGGATGGTTTCATGTATGGTTTTGACTTGGTTTGGTTAATCTGTATGGATTAATAATTTTGTGTTGATTGTTATCCGTAGCACTTATGTGATTCCTAAACTATTGATTATTTTTAAAAAAAAAGGTTTTCAAGTTGAATTTTAAAAATGGAGTTAAGGATTTAAATTGTTTTAGCACTTAATTTAATTATTTAGGGTGTTTAAATTGGAAATTTTATTTTGCGATAGTGACGCTAAGAATTAACCAACCGTTAACCTTGATTTTAAGTTAATAAAGAACTGATCACCCGATATTTAATTAGGCGGGGTGTCACAGATTGTATCAGAGCATCAGGTTCTAGTGTCCTTTAGGATCTGTGCAGCTTATTATGCTTCTAGCGTTGCTTTGTTTGATATAGAGTCTTAAGTTTAGGATTGCTGATTTCTATGGTGAGATTCCGTTATCCTACTATAACGTATGTATATTAGCGAATTCTATTTTCCTTTGGATGTGTGCGTGTGCCGAGCGATGAAGGATGTCAGATGAGGGCCATTAGGCGGACATTAGGAGGCAGGGATCAGTTGGGGTTGTAAAGTATATTCGAGGATGATGACCGTAGTCAAGGTTACCCTTATTAGGGAACGAGAGGCCAGGACTATAAAGACGCCTAGGACGCAACCTACAAATTCCAAGTCGTGCTACAGTCGAAAGTGAGGATAAATTTGACCCACCCAACATGGTGCGCTCTGGAGAGGGTCAAAAGGTAATATTGAGGAGAGTCATCAGCGGAAATTATAGACATGCGGGAATGGTGTGTGTTACCCAACGAAGGTAATATATTCAAGGGCTTGGAAATATAGTGGATGGTGGTTAACTAGAAGTGAAAATTTGGGGTAAAATTTTCCTAACTCAGCTGAGCAAAGTTACAATAGTAGGAGTCAACTACCACCGTTAGTAATGAAATGTTGCGTAATTGAAAGGACCTTACGTACAACTTAGTCACACGTTCTTTCATCAGTTGTTCAGGATAAGATATGAACATCGTGTTAAGCCCCTTACGGAAGGGCTGGACAGGGGTCCATTTGTAAATAGATTTAGACTTTTAGCAAATTTTGTATCAGCGGGAATGGATACCAATGGTAGAGAAGATTTCAAGTGGGAAATCAACTCGTGAGGAAGGATTGACAACACCTAAAGAGAATTTTGGTGGACAGTCGATCCATATGGTGACAATGTCACGCATTGTCCGTAGAGATGTTAACGCTCCTATGAAGGGAACTAAAGTAATCTAAGGATTTATTGTAGAATGAGTCTAGATGAAAAGTAGTTAGTAAAACACCGCAAGGGGGAGACCCATCAGGGGGCTCATTTAAATGATTCGGATATCTGAATTCTTACCAAGGGATGGTAAATTCAGTAAGGGTTATTAAAGCTAGTAGTATGTTCTTTGGGCTAACAAGGCTAAGGGAACAACGGGGGTAGCCATCAGGAATCGAGCCTACCAAAGTCCAAGAGAAGGACAATCCTAATATGGTTAGTATGACAGGTGATAAGTAGATTATGTGTAGAGGTATTTTGTGGAGAGTGAAATCACATGCGTTAACGTTTTGCCGAAGAGAATAAAGGGACAAGAGTAGGATGCCTAGTAAAGGACAACTATTAAAGTAGTTTTTATTATGGTTTGGACAGGCATGTTATGTCCGAGGACCATTTGACGATTGGCAAGGTAGAAGTATGAGTTTTATCCTCGGAGGATGAGCGTGTTGTATGTGACACGAGCGAGCCACTATATTTTGTTCATTGCTAGATTAGCATGTGAGATGAGTTTAATATGTATAACTATAAACATTACTATTATGTGAATATGTTCCCTAGTTTAGCAGGGTTATCTTTAGTGCCATCTGCGGAGGATGAATGGGTGTATTAATAGTGTTATATACTTTATTGAGATTACTCGTTTTAGTGATGTGATATACGAGTATGATATTGTCTTGGTTCAACTTTATAGAAATGGTTAGTACGATAGAAGGAAGTTATTGCAAGGCTATCGGAATGGTTTCATTAGTGTTGCATATTTTGTTCTTGCGAGGCCTCACTTGTGAGAGGGTCGGACTCGTACTTATATTATCTATTCTAGAGACTTCGAAGGGGATAGTGGGCTCTAAATATTCGATTCCGGTGTGTGTAGGGACTTTGTTGTTATGATTTAGTATGTATTGGGTTTACCGTTGAGCAAAAATATTTAACTCATTATTATGTTTAGTGCTCTGTACTTGGTGATAGGAAGAGCGCGTTGATATATTTATCCTTTAGAGATGTGGGAGTTGAGAGTTACACCCATATGATTGGGAACGGGATTTCGAGAAACCCGATTGTATGTATTCAAGGTTTATGGAATGTGATTACCACCAATACTGAATGATAGTGCAATTGGAGAAATGTTCTTTTTTAAGTGTAATTACGGGAGGAGATGTAACTTTTCTGTCAAGAGACGGAATAAAGGGTTACATGCTATGGACGGAGGGCCTGACGGATTTCGATAATCAAGAGTGCTAGGTACACTAGACCAAAATGGGCAAATTGGCACCCTTGAGTCCCATAGCCTTGTCAAGGTCATTGACCGTGACAACAAACATCTGTTTTGTGTCACGATCATTGAATGTGACAAGACCGTGACAAAGTATTGTCACGGTCATTGACCCTGACAAGGCCATGACAATTCTATTTGTCACGGGCTTGTCACGGTCATTGACGGTCACCAATACTTATCATATTGTCACGGTCAATGACCGTGACACGTCCGTGATGAATTGTTCAGTAAAAAAACCATGCGCTTTCTTTTTTCCCACCGGTTTTTTGTTTTCCCTCTCTTCCCGTCTTTAAGCGATTTCCAGCTCTCTCTCTCTCTCTCTCTCTCTCTCTCTGGGATGTTTTTTTCCTCTCTTTCTCTTTCATTTCTATACGTGTGTATATATATATGTATGTGGTGGTGTGTGGTGGGGGGAGGGGGAGGGGGGGTGGGGGTGGGGTGTGTGTGTGTGCAGGTGTGTGCGTGTGTGTATGGTGGGGTAAGGGGGAAGGGAGTGGGGTGGTGGGGGTGGGGGTGGGGGTGGGGTGTGTGTGTGTGTGTGTGTGTGTGTGTGTGTGTGTGTGGTGGGGCAATCTTAAAAATTGTATAGCTTTAAATGTAACTTTAATTGTATAGTTTTAGATGAAAGTAAATTAATAATTAGTGCCCATTTCATATGAAAGTAGGATAGCCCCTTATTGTAAATTAGTAAATTAATAATTGTATACTTTAATTGTTAGTTTAATTGATGAAATGAATTAATTGAGTAGATGAATTAGAAGGAGTACGGAATACACATTTGTTGTTGACATTGTTGTTGGATTATTTTGTTTAGTAAATGTTGGGTTGGTTAGTTTTAAAAGTGGCATGACCACTAGATTATTGTCCATATGGGGGTGGAATTTTTCAAATTTTTTTAAAAATTACTTTGTATATCGAACAATATATATATATATATATATATATATATATATATATATATATATATATATATATATATATATATATATATATATATATATAGTATGATAATTGAATGAAACATACTTGAAATTAAATATAGTGCGCATAGATACTAACCTTCTAGTTCTTATGCGTACGCATTCAATATCCCTTAGACCCGTTCGAGAGTCATTACCCCTGTAATAAGATCTCTAGAATTGTCCCGTTTGGACAGTTTGAGACTGTATAATGTATGTATAATATTCTTAGTGGCTTAAAGTTGTTACTTTTGGCGGAAGTTTTACAGTCGTATCTTAATGTTCTCTGGGTACATACTAGATTGACAAGTGTGACTGTTATTTCAATTGATAAATTGAAATAACACTCACACTTGCCAATCTACGTCGTGTACTTGGAGAACTACGGGGATATGCTGTCAATTTTTTTTCAAATCGTAACAATGTGCATGAGCTGTTAAGTATATTACAGAAAAATGCGGTCTTGAATGGGATAGGAACACTCACCCTTTAGAAGAGATGGAAAAAATAGAAATTTCTATTATAAATTGAATTTTAATATAAATAAGACATAATTAAATGAAACATACTATAAATCTAAGTTTTGTTTACCTTTAATAGGTTATTAGTTGTGATAGCTGTGATGGGATATCCGAATACAAAGAGTGGATGGGTGAGACAAATATAATGGGGGATGTGTTTCGCAGAGGTGCTAAAGAATTTGTGAAATATGAAAAGAGATGTCATAATGATGAAGAGTTTTCATGTTCGTGTGCTAGGTGTAATAATGGTAAGGTGTTTGAGTTGAAAACAGTTGAACTACATTTGTTAAGATCGGGTATGCAAGATAGTTATCGATTTTGTAGTTTTCACGGTGAATTGAAAGTTCCTTTTATCCCCGACCAACCTTCAAAACAACCTTCAACAAGTAGAATAGATGTAGAAGGGGACGACGTAGATCATAATATGTTAGAGGATTTAGTTGATGATGCATACAGAGTTTATGAAGAAGAGGAGAATAAGGTTATTGATGATGTAGAAGATTCAAGTGCTCGTGAAGATATCACGATAAAACATGACAATGACTACCAAAGTTTAAAATTTAAGGCGACCCAACCGTTATACTCTGGCTGTGAGAAAGATCAAACAACTTTAAATGCCATGGTTGGTTTTCACAGTTTGAAGACGCAGTACAATTTGTCTGGCAATAGCGTGACAGGAATTCTGAAATGGGTGAAGGGATTATTACCCAAGGAGAATACACTTCCAAATATCTATCTTGTTATGAAGAAGAGTTTGAAAAGTTTGGGAATGAAGTATAAATCGATTCATGCTTGTGTGTATGACTGTATACTATATCGAAAGGAGTATGAAAATATCCATCGTTGTCCGATATGCGATGAACCTAGATATGTCCAATCTACTAGTAAGGAAGAACAACGACTGGGTAAGAGTTGAGGATAAAAATGCTTGTAAAGTTGTTCCTGTCACCAATTTGATCATGGTTGACTTGTCCAAGTTGAAGAGCAACGACCACTTGAGCGATGAGCCGTTTGTTTGTACATTTCAAAAGGTTAACCAAGTGTTTTACTCGGAGTATATCAATAACACGCCGTGGTAAATTATCCAACACACGCCAAAACGTCTAAATAGTAGTGTGGATGACTTGGCTGCTCCTACCAAATATCAATCCATTTTTTATGATAACCCGAATTTTAAACAATTTTTTAATTTGTACCGAAATATTCCAATGCGTTTGTACAGTTTGGGACTGCATAATTTATGTATAATATTCTTAGTGGCTTAAAGTTGTTACTTTTGGAGGAACTTTCTATTATAAATTGAATTTGAATTTGAAATTTAAGTTTTGTTTATACTAATCCATGAATATACGTTTCTTACCTTTAATAGGTAATTAGTACATAGTTATTTGGGGTGTCTTATTTGTAGAGAGGAGGTTGAATCTCTTCGTCTATCCTTTAGCTCAAAAAATGAAGTGAGAATTCCCTTCATATCCGAATACTAAGAAATGCCATAATCCTATGGAGCGATGCTCTGCAAATTCCTTCCAACCGTTTTGTAGTCGAACATCACCAGTTGAAGTTGTCAATTCCACTTTCCATACCCCACCACTTGGAACCTCTAGCAAAACATGGGAAAATATGGAAAGTGGAATTGACAACTTCAACTAGTGATCTTTGGCTACACAACGGTTGGAAGGAATTTGCAGATCATAACTCCATAGCATTATGGCATTTCTTAGTGTTCAAATATGAAGGGAATTATATTTGACACGATTGCCCGGGGTACATTAGCGATTTGGGTGGCACTACAGGTAATGTATTTATATTTATATGAATATTTAAATTTCAATTTTGATTTTGATTTTTATGAATATTTGCTTGTTGTGTGGCACTACACTCTTGTGTAGTCTCTTGCAGTGGCTGATTCTTATAGTGGAACTGGAACTGAGAATTGGTGCTGGATTTTCTCAAAAGTTGTCTTCTTCTAGAGGTTCTTATCTTTTTGAGGTACGTCAAGGGTTCATAACATCACTTTCAGCTAAATAGTTTGTAGATTTGAGATAATTGATGGTGATGTTGTTTCTTCTTATATTAGGGTTTTTCATTTTGTTGTGAACAAATTGGGACATCGTGGTTGGAATGGTATGTACCAGATTGTTTAAGATCACACCTAAAGCCAATCGAAATTACGGGATTGGGGTCGAACAATGGAGTTAAACAGTTGAGGTACTTTGTGGAGAATCCCAAAGTTTTGAACATGTACGGGATTGTTTCTATTTTGAATGTATATTTGCACTATCTCTATTTTATCTGGATATATAATGTTTCAACAGGTATAACGTTGCTATAACAAGTACATATATACTGCTGGGTAGTGGCAGTGGCCATACTGCCCATCAGATTTTTTTTCAATTCTACCCAGAATTGTCACGGTCATTGGCCGTGACAAGACCTTGACAATGAAAGTTGTCACGAACTTATCACGGTCTTTGACCATGACAATTTTTTTAACATTGTCACGGTCCTAAAACATGACAAAACTTGTTAAGGTCAAGGATCGTGAAAAGTCTAACAAACTTATCACGGTTAATGATCGTGATAAGACCGTGACAAAAAAAGTTATCTTGCCCAGAATTATCACGGTCATTGACCTTGACAAGTCCAACTTTTCAAGGTCAATGACCGTGACAATTCGGCATATTTGGTGTAGTGGTAGTAGTGTATCATGGGGTTCCTTTTTGGATTTTTCTTTGCGACACATCCCACGCATGAAACTTAGCGTACAGTTGGAAATAGGGAGATGTTTGGTCATTAGTCCATGAGTTCGGTACCTCGGTCGTAATAGGAGTAGGTAATTATATCTATAAGTTGGAAGTTGAATTATAATTTAAGGCCAGTGGAGACAGTGGAATGGTAAGAAAACATTGAAAGTTTTGTTTTATCACCACGAGTTGAAGGGTGGAACGATGATAAAGAGAATTTAAAATTTCGATTTCTAGGGGTGATTGAGAATACCCAAGTGTTGTAACCACGTTCCGAGCACGAGGGAAATAAAGAGTTAGGATGATTTTTAGCGTGGATTATTTGGGAAGAATTTTTAATACAAGAGAGAAGACTTGTATTTATTTTGATGTATAGAGCATTGGTGATTTATTTTAGTTGTATTTATTCGGGAGAATTATTGTACTTATTTGAAGAGATGTGAGATTGGTGGTTTCTCTTTTATTATTGTGGGATGTAGATGCTCTATACCTAGTATTTTGATGGATTTGGTTAGTTTTATCGATGAGTAGCGCGTCGTTCACTCTTCTCGCATGGGAGGGGTGCTACAAAATATGGGCATCCTGATTAGCTGATGTTAGAATCGTTCGAGTTGTAGGGATGTGGGAATAAACGCGTGGAATATATGTTTGTGGTACTAACATAACGAGATAGAAGTGGTAGAGTGGATTAAGCATCGCGTGAAGAAGGATGATCCATATATATGTGTGCAATTAGAGTAGCACACCTGAATGTAGTTAAAAGGCTGTGGTAAGACATTTAAAAAGGGGGTATTCCTTGAGAAGGGTAGAATTTGATTATTATGGAGAACACTCGAAGCGAAGTTGTAATTAGTCAAATGTTGAGAACGAATGATGCGTACAAAGAGTGAAGATGTTAGTATGGTATAAAAGGTCCAGAAGTGCACATCGTGGCAAAAGGTGCACGGATCGAAACTTTAGATATACGCTAAGGAAAGAAAGGGAGTATTAAGTCTCACTTAATGTGAGACATTTCAAGTAGAAGTCGATGTTGAGTGGGATATAGTGAGTGGTCTCCTCACGCACCACTCATAGATAGAAATCGGTTGAAACAAGAGGATCAACAAGAGTATTTTATGGATATCGACAATTCCTATAGTGGAAGAGGCCGATAAAGTCGGTAAAGTTTCTTGGATGAGTTTCCAACCTCAAGGTAAGATCAAGAGTTCCTTCGAACGTGTGGAACAAGATACCCAAGAAGGAAGTGATTTACAATATTAGCTAGTGTGCCCTAGTCTTCCTTTGAAAGGAAGGATCGCGTCGGTACATGGTCCGACGAGGTATTTTTTTCTTAATTAGAATGACATTTTTGAATCCCACCTTCAAAATGGGATTTCAGGAAGCAACGGGGATAACATTACGTTTTTGAGTAGGATGTATCACCCATATCCGGGGAGTAGGCGAACGGTGATTAACGATTAGTGGAACCGCATGAAAGTAATTTTTAAATTCATGGTGGTCATTTCATTTCCACAACGGATGTATCTAGTAAGTGACGTTTAGTATAGTAGAGTTCCGTGGAAGCACTCATAATTGTTTATTGTGGACAAAATGCTTATTGAAATTTTGTGTGAAAAAAAAACCTTAACTATTCTCCCTCTGGTTTTTTAGAGGTGAGGGGATAATCATAATTTTTGACCGACCGAATTAGAGTCTGATGACTGTGGTGGAATTTTCATAGCTGTGTTAGGTGATTTTTAGAATGTCGTAAGAGTTCGTTGCCAAAAATCGAGATTCGAAGAACTGACAAGATTGGTCAATTGTCCGCATGGTTCCTTTCAGAAAAGAGAGTTTTGTGATTAGATAAATACGAGTGCTTGTTATGTAATGAGGTGCGTCCTCCAAATAATATTGAGATAATGGGGGACAATGATGTATAATCGTCTTATGCGAATAGCACGGATTGGAGCACAATGTGAAGTGTCGTTATTAAAGTGTGACTCTATAACAGATTGTATTGAAAGTGATAAATAAGCTTACTGTGAGGCGGGGAGGTCTATAGGAATTCGCCTTACCCGAAAGTTCGTTTTAGGTATTGTTAAAGTATCGAGATCTATTTTTACCAGGCATACCTTATTTTACGAATTTCGGGATGAAATTCCATTATTAGGGGGGGTATGTAATACCCCATATTTTTATGGATTTTAAAATTGGGGATTTATTAAATTTACTTGAAATATTAATTTAATATTAATCCGAAGGTTTATTTTTATATATTTACTAGCGTGATGTGAGTTAGTAATTATTGAATATTTGTTTAATATTACTCGATGAGTAAAGTAATATATGAGATTTATTTTATTAAAATTGTCACGAGTGAATAAAATGGTAATTATGGAAATTTAAGTCAGGACGCGCCTGTGTCGTGTCGGGACTAAATTATTCTTATTAAAAATAAATAAATTATAAGTCACCCATATGGTCATTTCGAGTGCACCAATGTGTTCGGAAGGGTCGAGATGGTCAGAAAAGTATACTCGGGGGTTTAGTTTGGGTCTCGAGGCGTTTTTAGGCCTAATTAACATCCTGGGAGGGTATATTAGACATTTTATATTTTAGGGGTAAATAAACCCACGAATTTTCAATAGATATATCATCCATTGGGAGTTGCCTTTTAGGTTCAAAAAGCACAAAATCTTATAACTCACATTAGAAAAGAAGATAGGAAGTTTTCCAAGCAATCCAAGGCCAAGAACTCATCCGTTTGCACCGCCACTACCACCAAAACGTAGATCGCATGACGAGGAACGCAACCATGCCTCTTTCATCCACAAATCAGAACCATTAATTTCAGGCAACTATCTATCTTGCTTTATTTTTTAGTTGATGTCTCAATCATGTTAGTCTAGGGTTGTTAAGAACTTGTTTCATGAAAGAAAGTATAGTTTTGAGACTTAAAATCACATGTTGTAGAATAAGTAATCATATTCTGGACATCTAAATCTCATGTAGAGGATAAACCACGAATTTGTATGGATTTAGAAGTAGGAAATATGGAAAGGAATTGGAATAATTGAAAGGAAAAAAAATTAGGGTTCTTGAAGTTTAGGTAAATTTTACCCATTAAATTGTTATAATTGATGAATTGGGACATATTTTACATAGAAAATCATGTGTTTAGGTATTTAGTACTTGTAGTAACATTGGTTGGGAGTTTGGGATTGATACATGGAGATGAGGTTGAGGTTGGAGAGGCAAACCCATAACTGGGTTAATGTAGTTTTCGTCATAACTTCTTGATCGATTGATCGACCCCTCCTATAAAACTGCATAATTCTCGTCTGATGGTTTAATCCGGTTAAAATTCATAGGAGCCCTTGATTGTTATTTTTGGGGTATAAAAGGATATAGAGAAGACCAATAGGGTCTAGGTAGACCCCGTTGAGTGAAACTTAATGTAGGATGAGATTTTGGGTTAACGAGGAATTATTCACGCGTATAAGAAAATAGGCGTACGTTTAATAAAAGGATCGAGACTCGTAAGAGAGTTAGACCAGAAGGTAAGTGAGTGTATGCCTACTGAAATTATACTTAGAATGCTTAGAGAGAGGAGAAGTGAGTATGAAGTGAATTATAAATGAGAATAAAAATGAAAAGTCTGTTATGCGAAATAATCGAGTAAAATGTGTAAATGACGGATAATTTTAATTATTGGTCGTGAGAGCACCTAATTAAGAAATGTGGATAATTATATATATATATATATATATATATATGACTGTGTTATTGTTCATATATTATATATTGCTATAAAAAATCATACTCGAGCTACTTATTATCACGGGGGTTTCCGCGTCAGGACAATCTTATTTCGATTGGGCCTTTGTGGGGGATATTGACTCGTACCCTAGAACATAGGATTCCTTGGTACAGGCTATCTGATTGATAGTCAGGCGGTCCTAAGAGACGTGAGGGTATGTGCTGACCTCTTAGTGACTTGGAACTATGATATGCCTCCAATTGTATGTGTTTTGTGTTAATACAGTTCGAGAGTGATTCCGAACTAGTATTTCCCTTAGTATGAGTGATACGGGGACTTGATAGCAGAGTATGCCAGCACCATAGATTTTATGTGGGGTGACGTTAGTATATATATTACATGTGAGAGTAATATATATACATATATTTACATGGGAACTTTCTACTGTGCATATAAGTAGTTAAGTAATGAATAAATGTTTCAACTTTCTTATAAGTGTTCGGGAACTTTATAAGGGTACTAATTTGTTCTAAATATCGTAAAAAACCTTGAAGGGATTAATTTTTTAAACTAAATACTCAAACCTTGTTATTTCTCGAGATAAAACTTTATGGAAAATGAGTGAGATCGACATGAGGTTTAGTAGTATGGTAGGCGTGCACACTAGACGAGAGGTAAGAATTCTCAAGAGAGTGTCGCATACTAACATGGTTGTTGCATTAGCAGGTAAGCATTTTAAATACTTGGTAAACTATTTTAAAACTATTTTACACTCGGGCTCGGAACCGTTTCCTGTCTTTCTCCCTCTTATATATATATATATATATATATGTGTGTGTGTGTGTGTGTGTGTGTGTGTGTGTGTATGTATTTACAGGTGCCTAGCCAGAGGGGCGTCATGCATAGGTTCTTTGGATTGGATGCGTTGCAGTTGATGTGGGATTTGCAGGCGGATACTTTAGATGACCTCTTCATTGATTCTATTCTTGTCTTAGTTTTTCTCAGTTTGGGCATGTGTCACCCGTTTCCCTATTCAGTTTGGATTTGTTAGAGAGTACGTTTGTTTATATTTCCAGTATTTAGTATTCCTTGGGAGTTAACTTTTATCAGGATGGTTTCATGTATGGTTTTAACTTGGTTTGGTTAATCTATATGGATTAATTCTTTTGTGTTGATTGTTATCCATAGCACTTATGTGATTCTTAAAGTGTTGATTATTTTTAAAAAAAAGTTTTCAAGTTGAAATTTAAAAATGGAGTTAAGGATTTAAATTGTTTTGACACTTAGCTTAATTATTTAGGGTGTTTAAATTAGAAATTTTATTTTGCGATAGTGATGCTAAGAATAAACCAACCATTCACCTTGATTTTAATTTAATAAAGGACTGATCACCTGGTATTTAATGAGACGGGGTGTCACACTAGGAAGGGCTCCTCGCCCCAATTACCCTAAAGTTCCCAAAAGTTGAATTGGGTGAGGAGGGCTCCTCGTCCCAATGCTTCCAAAAGTTCTCAAAAGTTAAAGTTGGGGGAGGAGGGCCCCAGGAAGTGCTCCTCACCCCAATTTTCCAAAAATTCCCAGAATTAGTAGATTGGGAGAGGAGGTATCATCTCCACAATTTTCCCAAAACTCCAAGAATTAGAAGATTGAGCGAGGAGGGCCCCTGGAATGGCTCCTTGTCCCAGTTTCCCCAAAATTTCCAGAATCAGTAGACTGGGTGAGGAGGGCCCCTAAAAGGTCTCCTCACCCCAATGATCACAAAATTCCTAAAATTAGAAGATTGGATGAGGAGGGTCCATACAAGGGTTTCTCACCCCAATCCCCAAAAAAAATCCCGAAAAAAGAAGTTGGGCGAGGAAGGCCCTAGGAAGGGATCCTCGCCCCCAATTTCCCCAAGATCCCAGAATTTGAACTTGGGCAAGGAGGCTAACAAGGAAAGGTTCCTCATGGTGGTTTAATCAAAGTTTACAGAAATTAAACTTAGGCAAGGAGGCCCATCAGGAAGGGATCCTCGCCCCAAGATGCCCGAACTCACAACTTGGAATTTGGGAGAGGAGGCTAACCGAGAATAGTTCCTCGTCCCACGTTACTAAAAAATACAATAATACAGTATGAAGGAGGTGTCTGATCATGAGGAAGTCCTCGTTACCAGAAAACCAAATTCCTTACAGAATAGAACCAGTGGGCGATGAGATCCGCCTAGAGTGACCTCCCCTCTAGATTTATTACTCACATAAGTTCCAAAGTACTAACATGTCACTTTCTTATACAGGTAGCCTAGTTGAGCAGGCAGGGGCTCAACTAGACAAGATGGGATCTCTTGGGATTTTTGTCTTAGTGGATGAAGAACAAGGTTTGTTTAGTAAGATCAACCAATTAGCACTTTAATATTGAGAAAACACTATTATATAGACCCTAAGGGTCACCGAGTCCTCACACAGTTCACACCTAGTCATAATAGAAGTGATCAACAAAGGAGTTGCTCACAAGAAATGAATAGTTTACAAAA
The DNA here is from genome assembly GCA_949130495.1 of Sambucus nigra. Lineage (NCBI taxonomy): Eukaryota > Viridiplantae > Streptophyta > Magnoliopsida > Dipsacales > Adoxaceae > Sambucus > Sambucus nigra. Next base: position 78,307,008 of record OX422221.1, on the reverse strand, counting down.
TCATTTTAGAGGAGATGGTCCTTAAGACCTCTCCTCAAGTTTTTAAATGATTTTAGAGGAGTTGGTCCTTGAGGCTCCTCCTCAAGCTTATAAAATATTTTAGAGGAGTTGATCCTTGACCCCTCCTCAAGTTTACAAAGTTTGGTCATCAAGTTACCGTTTCAAAAGATATATACCAAATTAGATATTTTATCGTAAAAGGCAGACATATTTACTTTTTAACTTTGGTTTACACCAGGTGGCACCTGTCAAAAGGGATAGGCGACTGCACACGGATAAGGACAAAAGGTATATTGCAGACCTTATCCCTCACCAACCCCCTTAGTTTTAGCACCCAGAAAGTGCCAGCCCAGTCCTAGTGCCCAGTATAAATAGGATCCTTGGGCAAGGTCAAGTGAAATCACGACTCAAATCATACCGTTACTCTGTCAAAATCACCTCAGATACCTAGTGTTTCTCTCCCTGCTCTCTCTCTAAGTGCTGAGTGTTTTGTTCATTCACTCCACCTTGACAACCATCATTCTTAGGACTTTCTTTTGAGAAAAAGTGATTATTATTATTATTATGATGTTCATCTTCTTACATAGAGTAGTCCTTACTTTGGTTCCATTTTTTTACCAAAAGGAGAAGGTTTTACCCGGTGCTGCTCTAGAAGCCCTTGAAAGACCTTGAAGGCAGAGTCCATCGGAGTGGGTCACGCCTCACCCTTTTCGGTTATTCATTGACCCCAGTCTCACTACCCTCCTATATTTGGTGACTCTTCTTGGGAGGTATCCTCACTTCCATGGACAAAGAAGGTTTGAATATTTTTAAGCAGCTAGTTTTTGAAGACATTCCACCTAGGAATGGAACCCAAAGTGATCATACCACTCAGGAGGATGTGGTGGTGATCGGAGCAAAGACACGTGCTTCTCAAGGAGGGCAGATCAACTTATCGACAGCCGCTTTGATGATAGGTATCATCCTTATGGGTATTTTTTTTACTTTTGAAGTAAAATAATGTAGACCTATCAATTTTGGGTTAAGGTTGTGTAACACCATCGGTTGCCCGCTTTAGAGGGGTATCCACTCTAGCAACGATTTTAACGGAGATGATTCTACCACGGAAGGTGGTGTTAGAGCAGGTTGGGGCAACACCAAGCATACTATCTACAAAGGCCATAAATTTGGAAGAATATCCTTCGAAAGCAGTAACTTTAGAGGAGTTGAGAGAGTTAATCTCCTCCACTCAAAGAGAAACAACTCATATGTATGCTGAGCTACAAGATACTTATCCTTAGGATATGACTGAGAAACCATACCTAGAGGGGTATATTCCACCAAAATTAATTAAGTTTAATAGCATAGGAAAAAACCTTAGAGATCATGTGAAAAGGTTCGTTGAGTACCTAGGGGTGCATGGAAATAACAAGGACCCGACGTTAAGGGAATTCTCCAAGACCCTTACAGGAAAAGTCTACACATGGTATTCCCACTTGGAACCCAACATCATTCCCTCATTGGAAGAAATTCACAAATAATTCCTTCAAAAGTTCTTTGTTACAGAAGATGAGTTCACATTGAGATACCTATCACAAGAGGTGAAAAATACTGGGGAGGAGTTAATGCAATATATCAAGCGCTTTTGCAAGAGATCACTCGATGTGAATGAGGAGGTAGCAGAGGCAAGGATGCTTCAAATCTGAGTTAAGGGGCTCTTGGAGGAATACAAACTCCATTTGATTAATGAAACTTGAGCTGGCACCTTTAGAGAGTTCACTTAGGCTGCCAGTAATATAGCCATAATAATCAAGCCAAGGTCCTCGAACTGGAGGTAACAAGTACCATTGACTTCTGGAAGGTTTCAAGTCGCGAGGAGATAAATAATCAACTAATTGGATGGGATCCCCAAAGGTAAGAAAGGAGGATTTGAATCCAAGAACAACACCCCAGGTAACAAGATAAAGTTTGGGGAATATTCCCCACCACGTTACCTTCCAGTGTCGCTGAAGCTATGGATTGTTATCATACACTAGTACGAGAGGGGATAGCAGGTCCCCTTAACCTAAATGGGGAAATTCCAACAGTAGTTGAGATATCCAACCTTATGTATTGCGAGTTACACAAATGGGTGAAAAACTCTACCAAGGACTGTTACTACATGAGGAGGATCATTGGCGAGCAGCTGGATAGTGGCACTTTGAAGATACCTCATATGGATGTGAATGAGAACCCACTTCAAGCTCATCATTATGCCACTAGCAATATAGTGGTATCATATGATGAAGAAGTATCCCAAGATATGATGGAGTGGGAAAGTGATGAGAAAATATGTGAGGAGTTGGGAAGGTTATCACTGAGTAGAAAGCCGAGAGCTGAGCTGGAAAGAAAGCGCGAGGAGTGATTTTTCACCCTAGACCAAGAAGAGGAGGCAGATGAATAAATCGAGTAAGTCAAACTCTTAGAGTTCCAGGTGGATGTCATCCTTGCCCTAGATGAGGGGGGGACATCTGAGGCAGAATACATCTCTAATGCTCAGACATATGAAGTGGATCTTGAATCTGAATGCGAAGCCATAGTGAGGAGACCTAAGTTTAAGTGGTTCTTCAACCAAGTAGGAGTAAAATATTACACTAGGGTATTCATAACAAGAAAAGTATTGGAGATGGTATAGTAGAGAGGAGACCCTCATTGAATTGGCAGGGGCCAATTGGCAGGCTGATCAAGAGCTATACTTATGAAGTGGTATTTTATGAGGCAGGTAGGCAGGTGCCTTACTTCCACAACTGCCCACTATATGTATTAGCTATGATCAATGGAGTCTCATTTCCCAGGGCATTAATGGATGGAGAAGTATCTATTAACATTATGCCAATCAACACGTTATACGAGACAACAAGGAAAGGTTCCACAAAATGAACTTGAACTTAGGCGAGGAGGCCCACCAGGAAGGGATCCTTGCCCTAAGATGCCTAGAAGTCACAACTTGGAATTTGGGCGAGGAGGCCCACCAGGAATAGTTCCTCGTTCGAGATTACTCAAAAATATAATAATACAGTATGAAGGAGGAGTCTCACCATGAGGAGCTCCTTGTTCTTAAAAAAAAATCCTTACAGAATTGAACCAGTGGGTGAGGAGATCTACCTAGAGTGACCTCCCCCCAAGATTTGTGTAACAACCCTCGCTTTTAGGAAGCTAATTTTATATTAATTTTACCGCATAAGGTAATTATATAAAATGTTAAAACTGGAGTAAATATTAATGGAATGAGTTAGAAGTTAATATTTACTAGACTGATGCATATTTACTGTAGGTGGAAGTAAATATCATCAGGTTCCATGTTTTATAGTGTCATGTGTTTTAAATGACATTATGGTTTAAATGAAACCGGAACTGGAAATAATTTATAAAATTATCGGATGCCAATTTAGAGGGTGTAGTTAATCCCGAAATGTGCGAGACAGTCAAAATAAGTTCCATATTGTATTTTTGGGTTTCGGGCACTTTTACCTGGTTTTAACTTAAATGCGTATTTGGGAATCATTTTTATGTGGTATTAACCACTTAAGTTTGGAGACTTGTGTTAAGCCCCGATTTTAGTCTTCTAAATCCCCTAATTTCCCTATTACATGTCTTAAAACATAGAGAGAAAGGGAGAGAAAGAGAGAGGAAGAGAAAATTGGAAAAAGAAGAGAGATTTCGAGATTGAAGATTGGGATTGGGATTGCTTCTACCCAAAAGAAATATGAGATTTCAACCCTAAGGCAAGTTTTCTACTTGCTAATATGTGATTTAAGATAAATAAATTGTGTGATATTTATGTATTTGTATTTATGGAGAAAAAATGGAAATTATGGTTTTTAAACCCTAATCTTAGTTTTGATGATGAAATTGTGGGTTTTAGTAGTTAATAATCATGTAGGTTGATGTGGGGTAGATTTATGATGTCGGATGTGTGTAAAAATGGAACAGATTTGAGGTTTGGAGAAAATCTAGGGTTTATAACCTGTAAGCCATTCTTGGCAAAATTACAGGGGCGATTCGATTCGGCCCCTGGGTGAATCGATTCGCATAGGGACAGCTTCTAGGTCTGCTTGGACCGAATCGATTCTGGTCCAAGATGAATCGATTCGGCAGTTTGCAGAATCCCAGGTTTCTTTGTCTGAACCGATTCGCTTTTTGGGCGAATCGATTCGTTTTCCTGCTGTTTTTGAGTTAATTTTATAACTCAAATTTCAATTCATTTTCTTTAAGTTTAGGGCCTAGGAACCTTCTTGAATGAAGTAAACTAGAATCCTAGAGTTTTAGACGAGTTAGTTATTTACCCCACATTAGGATTGGGTTTTGTGGGGACTTTTCCGGGGATATGCCAATTGATGTTAGGGCATTCTTTCTTCTAGTTGATTATTATGAAACTCGGAGTCATAGTGTTATGTTTGGGAAACTTTAGAAGCTCAATTTAGCTATATTAGTCTTGATGGTTTATATTATCACCGCAAAAATAATGTTGGGAGAATGACTTGAAAGTTTATTCATTCATTTGAGGTATGATAGTCTTGGGGTTTTAAATTAATACCCTAAAATGTTTGGAGATAATTAAGAGTTTATTCACTCCTTTGAGGTTCTAATAACGATACGAATTACATATGGCTCCGGATAAAATATGAGGTATTTACAAAATGTAAATGACTATGGTTTCGAATAAAACGAAATATCCATGTGTAAAATGAAAATGAAATGGGATGGTAATAATTATGGTAAATGATAATTTACTTAATTATGAATGTGGTAAATGCTAATTTACTTAAACATACCTCTCTAAATGCCATCATAAGGGAAGTTTTGTGCGTGTGGTGAAGCCCCCTGGCTAGTGAATGCAAGGTGGATATAGTCCCAGGCCATATGAGTGTTGTTGTTTATTTTATGCGCTGGTGAGGTAATTCCGGGTGTGGTTATGACTCTCCCTCAGGCATATGGCCGCTTCCCGACGTTGCGATAGGTACCCCGGCTGCCTTGTTTGATAGGCCCCTGGAAGATGATGGTTATTTAGGGGCGCGCCCAGTGGGGAAACTCGGAGGGGCGGTCTTAGAATCGTTATATGTATATAAATATAACTATTCATAATCAAGTGGGACTTGATGTATGTGATATGCCATAAAGAGCATGATGAAGTGCCATAAAGAGCACAAAGAAATTCCACAGAGAACATTTATTGATGATAACATTCCTGTTGAGGAATGAGATGCCATAAAGAGCATATACGTATGATTAAAATTCCTAATAAGGAATGGAACTATGAAATGATTTTAAGTGCATGATGTAGGTTCTTATATTAATGTTAATTATTCTTATTCTTCTGCATAACTTAATTTGATTCATGATTAATTAAAATTATCTTAGTTTATACTTTAAATTGTGTAGGTAGATTCTTATTTCCTTTCATCATGATTTATCATTCATAATTGTCGTACTCTTTATTCATCTGGTAATCATATAGAACCAGGCCCTGACCCGTTCATATATATTGTTGTGCATGCATCTTATATCCGCTCAGGTACTCCGCCGCAAGGATGCCTGATCTGACTTCCTATCCCGGTGGCTTTGGCGAGCCGTGATGCTTTGCGGGTATTTACGGGACATATTTCAATAGACGTCATCATTCTTGCACTCTAGTTAAGATCAAGTATTTTTACTCGGGCGAGAGGCCCAAGCTTTTGTAATTGTCTAGTGTAATGTATTATGTAATTTATTAAACTCGTTTAATATTCATTGTATGAGACTGTTAACCGACATCATATTCTGTCCCTTATTGTAGATTGGAGTTGTATGTAACATTATATACCTGGGGTTTCCACTTTCTTTTTAAATTGGGTTGTTTAAATTCTTTTCTTTAACTTTAAAATTACGAAACAAAATTTTTGGCAACCCTTTTTTCTGAAATATGGAGTGGTTATCTTGTATACTTTTTATTTTGTTATGATGATGAGAATGATTCCATCCTTGATTCCTATTTTATTGGAGTATCGGATTGGCCACCCCCTATTTCGAATTACGGATTGTCACAGATGGTATCAGAGCATCAGGTTCTAGAGTCCTTAGGGGTCTGTGTGAACGCTTTACGCTTTCAGCGTTGCTTTTGATTGGATATAAAGCCTTAGGATTAAGATCGTTGATTTCTCTTGTGAGATCTCGTTCTTCTGCCATAAGGTAGAACCTATAGAGTCTTTTGCACATTCGTGTAAGATTTGTAGGTCGATTGGGGAAGGGCGCCAGGGAAGGTTATTGTGAAGGCGTCGCGAGATGGAATTACTAGGAACTGTAAGTGGTGATCGGGGAGGAGGACCGCTTGGAGGTCGCTCCCTTTTTGTAGCACTTTCTTGTCGTGCTACTGCGACCACTGATTAAAGTAGACATAGTTTTCCAAGTACCGCTAGAAGTAAAGGGTGGTACTAAGCTTGAGATTTCAAGCAACGTTAAATTGAAGAGGTGAAGAGCCCATAATAAGGGCCACATGTTGAAGTAAGATGGAGGAAAGGCGTCCTCATTAGGTAGAAGTATAAGGCCCAAGAGTTTTGTCCTAGAGTTGGGCATAGAAGTGCCCAGAAAAAGGATGGAGGAAAATCCTTCACCCGTTGGAGAAGTGTTGAAATGGGGGGAGCATAGTCCCCTTAATTCTGAGAGCAAAAAATTTTGCCCATGGGGAAAATCGGTGGACATTTTCAACAGCGGGTTTCTCTAGGGTAACTGGATTGAGGAGAAGATGAATTCTAAAATGTTTACGCGAGGCTCGGTCAGAGGCCGATTGTGAATAAAGAGTTATACGGTGAGGAAGGTCGTGCGCCAAAATAAGGTTGGTGTAAGGAAGGAAGAGCCCTCCAATGGAATGATAGGCTCCAGAATAAGTGTCGTTAACACTTTTGATGGAGCAGTGATCATGAAACCCCATTAGTGGACATCCGCCTGGGGAGTTTTCATTGAGCTGAGGAAGAGGAGGTCGGTAGTGTGTTCTCTTTTATTGAGAAAGTGAAAGGGACCGCGTGGGCAATTGTTTGGCAGCTAGGGATGGAACAGTGGCTATGACGTGGAATGTAGAACCACTCATCTTGATTCTGTTGATCAGAGAACAAGGGCGAGGATAATATGTCTAGTTGGGGGCGTTGATGGAAGTAATATTGGTTCAGATAAGACTCGAGTACGGAGTCTGAGAACCATTAGTATTGACCCGGAGTGATTGGCATAAAATGTTGGCGGGAATTCCACCTTATTAGTGGGTGGTGTATTCCTTAGGATAAGATTTAGTAGTATAGTATTTAATATAGATTCGGGTGTGCATATGGAGTTTGTATTAGTATCGATGCTACTATAAATAGAGTAATTATATGACTTCCGTGGTAGGGAAGTTTTATGTTTTCCTTCACTCGTTATAAAGCGAGTGATGATATATTTTCTTTTTAAGTATTATGTGCGTTATGTACTACTTGTAAGATGTGTACTATACAAGTAAAGATATTTTTGGTTTGATTGGGGTGATAGCAAGAAAATAGATTGCGAGGCTATGCTACTTCTAGTTTCAGGATGGAACTAGTTGTCCTACAATATCTCTCCTGGATATAGGTTGAGACTTTATAGTGGTGGTTGAGGTAAGTAGGAGGTTTTTATTACTTTTTGTGTTATCTTGTTTGAGTGTTTAGTTGTTTGTTTGCATTGTATGTGATTGGTATGCCTTATCTCCATGACCAACAAGGTTGAGTAGTAATGCATAGGAGGGGTTCCTTGTTTGGATTCCGCTTTTGCGGGACGCCCCATGCGTGAACCTCAACAACGTTGGGAGTGGAGAGATGCTATTCTTTCTTCTTTTATTTTATTTTATTTTGTGGTTTGAGAGTTGGGTTGAAAGGTTTAGCCGGGAATCACGTAGTAGAGTGATTAAGGGCTATTAAAGTGCGAGATAGAAGCACCGGATATAGTTCTCTCCTCTGATCGATGTGAGGGAGACTGAGATATGAAGTCGAATTGAGACTTCGGGTTATGCCTTGATAAGAAGGCTATTTTAAAAGATGTATATATGTTATGGGATAAATATTTGTAAGATTTTACTGAAAGTAAATGTCCGGTTAGTTGAAATCCTTAATTATGCAATGGTAAGACATAGATGTAGAATCTTATTAATAGGGTTGTGAGTTAGACATTTACCGATCCCGATCATGTGTCTTAGACCGTTATACCTTGATGACGAACGATGCGAGGCAGTAGTGTAACGGGAGGGTTCCTTGTTTGGATTTCGCGTCGGCGAGACGTCCCACGCATGAAACCGAGTGAATGTCGAAAGTTGAGAAAGGTCTTGGGCACTAGGGATATACTTAGTATTATACGTATACGACTTAGATAGGATATATATAGATAGACCTTAGATTTATTAGGACGTAAGGCCTTTAGGGCATGTGATGTTGATTTAGGAAGGCTTTAGGGAGTTAACCACCAATAGGTCGTGGGTTAACTCTAAGGGGGAATGGGTCCCTAGAAATGAGAAAGGTTAGGCCGATGGAGATGAGACCTCTCCTTATTAAGTGTTACATTGGTAACCTAACTTTGGGGAGTTAAAAGTATGAGTTGACCTTCACTCCTGAGCCCTTGTTAGAAAGCTCGAGGGTGGATTTAATGAATAAGTCTCTGCCAGGATGGGGAGTAATAATACTGGAGCATGGACCCATTGTCTATGCGTCTAACAAGCTTAAACTTGTGGAAGTATTATCCCATGCTTGAATTAAAATTCATTGTGGTAGTGATCGCCTTAAGGAAATGAGGCACTACTTCCTGGGTAGGAAATTTAGTCTTTCTCGCGAGCAACAAGTTGTTGCAATATGCTGTGGGAGGAATTGAGTTGGTGTACGAAGTCCATAACGGACTATTGATTAGATTGTTTTCCTCATTCGCTAAGGGAATAACATTGGGGTCGTAGATGCGTCGAGTAAGAAACCCGTCGGAGATATTTTTGATGGCATGGAAAGCCAAATGAAACGAGCATGACTAGGAAGAATTTGTATCAAGAGCATTTCGATCTATGATTGACCATTTCACCTACTCGTGTGAAAAGAGTAGTGGTGGAACGAAGAAGGGTACATTCATAGACGTCTTCTTTGAATTGTCGGCACCAAACTGGTCATGATCCTATCTGAGAAAATTGTTGATTGTTTGACCAAACCGTTGCTTTTTCGAACATTACGGGTGGACGATAGGTAGAGGAGTACGCCCCGATTCTTATGGAGGGGTGGTAAAATCGTGTGAAGTGCCTAACAATAGTGGTGGACCGAGACTATATTTTCCATGTCGATGGTTTGGTAAAGTTTCCATGAAGGAATGGGAACAGTATGGATAAGATATTATAGGTTCGTGGGGTATATATCTTACCACCCTAAAGTGGATGGATGAATGGAGGGAGTTAGCGTATGGCCAAAAGGCATACCTTAAATGGGCGCCTTAGACTAACTAGATGGACGGGGGAGTAGCTTGTATGGAATGGAAATTTCCCGTATAATAATTGGGCTTTTTGATGGCCTTATCAATCATTTCCTAAGCTATGGCACCGTGAGTAGCCTTGTGTAGCCGGGTGAGTAATTTGCATACTCATTGGATGAGGCCGGCGAACAATTGGTTCCTTGGACTTGGAGCAGTCCTGGAACATTTCTTTAGTGACTGGGCTTTTGAGCCATATGTTTTGAAGGGCTACGCTTATGCGAGGAGAAGTTGAGTAGTTTTGGGGTTAAGCCATTTAGCGTTGGTGTGAGTACCCCTGAGGTGTGATGTAACGCGATTCAAGATGTAAGACTATTTATGCCGAGTCGTGTGGTTATCATCTTCCGCCGTAGGAAGTAAGAATTGATAGTTTATGAGGAACGCTTTGTGCTATGCCATAGCACAAAGATTGTAGACTGAGATCGATAGTGACGACCTTAGTCCAAGTCCATTTTGGGACGCCGTAATAACGAGGGTTTTTTAAAGGCGATAGAATGATAGTTTAAGATAGTATACCCTTTATGCGATAGGGTATGCCCGAATTTTGAGGGAAAAATTCCCTCATAAGGGGGGGTGTATGTAACAACTCTCGCTTTTAGGAAGCTAATTTTATATTAATTTTACCGCATAAGGTAATTATATAAAATGTTGGAACTGGAGTAAATATTAATGGAATGAGTTAGAAGTTAATAGTTACTAGAATGATGCATATTTACTGTAGGTGAAAGTAAATATCATCAGGTTGCATGTTTTATAGTGTCATGTGTTTTAAATGACTTTATGGTTTAAATGAAATCGGAACTGGAAATAATTTATAAAATTTCCGGATGCCAATTTAGAGGGTGTATTTAGTCCCGGAATGTGCGAGACAGTGAAAATAAGTGCCATATTGTATTTTTGGGTTTCGGGTACTTTTACCTGGTTTTAACTTAAATGCATATTTGGGAGTCATTTTTATGTGGTATTAACCACTTAAGTTGGGAGACTTGTGTTAAGCCCCGATTTTAGTCTTCTAAATCACCTAATTTCCCTATTACATGTCTTAAAACATAGAGAGAAAAGGAGAGAAAGAGAGAGGACGAGAAAAGTGGAAAAAGAAGAGAGATTTGGAGATTGAAGATTGGGATTGCTTCTACCCAAAAGAAATCTGAGATTTCAACCCTAAGGCAAGTTTTCTACTTGCTAATATGTGATTTAAGATGAATAAATTGTGTGATATTTATGTATTTGTATTTATGGAGCAAAAATGGAAATTATGGTGTTTAAACCCTAATCTTAGTTTTGATGATGAAATTGTGGGTTTTAGTAGTTAATAATCATGTAGGTTGATGTGGGGTAGATTTATGATGTTGGATGTGTGTAAAAATGGAAGATATTTGAGGTTTGGAGAAAATCTAGGGTTTATAACCCGTAAGCCATTCTTGGCAAAACTGTAGGGGCGAATCGACTCGCATAGGGCCAGTTTCCAGATCTGCTTGGACCGAATCGATTCGGGTCCAAGACGAATCGATTAGGCAGTTTGCAAAATCTCAGGTTTCTTTATTCGAACCGATTCGCTGGGACGAATCGATTCGGCCCTCGGGCGAATCGATTCATTTTCCTGCTGTTTTTGAGTTAATTTTATAACTCAAATTTCAATTCATTTTCTGTAAGTTTAGGGCCTAGGAACCTTCTTGAATGAAGTAAACTTAGAGTCCAAGAGTTTTAGACGAGTTAGTTATTTACCCTAAAATAGGATTGGGTTATGTGGGGACTTTTTCGGGGATATGCCAATTGATGTTAGGGCATTCTTTCTTCTAGTTGATTATTATGAAACTAGGAGTCATAGTGTTATGTTTGGGAGACTTTAGAAGCTCAATTGAGCTATATTAGTCTTGATGGTTTATATTATCACCGCAAAAATAATGTTGGGAGAATGACTTGAAAGTTTATTCATTCATTTGAGGTATGATATTCTCGGGGTTTTAAATTAATACCCTAAAATGTTTGGAGATAATTAAGAGTTTATTCACTCCTTTGAGGTTGTAATAACGATACGAATTACATATGGCTCCAGATAAAATATGAGGTATTTACAAAATGTAAATGACTATGGTTTCGAATAAAAAGAAATATCCATGTGTAAAATGAAAATGAAATGGGATGGTAATAATTATGGTAAATGATAATTTATTTAATTATGAATATGGTAAATGCTTATTTACTTAAACACACCTCTCTAAATGCCATCATAAGGGAAGTTTCGTGCGTGTGGTGAGGCCCCCTGGCTAGTGAATGCAAGGTGGATATAGTCCCAGGCCATATGAGTGTTGTTGTTTATTTTATGCGCTGGTGAGGTAATTCCGGGTGTGGTTATGACTCTCCCTCAGGCATATGGCCGCTTCCCGACGTTGCGATAGGTACCCCGGCTGCCTTGTTTGATAGGCCCCTGGAAGATGATGGTTATTTAGGGGCGCGCCCAGTGGGGAAACTCGGAGGGGCGGTCTTAGAATCGTTATATGTATATAAATATAACTATTCATAATCAAGTGGGACTCGATGTATGTGATATGCCATAAAGAGCATGATGACGTGCCATAAAGAGCACAATGAAATGCCACAAAGAACATTTATTGATGATAACATTCCTGTTGAGGAATGAGATGCCATAAAGAGCATATACGTATGATTAAAATTCCTAATAAGGAATGGAACTATGAAATGATTTTAAGTGCATGATGTAGGTTCTTATATTAATGTTAATTATTCTTATTCTTCTGCATAACTTAATTTGATTCATGATTAATTAAAATTGTCTTAGTTTATACTTTAAATTGTGTAGGTAGATTCTTATTTCCTTTCATCATGATTTATCATTCATAATTGTCGTACTCTTTATTCATCTGGTAATCATATAGAACCGGGCCCTGACCCGTTCATATTTATTGTTGTGCATGCATCTTATATCCGCTCAGGTACTCCGCCGCAAGGATGCCTGATCTGACTTCCTATCCCGATGTCTTTGGCGAGCCATGATGCTTTGTGGGTATTTACGGGACATATTGCAATAGACGTCATCATTCTTGCACTCTAGTTAAGATCGAGTCTTTTTACTTGGGCGAGAGGCCCAAGCTTTTGTAATTGTCTAGTGTAATGTATTATGTAATTTATTAAACTCGTTTAATATTCATTGTATGAGACTGTTAACCGACAGCATATTCGGTCCCTTATTGTATATTGGAGTTGTATGTAACATTATATACCTGGGGTTTCCACTTTCTTTTTAAATTGGGATGTTTAAATTCTTTTCTTTAACTTTAAAATTACGAAACAAAATTTTTGGCAACCCGTTTTTCTGAAATATGGAGTCGTTACCCTGTATACTTTTTGGCTACCCGTTTTTCTGAAATATGGAGTGGTTATCCATTTTTCTTAAATATGGAGTGATTATCCTAGGGGTCACCCAGTCCTCACACAGTTCAAACCTAGTTATAATTGCAATGAGCAACCAAGGAGTTTCTCACAAGAAATGAATATTTTATAAAATGATTTTAGAGGAGGTGGTCCTTGAGACCTCTCCTTTAGTTTGTAAATGATTTTAGAGGAGGTGCTCCTTAAGGCTCCTCAAGATTATAAAATATTTTAGAGGAGGTGCTCCTTGAAGCCCTCCTCAAGTTTATAAAGTTTGTTCAGCAAGTTACCATTTTTAAAGATATTTACTAAATAAGATATTTTTTTGTCAAGCATAGATATATTTTGACGACTTAACGAATAAGTGTGGAGATTAACAAACCCGGTGAGATTCGAGCCTATCAATTTTTGTGATTTTTTAAATCAATCCGAGTTAATTGTTAACTCAAAGTTCTTTTCAGTGCCTAAAAAGTCGTCGAGGATCTCAATCCTTTCATTTTGATTGGTTATGAAAAACGTGTGTGATATTGTTTTGAAAAACGTGCCAAAATTGATCTCTAAACTTAAATTCATCTCGAAACGCATATGGTAACGCAATTAGTATTTTGGACAATGAAGTAGGCCATCGTTTGTTACCCAAAAATATTAGCCATAAAAAGATGTGAAAAATTATCCCTTTGATAACCCAAATTAAACCAAATAGATTTTCCCTTTCGTTTGACAACCTGAAAAAAACCAAATAGCCCGGAATTGCAAAAAATGGAAAAATTCAGAATTTAAGTCAGATAAGTGCATATAAAGGGGCAAGAAAAAAATAGATATGCTCAACAAAAATAGCAAGAAAAGAAAAGAAGTGGAAAAAAAAAAGAAAAAATAGGGAAAAAGAAGAAAAAAATGAGCAATATCCCGGAAAAAAAAAGAATGAATTTACATCATAAATAACTTTTCCAATTCCACCCTTCCCTACCATTGTCATTTTACCCCATATACCTTAAAACACGAAAAAGTTCTAACCGAGTCTAAATTACGAAATTGGTTACCGCGTGGAGAGCTAATACACCAAAAGATAATAAAAGAGATAATGTGTGAATAAGAGGCAAAGTTCCCATTTTTAAAACCGTATTCCATTGATGAGATCCTGTCACAATGAAATTTTCGTCTTTCTACTTGTGTGCGTGACTTTGCGTCCATTATATTTACTCTTTATATCACGTATATCGAGAGAATAGCCACATTCCGAGTGATTCGTTTGAGAGAATTCCTTGAGAATTTGAAATCAAAATGAATTTTCGGATAAGTAACGTAAAGGTCAATCGGTGGAAATCGGTGGTTAAATTTTTGGCTTCGTACACACGTACTATGATTTGAGACTTGTAAATATGACTTGATGATGACTATTTTCTGGGAAATTTGAATTATACAATTTTTGTGTATTTTGAAGTTTCTTTGAGTCGAATTTTGTGGGTATATTCTCTGCAAATCCTCACGAGACACCACTCGTCCTACTAGGGTGACCTAGGGGTTTAAAGGCTTGTTGCATACGCTAAATGCAATCGCTTGCCCGCGAAAAAGGTATTCTATCCCAATAAAATGATTTTCAAGAGTTAAGCCTTGCTAGGATTCTTTTACATTGCTCGAGACGCACAAAGTTCTAAGTTAGGGGGATTTGATTAGGCATAAATTCTTTCAAATTTATCCCTTTAATTTAGATACTTTTAGCACCTCCAACAACGTAATCGATTTGATTTTATCGCATAATCTTGCTACTAACTTATTCTAACGAGTACACCGAGTTCCTGGTATTTCGTACTAATTTTGCAGGGATTTAATGTCAATAATGAAAGAAAGAAATCGTAAGAATCAAGAAAAGAAAAGAAGAAAGTCAAAAGGGCAAAAGTGTAATTTCTACCCAGAATCCATATGAGGCACCTAAAGAGAAGTTGAAGATATGAAGTTCATGAGAACATAGGAAAAACGACACCTCAATCGGAGTCTCGATGAGAAAGATATGAATAATCAAAGTTAGAGAAAAGAAAGTCAAAGGCAGACCGATCCGCAGGAAGACTGGACCGGTCCGTAGTGCCACATTCCAGAGAACTCCATACCGAAGGCAAACCGAAGGTGGAAGAAAAATAAAAGAATCGGTCCCCACCGGACCGATCCGCCCTACAAATAAAAGAACCAGTTCGGATTCCAGGCAGACCGATCCGTAGGAGTCCCGAACCAGTCCGGATGTCGAGTTTTAATTTTGTTATCCTTCTCTAATGGAGAGTCCTAGTGCAGCTAAAACTCCTAAAGTTTTGTAGGGTATAAAAACCCGAGTTATTATCATTCTTAGAACGGAGAATTAATATAATTTTCCATTCTTTCTGTAAAACCCTAGTTTTGAAGGTAAATTACAATTTTAATTCCAAGAGTGAAGATTATTCAGAATTCTGTAGTTACAAGTAATTTCAATTGCTGCCTTTAGTGCTTTGGTAAGCTTAGTGAGTAATTCCCTCCGTTTAATTTCTTTTCTACATCTTTCTATAATTCTTCCTTAGTTTAATCATGGTTTTCTGCAATTCCAAAATAGTTTTCATTACTTTAATCATGGTAGGCTAGACTTTTCAAGGTCGGGATATATGAACCCAACCTGATGTGATAGTTGCATGTGTATAACATTAATCCTCTAAATTTAGTGATTTATTACGACTGTATTGTGTAGGAACATGACAATTGTAGATCTTTAGATCTCATTTTCTTTCGAGTAATCAGGATGCTTTAGAATACAATTCGAGTGTAACTATTAAAATACCGATTTACTCGTCCTCAGATTAAGTATGATGCGGGCTTGAACCTCATATACGTAATGCTTGGGAGTACCAAATTCTGGGTCTAATTAATCATTTAAATTTACGATTAGTTTTATAACATCAATACACTAGGGTTGGGGGATTGTATTCCCATCCTGTTTTTCTCATCATATAGTTTAAAGTTTTAAGTCATTCTTCATCAGCATTTTAGGTAATTTAGAATAGTTGCATATTTTATATTTTCAAAATTGCATCTAGTGTAGTTGTTCCACAAACCAATCATCTTTTCCTTTCTTTTTAAAGTCAAAGTTAGGATTTCCTTATCTATCCAACGTCGTCACAATTCCATTGTCCTATTTCCCGGTGGATACGATCCCGACTTACCGAGTTTATTACTAACGCGACATGCTTGCAATTGAGCCTAGAAGAGAACGCACATTAGAGACACTTTCTGAGTCGCGTCTTTGCATCTTTCTTTCCAAGTAAGTATTTCAATGCCGCGTGGTCGATGAAGCAAGTATTAGGGGAACCGATAAGGTATGACCAAAATTTATCAAGGTCAAAGAATACCACTGGCAACTCCTTCTCCGTGGTAGAGTAGTTGAGTTGTGGTTTGGTAAAAGTCCGGCTAGCTTAGTAGATGACGTGAGCCTGCTTATCTTTTCTTGGCCCAAAACAGCCCCAACCGCATAATCGCTAGCATCACACATAAGTTCGAATGGTAAAGACCAATCCGAAACTTGCATGATGGGAGCGAACACAAGCATGGTTTTTAGTTTTTCAAAAGAGATTTGGCATGCTTCCATCCAATCAAATGGGGTGTCCTTCATGAGTAGGGTGCTTAAGGGTCTAGCGATGGCGCTAAAGTCCTTAATGAACCTTTGATAAAACCCCGCGTGGCCCAAGAAGGAGTGCACATCTTTGAGCGATTTTGGTGGGGGAAGATCCGCTATGACATCTATTTTTGCCCTATCAACTTCTATCCCTTTGGATGATACTATGTGGCCTAGAACTATTCCCTCAGTGACCATGAAATGACATTTCTCCTAATTCAGCACTCAGTTCTTTTCCACACACCGAGCAAGTATTTTTTCCAGTTTTTCCAGACAAAGATCGAAAGAGGTGCCAAAAACACTGAAAGCGTCCATGAACACTTTGAGTCCTCTCTCAACCATGTCGCTAAATAGGCTCAACATGCACCTTTGAAAGGTCATGGGTGCATTACACAAGCTAAATGGCATACGTTTATAGGCAAGCGTACCAAAAGGGTAAGTGAAAGTTGTTTTCTCTTGGTCAAGTACATCTACATCAATTTGGTGATATCCAGAATAACCATTGAGGAAGCAATAGAAAGGGTGGCCCGCTACTCTCTCCATCATCTGATCAATAAATGGCAAGAATAAATGATCTTTCCTAGTTCCCGCATTGAGTTTCTGGTAATCAATGCAAACGCGCCACCCAGTGGTGGTACATTAGGGAATTATCTCTCCCTTAGCATTCTCAATCACAGTCATGCCCGACTTCTTCGGGACAACTTGAATAGGGCTCACCCACTTGCTATCCGAGATTGGGTAGATAATCCCGGCATCCAATAACTTGTTAATTTCGGTTCTCACTACTTCTTTCATATTGGGGTTTAGCCTTCTTTGCATTTCTCTCGAGGGCTTGATATCCTCTTCGAGATGGATCTTGTGAGTGAAAATCAAAGGACTTATCCCTTTCAAATCATCAATGCACCAACAAAAAGCATTTTGATGCTTCTTCAGAATATTTAGCAATTTACCCTCCTGCTCTTCGTCTAGGCTAGAGGAGACAACAACAGGAAATGTATCATCCTCTCCTAGATATGCATATTTAATATGGTAGGGGATTTTCTTCAATTAAAGGGTTGGAAATTTTTCATTGGAGGGAACCATGCGTGTATCCCTTGGTGATATCTCCTCGAATCTAGAAACCCAACTTACATCTCTCGCGTCCTCGTCCGACGCTTTCTCATCAAATAACTCTCTCAACTCCTCAACCTCCCTCTCGAATGCGGTTTACGTCCCCACACTCTCGTGACTTGACACTAAACAGGACCCTAATGCGTCTCCATAATAAGTTTCCTCGAAATAATCCTCTACGATCTCGTCTATTAGGCTCACCGCGTGAAGATCATTTTCTTCCCTCGTTTGTTGGGCGATATGGAAGATGTTAGTCTCTAACGTCATGTTCCCAAAAGTGAGTTGCATTCGCCCATTCCGAGTATTGATGATTACGTTAGCTGTAGCTAAGAACAGGTGCCCAAGAATGATGGGAACATGGTTGCTCTAGGTGAAGGAGAGATCCGTGTCCCAAATGACAAAGTCTACCGGGAAGTACTAAGTGTCAACTTGGGTGATCACGTCCTCAACTATGCCTCATGGGATCTTCATGGTTCGATCCACTAATTGGAGAGTGGCCTTTGTGGGCTTGAGGACGCCCAAATCAAGTTGCTTATATATGGCGTAAGGGAGGATATTGACACTTTCTCCCAAATCAAGTAAGGCTTTCTCAATTTTATTTTCTCCAATGATGCAGGAAATGATGGGTGCACCGGGATCTTTGAACTTGGGTGGGAGATCATTGAGTAGGATGGAGCTCACGTTTTGTGCTAGGAAACATTTTTCTTTACCGTCAACAAGTCTTTGATGACTTTTGCATAAGTTGGAATTTGCTTAATAGCATCGAGGAAAGGTAAATTCAGCTTTACTTGCTTTATCACGTCTAGCACTTCATCACGGGGGTTCCCTTTATGGGACGAAATCAACCTTTGAGGAAACTATTCCGCGGTGGGTGGTTTCACTACTGCCTCGGGCTCACTAGTGTCCTCTTTCTCAATCTCATTAAAGGGGACATCTTCGACCTCTTTCGTGTCGGGCGAAATCTCATTGTCTTTAGTAGTATCGTGTGGGGGAGGTGATAAATCAATAACTCTCCCACTATGAAGAGTGGTCATAACTTGACATTGCTCTTGATGTTCTGTCGAGGTGGAGCAAACACTAGCTTGGCCTTGGGGCGGTCTTTATCCCTGGGCAGTAAACTTGCCTTTCTCTTGGATACTCAACGATGATTGCAACTGTGAAATATTCGCATTCATGTTGTTCATCATGCGCTCATGCCTAGCATTAGTTACAGTCTGGGTATTGATAAAGTGGTTGATCGTATCCTCGAGACTTCTCCGCGGTGGAGGGGTACATGCTCCTTGAGGTGGTGGTGCTTGCACATGTCCTTGCATGTGTGGAGCTTGTTGAAAATGCGGTGGTGGAGGAGGGGCAACATGTGAATTAGGATTCATCGCAGCATGTTGTTACCCATAGCTAAAACCAGGGTGGTTTTTCCATCAAGGGTTGTAAGAATTCCCGTGCGGGGCATCGAAATTATCCTTAAAGCCTCCTATGCCACTGACTTGCTCTTAAAGCATCACTTTGTATGCAGATATAGTTGGGCATTCCTCAGTTGCATGACCCGCCTCAAAAATCGCACACACCTTCTCAATAGGGTTAGTGATGGATCCAGTTGGTCCTTTTCCCAATACCTCACGTACGTCTCTCAGTCCTTTATCAAGCATATCGAGTCGACTGTCCGCTATAGAATTCTTTTCTACATGAAATAGGTCGGACGCCGATGGAGTGGTGGTCACTTGACGATTTCTATTCTGAGCGTTCGGGTCAGATGTATCCCAAGATTGGGTAATATCTGCGACATACCTCAGGTGAAGCTCAGCATCATGGGCGTCTAAGTCAACAAACGGACCACTACCCATGGTCTCAACGAGTTGCTTGGAGTTAATGTTGAGCTCATTATGGATAAAGGAAATGATTTGCGTTTTATAAAAAACATGATGGGGACACAAGGCAATTAACTCATTGAAACGCTCGTAGCATCGTTCGAATGACTCATTTTCTAATTGTCAGGATGTTTGAATTTGAGCCTTGATGGAATTCGTTCGATGTGGAGGAAAGAACTTCTTGAGAAATTTGGATTGTAGCTCATTCCATGATGAAATCGAGTTTGGAGGTAAAGACCATAACCACGACTTAGCCTTATACTTTAGCGAGAATGGGAAGAGTTTGAGGCGGAGCACATCTTTTGTGCAAGTTTGATCACTGAGCGTCTCGCACGCCTCCTCAAATTCCATAATGTGGGAATGTGGCTTTTTCTGAATCCAGTCCATGGTAAGTGGGAAGTATTTGGATCATCCCATTTCTGAAGCGAAATTGCCCAGCATTGTACGGGAGTAAAATGCATCCCGGAGTGATAGTGCACTCGGGATATAAAACGTCTCTCAAAGGGCGATACGGGCCTCTACCTCGTTGGCAGCTGCACTACCGTGTTGTGACATCTCTCTCTCTCTCTCAAAGATTCGGTATCCTCACTTAGTATACTAGGAGTGCTCTTTGAAGTGTACCCTAAGAAGGAAAACGACGTGTTATTTGAGATTGAGTGTGACAGTGTGGCAGGTGGAACCCAGAACTGTGGAGCATTTGGAGTGTGAGGGCTATCAGGATCGTACTCAACTATTGGATTTTCATGAATGTGGGTTGGAGTATTATGGGGAGTTAGAGTGAGTTCAGAATTTTGCATTAATAGCTTATGAGAGATGGTGATGAATCTTTTGTGCTTTTTGATATATTTTTTTATTATTTTTGGTCAAAGTTTTAGATTGACTCGATCTAATCCTAAGTCTACCTGATTCCCCGACAACGGCGCCAAAAACTTAACGCGACTCAGAAAGTGTCTCTAATGTGCGTTCTCTTCTAGGCTCAAGTGCAAGCCTGTCGCGTTAGTAATAAACCCGGTAAGTCGGGATCGTATCCACAGGGAAATAGGACAATGGAATTATGACGACGTTGGATAGATAAGGAAATCCTAACTCTGACTCTAAAAAAAGTAAAAGATGATTGGTTTGTGGAACAACTACACTAGATGCAATTTTGAAAATATAAAAGATGCAACTATTCTAGATTACCTAAAATACTGATGAAGAATGACTTAAAACTTTAAACTATATGATGAGAAAAATAGGAAGGGAATACAATCCCCCGACCCTAGTGTATTGATGTTATAAAACTAATCGTAAATTTAAATGATTAATTAGACCCAGAATTTGGTACTCCTAAGCATTACGTATATGAGGTTCAAGCCCGCATCATACTTAATCTGAGGACGAGTAAATCGGTATTTCAATAGTTACACTCAGAATGGACGAGATAGTTAGAATAGAGTATCTGGGGGTATTGTTTAGGATCCGAGCATTTTGGGGATTAAAAGGAACTCGTAATTGAGTAAACGAGTCATTTTTTAGTTTAAAGGGATAAACCCTTAATTTCTCCCTATATAAGGAGGGAGAGTGGAAGAGAAGAGAGAAAAAAAAGAGGAGTGGAAAGGAAGAGAGAAAAGAGGAAGAAGAGGGAGATTCCGGCCAAACTCCGCGGGATTCGACTCGGGATCGTCGGATTTTATCTACGAGGCAATTGTTTACTTGCTTTATTTATTTTGGAGCATAAGTCTCATATCAAAATTTGTTATAAACAAATCAGAAGATTTTCGGGACAGGATTTTATGAATCAAAAAGGGTTTTCGGAAAATAAATGAGTAAACCCCAACTTTTATCCAATTTGAGAAATTTAGGAAATTATTGAAATCATTTGTTGGTTTTGGGTTTTAGGATGTTTAAAACCCATTTTATATGTGTACATATCGTTGTTTGATATTGGAGGACGTTGGGGTAGGAGATAAAATCTTGGGAGAAGCTTTAACGGACGAAACAGCTTTTCGGAGAAGAAGCGGTCCGAAACGATCGATCGATCGAGGGTATAGGATCGATCGATCGAGGGCCAAGGGTCGATCGATCGACCTTGTAGGATTTTTGGAAATTTTGCCTAGGGTTAATTCTATGGGTTGAGTTTCAATTTTTGATTGGTTCTAGCTTATTCACTTGAGGAAATAAGTATATATAGTAATCTGGCACTAGCGATTTGAAGAAAAACTTATGGGGGCTAGGAAGGTGCTATAATTGTGTGGTATTAAGTTATATTTTTTAGGAACATGAATAAATTGAAGGATTAGAAAATTTGGGAATTCCAGAAAAAAAATAAGAGGGGACTTTTAAATAATTATTATTGGAGTGAAATATATACCTTAAATTAATTGGGTAAAATCCAAGATTTATTTAATTACGGATGTTCGAAGTGAGGGACACCCGAGGGATTATTTTAGCTAGCGATTATAGCCGAATAGTCGTGCGCGTACGAAAGAGGAAGTGTATATGGAATTAGTGAGTAACTCCTACTTGGTGACTAGGATGGAATTTGGGTTGCAGGTTAAAGATAAGTTGAGGGTATACTTATTATACAGTTATGTATCGGGATATTTGGAGAGTATATAAATCCCTAACAGCGATTAAGGTGTGAGACATATTTAAAAAGGAAAATACTTAAATACCTTTATGAGATTGGCAATTATAGCTAGGTATACACTTGAGGAGTTATGAGTGTATATGTATATATGTATATATATAAGATGTGATTATAGTATATATTATATACGATATGAGTACAAATATATCTATGTGTGATTGATGTATGTGTATCTTAGAGGCTGATTTCCAAGGGCTTTGCTTTGGTATAGGGTTGGAACAACCAGATTATATATTTCTCTAGTGCGATCCAGGGATGTTGCGCGATGTGGGTGAATCCCCTGGCTTGAGGATCAGGGAGAGTATAGTCCCCAGGTCATTATCGTCCCGCGTTCGAGTGCGATGTGTGTAACTCCACTTGCAGGGGGAACATGACCGCATCCACCGTTGTGTGTTTTTACCATGACCATTGAGAGAGTCTGACTTGGTACTGTGGTTCAGTGAGTAAACCCGGGGTTGGATCGGCACTATGAGACCGTATCCTTGAGTTATAGCTCGTTGGGATGGTTATTGTACTTGTGTGTTTAGTACACTACTTGTGTATGAGAGCAATAATATATATATATATATATATATATATATATATATATATATGCTAGAGTATAGAGATAAAATGAATAAAGAGTAAATCTCAGTTCGGGAGATTCTATCCGGATGTGCATTATAAAAATGAATATAGAGTAAACCTTAGTCCGAGAGATATTATCCGGATGTATATTGTAAGATGTATATGAGAGTGAGTATAATATGTATATTATTATATAAGTATGTTATATATTCGTTTTATACTGAGGGCCTAATGGATCTCGACCATTAACATTGCCAAGTAGTAGTGTATTGGGGGGTTCCTTGTTTGGATTTCGCTTCGCGAGACACCCCACGTATGAACGCAGTGTAGTGTTGAGAATGGAGAGAAGTTTAGCCCTTAGTACACGGGTTTTGAAGTTTCTAGAGGTCAAGGAATATAGAGTAGTTAGGCGGGGTAGCTTAACTAGGGGTCTTAATGGAGGCGTTAGGCGTGCACTATTAGAAGAGGGGTCAGGGGTATCTCATGGGAGTGCGATACCAACTTAAATATGAGACAAAACCTATTTAAAAAAATAAAATAAAGCATTTATGCACTTGCAAAATATTTTTACAACTCGGGCTCTGACCCGTTTTCCTATTTTTCCTTTTCTTGCTATATATATATATATATATATATATATATATATATATATATATATATAGGTGTCCATACACAGGGACGCCTGGATGATGATTCCTTCGAGTCAGACGTCTGCTGCAGCAGTTGTGGATGCATGCAGGTTCACTGTAGACGCTTCTATCCTTGTAATCTAGATAGGAGGTACTATATAAACATTCGGGCTAACAACCCACTAGCATTTATTTATTCTTTTACCGCCTTTGAGTGCGTCATTTATTCTGATTGTATTATTGTTCAGCAGAGTGTTCGATTATTTTATTTCTTTTTAGTTTCATTTGTTCAAACTGTGTGAATTTTTTAATTGAATATTGTTTAAAAATATTAGTTAAATAAATTTTTTATGCCAGCCTAATAGGTTATTCGTAATTAATTTGGTTTTCGACAATAATGCTAAGAATGAACCATATGCGACTCCTGTTTTAATTTGGTACAGGAGTGATTGCCCGATATTTTATTAGGCGGGGTGTCACAATAGTCACCCCCCAAAGTCGTGACCATGGCAGCATGTATTTTATTTGCTGGTCACGGACTTATACCATGACACCATTCGCCACCAGCTTATAGGGAACTTTGGCACGAAATTTCCACCATAATGGCCACGTACGTTTCATGGCTATAGTCTGTGACCCATAGTGGTCATGGACGTGGGCTGTGACCAACTTTAAGAGGATCCATGACCTTGTTGGGTCATGGAATTGGTCACGAAAAAGTTTGATGCGGTCATGGCTTTGGGCCATGACCAGCTGGTCACAAATCTAGGTCGTGACCCCCAACCCGTGACCATGCGCAGGATTTGGTGTAGTGTTAGAGAGAACCCAAGATCCATAAATGAGCTAATAACATTTAACATAGGCATCACCTTGTGTGAGGGATCAAGAAAGACATGTGATAGATTGTGACCAATATTGCATAAAATAACAACCAAGTTAATCCTTCCACAAGTCAAGAGTTTTGACAAGAAGGTACATAGAATGAATGTTAGATGCATAGGCACATGAGTTTAATACTATTGGGAGATTTTTAGGGTTTTATTCATAAAACCATGTTTTGTAACATATATTATTTATTAATAAAGGATTGTCTTAGGTCATTTAAAATATTAGTCATGTCTATTAGAATGTCTTATGTTTGTTTGTAAATATATTGTGTATGTTAGTCAATTATACTTAGTAGTAATTCTAGTGAGTTAAATACGGACCAATTAAGAAAGATCAAAATTACAATTATAGGGTGATTGAATTGTTGACATCCTAGATAAGGGGGTTGACGTCCTATTATTAAAGTTGCATGTACAATCTAATAGTTTAAATTTATCATAGGATTTTGTATGATGGCTTGGGAACTTGTCTAATAGTTCTAGGAAGATTGTACTGGTACATCGGAATATAAACAGGGCAAAGAGTGATTTTCAAGTCTAAGTTCTGACTAGATTAGACTTTCACAGTCTCATGGTTTTTAAACGATGCAAAGATTTTTAATCGCGAGAGATATGAAAATTAGAATATTCAAGTAGTTATTGCATTCTATGAGTGAGATTCATTTTACTCGGTCGATAATATCTATAGGTTGGAAACTAATTATGTTAATCTATTTAAGATCATGTGTTAGAGGAATTTTACGTTTAAGATAAATATTTTATAAGTTTCGATACTATCAGTAAACCTGATCTGTGGATTAATTATAATCCGATAGTGTATCAAATAAGTTATATTTGAGAATTAAAGAGTATAAGATTTTGGTGAAAATTGAATTTCAACACTAAGGTATTAATATTTAACCCATGGAATAATATATTGTGTTATCCAGCTTTAAAAAAAGACCTCTTTTTTCAAGTGATTTTGAGATAATTATATTCCAGTGAAATTGTAAGTATTTAGTGGAATTATTTATAATTAAAAAGGAAAGGGAATAAATTATGAAATCTAGTTTTGGATTTTCATATTTTTGTTTGGAAGTCAATTTAATTATTTGCCTTGAATCCCTGGTATAATCTACATTCCAAGTAGAATACCCAAAAATCTCTGGAACCCAAATTGGCCAAATCCCACTTATCATACATATATTATGTCCTTGCCTGAAGGCCTGGCGAAAATTTCCAAAGTACGAAATCGTAAAACGAAGAAAACTTCCAAAGTACGTAATTGTAAAATGAAAAAAAAATTGTTCCCCAACAAAATAAAGTGTAATTTTGTAAGAATTGGTCATAATTTCCGAAGCCGTGTGCGTGCCTGAAGGCACAATGATAATTTTCCCCCTTATAAATCGTGTGGTCAAGTCTTAAAAGTTTTGTATTATAATATAACTTTTCAAAATATCAATCGTAGTCAATTTTTTAAGGACAAGTATTTTTTTCAAAATTATTTAATCAACGCTAAAAAAGATCAACTCTAGTTTAATGCCTGAAATCATCCCCTTCAACCCATACTAATACACATATTAGTTATGCCACATGCACTCTGTAATGACAAAACTTACATTGAAACAGATCTTACCTCACCATATGTGATGAATGCCCCATTTATTGAACTGACCACATGTTTCATTTTAAGTAACAATATTCAAGATGCAAAGCATCCAACACCATGACAGACGCACGTAAATGGAATGAAATGTCTCTTGAATGTCCTTAGATCGAAGCCCCGAGCTTTGCAAGACTTCCTAGAGTCCTAGATCCATCTTCTCTTGACATAAAGCAAGCTAATTAAAGAAGATTGTTAAAATATATTGAAAATTCATACAATAGATCATGAAAAGAGGAATGAAGACCAATGCTCACAATTATATATTGTCAAAATTAGTGAAAATTGGAACATCTACTCACAATTACGTCATATGTAAGCCAAAGTTTCCATTCGAAACATCTTATATATTGCATTACTATTTTGAAGAATTTAAATTCATAGCCTACAAATTAATGAAGAAAACATATTGTAGACCATAATTATTAAACAAATGAACTCGAATGAAATAATAAGAATTTTATTATTTTTAATACAAAGTACATACAGTCGTATCTAAACATTTAATACACAAATCTCTCATCTAATAACCCATTTGAATTCTCATCAACATAACTGACTCCTTCAAGGACACGAACAAAAGAAAAACCAAATATTACCTATAAAAAAGAAAACTCAAACAATAGCTGCAATAAATATAATAATTACCCCCAAGCTTCCCAATAAGCCTACTAAAAGAATACAATGGAGATGCTTCACTCAGAAAAGGAGAAGGAACTCTAGTCACGGGAGCTTGAGGAGATGGTAAAACATATGGGGATGAAGATGTAGTGTCTAAAGAAACATGTATCACATTGATGTCCAGCTTATGTCCTAATTGGAAGTGATCAGGGACCCCAGAAAGGAAGAAATGGTGGCCACGAGTGGTGATGGTGATAAAGTCATTTTTGGATGTGTGAGTGGCGATGGGGGTTGTCGCATTGCATGACCTAAACTCAGCATGTGTAACTTGTATTACATTGTGGAACTGAGAATTGTACTTAAAATGGATGACATTTCCAAGTTCAAAGGTCTTAGAAGCAGCCTATTGGTTGTAATCAACATTACCAGTAGTGGTATAATTGACGGAGTCTCCAACCTTGTAAACAGTTGCAATTGAAATTTGCACTGAAAAAAATAACCAACATCACTGCTTGACAGATGACATATCATACATTATCTTGGTAGATGGCATTTACTGTTTTAAAAGATAAGCATACTTAGAAGAAATATCGTACATTATCTACCTATTGGTAGATGACATGTCATACATTATCTACCTTTTCAACGATGCTAACACACATAAATTAGAAGAAATAGGAGTTTGAGAAGAGAGAACCATCAACAATTTAAACCTTTCAAATATTTGTATCTGGTTAATTTCAGGTTCAAACTTTTTTGGTTTGTCTTTGAGATTAATCGTATATACCTCATCTTTGAAATTAAGGCAAATGTAACTATAAGTAGACGCATACAGAGCTAATCAATATGAGCTAATCAGGCCTTCGTGAAACAAAACATATTTCTTTATGTTCCAGCATAATTTTATGTAATTAAATTTCAGAGAAAGTATTTGTGACAAATGATTTATGGCCTTTATGTTTTATGTACTTGGTGTCTAGTTTTCTACTGTATATTGAATGAATTCTTCAGTGAAACTGTGACAAATCCTATTCAAAGTAGAATATTTTATTGAAAAACTCTATTGTCCTCCAAACGAGTTCTCTAGTAGAGGAATATGGAAAAGGAAAATGTCAATTTACAAATTACACAATCACTGGCATCTGAGAGGTAGTCTTGGTGTTGCTTACCTTCCAGACTTTAAATTGGCAGTCTTGTCTATTGGGATGTCCTTAGAATTGAAAAATTGAGAGATCCTGAAGGAATTGTTTAACCACTAACCCACACGCAAGCAACCCTACACCAAGAAGGGTAGGTTTTGCTCCTGATCACTACCATCATCACTTTCTTCATTGTGCATAGACTATGCCATTACCGGTGGAAGAACCTCGTACAATACGGTCATGCAGTAGCCTCCCTATCCCGTCATCAAAGTCATTATTTTTGTCAGAGACACTTACGTCTAATTCATTTTAAACTATATTGAAGAGAACTAAAAAGACGTAACAACTATAATAGTAGTTTTCTTACTTTCAGAGATAACTCAATAAAGTCTGTGGCAGCAGAGAATGCATCTGGAATTGTTGTTGACACGAAAAGAGATAGAACAATGGTATATTGTTATCGCTGTAATAGTAATATACTTGATTTTGGCTCGATGTTGTGAATCAAAGAATATGATCTACAAAACAATAAAATATCATCTTAATATTATGGTTTTGAAACACTTATTTCATTTTAGTAAAACACAAAACAATCAAATATAGTGAGATCTGATAATGAGTAGAAAAGTGAGTCGTTTTACATGTAGTTTTTTTTCTCCGAAATGAAATAAGGTTTTATGTTTTGGTCATAGTTTTTCTATGGAGACGAAGGTTACCTGAGGTAGTGGCAGTGGTAGAGAGATGAGCCTGTTTTACCTTAGAATTTTGTGGCCACCATCTTGTAAATTTATAAAATTACGAACAAAAAAATCAATTCAATTCATTGAAAACAAATCACCTAGATTTACAGTATTATACTAATTCTCACCTTGTCAATTAAATAATTAAAAAATTATCAATCATACGGAAGAATTCTATTATATAGAAACCCAGTATATACAAAATTCGAAACAAACTCAGAAATTACCAATTGTAGCACTGGTATCACAGACATTACCAAACAAATTCATTAAAAAACTGGTACTGAATTACACATACTGTGACACATTCGGAGCTTACCGATATCTTCAATTTTTAACCATCGTACACATAATTGCTTTTAGGCAAATCTCACCTAAAAACATCCAAAGATTGAAGGATAAATTCAAAACTTTGAATCAAAAGAGTGGCTAACACATGAATTAAATCATGCTCAAAGATTAAATAGTATCAAAAGGTTACCAAGATGAATTAAACAAAATCTATGAAATCTTCATATTAATAGTAAGATGACATCAAAAAATGAATTTATGAATTCTAATCACGTGTGAAAAAATGGCCTATTTACATCTCCTTTATAAGCCAAAGCTTAGTCATGGGCATGTATAAACTTCTATACAAATTGACACAAAAATAATAATGCAAAAGCACCACCTCTTCAAACCATCACCACTGTATATGCACGTTATTGTTTTGAGAGTGATCCGAAAACTTCAACTATTCTTTGATAATAAACGTCTTGGTTTATGAGGTCGAAAGAGAAACCCATTTTCGGCGGTATGCGAAATAACAGACACAAATGCCATATTGCTATGTCGCTAGACTCTGTCGCATTCACCTTTGTAGTGTACATTGAAGCATTCGTTGTGACACCTTTTTGAGGTTTTCTTCAAAGGAGGGTCTGCATAACCAGTCATATCTGCATACAGAACATTCTGCACCGAAGGCCTTTCCTCAGGAAGAATCATGAAAAAGTAACCTGAAGATTCCTCCTATCCATGGACCTATTTGAGTAAAATGAAAGCGATCATCATAATTTTAACAACACTGATAGTCCAACAATATAGATATAAACTTTAACAGGACAGTGGTTTATCCATGATGGTCCTCTATGGAAATCTCACTTCTTGGTTTTCTTAGATCACTATAATGAAACCTGGATTCGTCAAATCCACTCATTTATGAAATATACTAAGGCTATTGTGGTTGAATTAATCCACTCTGTTCACCTATACTGAAACCTGGCTTTGTCAAATCATCTCATTATTGACCATAAATCTATGTGAACACGTAAAATCCATAAATTTATAACACATGACTGGCATTGATCAAATCGTTAACTCGGGAATGAATCAAACTAACCTGCGTAGATGATATCCAGTGGTGACTAAAATAGATGATTCAATTAGCTCTGTTTCTACAATGTTTTTGGAGCTTCTTTGCGCTATCAAACCCCTCTCGGTGTTGAAGTACATAAACCACAAAATCCATAATGAAACAGGTGATGACATAATACGAACAGGCGTTTGATCATCTTTGTTCTATCATCTCAAAAGAAACATCACCCGGATGAAATAAGAGATAATAGATAATAATCTCTGATGTAGTATATAGTATTTAAGGAAATAACAGATAATAGACAGTAATCGTACTTACTTATGATTGACAACACCTTAAATTGTACATATACTATACCAAAATATAAAGACAGAGGACCAAGTCACAACATATTATTACGTTAAATAATCGACAAACATAATCCAGTTATGGTTAAATGATGGTTAAAATAAGTACAGAATGAAAGCTTTGTTACATCTAAGTGGCGTCCATTTAAATATATCGAAAAAATAGAGGTGGGGCGGATTCAAAAATCCGGTTTAGTTGCAGAAAACAAAACTTTTGTTTAGAACATAATTTGTGACAAATATATAAAAATAGAAAAGGCATTAAAATGTTGTTTTCCAGTATTCAAGTTTTCAAATTTTCCAAAAAATTAGGAAAACACAATAAGAATGTTTTGCACAACTTTTAATTTGAATGGAAATTTTATTTAACTCACTACCACACCCTCTGCCATCACCACCACCATTTCACATCATGAGAGTAGAAAATATTGAAGATCAAGACTTCCATAGAAGGTTGGCATGAGGAATATTGAGATAGAGGAAGAGCAAAAGTTAAAATACACATGAGCGAAAGTTAAATTTAGATGTAGATATAATAACCTTAACCTATGCAGCATGTATGATAGCTAGATCCTATTAAACAACTAGATCCTAAAATGCACAGGATGTTTTTCCTCTTTGACATACCTTACACTTTCACTTTCTCTGATTTTCTAGGACAAACTTTAAGAAGTTTAAGACAAAATCAACAACGCAAAGTTAAATAATTGAATAGTAACATCCAAAAAAGACTTGGTAGACAAAATTTAGAGAAATATAGGTGCATGAAACATCTGTAAACGTTTGTATACTTGAATTATTCTCAACCCCAAGCACATGTTACATGGTATGGTTGCAAAAACATGAGAATTTTGAAAACCTACCAAGCTTCTAAGCAGGTCTCGACTTCTGTGTAACACAATACATGGTTTAGAAGTTGCATGATATTAATTCAAACATAATGGATATGAATGAAATATAAGAGTTGCACCAGCATTTTGTAACTTTTTTCTAGTAACATGAAACTTAAATCCAGTTGTTCTTTGTTCCTTATATAGAAAAGACTATCAAAATATGCATGCTCTTCTATTTTAGACTTCATAGGAATCTTAAAACAGTTCTTAATTAATCATGAGAAGTCAAAATTCCAATGAGAAATCAATAAAGGAATGAACAATTATAATTCCTATTAGTAGCTTGTAAGTGTCACATTCGCTTACTATTGCACTGTTGTGTATCCAAGAACTATTAATCGAATGAATTTGGAATTAAACAGGGGGAAATGAGTAATAAACTAACATTAAACATAATAATGACATGTTGATATATCATGTGTGGGGCATAAAATGTTGCATTCTCAAACAAAAATCTTATCTATGTACAACTAAGATGAGTTAGTATCAATCGAACATATATCAAAATATATATTGTCCAATGATAAACTAAACTCATTTAAGTGAAAAATGTAGAACACCGAGAGAAAAATGCAGAACACGGAGAACATAAAATGCAAAATGTAGAACACAGAACGTAAAATGCACATACCAAACTTGAATACCATACTCCGAGAATTCGACCTAATAAGGAAACAAAAGCACTACCCGTGGATATAGGCAAATCAACGAACCACATACCATTTTTAAAGTTAAAAAAGTTTGATACAACTAAAGTGACTGAATAGTCTAAAAAATGAACATTTAATCAGTTGTTAACTACCCATTAAATCTGCATATGTAATTCAGTTCAAAAATGAACTAATTGTAGGCGTCGAAAGAAACTAAGCAACGACAGTTAGTTATATATGAACAAAATTCATTTTACCAAATTAGAGATCTACCTGAGATATCTTAACACCAATAATCCAAACCTATAGTAATTCATAAATCAAGAGGTTTGCATTCAAATAAGATACTAAGAAGCATGAGGTTTGCATCTAACAAATAATCATTTTCATATCAAATGCCCCAACATAAGGAGATAAATAAGTATATATGAAGCTGATGTATATAGAAATAGTTTCGCCAAATTTAGAAAATCATAAGTTCCCTCCCAAGAATGTTAATCTTAGAAGTATATATGTACCAAATATTATCAGAAATTATGAGAACATGCAAATTATCTTAAAAACTACCATTTGTGGTTTGGGTGTCAACAATTTAAGGCACTTACAACTTGATATTGCATCGAATCAAACCCTAAGATTCTTTTTGCTCACTCACCTCCACATGTAAAAAATATTAATAGCCAAAAAATAGTAGCCCAAAGAACATCTATGACAAAATAATTAATTTAATCATTTCAACAAACACGATAACTAAAGGAGGGAGAAACACCTAGTTTGTTCAGGCCTCCTTTGGTCGACTTTTTCACCTAAAAGAAATGGAAACAAATTAAATAAATGCAATAAATTTCAAGACACCCAAACAAATTAAATAAACCTAATACATATCAAGACATCCAATAACCATCCCCATATACCCTCTTTTAAATCCCAGAAAGTCATAAAACTATAAATACCAAGACACCCAATTCAACCCACAAAGAAAACCCAATTCAACCCACAAAGACTGGGCCAAGAAACCCAATTCAACCCTCAAAGACTAAGCTAAGAAACCCAATCCATAATAAAACCCAAAAAAAACTATTTCAACCTTCAAAACATGAAACTCAAACATTTTTTTTTGGCCTGATCTTCAAAGTCTATTCAACTCAAATATTAATCACGTAAAAACACTAAGATTATGTTAGATAGAAAAGCCCTAACACTACAATAATAGCATGAAATTCCAAGAAACATACAAAACCCAAATAAATAGAGTTAACAATGTGGGTACCTGTGATTAGATCCTAAGAAATCACATTGTTCCTCATGACTTCCTCGGTTGTCCATTAGATCCAAAGAAATCAACACATGAAATTAATAGAAAAATAAAATTAATAAATAGTAACGCACACCGTTTGAATGTGAAATCAAGACCCTAATGTTAAATCAAAACACGTAATAAAATATTACCTAAAATGCACAAAAAGGAAAAAAACATAAAATCTATAAAAAAGACACGTAATAAAGAGAAGAAAAGTAATATACCAGTTTAGTTGTTCTAAGTATGATCAGTAACCTGTAAAAGAAAAAATAAACAACAAAAAACAAAAAAATAATCAAATCCCAACATATAAACATACATATAAACAGATATAAAAAATGAATAAAATCAAAGTAGATCTTAACTGAAATTGAAATGAACAAAGCCCTAAAATGAACCCCAAATCGAGTGTATGTGGGTATGTATCTAAACAAAGAGAGAAAGCGAGAACCTAACAAAGAGAAATCACGTGTATGTGAAAATAGGGTCCCTTGAATGAGAGATAGGGGCGATAGATGGAGATGTATGAGAGCGACGGGTGAGTGTGTGCGTGTAAGACTGTGAGATATCCATTTGAAACCTTTGAACCCTAGATTTCCCCCAAAATCCATTAGACAGAGAGAAAAGAGAGTTACCTGTTGATCGCTAAAGAATAAATGGAGAGAGAGAGAGAGAGAGGGAGAATTGTTTGATTGATAGAGAGAGGTGGTGGAGTGTACTCAGCTAGTGTGTAAAAGCTTCCATAGTGTTAATATCCTATTTTACCCATGTATTTGAATTTTGGGTAATGGAGGAAAGGAAATGAAGGATGAAAAAAAGGGGCGAACTCAATATTTAGGGGGCAAAAATGGTAAGAGGGGTATTTTAATCTCGACCATTGGATCGTTGCCTTGTTGGCTTCGATCTGAACCATGAAGTGTCTTCCCATCTTATGAATAGTGAAAACACCATTATTATTATTATTATTATTATTATTATTATATATATATATATATATATATATATATATATATATATATATATATATATATGGAAGGGGTTTAATCAAGATAAGATGCTTTTGAGGTTTCGAATGGGTGAGAGAAAACACTATTTACATTTTTTTGAGGAGTGTAGAGAGAAAATATTATTTTCTATATTTTCATCAAGTTTTCTTATCCAAAGGTGCCCACATGCATATTTTGACTTTGGTGGATCGGAAGATCAAAGGTGTTTTCTCATCTACAGAAGAACTAACAATGGTTCTTCATCCTCACCAACAACCCTTATCTCGTTTGTTGGATCACCTACAAGATCTGCAAAGGTATGGTGATCAAATCATATATCTAGTTGCATAGAACTAGTTTTTCTTTTTTTTAAATATAATAAATCAAATATCATTGGTCAAGAAATGTTAAAGTCAATTCCAAGAGGGGTCATTTTTATATTTCTAAAAGGACCATATGAGAGAAATTTACCATATTGACCTTATGAGCCACACTAATGAATAGGAGCCCGTATTATATTCCCATAATTTGACCTCACTAGAACATTTTTACCTCGTGATTACCCCTTATTGGTCATCATGATCATGGGGAACACCGAGATGATCATGAAACACATCGAAACTAGGATTTCATTCGAAATCATCTTTATGGATTCACATAAGACCATGGAATTGACAATAAAACACTTCATACATGTCTTAACTCCTCTAGTGGAATTCAACGAATAGAGAACTCCTATAAGATGCTACATCACCCTACCAATCACTGTAAGGGATGAAGATTATTGCACTATCATATGGATCCAGTTCTTGGTGGTCGATTTCCCATCATCCTACAATACCATACTAGACAGACCCTCACTCAACAAACTAGATGATGTGGTGTAAATAAGGAGTTACCCATTTTGGACCGAGAGAAGTACGTGACGACTAAGAGAAGAGCATGGAGTACAAAACAGTCACATAATACAGAAATAATCTATCATTTGGATCTTCTCAAGCCTATGTTTATACAATAAAAGCAATGGCTAAGATCCAAAGGCTCATGGTCAAAGTAGAAAAATTCCTACCTATTGCTTTACAAGACATAACAAAGATCTCAAAGTCATAGACAGGAGAGAAACACTACAAAAATGACTTAGATTTGCATTATTAAATGTTGATACCTTTTAACCATGTGATGAAGAAAAAGAACAGGGGGGAGAGCCCGATATAGACCTAATCAATGTTTGCATTGAAAAACTAACCATACAAATGTGGTATAAATTGGTGTAAACCTTATATCTCCCTAAAGGAAATTGAAATTGAATTCCTATAAGAGACAAAGTACATTTTTTCTTAATGCCACTTGCATATGACAGGGGTTATTGGAGCATAAAATTAATTTGGGTGTCTCTATCAATTTTAGATCCAAGTACCTATAGTTATGTTGGAGCACGAGGCCCCAAATTTTTAAAATCTTATTACAAAAAGTAATTTCAATCTCCTTTTTATAAATGCGGAAGCGAGATGGTTCAATTAAAAAAATTAACTAAATTTTAATTTCTTTACAAATTAAAATTAAACAACACTTAAAGTGAAGTTAAATTAATTAACAAATGAATTTTTCACTTTAACATATTAACTCAACCCAAGTCCTAGAAATTTTCCTAAGTCATATTTTTAATATTACCAAATTAGGCCAAACCAATTTTAATCAATAAAATTAATGACTTGAATTAAATTAACTTTTACCCAAATTCAAATTGAACCAATTTAAACAAGTAGTGATTTAAACCAATTTTATCTTTTTACCTAAGCATGCGTTCTAGGTGAGTTTAGGAAAAGATAAAATAAACAATGAATCACTACGTCGCGATGTACGAGAAAAACCCATAACAGGAAAAAACCTCGGACGACCCTAGCCTCAAATCCACTAAGTACGGTTTTATAAATACAAGATAGTAAGACTTACAACACTCGACTTGACTCCGTCCAAGCCTAGATGCTTCTTCTTGTATCCACCTATTCCTAGGAAATAACTACATAGCTCCACCGTGGTCTCGGAATCCACCAATCGGAACTTTTCTGGTCACCGTCACCCGAACAAGGAGCCTTTCTCCAAGTGGGTATGTCACAGCAAACAAACTTCTTCTTTGGGGGATGTAGAAGTAAACATAAACTTCTCTTCTTCAATGTGTAGAGATAAATCGGTGCCAAACACTCCAAGAAAGATGTATATATATTGAAACTTGGAATAAACAATATGGGTGTGTAAACCTTGATTTTGTTCTAAGGATTAAAACATTTTAACAAAAATTCAATGGGACTTTTTCTTTAGGAGGATTAACTCTCAAAACACTCTAAGTGAAGAAAGGTTATGAAAAAGTCTTAACAAAAATGTTGCTCCCGCACTAGTTAAATCTGTCAAAAAGTTAGTGGGGAAAACAAGTGGGAAAAGTGGGAAAACTGCACAAATAACTGTTCCCGCCAAATCTCGTTTGAACGATACTTCTAACGAAGTTCCAGTGGAAGGTCGTTGGAAAACCTCGTCGGAACGACATTCTTGTTCGAATGACAAACTCGTTCGAACAACAATATCTAACGACAAACTCGTTCGAACAACAATATCGAACGAAAAAATAGAAAGCTGAAAATTTTATTTTTAGCCCAAAAACTTTATTTTAAAGTTTTAATGAAACTTTCTGAAATTAAAAAACAGTTTAAAAACAAAGTACACCCAATACTAAATGTTCCAAGATCCTATATAAATATTCAAATTTCATTCATACCTTAGGAGCAATGGAACCAATGTTGTTGACGTAGAAACGAGGCACATTAAACTCGACATTTGATGCAACTTTAATATCATGGTCGCTACATCTTCAACAAACACGTCATATGCTTGAATGGATAAAATTGAACTCTATCCTATGACTCAAATGTTTCTTCCCGTAATTGAGCCAAAACTACAAAGGACTCAATTGAAAATTTGTGTCCTTACAAATCTCCCCCTTTGGCTAGTCCGGGACAAAAACTGAACAAAGATCCTAAAGGGTCGTCAAGCTCACTAGACTCAAAAACATCCCATCCAATACTTGACTCAAGACCCAAGGATCAAAATCTTAGCTGGTGAAAGTTTTCACTTAGAATATAATTCCTTCACACTTAAGAAAATACATTAAAGGCATAGGGAATATCAAGAATATTAAATGCAATAAAGATAAATACTCCCCCTAAATTAATTCTCCCTTTTATCAAACATGATCAACTTAAGAAGATAGCGCTCTCCCCCTAAGTTAAATCTCCCAAACTAAGATACGATTCCAATAGGATTAGATACCATTTCTTCCCTATCATTCTCCCCCTTTTTGTTCAGGAATCGACAAGGGCTAAAGAATCAACAATTAACTTATCTCCCCCGATTTAAGCATACACACCCCCTAAACTAAACAAGGGATAAATAGAATGGGATAACAAGCTAAACATGCAATAGTGCGTAAAGTGATGAGAACATTAAAGCATAAGGGCAACAAAATCATAACTAAGCCAAAAATTGATAACGGATACCAACTAAAATGCAAGAAAATGATACCATTATAATACATACAATATTAATCATGAGATATCAACAAAAGATGCAACAAGATGGATACCAATTATGAATTAGAAGCATAGATGGACAATAAAGCAAGGCAAAGACTCAAAAAAAAACATATCATATATATGTATACACAATAGATTAAAACTAAGCATAAGTACACACATATAGATATAAACACAAAAATGACACAAAACTAAATAACATATCTTTTTCCACACTCTTACAGCATAAATGTGTCATATGAAAACGGAAGTGTTGGGGTGTGAACAAGATACCAATGAATTAAAACCCAAACAATCTCTTCAATGCGGTAGAGATAAACCGGTGCCAAACACTCCAAGCAAGATGTATATATATTGAAACTTGGAATAAACAATATGGGTGTGTAAACCTTGATTTTGTTCTAAGGATTAAAACATTTTAACAAACATTCATGGGGAATTTTTCTTTGGAAGAATTAACTCTCAAAACACTCTAAGTGAAGAAAGGTTATGAAAAAGTCTTAACAAAAATGTTGCTCTCGCACTAGTTAAATCTGTCAAAAACTTAGTGGGGAAAACAAGTGGGAAAAGTGGGAAAACTGTAAAAAAACTGCCCAAATAATTGTTCCCGCCAAATCTCGTTCGAACAAGATTTTCGTTCGAATGAAATCTCATTCTAATGATACTTCTAACGAAGTTCTAGTGGTAGGTCATCGGCAAACCTCGTTCGAATGACATTCTCATTTGAACGACAAACTCGTTCGAACGACAATATCGAACGAAAAAACAGAAAGCTGAAAATTCTATTATTAGCCCAGAAACTTTATTTTAAAGTTTTAATGAAACTTTATGAAATTAAACAACAGTTTAAAAACAAAGTACACCCAATACTTAATGTTCCAAGCTCCTATATAAATATTCAAATTGCATCCATACCTTAGGAGCAATGGAACCAGTGTTGTTGACGTAGAGACGAGGCACATTAAACTCGGCATTTGATGAAGCTTTAATATCTTGGTCGCTACGCCTTCAACAAACACATCATAGGCTTCAATGGATAAACTTGAACTCTATCCTATGACTCAAATGTTTTTGTTCGGAATGGAGCCAAAACTACAAAGGACTGAATTGAAAATTTGTGTCCTTACAAGCTACCTTAATATGGATATCATATTTAGAACATAGTCCCTAATTGGAGTACCATCAACTATTTTTGTACTTACAAGCCTTATCATAACATCCAGTCTTTGGCACGATTATGATCCCTAAATATAGACCTGAGGTTAGGAATAATATCATAAGCACTTGATATATTTTGATGTTGGTGTAGCAATAAGTTAGTCAAAGATGACAATATATAATAACGACCCATATGATCATCTTTCTACAACTTTTTATAAGCCCAAACATCCGATTGAGATGCCTTATGACCAAGGTTGATAGGTCATGATTCACTTAAAAATATCCATGTTTCTTTTCTAGTCTATGAAATTCCTTCTAGTTAATTTATTTTCCTTTAAGATCGATGCAAGTGGGTTTCATGTTGATCCCGATTTTGGAATATGAAAATCATCACTAAAAAAAATAAATTAAATATGTGGATATTAACTTTTGATTAAATTTTAATTTAGCGTCCTTTACCTCTATTTATGATTAAATATGTGGGTATTTAACTTTTATTTAATATCAAGTGATGGCGTGAATAATTCCCTCTATTGGGGAGTAAAGTCAAGCTAACACAAGAAATTATATCACATCACCTTTTAAAACATTGATGGAGACTGTGAGATTTATTTTAGAAACCCTTCTCCTATAAAACATTTTAAACTTTAGGCTACTTTTATATAGAATTAAATCAATTCTAATTTCCAGAATTAAATCAACAATAATATCCCATTTTGTTGTCCAAATTAAATTACTGAATCTTACTATTTCTATATTCATAAATAAAAATATGTTTAATTAAAATAAAACGCAAAACCCAAAATTTAATTTGTACAATAGATTAAATACATGATTTATATAAATTTAGAAAAAAAAATAATTTTGATATTTCAGAAAAATCGTGATATAGGGCAGTTACAAAAATAATTCATCTTATCCAAAATAATCTGGGATCCTAATTAACCAAATTATTATCTCACAATAATTATTAACATGCGTAAGATGGTAGGATGATAATAAAACATAACCACATAAAATTATAATTCAAATATGAAACAAATCCCCCTTTTCATCATGGCCAACAGTTCTTCTTAAAGTAAAACTCTTCAAGAATAATAATTCCATTCAAAGTAGACTTCTTTGTGAGCAGGAATCATTATTGAAGTATCGTTTTTCATAAATTGGACTTCTTTACAAATGGAACCTCTTAAAATACTCCCATGTGTGTTCAGGAATGATAAGAATGAAGAACCAGATCAAAACAACATCAAAATTTAGCAAAAAATGGTTTATCTAGGGGGACCCGGTCGGTTGGCCTCACAGTCCCAATCGACCATCCCCGTTGGTAGCAATGCAAAATTTTATCTCGAACTTTGAAAACTTTATGAGAAAACTTCCATTTGTGTAAACTTTTTCTAAACTCGATTAAACTTTTTCCATGACCAAACCCCATAAAAATATAGGATTCTAATAAGTAAAATTTATTACATCCCATCACAAACTCCTACAAATACATGAGTTGTATAAAATTAAATTATAGAAGCTAATCAAAGAAAAATAAATATTGGGTAAAACATCATAGGATCCATTAACATAAAACAACATTCATGTGACCATGTTAGAATGGATAGAATCATTTAACACTAAAAAACCAACTTAATAACATGGATCTTCCGAAATATGATCAATCCTTAATCGGATCTCTGATACTAATTGATGGCGATTAATAACAAAAAATTACTTCCAAAGAGACTTTGATTTATCATATTTCAAAAGACAAATAACAATAAGAACTAGATCCCGAGTTTAGTGCACCATACCTTTGCGGGCCTTGTAAGTGATCTAATGTAGGAGACAAATATGAGGAATAAAATTTTCTTCATGTTTGATCACTTTTAATCCTTTCTTAGGTATGAAATACACATTAGATCTTCTAATATATGATCCACCGAAGCCAAGCTATGTGTGAACACTTTCGAAGACAAAAACTAAGTGAAATATGAGAAAAATCATTGTATCTCTCCTCATCCTGTCACAAAAAATGAATAGTGTTGTTTTCTCTCTTCCTCTAGCCCTTAGGAATGTTAATGTAGCTTATACTCCTTCCCTAGAAACATATATGTATATGATGTGGGATTAGTCCAATTAAGATTTCCAAAGAGTTTTGGGCTTGCTACCTGGTATATGGACTATACTAGGAACCCAAGGGAAATAACTAAATGATCTTCCAAACAAAAATACAAAAATATCAATTTACGCACAGTAATTTATTTTCTTTTTTAACTAATTACACTAAATAATTATAGTTTCACTCCAATATAATCATCTTAAAATTACTCGAATAAAGATGCATTGTTTGTAAGATAACACATAATGTGATTTCTTGCATTAAGTTTTCAATACCCACTTAGTGAAATTTGATTTTCCACGAAACGATTTTCATTAACATCTTATTTTTATTGACCTCAGACTTAAATTATTTTATACTCTACCCAACATAAATCCACTAACCATGTTTACTAGTAGAATAAAAACTTATACGTATATTAAGGGGTTTTCACAATCCATAACATCTCCTAGACGTGAATTCTTATAGTATATGATCTTAAACATCATTATAAAATGATTGCCTAATCTACAGATATTACTGATCCAATACATTGAATCTCAACCATAGAAAATCAAAGAAATAATTATGTGAATATTTGAATGCACATAATCCTCGGGATTAAGAATCTATACACCCTTTACGAACTTATGAGATTATATAAGTCTAATTTAGTCAATACCTAACTTGAATATCACCTTTGGTCATGTTCAATACATTCATGATGTACTGATACAATCCTCTTTTACCGATACAATCCTCTTTGAACTATCAGACAAATTCTTGAATCATCAAACAGGTTCCTATATTCAAGATAAACCATTAAGACAGTACATGTAGCTTTATTGATAGGATGTTAACTCCCTATCTAGGCTATAAACTATTCAATTTTACTAGAATTGAAATTCTTATATTCAGTGATAGGGCCAACTCATTAAATTCCTACAAAGTATAATTGACCAACATGTATAATGTATTTAAAATAAATATAAGGCATTCCCATAAATATGATTCATATCTCAAAATAAGCTAATATAATATTTTATTACTAAATAATAAACATCAGTAAATATGATTTTAATATTAAGACCACAACAGTGTGTAGACTTCACTAACCACAATAAAACCTATCTAAAATACTACTATTACCTACAAAAGATAGATCCCCTAGTTGAATCAGTAGTTAGGAATGAATTCTTAACCTTTATAGATGCCTAGTTTGGCTATAACAAGATAAAAATTGCACCTCATGATGAGGAGAAATTGGTTTTCTACAAGGTGACGCATGTTGGTCTAAAAATTTATGGCGCTACTTATCATAGGGTGATCAATGCAATACTTGTGTGCCTTGGATTTATTTAAGTCTCGAGAGTATT
Source organism: Sambucus nigra (assembly GCA_949130495.1). Classification (NCBI taxonomy): domain Eukaryota; kingdom Viridiplantae; phylum Streptophyta; class Magnoliopsida; order Dipsacales; family Adoxaceae; genus Sambucus; species Sambucus nigra. Next base: position 78,264,920 of record OX422221.1, on the reverse strand, counting down.
AAGTCAGGAGTACTAAGATAAGTCAACCACTTACTTATTAAAGCCTTTTTCTCTATTATAAATACATTAGAGTAACTTATCCAAAGCCTAAGGTTATCTATATTTGTATTATTCATCAATACAAGGAATATACATGAAAAAAAACACCTTCATAGTGGACATATATGCTTCAGTAGAAGTACAAAACCACTATGCATCCTTTATCATCATATTTATTAACTTAAACACACTTTCACCTTTTGCTAGGAAAAATATTCAATAAGGCTAAGGTCATAATTCATTTCAGCATCAACATCTAATGATATGAAATTGACTAAGGTAGGGAATATTGTAACCAAGTGTAGTACAATTCACCATAACATATATCAAGATGTAAAAAAATTAACTAAACAAGAATATACGATTTACGTGATATAAGGCACTAAAGGTAAAATAATTAATATGCATAACTACATCATATCATAAAAGTCAAAATAACATTTAGCCAAACCAAGCTAGATAAAGTGTAAACTAAAATAATACTATACCAATAGTTTGTAATCATTCGAGATATCCATTAGAAACCAAATACTAACTTATAGAGACAACAAAGTCTTATAAAACCAATAACGTAAAAGAAGGTCTAAAGAAAGAGTCACAAAAAATACACCATTATAAAAACATACACCATCATCACCAATAACATTTACTTTCATCGTCATCGCCATTTCTTTCTTCTTCATACATCGAGTGTAGAAAGTGGACCTTACCACTTTGATTGATCACATATAAATATAGCCTCAAATTGGAAAACTGGCATTCAACATTGATGCGAAAATTTTCTCGCAACTTCTAATGTGCTTCCTCATTAGAGGTGATTTAGTCAAAGAGTAGACAAAGTTAATGAGTTAACTCATTTTGAATACTAAGGTTAAGTGAAATTAGGTCATGTACGTAACTAAAAATTCAATCATACTAGTCAGACAGAAGAGCCTAAAATCTAGAAGAACGTTCTTGAGAGAGTCTCCCACTTTATCCATAATTATCATAAAGTGTGCAACAACCTTTGAGTTATTCTTCAAAGGTTTTCCATAAACACCTTAATCAAACAAATCATTAATGCGATCTCATATACTAATTCAAGAGCATGATCGTTTCCATGTGCCACAACATTAACAACTCATCCAATAAGGTCTATAATTAGGGTTATTCAATAATGGTCCAATAATGTCTTTGTAAAAGACTATTTTTTGTCATATTCTTTCATTTACATGCATGTGTAAAATAACGACAGAAAAAATGATTCTGAAACACTGTATGATATCATATGGCAGTGTCGAAATTAGCACTAAAAAATCCACCACGTCAAGATTCTATCGGCTCTACTTTAAGACTCGTATCTTAAGAATGCATTATTAATGTCTTTCGTGATAGTCCAATTATGTGGATTTTATATGTTAACACTTCTAAAAATGTGTTAAATCACACTTGTTTTAGAATTTCTTCTTTAAAAGGCATTTGCATTCAATGTGCTTAGTTAATCACATAATACCTAATGTATATTAATAAAGAAGATTGCAACAACAGTATCATAATATTTCAGCGGCTTGGTAATATTGTCGACAACTCCAAGTATGTTGCCATAATCATTAAGTTGTAGCATTAAAGCATACTACAGATTCAGATTTCCATAATATTTAATGGATTGTGTTGCACTCCTTCAATATATTGGTCGTTTAACCAAAATAAACATAAGTACATAAAAGTGAACTTTATACTTTCCATAAAATCAGTAAATTTGAGTTATAATAACTGATCGTCCAAAAATGAATAGTCAACTTTAATGTGAGCATGTAATCTTTTAGTATCTCAAAACTTCACCCATTATATATTGAAAATTCATGTAACATTTTTTTTCTCTACTTTACAATAAATTGAATATATAAACTTACTCCCACTGATCATAAGTTGTAAAAATTAAATATACAGTGATTAGAAAATATAATGGTATTACTTCTAAAAAAACATAGGTGGAAAAATTAATTAAGTTTATACGATCATTTCTTTATAACACGTGTAAAATTATCATAAGCATAATACTTTTCACATACACTAAATGTAACTCTCATCATAATGAGTTACTCATCTCATAAGAATATTACGACATCCTTGGAAAAGGGGAGAAGGTTCATTTATAACCCTTTTCTCAATAGACATAAAATATTTTACTACAAATTAACTTTATTCATTTAATTATAATTAATATCGTGTTTGGTCTTGATGACCTCTTCATACTCAACTTAAATGTAATTTAATGAGATCTCGTAGTCTAGTAAGTTTATTCTTATGATTTGTGAAAACAAAACCAAACAATTATTTTTCCTTATAACAAATTCATATTCATGTAGATACACCACATAATCATTTAGAATAGTAGAGTCCATTTAGGATCTTCTTAATACTATTCTTTATGATTTTATCTACATTTGTCTCACAGTGACAATACCATAATTTCGTAGCTGATCATTTATTTGTTCTTTATTACTTAAACAATCTAACAACTAAAAGAACAACTATTGAAGAAAGGTATCAGTAATGGGATAGGTATCCTACCTTCCTTTAAAATCATACTTCATAATTTTCAACTCCCACTAATTTCACCATTCATAATGAATTTGACATTCGATTTTCTTTAATGAAATAATTACATGTCAATGATAATTATATGATTTATGTAAGTCCACTTTAAGGGAATTTTCTCAAAATCTCCCACTTGGACCACATAGGTCATCCATATGTTAGTTATTGTAATACCTTAAAGGCATAACTCGACTATCAATATTTATAAAAGATATTACAAAATCTTGTCCATAAAAAATTATCACAAGGAGTCTAGATTTAATTTGGTATAAGATTATAGATTTTCATCAATAATACTATGATTATGATGCGGGATCAAAACAATATTTAAAAGAAATATATCCAAACTTTATTCTATACAAAAAAATCAAAGGTATACCATAACTTTTGAGAATGGCTGAAAGATGCTTTAAAAAGTATCCCTCACAATTAAGTCTAGACAAATATTTTTCAAAAAAAATGGAAGAATTGAGAGTTTATGAAAAAAAAATGGCTAGATTCCCCCAGATTAAAAGAGAAGGAATTTTATTTGAATTTCTAGTTTAGTTTGTAAATAATCCTTGCATAAAAAGCAAGTACTTTCGGTAACACGGTAAGTTTAACTTGCAAACTCTACTAAGATGAAAACTCGTTTCAAACCATAAAAGATACATATTATCTTTGTCATTATTAGTTAGAGTGTTTCCACATAATATTTATCCTCGATAGTGGGACAAAAAAATAATCCAACATAATAATCCAGAGAAAAGAAATCATACCATAACATGTTAAAGATGTGAGATAAATTGTTCACTACATTAATGCTTTGATTTGACAACACATATGTTAATATCCCTCTAATACCAAATGTTCATTTTATTTTATTATTAGTAACCATTTATTAGCAATTATATGATGCTTGTCAATACTTGAGTATAGAATATACATGATATATACTTGAATAATGTATATAATATATAGAGTTCATTCAATCAGTCAAAATCAACTCCCGATAAGGACCAATCTTGTTTGATGATTAAACTCAATATACTCCATAATTATAAGCATCACATGTTACTACTACTATCATCTTTAGATTTAATATTCATGCTTGTGGGTACCCAAATTTACCATTATGGGCCCGGACGAGTAGCCTAATGAAAATGGCCCAAAATTCGGAACCTTCACTCGAACTAAAAAGAGTTATGACTTAGTCTCCTCCGAGAGTCTCGTATAGAGATGTTCCAGGAGAATGTGATGGACATGGGGGAGTCCAACACCCCCACTCCCCGAGGACAGACATATATATAATAAACCCTAGACCTGGGGCAAAGGGCACACACTATATTCTCTGTAAACGCTCCCCGGAGTATATAGAAATAATATTGACTGCACCACTGTGGCCGTAGGCATTCTCGCTGAACCACGAACATATTGTGTTGTGTGATAGGTATTTTATCTTCTTTATTTTTCGTGGTGATTGAGCTTCTCTCACTTATTTGTGTTGAATATAATTGTCACCACAATTGGCGCCATCTATGGGAACGTTTGTCTTCCCTGAGAAAGCCCACTCCACTAAAGAAGTTCGAAATGTCTAATCACAGCAGTAACGCTCCTCAAGTAGGAGATATCCAAGAACAACCTGCTCCTCGTAGGATCAGATCTGAAGTTCGTCTTTCAAATCAGAGGGCTCGCCCAGAGAGGCCAGCCTCAAAGGAAAGTCAAGGACCAGCGAGATCCACACAAATATCCAGGCTGATCGGTGCCTATAAGGCAAGACTCCAAGAGCAAAGGGAGTCCTCTCGCAAGTAGGAGGCTAAGAATTCTCACCTCAAAAGGAAATTATAGAGGATGGAGAGAGAGATCCATCGCAGCACTAGGCGACGTCCGTACAGCACTCCTAGACCTCAGGAGAGCAAGTCTCGCCGCCGAGGAAGGAGACCTAAGCGTGGATCCCGAAAAAGTGAAAGGCGTGAGTCAAGAAACTACTCACTCGAGAACCAGCGACCTGCTTGCCGTAATAGGAGCCCAGCTCACAGTAATGAGAACATACGAAATTTGGTCCGAAGGGAGATGGACCAACACCCAATACATCGCGACGCAAGATCGACCAAGGAGCTTGCTAGACGAGCTCTCAAGACTCAAATGAAATCCCCTTTCTCAAGGGAAATAGAAGAAGGGGAAGCCCCCAAGAAATTCGCTATTCCAAGATTCAAGATTTATGATGGGAAAACTGATCCCATCGATCACGTTATGTAGTACAGGTAAGCCATGACCCTCTAGAACCATCGGGATGCACTGATGTGCCGGATTTTTCCCTCGAGCCTGCATAACGTGGAACAAAAATGGTTCGAAAGGCTCTCTTACAGGTCTATCAGGATCTTTGAGTCCCTGGTCGAGCTCTTCATGGATCGCTTAATTACTAGTAGCTCCCATCCCAAAAGGATAGATGCTTTGCTAATAATGAAAAAGGCACCTCAAGAGACCCTCTGAGACTATGCAAAGAGGTACTGGGAGTTATTCAATGAGGTCGAGGACTGCTCGGATCAGGTAACAGTGGCCTCCTTTAAAATTGGGCTACCCAGCTCTTCCCTTCTGTACCAGTCCCTGACAAAGAAAGAGGCCACGACCATTGACAACCTGATAGATCGCATCGAGAAATATGCCAAGGTGTAGGATGTGACCCGCCTCAGCACAGGGGAGAACGGTCGAACTAAGCTCGCTGCTAAAAGCAACGACAAATCTGAGAACCAGAAGAAAGGAGGAAAGAATGGGGGAAAGATTGGATTCAAGAACGGAGGCAAGAATGATGTGCCAAAAGCATTCCAGGCAGTCAACCATATCTTTAGAGAACCAATTTATAAGATTCTCACGAAGATCAAAGACAAGCCATTTATTAAGTGGCCCAGAAAGATGGGAGGAGATCCCTTAAAGAGAAATAACGCGCTGAGATGCGCTTTTCATAAAGAAGGAGGACATAAGACTGAGCATTGCAAAGCTCTTAAGTCCCACCTCGAAGAACTGGCCCAGTCTGGGCATCTGAACGAATTTGTGGAGAAGAAAGCAGAGAAAGTTGCTGCCAATGAAGAAGTAAGACCTGACAACGTACTTAAAGACGATGCTGGCCATGAATTCGCAGTAATTCATGGGGCATCTGATATGAAGCAGATTCAAGGGAATTCATCTCGAATGGAGGTAAAAAAGCTTGCAGCATTAATGCAAGCTTTTAAGATCGATCCAATGAAGACCCAATCAGGAAAGCGTCGGCGAGCAGATGAAGTCGACTATAGCAAGCACATCGTGTTTACAGATGAAGATCTGGTGGGAGTAAGAACCCCATCCCATGACGCCTTGATCATTACGCTTATGATTGCCAACTATGACGTCGACAAGTTGCTCATCGACCAAGGAACCTCATCCGAGGTAATGTATCTCGATCTGTTCAAAAAATTAAAGTTGAGCGTCGCCAACCTGAAGGAGGCCATTGTCCCTCTGGTTGGCTTCGTTGGAAAAGTGACTATCCCATTGGGAAAGATTGTGCTATCGGTAAGGTCAGGAAGTATCTCCAAGATGATTGAGTTTCTGGTAGTCAACATTGACTTGCCTTACCAAGCCATCCCCGAGAGAGGATGGCTACATGCGATGAAGGCAGCCCCCTCGACCTACCATCAGAAACTCAAGTATGTGACCGAGAGAGGAGTAATGGAGATCCATAGAGATCAAGCGATGGCAAGAAGGTGCTTCATAGCAGCCATCTTCCCTAGACCAGAGAAGAAGGCCGAGAAGCCCAATGAGTAGATCGAGGAACATGAAGGTTCGTTGACCTTCAAAATAGCAGTTAAGGTATGGAAGACCTGGCGTGGAGGATACCAAGATCCTCCCCTCTGAGAGGGTCGTGGAAAACTTGGCGAAAGTTACAACTGGTGGTAGCGAAAAGGACAAGGTATTTTTAATTGGAGCTTCTCTCACAGATAAAGAAAAAAACGAATTGACAATTTTATTGAGAAGCATCATAGAAGTTTTTGCATGGGAACCATACGAGCTGCCTGGAATTGATCCCAGTGTGGTTTGTCATCGGTTGCATGTCGACCCCACTTTCAAACCTATCACCCAAAAGGCCCGGCGAACTGCGCCCGAGATGGCAAAATTCGTAGAGAAAGAAGTAGAAAAATTATTGGATGCAGGATCCATACGGGAGGTCCAATTCCACAAATGGTTATCCAACCCAGTAGTAGTTCCAAAGAATAACGAGAAATGGAGAGTCTGCATCGACTTCACTGACCTTAATAGGGCTTACCCTAAGGATAGTTTCCCCCCACAAAAAAAAAATTGACCAATTGGTGGACACCACAGCAACTCATGAAAAAATGAGTTTTTCGGATGCATATTTGGGGTATCATCAGATCCCTATGTATGCACCGGACCAGAACAAGATAGCATTCATCACCACCGTCGGATTATACTGTTATAAAGTCATGCCCTTCGGGCTCAAAAATGCAGGGGTAACTTACCAGCGGCTGGTCACCAAGATGTCCAAAGACCAAATAGGAGACACCATGGAGGTCTACATCGACGATATGCTCGTCAAGAGTAGAAGCAAAAAAGACCACCTCTCAGACCTATCGAGAACCTTTGAAACCCTCAAGAAATACCGAATGAAGCTCAACGCGAGCAAGTGTTCTTTTGATGTCCATTCAGGAAAATTTCTTGGATACTTGGTCAGTATGAAAGGCATCAAGGCTAACCCGGACCAGATCGACGCAATCAACAGAGTACAGCCCCCTCACACAATACGAGACGTACAGAAGGTCACCGGAATTCTCAATGTCTTGAACCATTTCATCTCGAAGTCCTCCGAGAAATGCAAACCATTCTTCTAGCTCTTGAAGGGAAACAAGACAGTAGAATGGAATCAAGATTGCTCGCAAGCATTGAACGACCTCAAGGACTACCTTAGCTCACCACCCCTGCTCGTCATACCTCAGGAAAGAGATTCCCTGTACTTATACCTCGTCGTTTCCAACCACGCCGTGAGTTCTGCGCTTGTATGCGAGAAAGTAGGAATTCAGCACCCCGTTTATCATGCGAGCAAGACTTTATTAGAGGCTTAACAGCGGTACCTACCACTAGAGAAGCTCGCCTTTGCACTTGTAGTAGCTTCAAGGAAGTTGAAGAACTATTTTGAAGCTCACACCATCATTGTTCTTACATCGTACCCCCTTAAAGAAATCCTGAGGAAAGCGGATCTGTCAGGTAGAATAACTAAATGGTCAGTCTAGCTCGGATGATTTGACATCCAATTTCAACCAAGGAATGCAATCAAGGGATAAGTCCTTGCTGATTTCATAGCTGAATTCACAGGTGAGCATCCTCTAGACCAACTTCAACCCGCGAAGCAAGGAGAAAACCACGCAACAGAGGGAGTTTGGAAATTATTTATTAATGGAGCCTCCAATTCAAAGGGGGCAGGAGTGGGCATTGTGCTTGTTAATCCAAAAGGCACAACCCTCGAACAGGGAATCAGGCTTGGATTTGAAGCCTCCAACAATGAGGCAAAATATGAAGCTTTGATAGCCGGCCTCCAGAAAGCACACACTTTGGGAGAGAAGCAGTTATAGGGTTCCGACGACTCACAATTAGTCTCCAATCAGATAAGCGGGGACTACAACGCAAGAGATGAAAGAATGGCTGCCTATCTCACCTTAGCCAAGAGGCTAATGGCCAGCCTTGAAGAAGTCAGTGTCCAGTAATTTCCCAGAGGATAGAATAGCCATGATGACGCCCTGGTAGCTCTGCGTTCGGTAATTAATTTCGACTTGAAAAGAACGATCCCCATCGACTTCCTCGGTCACCTGAGCATCAACCAGAGCGATGAGCTGCCAGGCGGGGAACATATGCTCCAGATTGAGTTAGCACCTAGTTGGATGGACCCTTTAAGGGACTATTTGAGGGATGGTGCACTTCCAAGCGATAGGAATACCGATCATCAGATAAGAGTCAAATCTGCTCTCTTTCACTTATCTCCTGAGGTCAAGCTGTATAAGAGATCGTTCTCCAGCCCTTACCTAAAATGTGATCATCCGAGGGATGTCGAAAAAGATTCTACACGAGCACCATGAAGGAATTTATGGGAGCTATATTGGAGGAAGATCACTAGCTTTTCGAGCTATGAAGGAAGGCTACTGGTGGCAATATATGCAAAAAGATTCAGCAGTGTACGCTCGCAAGTGCAAGAAATGTCAACTACATGCCCCTATGGTTCACCAACCTGCCAGTGACCTAAGATCACTCACCATCCCCTGGCCCTTCGCCCAATGGGGAATGGACATCGTAGGACCACTTCCTACCGCTGCCGATAACCGCAAGTATCTATTGGTCGCAATGGATTACTTTACCAAATGGATCGAGGCAGAGCCGCTGGCAAACATCCGAGATGAAAATATGATGAGATTCATATGAAAAAACATAATTACCTATTTTGGAATCCCTAGAACCATCATCACTGATAACGGAACACAGTTTGAAAGTGGCCCTTTCCAAAGCTTTTGCAATGAGCACGGGATCAGGCACTATTTTAGCTCAGTAGCGTATCCTCAGAGCAACGGTCAAGCTGAAGCTTCCAACAAAACAGTGATCGATGGGTTAAAGAAACGATTAGAGCGAGCTAAAGGAGCATGGGTAAACGAACTGCCACATATTTTGTGGGCTCACCGCGCTACCCCACGTCGGGCAACGGGGGAAACCCCATTCTCACAAACATATGGAATGGAAACGGTCATCCCATTAGAAGAAGGCCTACCAACTATAAGGTCCACCCTTGTCGACCAGGGCCAGAATGATGCAGCATTGCTCGCTGAACTCGACCTAGTCGACAAACGCAGAGAACTTACCTTAGTGAAATTAGCGATCAGCAACAGCTCGCTAAACACTATAATAAGAAGGTCAATCCAAGGGCATTCCGAGTTGGTGACTATGTCCTAAGGAAAGTCCTTGGCAGCACAGTAAAACCATCAGATGGTAAGTTAGGGCCAAACTGAGAATGACCATTCAAGATAATAAGAGATGACCTGCAAGGATCCTATCAATTAGAAACGCTGGAGGGCAGAGAGATACCCCGAGCATGGAATGCATTAAATCTTAAGAAATTATATTTCTAGATTTTTCTTTCACTTTTTTTACCAGATTTTGGCAGCGCATTTACTTATGATTAATAAAAGTTGTTTGGTAGTTGCATTCTATGAGGTGTTAGTTAACTAATATATGAACTTTATAACTTGCACACCCTTTTCAAGTGGCAGGCACACTACTCAGTACGCTATATCAGGTAAAACACCCTCCTCAGGTTTTCGTTATGAAACACGAACAACCTCTTAGCATTTCCCCTGGAAATATATGAAGCCCTACAGGAGATCGTTAGGCAATTCAGCCAAGTCAAATTAGTCGCCAAATAATGTTTAGTCAGCAAAACCCTGATCGGATAGAACATCCAACACCAGGTGTGTCCTCACCAATTGCCACACTTAGGCCTAAGGGAGTGTGACGACATGACCTAAAAGGTAAAGTAAGGCAGAATGGTATCCCATAAGCATACTGGACTGGAGGGACACTTACTGGACAATGCAAACTTACCAATCTAGTCGGCCAAGAGAGGCCCAAGATTATGAAGCAAAGAATAAATGATGCAAGAAATATAGAACACTTGTTTAGTCAGCAAGTTCGTCCAAAACATAAATTTTATATTACTTCATCATAATAGAAATAAACAAACCATGTATAATCGGCGAAACCGCCCAAAGCATCAATAGTACATTGCTTCATTACATATGTGTACAAAGGTATAACTGGAAAAATCTTAATGAGGCTGAGGCCTCTGTACAAGATAATCAGCAACTTGTACTCTACGACCATCGTCCGGATGAAGAGCTAGTCCCTCCTCGACCTCATTCGCATCTGACTTCAATAGCTTCCGAGGGATGGCATCGATGGGGATCCACTGATCATCCCTCCTAAAGGGATTAGGCCTTAAAATGGAAGGGGAGATCTCATGACGGTACTAGAGTATTGAGTTCCTTATAACTTGTAGCTCCCTTAGGACACTCAACCATCCCATGATAAAGGAGAGCTCTTCAAACTCTGTCAGCCTCGTCAGAGCATCCACCCAACCTTGGTCGTACCCATCAGCCCATACTCACCGAGGTCCTCTCTTAAACAGATGCCTCAACCGTGTGGCATCCCTTTGAATCCCAGCAGCAATAACGTAAGCCCAACGAACATCTTCACGAAGCTCATCCATTTCCCTAGCTGAGTTTCTTACATTTGTACCAGCTCGTGCAACGATCGATGGGGTAGAGCCTCGTATTACCGGAGAAATGTCACTCGATCCTTCCCCAGCTCGTGATGAGGAGGAACCCCTTAAAATGCGAGGCGTAGTGCTCGGTGCATGCTCCCTGAGGAGCAACACTTCCTTCCTCAAAGTCTCATTTTTCTGTTAATCTCAGTAGCATAAAGGAGTCTTGTTTGCAGAGTATTCACTTCCTCCTGAAGAGAAGCTCCAACTTCTTCCATCTCCTGAAGCCTGTCTTTCAGTTTAACAACGAGCTCCATCTGCTCTATGAAACTCTTATTCCTCAATCGCAGTGATTTAAAAATTCTTATGAAGGTATGATGAACTTAGGTACTCACATCAAGACCAAGCATTCTTCCCAATTGAGAAGTCGCTGGTATATAGTCATCTACATTAATCAACTACAAGCTATAAAAGAGCAGTAAAGGATAAAATGAATCAGTACACAGAGGGAAAAAGCCTTCTCATTTCATTAATACATAAAGGGATTAGAGTACATCGAGAAACAGAAAAGAACATTATAAATAAAAATATAAAAGCAATCCTAAGGATCAATTAGCTGGCGACCTCAGGTTGCTCAGAAGAAGCTGGTTGCTTCCCCTTGTCAGCAGCAGTAGGAGCACCTCCCTTAGTAGGGACAACTTCTGTCGCCCGAACCGGAAGGGCATCAGTAGGAACTGACTGGGAGGCAGGGTCAACACCTTCGACGGCTGGGGCAGGGGCTTTATCCACGATTGGCTTTGGGCCTGGATCGTGCTCGTCGAACAAGGGAGAGGCAACATCCACCCCGATAGCCAAGATGGCTTTGTTCCAGCCTTTTTTAAAGTTCATACGGCTGATGTAGCCTATCTGGACCTCAGCATCTTCATATGCGACAGCCCACCCGGAGTTATATGAGCCTTCCTTAACGGTGGCTGCCTCAGACTCCTTCTCCTTTAACTTCTCATTCAGCACCTTATTCTCCTCCACGATCGCCAGCTTACTCGAGTAGACCAAGTCATAGGCCTACTGCAGTTCATTTGGTTCTTTGACCACTGCCTCCCTCTCTCGATTGGCTTTAACAAGTGCCAGATAAAAAGACGTCCGAGCAGCATCAGTGGCCTTCAAGCTGGCCTCGAGCTCGGTACCCTTCACTTTTAAAGCAGCATTCTGCTTATCCAGATCACCATTCTTATTGATCAGCTCATCATGGGATCGATAGAGCACAGTAAAATCAGTCACAAACTGCAAGTAGAAGAAGATATTAGAAGAAGGAAACAGACAGAATTTGACGAGCATTAGAAAAGAGAAATAGACTTACTAAGGCTAGCCTCTGACTTGCTTGCAGGGCTAACTGGTCAGTCCCCATCGCCCTTTGGCGATCAGCAGGAAGGACTGCTCTCTCGAGCAGCGCAGGGGCCAATTGAGGAGAAGTTGTAACCGAGGCTCCCTTTGACAATGCGGACACAGGCACTAAGGCCTGCCCAACCTTCGTCCTCGCCTCTATTTTTCTCCTCTCCTCCTCCCTTTCCTTCTCCTTCTCCACCCTCCTCCTATCCTCAACCTTCTTCTTCTCCTTAATCTTCTTCTTCTCCTCTTTCCTCTTCCTCTCTCTCTCTCACCTGCTCTTCTTACTTTCTCTTCTTCTCCTTCTCCTAAGCAGTAGACCGAGAACCAGTGGCAATAACCCCACTGTTGGACTTCTGCTTCTTCGACCTCAGATTGAGAAGCACATCATCATCATCATCATCCCGGATCAAGTTTTTTCTTGGGGGAACCATTTCCTTGCTAGAGCTGCTGGATGTACTTGAAGGTTCTTAGGATTCAGAAACCTCTTCTGAGCAAGAAGAACTATCACTACTGGAGCTCTCCTCGCTAGAACCACCTTCAGCACCTCCTATGATATCACTCTCATAACTGATATCTTCCTCGTCCAACTGAATGGGATCGGTAGCATCTTCTTTAGAAGTATCAAATTCAGGAATGCTATCCAAGGGCCTTACAATAAAACTGGACCCAATGTTCTTGTACTCGAGCAGAAAAGCAGCAGACCGGGGATGGTCACCATCAGCCAAGGGTTCCCTGATATTCCAAGCTTTAATCAACTCGAAAGTTCGAACCTTGCTGAGGGAAGGCTCCAAGTTCTTTGTCCTCGCTGAAAAGAAAGCAGGAAAGTGTCAGAAAAATCACACATTAATAAAGAAATTGAAAGGGCAGAACAAAGATTACCTATTTACTCTTCCCCATAAAAGGTAACAGTGAATCTATCAGACCTCGGCCCCTCAGTCTGGGGGGAGAACTGTCAATTCCTAGCAAGAAATCCATCTTGCCATTAGTCCTTGTGGGAATCAAGTAAATTTACTACTAATACCCTGTCAGGACTCCTGGCCTTGAGGTAAAGAAAGCCAGAGCTAGTTAGAGAAAAGGAATAACAAAAGGAAACTTCAACGAGCCCCAATTTAGTGCCATAAAGTTGATTTATTCTATGGACACCATTAATTATCTTCCATACGTTGGGTGAACACTTTCCAGGGACAATGTTGAAATAACCAAAGAAATGAAGGAAAAAATTGTTTGGAGGAAAAGTAATCCCCCATGAGAAAGCAACAAGACGTGAATCCAATGAGCACCCTCTATCTCTCTAACATTCTTAAGGAGAGAGGCGCACTCAATCTCTACCCATTCTGGGATATTACAGAACTTCCTAAACTCAGACACTGATCTATGACCTATCTTTGACATTTGTAAACCCTAAAGTCGCAAATTCAGAGAAAACTCAACAAAGAAAGAGCAGAGAGGACTTACGAGATGAAAGATCACAAGCCCAGATGACGAGGGAGATTGAAAGCGAAGAAAATGAAGGCCTGGAGAAGGAGACACAATAGCTAAACTCGCAGAAGATGAGTGAACGCAAAGAAATTTGAAACGACAATTATAGAATGCTGCACCAAATAGCTTTTAAATACTCCCAATCATCGCGCACAGGACACGAAGCAACTACTGCCTAAATCAGCTCTCGACTTTGGGAAGAGTTACACGATTCACAAAAGTACAATTATGGCAAATCATTTAAATTTATTGAGCCCAAATTGTGGCCTAGAAATTTTAGGGGCAATTGTGGGTACCCAAATTTACCATTATGGGCCCAGATGAGTAGCCTAATGAAAACGACCCAAAATCCGGGCCCCTTACCCGAACTAAAAAGAGTTATGACTTAGTCTCCTTCGAGAGTCTCGTATAGAGATATTCCAGGAGAATGTGATGGAGGTGGGGGAGTCCAACACCCCCACTCCCCGAGGACAGACATATATATGATAAACCCTAGACCAGGGGGAAAGGACACGCACTGTATTCTCTGTAAACTCTCCCCGGAGTATATAGAAATAATACTGACTGCACCACCGTAGATGTAGGCATTCTTGCTGAACCACGTACATATTGTGTTGTGTGATTGGTATTTTATCTTCTTTATTTTCCTTGGTGATGGCTCTTCTCTCACTTATTTGTGTTGAATATAATTGTCACCATAATGCTCATTATAGTTGGGTCACTATGGTAGCTACAAAATATTTCATAATATGAATATTACATTAAGTAAAGACTTACATACACAAGTCAATAAATTTCTTACTTATGTTAATTAAATATCGCATGAGCAATGAATGAAATTAATCATGTTTAGGTTTCATACACTTAATTGGTGATATCACGATGAAAGAAATAATGACATCTGCATTTGATGATCATCACTGCCTTCCCAAAATATATTTCACCACTTCGTTTTTGGTCAATAATTATAATTGTGCCTGTAGGCTACCAAATCACGATAATTGAATAAATATTAACATGCGTGCAACATCATAAATCTTATCATTCAATATTATACATGGATCGTTAAACAACCAAAATGTACATGATATGAATGCATCAGTCCGATATTTATATGTTATGGAATGGAGTATGATGAATTACTTTTTGGTGTGTTTGTCGTTGTTGTAAAATCTCTTCAATCAAAACCTCAATTACCTACAAATATATAACAAACTCAAGTGTAGAATGGTAAGTAAGGATATCAATCCTAATCTAAGGTGTGAACATGCTAAAAATGAGAAGATAATGAATATAATTCACTTGATTATTTTTTTAGACTTTTGGGTTTTTCTAATTTTTTTTATGTTTTTTAAATATTAAAACACTTTTTAGGTGAAAAAATGAAGTAACACTAAACTAAAATGAGAGATGAAATTAACAAACTAAAAAGTGTGCAAAATAAGAACTAAGTAATAAAAATGAGATGAACTTAAATTTGAGAAATATTCAAGGAATGCAACTTAACCTCCACTTTATCAATTAAATGTCGTAATTATTCAAGTTTACTAATTTTCCAAATATTAATTTATTTTATCAATTGATTCTCATCATTTGACAAAACAAACTAATATAAAATTAGTTAATCCAATTTTCATCCCCACAACTCAAACGAATAATTGATTTAGAAAAATTATATAAATCACTCGCAAGAGTAGATTCATATAATAAATCATAAATCCAACAAAAATTTAATGTATGGGTATAATAAAATATAATATACTCTAATTAGTGGGTCATTCTAGCTCTAGTTTGAATCCAAAAATTAAGAGTATATTAGATTTTAATCCTTTCTCAAGGATAGCTTACCATATCTCAATGCATAAACTCATGTAGGAATGAAAGAAAATTAACTAAATGAAACAAAGTAAACTAGATTAATTAATACATTCAATTGAATATATGGAGCTTCATTTCACTCCATGAATGGAGTGATTAGCCAACCATAGTCATAATTCACTTAATAAAAATCTAATAAAAGTTACTAAATGAAATTAACAATATAGAGAGAAGAAATTCAAACCAAAATGTAGGAGAAAACAAATTGCACCTACATTAAATCCAAGCTTCTATCAATTGTGTACAAACACTAACAAAATTGAAGTACAATTTAATTCTCCTCTCTACAATATTTTTTTCTCTCTAGAATTCCCTATTTTTCTAACCTAGTCTTTCTCTCTCTAGAATTGTCTATTCTCTAATCTTCCAAATCTTAAGCTCCCATTTTATGGAGTGAGGTCTTCTTTTTATAGCGGCTTGCGAATGGGTTTGAGTGTGCATGGAAATGGTGAGAGGAGTGTGAGGTCATGTGGGTGAGGGGATTGGAATAAAACAAATCAGATTTAGTTAAGGGTTATTTTTGAAAATAGTTTAAAGTTAGTAGTTGGGGGGGTATTTTGGGAATTGGGGGTTAAAGGGTTAAACACATGTGGCTTTTAAGCATGTGGGGTTATTTTGCATTGGTTTTCCTGATGAAGAAATCGTGCAGGTGGTTTTGGCTCTCAAAGGCTTTGAGATGGGAAATGGGTTTGGATGGATATGGGGTGTGGGTCTTGGATGAAATCGTTTTGGAATAAAATAAAAACAAAAAATAGAAATCTATTAAACTAAAAACTAAAATTCTACAAAAAAGTAAAATCTAATAAAACTAAAAAAATAAATGAAATCCTACAAAAAATCTAATCCCAATAAAAACTAAAAACTAATCAAAATAAAATAAAATTATACTACTGAAGATAAAATAGAAAAATAAAAAACAAATCCTAGAAAATACTAAATAAATAAAAAATAAATACTAAAAATAAAACGACTCAAACTAAAAATCTAAAAAGATATTAAAATGGGACAAACAAAACACACACAGGGTTTGGGGTAGGTTTAGGCTAGGTTTAGGCTCGGGTAAGGTTACGGGGGAGGGAATTTAACTCCATACAACGCGTATTTGCCTCGATATATAGCTTTTGACACCACAAACGGACATTTGACCTACAAGATAAACATTTAAGCATATAAGACCCATATTTCCGATAATTAGCAACTAAAGTACGTCTATTCGGGGTATAAAATGTACAATTTTGGGTGCTTATCACACCACCCCCAAACAGAGAGTTGCTAGTCCTCGAGCAATAAGATAGAGAGAAAGAGAAAGATAAGAAACCAAATGTGTTGTGATTGCACTTAGCATGTGCAACAATCCTTTAAACCTATAGGTTGCCCTACAGGACGAGTTGTGTCTCGTGAGGGTTTGTAGGGAATATACCCACAAAATTCTTATTTGCAACGGCAGTTAATCTCTTATTAGACGTAGAATAATCGCACAATCCATCATGAGAGAAATAATTTCAGAAGTACACGCTAGAATGTGTAAAAAGATTTAGCTAATTAAATACTCAAGGCACATCCTCCCTAGAACTCAACGTGTGTGGTGTGAATCAGTCAAAATGGGTCGAGTATCATAAGAGTAATTCCTAGATTGCCTTTTCATAATCAACGCTTCAACTTCAAAATCTCACTGGATATAGCTCTCTCAAACGAACTCTCGAGATTAGGGTAAGTGTATCGCTCTTGCGTGTGAGGAGGTGAGTAAATGTAAGCAAGTTCAAACGTCTCACACACATATAAGAAAGAACGAACATATAAAAGGAAAATGATCTCATGAAAGAGATGTTAATCACTATAGTGAGAACGTTGAGTTATTCACCACGTTGACTTTCATTTGCCCGAACACCTAGGGGAAAATATGGATGATAATGGGTGAGGGGGAAATGAAATGAGGTAAGATGGTATGAGGTAGGATAGGATAGAATGGTGAGTGATGGATGTGTGAAATGATGGATGTAAAATGGATGGATATGCGATAAGATTGAGAAGAGTGTATATTACATGAAGAACCATTGTCTTTATTACATAAAACTAACTACAAACTCTCTTTCTTTTATTTTTTTCTTTTTTTTTCGAATTTTCTTTTCTTTTCTTTTTTGTTTTTTTTTCTTTTTTCTTTTTCTTCTTTTTTTTCTATTTTTGCTATTTTTCTGTTTTTCTGTTTTTCTGTTTTTTCTTTTATTTTTCTTTTTTCTTTTCAAACCAACAACGTAGACATTTACATTTGAAATCACACTCTTTTTCTAAAAAAATAATGGATGAAATATAAATGGAGATAATAGGTGAGGGTATGGGGAATATGTGTGAATAGGGTAGAATAGGAAAGGTAATGGGTGAGTGAATAGAAATGTGATATGAAAAAGTGGTAGGTGTATGGATGAAAATATAGTGTTCGGGAGAAATTTCAACACACGTGTTTCTTACAACTCGAAAGTGACGTCGTTCTCAGTGATCAAGTCAAAATTGAATAATAATGAGATCATACAATAATTAAGTGTGCACTCAAAGGAAGTTGAATCAACTTGTGACTCGAAGATTGTGTAAAACACTCAAAAAGGGTGAAAGGCACGAATCTCACAAGCTAAAGTCTCTACTAGTGATCCTTAATATTTTCTTGAGAATTATAGTACTCTTTAACTCTAAACCGTAGTGACATGATAAGTGCGTAAATTTTGTTGAGTCTAGAAATTCATGGTTCAACATGCCTTGTTATGTATTACATAAGCTATTTAGAAAAAATATTCTCTAGCTTGATTCCTAGACTTTAAAAAATGGATGATTGAAAATTCACATAAATGAGTGAGATGAAAGAAACTGTATGAAATTTTAAAAAATCAGGTTTAAAAATTAATTTTTTTTCAAAAGAGGTATGATTTTGATAAAATTCCCCACCCCCAAACAAAAAGGAACATCGTCCTCGATGTTAAGTACGTGATTTTAAAATTGAGATCATAAGGTAGGAAAGATAGTACCAGAATCAACCGCTAATGAAATGGACATGTGAGGCGAAGATGAAACCTGTATAAATGAGTGGGATAGTAAAATATGTACAAGTCTATAATCATGATAGAACATTGGGCGGTGTGAAACACCACCCCCAAATAGGATAACACTCATATTCAGAAAAAGCGGGTTGCCTCCGGGTAGCGCTAAGTTTAACATCTTCAGCCAGACTGATGGATTCTCACCCTAAAAGAAATGATAAGCGAGGAGCGAACGGGGTGGCAAAAAAATCGGGGGATAAGAATCACCCCCAAACATGACTGAATGATCAATCTTAATAAGTGGGGTCAACAAGTTCAATCTGTTCTATGTGAGTGGAGCCTAGCTCCAAGAAGGGCTTTAAACATTGACCATTGACCTGAAAGAGGCTACCATCCTTGGGATTTTGCACGATGATGGCACCATAAGGAGTAACTAACTCAACAATGAAGGGTCCAGACCACCTGGTTTTCAATTTCTCGGGAAAGAGATGCAACCGAGAATTATACAACAAAACATTTTGACCAGGGTGGAATTCTTTGCGCATGATACTTTGGTCATGGATCCACTTCATCTTATCCTTATACTTCTTGGACAAATCATAGGCATCTTTTCTAATTTCCTCCAATTCATTAAGTTAAAGTTTCCTATGGACACCCGCCTCATCAATATCGAAATTAAGGGATTTGACGACCCAATAAGCATGATGTTCAAGCTCGACAGGAAGGTGGCAAGGCTTGCCGAAGACCAAGCGATAAGGAGACATGCCAATTGGAGTCTTGTAAGCAGTACGATATGCCCACAATGCGTCGTTCAAGCGTAAGGACCAATCTTTCCTATTAGGATAGACGTTTTTTTCAATAATTTGCTTGATCTCGCGGTTGGAAACCTCTACTTGACCACTTGTCTGTGGGTGGTAAGAAAGACCAACCTTGTGGGTAACACCATACTTTTTGACAAGGTGTTCAAAGACTCGATTGCAAAAATGTTTACCCCCATCACTAATGATAGCTTTGGGGGTTCCAAAATGCGTGAATACATGCTCTTTGAGAAATTGGACCACAACTCGATGGTCATTGGTACGGCAAGCAATTGCTTCGATCCACTTGGAAACATAGTCAACAGCAACTAGAATATCCTAAAAACCATGAGAGGAGGGAAATGGTCCCATGAAATCGATACCCCACACATCAAAAATTTCAACAATGAGGATAGGTGTGAGAGGAATCATATGATGACGAGAGAGACGCCCAGAGTGTTGGAAATTGGAACAAGCCTGGCAATATTGATGGGCATCGCGAAAAAGGGTAAGCCAATAGAAACCACTTTGCAAAAATTTTGCCACAGTTTTCTTTGAGCCAAAGTGGCCTCCACAAGCACTATTGTGGAAGAAGGACGGAATACTGAGTTGTTCACAATGAAGAATTACTTGATCGGGGAAATACTTATAGAGAAACGTGTCATCCCAAGAGTAAAACTTCACATTCGCCATGAATTTGGAGTGATCCTGTTTCGACCAATGATTAGGAAGTTGATCGGTAACAAGAAAGTTAACAATATTAGCATACCAAGGCGAGGTGGAGATGGAAAAAAGTTGTTCATCGATAAATGACACAGAAATGGGGAGAGGATCACAGTCAGATGTGACAGTAATGCGAGGGAGATGGTCAGCAACAACATTTCACAACCTTTCTTATCGCAAATTTCAAGGTTAAACTCTTGGAGTAAGAGAATCCACCGTATCAATCATGGTTTGGAATCCTTCTTATGAAGAAGGTACTTAAGAGAAGAATTGTCAGTATACACGATGATAGGGGAACCTATAAAATATGAGAAAAATTTATCAAGAGCAAACAAAATCGCTAACAACTCCTTTTCAGTGGTCATGTAATGAAGTTGAGCATCATGCAGGGTTTTGCTAGCATAAGAGATGACATGTGGGCGCTTGTCAACTCGCTGGACAAGCACGGCACCAAGTGAAAAATCAGAAGCATCACACATGAGCTCAAATGGGAGAGACAAAGTGGGAGGTTGAATGACAGGAGCAGAAGTGAGTTCAACTTTTAGGCTCTTAAACGCGACAACACGTGCTTCATCAAAGATAAAAGGAACATTTTTGGATAAAAAGGTTGTTAAAGGTCGTATAATTTTACAAAAGTCCTTAATGAACCGCCGGTAGAAGCCCGTATGTCCTAAGAAGGAGCAAATGTTCTTAATAGACTTGGGAATGGGGAGTGAGGAAATCAAATCGACTTTTGCTTTATCGACCTCAATATCGGAGCTAAAGACAACATGACCTAAAACAATACCCTTTTTTACCATGAAATGGCATTTTTCCCAATTGAGGACCAACTTCTTTTTTTTACAACACTGAAGGGCCGTAGTGAGGTGAGATAGGCATTGCTCAAAGGATGAACCAAACACAGAAAAATTGTCCATAAAGACTTCGAAAAAATTCTCTACCATGTCACTGAAAATACTTATCATACACCATTGAAAAGTCGCAGGTGCATTGCAAAGGCCAAAGGGCATACTAGAGTACGCAAATGTGCCAAATGGACAGATAAAGGTAGTTTTTTCTTGGTCTTCAGGGGCAATGGGTATTTGTTTATACCCTGAATATCCATCAAGGAAGAAGTAGTAAGCATGGCCTGCCAAGCGTTCAAGCATTTGGTCATTGTATGGGAGAGGAAAGTGGTCTTTGTGAGTGACAGCATTGAGCTTTCTATAATCAATACAAACACGCCAATCGATTTGTATGCGGGTAGGCACAAGCTCATCGTCACTATTTTTTACAATGGTGGCTCCAGACTTTTTAGGCCCCACGTGAATGGGACTGACCCATTGGCTGTCTGAAATGGGGTAGATAATACCATCATCAAGCAATTTTAAAATTTTAGCTCGAACGACCTCTTTCATTGCCGGATTGAGTCGGCATTGTGGCTCACGAGAAGTCTTATCATCCTCCTCTAAATGAATGCGATGGCTACAGACATTGGGGCTGACACCTTGAATGTCGAAAATGGTCCACCCTAAAGTAGTGCTATGTTGAGTTAGAGTGTGGACCAGTTGCTCTTCTTGATCTGGTGTCAAGGCAGAAGTAATAATGACGGGGTGATGTTGGTTTGGGCCTAAGAAAGTATATTTCAACTCAACAGGTAATGGCTTAAGCTCCAAACTAGGCGGTAGCTCAGGAGAGGCATCGGACTCAGATGCAGAAACAGAGTCCGGGAGAATATCGGGATAGGGGTTGACTGGGTCATCCATAGAAAGAAGAGTATCGACAAGGAAAGGCTCAAATGGAGGAGCCTAAGTGGAAGTTTCCAGCAGTGGTGTAGAATCTAACAAGGCATTAACCTCGGAGATGGAGGAATCAATATCAAAGTCGAACCCAAAGTGAGACAAACATTGGTGGATAGGATCATCTGGGTAGGTGGTATCCAACATCTCTTGGACTAAGGAGTCAATCATGAAAACCTCATCAATATAATCAACAACGAACTGTTGTTGCATGAGGTGGAAAATATTTACTTCGACGGTCATGTTGCCAAAAGAAAGATTCATTGACCCATCTCGACAATTGATGATGGCATTGGCCGTTGCCAAAAAGGGGTGACCCAAAATGATAGGAATATTGGTTGGGTCGGGAGCAGGACTGTCTAAGATGATGAAATCCATGGGGTAGTAAAAGTTAGACGCTTTCATCAAAACATCTTCAACGATTTCCTTAGGCACTTTCACAGAATGGTCTGCAAGTTGAAGAGTGACCCATGTGGGTTTCATGTTTTGTAAACCTAACTCAAGGTAGAGAGAGTAAGGTAGCAAATTAACACTAACTCTAAGATCAATCAAAGCCCGAGTAGTGAACTTATCTCCTAACATGCAAGAGACAGTGGGATGACCAGGGTCTTTATATTTCATAATACCCTTCTCATGGATGAGGGACGTGGCTTGATCAGTGACAAAGGCATCACGAGGAACATTCGTCCGTCGCTTAACAGTGCACAAGTCCTTCAATAATTTTTCATAAGAAGGAACTTGTTGAATCGCGATGAGGAATGGAATGTTTATGTGAACATTCTAAAAAACTTGCCTGATCTCATCAAATTGTTGAGCTTTCTTTGTTGGTGCCAACCTATGAGGGAAGGGTGCTTTAGGGACAAAGGCAGTGGTGACCTCAGTAGGTTTAGAGGCATTCTTGTCAGTGGATTAATGGGGTGGTGGGACCATAGGGAGTGGTTCTAATGGGTAATTCTAGGTGGGTGGGATTGGAACATCACGGGGAGCAGCAACACCATTGTCAACCTGTTTGCCTGATTATAGAGTACTCACTGCTTTCATATCCGCTTGGTATGTAGGTGGAGTGGAAGTGGATCCAACCTCATAATCCAACTCCTTTCCATTCCCCTTAGGGTTAGGAATGGGTTGGCTCGGAAAATTACCTTTCTCTTGCTCGGACTCAAACTGGTTAAGACGTTCCTTAATCTTTTGGATGGCTTAAGTCTGTGCTTGTGTGGTTTGTTGTTGAGTCGTGATAAATTGAGTGAGAAGATTATCGATAGAGGAGGTTGATGATTGGGGTGTAGGGGAATAAGGGGGCTGGGGGACCAACTCTCGGTTAGAACTAAGCGGCTGTGAATACTCATAGGATGGAGTTGGGACAGGGACAAGTTGATGAGTGGGGTGGGACGGTCATCCTTGGGGGACAAAGGATGGTGGATGGTGTTGTTGGTGGTGTGGAGCATGGTTGTGTTAGATAGGAGGGCGATGTTGCCTTTGTGGGGTTTGGTGAAACCCTGGTGGACCACTAACAGGTCGTTGTGGTTGTGATGGAGCAAAGTGATTGTCGTAGTTATAAGAAAAATAGGGATGGTTCCTATTATTCGGATTGTAAGTAAACGACGATGGTGCGGGTTTCCTAGTGGTATCAAAGGCACATGCTTGGGCTAGAGTGGGTTTAGGATCATCTTGAATTAGGAGGCACAAATGAGATAAATGATCCTGACTTAAACAGACATGACAAGAAGGACTAGACTCGTTGTTGATGCAAAAAACTGGACCGAATCCCATTTTTATGATCACAGATAAATAGATAAAAGCAATCCAATCAAGCACATGAGAGACAAAGATTTTTAAAGTGGTTCGGCTATAAGAAAAAGCCTACGTCCACTGTTATTTTATTCCTAGGGGTTTACAATAGCACCATGTGGTGGAGAAAAGGAGAAAGAGGTTTATGTCTTGTGTATGGTCTCTCATAGTTGTCAAATTTTCTCCCTCCCTCTAGCTAAGGGAATACATGTATTTATAGTGATGGGAGATAAAGAGATACAATGTCTTTATACATTCAGACATTTATGTCTACATACAATGAATCTAATTATTGACCTTCTATGATGGTTGATCCTCCTTGAATTGCTTGGTATGCTATGTGTTGTCATCTATTAATATAGTATAAATGTACATTAAGGCTCATTAAATGTGTTATCATCTTCATTAATGCACATTAAATGCATAGTTATCCTTTGATCTTCCTGGTTGGTATGACGACCAACTCTCCTCGGGTGCCGAATATTGCCACGTAGGATGGCATGTGTCCTTTTCTGATTGGTCCTCGTGGATGGAAAATTTTTGCGTTAACAGAAGCCCCCAATGCTCCATGATTGATGGTTCACTGAAAGGATGGAGTATTTATTCTGCAGTGTTTCTCGGTGCTCGTGAAATTCTTGATCTGCCTTCTTGATTTGTTCAACATAAAGTGCACTATCTCCTGGACGACATATGATGCAGGCTGATCGATGGTTGCTAATCTTTCTTTTGAGGAACTCCGTGTGCTATGTATAACCCTGGGAATTTGGATGCAGCCATGCCATAGTATGAAGCTTGTAGATTATAGCTTGTCATAATCTTCAAGTATGTTGGTTGGTTGGCTAACCGACCAATTGCCTCCTGTGTCGAGCAACTGAGTGTTAACTTCACGTGCTTGATTTTTCTGATTTATGCTCCTCTGAATACTTTGTAGAGTAACATACTAGCTTTGGAACCAACTCTTCAATCTGATTAGGACCAAGCTTGTGGTGGACTTCGAAACATTTTCATACAACTTCTTCTTCAATGTTGGTCGGGACAGTAGCAGTAAAGATCTCGGTGATGTAAATGCTGAATCTGACTCCTGAACTTCAATAACATGTGCATAATAACTCCTGAATATGCCTCCTGAACTTCAATATGCCTCCTAAACTTCAATAACATATTCATAATAACTCCTGAATATGCCTCCTGAACTTCAATAGCCTCCTGAACTTCAATATACCTCCTGAACTTCAATATCAAAACTAATTTCTGAGCAAGAAAAATAACTTTTGAATGATAATTAGTCGGGGCCCCGACTATGT
Organism: Sambucus nigra; assembly: GCA_949130495.1. Lineage (NCBI taxonomy): Eukaryota > Viridiplantae > Streptophyta > Magnoliopsida > Dipsacales > Adoxaceae > Sambucus > Sambucus nigra. The sequence continues at coordinate 78,239,876 of OX422221.1, read as the reverse complement.
AAGTTTGTGGTGTTGAATTTCATTCTCAACTGCATGATGTTATGAGAATGTGACACCGAATGAACAACTGAATTTGTATTAGAAGCCCCCAAGTGTGGAATATGAACTTTGAATGCTTTCTTGGCCTTGAAGTATGTTTGCTAATGAATATACATATGTAGAAAGACAAATTGTCTTGTTTTGCATAAACAATGAAACTTGCTCCACCTGCTGTATAATTATAGTGACTTGCCACTCTTTGGGCCTAAAAAATGAAACAACTTTCATCCCATGATCCTGCTTAGTTAACCAACCGGAGTTGATTGTAAATTGATTTGCTGACCAATCGGAGTTGGGGGATTTTTATTTACCGACCAATCGTAGTTGGTGGGATTTTACTTACCGACCAACTGTAGTTGGTCGACCGACTAACCGTAGTTGGTGGGTTTTTATTTACCGACCAACCGTAGTTGGTGGACCGACCAACCGTAGTAGGTGGGATTTTATTCACTGACCAACCGTAGTTGGTGGACCGACCAACCGTAGTAGGTGGGATTTTATTTACTGACCAACCGTAGTTGGTGGACCGACCAACCGTAGTCGTTGGGTTTTATTTACTGACCAACCGTATTTGGTGGACCGACCAACCGTAGTAGGTGGGATTTTATTTACCGACCAACCGTAGTTGGTGGACCGACCAACCGTAGTTGGTGGGATTTTATTTACTGACCAACCGTAGTTGGTGGACCGACCAACCGTAGTAGGTGGGATTTTATTCACTGACCAACCGTAGTTGGTGGACCGACCAACCGTAGTTGGTGGGATTTTATTTACTGACCAATCGTAGTTGGTGGACCGACCAACCGTAGTAGGTGGGATTTTATTTACCGACCAACTGTAGTTGGTGGACCGACCAACCGTAGTTGGTGGGATTTTATTTACCGACCAACCGTAGTTGGTGAACCGACCAACCGTAGTTGGTGGATTTTTATAATAAATGCTAGAGACTTCCTCGGAGCTGACCAACAGATTGTTGAGAATAAGATATAATAAATGCTGGAGACCTCCTCAACAGATTGTTGGGAATAAGATAATATAAATGCTGGAGACCTCCTCGGAGCTGACCAACAGATTGTTGGGAATAAGATAATACGTGTTAAAGACTTCCTTGAAGCTAAATATATATAGAGAGAAGAAATTTTCCGAGCTCCATGCAGAATATAAGAAAATGGCCGAGTACTTTGTTAGGCCTGAATATAAATAAGAATTACCCCGACCAACTATCCGTTGGGGGTGAAATATAATAATGTTATAGTTCTTCCTCGGAGATGAATATGATAATAAGTATTTCGCCGGACTCCATGATGAGATGAATATAGAACATGAATCCCAAGGGATATATAGAATAATTTGTGCTTGAGCCGATATCTCCGAGCAATAAATATATAGTTCCTTGCTGAGGTGAAATTTCATAATGCTGAGCAATGATAATAGTTTCCAAAAGTTTAGGATTGTTTCTGAGCATTCGTCGGCGTTGAATCTTGTACCTGAAAAATTAATAACTTGCTCTACCATGTGTAGGCTGAATTGATTAATCATGAGAATAATTTATTCATCCAATCAATATATGATATGTATATGCTTGAGAAATAAAAATATTAATTTCAAAAAATGAAATAATATATGTTGGCTGATATGTCGAGGCAAAAATTGCCTGATGTCGAGAAATAATAGTTTCCATAGGTTTAAGATTGTGGCCGAGCTTTCGTCGGGATTGAATCTTGTACCCGTGGAATTTAATAAGTTGCCCAAACACCTGTTGAGACTAAATAAAATAGTTATTCTCATTAGAATAATTACTCAGCCAAATAATATATTATGTGTATTCATTTGGACATAAGGCAATAAAAATTTCAAAATATGAAATAATATGGGTTGTGTCATACCGACTATTATGTCATGTGAGCATATTTTTATAAAAAATGCCCGACATTTTAATTTTAAGTAAAAGACCAAATGTACGTTGATTTTTAGAAATTATTTATCACTCTAGGAATTATTTGAAATTCAATAAATGCTCAAATATAATTTTTTGGTCTTGAAATATTTTTCACATAAAGTTTCTGTGGATTAGAAAATAACTAAGTATGCATTTTAATTTTTCTCCATGCAAATTTTCAATTAGGAGTTTCATGTTTTGAATTAATAAAGGATAAGGATAAGAATAAGGGGATAATCTCGTCCTTTGGCAGCAAAGTATTGATTTTGTCAAAATAAAAAAAAAAACAAAGGAATCATCAATTTTAAATTCCGGTATTAGATTTCTACGGCTTTCGCCCAAGGTTGAGATGTTGCCGATCCACAATCGATTTTCCCGATCAATTATTTACACGCCGACCAACAATAGGTACATTCGAGTAGAAATAGATGTAATCGATCAACGAATGGGAGCTCGAGAACTCCTCAAACTGCATAATATCCGTCACTGATCATAACGAAATGCCTCCGACCAACATTTGATTCCTCCGATTAACTATATATCATGGACCAACACAATCGGTGTTGGTGATGTTTATTGTTGTAGTAGTGGTTGAGCTTTCGTCGGGATTGAATCATGTCCCTATGGAATTTTAATAAGTTGCTCGAACTCCTGTTGAGACTAGTTCGGATAGTTCGTCATGAGAATAATTATTCAGCCAAACAATATATGATGTGTATCAACACAAGGCAATAAAAATTTCAAAATATGAAATAAAATATTTTGTGCCAAATGTGTGTCAATATTAGCAAATTTTTATCAACTACATATCATAGGGTTTGGTTCTGAATATTTGCAACATTATTTGCAATCCCAATAAATACTAAAAATAAGTTGGTTTTCACAAAATTATTTCAGCAGGTCGTATTGTTTTTTATCAACAACTGTTAAAAAATCAAAATTAGTTGGGGTAAGAAACAAAAACTTCAAATGCCTATACTGACAAAGTCAAATTAGAAAAACCATTTGTTTGCCAATATTATTTCTGGACTAAGCCTACTGCCGACCAGTTATGGGCCAGCTTCCGACTTAGGTACCGAAATCTTATCGCCGACCAGCAAAAATAGATCAACAGCTGGTATCTCCGACCAACAAAAACACCAAGATTGATATTGTCGAATTAATCGCAATCTCTATGTCTGACCAACAACAGGTTCTCCGACCAAGACTAATTACCAAAAAATATCTCCCATAACCAAAAACAAATGATCAGGCATGGTTGCCGACCTACAATATATCTGTCGACCAACATATAGGAGCTTTAACCAAATATGAAACTCAGTTTTATCACCAAAACCCATGTCTCCGACCAGTTTAGCTTGTGCCGACCTATAATATCTGATACCGAAACCGATTATCAATAGATGGTCTAGATCTTTAACCGACCAACAAAACGTCCTGCAGACCCAATAGACCTTGGTCGACCATTGATGCCGTTCAAGACTGTTTCACCGATCTGCAATAGGTACTCTAAATAAAACTCTGATGCCAACAAAATCAAAAAGAATTTTATAAAACTCCAGTATCTTCATCCCATGCCATCGACTAGTTAAAAATGATGCCGAAATCTGCTGACTGTTCCGATCAAGGGTAGATGTTGCTGTGAAGTTGCTAATCATTAAAAAGTGGTGTCGACCAAGACCAGGTGATCGTGAAACCTTCGCTTGTACAAAACTTGCTGATTAATAATAGGTGGCCTAATTTGGGCAATATTTGTCACCGACCAAGAATGTATGTTGTCGATCAACCTATGTCGTTGTCGACGAGTATTAAATGCTTCCGAGCTGCAATAGGTGACGACCAGTAGATCATGATGTTAATCACTAACAAGTGATCCTTGTTGTAGTATAATTTGGTCGACCAATAAATATCGGGGAAAACCGCTGACCAAGTCAATGAGATTGTGGTACTGTGACCATGTAGGTCGGGGAAACATCCGAGGAAAATAAAAATTATCGATCAGACCTGCTGTAAACTCTAATTTGAACGAACCCAAAGAATTTTAAATGTGTTTTGATGCTGACTGGTTATATGTAACGCCGACAAAAATAAATGGTTGGGGGTATCTCCGATCAACAAATAATTGTGCAATTATGTTCGGGTCTTAAATTTCTGGAACACAGATTATGATGGTTGGAAGTTGTCGATCAACAAATTGATTCGCCGACCTAGAATGATGACGACCAGTACTATGCCGCCAACCAGCAAAATGAAACTCTGACCAATAAATTTTACACCAACCAGAGGATTTTATTGACCACGACTGGAAATATTTGGATACTGACCAAAATAGATGTTACTGACATGAATAGAGCCTGCCGACCTACTCTTTGCCCTTTTGTCTGGCCGCTGACCTATGTTGACACTCATATCACAATTGTTCACGTCTTGTAAAATGCTGTCAACCGATATACTCTCCTCTAATGGTGATTGTCTATCGTCATGGATGATCCGAAGATGTTGTTCACATCTTAACGCTTTAAATAGTAATCGAGATGGTTCTTTGGGATGTGGGTCTGCTGAATACTAATCACCATTTTTTTTTAAATCTGGCTTGCGCAAGATGTAATCTCTTGAATAGATAGAAGATCTGTATCTCCAATTTTCCAGTTGTTCATAGAAAACTAAACCAGTAATTGTAACTAAACGAGAGTTCAGATAGTCAACATTTCAGATGTATCGTTATGAAAAATAGTTAGGTTTGTGCAGATCACGAGAAGTACAAGAGATTCATCATAAAAATTGTCTAAAATTGACACCACTGGGTGATAAAAAAATTACTTAAAGGGAAGGTTGTGGTTCTCATCTCTATTGATGATAGAGGATCGTTTTATACGTTTATTCTCCGTAAAAACATCATATATTAAAATATCATATATAATTCAGTAAATAGATGTGTTTGCCTTATTTTCAAGGTTTCATACATAACTTATGATTATGAGATCCAATTATTTCAGATTCAAACAATTCGTGATCATGAACATATACGGATCATGATGTAATGAAAAATGTATACGTAGTATGTAATTATTTATATATAAAGAAAAGAAAAACTTATCTCTTGAAGATGATCTTCATCTCTTGTGATAAAAAAGAATTCTCGTAGCCACAAAATTGAGGCGATTCATTCATAATCAGGAGAGAAAATAAAATTTATCTCAGAATCAGCTATGGAAATTATCAAATCTTACCATTGTCGTATATATTGGTATATGTAATAATTTAAAATATTTGTTCCATGATATAAAATTGAAACTTGAGAATCAAGCAAAAAGTTATGATTTATGAAATCCACTATTTTTCAGATATCTAAACAAGAATTAATCTAACAGTTATGATTTTAAAATCATGATATGCAACAATTTGCAGATAAAAATTGGACAATTAATTTATGTATACAAACATAAAAATCATGATTGAATCAAAATATGTATGCATAATTGATTAAACGTAGAGAAAATAAAAACTTAGCTTTTGATGGAGAACAATGCTTGTAACACGTTCCCACAGACGGCGCCAATCTGTTGATGCAAAAAACTGGACCGAATCCCATTTTTATGATCACAAATAAATAGATAAAAGCAATCCAATCAAGCACTTGAGAGACAAAGATTTTTAAAGTGGTTTGGATATAAGAAAAAGCCTACGTCCACTGTTATTTTATTCCCAGGGGTTTACAATAGCACCATGTGGTGGAGAAAAGGAGAAAGAGGTGTATGTCTTGTGTATGGTCTCTCATAGCTGTCAGATTTTCTCCCTCCCTCTGGCTAAGGGAATACATGTATTTATAGTGATGGGAGATAAAGAGATACAATGTATTTATACATTCAGACATTTATGTCTACATACAATGAATCTAATTTTTGGCCTTCTATGACGGTTGATCCTCCTTGAATTGCTTGGTATGCTATGTGTTGTCATCTATTAAAACAGTATAAATGTACATTAAGGATCATTAAATGCGTTGTCATCTTCATTAATGGACATTAAATGCATAGTTATCCTTTGATCTTCCTGGTTGGTATGCCGACCAACTCTCCTCGGGTGCCCACCAACTCTCCTCGGATGCCGACCAACTCTCCTCGGATGTCGAGTATTGCCACGTAGGATGACATGTGTCCTTTTCTGATTGGTCCTCGTAGATGGAGAATTTTTGCGTTAACACTCGTTGACGTTCATCACTTGTTTAGAAAGAGAAACATTTTGTTGCATAGAACAACTGAGAGCATCAACAGTCTTAGTCAAACTGTTTATGCCATGAAGCAAGTTTTTAAAAACGGGATCATTTTTTACCTCATAAGTGCTACCGAGGCGTGGTGACTCGGATCTCAAAAATTCATTAGTGCCCTCCCAATCTTGGGAGTCATCGCCTAATTCAAGGAGAAAATTGTAGGCGGCAGTGGGAGTTAAGTGCATGAATTTGCCTTTGTGCATGGACTCAATCATGGTGCGAGAGGAAGGAATGAGACCATTGTAAAAAATATGAATGAGGTGACTCTTCTCGAGACCATGATGTGGGCAACTATTGATATAGTCTTGAAAACGGCCCTAAGCTTCACAAAATTTGCTCGGTGGGCTTTTGATGAAAATCTTGAATGGCTTGGCGCATCCCATCGGTTTTACTTATGGGATAAAACTTTGACATGAACTTCTTCACAAGTTATTCCCATGTATTGATAGAATCCGGTGACAATGAATGTATCCACATGGATGCTTTATCATGGAGATAAAATGGAAACAAGCGAAGATGAACATTTTCTTCATCTAAGTTTTGATTTTTAAAAGTAGCGCAAATCGTAAGAAATTTTCGCAAGTGAGTGTAGGGAGACTCTCGTTAAAGACCATGGAAATTGGGCAACATGGAAATGGTCGCCGAGCGAATTTCGAATTGATTCGCTGGGGTGGGTGGAAGAACTATGCAAGATGGTGGGGTGGCCATTATCGGGGCAAAATAGTCCCTTAAGGCACGCTCTTCAGCCATGGTGTGTGGATGAATGATTGGAGTGCAGATGTCAACTCGGGGACAACTCAAAGTGATAGGTGGAATGGAAGAATCAAGGGGAACACTTGGTTCTCCAACTGTGGAAGAGACGGGAGAAAGACTACGGGAACGAATTAATCGATGATTAACTCGTTGCCACGTGGGCATGCAAAGAGGGATTTGATTTTGGTTTTTTTGGAGTTTTTTGAAAAGAAAATATTTTTGAAGTTTTGCTTTTATGTTGGAAAGAAAGAAAATATTTTTTTAGTTTTTTATAAAAATAAGAAAAGAAAATATTTTTGGATTTTGTTTTTGGAAGAAAGGGGTGGGGGAAAATTTGAACTCTAAGAATTTGGACAAATTCACTAAAACGGACTACCGAAAAAGGAATTGGACACACACAAGTTAAGGAAAAGAAATCCTAACTAGCACATAGCCAATTTTTTATCTTGAAATTTAATGAAAGGGGTAGTCAAATTTTAATGAAATTCGCGGGCGATAAAAATCACGGAATTTATATGAGTGATCGCCTTTTGCAAAATGTGTGTTCCTACTTTAATCACAAGATGCCAAGAGGCTTGCCACAGAGATTGGCCACAAAGCTACTATGACGAAAGGATCGGCCGGTACAACGCTGGGGACATCACAAACCCGTTTTACTGGACAGTCGCACTTAAAACCCAGTTTCCCTAGACACTTTCGTGCACCAAAGCGAACCGTTCGAGAGTTTTCCCGGTGGAGAGGACTCTACGGGTTATCCTACAAGTCAAAATGATCAAAAAGGGGCTTACGAACACCGTATCCTATGGGGCTATCTAGTTGATTAATTTTGAATTAGTGATGGATAGGGTAGCACACAAAGGATAAGTGATTGAGTAGGGTGATGAAATCCCTTCTCGTGAGTGACCGGGCGTAGGACATAGTCAATTTAATTCATCATTACATTCAAAATTAAATGCAAGAATTAAATCACACAAGAGCACGTAGGAGCACACAAGGTATGAACTCCCTAACAAGAGGGGCACGAGGGTATAAGAGATGTACCTCCCACGGTTTTGAGGCCGTGGGGTGCCGAAATTGTTGAGTCGACTGGGGGGAGATTACGCCAATCTCAGTCGGCCCCGGGAGTCCGACCGACCCAAGGTAGAGAGGCTTCTAAATCCTCGCATTTTCATGCTCTCTCCCTACCTTGTTCGGTTTCCCTATCACGGTTTCTTCAATTATTACAAATTTAAAATGAAAATGAAATGGTATCTCTATGCACCGCAATACAAGCAAGGGAATAAAATCATAAATACAAGCCTTCTAAAATAAAATAAAAATGGTACTAAAAATGAAAAATTCAATACAAGTGAATCACAAAATTCGGAAATCCTCTCAAGCACGTCGAGCTCCAAAGATCGGTAACGGCGCCATTTGATGAAATGACTTTTTGGTGTGTTTGTCGTTGTTGTAAAAGCTCTTCAATCAAAACCTCAATTGCCTACAAATATATAACAAACTCAAGTGTAGAATGGTTAGTAAGGATATCAATCCTAATCTAAGGTGTGAACATGCTAAAAATGAGAAGATAATGAATATAATTCACTTAATTACTTTTTTAGACTTTTGGGTTTTTCTAATTATTTTATGTTTTTCAAATATTAAAACACTTTTTAGGTGAAAATGTGAAGTAACACTAAACTAAAATGAGAGATGAAATTAACAAACTAAAAAGTGTGCTAAATAAGAACTAAGTAATAAAAATGAGATGAACTTAAATTTGAGAAATATTCAAGGAATGAAACTTAACCTCCACTTTATCAATTAAATGTGTTAATTATTCCAGTTTACTAATTTTCCAAATATTAATTTATTTTATCAATTGATTCTCATCATTTGACAAAACAAACTAATATAAAATTAGTTAATCCAATTTGAATCCCCACAACTTAAATGAATAATTGATTTAGAAAAATTATATAAATAACTGGCTAGAGTAGATTCATATAATAAATCATAAATCCAACAAAAATTTAATGAATGAGTATAATAAAATATAGTATACTCTAATTAGTGGGTCATTCTATCTCCAGTTTGAATCCAAAAATTAAGAGTATATTAGATTTTAATCCTTTCTCAAGGATAGTTTACCATTTCTCAATGCATAAACTCATGTAGAAATGAAAGAAAAATTAACTAAATGAAACAAAGTAAACTAGATTAATTAATACATTCAATTGAATATATGGGGCTTCATTGCACTCCTTGAATGGAGTGATTAGCCAACCATATTCATAATTCACTTAATAACAATCTAATAAAAGTTACTAAATGAAATTAACAATATAGAGAGAAGAAATTCAAACCAAAATGTAGGAGGAAAGAAATTGCACTTGCATTAAATCCAAGCTTCTCTCAATTGTGTACAAACACTAACAAAATTGAAGTACAATTTAATTCTCCTCTCTACAATATTTTTTTCTCTGTACAATTCCCTATTTTTCTAACCTAGTCTTTCCCTCTCTAGAATTCTCTAATCTCTAGTCTTCCAAATCTTAAGCTCCCTTTTTATGGAGTGAGGTCTTCTTTTTATAGTGGGTTATGGGGCTAAAGGGGTATTTTTGCGAATGGATTTGAGTGCGCATGGAAATGGTGAGAGGAGTGTGAGGTCATGTGGGTGAGGGGATTGGAATAATACAAATTAGATTTAGTTAAGGGTTATTTTTGAAAATGGTTTAAAGTTGGTAGTTGGGGGCATTTTGGGAATTGGGGGTTAAAGGGTTAAAGACATGTAGCTTTTAAGCATGTGGGGTTATTTTGCATTTGGTTTTGCTGATGAAGAAATCGTGCACGTGGTTTTGGATCTCAAAGGCTTTGAGATGGGAAATGGGTTTGGATGGATATGGGGTGTGGGTCTAGGATGAAATCGGATTGGAGATGGTTTATGGGAGATGGGTCGAACATGGGTAATGAGTTGTGGAGTTGGGTGTCGGATCGGGTTGTGCCTGGGGCGATCGACGCCGGAATAGAGGAGGTCAGGCCGGAGTTTAAGTCGCACCGGAGCAAGGGCTGGCAGGTCGGTTTGGCGCCACCGCTAATAGGAGAGATCGCGGGTTGAGAGTTTGGAGGTATCCGGGTAGGTCGCCGGAGTTGCAGCAGGTTAGGGCTGAGTGGTGGAACTCGGGTTTGGCCGTCGGAGATGGAAGGACTACGGAGGTAGGGTGTAGGTCGGCGGCAGGTTGCGCAGGTCATCGGTGGGTCAGTCTATTTGGAGGTGGTAGCCGCGATCCGGGTCTGGGTTATATGGTATTGAGGATAGTTCGATTTATGCAGGTAGGGGGAAGGGTTGGTTGGTATCAATGGAGGATTAGGAGAGAGAGTGAGGTTGAGGGTTGAAGATGGAGTGGGGTGTTAGTGTGTGTGAGGTGTATGGGAGTAGATAGAGGATGTGGGTAAGATTGGGTGTATGTGAGTATATGGTAGCGATGAGGGTTTATTTGTGTGTAGTTTAGTGTATGATAGGTGGGTGTGAAAGGGTTTAGGTGTAGGGGAGTTTATGTGTGTATTTTATTTGGACACCTAAAAATAACATAAAAAAATTAAAACTAATAAAAATAAAAATTCTACTTCTAATAATAAAATAAAGACCCAAATTAAAAAAAACAAATTAAAAAAATAGAATTCTATTAAACTAAAAACTATAATTCTACAAAAAAATAAAATCTAATAAAACTAAAAAAATAAATGAAATCCTCTAAAAAATATAATCCTAACAAAAACTAAAAAATAATAAAAATCAAAATAAAATAAAATTATACTAATAAAGATAAAATAGAAAAATAGAAAACAAAACCTAGAAAATACTAAATAAATTAAAAATAAATACTAAAAATAAAACGACTCAAACTAAAAATCTAAAAAATATTAAAAAGGGACAAACAAAATGCACACAGGGTTTGGGTTAGGGTTAGGCTAGGTTTAGGCTCGGGTAAGGTTACGGGGGAGGGAATTTAGCTCCATACAACGGACATTTGCCTTGATATATAGCTTTTGACACCGCAAACGGACATTTGACATACAAGATAAACATTTAAGCACATAAGACCCATATTGTCGAGAATTAGTAACTAAAGTACGTCTATTCGGGGAATAAAATGTACAATTTTGGGTGCTTATCAGAGTACTTTAACGAACACCAATCCTTACATTATATAAATATTAGAGCTATGAATGCATGTGTGAATACATGAATAAATTATATAATTGTCAATTTCTTAATTTGAAATTCACAAAAAAACTAGACATAATGTGAAGATCAAATAGACAAGGAGTTCACATGAGATATTTTACGAATAATAGTAAATGGAAAACACGAATCATTTACTTTCACTACATATCTTATGTATGAGTAACAAATCATAAATATTAACCCCAAATCATTCATGGTTATACTAATGCACAATACGGTTATAATCACAACTACCAAACTAGTGGCATCTGTAAATATGGCTATATAACTTTAATGTCAATTATTTAATATTCACAAAAATTCCAATGTTTACTTGATTCAAATTTTAGCATGTGTTGCTCTATAATTTAACCTTATAACAAACATTATGATAACCTGAAATGACTACAAGTATAATATCTTCGCATGTAATCTCGGCCTGTATTTGGCCTCTGATTAAACTAATGAATACCTACTTATGATTCTCAAAATTACAAGTCATGCATTCAAATATGAATGTATGCAACGAAATCATAAATCTAGTATTCGCACATATGAATTGTATCCTGTGTTTGGCATTTAATTTAACTTAATGGGCATTAGAATAAATAATAATGATGATATTCAACTACATGAATCGTTTGTCTGTGTTTGGCACGAGAATCATTAAAACACGATTATTATAACATTCAATAATATGAATCATTGGCTAGTGTTTGGCACTAGAGTCATCAAAATATGAATATTAATAATAACATAATATTCAATAATATGAATCGTTGGCCTATGTTTGGCACGAGACTCATTAAAAATATAAATATTAGCAATAACACAAAATCTAATATCCTACCATATGAAATATGTTGGCCTGTGTTTGGCACGAATATTCAACTAAAATAAGATCATTAGAACAAGGTTTTATAACAGTTCTAGATAAAACACATGAAATATGAGGAAACTTAATTTTTTTGCAAAAACTAAAAAATGAGTTGACATCATGGAACTGTAGAAAATAACTCCAGAATCTCAAAACATTCGGCGGAATTCAAAATAATTTTTCTGAAAGTCGTAAACATTATTTATGTAAAATCAATGCCCCAAAAGATATTATATTCAAAACTTAATGTATAATTAAGGGTCCAAATATAAATCCATATACAATAATCTAATATTTACAATTATACATTAAGACACTTTAGTGTCTTCTCTATCTAACATCATATAAATATTAGTGTCGAAACATTAATGACATTAGGATCTTTGGACTACCAAATATAGATTATGCACAATAATCTAATTTACTGAAATGTTATTGTCAAACACATAATCATACATCTAATATTCAAATTTTATATTGAACATTTTGGTCAATACAAATAATATATAACATGAATATTATAAAAACCATTTAATAAAAAAAATATAAATAGTGATTTATACCATAAAATACCAAAAATAATTTATTTTTTCAAAAATGAAAATTTTTGAGTTATCACTACAGTAACATAAACAATCTTTTCAAGATCACACTCCAATTTGCGAAATTGTAAAATCAAATTTTAAGTGAGAGTTATGAGCGTTGATCTTATTACCAAAAATGGCAAAAACACATTTTTAAAGGTATAAACGATGTCAAAACGCAAAATTGGGGTGGCGAATTGCATACAATGAGTTTTGTTTATTTCGACGTTTCAGTCGACCATGTGAGTTTTAGAAAATTCGATCAAATTTTGTCCTTTCACATTTCGACTAGTGAGTATATGCGACAAAAGAAAAATGCCACAAAAAAAATCTCAAGCACACACAAAAATTGATTTAATGTAGACTCTATTATAGGCAAACACCAATAAAGAAAAATTATGAGATTTTAAACTTAGCTCGGATACCGTAAGTAAAACCGTTTTTAAGAACATCGTAATATTAATCAATAATACATTAATTTGATTAAATTTTCACATACAAATATTCTTAATAAAAGGATCTTGAATCTTCATGATTATCACATATAAGCATTATGCAGAATATAAATGGTGTTAAAATAACATACCTTCATAATTGTCACAACTAGAAATATTGACAGAGCAGTTAACCTTAACGATGTCTGATCGCACTGAATTTCTTGTATATATCAAGAACATACTCAAATTTCAACGCATTCCAACAGTTAAATCTCCCAATATAGTCAAAACACTATTTCAAAATTTACTCTCTTTGAAATTTAAATTTCTCTTTCATTTCTTATAATTTCATTAGAAACCAGTCACTTATTTATAGGTAGGAAAAGAATCTAAATCTACAATGGTCACTTAATATCAACCGTTCATCACGATGGAGGTGTAAAAGTTCTTTTGACACTTGGTATTTGACGTATATCTTCCTTAACCTAAGTGACACTTTTCTTAATTAAAGTGACTATTAATATTAATATAATTATAGAGCACGTGATACAAAAAATTATAAGACTGTGTGAGGGGAAAGAGTGGAAGTATCGGGTCAGTCATCACTTAGTGGAGGAATATCATCAACATCGTCATCATCACCACCTTCTTAAGTAGAAACGTCACCCTAAGTAACTTATTTTCTGTTCTTTATCCCAAGCTCAAAATACTACCAGATGATCATGTCGGACACCAGCGTAGTCGGATCACCATTAAACCAAAACACATTTTAATCCATAAGCAGATGATAAATATGCCCCATAAATAGAAAATACGGTCTCTTCTTATCATCACTCAAAATGACCTTTCTCCTGGTAGAGTAAATATCATAACCAATGCTTATAGAAACATCAGTACCGATAGTATGTGTGTGATAGTAATAAGTAACATGTAGAGTTGTATGACGATAATCCTAAAAGATATTATCATTTACTATCGTATACAGGATATAAGGGTATTTTAGGTTGTTAATACAAGCTAATCCATGGTTCCCATAATCATATTGGTTGATATGAAATTTCTCACATTACCCACATCCGAAGTGAAGGAACTCTGGTGGTGTGTATCTCCCTATGTGACAATCAAGGTTTCATCAAACCCCCTTACTAGATAAGGGTACACCCAATCACCATCTGGTCCCTATTTTCAAATATGCAATTAACCTCATTGAGAGAATTCACCAAATATAGGTGAAATATAAGGTTTGAGTGAATCCCGTTCAAAGGTACACTCAAAGAGAACATTGAACTCCTTCCGTAAAGGTGTTAAAGTAGCACCGCCCACCTTGTTCATAAGCAAACTAAGGAAGTGAGGTAGGTATAGTTTCGGTACGAGGTCTCTTGGAATGACCTTACATAGTAACTAAAAAAGTTGTTGGAAAATTGGAATTGAATGGGTATTATAAAGCTGTTCAGATTTTTGAGCAACTTTGAGCTCAAATTTAGGTGGGATCCACACTACGAAAATTGTGGGACCATATACGAACGAGTTCACCTCTGCAAGGAGATTAACGTAGTATATTCATATGTCCAATTTCAATAAGTTATGAATGATAAATATGTCCCCTAAGTGACTCACAAAGCAATGAAAGTTAATAAATTGGGTATGTTTTAACTCTTGTCCCACATTGGAAGAGTAGTGGAATTTTGACGAGTTAATAACACCCCAAGTATGGACTAAGGCTTGGATGCCTTGGGGGTATCCCAACTCTTTGAAGGGGAGATGATCTAAGCTATGCACGGGTTGACTTTCGGTCAAAAGTCCACACGCGCGCGCTCGGGCTTGGGCTTGGGCTTGGGAAAATCTCCTACTTTTTTTACAGTTAATTTCGGTTGACTGTTCCAATAGTCAACACAAAAGCTATAAATTAAACATTTCCCCTGCATAATTGATTATTGAAAAATTTCCCTCCTCCAGAATTGCTGTCATTTTTGTCCCAGAAAATTCCTGTCCTTTTCTTGCATAACATATCTTGCATTGTTGTTGAGTTGAGTAAAAGCCACAGATTTGAGTTCGTTGTAATTAATTATTGTCGTGCTACATAATTAATTAGAAAATACGTTCTATCTTGGGAGACAATATTCATCAACCTCAAAGCACATCGGAGGGAATAAATTATCTTACGGACACTGTGAGATTCACAGGGCTCGGATTATCTTTCTATTTTTATTATTGTTTCTGCAAATTCAAGTAAGTGTTTCATTTCTGTAATTCTGTTTTAATTCCGAATTATATTATAATTATTAATTCTGTACAATTGTTATTTATAAATAGTAGACATAACAAAAGTCACACACAATAAGACACAAAATTTCATCCTAATCAAGTTTAAGAAAAATAAACCCAAAAGAGTGGAATCCAAAAAATAAACCACGAGGTATAGTCTCAAATCAAGCCACGTCACTATTTACATGTAAATGGGTGTAAGAACAAAGTTTTACCAACAAACATGAAAACTATTCTAAACTTGCTATTTAATCTCAAGGAATGTAAATGAACAAATACTTCGTAGAGTAAACTTCACGACCAATCTCTAAGACAATAAAATCTAAGAAATCTACACAAACATAATCAAAATCTAACTGCAAAATGGGTACATAAGTCTTACTAATAAATTTAATTAGCAAACAATAGAGATAGATTAACGAGGTATATGGTTCCAATTAAGTGTATTAAAAATCTAAATCAAAATATATTAATTAATGATAAAAAAATTCTAAATAAATGGGAAGAGTATTTTCAAGGATTATTGAATGAAAAATATCCCCAAAAGATGTCGAGAACATAGAGATGAATATATGAATGGTATGTCCGATTACTGAAAACAAGTAGATATATTAATAAGAAAAATAAAAAAGAATAAAGCGGTTGGTCCGGATAAAATACCCATAGAGGTATGAAGAACCCTTGGAAGTATAGAAATAAAATGGTTAACAGGTTTATTTAATACAATTTTAAAAGAAGGTAACATGCGAAATGAGTGTAAAAAAGCACTATAATATATTTGTATAAAAATAAAGAGGATATACAAAACTGCGATAATTATAGAGGAATCAACCTGATGAATCACACTACAAAATTATGGAAAAGGTTATAGAACAAAGATTACAAAGTGAGTCAACTATTTCGGACAGTCAATTTGGATTTATGTCAGGGCGATCTACCACGGAAGCTATTTTCTTAGTAAGACAGTTTATGGAGAAATATAGAAGTAAGAATAAATATTTATATATGGTCTGTTGACTTAGAAAAGGCTTATGATAGAGTACCTAGGGATATAATATGGTGAGATTTAAGGAGGAAAAGAATCCCTATAAGTTATATTAAAGTTATTAAAGATATGTATGATAACATAAAGACTAGAGTAAGAACTATATACGGAGAAACTAATGACTTTACGATTAAAGTGGGTCTATACCAAGGATTGACTTTAAGTCCTTACTTATTTATTGTAGTATTGGATGGGATTACAAATGAAATACAAGAAGATGTCCCATGGTGTATGTAGTTTGCGAATGATATAGTTTTAGTAGACAATTTAAAGGAGGGCTAAGTGATAAGAGTAGATACTTGGAGAAAAGTCTTAGAATCTAAGGGACTAAAAATCAATAGAAATAAAATTAAATTTATGGAATGTAAATTTAATTATGAGGCGTCGGGTAACATAATGTTAAAGATTAAAAAAAGTGATAAACCAAACTAACAAATTTTATTATTTAGGTTCAGTGTTATAAAGTAATGGGGATATTGATAAGGATGTTACGAATACAATATCAACTGGTTGGATGAAGTGGAGACAAGCAAGTAGGTTGTTATATGATAAGAAGATAACTAATAAATTATAAGGAAAATTTTATAGAATAATTGTTAGGCCACCCTTTATGAAGCGCAGTGTTGGGCTTTAAAGAAAAAAATAAACAAAGTCTCCATGTTAGTGGGATGATGATGCTCCGATGAATGATAGGAATTATTAGAAATGACAAAATTAAAAATCATTTTGTGAGAGAAAAGTTAGGAGTAGCTCCCAATAGCATTAAATTAAGAGAAATTAGACTTGCGTCGTATAGGCATGTGTTGCGTAACCCAGTAGATTGCACCTACAATAAGAGGAAGATTATTAAAAATAGAGAGTAAAAGAGAAAGAGGTCACCCAATAAGCTATCGTGGAAGGAAACTATTAGGATAAATTTTAAGAAATTAAACTTGAATGATAATATGGCTTAAAATAGATTCAAATGGAAAAGAAAAATCTATGTGACCGACCTCATATGATGGGATTAATGCAAGAATGATGAATAAATTAAAGGAGATCATGATTGAATAGCTTGAGACTAAAAATCTCCAATGGTCTTCAATGGTAGAAGAAGGAGAGAGGAAAGTTGAATCGAAAAGGTTGGTTTCATTTAAGCAAACAATATGCTTCTTAGGGTCGTGTCGCATCGCTGGAGCGAATCCTTCCTTCGTAGGTCACTTTAGAAAACAAAACTTTTTAATTGCTAAACAAAAATGCAACCATGTATAATAAGGTTTGGTGTCTAAAAATAGTTGATTATTGATAATAACATACTTATTTTAACATCATAATTAAGGATTATTGTTGTACCTCATACTCCAAATAAGAATTGACTAGCATATAAACGTTTAATAAAAATTTAAGCCTTAAATGATGTAAATTGAGCCTTGAATGATGAAAATTGATCCTTGAATGATGAAATCAAAACCAAAGTTCAAATAACACTATTTCGAAAAATTGACTTCGGTTTATCATGAAAAATCTCATTTTTCATAATAATAATTTTTTAAAATAACCCTTTTTTTATTCCTAATAAGAGATCCATGATTAAAATCTTTTTGTCTCAAATTCTTGGTGTTACCGAATTTTGGATAGATGAAAATCTTTGATACACCACTTTTTAAATTTCTTCAATAAGAGTATACTTTCACTCTTTTACAAAATTGGGATATCATTTCTGGATAAATAATAGCTTCATACATTACAATATTGTAAACCTAACCATTTCATCACTCGTGATCTTCTAAAAAAGATAAAATTTTCAACTTCAACCATGAAGAAACGTCACACGAACAAGATAAATATAACAACCCTTTTTTAAGCATAATCATTTTAAATAATCATGAAGCATAAGTCAAATCACTTTATGTTATCTCTCAATCAAAAAAAGATGAAGTGTTAAGTGCCTTGTGTTCTATTTTATACTCTATATTGATCAATCTTAAGATTCTAAGACTTTCAAGATTTTTAATTTCGATTCGAGAGTATATAAGCATAAATACAATCAAGAGACAACATCATATGCAAGAATTCATACATTAATTTAGAAATTGATCCACTTAACCTATAAGCACATAATCAATAACTTTGTAAACAAAATATAGGCAAGGTGTATATAAAGCACAAGAAAAAGACTATGATGGGCCGAGGAACGTGATAAACATTCCAGAAGTTTTGGGACCATCGAGAAACCATTATATCTTAGTAGAGGTTGAAGGAAAAAAAATTAGAATCCCTTTTGGTTTCTATATATGTCTTATTTAAAATATTCTTCACAATACACACTTGACTCGTACAGGGAATCTTTTAGGTCGAACATCGGGTACGTTTGAAGTATCTTTGTCTTCTTATGGTGAACATAATGAACATGACTTTCTTTCCTTCTAATTATTACCAAAAAAACTCCTTGTCATCCTAATATTATGTAATCATAGGTTCATTTTGACAAAATAACAAAACTCTGTAAAATGTTAAGGGTTTAGTTCAAGTAACATGAAAATGCTTTTTAAGAAAATTCTAAAATTTCTTTGAGTTGATACAAAAATCTTAAAGTTAGCCCTTTTTATGACAATATGAATACATATTATTATATCTAGGTATACGTCTTCTTCAAAAGTTTCACACCATCATATTTCCTATAGTTTTGAGAACTTCTAAAGATAGGTTAAAATTATGCGATTTATTTGATTATGAATAATTGACGTGAAAAGTTACTCCTCTAATAATTTATTATTTTCTAAAATCCAACTCTTTTACAATTTTTTTTGTTTTTTTTCTAAAAGATTGACATTAAATTCTTTACAACTTTGAAACTATTTGTTAAAATTGTCCAAAAAAATTGTCAAATTATCTCTTTCATTTTTTGACGTGTACATACATTCATCTTCAACCATAAGAAACTTTTTTTTCTTTAATAAATCATCATAAAATTATAAGAACTCATCAAAGCACAAATTTGGGGCTTTAATCCTAAGGTAAAGAGGATGTCCATGAGTTATTATAACTTAAAAGAATTCATTATCTTAGTTATCACAAATAATCTAATTAAAAATTTAGATTTTTCTCATTTTCGCATTTTTTTCTCAAGTATGACATTCCCTTCAACAGATATCTAAAAAGATACACGGTCTTCGTTCTTCTTTCAATCTTTTTCTTCCTGCAAACATTTTACTTTTGAGGAAAGCATCACATGTATTTTTGATGAAATATTTTATTCCTAAATAAGCCTATCAGGATAAGTGAATATATTGTCTTCTTCACTTTCATTATCACTCTCACTAACAAAAACCATTTAATTGCTCTGAATATAATGATTAAAAAAATGGATGGGTTACAACTTCGATATTAGTATGACTATTGTGGGGGCAAAATATATGCCTACGTAATAGCATGACATGTGACGAGAACCCCGATCAATATGGCGACCGAGTACCTCGGTCAATATGGCGACGTGCCAACAATATAGGGACGATTAAAGTCTTTAATAAACGAGAAGACCAAGGAGCAGTATCTGATGAGAATCAAACCCCACAAAGATAGGACTCATCCATATTTGTTACTCATCCATATTTGTAACCCTAATGTAACCCCTAACTCTATATAAAGGGGACACCCCCCATTGTGAAAGGGGGCTGAGAAGTTATAGAAACACTCTCATGTAAAACTCTCTGATCATTCTAATGAAACACACCAGCGGCCCCGTGGACGTAGGTCATTCATGGTCGAACCACGTAGATCTTTGTCTCTCTCGCATTTATTTTTATACTTGTATCGTGATGAATTGGCACCCCCTGATGGGTGAGATTTTTTGCACCTACAATTGGCGTCGTCTGTGGGAAACGGCACAAAAGGCTTTCCCCTTCTTGTATGAAGAGATCCAGGTTTACGTTCAAGAACAATGGTGCCTACACTACGCACATAATCAAAAGATAAGTTTTCCTTTTTGACCTGTGCACGAGCAGTTATGTGTTTCATATATAATTATTTATTTTGAACAAATATCATTTCATTGATACATGATTTTGCATACAGTTATAATTACAAATCCTATATTTAATTGTTATCTGCAAATCTTCACAATAGCTTTGATTCAAGACAATTTTCATTGTTTGTTCTAGAGGAAATTCGTTATCAGAGGTGTCTATGATGACTCCAAATATCTAGACTCTATTGAGAGAGTCCTGGTCAAACACGTTTGTTTATTGGGCTAGTGACTACATCATGTCTTGATTCCCATATCCAAAATTTTCGGGTTGGGTAATCGTCAAAAAGTTTCTCTCTCATGAGAGATCTAGAAACATATGGAAGGAAATTGTCTCAACAGATATTTTTACAAAAAGAGTTTTCACAAAGATATACAGTTTGGGACACACGAGAAGTCGTGGATTTTAATCTCCATCCACCCGATTTGTGCCTAGAGGGTGTAATCACGAAAAACATGTGGTTATCTCATCCGATTTATCTGCCTTGGGCACCGAATTTTCTGATGAGTGGCCCGCAACAAGGTGTGAAGGCTGGCGACCACTACATAGCAATTCTCACACTGTCAGCAAGAGTATAAACCACAGGATAAGTTTCACAACCTAACGCTCAAATTTTTGTTCTAATCCTCCCTACTTCGTCTTCGACCTGCAGCTGGAGCCGCTACCTATTGGTCAGCCTTCGTATGACTCTAATGAAGAACCTCGACGAAACAACATTCACAAAGATCATCCCAAAAAAGTTGACTGGACATCAAGGTTGTCGGACCGTTACCTCTGATCGGCAGCTGTGAAACCATCACGGGCATAAAGCCCAAATAGATCGCGACCTATTAGCGACCAACATGGGTGGAGTCCGAGCAGTTTCGCGACCTATCAGCGACCAATATAGGTGGAGGACGACTAGGTCTTCGCCGGAACACCATCGTCTGGTCAGCGAAAAATATTTTTAAGGATAACAACAGAATACCACTTTGGTTTTTTTAAAATCTTGACTTTTTCGAAGATAAATGCTCGCTGTTGTAATTTTCTCTCCCACCTCACCTACGGCTACTCTCCGGAGATAATCCCATCAGTGAGCATCAGGCGATCTCACCTCCTGTGGCCGAGCAACAGCGAGCTCACCTCCTATGGTCGAGCTTACCTCATGTGGCCGAGCTTCAAGCGATCTAACCTTCTTGTTGACGAGCTCACCTCCGCGTGCTCGGGAAACCCCCGTGGTCGGCGACCGACCAGTGACGGAACCCCTAGCGACCTATTATCGTGATTTTTGATCATCAAGCATCCTCGGCTCCGCCCCGGCTGGTCAGCGGGCAGAGGCGAGTAGCAACGGGTGCAATCTCAGCTCAACACATTCAGTGTGTGTTGGTAAACACGAGCACAGTAACTCTTGGATTGGGTTCCAGATCTATTTGAAGCCCAACTTACACTTGAGAAGATTTTAGTGTACCTCCCTGTACTTTCATGCTTCACAACTTTATGTGAGAATAAAATTTTGAAACTAAACTTGTATTCACTATTGGGCTTCAAATAATTTGCAAAAATTTCAAATTAATCCTTGTCTTACACTTGGAATATATTTGACTAATCTTTGCATTGCTCGGTTCTCTCTAAAAATAAAATTATTTTAAGGGACTGTGTGATTTTTTACAACGATATTAGTTGGCACTTTTTTATGCGACCTTATTACAAATTATTTTGCTCACATAAATAAGTGTGGGGGGGCACTTTTATAGCACTCACGCCATTTATTCGAACATTTTAATTTTCAATATTGTCATTCAACTACAACAATTGGTTATTTATCTAAGCCCCGACGGATGCTCGGGCGCAATTATCTCAGTAGGATTTTTATTGATAAAAATCATTGGATCATTTTTTACATTCATACGCTATTATGAATTTGTTACCCGGCATATGGCCGAGCGGATGCATATCTTATATACTTTGTTGAACATATCATTTCTGTGATAACTTCTATCTGATTTAGCCTCAGCAGATGGTCGGGGAATTTACTAACTTCCACAGGTACAAGATTCAGTCCTGACGGATACTCGGCAACAATCTTAAGTCCTTGGAAATCTCATCGATGTTTCGATAGATGCTCGAGAACGAATTTCTCGCTATATCTACTTGGTATTCTACAACTTTTCCCCGATGGACTATCCAAGCACCATTCATTTTATTAATGCTCCGACAGATAGTCGAGCACACTATAGCACCTTAGACCCAAAGAAATGCTTGGGCAAAATTATTATTACTCCGACTGAAGCCCGGATTCTATAATTCGTAACCTGAAGGACGGTCAGGCACATTCGAGATTCATGTGGGCAGCTAATCGGCAAAATATTTCTATATATTTAGTCCCGAAGATATTTACCACACATGTCGCACTTTATCCCCAATGGATAGTTGGTCAGGATAATTCTTATATTTAGCACAACCCCACTTGATGGATAAACACATTTATTTGTGCATTGTTCGTTTCCGTCTCATAATACTTCATTTGCTCACAAATTATGCTCACGATTTTTATAATCATAAATTTGTTAGCAGGGGCTATACATACCACATACTTCATAATTGTCACTACACAAATTTTCTGTTAAAACAATTTTTTGAAACCAGCTTGATATTAAGTATTTTCTTAGAGATATTTGAATAAATTCTAAATTAACTCCTATGTCATACATCTGGATATATTTGATAAACTTTGCATCTTTCATTCGACTTTATTATAATTATTTTGTCCACATAAATATTGGGGGCACACTTATAGAGCAATCATGTCATTTATTCGGTCATTTAATTTTCAATATTATCGTCCACCTATTATTGGTTATACCAATGGATGGTCGGTGTAATATCTTTACTAATACTTAGCGTAGCTCCTACGGATGCTCGGGCACGGCCATCATCTTAAGATTTTAATAATAGAAATTATGGGATCATTCATGTCACTCATTCAATGCTATGAATGCTTTCCTCGACACATGTTCGAGTAGATGCACATCATATATTCCTTGATTGACTAAACAAATTGCATGATAAATTCTATTTTTATCCTCGACAAATGGTCGAGCAACTTATTAACTTCCGCAGGTACAAGATTCAGTCCCGGCGAATGCTCGTCCACAATCTTAAGCTCTTGGAAATCTTATTAATGCACCGATAGATGCTCGAGCACGAATCGCTCTCTATATCTACTCGGACCTGTACAACTTTGCCCCGGCAGACCAGCCTGGCACCACTTATTTTGTTAATGCTCCGACAGATGGTCGAGCACTTTACACCACTTTGGACCCAACCATGATTTGGCAATATTATTTATAACAGACAGATACTCGGACGTTGATATTTCTTGAATTTCAGAATGGGTTATCTGGCTCTATGATTCTTGACCTGCAGGATGATCAAGCATATTCAAGGCTCATCTTGGCAAATGATCGGCTAAATATTTCTATATATTTAGTCCCGAAGATATTTGCCACACATATCGCATTTTTTCCCCAACAAATGGTTGGTCAGGATAATTCTTATATTCAGTCCCAATAGATGGTTGGCACAGTCAATTAATAATCAACATTGCATTTATTGGAAGGCATTCAGGCATCATTTATCTTATCAATGCTCCGACAGATGCTCGGGCATGGATCATTCGCAACATCTACTAGGTCCTTTGCAATTTTGCCTCGACGGACCCTCAGCTTCGATGGATAGTTAACATTGTGTGATCACGTCTCAAGCCCCAATAAACAGTTGGGTAATACAGTTCTTATTTAATTCAACCTCGGGGAATGAAAAGTTGGACAATATGTACCACAAAGATCCAATAACACATAAAGCAACATAAAGAGCAACGATCAACTATATTTATCAACAAGGACGAATCCAACCTATAAGAAGTCACATATCCAGCAAAATCACAGTCAACGAGGAAGACATGTTGATAACAATACTAGACCACCCTGAATGTATCGAGCAACATCGTCAGACAACCCACGGTGATCGACGATCACCAAGCAACGAATTAACGCGTCGTCAACACTAAGATATCCACTCCAGAGGAACAACGTTTCTTGAACGCCATATCAGATCAACGCATTTCTGTACAAGGATGCTTTGAAATCATATCAATTTCTTTAGGTTCACGGGCTATATGGAGTCTTCCACAGCCTCCTGGAACCACCATGAATGGTCAGCGAACAAGTGTGCCCCGAGGAACGATCCAATACGTGGAGCTATACGAGCAAGATAATCCTTAATTATATCCAGCTCGACGAACGATCAACGTGACACTCTTTGACACAACAAAGCCCGAGGAACAATTGGGCACACTTATCATCTCGATCATACAGATCAAATGACTCGATGGACGGTCGGACAGTCTTCTCTTCACAGCCCGATTGGGGGCTCCATGGCAACGATGACACGTGAACAGATTCACTACAACATTTAAAGAAAAATAGAAGAGGTAAACTGAGGACAGATGCCAACATGGTTAACACCAGAATTAGTCTTTCAGATGACGATCAAGACCAAGCTTGATTTAGTTACAACGGCCTTCCTGCTTGTTCCCACTAAATTAAGTACGTCTATAGGCCTTCGTTATCTCCAAACACAAATGGCCTCACGAGTTGCCCAGGCAACAATAAAGCCCTACGGGGGATCCCTAGGCAAAAAAGCCAACTCAAGTTGGTCACCAACTATGTTGGTCGGTTAAAATCCTGAACGGGTGGATGGACCTTAAACCAGGTGCATTTTTGCCATCGCCTTTTAGGCCTAAGGAAATGTGACAGCACAACCTAAAAGGTAAAGTAGGCGGATATTTACATGCGATGCATTAGAAAATGGAAAATGCAAACGTATCATATGTTGAAAAACCTAAGGCAGGGTCTTACCCCTACTAGGTACATGCTCGAGCAAGGCTCGATGCATAGGCTTTTGGTCGGCCTCTCCAATTGGACCATATGAAAAACCTAAGGCATGGTCTTACCCCTACTAGGTACATGCTCGAGCAAGGCTCGACGCATAGGCTTTTGGTCGGCCTCTCCAATTGGACCATATGAAAAACCAAAGGCAGGGTCTTACCCCAACTAGGTACATGCTCGAGCAAGGCTCGACACATAGGCTTCTGGTCGGCCTCTCCAATTAGACCATATGAAAAACCTAATGCATGGTCCTACCCCTACTAGGTACATGCTTGAGCAATGCTCGACCCATAGGCTTCTGGTCGGCCTATCCAATTGGACCATATGAAAAACCTAATGCAGGGTCTTACTCTGACTAGGTACATGCTCGATTAAGGAGACGCATAGGCTTCTGGTCGGCCTACCCAATTGTACCATATGAAAAACCTAATGCAGGGTCTTACCCCTACTAAGTATATGCTCGAGCAAGACTCGATGCATAGGCTTGTGGTCGGCCTCAGTAAATGGACCATACACGATCGAAAATACAGGGAGACGCCCTAAACTTGATGCACACTCGAGAAAGCCTCAGCAAACGAATTCTGAACAGGCATGTGTTTGGCCTCACGAATTGGACCATATAATAAAATAGACAATAAACTACGTTCGACTTGATCCCAAGAGGATACGTAGGCAGCTCGACACTCTCGAGTCCGGTTCCCATATCAATTGAACGTCTCTCAACTCAAGCCAAGCATCCATTTAAAAACCTATGAAGGCAAGAAGATCAACCAAAAAAGGCCTAAAAGTTGAACAAAAGCTCAAAGAATGCCATCCCAGTTCACACCAACAACTGTATACGTTTAAAGAGATTATGGACCAGCTCCCAGCTCATCTCAGAATCAACTCAGATGAACTGCAACCTGTGGGGATATTGTGGGGGCAAAATATATGCCTATGTAATAGCATGAAATGTGGCGAGCACCCCGGTCAATATGGAGATCGAGTACCCTGGTCAATATGGCGACGTGCCAACAATATAGGGATGATTAAAGTCCTTAATAAACGAGAAGACCAAGGAGCAGTATCTGATGAGAATCAAACCCCACGAAGATAGGACTCATCCATATTTGTTACTCATCCATATTTATAACCCTAATGTAACCCCTAACTCTATATAAAGAGGACACCCCCATTATGAAAGGGGGCTGAGAAGTTAGAGAAACACTCTCATATAAAACTCTCTGATCATTCTAATGAAACACACTAGCAGCCCCGTGGACTTAGGCCATTCATGGTCGAACCACGTAGATCTTTGTCTCTCTCGCATTTATTTTTATACTTGTATCGTGATGAATTGGCACCCCCTGACGGGTGAGATTTTTTTCACCTACAACTATCATGTGCACCAATTAAATCACACATACGATCACACATGCTTATCTCCATTTCACATACATTATATTTTTATCAAGGTGTTTAAACATATAAAAATGAAGTTTAGTTTTAATACCCGTTGAGAGTACATTTAATTGAAACCTAGATGGAGAAAGGGAACCCAAATCAAAAACTATTTCCAAGATAGAGGCAATGTTTTCCCTATAATTTCTTTTAGGACATATATATGAAAAATTAGTTATTTGTGACGATGGGGATGAAATTGGTTTTGGCCTAATCCTCACCAAATATGCCTCCTTAGAATGTGAGGAGGTGTACTTAAACTAATGATATTGAAGACTTAAGAATATATAGTAATTCAATACATCAATAAGGGTACCTACGCCCATTTTCAAGGTTCTTCTCTATGGTATATTCAATATGAAGGTGAATAATATAACCTTAGACATTAACTAAGGTGGTCAATTAAAGTCTAAGGTCATTGTGGTGAGTAAATAGCTTTTAGGAAGAACCTAATTGGCTTCTCAAAGTACTTCATACTCACTTAGGACTCACTAGACCATGAAACAAGCTAAGCCACCTAAGTATGACGCTTCACAATAATATAGGAACTATAAGTGTTCCAAACTCTCTTTACAAATGCTCAATACAATTATTGATACATTTTATCTAACAAAATCACTTGAATCCAATTTCTTGAACCTTTTTCAAGTATCCTTTGTATAACTAGTTGTTAGGAGCAACTAGAAAGTGGCAATTACAGCATGAATGGCCATAACTTAGCTCTGGTGATATAGTATAATGATGGAGTGTTAGAGGAAGATCTTGAAGTTGAGTGGTAATGGTTATTGGCAACATTAATTAATATTAATCTCTAGGATAAAGTACAAGTGGTGAGTGAGGTTTGGTAAAATGGTGCATGTACTTTCTACCAACTCGCATGATTAGTCTATGGACATTATCAAGTCCTTTAAATAAGGCCACAGCTATTGGCACTCCATGCCATTCTTCTAGCACTCCAATTTGTATTACAATGACAATATTACCCATTTGATAATTACTAATTTCTATTATCTTCTCTTTCCTTTACTTTGTTAAACTAATTAACATATAAATAAAGGATCAAAGTTCCATTTGCCTATTAAAAACAAATTCAATAATCATTATTTTTTCTCACTATTTTTACTTTAAATAATTAAACACGATTGTTTAATTAAATAATGCAATTCACACTTTAAACCTATTATTTATCTGATTTACACTAACATACTTGTTTATTTTTATTTTTTACCAAACACGAACACGGCCTAATTAAAACACGACACGGGGTAACACAATAAGAAATATTATTTTTTTAACCTTATACCAATACGATACGAAATCTTAATTTTTTTTACCTAACACGAATACAATCCAATACAAGCGACGCGAGATGACATGACACACGAAATCTTATTTTTTTAACCAACAATAAGAATGCAACCAAATTAAAATGAGACACGACACGGAACGGTACGAAATATTATATTTTTACCTGATAGGAAAACAACCCAAATAAAAAATAACAATTTGTGTCATGTCATGCCCTGAAACACACGAGATAATAGGTAAAAGAAATAATATTTCAGGTCATGACATGACACAAAATGTTATTTTTTATTTGAGTTTTTAATAGGTAAATGGAACTTTGATCCTTTATTTGTATGTTAATTAGTTGAACTAAGTAAAGGAAAGAGAAGATTATAGAAAATTAGTAATTATCAAATGGGTAATATTGTCATTGTAATACAAATTGGAGTGCTAGAAGAATGGCATGGAGTGCCAATAGCCGTACCCTTAAATAACTATTCTAATATAGGGGCTGTAGTTCTGAGCTATTGAGGTCACATTGATTGTGTATAAATGGGCTTAACATTTGATGTGACATAAAAAGGCTATCTGAGGATTATTCCTTCCTAGTGGAGCTTTTCTAGTTGTAGCAATGGGTGGGAAATCCTCTGGTGTTGATCCAGGGATCCATAACTTATAGTTAGTCTTGAGGTTGGTCATATTAGAGGACATATGAGGTTCTTTCCTTGGGATATGATTTTTCCATCAACTATTAAAGTCTGATGATGGTTAAGAATATATAACGTTGCCTTGGAAGCACATTCTAAGAGTCATATGCTTGGTTTATAGACATAATCGTTCCATTGGGATACAAGATTGAATAGATGAGACCTTTCACTTGTACTTTGACATCGCCCTAGTGATTTGAGTCTTCATAACATGGTTGGAGGTCGGAGATCATATTTGATATCATCATGTGAAAACAAATTTACCAAGTATATTACACCAAAATTTATCTTAAATATTTAGGTGACGAATCTGAATGTATAAAAAGTGAAGCAATACATGACACAAAAGTCATACGAGGAAAAACTCCGCGATGGGTAAAAACTTGGACTGAATTAATAAGAGATGAACTATAATAAAGGCTTATAATGAAAAAGTGTGACTAACACTCCTTCCGCATGACTTTCAGTAACACTTTGGATACACAATATCTTCCACAATGGGAAGATGCCAACATTTGAAGAACGCTTCATAAATGCCACTAATTTTGGTTGAAACTAATGTCTTCATCACCATCACGAAATATGAAAATTCTTATAAAGTTAAAGATGAATCTATTGTTTAAATGAAAAAAGTTAGGAATCCATCAGTGTTCTTGGTACCACTTTTTAGGACGTTAGATTACCTAAAGGTTATTGAAAATGTTTGGCGTGCTCAACATAAAATCACAATGTATTTTTAAGATATCAATAATTAAAAGTCTCTCAATAACAAAGTATGAAAATGTTTGTTCAAGTGTAAAAGTGAAGTGGTTATCCTCAGTAAGACTGAAGATCAAAGTTTAAACAAAAAATGAACTCAAACATAAAGAAAGAAATGAAGAGGAAAAATTGAAATGGTTATTCTCTTTAGAGTTTTAAGGTAAAAAAACTATGGCTTATAAATACTTTTGACCTCTTGGATACCTCTCTTTTCCAAATGGATTGTAGAGTTCCTTACTTGATGATGAGAATAAAATTACCTAAATACATTCTTAAGCTTGAAAGGTAAGCCTAGGGGGAGTGGGAGGGGGACGTAAGGCTAGCTCTAGTATAAAAAGATCTATCCAAAATAGTCAAAAGATATGGCTACAAACATGGATTTACATGGAATCCCATGAAAAAGTAAACAAATATTGAAAAGATTTTATTTAATATGAAAAATTACTTCCAACTAAGTTTCTTCATTATAGCAAGACCAAGCTCTCTAACGCAATTATTCAGTAAGGAAAGTCACGACCCAAAAGGTCAAAATTGTTGGCATGGTTTGCAACAAGAAAATAAAGCCTACACTAAAGCGAAGTTGTCCTTATTTAATATATATATATACATATATATATTA
Organism: Sambucus nigra; assembly: GCA_949130495.1. Classification (NCBI taxonomy): domain Eukaryota; kingdom Viridiplantae; phylum Streptophyta; class Magnoliopsida; order Dipsacales; family Adoxaceae; genus Sambucus; species Sambucus nigra. The sequence continues at coordinate 78,209,716 of OX422221.1, read as the reverse complement.
CTATACTAATACTAAAAAATTGAAAAGACATATCAACACGCACATGCACAAACAAAATTTACAATTATGAGAATTTAATTTTAATATGACAGATTAGTATACTAAGTTCTTTTTTATGGATTAATTTCTATTTTGTGAAAACTATAACAAACAAGAACATTCATATTGAATTATCAAGAAATATAAATATTGATTTTGCGGAAGCGTACCTGAATCCATGACAGAAAGTTAAAATATCTGAGTCTGAGGTCTTATGCTCGTCCAAATCAACACTTTTATTTTCTCTCTAAATTTCTCTCTGACAATGGGAATCAGAAGATTGGTGTTGTGTGATCTGGGGACCATGACCCCTATTTATAACACAATCGTGTCTTTTCATATTTTGTATATTTCTATTTCAACCCATCATAAAAATAAAAATTACGCTTGTCTCTACACAATATAACCCACACTTTAATAATACGTTAGTAAGGCCCCAAAACATAAATTAATCACTTTAATTGGCCTACTTTTATTTGATAGCCTATAATTTATATTTATTTTATATATAAGCTCATATATTAAATTTTACTCTAACACTTTTACCTCGACTTAAAGTGACAGTCTCAAAGTTATGGATGTGAATGATGTCGTGAGGAAGTTTGATGAAGTTCAGTGAGCACATTTGATATGAAATGTTCCTAGTACGATCAGAAGGACTAAAAAGTCAAAGTATATTTTGAAATTAAAATAAGACAATTCGAACGACAAGGAACACTAAATTGTGTAATAATCAATGAGTATTTTGTTCATGAATTTATTATTACGATCCAAACAGTTTCTTAATACCCAAGTGATTTCTACCAGAGATCCTCTTTCGTCTATGACTTCATATTTTTTAAATGTTTTGGATTGACAAACACATTCATTTGGATATATCCAAGGATATCCATTATTACCTAGCTGATAAGTGAAAGGGGGAGGAAGAGATACCCTCGCATGTGAAATTGTCTCCCCAAATGAGGTGTGTGGAAAAAATAGTCTAAAATCTCCAATGATCATATATAAAGCAAATTAATACAAGATCTCCCATTTGTGAAAATAGGAAATTTTCCAAACCACATACATTTCATGTTCTCTTTTGTGTATATTTGGCTATATTTATATTATTCTTAAACATCATTTTGACATGTATGATTGTTTATTCATAATATGTGAATTTATGCACTTACACCAATTATTCTTTCTCTTGTATATATAATAAATAATATACAAATATTATATTATTAATTGTAGGAGGGGTTTATAACTAAACCTCCTTACTTAGAGATAAACCTCCTTATTAAGATATTAATGAAAGATTAAGACACAATGGAGCTTAATCGAAGACTGAGGAAACCTTCCAAAAGAAGCGAGTTGATCCACCATGTATTTTGTATATTTTTACGTAAATATGACATATATTGTATTATTAATGAGGTTAGTCGGTACTAATGATGAACTAGGTTTGGAAGGACTTGGGACAACTTTCATGCTCTAACGAGGAAATCACTTGGGAACCTCTTAGGGAATTGATTAGGAGGATATAGACCAAGAAATCATTAAGGCGTGAATTAACCATTTTAGATACACCAGGTAAAACAACCAAGTTTGCCCGATTGAGAACCACTGGAGAAACAATGAGCTTACTCATTTATCAGCCATAGAGTTTTGACACCAAAAATAGTATATTTCCATGTGCATGAGGTTTCGTACGTGATCATTGCGCCTATATATAGCCCATTTATACTTTGATAACCATAATATTTTTTAGCCAAAAGATCACTTTGAGATATTTATTGCAAATTAGAGATTTCAATATCCTCTATTAATATGATTTTCCAAGTTTTTACTAAGAACTCAAGCATCCTACATACATTTTTGTGTTTACCTACCTACCTTGAGTGTATTTAGAGTAATTACTTCTATCTCCCTCTAACTGATATTTATTTATTATCTAAATAGTTGTATTTATACTCATCATTATGATATATATACCTGAGTTTATTCCTTATCATTAAGGATAAATTTATTATTGTGTTATCACCATTGAAACAATCCATGCCTCAGTTTATCTATAAACACCCTAGCACAAACTGCTCTCTTACACTTTGCGACTCCGATGGGGAGTTATTCTCTTTGAGATGGTGAATGAGAACATTAACCGTAATTTTTTTGACAATGTTTAACATGAGGAGGAGTAAATTACTCATGTTGTTGAGCTTCTTCTAAACCCCACTATTGCAAGAAAAGCTTGCGTGGGATAAGCTTTGATGATACTATGATGGGACCTAAACATCATGTCTAAACCCATGGAGTTTTTACAACCTCATTTCGGGATGAGTATGTTTGGTTCAGCAATGAACCCAAATTCTTTTTATACCCTAGTAGAAGCACATGCACTTCCTCTAATGGGGATGCTCGTTTCACCTACTAAATCAGTTAGTGTTTTGGAAGCCAACCTTACCACTATTTCAGCACCAACCTTTGAAGATTCTATGACTATCAACACCTCACTTGAGGTTAATCCTCCAAAAGATAAGGCAACAGATCCATCTACCTCGTTATCTTTGACCATTAAAGAGGTCAAGGGAAAGATGATGAAAATAATGACACTGTCCTCACAATCTCCAAGTAAGGCAATGTCCACCTATAATGATTTTCATACTCCTTACCTACAGGAGTACAATGATGAATATTAACCTTATAGGTATGTCCCCCCAATCTTTGAGAAGTTTAATGGAAAAGGGGGAACCTGAAATAATATATCAAGAGTTTTGTTGAGCACTTAGGATCTCATTACAACAACAAAGCTCCGTGAGAGGGAGTTTTCAAGTTTTTGACCAAAAAGCTTACACCTGGTTTTCTCACTTAGCCCCAAGGAGTGTGGCTATGTGGGAGGAGTTGTATACCTAGTTCATGTAGAATTTTTTTCTTCTAAAGGATGATTTTATAGCGGCCAAGATCTCTCGCGAGAGGCAAAAGCTAGGAGAGGATGTGATGACTTATACCTAAAGGTTTATAGAGACATATTTAAATGTTAAAAAAGATGCCATATAGGGCAAGATCTGTGAAATATGTGCTAAAAGACTTCAACTAGGGTATATCTAACATCTGATAAATGAGACAAGAGAAGGCACATTAAAAACCTTCACTAGGATCGCTCGTAACATCCCCATGGTTATTCACCCTAGTCCCATAATAATCGATGTAACTTGAAAATAGAAGGTTATCCAAGTAGGTAGGGAAATTCAGGCACCACAAGTGAACTACACAAAGGGTGATAAATCTAAGGGTGGTGGAGAATGAAATAAGAAAAACATCAAGAGGAAGTTTGATTGAGATTATCCACCCCCATTTCCTTTTTCTGTCAAAGAAGCAATATGTTATTATAACACGATGGGGATATATGACCTAGTATTTCCACCAAAAAACTCACCTCCTTATTCTTCTACGACAAAGGTGCAAGATGACCCAAAATATCTCTATATATAGTGGTGTGTTTGTTATCCCACGATCTCATGCTTCACTTTAAGAAGGACCATCAACAAGCATATACTGACTAGAAATTTGAAAATTTCTCAAGGAAATGTAATAATAAACCCCTTCCAGCTTATGGGACACATATCATGGTTGCTTTTGATTAAGAGGCGAAAGGTCAAATGAGAAAGGAATAAAGAGAAAAGGAGGAATTCCAGTTGATGTACGATACATGTCTAGTAGGATTGGACAACGTGGTCATTGCATACGATGGACTATGTATTATAGATAGCGAGTAATCTTATCATATGGAGTACTATAAGGTGGATTCCAACATGGAGTGCCAAGCTGTGTCGAAATCACCAAAGTTTTCATAGTTCTTTGATTAAGTTGGTATGCCCCAGGACATCCGGTTGGAGATTATATAGCCAATTTTATACATAAAAAGGAAAACTATTATTCCTTCTCTTAAGTAAAAATGGTCCTATGGCAAGGTTGATGCGTCCGTTTATGTCTGAGATAACTTTCTCAAACACAAATAGATACATATGGTTCCCTCACAAGAGGCCTTTATATGTGACAACAAGCATTAATGGAATTATCTTTTCCAGAGCATTGATGGACGGAGGTGCTTCGATTAACATTATGCCAGTTCTTTTTATAAAACTAATATCCTCGAGAATAAGTTGATTATAACGCCTCTTTTAATCTCAAACTGTATAATCAAACTTCTAACCCCCACTATTTATGTTAACATTGGAATAGTAATGGGTAATCTCACCTCCTATATGTAATTTCATGTGATTTAATGAGCCACTTCGTACCGTCTTTTGATTTAAAGAGTTTCGATACACAGCCAAGGTTTGGTTCTTTTGACATACCTTCAGTGTGCCAAAGCCAATATGAAAGGGACTAAGATTGTGATCTTACAACCAAGAAGCCTATTTTCAAGGATGAATCACACTTGGTGGATATTGCCTTATACACAAAGTTGAATGGGGATACATACATTCTAATGAGGTTGTATCGAAGGTGAAAGGGTACCCATGATAAAGGACATATTAGAACCTGTAGAGGCTCAAACTTATAGAGGAAAATATACAAGTCGAGAAAGTGAAGGAGGTCATTAAAAAACCCATGTTATCTCTAAACAATTGAGAGATAGAATAAGGATAAGGATTTACCTAGTTGAGAAGGAAGTGAGATGCTAAAGTGCATTAAGTACATTCAGTGAACTAAAAATGGAGAAGGTGGAGAGCTCCAAGAAGAGGAAAACACCTACACCTCGTAAGAAAAAAATGTAAAAAAGTTTTGCTCAATGATGGAAAAATGGTATATCGCCTTCCAAGGTGTGAGCGGGTAACTGATTTTGTTAAGGAATTTGACTCGGAGTATGATTGTTTTCTTGTAGACAATCAAGGGAAACATCTAATCATTGATAATTCCAATATCTAAGAGTTTATTAAATATATTGGAGATGATCTTGAATGTATGCAAGACCACCCAAATCCCTAAGTACAATAGTTTAAGTAAATTGATCTAGTTGAGGGTGGAGAAGAACCAATGTCAACCTTCATTTTGAAAGACCATGAGAATGAAAAGAAGTTGGATCTGATAAAGCTCATTCAAGAATATACAGATGCATGTAAGAGAAAGTTTTGTAATTGCTCATTTTAATTTTATTTATCTTATCACGTTACACCCCACAACACCTTTATGATTACTTTCATGTATTTGAAGAGAAGAAGTTGATAACATTTGAAAGATCAAAGATCGTTCGTCACAACAACATTCAGAATAGTTATGAGGTGGTTTGGTATAAACTTTAATTATCCATGGGTTATTTGTAAAGAGTTTGCATTTTAAAGTTTTCAAATATTTTTTAAAGAATTTTTAAAAAAAACTCGCTAAATCATTAAAACAAGATGTCTATGTCATTCGAACGAGTTGTGTAGTGTCAATAGAACAAGGTTCCCATATTTGAACAAGATATGGTATCGACGACTTTTGAGTATGTTCTTGAATGTCATTCAATTTTTAGTTGGAAATAGTTCCAACGAGAAAGGATACATCATTCGAATGACGTGGTAGTTCATTCAAACAAGTATGCTTGTTTTTTATTTTTTAAAACATATCTTTCCAAATATTTAATCATATCTCTTTGGAACACCTTTCCCTACAAATAGATATGCATGATTAGACTTTTCTTCAAGACTTTTTAGAGTTTTTTTTGTGATCAAACTCTACACTTTTTTTTTATCTAAACCCCTCCAATGCAATATGAGTGTGAGCCAAATCAACTTCCTCTAATCCAATATGAGTTTAAGCTAAATCATCTCGTAGATAGGAAATGGTCCAACCTTCTCAATGATAGGAAACGGTCCCACATATCTCAGTGACAGTTTCCTTTTCTTCTCGAATCGCATGATCCCCTTTATAGAGATACCCGCAATAAAACTTGGCACCCCACATTAAACTCCCTGAAGAACCGTTTGGCATTGGCATAGCTCTTCTGTCTATCCTAGGCTACCCGAATGCGACTCCTGATCATATCAATTCTGTTAGATGTGTCCTGAATCACTTCCATCCCAGGTAACCTGTTGTCCCCCACCTCTAACCAACATGTACGAGAATAACAAGGTCTACTATACAACGCCTCAAATGGGGTCATACCAATGGTAAACTGGTTAGAATTATTATACGCAAATCCCACCAGGGGAAGGTACTGCTCCTAACTTCCTTTAAAATCCAAAATACACATGCGTGACATATCCTCTAACATCTGGTTAATAAGCTCGGTCTGCCCATCCGTCTGTGGGTGATAGGTCATACTTAATCGCACCTCAGTACCCATGGACTCGTGGAAACTCTCCCAAAATCTGCAGAGGAAGATCTTGTCCCGATCGGACACAATATCTAGCGATACCCCATGTAACCTCACTATCTCGCCTATAAAGAGTTGTGCATGCCCCATCGCAAAATCATTCTGAATCGATAAGAAATTAGCTAGCTTAGTCAAACGATCAACAATCACCCATATGGAATCGTGACCCCTCTGAGTAGTAGGAAACACAGTGATAAAATCCACGAAAATGCTCTCCCATTTCCACATTGGAATCTCTAGCGGCTGAAGAAACCCAGATGGCTACTGGTGATCCACCTTCACTAACTGATAAGTAGCACACTTAGAGACGAAATCAGCGATATCTATTTTCATACCACTCCACCAATGTTATTGCCACATATCTTGGTACATCTTATCCTTACTTGGATGTACTGCAAATCAGGATCCATGCAACTCTGACATCACGACGTGCCGCAATTTATCCCCCTCCGAAACAGTCAGTCTACCATTAAAGCGCAAGCCTCCCTTTGAGCTCACTGAGTAAGCCACTGCTCCCTCGGCCAAAAGTTGTTGAATTTTCTCCTAACAAAATGGATCCACTGCTTGAGCTTGTACTACCCGCATCACAATCTGAGGTGTAATGGTCATAATTGACATAAAAGACCTAGCAACAGTATCCTAATGGCCCAGTTCCTTCCATTTATCCTTCCATACCGTGACTAGTTCAACCCCAGGCCTGCGACTTAATGCGTCTGCTACCACGTTAGCCTTCCCTGGGTGATAATGTATCTTAAACTGGTAATCCTTTATGAATTCAAGCCACCTGTAGTGCCGCATATTCAACTCTCTCTGAGTGAATAAATACTGTAATGACTTGTGATCCATGAACAGGCAAAAATTTTTACCCAATAAATAATGTCTCCATATTCGAAGGGCAAATACGACTGTTGCGGGCTCCAAGTCATGGGTAAGGTAGTTCTTCTCATGAGGTTTAACCTTCCTAGAAGCATAAGCTATAACCTTTTCTTTCTGCTGTAATACCCCACCAAGTCCCTGTAACGATGCGTTAGTGTACACTAGGTACTCCACTCTTGGCCTGGAGTAGATTTATCCTTCAGTTCATCAAATGCCAACTAATACGCATCATCCCAAGAAAACTATACTCCCTTAAGGGTTAGACTGGTCATCGGACCCACAATCTTCAAAAATCCCCTAATAAACCGTCTGTAGTAACCAGTTAGTCCTACAAAACTGCAGACCTCTATCGGTGTCATGGGTGATTGTGGATCATTAATACTTTGCTAGGATCCATTGTTATACCCCTTTCTGACACTATATGCCCCATAAACTGCACCTCTCGAAGCCAAAACCCACACTTTTCATTTTGCATACAATTGATGCTCATGCAGTGTCTGTAGGACCCTTCGCAAATGTTCGGCATGTTCCTCTTCGGTACGAGAATAAACCAGTATGTCATCTATAAAAATAGTGACAAACTGATCTAGGAACTCTTTTAACACTCTATTTATTAAGTCCATAAATACAGTCGGTTCATTGGTTAACCCAAATGGTATAACCAAAAACTCATAATATCCGTATCTTATCAGCAAAGCAGTCTTCGACGTATCTTGCTCCCTGATCCTCAGCTGGTGATATCCGAACCTCAAATCAATCTTTGAGAAGTACACTGCTCCTCTAAACTAATGAAATAAGTCAGCGATGCCGAGTAATGGATACTTATTTCGAATCATGACTTTATTAAGTTCCCTATAATCCACACATAATCGTAGGGATCCATCCTTCTTTTTTATAAACAGAACTGGGGCACCCCGGGGTGAGGTACTCCGATGGATGAAGCCCTATCCCAGCAGCAACTCAATATGATCTCTCAACTCCCTCATCTCTACAGGAGCCAAACGATAGGGGATACGGGCTATCGACCGAGTGCTCGATGTCAAATCAATCACAAACTCAATCTCCTTACTCGGTGGTAACCCTGGTATGTCCTGAAATACATATGTGAATTCCCTAACAACAGGAATCAAATCAAGGGGAATTACAACTCCCGTAGAGGTCTCCTCATCTATCTAATACAAATGAGTGGATAATCCTCCCTAGGGGTGAGGCATCACCACTAAAAATATCTCATGTCCTAGGATAGCAAATATAATACTCCTACTAAAGAAATCAATAGTGGATCTATAAGAAACAAGACAATCCATCCCAATAATAACATCATATTCGGACATGTCTAACACAAGCATGTCAGGTGGTAAAATCAGACTCCCAATCTCTATACTCACACTCTGACATATAAAGAATATAGGCGTCCCACTACCTATCAGTGAGTCTACATAAGTAATAGTAATGATGGCCATGTCTAACAACCTCGTGGCCCGTGCAAATCTAGTGTATGTGAAAGAATCTGAAGCTCCTGTATCAAACAAAATACGTCCCATAGCCCCAGAAATAGAAAACATACCCTCAACTGCAGGTAGTAGCTGCTGAACTGCTGCCTGCTGGGCGTTGTACACATGTCCATACTATAAATGCCCCTACTATGGTGGGGCTACGGGAGCAATGGCACGTAAGGCTGGCATCTGTGCCAGTGATAGAAGGGCAGCTGGAAACATAGGCCTTTTCGGCTCCTGATATGCACCCTGCTGCTAGGGTATCTTCCCCTTATTTAGGCAATCCTACTTCCTGTGGAAAATTTTACCACATGTGAAGCATTTACCTCCAAATTGTCCCCCATTTTGACCCTACTGGCCATGACCCTGATGACCATTTCCACCTTCCCTTAGCCCTAATGGCCATGCTGATTGTGCTGCTGGCCCTGTCTATTACTGCCTTTCCCAAAGAGAACTCCGCCCGACCTTAGTCGTTTAGCATAGTCCCCTTGCTGTGAGTTCTGATCACTCTGCCTCTGTTGCCCCTAGGCTGAAGATGATCCACTACCACTGCTTCCTCCAGTTAGTCCTTACTAACTGGACTCAGACCCGCTCTTACTTCCCCTATGAAGACGATGGCCCTGACAATGAAGTAATGTCACATTCAACACATTGACAGAAGTCTGTTGAGAAGGATTACCCAATAAATGATGGTGAATCCTCTATGTAAGTCCATCTCAGAACATTTTTATCTTCTTCTCCTCAGTGGGTACCTCGGCTTGCAATAAATTAGTCAGTTTCCTCTTGGGTGAGTTCCAAAAGTTTCCTCCTCATTTCAGTTTGAATAGTAGAAGAAAAATATTTACGATCAAACCGCACCTAGAAGTCCTGAATAACCATCCTATCCCTCTCTTCGGCTGTAGTTGTGAACTCCCACCACTGAAGAGCTACTCTAACTAGTTTAGATATCGCTAAGATCTGTTTATGAACCTCCGTGCATTCATACATACACATATGCCGCTAGATGTTTTTTCCATTGGCTAGCAGTCACGACATCGGAACCGCCTTGGAATTCTGGTGGATGTGCCTTTTGGAAGGCTTCCCTGACACGCTCCCAAGTAGTGGAAAATGCCTGAGCTGCTGCTGGTGGCACTGCGTGTGCTAGTGGTGGTGCTTGCTGAACAACCGCTAAGGCAGCATTAACGGCTTGAGCAACAATGGAAACAACCTCTGCTGCGTTCATAGTACCCTAGGTTGGAGCAGGCTGTGGGGTTGGTTGTGCTGCTCCGGGGGCTCGTCGTGCACGTCGAGGAGGCATCTAAGGGATATATTTTATTAGCAGTTATTATATCGCAAAAATAGATGAAGTCTTAAATACGTAAATAAGATTACAATAATCCTAATGATAGGGCTCTATATCAAAGGACGCTAAATAGAAAGCATTGTAAAACGTATAGATCCTAAGGACACTATAACCCGATACTCTGATACCACCTGTGACAACCCGCCTAATTAAATATCGAGTGATCAGTCCCTTATTAAATTAAATAAGAATATCCAGTTGGTTCATTATTATCATCACTACCGAAAACAATTTCTTATTAATTCACCTAATAATTAATTAAGCTAAGTGTCAAAACTTTTCCAATTTTAATTTAATTAATTCCATACCACCGTACTGAACAAAATGACTAACACCCCAACACGGCTGAATTAAAATTCAACAAGTATAAATGTAACTGGAATAAACTCTCCTGTTGAAATATCTCAAAATCACCATCCAAAACAAAATGATAATAACAGTATCAATATAAAACTAGTACAATATCCGAAATGGAAATGGAACTACTAGAATCTTTGGCGACATGCCCTAAATGAGACAAATACTACAAAGATAGGAATCAAGGAAATGAAAGCATCTAATCCGAAGCTTCATCTCCAAAAACTCATCAAAGTATCCATCCTCTAAGTTGGGCGTCCCTCATGCTGGGCACCTGGTAATATAGATGTAGTAGAGAAGAGAATATGCAAGTAAACGGGTTAGAGCCCGATTGTAAAAGATTTTAAAAATAGCAAGTGATTTAACAAGTGAAATTAAGTAGGTATTATGTACATGTTAGTTCTCGGCTCTCACTTGATAATCTCACCCCTCACCTAGTGTGCACGACAAACGTACTTTATTATGTTCCTAAATTAGGTTCTTATTTTTCACTCTATCTCTTCTCCTTATCCCGTATTTCCCACACAATACTTTTAATTAAACATGTTTATTTCTTTTTAAGATGAATTGTGCCTTTAAGTATTGAGTATTCACTTAGTTAATTCAATCAAATTTTATTATTCATTTTTATCTACTAATTCACACAGTAGATCACATCATAGTATATATATATATATATATATATATATATATATATATATATATATATAGAGAGAGAGAGAGAGAGAGAAAGAGAATGGCTTAGATGATGACCTTATTTACGGTCCTCACTTGCGGTCTTAAAATTCAGCAAACAAAATGTCTACAGTCTGCAAACAAAACATCTACAGTAGTTGTTCTTTGGGCCCACCTCAATTAAACAAAAGCCACACAAGACAAACCAACAATTTCTCAACAAAAAAAACGACGAAAGTGACTCTCTCAGCAAAATCAAAAAAGTCCCCACTTATTGCAGCTGAACCAAAAACTTGTTGCAGTTGAACCAAACTGCAAATCGTTCATCTATATCTGTAGTTGATAGGTTTAATTCTTTCACCTATGGAGCATTTGCATTTTTTTTCTTCTTAAAAGAAATGCCCTAGTTTTTTTTCTTACTCAGGACCAAGAAATCGTTGTAGCAATTGATGAAGCCCTAGTTTTCTTGTAATTGATGAAGCCCTAGTTTTCTTGCAATTGTTGAAGCCTAGTTTTTTATTTTTATTTTTAGCAGCAATTGTTGTTTTTATTTTATTTTTTTGCTGTTTTGAGGCATTTGTTGAAGCCCTCATTTTTTTTAGAGAATGCAAACTAATTTATGTGCAACTCATTTTTTCTAATAGGTAATGGCATCAAGTGGCTCAACTAGTTCACATGTGTCATGTTATTGCGGACATCCTTCTTTATTGCGCACATCAAAGACAATTGTTAATCCAGGAAGATGATTTTTGGGGTGTACCAATTATAAAATTGGTTCTTTCGGATTTTTTCAATGGGTTTATATTTCCAAGCCAACGGTTGATGGATACAGCGAGTTGACAATAAAAATTGAGGAATTGGAGAAAATGATTTCAAATGAGAAGGAAATTAATGCAAGAGCTAATGAGAAATGTGATATATTAGAGAAGGAATTTGCAAAACTCAATGAGAAATGTGATATGAAAAAGCGATTATATTGTACGATGTTCGCGATTGTTGTTGCTGTCATGCTTTGTATACAATGGATGTAATGAATTAGAATGTACCTTTTTTTTTAATGTCAATGAAAATAGGTTTACTTTGAGATTGGATGAGATTCTTGTGTGTTGAATTCAATTTAAAAATGCTGAATTGCACTGCTTAAAAGTGTTGAATTGTATTAGAATAAAGTGATGAATCGCATTACAAAAAGTGCTGAATTTCACTGCTTCAAAGTGCTGAATTGCATTACAAAAAGTGATGAATTGCACTTCTTAAAAGTGCTTAATTGTATTAGAATAAAGTGTTGAATTGCATTACAAAACGTGTTGAATTGTATTAGAATAAAGTGTTGAATCGCATTACAAAAAGTGTTGAATTGCACTGCTTCAAAGTGCTGCATTGTGTGCTAAATTGCATTACAAAAAGTGCTGAATTGCACTTCTTAAAAGTGTTGAAGTGTATTAGAATAAAGTGCTAAATTGCATTACAAAAAGTGTTGAATTCTATTAGAATAAAGTGTTGAATTGCATTACAAAAAGTGTTGAATTGCACTGCTTAAAAGTGCTTAATTGTATTAGAATAACATTACAAAAAGTGTTGAATTGAACTTTTTAAAAGCGCTGAATTGCATTACAAAAAGTGTTGAATTGTGTGCTGGATTGCACTGCTTCAAAGTGTTGAATTGCACTTCTTAAAAGTGTTGAATTGTATTAGAATAGAGTGATGAAATACATTAAATGAAGCACTGTTTAATAGAGCTGAATTTTATTAAAATAGAGTGCTAAAATGCATTACAAAAACATGGCATTTCACTGCTTAAAACATAGCATTACATTACAAAAGTTGGCATTACATTACACTGCTTAATTGCACTGCTTAAAATATGGCATTACATTACAAAAGATGGCATTACATTACATTGCTTAATTACAAAAGATGGCTTTACATTACAAAAGATGGCATTACATTCCAAAAGAACTTGATGAATTGCATTACAAAAGAACTGTTTAACATGATGAATTGGACTACTTAACACTTGTTGAATTGGACTGCTTAACACTTGGCTCTACAAACTTGCTGAATATCAAAATTAGTTTGAGTATTCCCCGAATGTGGGACCGTCACTATACAAACTTGCATCTTGAGTTGCAGACACGGACCAAAAAAAAACATAAAAAACATCTTACAAAAAAAAGTTATATTTTTATAAAATAAGTAAAGGACGTATAAGTTGATGAAATCTTACCAATTAATAAAAAGTGGACAATTCCTTTTATCGTGCACCTTCCCCCACCAAGCCACACCCCTTACAACGTCTCTCTTTACACTTTTTGGCTTTTCTCATGCCTTTCTCTTTTCCTCCTTTAAGCCGCTTACCACATCCTTTAGCCCTAACTTGTTGTGGTTCATTATAAATGTGTTCGTTATTACCCAATATAGGATTAGACGGTCCTATTATAGGTCGTACCTCGGTCCAACTTGCACCACGACCTAAGACTACATTGATTTTCTCAAGTGCCCTAGCCAAAGCATCATTATAAATTTTTGTTGCTTTCGGACTAATGAGGGCTTTCTCAATCACATCTAAAGTCCTTTGGATAAGACGACTCCTTTGAAGAAAGTATGATTTGTCATCCGTTATCTAAAATCCCCTTGAATTAGTAACAATTGAAGATTTTGCTCCCCTAGTCCATCTTCTCAAGATGTATGGACATGGTAATTTGTCAAATTCATGAAACTTTTACAAATAAGCTAACACATGTCTACATAGGATACCCGAGCTTTCAAACATCTTACAAGAACATGAGGCAAAATTCAAACACTTATTATAAACAATTTCTCGAACCTTTTCTTTTCTTCGAATTTTATACACGATTTGGTTTTCGTCCTCATTCACAACTTCAAAGTTATAATTAAAGATTTCCCATATCTCATCCTGAATTTAAAAATATTTCTTGAGTATAAATGTCAACCATTTGCACTAATTCATAGTGTGAGAGCTTGAGTTTTGGCTTCTCTGTCATATCGAGGTGATCAGCAAGCAACTCTTCATGATGTTGCCGCATTAGCCCCCTACCAAACTGAATTATAAAATCAACAAGTGAGTTCTTTTTGGAAACATACTTTTGAAAGAATGAATGGCCACTTTTCGCCCATTGACTAGTGGACATATTGGTAGAAAAAATATGATTCACGTATGCTGGGACCCCTCTTGAGCGAATTTCATATATGGAATTAAGCCACTTATTGTCATTTAGACCACTCCTAACAAGAAGATCTAGCCACTTGGAGCCAAACTCTTCCTTTGTCTCTGAGTTCCATATGCAATCCGAAAATTCCCCCTGATAAGCACTAAATTTCACTGAATCAATCTTCTCAGGAAATTTCAACAAAATGTGCTAACTACAATACCTATGATAGGTGTGTGGGAGAGTTTCTAATATATCCTTTGTCATTGCCGAATCTTGATCGGTGATTATCATCTTTGGTGCATTTCCCAGCATGGTTTCTATAAAATGATTAAAAAGCCAAACAAAGGATTCAAAGGTCTCGTCACTCAGGAATGCACACCCAAATACAATTTTCTAGCCGTGATTGTTAACTCCCATAATTGGTGCAAAAATCATCCCATACCTATTAGTATTGTATGTGGTGTCAAATATAACGACATCACCATAATAACTATAAGCACTTCTAGAAGTTGCATCAGCCCAAAAATAATGCATAATACTTTGGTCCTCGCTCATTGCGATTTCAAAAACAAAAGCTGGATTCTTGCCTTGTTCTAATTTGAATAACTCGTACAACATATCTCCATCGTGGCCTTTAATTTCATTACGTCTATTCCTTGCTTCGTTATACAAATCTTTTTTAGTGAAGCCAACGTTCTCAAACCCTCCAGCTTGTACTCCCAAAAAATTGAATTGTTGATTCTGGGGAATATTAATCATATTAAGTTGTTAAATTAAGCCTTTTTGGTCATTGGAACCATTATGGTGAGATCGCAAAAAATGTGTCTTCCTTGGGGTGGTTAATGGGTGGTTATGGTCCTCAGCAAATAAACTAACCACATATGTCAAATTTGAAGACCTTACAACCGCAAGCTTTGCATTACAAGCCTCTCTATGGAGCCCCGACGTCTTGTTGAATCTGCATCTTCTACGAGGCTAGTCTTTCCTTGTTTAAAACACACATACTCCTTTCTAATGATATCATTTGTTACTCGGCTCCTCTTAACAGATGAATTTCTAACGCTAAATCCAGCTTCTTTGGCATATGTATTATAAAAATTCCAAGCATCATCTAGTGTTTGGAACTCTTGCCCAATTTTTGGAGTAATTTCCATTGCTACTTAAGGGTTGAAAACATTATCAAATTCATTAACATTTGAATCCACTAAATTTTCCTCTGCTACAATCTCAGTTTGGACATTCACATTTTGTTCAATTTCAAACTCAAACTGCATAACACCACCAAACCATATTTCTTTATTCAATCCCACATTTGAATCATCCATTTTATCGAAATAAAGTTAAAATAAATTCAGTATAAATAATAATTTGCATTACATCTTAAAATAAAAAATGCAAGATACTAGGGCTTTTCGATTAGATTAATTTTCAACTACAATGACAAAAGGAAAATGTAAAAAACTAGGACTTGTATAGATTTATTATTCAACCACAATGAAAAACAACAGTAAAAAACTAGGACAAAAACTAGGAACACTTTCTCACCTGGGTTTGCAGTTTGGTTCAGCTGCAACATGTGGGGACTTTTTTGGTTTTGTTGAGAGAGGCACTTTCGTCGTTTTTTGTTTTTTGGTGAGAAAGTGTTGGTTTGTCTTGTGTGGCTTTTGTTTAATTGAGGTGGGCCCAAAGAACATATACTGTAGATGTTTTGTTTGCAGACTGTAGACATTTTGTTTGTTGAATTTTAAGACTGCAAGAGAGGACCGCAAACAAGGTCCTCTCTCTCTCTCTCTCTCTCTCTCTCTCTCTCTCTCTCTCTATATATATATATATATATATATATATATATATATATATATATATATATATATTCATCACACTATTATATATATGAATACGACACCTCCTAAACACAGCTGCGGTGGATTCATTCTCTGCTATCATATCCAATTACATCTCTCACTGTAAAAAGGCTGTTGGCTCGGTGTCTTTCCCGAACCATAAATACCATAACACACATATTTGGAGGAGAGCATACTCACCAGCCGAATGGGTCACGAACATACCTATTCTTCCATTCTATCGAAACTATCATTCACACTGATAGAACGTGTTCAAGGTGCTATGCTCAAGGTACAAATCTAAAATTCCCCCCAAGTGGGCTTATCAGGATAAGATAAACCATAACGTAAAACCTCCACCCCGATAGCAAGCAGCGTAGGTATGTCATACAAATAAAAATATAGGTATGCACCCCACCTATATAATATCAATGATGTATTCAGACAACCCATATGATAATTCCACATGTAGTATATATTTCTCTCTAATATCCTACGTATTTATAGATTATGACTTTACTTAATAACATATTTTTCCCTATTTTTTCCCATCACTAAAAAATTAACCATTATTTTTGTAAATAAATTTAGTAGGTAATTATCCACACCCTACTAGTCCATGTCATTCCAAATTCTGAATTTTCAAAAATTCATATTACCCTCAAATAGATTTATTCTTCGATAAACTCTAAATACTTTTAATCAATTATTCTACTTTCAAGGATTAATTCACACATAAAATACTTTTCGAGTCTCAATTACCACCCTAATGACCTTCCCTAGATCCCATTTTGCTATAATTACTTTACACTAAGCATACTTTGAAAGACTTAAATAAAAATCAACATATGAATTCTGGGATTGTCGATCGATCGATCTATTCGATCGATCGACCTAACATGTATGAGCCTACTATTTCCGCATATTTGGCCTACGGGTTTAACTAATTTTCATCTTCAAATCCTTTATTTTAAGATCCCAAACCATTTATAATTCATTCCACATGAAATACCAATATATGTAAATATTTTCCAATCATTAAACAACCTAAAACATCAATAGGTTTGAATTAAACATGATATTTTCTCATAATTTCCAACAATTCATATATTATCATTTTTCCCAAAATAACATATAAAACTCAGATTTTCTTTATCAAATAATTCCAAATTTTTGGATTAAAATATATAATCAAAAGAAGTTTTGTTATACATTTTTCTCATATTAAGGATTCCATTAACATCATTATGGTTTATCTTTAAATCATGCAATTTCTCAGAATTCTACAATTACCTTAACATGGGAATTATACATGCTAATTTTGCAAAGAATAAGTCACTTGACTTTAAATTGTAGGTCTGAACCTTTGGGAATGTTAGTATACTGGTGGTTCTCTAACTTTTTCGACCAACTTCCTGTGGTGGTGGTGGTGTAAAATAACTTTTGACTCTTGGCTTCCTAGGGTGTCTCTTCCTTTCTTAGAAAAAACCTTTCCTCTCCTCACGGACTTGTCTTTTGATTTTTTTGATGAATGAACCTCACTTAGATAACTCTACATTTAAATAATATAACTCCAAAATTCATAGGTACTGTTCACCTCCCATGTAAAATGACTAAAATACCCCTCCGAGGTGTCTATTCGGCTCCAAAGTGTCCCGAGACCCAAATCAAACACCCAAGTAGACTTTTTCGACTATTTAAACTCTTCCAGACACTTTGGAAAAGTTAAATAGACCATTTGTATGGCATAAAAATATTTTACTTCCATTCCTTTAAATTTAGTCCCGACGCGACTCACACGCGCGTCCCGACTTAATTCCCGTAATGGTCGTATTCATCACTCGTGATAATTTTTATTAAATCATAATCATATGTAAAGTCATAATCATAATCATATGTTACTTTTAATCACTATGTAATATTCACATAAAAACACCTATTACTTAATTCCCAAGTAATATTGAAATCCGAATTAATTTCAATATAATCCACAATTAATCCTAATTAATCTCATAAAAAATCATTAAAATTACGGGGTATTACAGTTTGATTAAGATTATCCACTCCCATTGCCTTTCTCTGTCAAGGAAGCAAACGTTATTATAACGTGATGGGGATAAATGGCCTAGTATTTCCACCAAAAAACTCTCCTCCTTATGCTCCTACAACAAAGGTGCAAGATGACCCAAAATATCTTTATATATATTGGTGTGTTTGTTATCCCACGGTCTCATGCTTCACTTTGAGAAGGACCATCAACAAGCATATGTTGACTACAAACTTGCAAAGTTCTAAAGGAAATATAACAATAACCCCCTTCCAGCTCAGGGGACACATATCGTGGTTGCTTTTGATTTAGAGGTAGAAGCTCAAATGAGAAAGGAATGAAGAGAAAAAGAGGGCTTTCACTTGATGTACGATACATGTACAGTAGGATTGGACAATGTGGTCATTGCCTACGATGGTCCATGTATTATAGATAGTGAGTAAGCTTATCATATGGAGTACTATGAGGTGGATCCCAACCTGGAGTACCAAGCTATGTCGAAGTCACCAAAGTTTTCATAGTTCTTCGACTAAGTTGGTATGCCCCAGGACATCCGGTTGGAGATTATACAGCCAATTTTAGACATAAAAAGGAAAAATATTGTTCCTTCTCTTAAGTGAAAAAGGTCATATGGCAAGGTTGATGCATCCGTTTATGTTTGAGATAAATTTCTCAAAGACAGATAGATACAAATGGTTCCCTCACAACAGGCCATTATATGTGACAACATGCATTACTGGAATTATCTTTTCCAGAGCATTGATGGACGGAGGTGCTTTGATTAACATTTGTAAGGACATTGTCCGTCATAATTAATTATGTCATATACCGTTGCAAGTTGCTACAAGTTGTCAAAGGATTAAAAAGCTTACATCTACAAAGCGGAATCCTAATTTCAAGAAGACTTAAACATTCAAGCCGAACAATGATGAATTTGGTAAAAAAAATTAAGTTTCACTTACATTTTACATTAAAATTGTTGGGATATTTTTATAAAAGTTAAAATGATTTTTTAAATAATTTTCAATGGTTTTTTATTTTTTCAAAAATCATAAAAGGTTTGGATAAATGTTTCTGATTTCGTAAACAGTATTAAATTTTAAGCTTACTAAAATATTTAAAAGACTGTATTTTTCGGGACACGTGTATGATGTCATTTGAACGACATCATACCCGGTTCGAACGAGATCTTATCTCGCTCAAACGACAGCATATGTCGTTCGAACGAGATGTGGTTTAAGCTAACATGCCATCGCCTTGATTTTTAATATAAATTAAGTGTCAGACTTTTGATTTTCGTATGGAGAAACACTAGTTTTAAACGTAATATGATTTTGAGTGTTTTGGTTTATTCTCAAACATTTGAGGGTTCATAACATTTTTTTTAATTAACAATCCAAATTACTTTTGTGTGAGTTATATTGTGGAATCGAAAAAAAACATAGTTTGTTATTTTTCATATTTATGGGGAGATATCTACAACCGAGAGATGCGTGCTATTGTGGAGTGAGTTTCTTTGGATCTTTATGACTGCGTGTCATTAGGGAGTGCTGCGGTGCTCTTGGATTAAAGACTGGACTATGGTTCATGTAGGTTCACTGAGTGTGGACTTATTGTTGACAACATCAATCGACGCCTGCGGGTATTCGAGTGTTAAACTGTATTTCATTTTAACCGTGTAAGTTGCGATTTACAATTATAGTGAAATAAAAAGGTTTTGCCCTGAGGGGATTTTTCCTGAATTTTGTGTCGCATACTTTATTTATGATGGTTTGACACTTGTACGCACATAGCCATTTGAGTTTATATGCTGAATTGATTTGATTCAGCCATTGACTCCAATTAAATAAGTTTGTGATTGGAATTTGCGCAACTATTGAAATCAGTATCGCACACGGTCTTTCAAATTGATATCAGAGCAGATTACGCTAAGTTATCACATATTCCTATTTCTACATAAATTGCGTGATATTGATTTTTTTGAAAAATCTGAATTTTAAAAGTTTGTCACAATGTTTCCTAAAGAAAACTTATATAGTCGATTGCCAATTTTTGACGGGTTTAATTATGCTTACTGGAAAGGCCAAATGAAATCCCATTTAAAAGCAATCGATGAAACAGTTTGGGTCATTTCTGAAAGAGGCTGGATTCCTCCCACTGTCACCGCAAATAATATCACTAATTTCAAACCTCTATCAGACTGGACTGAGGATGAGTTTAGGTGGAGCACTTATAATTCACAAGGGCTTAGTTTAATTTCCAGACACGTCACCTCTGACGAGTTCCGACGTATTATGACGTGAACCACGTCTAAAGAAGAATGGGATATTTTGCAACACACCCACGAGGGCACTAATGCGGTTAAAGAGTCTAAAATTCAAAATTTGACCACTCAATTAGAGACAATCACTATATTAGAGACTGAGTGTTTTTATGAGTTTTATGTGTGTTTGTCTAATATTCGCAACACTAGTTTTAACTTAGGTGAGACTATACTTGATGCACGAGTGGTTAAAAAGATTTTAAGATCGTTGCCTAAACATTTTATCTGTAAGTGACTGTTTTAAATAACTTAGTGTAGACACCCCATTCTGTTACCTCCCAAACTCTCCTTAGGTCCCTAGTACCTCCCTTCATCACCGTAAACCCAGGTCATGTCCTGAGTACTAACTTGGAGGCCATCGAGCACTCCCCGGCTCAGTTTGACCCAAAAGTTAAATTCTTCATCTCGGCTGAGACTGAATGAATCTTCAAAGGGCACTGATACCCTTTCCAACGGTCTGCCCCTTGCGCGATTTCGACTTACCATGCGGACGAACGATCCGTTTGCGTCCGAAACTGGACCTGGGGGCCATCGGCGCTCCCGAGCTCTGTTTGACCTATGTCAACCCTTCAGCTCGACCGAGACTGAATGAATCTTTAAAGGGCACTGAATACCCTTTCCAACGGTCTGCCCTGTGCGCGATTCCGACTTTCCATGCGGACGAACGATCTGTTTGACTCCGGGAGGTCATCGAATGCTTCTCGGGCCCGTTTGACTAAAGTCAACTCACCAAATCGGGTCAAACTCTATGGAATGTCGAAGTACCTCTCCTAACCTTTCCAACGGTCCACCTCATGTGCGATTCGGACTTACCATGCGGGCGAACTATCCGTTTACGTGCGAGCGATTCCCCATCCAATGGATCGATAAATGCTTCCGAGCCATAATTGACCTAAAGTCAACTCCCAAACCCAGGAGAGGTCCAAAGGACTTTCGAAGGTCTCTAAATTACCTTTCCAACGTTATGCCCCGTGCATAATTCTAACAAACGGTTTGCCTTCGGCGGTCAATTTTCTGAAAAAGCCTGAAGCGCACTACCAAATGGCAGGTTCCAGACCCTGCCGATAGGCAGGAACAGGTCTATGATGATCGTCACTTACTTGGGCCTATAAAAGGAGGCCTTAACCTCATTTGCAAGGGGATGCCAGATCTTATAAAAATCTCTCTGAACGAATCCCAGAGACCTCTCTCGAAGGCAGCGTGATTTCAACTTCCAAATCCCCTTTTTACTTTCACTTTTCATCATCCTTTTCATCAAACTTGGTGAAATATCCACTCTCCATCATCATCCAAGTGCAAGGGCTGCTCTCCAACATTCAAGATCAAGCTCAAGATCTTCAAGAAGGTCTAACTTTCTCAAACTCTCTCTTAAATTCTCAATAACTTGTCTTCTTATTTAGCAGTTTTAGTATCTCATCTCACACATCTTAATATACTTTTTAATTAGTATTATTGCACATCTCCTATGTTCATATAAATAAAACCCAAAAAACAAGAAAAAGAGGGTTTGCTCATAAATTCCAAGTAGGGATTCTCACACTTTTTCCACACTTTTCTCACAATCTAAAACCCTTTTTCTATACACACACACACACACTCACAAATAAGAGATTCCCCATTTGGATTTATGGGATAAACCCCACCCCTCATTTTGTATGCGAACTACGTGGACTTTGATGCCTTTATAGGCTACGTAGGCGTCTCGGGGTAAAACCCGAGACTCGAGTCATTTTTCTCGCTTTTTCTCTCATTTTCTATCTTCTCTAAATCCATTTTCCTTATATTCTATATACTTGCCCTTAATAACGTATTGCTCCATATGCGTTATCGTTCCATTATAACGGTCAACGTAGGGGTAATCGCGTAAATCTTATTTTTCTAATATTACTTTTATATCTTCCTACGGATGACTCTCTTTATCTTTTCCATGATACAAGTCGGGGATTCCTACCTCCATTCTATATATATACACATGCACACATATCACGGGAGGAAACAAAAGGAAAATAGCAAATATTCATGAGAGATCGAAAGGGCGGAATGGGTGCCTAACACCTTCCCATTTCGTAACTAAGCCTCCGAACCCTTCTCGAATCATCTTGGTTTCGCACGCACCAGTATGTCTTTAGATGCCATCCTTCGGGGTGGCTTCCCCTTTTTCTTTTGTCTGTTTTGAGTAAAATAGACTGGCGACTCTGAATCTCTCTATATTTTTACATTTCCACATCTCAAACGATGCCAGCCTAAGCGCTCCCGAGAGGGATGCACGGGACCCGAAGGATCCTTTCGTCCACGCTACCCGCCCGCGCGGCGAGGATCGGGGATGGCCATAGTGGCGACTTCGCTGGGGAATATGTGTTTTTTTTTGTGTGGGGTTGACTATATTTACATGAATGCTATATTTTCTTATGTTTCCCCTTATATTTGCATGTCCCCCTTTCTCATATGTATCCCATGCTTATGCTTATGTTCACAGACTTGTAGAAATTTCTCCATGTACACTTCACACCACGTGCACCAAGGATCACATGTATATCCCCATGTTTCACGCATCACCCATCCATACTTGGTGTACCTTTTGGGGTACTTATACTTGGCTCCCTGTTTGGCATAATCAAGAAAGGCATTCTCATCATAAGATACCAATAAGAGAATCATGCATGATTCACACGACATCACCAAAGACCATTGATATTGACCAAATTTTACCCAGTAACTGGAGGGTCACTTCGTGATGGGCGTTGGTCCGGCAGGTCGCAGTTAGCCTAAGCGATATGACTCTCACCTTCTATTCACCAAGTACCTTCGACGTATATCGAACGGTTCCCCCGCATCGTACCGCTTAACCGAAGTCATGACGAGAGGTATATCGCAGGGAATTCGTTTACGTACGTCGAGTATATTGAATTCGCTCTCACACGTACCGTCCCCACGAGGTATATGGTGAGATAATTCACGTACACTCAGGTATATCAAATGTCTTATCCACACGTACCGATTGCCCGCAAGAGCAAGACGTATATCGTGGAAGTCACGCCAAAGGGGGGAACCCATGCCGATTCACCCAACCAACTGTATACCCGCATATAGGTGTCAAACCTAGGACACGCACTTTAGATTATCGATTTCAACCCGAAACTCTGTCGAAATTCTGGGTCGGCCTGCCGCCCAATTTTTGTGCATTTTAAAATGGGACCCTATCCGTGAGCCTGGTTACAAGTCCAAACCGTAGCTTTGCATATATTAAGACCCCCACTTTTCCAGGCTCAGGTCCTGTCCGGCATTGCATTTAAGAGAATTAAATACAAGTGAAAACATAATAATCACAATAATCATGCTGAGTTCCGTCTCCAAAAAAATTTCTTCCCTCTTTATCAAAAATCCAAAAACATTTCTCCCTTCTTTATCAAAAATCCAAAAATAATTCTTCCTTTTAAAAAAAAAAAAAATCTCATCCTACGCCTTCTCAGGTCTATCGCAAGCCCTTGGCCTGGCTCCCTATTGGCTTCGGTATTCAATCAAATCACTTCGGAGTTTCATCAGTTCTTCTACTCTTCTTCCGAGTCAAGAATCCATCCATCTTCCATGGAGAATACAGATTAAGCACCAGTCTTACAGTCAGATCTGACAACAGTCCTAGCTCAGCTCGTGTCCAAGATTGATAACCTCCAAACCGAGGTACGAGAGATGCAACGAAACCAAGTTCCTATTCCTCAAGAGCCCGAGGCCCTATTCCCTCGTTCTATGGGTCCACCCGAGCCTTTCTGGATTCCGGAAGAATATCAGCACGCTCCTCGTCCTTCTCCTTCCAATGGGCCACCGCCTGCCCAGCTTCCAATGCCAAACATTGCCCAGCCTATGGCTAACCTGCATGTGGTCGTTGATCCAAAGGAGGAGGAGTTGAATAAAATCAAAGAGGATCTCAAGATTCTCACCAAGAAGTTTGACCAAGTTAGGATCTCTGGGAATTACATGGACTACACCCACATGTCTCCTTATCCTAAAGTGAGGTTACCCGAGAAATTCAAGATGCCAAATATTGAGAAGTTCAGAGGGAGTGGACCCCCAATTGTTCATCTTCGCAGTTATCATTGTTCCATGACTCTACTAGGGGCTTCTGAAGAACTGATGACCCGATTGTTTCAGTAAACTTTGAAGGATAGTGCCCTCCGATGGTTTTTATCTCTTGAGGAATCCAGAATCCGTAGCTAGGAGGATGTAGCCCGAGAATTCATGTCACAGTACAAATACAATGAAGAGCTTGAGGTCATCGGTCGTGATTTAGAGCTGCTCAAAAAGAATCCAGGAGAATCAATTAGTAACTTCATAACTCGGTGGAGAGAGCGAGCAGCTACCATGACCAATCGGCCATCTGAAGAAGAACAGGTCAACATAGTGAAGAAAAACTTCTTGCCCCATGTCCGAGCGATGATGGGAGGATAATACTATCCCCACTTTCGAGCTCTCATAGAGGTAGGAGTGGAAATCAAGGAAAGCCTCGTTAAAACAGAGGTTGAACCAAAGAAGGTGTCCGGACAGTTCACCCCTAGAAAGTATGACAAGCCTGCCAGTGCTACCGTTTTGACCATCAACAACATCTCTCAACCAAACACATCATGGGCACCAGAAAGTCGCCCTGCCCCCATCCGAAGGGAACATACTGAGCTCCATGCTCCTCTCTCCAAAGTTTACCAAGCCCTGTTAAGCTGAAAACTTATTAAACCCTTGGATCCCCGTCCATTGCCAAATCCACTCCTAAGAAACTTCAAGGCCGATGCCGATTGCACCTTCCACCAAACTGCCAGCCATACTACCGACCACTGCTTCCACCTTCGAAACGTAATCCAAGATCTCATTGACCGGGGTACCATCGCCCCACCATCCAATCCTAAGCCAAACATTACTCACAAACCACTCCCAAATCACACCAATGCCATCTTCTTGGAAGAAAACCCAGATTTCGATCCCTCAACTCAAATCACACCCATATACTCTCCTAAACCTATTCAAACTTGCCCATATTTCCTCCTACACCCTACTAGCCTCGCAGATCAGGCACTGTCACTCCTTACCAGAGCATGCATCGCTATTCGTACCCATTCTGAAAATGGAAGTATGGAATTGTCAGAGGTTTTAAACCAACTCCTAGAGTTCGGGCTGAAATTGCCCTCACAGATGGTCATCGATTGCCAGAAGTTCAGCATACTGTTCTTGGAGGCACGAAAATGGCCCGAGATTCAGACGAGTGGGTGGTACCAACCGACGTAGTTATACTAGATGATATTGTCCAGACTATGGCTGGATTATTTGAGCAAACCAACAGCATTTGTAGTTTCACCAGGTTACTTGACACTTTGAAGCTACAAGGGCGCTTGGTCCCTTCAATCACACATATTCCCACGGAATGGGAGAACTTGTATGAAGAAGCCGTTGAAGTTGTGGAATGCATCGACTTTACGTGGAAAGACAGAGTTTCCACCACCGGATGGGGGGAAGAATTTGAAGACTCGAGTGAAGAACAAGCTTCAGGAAGAGCTGGCCCAGTAGCTGGCATATATGGGATGATATCATTTGAAGAACTCCTCGGAGAAATAAATAGGGTGGCAGAACCACCTGAGATTGATGAGGAAATGGGATTCATGTTCTTCCCTTCTTCAGTAAATCACATGACCAGATCAGGGAAACATTACCAGGCTCCAAGCTCACTACCAGCAAATGACAAAGGGAAGGGCGTTGAAAACCTTCCTATGCCATAGATGACCATCGAGGAGAGTAAGATCCTCGATCAACTGAAGAAAACCCAAGCTAACATCACTTTATGGGGGCTTTTCATGTCTTCCCAGCTACACAAACATGCTTTAATTAAGCTGCTCACTGGACCCATAGTTCCTCCATCTACCACACCAGAAGAAGCGGTAAATCTGGTCGGATCCTTAACCTCTACCCGAATGCTATCATTTTCTGAAGAAAAAATCCTTAGAATTGGGTCGAATCACAATCATGCACTCAATATCTCCGTCGAAGTTATGGGAAAGGTCGTGCCACTCTCCCTTGTCGATAATGGATCCTCCTTGAATGTTTAACCTTCAAGTGCTTAGTCCTGAAAGAATGCGACCTTGCTCCAACCTCCGCCGTTGTGCGTGCCTATGATAATACCCATCGTGAGGTGATGGGGTCCATAAAACTTGCAATAGGGGTTTGCCCTATAAACCTCGTCATTGAATTCCATGTCATAGACATCCCAACCTATTTCAACCTGTTGCTCGGACGCCCCTGGCTCCACAGTATCAAGGGTGTGTCTTCCTCACTCCATCAGAAATTGAATTTCTTCGCTGATGGGTGAGTCATCACCATTTTGGGCGACAACAAAAATGCCGAGGGGGCAAGCACCAGCAGTCCAATTCTTGAGATACATCACGGGTCAAATGATATGCTCCTATCAGGATTTAGAGTCGATCCACTCCTACTCCCGGCAGGAGACAGTTTCAAAGAAAGGGTTTGTCCAAAATATGACCCTCATGGAAATGTCAATGTGATTCAGATGTTCAAAAACATGCACTTCATGCCCGAACTGGGACTAGGGCAAAGGCAGCAAGGGATACTCGAGCCCATCGAACTGAAGAAAGCTTTCCCTCCTTGTGGCTTGGGGTATCAACCATTAGAACAAGAGCTCAGAATGATCCTCCAGTCTCGACCAAAGAGATAATTAGACTGTATCCAAACTATCTTAGGAGACTCCTTGAATGGACGATTCAACAAAGAAGGCGAAGACTTCACCTTTTGCGATTTTCTAGAACCATGGTATGACCACACAGACAAGAAGATGAGGCCGGGAATGGAGATCTTTTTCCAAAACAGCTACCCATAGGCCGAAAGTTTCCCACACGAAGTACAATTGCTCATCAAAGATGCCGAAGAGACTGGGGAAAGAGATTTCGAAGATTCCTTCAACTTACAGATACTGGGGCGGGCACTCTGCATGGTTCATTCAGGCACTACATCAATGGACCCATCCTGTCTGATTAAAGCTGCTGATACACCTCTCCTCAACTGGCATGCTACGCCAGTTCTACCCCTTGAAATCTCCCTTAACCCCAATGTTTACCCTATTTCTTCTTATGTTGTCTATCCTTGCTCAAATGTAGTCGAGACCTCTTTTGATGAGGTTCCCAATGCTGTTTTTCCTATCAATGAAGTAAATAAAGATTTTGAGTATCTTGTTGTGCCTTACATTAACTGTTTGAATTCTAATCAAACTTTTGATGATGATGATTTTGCAAATGAACAATTCTTAACTGATCTAAATAAGGCTAATAATAAACAACATAATCGCGTTCAAGTTAATGAAGAAGAGACTGTTGTTATTAATCTCGGTTCTACTAGCCAACTGTGCGAGATTAGGATAAGGTCCACCCTTGACGAGCATGAGCGTGCACAACTCGAAGAATTGTTGAAGGAGTTCGTAGATGTCTTCGTATGGTCCTATGATGATATGCCCAGCATTGATCCTGAAATAGCTCAACACGAGATCCCCACTCTCCCAGATTACAAGTCGGTTAAACAAAAATTAAGAAAACTTTGTACCGAATGGTCACTAAAGGTCAAAGAAGAGGTGGTCAAACAGTTAAACGTGGGTTTCATTCGGGTGATCGAATATCCCACATGGCTAGCCAACATTGTACCTGTACCGAAATCCGAAGGGAAGGTTCGAATGTGTTTATATTACCGAGATTTAAACAAAGCTTCTCCAAAGGATGATTATCTTCTACACAATATCGGCATGATTGTGGACAACACAACCAGTCATGCTCTCAAGTCTTTTATCGACGGGTTTGCTGGATACAACCAAATCAACCACCAAGAAAAAACCGCATTCATCACCCCATGGGGTACCTTTTGCTACACCGTTATGACATTCGGTCTCAAGAATGCTGGGGCTACCTACCAAAGGGCTGCCACAACCATCCTGCATGATCTGATTCACAAAGAGGTCGAGGTCTATGTGGATGATATGATTATTAAGTCGAAAACTAGATAAGGTCATGTTCTCGCTCTCCGAAAGTTATTCGAACGACTGCGACGGTATCCTATGCGACTTAATCCACAAAAGTGTGTCTTCGGCATTACAAAGGGAAAATTTTTGGGATTCATGGTCAGCGAAAAGGGGATAAAAGCAGATCCTGAAAAGCTGAAAGCCATACTTGAGATGCCACCACCCCGAACAGAGAAAGAAATCTGAGGTTTTCTTGGGAAATTGCAATATATCAACCGGTTTATCAGCCAGTTAACCTCCATCTGTGAATCGATATACAAGCTCCCGCAAAGAAAGAGACATATATTACGCCAGGCGCAAATTATCCAGGTACGAGGTTAATTACATTGCCTTGGAAAAAGCATGTGTCGCACTTGTCTGGGTCACCCAAAAGTTGTGACACTACATGCTCTTCTTCCCCATCAAACTTGTATCCCAAATGGAATCCATCAAATACCTTCTTGAGAAACTCGCCTTATCCAGTCAAATGGCCCGATGGTTGATGCTCCTAACCGATTTCAATATCATGTACGTCACACAGAAATCCATTAAAGGAAGAGCCATCTTTGACTAACTCGCCGATTACCCCATCGAAGAAGCGGATGTCCAGATCTCCGAATTCCCAGATGAAAATATCCTCTGCACCACTCAAGACCGCCTTCGATGGAAAATGTTCTTTGACGGCGCTGCCAACAAAAAGGGATATGGCATTGGGATACTCCTGATCGCCCCAGATGACTCCCACACTCCCATCGCCATTAAATTGGATTTCTCTTGCACCAACAACATGATGAAATACGAGGCATGCACAGTGGGCCTCAAAGTTGCTCTCAAGAAAGGTATTCAATACCTTGATGTCTACGGGGATTCTGCCCTTATCATCGATCAAGTGCTCAGAAAGTGGAAAGTCTGGGATGAAAAGCTCCAACCCTTTCATGCCCAATTAGAAGAGTTAGCCTCTCGGTTCCGAGATATCACCTTCCATTACCTACCCCGAGCAAAGAATAACCTAGCCGATGCTCTCGCCACCTTGGCCTCCATGGTCGACATGCCCGAAGGAATAACAATGACCCCCTTCCTGGTTCAAAAGCAAGACAAACCGACCCATTGCTACCATATTGAGCTTATCTCCACTGAAGATCCCGAACTAGCTGATTGCTGGTACTATGATATCTGGTGCCTCCTAAAAAATGGTAGGTATCTTGAGGGTTCCAATAAGAAAGATCGAACAACCTTTCGAAGACTGGCCACCCAGTACATCATCTGTCATAAAGCTCTACTCAAGAGGAACTTCGATGGAACTCATCTACACTGCATCACAGGGGCCGAGATTGAGAAAATAATGCAGAAAATCCACAACGGGGAATGCAGACCCCACATGAATGGTCACATGCTCGCCAAGAAGATCGTCCGACAGGGCTACTACTGGACCACCATGATCCAGGATGGCACCGTCTATGTCCGGAGGTGCCTCAAATGCCAATAATTCTCCAATCTTCAACACTTGCCTCCGCGAGAATTATACAACATGACCTCTCCCTGGCCGTTCTCCACCTTGGGTATCGACATCATAGGAAAGGTTACACCAAAGGCTTCAAATGGATATGAGTTCATCCTGGTTTCCATCGATTATTTCACGAAATGGGTCGAGGCTGAGTCATACGCAGTATTGAATGCCAAGAAAGTGGCCAAATTCCTCAAGAAAAATATCATCTGCCGATATGGGGTCTCGCACGAGCTGGTATCAGATAACGGGTTGCATTTCAAAGCAAAAGTCATAGAAGTAGTCAACGAGTATGGGATTCAGAGACACAAATCTTCTCCCTACCGACCTCAGACCAATGGTGCAGTTAAATTCGCCAACAAAAACCTCAAAGCCATTATCAGCAAGATGATCGAAAGTTGTAGAAATTGGGCCGAACGGATCCCATACGCCCTCTGGGGCTATCGAACCTCAATCTAAACCTCTACTGGGGTTACCCCTTACTCCCTGGTCTACGGAATGGAAGCAGTCCTACCTGTGGAGCTGGAAATAGCCTCGCTACGCGTCATGCTCTAAGGTAAGGTTAGTGAAGAAGACTGGTGCCAAAGCCGTCTTGATGAGCTAGCCCTCCTAGATGAAAGAAGATTAAAAGCTCTTTACCACATACAGGGGTACCATCGTCGAATAGTGCGATCATTCAACAAAAAATTCAAGGACCGCGGCGTCCGAGAGGGAGACTTAGCCCTCAAGGAGATAGTAGAACCCATTTGGGACCCCAGAGGGAAATTCAATCCTAATTGGAGCGGCCCCTACATTGTGAAGAAAATCTTATCCGGCGGTGACGCCATGCTCACTTACATAGATGGGGAGGAGATGGCTCCTCCAGCCAATCTGGACCGTCTCAAGAAATTCTACCCCTAGTCCGAAATCTCGACGCGCTACGACTCTTCTCATCCCCCTGCTATTCTAAGAAAAAAAATGCTTCATTTCCCTCTACCCATAACTACGTGGGTCTGATCCTCTACAAAAACTATTTTAAAACATTTTCAAAAACCCCCAGAGGTACGTAGGCAACTCATGCACCTCACATGAGTGCGGCCCCTTTCTTTTTCACAAAATACTATTCTTTTCTTACCTCCGAGAACGGTGGTTCATTCTAAAATTATTTGAACAAAAAGATTATGTATGCCTTAGTGATCAGTATAGATAATTCAAAATACATAATTCATCAAAAGGCACAACTGGATGATCAGAAACTTATTTATTTCATTAATAAGAAATTACAATAGGGATTACATAAGAAAAATGAATGGATAACTCCCTTACCCACTACCATAAAAAGCCAAATAAAATCCCCACAGCTATCACACAAATAAACTCCCCAGAAGTCCTACCCACAGCTACCAGAGGAGCCTGCACCCTCATCATCTACATCCTGAGGCCCCCAAGTTTCCCTTGCCTGAATAGAGTGCCGTAAACATTCCATGGATCGATGAGCCTTAACCATCTTCAAAAAAACCACAATGCCCCCTTCCATGGAGTCAGATAAAACAAACCATCTTTGTCCAGTCTCCACTGCCAACATCTTACTGACTACTTTCCTCCACAACCACTTCATATAATCTTTGGGGACATGGCAAAACTTCCCGACAAACTGAGAGGGATGGGTCGACGGGCGCCGATTTTCCCACAGAGACCCAAGCAACAGATGCAGACACTTAGTCAAATCCTCTACCGAAAAGAAATTTGAGATCTGAGGTGGCAAGACCTGCGCCCAGCCAAATTAGCGCAGAAGTCGCCAAGGGAAATAAAAAGAGGTATGTCTGAGACTAACCAGCTGCACATATGAATACTCTCCTAGCTCCAGAACAGGCTGCAACTATCCCCACCAAGGCACTAACCAATACAGACCACAAGCCCCATGCTCCACAAGCCAATTCTCCGAGTTCTCAACATACAGGCCAACGTGGATGAAGTAGCGCGAAAAGAAGTTGGGTACGACCAATAAGGGATATTCTGGAGGAGTCGACAGGCGGAATCTTTCAGATAACCACGTGAATAGCATCATAGGGCTACCCCTCAAAAAGTCAGAACGGCCTTCTCTCCAAGCATCCATGCCATTTAGAGTCTCCGTCAATATCACCACCGCTAGATTGCGACGGTATGACATCCATGAAGTAATGGCTGCAAGTTGTG
This sequence comes from Sambucus nigra, assembly GCA_949130495.1. Lineage (NCBI taxonomy): Eukaryota > Viridiplantae > Streptophyta > Magnoliopsida > Dipsacales > Adoxaceae > Sambucus > Sambucus nigra. Next base: position 78,177,493 of record OX422221.1, on the reverse strand, counting down.
GGTCCACCTGCAATCCCCCAGTCACCAGCAATAATTTTGAAACTAGACCCAGAACAACGGCTCCAGCGTAGCCAGCATCACCTACTTCCCGTAAATACACGGTCTGTAGCACCGCCAGGAGGGAGATCATTCCTCCAGTAACCAATGATCTAGTCGCCGAAGGTGAAATATAAAGAAGCCCGGCCAACAAATCCCTAGGAGAACGGGAAAACTCGGGCAAAGTCGCAGCAACACTAGCATTTACACCTAGTATGGTAGAAAATTCCTCGTAGGTAGGACAAACTTCTTCCAATCCAAAGCGGAATACATGGTCTTCGGGGTACCAGAATTGTACCGCCGCCATCAGTATATTCCACTCAATAGGCTGATTGCGCCATAAGGAGACTCGACGTGTGTTGTAAGCGTCGTAGTCGACATTATAAGAGCGCATAGCTTCTAAGGCTTCGAGGTAGTTTGCAAACTCGGTGCTACCAGGGAGATCCATCTTGCAAGGCTAAGAGATGGTGGGAAAGTAGGTAAGAAAGGTGTGATGACAACACTCCACCCTTACCCCTTTTTATACTTAAAGATCCTCACAAGAGACACAATCCCTGCATAAATCGGAGGGAACCCTACCCCACAAGGTACCAAAGGATGAAAATGGTACCATTCAAAGCTTTGAATTGATGGGACTGGACTGAACTGCCGATAGGCAGGTCAGGGTGCTTGCCGATCGATAACCCCCCTATTTTGGGAAATTTCCCTCTTTTCCTCTTTTGTCAAATTAGAAAACTCAATAAAAATAAATTGATATTCTTAATAGAAGTTCAAAATCCCTTTAATTCTCCCCTTTTAATCAAAAACTTTACGTCAAAAAATTCCAAAAATATTTCCTTTTTATGGTCTCAGCAGCAAAGTAAAAAGCGCATATGCATACATTCATCATTAAAGAAACTCCATTGCATTGCATATATCTATTTTCTGTGTTACATCATCTTTGTAGGAAATAAAAAGAAAAGGCAAAAACAACGGGACTCAGCCCGAACCCACATTCTTTCTCTCCCTCTCTCTCTCAAGAGCTTCCACCCCTGCGGCGTGCTCTCTTCCCCCTATGGTGAGACGATGCGCCACCAATACCCAAGCCTGAGTCCTCTCTAGACGAAGCAGACGGCACCAAGCAAGAAGGAAAGGGAACTGCATCCCGAATATGGGCAGTCGTCGAAGATATCCAGTCTCTGATGTCCCTCAGCCAAGTGGTCGACACCCGAACTTACTAAAAGAAAAGGTGAAATCAGTATCAAAGCGGAAATGACCAAAACATAAAAGAAAGTAAGAGAAGAACTGAAAGTTATATCGCAGGTCGAAGGACCTCCTTTGTCAAACCCAACTCCTCTGGATCCATTGCATGAGGACGGTGCAACATAGGCACCATCCCTCCATCAGCCCGCCGAATGTTGTATGAAGGGGTATGCAGTCGTACAAAAGGTACCTCCGAGGTTGCCCCCGCGGCAGATGTCGACGGACCACCACCACTTTGGGAAGATCCGACCGCCAGACTCGAACCCGCCGAAGGAAAGGGCAGTGCATCATATATGTTGGGCTCCATCAACTATCTCATCACAAAATCCATATAGTTATACGGAGCAGCCTTATTGGTGTACAGCAAGTAGGACTCGTCGATCATCACCGCGATCCTCTCATCCTCAAACATCAGTCTCTCCCGCCTCATAAACGTAGGAGGATGCGCGGGTGGAAGCACCACCTCTTCCTCGGCAATCTGACAAACCACCCTCTCCCCAAGGTACCAGGAATGGCCGAACTCATGCACCAGCAAATGCCTCATCCGTGCGTTCACCCCGGCCGCCCCCGCATCCTGAATGGTTATTCCCTACGGGAAAAAGGTCACCTGAAAATCTCCAAGCAAGCATAAATCAATACAAGGTCAGAAGGAACAAAAACCAAGACTAAAATGGAAAGAGTCTTACCCTACCACTGGTCAGGTCATTCAAGACCTGACGCACCGCCTCCAGAGACAGAGATCCCTTCGACTGCCGATTGGCCTCATGCCATCGATACAATCGACAGAAGTCCTCAGCAGTGTCATCCTTTAAAGCAATCAGCTGGGTATTGCACCCAATCACCTCATAGAACCACGTCTGAATTCACAAGCGAAAAGAGACGCATAAGAAAATTTCAAATGCATGAAAAGAAATGCACAAACTGAAGAATACCTCAAGAAGGTACGTGGCCCTAGTAAAGGTCTGCCGACAGCACTGACTGAATGCATCCAGAGAAAAGTAAATGGTCGCCAAGGTCATACTCCCCCAATCAAATAAGGGGATGTTCGAAAACATCCTCAAGTACGACAGAAACCATAGATGAACGACGTCGCCGCTTGACACCACCATGAAAACTCCCAAAACTAGGAGAATGAATAATCGGGTCATCTGCCTCACTTGCATCCCGTCCTCCACATTGACCTCCCTACCCAACAGAACATCCTTCAGCAGGGACAGCCGGATAGAATCCCCAGAGACTATCCTCCCCATATCACCAAGTGTCGCACGCACTGCCTCTGGTCTCACCCGTAAAGAGCGATCCACCTCTATCTGCTCTCCATCAAAATCCATCCCCAGCAACTGCTACACATCTATAGGAGTCATAGTCATATCCCCAAAGCCGAAATAAAAGGTGTGGGTAGTGTCCCACCACCTCTCTCCCAAAGCGCACAAGACCGCTGTCGAACGAGGCGTCTCATCCAGTGCCGATGCCAACCGCCCAAAACCCACTGATGAGACCACCCAGTGCACCACAGGTGGGAGATACTCCCAGACATCCTTGAGCCCCGTTGTCCCGCGGGCGTGCATGTTCTTCAAAGAAATATCAGACTGGCAAAAAGAAAAGTCTCATCAAAAGTCAAGAAAGCAAAATCACCAGAAAGAGAAGAATGCCAAAGGTCGGGTTACTTACATAATCGTCGGGGATCACTCTTGAAGAGAGATGATGCGATGTCTCCCACAACAAGGTTTGCTCATCCGCAACAGGCTCAAACGCATCAAAGGAGTTCTCACTCTCCAAGGCAAGAGGCTCCCTAGCCCTCCACTCCACATTCGCCCAATCATCAACGGTCAACCACTCCCGGTGGACTGCAGTACTCACGAAAGCGGCCATTTCTTGAAGATCGGAATGATAGAATGATTTGCAGAAGAATCGCAGAGAGAGAGAAAGTAAAAGAAGCTGTGAAAAAATGAGGAGATTCGCCCCTTTATATAGGATGCCAAGAGCCATACCGATCGGCACCTCCCCCTACCATACCGATCGGCACTAACCCCTTGCCTTCCCGAGATAGCCCAAAAGTCCGTGCTATAAGGACATTTTTTATCCATTATCAATTTGTTATGTCGTATGCCGTTACACCGTTGAAGAAATTCAAAGATTCATAAAGTCATCAACGGATCCGAATATCAAAAGAAGAAGAGGAATCAAAGTCTGACTGGTCGGACCGTTCCGCCCTAGAAAAAGAACCGATCCGCCTGTGAACCGATCCGCCTCAGACCCGAACCGGTCCGCCTGCTGAAAAGCCACTACACCCCGGACCGCAAGCGAATCGAAGAAGCCAAAAATAAAAAGAACCGGTCCACCTACCCAGACCGATCCGCCTCAGACCCGGACCGGTCCGCCTGGGATAAACTTCAATAGATCGTGGTCAGATTTTCTAGGCTAAACGTTTCCTTTATAAACCCACTACGGGAAGTGGTTTCAGAAGACTTCCACACGATTTTTCAGAGTACAAAAACTCTAAGTCTTCACCTATTGAGTACCAAGACTCTAGGTTTTTGATTCACACAAATTTCCAAACACTTGTGAATCACTTTGCAACCCAGGAACGTACTTTTGTTGTTCATACCATTATGGAGAAGACCGTTCTTCTTCTTCATTGCAACCCTACTGGAAAGGGATAACTCCAGCCGCCGACTACAGAATCCGACACCTGAGGGTAATTCTTAGTCACTTGTATTTTCATTGTAATTCGAAATTGTACAGTTACAATATTATAATGAAAATAAATAGTTTTTCCCCTTAGGGGGATTTTTCCTCAATTGTGTGTGTTTGATTAATCTTCATGATCTACTTCTTTATTAAATCACACCTAGTTGCATGTTTAGGGTTTGTTTGAGTTAAAAGGTGTTTAATATATAATTTTCTCATTTGAAGGCAAGCGCATACTCTCTCAAATTGGTATCAGAGCAGGTTACGCTAATCTATTGCGTATTCCTATTTTCCGCAAAATCTTTTCTAAGATATCATTTTTCTGAAAAAAATTGATTTTTGAAAAGTCCGTGTTCAAATGGAGAAATCATATAATAAATTATCTGTTTTTGACGGGACAAATTATGCTTATTGGAAAGCCCGAATGAGGTCGGATTTAAAAGCCATAGATGAAAGGGTTTGGACTTTAGTTGAAAGAGGGTGGACACCTCCCTCCGTCACTGTGGAAAACGTGACTAATTTAAAACCTGTCACCTCTTGGACTGAAGATGAATTTAGATGGTCTTCTTTTAACTCTAAAGGTTTGAGTGCTATTTCCGGTTCCATCACTCCCGATGAGTTCCGACGTATCATGACGTGCACCACGTCAAAGAAGGCATGGGATATTTTACAACTCACCCATGAAGGAACAAATGTTGTGAAAGAGTCTAAATTGCAAAATTTGACAACTCAATTTGAAACCATCACCATGCATGAGACTGAATGTTTTGATGATTTCTATGCTAGACTTTCTGACATTGTTAATACTAGCTTTAATCTTGGTGAACATATTCCTAATGCTAGAGTTGTCAAAAAGATTCTTCGTTCTTTGCCTAAGCATTTTATCCCTAAAGTCACTGTGCTAAATTCTATGGGCAATTTAAATACGCTAAAATTGGAAGAACTTGTAGGAGATTTGCAAACTTATGAAATTGATATGCTCCCTAAAACTGCTAGGTCTAAAGATAAGGGAATTTCACTTAATGCCAAAGAGAAAAAGAGTGAGGGGTCGGCTAGAAAGAGGGAAGAGTCATCTAGAAAGAGAGAGACTGACACGTCAGATTCTGAGTGTGATTTTAACTTAGATGATTTGGCTCTTTTTGCAAAAAAATTCGAGAGGATTCTCAAATTTAAGAAAAATGGCAATTTTAAAGATAAAAAGAAATTTGAGAAAAATAAGTTTGAAAAGAAAAATGAAAAAGATTCCAAAAATCCTCTTAAGAAGGAAAGTGAGAAATGCTTTGAGTGCGATGGTAGGGGTCATAGAGCTTTTGAGTGTGCCACTCGTCTGAATAGAGAGAAAGGGAAAGCTGTCCTTAATGCTACTCTTAGCGACGACAGTGAGTTCAAGACGGCGGATTCAGGAGATGAGTCACCGTATGAGTGTAACTTCACCGCATTCATGGCCAGTCAAGTGAGCACTCCTAGTTCTCTTCATAACGATGAGGATGATGCTTCACAGGGACACCTCGACAGTGAGAACGATGTGAGTGAGGGGGAGGATGACTCAAGTGAGAGCGAGAGTGATATTCAACGCGCCTATGTTGAGTTATATTTTAAGTCATTTAAAACTAAAAAACATAACAAAGCGCTAGTTCTTAAGATCACCGGCTTAGAGGAAGATTTAAGAAAGGTGAGAGAGAGAGAGTCCTCCACCTTCACCGCACTGAGAGAGAGAGAATATTCCTGTGTCGAGAAAGAGAGTTTGTTTAGAGAGAAAGAGAGTGTTTTTGAGAAAGAGAGAGGGGACTTGACTAAACAAGTGGCTAGTCTTACGAGTCAGCTCCATTCCTCCGTGGAGACTCGGAAGAAACTTGAAGCCCTTGTTACCCAGCTGACTCATGATCTTGAGAAAGCACGGGAAGTCAAGGTACAAATCGAGGATAGATCTGGGAAGATGGGAAAGATGCTCCTCGGCTCCGCTTTAGGTTTTGGTGATCGGCAGGTAATTGGGTATGATGGTGGCTCCACCTCTCAAATTTCACCTGGTCCAGTTCCTGAGTTCACTACTACTCCTTATGGTCATCGTCAAAAACCTCGAAGGAGAATTCGACCAAGAAAAGCAAACCAAGGTCCGCCTTTGACTGTGTTCTTCTGTACTTATTGCAAAAGAAAAGGCCACCTCAAAAGTTTTGCTATAATATGGGTCGAACACGACATACTACTGCTCCACCACGTCATACTGATGAGTTTTCTAGTCTGAGAGAGGGAGTTGAGTTCTTAGCTGCCACATCTCAGAGTTTGATGGAAGAATTCCGACGGATGTCCTTGCCGTTAGTGAATGCTTCTCACATTCCAGCTAAAACCAACAACAAAAAAGGCAAACAAAAGGTCATCACCTCTTGGGTACCTAAGAAAGATAAAAAGGCTTTTGTTGTTCATGTTGCTCTCAAAGCACATAATACCTCACAGTGGTATTTTGACAGTGGGTGCTCCAGACATATAACAGGTGATGCCTCATTTTTTATATCTCTTGAGGATTATCAGGACGGCAGAGTCACCTTTGGAGATGGGAGCAAGTCTAGCATTATAGGACGAGGTACTATCGAGTTACCTGGTTTTCCTAAGCTAGAAAATTTTTTGTACGTCAAAGGTTTGAAAGCAAACCTTCTCAGCATTAGCCAGCTGTGCGACGATGACTTTGCAGTAAAGTTTGACCGGGACACTTGTAAGGTCTATAATCAAGCCGGTAAACTATTAGTACAAGGGGTGAGGACAAAGGAGAATTGTTATGGGACTGAGCCCACATCCTCACTTGTCTGCAACAGCGCCACGATCACTCCTATGGATCTGTGGCACCAACGTCTAGGTCACATAAATATTAGAGATCTCACTCGCTTAGCTAGAAAGGACCTAGTACGTGGCTTACCATCTCTTGGAAGGCCAACTTCGACGGTTTGTGGACCCTGTCAGATGGGAAAACAAATTCGTAGTCCCCATAGGAAGTTGCATTCCATTACCACCTCTCGTGTTCTTGAGCTTATACACATGGACCTTATGGGTACCACTCGTACCGAGAGTCTAGGTGGTAAAAGGTATATCCTAGTGATGGTAGACGATTTCTCCAGGTACTCCATTGTAGGTTTTCTGAGAAAGAAATCCGATGCTGTAGAATTTTTAATGACCAAGTGCCGTGTCCTGCAAAATCAACACGGTGTCACTATTAACAGGATGTGTAGTGACAATGGCACTGAATTCACAGAAGAAAAGGTAGATCTTTACTGTTATAGCCTCGGGATAAAACATGAATTTTCTGCTGTGAGAACTCCTCAGCAAAATGGGATTGTTGAGAGAAAGAATAGAATGATCCAAGAGATGGCTAGATCTATGCTTCTAGGTCGTAAAGTTTCTAGGAGATTTTTGGCAGAGGCAGTGTCTACTGCATGCCATACGGTGAATAGGGTTTATTTGCGTCCACACGCACTTCAGACTCCTTATGAGTTATGGACTGGCAAGAAGTCCAACCTTGCATATTTCCGTGTCTTTGGGAGTAAAAGCTACATCCTACGGGATAGAGAGCAATTAGGAAAGTTTAACTCCCGGAGTGACGAGGGAATATTACTAGGATATTCATCGACTAGTAGAGCATACCGGGTTTTTAACCTGAAGAGCTCTAAGGTTATGGAATCAATAAACGTCACCGTGCAAGATGGCGAACCTCCAACGGTTATTGATCCTAACCTTCAGTGTGAGGATGAGGACTTTTCTGACAGTGATTTACTCGTCCCTCTCTCACACTCTGTGGACCCTACTCCTGTGCTAGGGGACACACCTGCTTGGGTTCGCAAGAGTCATGACCCTTCTGCCATTGTTGGTGATCCCACTCTTGGGGTCAAGACTCGTGCTCAACTAGAGAACGTCGTTAGCCACTTTTGCTACACGTCCAACGTCAAGCCCAAAAATCATAAAGAAGCTCTCAAGGATGAACACCGGATATCTGCTATGCAGGAAGAGTTGCTTCAGTTTAAAAAGAATAATGTTTGGGAACTAGTCCCTCGATCTAGTGAGACTAATGTGATAGGTACCCGGTGGATTTTTAAGAATAAAATGGATGAAAATGGTACCATAATCAGAAATAAGGCTAGGTTGGTCGCTCAAGGCTACACACAGATAAAGGGTGTAGACTTTAGGGAGACATTTGCTCCTGTTGCGAGGCTTGAGTCCGTCCGTCTTCTGCTCGCCATCGCATGTCATTTGTGCTTCAAGTTATATCAGATGGATGTCAAGAGTGCCTTTCTGAATGGCATTCTACAGGAGGAGGTTTACGTGGAACAACCAAAAGGGTTTGAAGACCCACAGCACCCGGAGCACGTCTACTATCTGAGGAAAGCCTTGTATAGTTTGAAGCAAGCACCCCGTGCTTGGTACGAGAGGCTTACTTCCTATCTCTTAGCTCGTGGCTTCAAGAGAGGGGGAGTAGATATGACGTTGTTCGTCAGGAGAGATGACGGTGCTATTTTGGTTGCCCAAGTCTATATGGATGACATAGTCTTTGGATCCACGTGCTCATCATTTTGAAGAGGAGATGAAAAGTGAGTTTGAGATGAGCATGGTTGGTGAGCTTACTTTCTTCCTTGGTCTCCAGGTTCGTCAGCTAGAGGATGGGATGTTCATCTCCCAATCCAAGTATGCTAGAGACCTAGTGAAGAAATTTGGTTTAGACTCCTCTAAGCATGCACGTACACCTATGAGTACCACTACCAAGCTTAGTAAGGACACTTCAGGCAAGGACGTAGAGCAAACCTTGTATCGGAGTATGATAGGTAGTCTTCTCTACTTGACTGCCAGTCATCCCGATATAGCCTTTAGTGTTGGAGTCTGTGCGCGATATCAGGCGTCCCCGAAAGAGTCACATTTACTTGTTCTAAAACGTATTATTAAATACGTGAGTGGGACTCTCTCATACGGTATTTGGTATTCCTTTGATAACGATGACCGTTTGTCCGCCTATTCGGATGCCGATTGAGCCGGGGATGTAGATGGTTGTAGGAGCACTTCTGATGGGTGTTTCTATTTTGGTTCTGCTCTTGTCTCCTGGCTGAGCAAGAAGAAAAATTCCATCTCTTTGTCCACTGCGGAGGCCGAGTATATAGCCGCCGGGAGTTATTTCACGCAACTCTTGTGGATGAAGCAAATGCTGGAGGATTATGGGATTTCACAGGACACCATGACCATTTCCTGTGACAACATGAGCGCGATACACATATCCCGCAATCCAGTCAAGCATTCGCGCACCAAGCACATCAGGATACGTGAGCACTTTATTCGTCAATTAGTTGAGGAGAACACTGTATCCCTGAGTTTTGTTCCCACCGACCGACAGTTAGCCGACATTTTCACGAAACCTTTAGATACCTTTAGATTCGAGAGTCTTAGGAAGTCTTTGGGGATTTTCACAGTTGACTGAGGTGTTGGTCTATGTCTAGAATAGGATGCTTCTTCATGTTCATATCATATGCTTCCTATTGCTAGTCTGTTTATATGTACCATTGCTTAGTTGTATAGCTATTTATTTATTCTTTTTGCTTTTTATATTTCTTTTGAAAAATACAAAAAGATTTTCCTTTAAGAAAATTTTTAAGAAAAGCACAAAAAGATTTTATTTTGATAAAATTTTTGAAAAATCCAAAAAGATTTCTGTTTTTGCTCCTTTTATGGATGAGCATTTAAGATAGCCAAGTCACAACTTCATTCCATATATCCATGTGACTGTTTGATAGGGATTTGAGAGGCTACATCATTTCATCCATGTGCTTTACATTATTTGGAGTCTTTGAGATGTAATTAGTGATATCTTCCTACATGTTTGACTCCTATATCCTTTATTTCACACATGCACGGCTATATTTGATTATTGCACTTGTCTATCTCATATTGGCTTGAGTGTTTCCATATCAATTCTATCTATACAACTTTCAATATGCGATAAAACTTGACAAGATTGGAATGCATGTAAAAACCGTTTTGGTGAGACTGTGTGTTTTTGTATAACGGTGAGGGGCTGCGAAAGGTAATCATCTATCCTTTGCGCAAAAGCCACCGTTAAAAAGGACCTAAAAAATGGAGAAATTTTAATATCCGAGGTCCAAAGAGGTTAAAAGAATCCCAAAAAATTTAAAGGCAATAAAAAGCAATTCATGCCAAATATGGGCCATTAGGTTCACCATCAATTCTCCAAAGTTTGAGAATTTAGTATACCTCTATTCAAAATATATATCTGAGGGAGTTTGGTTGGAAAATGTTTAAACGGGTTTGCATTTCCTTGACAGTCCTGAAAAAAGCATGAAAACATTTTGGACGTTATTGGTGTGAAAATCACTTTGAGCTTTGATTTGTTGATATGATTGAGTCATTATCACTTATTACCATTCTTTTACACCAAAGGAAGCATTTGAGTTCATTCGTTAGGAGTATCCGATATTCATCGTGCACATATGTCATGTTTGTATGCATTGATTTTCCTATTGAATTTGATCACACCACTTCATTTACGCTATCATCGACTTGGTTGTTTTTGTGATCATTCATGGTGTGATTATTGTTTGAATTTTTTTTTTGAAAAATTCAAAAAATATTTGTGTATTTACTTGTGACACCCCGTCATTACTTGTTTGCATTATTTCTCTCATTTGTCTATTTGGGGACATCATAAAAAGGGGGAGATTTAAAGAATTATCACATTAAGGGGGAGTGAGTTTTGTAGTGTTGAGTTGTTTATCACCAATTAGCATATTGGCATATCTGTTTATCTCATTTCAAACTCGATACGTCACTTGGTATTTTGCTTTTTCTCATGTGTGTAGGTACTACATGGATTATTATTGGATTGCACACCCTGATGAGAAAAGTGTTGAGATTCCTGAAGATTCGAAGAGAAAACGTTGAAGTCTTATTCAATTGTATCTTTCCAGTTTTGGGTTCATGGAAGGGTAGATTTGTATAGGCATTTTTAGTTAGTTGATAATTCGGATGTTTGTTTTTATGTATGTACCGGCATAGACATAGGGGGAGATTTTAAGGACATTTTTTGTCCATTATCAATTTGTTATGTCGTACGCCGTTACACCTTTGAAGAAATTCAAAGATTCATACAGTAATCAATGGATCCGAATATCAAAAGAAGAAGAGGAATCAAAGTCTGACAAGCCAAACCGGTCCGCCCTGGAAAAAGAACCGATCCGCCTGTGAACCGGTCCACCTCAGACCCTGATCGGTCCGCTTGCTAAAAAGTCAGTACATCCCGAACCGCAAGCGAATCGAAGAAGCCAAAAATAAAAAGAACCGGTCCGCCTACCCGGACCGATCCGCCTCAGACCCGGACCGGTCCGCCTGGAATAAACTTCAATAGATCGTGGTCAGATTTTCTAGGCTAAACGTTTCCTTTATAAACCCACTACGGGAAGTGGTTTCAGAAGACTTACACACGATTTTTCAGAGTACAAAAACTCTAAGTCTTCACCTATTGAGTACCAAGACTCTAGGTTTTTGATTCACACAAATTTCCAAACACTTGTGAATCACTTTGCAACCCAGGAACGCACTTTTGCTGTTCATACCATTGTGGAGAAGACCGTTCTTCTTCTTTATTGCAACCCTACTGGAAAGGGATAACTCCAGCCGCCGACTACAGAATCCGACACCTGAGGGTAATTCTTAGTCACTTGTATTTTCATTGTAATTCGAAATTGTACAGTTACAATATTATAATGAAAATAAATGGTTTTGCCCCTTAGGGGGATTTTTTCTCAATTGTGTGTGTTTGATTAATCTTCATGATCTACTTCTTGATTAAATCACACCTAGTTGCATGTTTAGGGTTTGCTTGAGTTAAAATGTGTTTAATATATAATTTTCTCATTTGAATGCAAGCGCATACTCTCTCACATGCCACTGCTCAATGGCACCCTTCATACTATGCCGATCGGCACCCCCCTTAAATTTCGTACAGAAATTCCCAGAAAATACCAGAAAACCTCGAAAAATCACCAAAAAATCCCAGGAAGGATTTAAAGCCTTTTTATCCAGAAAATTTTGCATTCCCTCAAGTGGAACCCCTCTTCCCCAGAAGAATCCTCTAAAAACAAGTGAAAACTCCTCCCGACAAAGCTCCGGAGGATCCCTAAGGATCACCTGATCACTTCCCCAGCGGAATTCTCTTACAGCACACAAAATAGGTTATTCCCCCTGTGAGGTCTCCTAAAAGCTTCCCCAGCTATTAGCTCCCCGGCTCAGATCAAAATCACAACGCTCTTTCTCCAGTAGAATCAGAATCCAATCTTTATCCACTCTTGGGTCAGAATTGGCCCCGGTCTTGGATCGTCACCTGAGTTAGGTCAGAATTGACCTCGGTCCTCGGTCGTTACCACTCTTGGGTCAGAATTATTCCCGGTGATCGTCACCTGAGTTAGGTTAGAATTGACCTTGGTCCTCGATTATCACCACTCTTGGGTTAGAATTGGCCCCGGTCTTAGATCGTCACCGAAGTTAGGTCAGAATTGACCTCGGTCCTCGGTCGTCACCACTCTTGGGTCAGAATTGGCCCCGATCTTAGATCGTCACCTGAGTTAGGTCAGAATTGACCTCGGTCCTCGGTCATCACCACTCTTGGGTCATAATTGGCCCCGGTCTTGGATCATTACCTGAGTTAGGTCAGAATTGACCTCGGTCCTCGATCGTCACCACTCTTGGGTCAGAATTAGCCCCGGTCTTGGATCGTCACCTGAGTTAGGTCAGAATTGACCTCGGTCCTCGGTCGTCACCACTCTTGGGTCAGAATTGGCCCCGATCTTGGATCGTCACCTGAGTTAGGTCAGAATTGACCTCAGTCCTCGGTCGCCACCACTCTTGGGTCAAAATTGGCCCCAGTCTTGGATCGTCACCTGAGTTAGGTCAGAATTGACCTCGGTCCTCGATCGTCACCACTCTTGGGTCAGAATTGGCCTCGATCTTGGATCGTCACTTGAGTTAGGTCAGAATTGACCTCGATCCTCAGTCGTCACCACTCTCGGGTCAGAATTGGCCCCGATCTTGGATCGTCACCTGAGTTAGGTTAGAATTGACCTCGGTCCTCTGTCGTCATCACTCTTGGGTCAGAATTGGTCCCGATCTTAGATCATCACCTGAGTTAGGTCAGAATTGACCTAGTTCCTCGTTCATCACCACTCTTGGGTCAAATTTGTCCCCGATCTTGGATCGTCACCTAAGTTAGGTCAGAATTGACCTCAGTCCTCGGTCGTCACCACTATTAGGTCAGAATTGACTTCGGTTATTATATCTTCACCCTAATCCCACAGCATTGACTTTGACCGGCATAATCGGTCACCCTCATCACTTAAGCTCGCAGATTTGGCTTTGACCCACAGAATTGGTCACCCTCCCCAACACCACTTCAGGTTCTCAAAATCGACCTAAACCTCCGATCATCATTCATCCCCAACACACTCCTTAGGTCCGCAGAATCGACCTCGACCCTCTGAATCGGTCATACTCCCTCAAAAGCATCATGTGGTGTCTGTTCGACGGTCATCATTTGTTCTAAACTCACCCGTCGAGGGGCTCTGTAGACACCCCATTCTGTTACCCCCTAACTCTCCTTAGGTCCCTAGTACTTCCCTTCATCACTGTAAACCCAGGTCATGTCCGGAGTACTGACCTGGAGGCCATCGGGTACTTCCCGGCTTAGTTTGATCCAAAAGTTAAACTCTTTGTCTCGACCAAGGCTGAATAAATCTTCAAAGGGCACTGAATACCCTTTCCAACGGTCCACTCCGTGCGCAATTCCGACTTACCATGCGGACGAACAATCCGTTTGCGTCCGAAACTTAACCTAGAGGCCACCGGGAGCTCCCGGGATCTGTTTGACCTATGCCAGCCCTTCATCTCGATCGAGGCTGAATGAATCTTCAAAGGGCAATGAATACCCTTTCCAACAGTCCGCCCCGTTCGCGATTTTGACTTACCATGCGGACGAACGATCCGTTTGCGTTCGAGCGATTCCCCGTCCAATGGATCGACAAATTCTTCTGAAGTCAACTCCCAAACTCGGGAGAGGTACAAAGGACTTTCTAAGGTCTCTAAATTACCTTTCCAACGGTATGCCCCGTGCACGATTCCGACCAACGGTTTGCCCTTGGCGGCCGATTTTCCGAAAAAGCCTGAAGTGCACTGCCAAATGGCAAGTTTCAGACCCTGCCTATCGGCACCTGTCGATAGGCAGGAACAGGTCTATGCCGATCGGTACTCACCTGGGCCTATAAAAGGAGGCCTTCACCTCATTTTCAAGGGGAGCCCATATCTGATAAAAATCTCTCTGAACGAATCCCAGAAACCTCTCTCGAAGGCAGCGTGATTTCAACTTCTAAATCCCCTTTTTACTTCCACTTTTCATCATCCGTTTCATCAAACTTGGTCAAATAGCCACTCTCCATCATCATCCAAGTGCAAGGGATGCTCTCTAACATTCAAGATCAAGCTCAAGATCTTCAAGAAGGTCCAACTTTCTCAAACTCTCTCTTAAATTCTCAATAAATTGTCTTCGTATTTAGCAGTTTTATTATCTCATCTCACACATCTTAATATACTTTTTATTTAGTATTATTGCACATCTCCTATGTTCATATAAATAAAACCCAAAAAATAAGAAAAAGAGGGTTTGCTCATAAATTCCAAGTAGGGATTCTCACACTTTTTTCACACTTTTCTCATAATCTAAAACCCTTTTTCTATACACACACACACACTCACAAATAAGAGATTCCCCATTTGGATTTATGGGATAAACCCCACCCCTCATTTTGTATGCGAACTACATGGACTTTGATGCCTTTATAGGCTACGTAGGCGTCTCGGGGTAAAACCCGAGACTCGAGTCCTTTTTCTCACTTTTTCTCTCATTTTCTATCTTCTCTAAATCCATTTTCCTTATATTCTATATACTTGCCCTTAATAACATATTGCTCCATATGCATTATCGTTCCATTATAACGGTCAACGTAGGGGTAATCGCGTAAATCTTATTTTTCTAATATTACTTTTATATCTTCCTACGGATGACTCGCTTTATCTTTTCCATGATACAAGTCAAGGATTCCTACCTCCATTCTATATATACACATGTACACACATCACGGTGGGAAACAAAAGGAAAATAGCAAATATTCACGAGAGACCGAAAGGGCGGAATGGGTGCCTAACACCAACCAATTTAGTAACTAAGCCTCCGAACCCTTCTTGAATTATCTTGGTTTCGTACGCACCAGTATGTCTTTGGATGCCATCCTTCGGGGTGGCTTCCCCTTTTTCTTTTGTCTGTTTTGAGTAAAATAGACTGGCGACTCTGAATCTCTCTACATTTTTACATTTCCACATCTCAAACGACGTCGGCCAAAGCGATCCCGAGAGGGACGCGCGGTACCCGAAGGATCCTTTCCTCCACGCTACCCGCCCGCGCGACGAGGATCGGGGATGGCCACACTTAGGAAATTTGAATCATCTAAAATTAGAAGAGTTGGTTGGAGACCTCCACACATACGAAATTGATATGTTTTCCTACACTGTTAAATCTAAGGATAGAGGGATAGCACTTAAAGCCCAATCTAAGAAAAAGAAAGTGAGTTTTTGTGAGTCCGAGTCTGATTTTTACAAGGCCCTGCCTGCAACGAATTTTAAAAAATTTCTCCAGTTTTCAAAACAAAATTCTTCCAATAAAACATTTTCGGAGAAAAAACAAAAAGAAAGAAAAGGCCAAAGAAAGAGATGAGAAAGAGAAAGAGGGTAAAGAAAAGTTTGAAAATTTAAAATGTTTTGAGTGTGAAGGGAAGGGGCACAAGTCGTTTGAGTGTCCCACTAGACTTAGGAGAGAGGGAAAGAAAGTTGATATGCCAGCGACCCTAAGTGATAGTGAGGAAGATGTGAATGATTCAGAGGGTGAGTCTTCATAAGGAAAGTGTATTTCCTTTTTAGCAAGTCACGAGAGTACACCCACTTTGTCCCATGATGATGAGGACACTTGTTCACGTGATACCCCCGAGGAGGTTTTGATTGTTTCTAGTGAGTCTGAGAGCGAGTGCGCTAGTGATAATGAGAGTGAGCTCTAGATTGCGTTTTGAGAGTTGTACTTCGAGACCTTAAAGACTAAAAAATTAAATAACAAGTTGGGTCTCAAGGTGAAATATTTGGAGAGAGAGATTGTGAGTTTGAAGGAGTTTGAGGAAAAATCAAGTCAACTCGAGAAAGTGAAGGTTTCTTTGAGTGAGCAGCTAATTTCTTTGAATAAGGAAAAGATTGAGCTTATATCCCGCTTGTCACAATTAGATATAGATCTTAATCACGCCCTGGAGGCTAAAGTCACTTTGGAGAACGCACTTAAGAAGTTGGGAAGGATGGTTCTCAATCCTGTTTTGGGGAGTGATGAAAATTTAGGAATATGTAATGACGGTGCGTCTACTTCGTTTGTTGCACCCGAGTTGATTCCTACTTTAGAGTTAGATTCACATGTCTCTCGATCTGACCTATCTAGGCGTCATTTACCTGTTAGGAGAGCACGTCCTAGAGTTTTTGAGAGAGGTATACCTAGGTCGGTTTATGTTTGCACCCATTGTAAAAAGAGAGGACACCTTAGGGAGTTTTACTTTAAATTGGGTTATGTGTCACGCTTTGATCCTATACATGTTCGCACACATGCACCCACCCATGATACTTTGCTTGCACATAACGATAGAGAGTTTGCACATATTCGAGAGCAAGTAAAGTTTTTGTTTTTGTTAGCATTTTTGTTTGCTTTACTTATTTTTAGTACTCTTTTAGCAATGTTTTGGATTTGTTTGCCCATTCCAAGAACTATTTTCTTAAAATTTTCTCACTGGAGAAAACTGCATGATATACTGATTATACAGGGAAATTTTATTTTTCTCATTCTAACGAGAATCCATCTCGCGAGATCCTATGTCTTTCAAACGATAAGGAGTCTCGTTCGAACGACCCCTAGAATTCATTCCCTATTTGCAGCCCTCTGTTTAATCTTGTTATACATATTTGGTACTGCTGGGTTCTATTCTAAAACGGTGTTTGAAAAAATACAAAAAGATTTTCTTTTTATAAAAATTTGAAAAATACAAAAAGAGTTTTGTATTTTGTTTTGCACCTTATATGAATTGACATTTAGGATGACCAATTCATAACTTCATTCCGTATCTATGTGACAATTTGATAGTGTTTTTGAGACAATATGTTGTGTCATTCATGTGCTTTACAAAGTTTGGAGTCTTTGAGATGATATAGTATTACTACCTATATGATTGACTATATTTGTCCTTTATTGCCCACATGCACGGATTTGTTTGACTTTTCTGCCTATCTATCACATGTTGTTTGAGTGTTTTCATCTCAATTTTGTCTATACAATGAATCAAATGCGATAAATCCTGACAAAAAGTAGTGCGTGATATAAACCATTTGTGAGATTGTGATATTTTGTTTTGAAAAATGGGGAAGGGCTACGAAAGGTACTCATTTATCCTTTGTGATTAAGCCACCGTTTAAATGGACCTAAAAAGTGAGGAATTGAAAATTATCCGGGGTCCAATGAGGTTTAAATGAACCCCAAAAAATTGAAAACCAATAAAAAAATTATGCCAAAATGGGGCCAATGAGTTTTTTAGTTTTATCACATCATAAGAAAAATAAAATGCATTATATTTTAATAAGGGAGTTTGGATGGAATTTTCAATGGTTTGCACGTCCTTGAAAATCATGAAAAAGCATTATATAGTTTTGGACGTTATTGGTGTGAAAATCATTTATACTTTGATTTATTGATATGATTAAAATGATGTCATCTAAATTCAATAATTTTACACCAAATGACTATTTTTTATTTTCATTCATTAGGAGTACAATTATGCATCTTACACCTATGATATGATTGAGTTGATTTTCCTATCGAATGTGTTCACACCCATTCATTTCCTTTCCATGATTTGGTTGTCTTAGTGAAAATATCTGCTGTCTGATTTTTGTAACATCATTTTTGCATTTTTATATAAAAAATTTAAAAATTCAAGAATAGTTTGTTTGCTTGGTTTACCGTGACACCCCGATTTGCTTTATGTAATTTATTCTTTTCCTTATCTATTTCGGACAAATAAAAAGAGGGAGAGCAAATTATGATATTATGGGGGAGTTTAAGTATGGGGGAGATTTGATTATGGCTTACATGTTTTATGTTTATCATTTTAAACTCGATACGTCACGGGGTATTTGCTTTGTCTCATGTGTAGGTGAAATTGAAGATTTTTGGATTGCACACCCTGATGAGAAAAGCTTGAAGGTTTTGAAGAATTGATTGTTGAATCGAAGTTTGAAAAGTTTGAAGACTTATCAGTTTATCTTTCCTTTTGAGTTTTTGGGAGGGTAGATTTATACAGGTCGTTTGAGATTGATAATTCAGATATTTTTATTTTGTACCAGCATAGACATATGGGGAGATTTGTAAGGACATTGTCCGTCATAATTAATTATGTCATATACCATTACAAGTTGCTACAAGTCGTCGAAGGGTTAAGAAGCTTACATATAAAAATACAAATTTGAATTTCAAGAAGACTTCAACATTCAATTCCAACAAGGATGAATTTGGTAAAATGTGTTTAAGTTTCATTTACATTTTACACTAAAAGTGTTGGGATATTTTTATAAAAGTTAAAATGATTTTTTAAATGGTTTTTAGTTTTTTCAAAAATCATAAAAGGTTTGGGTAAATGTTTCTGATCTCGTAAATAGTCTTAGGTTTTAAGGTTTCCAAAATATTTAAAAGACTGAATTTTTTGGGATACGTGCATGATGTCGTTCGAACGACATCGTATCGGGTTCGAACGAGATCGTATCTCGCTCAAACGATAGCATATGTCATTCGAACGATATGTGGTTTAACCTCACACATCACCGCCTTGATTTTTACTATAAATTGAGCGTCAAACTTCTGATTTTTGTGTTGAGAAATACTAGTTTTAAGCATAATACGATTTTGAGTGTTTTGGTTTATTCTCTAACATTTGAGGGTTCATAACTTCTGTTTTGCGATTCACAATCCCAATTTCTTTTGTGTCAGTTGTTTTGTGGAACCAAACAAAAACATAGTTTGCTATTGTTCATACTTCGTGGGGAAATCTTTACAACCGAGAGTTGTGTGATGTTGTGGAGTGAGTTTCTACGGACTTTTATGACTGCGCGTTATTAGGAAGTGTTGCGGTGTTCTTGAGTTGAAGACTGGGTTGCGGTTCATATAGGTTCATTGAATGTGGACATATTAGTGACGACATCGACCGACGCCTATGGGTATTCGAGTGTCAAACTGTATTTCATTATAACCGTGTAAGTTGCAATTTATAATTATAGTGAAATAAAAAGGTTTTTCCCTGAGGGGATTTTTCCTGAATTTTGTGTCACATACTTTATTTATGATGATTTGACACTTGCACACACATAGCCATTTGAGTTTATGGGCTGAATTGATTTAATTAAGCCATTGACTCAAATTAAATAAGTTTATGATTGGAATTTGCGCAACTATTGAAATCAGTATCGCACATGGTCTTTCAAATTGGTATCAGAGAAGATTACGCTAAGTTATCGCGTATTCCTATTTTCTGCATAAATTGTGTGATATTGATTTTTTTTTTAAATCTGATTTTTAATAGTTTGTCACAATGTTTCCTAACGAAAACTTATATAGTCGGTTGCAAATTTTTGACGTGTCTAATTATACTTACTGAAAAGGTCGAATGAAATCCCATTTAAAAGCAATCGATGAAAGAGTTTGGATCATTTGTGAAAGAGGATGGATTCCTCCCACTGTCACCGCAAATAATGTCACTAATTTCAAACCTCTATCAGACTGGACTGAGGATGAGTTTAGGTGGAGCACTTATAATTCACAAGGTCTTAGTGCAATTTCTAGACACGTCACCTCTGACGAGTTCCGACGTATTATGACATGAACCACATCTAAAGAAGCATGGGATATTTCGCAACTCACCCACGAGGGCACTAACGCGGTCAAAGAGTCTAAAATTTAAAATTTGACCACTCAATTTGAGACAATCACTATATTGGAAACTGAGTGTTTTGATGAGTTTTATGTGTGTTTGTCTGATATTGGCAACACTAGTTTTAACCTAGGTGAGCCTATACCTGATGGACGAGTGGTTAAAAAGATTTTAAGATCGCTGCCTAAACGTTTTATCCCTAAGTGACTATTTAAATACCTTAGGAAATTTGAATCATCTCAAATTAGAAGAGTTAGTTGGAGACCTCCACACGTACGAAATTGATATGTTTTCTCTAAGGATAGAGGGATAGCGCTTAAAGCCCAATCTAAGAAAAAGAAAGTGAGTTTTTGTGAGTTCGAGTCTGATTTTGACATGGCCCTGCCTGTAACAAATTTTAAAAAATTTCTCCCGTTTTCAAAATAAAATTCTTCCAATAAAAGATTTTCGAAGAAAAACAAAAAGAAAGACAAGGCCAAAGAAAGCGGTGACAAAGAGAAACAGGGTAAAGAAAAGTTTGAAAATTTAAAATGTTTTGTGTGTGAAGGGAAAGGGCATAAGTCGTTTGAGTGTCCCACTAGATTTAGCAGAGAGGGAAAGAAAGTTGTTATGCCAGCGACCCTGAGTGATAGTGAGGAAGATGTGAATGATTCCGAGGATGAGTCTTCATAAGGAAAGTGTATTGCCTTTTTAGCGAGTCACGAGAGTACACCCACTTTATCCCACGACGATGATGACACTTGTTCACGTGATACCCCCGAGGAGGTTTTGATTGTTTCTAGCGAGTCTGAGAGCGAGTGTGCTAGTGATAATGAAAGTGAGATCTAGATTGCGTTTCGAGAGTTGTACGTTGAGACCTTAAAGACTAAAAAATTGAATAACAAGTTGGGTCTCAAGGTGAAATATTTGGAGAGAGAGATTGTGAGTTTGAAGGAGTTTGAGGAAAAATCAAGTCAACTCGAGAAAGTGAAGGTTTCTTTGAGTGAGTAGTTAATTTCTTTGAATAAGGAAAATATTGAGCTTATAGCCCGCGTGTCACAATTAGAGACAGATCTTAAGCACGCCTTGGAGGCTAAAGTCACTTTGGAGAACGCACTTAAGAAGATGAGAAGGATGGTTCTCAATCCTGTTTTAGGGAGTGGGGAAAATTTAGGAATAAGTCATGACGGTGCGTCTACTTCGTTTGTTGCACCCGAGCCGATTCCTACTTTAGAGTTAGATTCACATATCTCTCAATCTGACCTACCTAGGCATCATGTACCTATTAGGAGAGCACGTCCTAGAGTTTTTGAGAGAGGTATACCTAGGTTGGTTTATGTTTTCACCCATTGTAAAAATAGAGGACACCTTAGGGAGTTTTGCGTTAAATTGGGTTATGTGTCACGCTTTGCTACTACACATGTTCGCTCACATGCACTTACCCATGATACTTTGCTTGCACATAATGATAGAGAGTTTGTACATATTCGAGAGCAAGTAAAATTTTTGGTTTTGTTAGCATTTTTGTTTGCCTTTCTTATTTTTGGTACTCTTTCAATGTTTTGGATCTGTTATCCCATTCCAGGAACTGTTTTCTCGAAATTTTCTCACTGGAGAAAACTGCATGATATACTGATTATACTCGGAAATTTTATTTTTCTCGTTCTAATGAGAATCCTTCTCGCGAGATCCTATATCGTTCAAACGACAAGGAGTCTCGTTCGAATGACCCCTGGAATTCATTCTCTGTTTGCATCCCTCTGTTTCATCTTATTATACATATTTGGTACTGCTGGGTTCTTTTCTAAAACAGTGTTTGAAAAAATACAAAAATATTTTCTTTTTATAAAAATTTGAAAAATACAAAAAGAGTTTTGTATTTTGTTTTGCACCTTATATGAATTGACATTTAGGATGACCAATTCACAACTTCATTCCATATCCATGTGACAATTTGATAGTATTTTTGAGACAATATGTTGTGTCATTCATGTGCTTTACAAAGTTTGGAGTCTTTGAGATGATATAGTGTTACTACCTACATGATTGACTATATTTGTCCTTTATTGCCCACATGCACGGATTTGTTTGACTTTTTTACTTGTCTATCACATGTTGGTTGAGTGTTTCTATCTCAATTTTGTCTATACAATTAACCAAATGCAATAAATCTTGACAAAATGTAGTACGTGATATAAACCGTTTGTGAGATTGTGATATTTTGTTTTGAAAAATGGGGAAGGGCTATGAAAGGTACTTATTTATCCTTTGTGATTAAGCCACCGTTTAAATGAACCTAAAAAGTGAATGAGGTTTAAATGAACCCAAAAAAATTGAAAACCAATAAATAAAATTATGTCAAAGTGGGGCCAATAAGTATTTTAGTTTTATCACATCATAAGAAAAATAAAATGCATTATATTTTAATAAGGGATTTTAGATGGAATTTTCAACGGGTTGCAGGTCCTTGAAAGTCATGAAAAAGCATTATATAGTTTTGGACGTTATTGGTGGGGAAATCATTTATACTTTGATTTATTGATATGATTAAGACGATGTCATCTAAATTCAACAATTTTACACCAAAGGACTATTTTTTATGTTCATTGTTAGGAGTACACTTATGCATCTTACACCTATGATATGATTGAGTTGATTTTCCTATCGAATATGTTCACACCCATTTATTCCGTTTCCATAATTTGGTTATCTTATTGAAAATATCGGGTGTGTGATTTTTGTAACATCATTTTTGCATTTTTGTATAAAAAATTGAAAAATTCAAGAATAGTTTGTTTGCTTGGTTTACCGTGACACCCCGATTTGCTTTATGTAATTTATTCTTTTTCTTATCTATTTCGAAAAAATAAAAAGGGGGGGAACGAATTATGATATTATGGGGGAGTTTAAGTATGGGGGAGATTTGATTATGGCTTACATGTTTTATGTTTATCATTTCAAACTCGATACGTCATGAGGTATTTGCTTTATCTCATGTGTGTAGGTACAACTGAAGATTTTTGGATTGCACATCCTGATGAGAAAAGCTTGAAGGTTTTGAAGAATTGATTGTTGAATCGAAGTTTGAAAGGTTTGAAGACTTATCAATTTATCTTTCCTTTTGAGTGTTTGGGAGGGTAGATTTATACAGGTCATTTGAGATTGATAATTCAGATATTTTTATTTTGTACCAGCATAGACATATGGGGAGATTTGTAAGGACATTATCTGTCATAATTAAATTATGTCATATACCATTACAAGTTGCTACAAGTCGTCGAAGGATTAAAAAGCTTACATATACAAAGACAAATTCTAATTTCAAGAAGACTTCAACATTCAATTCCAACAAGGATGAATTTGGTAATATGTGTTTAAGTTGCATTTACATTTTACATTAAAAGTGTTGGGATATTTTTATAAAAGTTAAAATGATTTTTTAAATGGTTTTTAATTTTTTCAAAAATCATAAAAGGTTTGGGTAAATGTTTCTGATCTCGTAAATAGTCTTAGGTTTTAAGGTTTCCAAAATATTTAAAAGACTGAATTTTTTGGGACACGTGTATGATGTCATTCGAACGACATCATATCGGGTTCGAACGAGATCGTATCTCGCTCCAACGATAGCGTATGTTGTTTGAACGAGATGTGGTTTAAGTTGACACGTCACCGCCTTGATTTTTTATATAAATTGAGCGTCAGACTTCTGATTTTCGTGTGGAGAAATACTAGTTTTAAACATAATACGATTTTGAGTTTTTTGGTTTATTCTCCAACATTTGAGTGTTCATAAGTTTTGTTTTGCAATTCACAATCCCAATTTCTTTTGTGTGAGTTATTTTGTGGAACCAAACAAAAACATAGTTTGCTATTGTTCATACTTTGTGGGGAGATCTTTACAACCGAGAGTTGTGTGCTATTATGGAGTGAGTTTCTACAGACTTTTATGACTGCGTGTCATTAGTAACTGTTGCGGTGTTCCTGAGTTGAAGACTGGACTGAGGTTCATGTAGGTTCATTGAGTGTGGACTTATTACCGACGACATCGATCGACGCTTGTGGGTATTCGAGTGTCGAACTGTATTTCATTATAACTGTGTAAGTTGCGATTTATAATTATAGTGAAATAAAAAGATTTTACCCTGAGGGGATTTTTCCTGAATTTTGTGTCGCATACTTTATTTATGATGGTTTGACACTTGCATGCACATAGCCATTTGAGTTTATTGGTTGAATTGATTTGATTTATTAATTGACTATGATTAAATAAGTTTGTGATTGAAATTTGTGCAACTATTAAAATCAGTATCGCACACAGTCTTTCAACATTATGCCAGCTCATTTTATAAAACTAATATCCTAGATAATAGGTTGATTACGATGCCTCTTTTAATTTTAAACTGTATAATCAAACTTCTAACCCCACTATTTATGTTAAAATTGGAATAGTAGTGGGTAATCTCACTTCACATATGTAATTTCATGTGATTTAATAAGCCACTTCGTACCATCTTTTGATTAGAAGAGTTTAAATACACAACCAAGGTTTGGTTCTTTTGACATACCATCAATGTGCTAAAGCTAATGCGAAGGGGACTAAGATTGTGATCTTAAAACCAAGAAGCCTTTTTCCAAGGATGAATCACACTTGGTGGATATTGCCTTATACACATAGTCGAATGGGGATACATACATTTTAACGAGGTCGTATCGAAGGTGAAAGGATACCCATTATAAAGGACATGTTAGAACCTATAAAGTCTCAAACTTATAGATGAAAATATGCAAGTCGATAAAGTGAAGGAGGTCATTACCAAGCCCATGTTATCTCCAAACAACTGAGAGATAGAATGAGGATAAGGATTTACCTAGTTGAGAATGAAGTGAGATGCTAAAGTGCATTAAGTACATTCACTAAACTAAGAATGGAGCAGGTGGAGTGCTCCAAAAAGAGGAAAACACCTACACCTCATAAGAAAAAAATGTAAAAAAGTTTTGCCCAGTGATGGAAAAGTGGTCTATCGCCTTCGAAGGTGTGAGCGGGTAACTGATTTTGTTAAGGAATTTAACTCGGAGTATGATTATTTTCTGGTAGACAATCAAGGGAAACATCTAATCATTGATAATTCCAATATTTAAGAGTTTATTAAAGATATTGGAGATGATATTGAATGTATGCAAGATCACCAAAAGCCCTAAGTACAATAGTTTAAGCAAATTGATCTAGTTGAGGGTAGAGAAGAACAAATGTCAATCTTCATTTTGAAAGACCATGAGAATGAAAAGAAGCCAGATCTAATAAAGCTCATTCAAGAATATAAAGATGTATGTAAGATAAAGTTTTATAATTGCTCATTTTAATTTATTTGTCTTATCCCGTTACACCCCACTGCACCTTTATGACTACTTTCATGTATTTGAAGAGAAGAAGTTGATAACATTTGGAAGATCAAAGATCGTTCATCACAAAAACATTCAGAATACTTATGAGGTGGTTGGTAAAAACTTTAATTATCCACTGGTTATTTGAAAAGAGTTTGCATTTTGAAGTTTTCAAAATATTTAAAAAAAAAATTTTAAAGAATTTTTAAAAAAACTCCCTGACTCGTTAAAACAAGATTGGTATGTCATTCGAACGAGTTACGTAGGGTCGTTAGAACAAGGTTCCCACGTTTGAACAAGATATGGGATCGATGACTTTTGAGTATGTTCTGGAATGTCATTCAATTTTTTGTTGGAAATAGTTCGAACGAGAAAGGATATATCATTCTAATGAGGTGGTAGTTCGTTCAAATAAGTGTGCTTGTTTTTTTAAACACGTCTTTCCAAATCTGTACTCCTATCTCTTTGGAACAAATTTCTCTACAAATAAATATGCATGATTAAACTTTTCTTCAAGACTTTTTAGAGTTCTTTTTATGATCAAACTCTACACTTTTTTCATCTAAGCCCATTATATCTTTGAAGATCCCTTTTCCTAATCAAGAAGAACATATTTAAAGTTTAAAAACCCTTGTAGAGATTTTGTCTATTATTGAATTATGGAGTTGAGGCTATACTACTGAAGAAGAAAGGAATTGAGATTCCTGAGGACGATTGATGGATACCGAGGCAAGATCCGCTTGTTGTGGGTGGTGCTAAACTATATCATTTTCTGTTAAAGAATTGAAGACTCTATCGCATTATACTTAGTGGATCTCTAAGTAGTCTGTACGGGGTCAAGTGTTTTTTTTAAATAGCGCTAAAATTTAATGTTTTGTCCGAAAGGGATTTTTTCTCAAATTCTTCTTATTCTAATTTGTTTTGGAATTTATCTTCATAAATTATTGCATCATTCACTAAATTAAATCAAGATAAAATTTGATAAAAAATGAATTTTTGTGTTTGGCCTATGATACAAGTACGCCCTTCCTTTATCAAATCAATTACACTAATTTATTTTATGATATTTAAATTTTGGATTGTATGGATAATTTGTATAATAGGTCTCCTATTTTTTATGGGTCAAATTATTCATATTGGAAAGATCGAATGAGGTTGGCTTTAAAAGCGATTGATGAGCATGTCTAACTTGTTTGTGAAAGAGAGTGGACACCACCCATTGTGACTAATGGAGATGTCATAAGTATTAAACTCATCACCTCTTGGACGGATGATGAATTTAAATGGAGTAATTTTAACTCCCGTGGCTTGAGCACAATTTCTAGTGTAGTAACTCTTGATGAATTTCATCGGATTATGACGTGTACCAGGTTTACGGAAGCATGGAATACTTTATAACTCACTCACAAGGTCACCAACACTTTGAAAGCTTTCAAGATTTAAAATCTCACCACAAAGTTTGAGACTATTATCATTCTGGAATCTGAAACTTTTAATGAGTTTTACACACGTTTATTTGATATAGTCAATTCCAGTTTTAATTTGGGTGAGAAAATTCCTGAGACGAGAGACGTGAAAAATATTATGAGTTACTCTCCATCCCATTTTATCCCTAAAGTCACCGTCATAAATCCTTTGGGAATATTAGATACTTTTAGGTTAGAAGAACTTGTAGGATACTTTTAAACTTACGAAATCGATATGCTCCCCAAAATTCAAAAGAAGAAGGAAATAGGGATTTTTTTTAAAAATCCCAGTCTAATAAGAAAAAGGAAAAGGTTTTTGAATCTGAGTCTAAGTTTGATTTGGATATTGACGATCTTGCCTTTTTTGTAAATTTTTTAAAAATACTTCTCAAATTCAACAAAGAAAATTCTTCCAAATAAAACAAAAATTTTGAGAAAAATAAAAATGTCAATGAGGGAAAGAATGTTTGTGAGAATGATCAAGTGAGATGTTATGAGTGTGAGTGTAAGGGTCATAAATTCCACGAGTGGTCCATTAGGCTAAAGAGATAGGGGCAAAGGTAAAGCTGCATACAAAGCCACTTTTAGCGATAATGATGTCTAGTCGGTGGATTCCGGGGATGAATCATCGCATGCACCTAATTTATGTGCATTCATGGCCAATCATGTCAGTAATTCAATTTCGTCCCACTTCGATGAATACATTTCTAAAAGTTATTGCCTCATTAATTTATCGAACCATTTTGGACAGAGTGGGGATGATGATGAGATTTTGTGCGAGGGAGAAAGTGGTCTTTAAAAAGCATACACCGATATTTACAAACAGTCATTAAGAACTAAAAAGAAAAATAGGAGTTTGACTCTTGGGGTGCTTGATTTAAAAAAGATGATGTTAACTTTGAGAGAGTGTGAGGTGTTGGTGAGTCAATATGATAAGTTAAAAGTTTCATTATGTGAGCAATTGATTATGGTTGGTAGGAAAAAGACCAAGTTGACCACCACCGTGGCTAGTCTTACGAGAGATCTTCAAGATTCATTGAGGACTTGTGAGAAACTTGAAGCTTGTGTATCCCAAATAAAGAAATATTTTGAACGTGTCCGGAAGATCAGGGTCACTTTAGAGGATACTTCTAATAAGGGTGGAAAGATGTTCCTCTGTCCCACGTTAGGTGTTAACGATAGGCAAGGAATAGGTTATGATGGTTCATCCCCTTTTAATTCCACACTCAAACCGATTTTGAGTTTATGATGTATCCTTATGGCCCTCATCCTGCCCCACCAAAGAGGGTGCGTCCTAGGAATTTTAATCAACATAGAACCAAGCCTGTTAATGCTTGTTCCCATTGCAGATAACGAGGTCACCTTAGGGAGTTTTATTTTGAGTTCAGGGGAGTTTCTCACACACGTGTTCCCCGATATGCTCCTTACGAGTCCATACACGTGTTCCTACACGATCCCCCACATGTGTTCCTACTCATGCTCCCACTCACGATCGTTGAGATTATGAGAATCCTTGGGAGCAAGTAAAGATTTTGGTCAAATCTTTGCAAAGATTGATGGAGGAATTTCAAAGGAGGCCTATTCCTATTAAGAATATACCTCCTAGACCAATGATGGAGTTTGGGCACTTTGTCTAGTATATAGTGATTATCATGATCATATCTTTTATCCCTGTTACTAGATTGTATTCATATTGTGTTGTTATGCTTATACTTGTTTATGCTTTTTGTATTTTGATATATTTTGAAAAATCCAAAAAGTTTTTCAATTTTTAAAAAAAAGTTTGAAAAATTAAAAAAAGATTTTATTTTGATAAATTTTTTGAAAAAGACGACAAAAGGATTTTTTGTAATTTTATTTTTCACCATATACAGATGTGCATTTAAGATATTCTAATCACCCCTACATTCTATCCATTCATATGAGACATGGCTTTGTTTCTTTAGTATGCTTAATAATGCGTAGCTAGCATTTCGCTGTTCATTAATGATTACTTTCTTCATGCTAGACTTTTTATCACCTTTATCGCACACGTGCATGAACTTTTTGAACATTGTGCTTGGTCATCATATGTCGAATGCGGTGTTCTCATCTCAATCATGCTTAATAACGAATCAAATTTACTAGAGATAAGTTATGCTAGTAAGAACCATTATCTACATTTTATTTTTCAAAAAATTTGTTACACGTTAAGCAATGGAAAAGGGCTATAAAAGAACAAAATTATTTTTGCGTTAAAAGTCACCATTTGTAAAAAGAGCTTAAAGAATAACGATACACAAAAATAGAAGTGTCAAGACCAATTTTATTTTCATTGATGCTTCGCTACATATGACCATTATGATTTGTTAAAAAAATTGAGAGTGAATTCATAAACATGAGAGATTTTTAGGGTGTTATAAGTAGAAGATCAATAGATTTGCACAACAACCTCTCTTGAAAATCATTAAATAGTTCAACATTATCGATTTGAGTAGCATTAAAATGCATGGCATGTTGCATAAGTCGAGTCAATTTTATATTGTTCAAAATTATTACACTTTAGTTGAAATTGAGTTCTTTCTTTAGAAGTATCTTAGTGAATTCGTGCACCTATGTTATATATGCTTATGTTTATTTGCCTATGGAAAATGTTCACGCAATTACATTTCATTTTCATAATTTGTATATTTTAATGCTATTCCACGGTGTGATATATTTTGTACTTATATGTATTTTTTATACATGTACTTATTTTTATACTTGAAAATTTTTGATTTTTTTTAAAAAATAATTGGTTTTTTTCTTCGAAATTTCATCGCATGTGCTTTGTTGATTATCTTTGAGATGATTATTTATTTTGGATTCAGATGACGCTAACATTTCAGGATTAGTTTTTAACCCTTTGTATATTATGGGCAAAAAGGGGTAGAACAAATTGAGGGGAAGTTTTTTTTTTTTTTAAATTCGTACGCGTCACGGTATTTCTTTTATCTCATGTGTGTAGGTCATTCCATCTTGATGATGATTTCATAAACCATTTAAAATGAATACTTTTCAGTTGAAGACTACATTTATGCATTTTGTTTCTTGATTTTGGAAGGCATTAGTTGTATTTATCTTAGGGGTCAATTTGGCTTCGGTTCGTGTTTTGTACCAGAAAAGACAAATAAGGAGATTTATAAGAGCAAGTTTTATAATTTTTCATTTTATTTTTATTTGTCTTATCCTGTTGCACCCCACTGCACATTCATGACTACTTTCACGTATTCAAAGAGAAGAGGTTGATGACATTTGGAAGATTGAAGATCGTTCGTCACAAAAACATTCGGAAGAGTTATAAGGTGGTTTGGTAAAGATTTTAACTTTCCAAGAGTTATTTATAAATAGTTTAAATTTGAAAGTTTTCAAAATGTTTTAAAATGATTTTTAAAGATTTTTTGAGAAACTTGTTAACTTATTAGAATGATATTGGTATGTCGTTCGAACGAGTAGCGTAGGGTCGCTAGAGTGACATTCCCACATTCGAACGAGATCTGGATCGATGCCTCTTGGGTACGCTTTGGAATGTTATTCAAAGTTTTATTGGAAACCATTCAAATGAGAAATGGTACATCATTCGAATGACATGGCAGTGCATTCGTACGAGTACACATATTTTTTTTAAAAACATATCTTTTTAAATCTTTAATCATTATCTCTTTGAAATAACTTTCCCTATAGATAGAGTTGAGGGATTAGACTTTTCTTCAAGTATTTTTAGAGTTATTTTTATGATCAAATTTTATAATTTTTTCATCCAAACCCCTTGGATCTTTGAAGATCTTTCTAAATTAAAAGGAACACACTCGAAGTTAAAAAATCCTTATAAAGATTTTCTCTACTACTGAATTACGGACTTGAGGCTCTATTATTGAAGAAGAAAGGAATCGAGATTCCTGAGGCTGATGGTGGATACTGAGGCAAGATCCACTTGCTGTGGGAGGTGTTGGACTATACCATTTTCTGTTAAAGAATTTCCAAATCTATCGCATTATATTTAGTGGATCTCTAAGTAGTCTGTAAGTTGTCAAGTGTCTGTCTTTTCATAAATAGTGCTGAAATTAAAGGTTTTGCTCAAAAGGGATTTTTCCTCAAACTCTTCTTCTACTAATTTGTTTTGAAATATGGCTTTATAATTTTATTGCATGATTAACTAAATTAAATAAAGATAAAAAATGGTTAAATATGAATTTGTGTGCTTGGCCCATGATACAAGTAATTCCGTATAACTTATCCTTTCCCAATGTCTTCGCGTGGAAGTACACATGAATGTCGGGGTTAAACTAAGATGTGAGCTGCCATAAGTTGAATGTTATGCCCTCAACAATACCGTTCATGCAAGCAACCAGAACGTACAAGTCTGAGCTAAATCTCAAGATAAATTCTGAGGTGGAACGATTGTTGGTAGATGGATTTATCAAGCCAATTCAACATACAATTAGGCTTTCTAGCATTGGCCAGCGAGGAATAAAGATAAGACAAAAATTCATATTTGTATGGATTTTAGAGATCTTAACAGGGCATGCCCTAAAGATGAGTCCCCACTAACTTTAATTGATAGCTGGATCGATACAACAACTGGTCATGAGATATACAACTTCATGGATGGTAATATAGGTTATAACCATATTAAAATGAATATATATATAACGCAGAGAAAACAAATTTCAGGACCCGCTAAGCAACTCTTCTACACTATCATGCATTTTGGTCTGAAAAATGCGGGGGCAACCTAACAGAAAACAATGATAGTCATTTGTTATGAAATCTTCATGACATCTTGGAGTTTCATGTGTATGATTTGATCATACGACAAGAGCCTTAAACAAGTTTAAAAAGTAAAGACGTACCAACTCAACTGTGCCTTTGGTGTAACGAGTGGCAAATTCTTGGAATTTGTGATGAATCGATACGGGGTTCAGATGGACTAAGATAAGCAAAAATTCGTCATTGAAATGCTATATCCAAAAATATAGAAGGAGATGGAAAGTTTCCTTAGAAAGATTTTTTACATGAGAAGATTTATCCCATGTCTATCTGAGATTGCTCACTTGATGCAGATATTATGAAAGACCAAAAAGTTTAAATGAGAGTAACCACACCAGGATGACTTTTATAAGCTTAAGAGATTTCTCACTTGTCCTCAAATAATGATTCCAATCAAAGATGGAATACCTTTGCTGCTCCACCTTACCTCTACTATGAGGTACGTTGGTGCGCTATTGGCATAAGAGGATGATGGACAAGAGAGACATGTATACTATCTAAGTAGAATTATTCATGGTCCTGAGGCAAAGTATACAAGCATAAATAGGCAGTATTTTGCTTTAGTTTTTGTTGATAAAAAAATTAGACATTATATGATATCTTTCAATATCCACAAAGTGATAAAATGTGATCAAATTAAGGTTTTGCTAGGAAGAACAATCTTAGTTGGGAGAGAAACAAGGTGGTTCCTCATTCTCTTTGATTATGATATAAAGTGTGTAGTCCCTCGCGTGATCAAAATCCAAGCCTATGCATATATATTGGCCATTATCCCCTCACTCTTATTTGAGCCACCTTACAAAGATATATCAGGTGATGATTTACAAGCCAATCTTTATGAGGCAAATTTGGAAGAGTGGTCCATAGAGTTTAATGTCTCATCTGCTAAAGGCAGATGAGGAGAAGGAGTTAATTTAACTAGTGAGAAAAGAGATTACTTTATTTTTTAAGTTATTTTCATTGTTCAAATAATGAGGTAGATTATGAGGCACTAATCTTAGGGTTGCTTGAAGCACTACGAAGAGGCATTTGTTCCCTCTGCATCAAAATGAGATTTTAACTTGGTGGTTAAATTAGTGAAAGGGGAATATGCTTTGGAACACCTCAACTTAATACCCTATAGAACGATCATCCAAAGGTTGTTGGAGTAATTCCATATGATTAAGGTGGGAAGGTACCTACTAACAATGAATCGTAGTGTTGATGTTATTGCCACAATTGCACAAAAAATGGTCATGGTTGGTACTCTTACAACTATGTTGATCCATCGAAGAACACCTACATCGTCTGTGCTCTAACTATTTCCTATGATGATGCAGATTAGGGGGGGGGGGGGAGAGATAAGAAGTTAGTTGGGGAAAAGAGATGGCAAGATGAAGCTTTTACTGAGTTAGCATAATATTTCCTTATTCAAGGAAATTTGTTGAATTTGATGCGTTGATTATGCTCAAAAATAAAAATAAACTATTAAGTCAAGACAAACTAAGCAAAAATAATGTAATCTTAATTTGAATTCGAGACCCACCAAATAATTTGAATCATTCATGTCATTAACCAAAACTTACCTCACATATATATAATAATAAACGTGTATAAAATATATGTATTGATGGATCTTATTGCATCCTAACCCAACTCCCCTCACTTTCGTCTTTGTCAACTTGAAAGAATTTAAAATTGAGTCGTCTGAATCTCAAAATGCTTTTCCTAAATTTGACTGTTTGTACAACCACCATGTACTTCACGTATCTCCACGTCAGCTCTCTCTCCCACAGATAAAAAAACTACCCATTTTTCCTAAAAAAAAAGCTATCTTATTTTATTCTATTGTCCCAGGTTTCCACAATATTGCCTGCTAACCCACTTTTTATTTCTTTGTTTTTGTTCATTTTAAATCTTAAACTCACTTTAATTAATGCACAATTAACTTCCCTTGTCCCTCTCAGCATGCACTGTATATACTTCATTCAAAAGTTCAGATTTGAACCTTTTATTCCAAATGCTCACCTTTTATTTGTTTAAGTACTCTTTTTCTTGGTATCTCCAACTGGGCTGTGCTCAAACTAAGCAGTATAGTTATACCCAGTTTGTTTTTAGAATTTAATTTAAATTTGGGAAAATGGGTTTTGTTCTATTGTTGAGATTTGAAGAATTTGAGAAAATGGGTTCTCTTAAAGATTCCATTTTTTAACAATTTTCACTACCCTTTAATGTGTTTTGTTGGTTTTGAGATTGACTAAGTTATGTGGATTTGAGTTTTAGTAGTTTTTGGTTTTCTTAATGTGAATGTTTTGAAATTTGGGTTCTCCTAAAGTTTTCTTTTCTTTTCTTGGTAGTGTTATGACAAAGTTAAGTGGATTTGAGTTTTAGTAGTTTGGGAAGCAGTTTTTGTGTAGTTGCCAAATGTACTATTTGTGGGTATTTTTTAGGTAAGGTTAAAAGAGTGTTTCTGTAGGTATTAATGCATTTTGGGGGTTTGTGAATAAAGGGTGTTCTGGATCTGAAGGGATATCTTAGGGACAAGTTTGGGAAAGTTGAATTGGTAGGTGGGATTTTCAAAATTTGAATCACAAGATTACAAGTTTTTTCACATGAAAGGTGTTTTGAGTAGCTCACATTTACCAACTGTCCTGGTGGCATTTTTGTCCTTGTATTTATTCACTAGGGTTGGTGTTTCTCGCGTTCGAAAAGTTTAATTAGGGTCTATAAGTTTTTAGGGAGTGTTTAAGATTTGAGGGAGAAGAAGTCTTTGTGGGTTGGATTTTGAATTTTGT
This sequence comes from Sambucus nigra, assembly GCA_949130495.1. NCBI lineage: Eukaryota > Viridiplantae > Streptophyta > Magnoliopsida > Dipsacales > Adoxaceae > Sambucus > Sambucus nigra. The sequence goes on along the minus strand of OX422221.1, from coordinate 78,143,053 downwards.
GAAAATGGGACACTCTGCAGCAGTGTGGGATTACAAGGCTGCAATTGAAGTGAATAAAGATTGGAATGGGATCGATCAGATTGTTCTTCGAAGCCCTCATGGGGCTTCGGCGCGGGTTAGGTCCCTTTTTTCAATTGTCTTTTTTTTTCAATTTATTTCCATATCATGATGAATTTATGTTTTATGTCCATTTTCTAAATTTGCTTCCATATTAATGATGAATCTAGGAATTTCTATATGTTCATATCGATGTATGTCCGTTTTCTCACTTTATTTACAGATAAATGATGGATATCAGAAATTATTATGTATTCATGTTGTTTAATGCATGTCACTGGATATTTAATAGTTTTTGCTGGTGTTAATTTTCGGTGTTAATATTCCAGGTCAGTTTACATGGAGGACAGGTTACTTCGTGGCGAAATGATAGAGGTGAAGAGCTCTTATTCACCAGTAGTAAGGTTTGATTTTTCTACAATTATCTCAATTTTCAATGTTATTATTAACTGCTTTTGATGTGCTTTAGTGAAGTTTGTTATCTATTTATTACCAATTTCAGATCAAGTTGTTACATTGATGTGGATATATTAGTGTCCGTACCGATTTAGAAGTTGTTATAAATCATTGATTAAACATGGATAGTTCAAATGGGAAAAAAGGGGGAATAGACACAACAATTCATGATTTAGTATCAAAATATGTAAATTGAATGTTTTTATGTATGCGATGTGAACAGAAAATTTTGTTAAAATCCACTTACGGATTTGACGAGATCCCAATATCTTGAATAATATATTGCCTGGACATTTGTCAAATGAAATAGTATGACTGTCATCTTTATTTCGATTCTTTGATGGAATTTATTATTTGTATAAATGCCACAAAATGTTAGAACTATTAGGAGGTTTACCCCATGAAGATGAAATTTGAAAGGTTGGATATCATTTTAGTTTCTGGCCTATAGTAATTGTAATCTTCAAGGGAGTTAATATTATAGTATTAGCTAGAACCATTGGCCAATACTCTCATTCTTATATTCTTTTGTGAATTTTAGGCGATCTTTAAGCCCCCAAAGGCGATGCGTGGAGGAATCCCTATATGTTTTCCACAGGTATTTAAATCATGCTTATGCATATTTTATATATAAAAACAAAAACTGGTGCACCGTAGATTCTACTAATGCTTTCATATTTACCCTTGTGCAGTTTGGCAACTGTGGTTCACTTGAGCAACAGGGATTTGCGAGGAACAAAATTTGGACAATTGATGATGATCCTCCAGCTCTTCACCCAAATGATTCCCATGGAAAATCGTTTGTTGACTTGTTATTCAAACCATCTGAAGAAGACCTCAAGTGCTGGCCCCATAGGTTTGAAATAGAATATTATTGATTGTGGATTAATTATTTATTTATCTATCAGGGAGATATCCCTTACTGAAAATCAGTTGCAGGTCTAGAATGGGAGAGAGTGCGAGGGGTGTGGGGCAAAAAACATTTTATTATTTTTGAGGGGCACACACTTATATGTTTTTCTTGTACGGAATTAAAAATTATATGTTTAAATCTTGCAATTCTAAAAAAATGGGAGAACCAAGGCCTGCCTTACCTCCCATGGATCTTCCTCCGCTCAAAATAAAGTGTTCTGTTTTTTTGCTGTTATATTTAAGGCATACACATGTTATTTCAATTATTCATAGTTCAAAGCCAAATAAGAAAAATCATTTTGTTATGGGGTCATGAGGAAGGGGGTAGAGGAATTTATGTTTCCTCTTTTTGTGAATAATTGAAAAATTAGTTTTATGAATATTGGAATATAAAGGAAACAAACATTTTGAAACTCATTTAAGTATTTCATTATTTTTTCCCTTGAAGTGTTGGATTTATTTTTGTACAAAGGGAATGATGGGAGTTAGCCTCCTTTATCTAGGGATGGCTACGGGTCGCGTTTCAGACAGATTTGACAAAACCCAAACCCGACTGGTTTAGAAAAATACTTAAGAAGCCTGTCCCAAACCCAAAACAGGCTTTATTTTCAAAACCCAAATCCACCGCGAAATAATATATATGGAACTTGACCTGACCCGCTCATTAAACTTGTGTATTTTATTGGTTAAAGATATCTCTATCAAATCTTTTTTTTCTGTATTTATTTTCTGTTATTATTATCAAAACATTTCCATACTAGAGTTCCTAATAGTAATATATCAAATGGTTGCTTGTTGCTGATGAACTTTTCTTTCTTCCTTTTGTCAGTTTCGAGTTTCGTCTCAGGGTGGGTCTTGCATCTGATGGAAATCTGACAATGATATCGCGCATTAGGAACATCAATGGCAAGCCATTTAGTTTCTCATTCGCTTATCACACACATTTGTCTGTTTCTGACATAAGGTATGTACTGATATACATTCGCATTAATTCCACTCATTTTTTGTCTACTTTGAAAAAAGTATACTTGTTAGGTACCAATCAATATTATACCTTTGTATCTGTGTTCCACAATTCCGTAAACATAAGTTTGTCAAATTGTTTTTGATCTTTTTTAATTCCATCCCGAAACTTATCCAATCGATATAGAGTTACGTGTCAACAACAGAGCTTTATTGACTTTCCGACCTACATATGGATTCTGAAATTCATCTATAATCGAATAAAGAATAATTCTAGCCCGACACAGTTCGAAAGACAAAGTGACGTGTGTTCTGTCAGTAAACTTTTTTTGTCTTCAGAACCTCACGCACTAACTAATGCATTTACGAGACATTACTGTGTTATTTGGCAATCACATGCTGCTTTTGATGCCGCATATGGTGGATAAATAATGGAGCGACAATCAGCTTGTGATTACCACACAAGCATTTGATTTCAATTTGGTCTCAAATTGGGGGCTGCATAGAGTTTCCCTTAAAGATTTTTTGTATTTGGATTTGATATCAATTTATAATGAATTAATTCAAATATGATTGGTTAAAATCCATCAGTTTCAATATTAGATAAAAGTATTAATAATGTCCTTTTCCATTCAGATCTGGTTATAACTGCACCAAAAACAGACAACTTGATGGCCTTTAACTGTAGTGCCTTAAGGCTCAAACCCATCATATGTATGCTTTTTATTAGTTGATAAAAGGATATATTATTGATAACAAGGAAGAAATGGGTTAGCATAAACAGTATTTGTATTTTTTTCCCGAGAAATACTGCTAATAAGGTGATCTTAATGACAAAATTTGCTTCTATTTTTTCCCTTTGGGAGTATGATTTGGACTTCCTATTTGTTGCTTATACTATTCTTATGGTTCGGATTTATTAAAGATTGACTTGTGTATACAGTGAAGTGAGGATAGAAGGACTGGAAACACTAGACTATCTCGACAACCTTTGCCAAAGGGAACGATTTACAGAACAAGGAGATGCCATAACCTTTGAATCTGAGGTAAATATATACGTATATTTATATGTAGCCTAAGAACTTGCAAGTTTTATTTGAGGGACAATATTTTGGATTCGGATAATGGAAAATCCACCAATTTTTTGTGGGAAATATGGGGATATTGATATATGTTTATGAACCATTAGAAATTTGTCACTTAAGATTGTTTCCATTTTCTGTTTGTTTCAGGTGGATCGTGTTTATCTTAGTTCTCCAGGTTGTATTGCAGTCCTTGATCATGAAAGAAAGCGGACGTATGTAATAAGAAAGGAAGGGCTACCAGATGTTGGTAAGATGCTTTTAAAGTTTTAATCTATTGAATTTCCAAATTGTGAATAATTTAAAAGACAATTTTCCAAGATTTAAAAAAAGAGAAGTGTCCTTTTATAATTTGAAGGGCCTGTTTAAGAATTTGATGGTGTTAACAATGTAAGAATATATAAACATGAAGAAAAGACATCTGAAAGAATGTATAGGGATCATATGCATTTGAATAAGAGACAAGTGGTGCTCAATAATTTGATATCTTGATTTAAGAATTTGATAGAGACTTCATTCTTGTTTCAACCCTTTTATTTAGCTTTTGATAGATTGAAGTTTCACTGATTGCCACTTTTTATTTTAGGGTGGTTTGACCATTTGCCCCATTAGCTTTGCAATATTACAGTTTGGGTGCCAAAGTTTTCAATAATAAACCTTTCCCCCCACCAAAGCGCCATAAATACTTTTTTGAAACACTTCCTAGATTTTTTATGAGGGTTTTCTGTATCTACGATATGCTTATGAGGGTCAAACAAATGAGAGCCGAAGAGGCAAATCACCTGTGATTCAAAATTTTGTTGAAAATTTCTGATTGCAAACCTCATTTTATCAAAATTTTAGATAAAATGCATCATTGTGATGGTGAAATTATGTTATTGTTATTGACTTGGCATCCATAGTTTTTAGTTTGCTGTCATTGTAAAATATATTCGCTGCAATAAAATATCAACTAATGTTTAAAAATAGCTTCGCAGATTAAAATGTGTAAAATATCAACACAAATCAGTAAGATTTCTCCATAGATCAATGTTAGGGATAGTATACTAAAGTGCAACTAAAGTGGTGTTTTCATTAAAATTTCTTCTCAATAGGGATCTGGACCTATAAATCCCTTCTAAGGCCTAAACCCTAGATTTTCATTGTTGACTTTGACCTTGGCTTCGCTTTTTAACAGTGGTCTGGAATCCATGGGAGAAGAAATCAAAGGCAATGGCAGATTTTGGAGATGAGGAATACAAGCAAATGCTTTGTGTTGATGGGTCAGCAATAGAGAAGCCCATCACTTTGAGGCCCGGAGAAGAATGGACAGGCCGTTTGGAGCTAGCGGTTGTGCCTTCGAGTTTTTGTAGCGAGGACTTGGGCCCCCAGTGGAGGTGCCTATGAGGTTTTGGTACAAAACAATCGGATGATGGACCGTTTAATGTTCATTTCGGTTGAATTTAGAGTTAGTTTTATGTTTATTTGTAGTGTTGATATGAACTGAGGTGTAACTAAGCCTAGTTTAATAGGTTATGCGTACTTGCACTCTGGGGTTCAAAGTAGTCCGTTTTCACTTTTCCGTTTGAGCTTCGGGGTCAAATTTCTCGTCTTGTGACATTTTATAATATTGTTGTGACAGTTTTTTTTCACAAACATGTTGCAAAAAGTAAAAACTGACCCCAAAGTGCAAACAATGATTTTTTACTCCGGACTAAATATATGAAGTCCCCAATATGCAAACAACCATAATTTCATTTGTGTGAAAAGTAATTTAGAATATCCTGTTATGGACTAGCAATGCCTTTGTTTTTAAAAAAATGGCTGCTCCTCTTTTCTTCATTTTTTTGGTGGGGTGTGATATTAAAGTGATTGAATCTTATTTTATATAATGAAAAAAATTGTACTCAGATATTTCTTGTTCAGTCATAATTATGTGCTTTGGTTGGTGGCTGAGCTTGTCTGGAGAGGAAAAGGAAAATAGTACAACTAGAGTAGTTGAAGCACTAACATATCATATTCAAGCATTTTTCTTTTGTCATGTTCCATTCATTTTGTCAAACTAGATAAGCCACTTTATTGTTGGTGGCACAGCTTTGAGGTGTATTTGTGCCTGTTTTTAGGTTTGGTGTCTAGTTTTAGTGAATATGATGGGATTGGATTAGGGATTAGAGTGTATTGGGGAGCACCATTTCATGTTTTGAAATTGGAATTATAATATTTTTAATTTTAATTTTTTACATTTTAAACTAAAAATTTTCCGACTCTAATTCCAATGTTGCCACTGGGACAGTCTTGATGGTGGATTGAGTTTGGTTCTCAGTTCGATCCCTAGTACTGGCAAAATAATACTTGGCCAGCGGAAGTCACGAACTGCGAATAGGGATTAGTCGAGGTGCGCGTAAGCTGGCTTGGACATTTCATGGTATGCTACCAAAAAAAAAAAAAAAAAAATTGATGTTCTAAACGAACCCTCAAAGTTTAATGTTAAATAGGACATGATTAGGAAAGATAATAATAATAATAATAATAATAATAATAATAATAATAATAACAATAACAATAAGAACAATAATAAGTAATAATAATAATAATAATAATAATAATAAGAGTAAGAATAAGGGGAATATACTAAATAGTTTCTCGAACGTTTTTTAATACATGTTTAGTTCAAATCTTTTTATTTTGCATAAAAAAGTTCTTCATCACGTCAAAAAGATTTTACCATGTCAATGACGCGGACTTTTAAAGTTAAAAGAATAAGGGACTTTTTGGTACAAAATAAAAGGCTTGGACTAACAATTTATTAAAAAATGTTTGAGGAACTTTTTGATATTTGATCCTAATAATAATAATAGTTGTAGTTGCTGTGGCAGTGGTATTAGTGGCGGTGGTGGTGTAGTGGTGGTAGGAGTGGTAGTTGCAGTGGTAGTGGTGGTGGTACTAGTATTAGTGGTAGTAGTTTTCGTAGTATTAATCATAGAGGGTGCAATTGAAGGAATATCAAGCACACTAATGATTTTTATGTGGTTGAGATGGAAAAAATCAACATCCACGGTGGAGTTTGGTATCACAGAATTCCCAATAATTCTTATCAGACCCTAAGTTATGGCAACATATGTAAAAGTAATTAAATTTTTTTTTTATCAAAAATTATTTTGTGAGCACTTTCCTATCTTTTTGCCATAACTTCACGTGCAACTTATATCATCACATAGTGGCCAGAAGATAATAATGATATAGAAGTTGTGTTCCATCTCGCATTTGAGTTAATTCCAAAATTCTCTATTTGTTATCAAGCACCATAACTAGCCACAATATCCCTCCATTATAATATTAAGAACACATGTAAGAATGAGCGTAGTGCCCTAATCCGTCACCCAAGGGTAACGTACCCGCCCTCGATTCACGAATTTAACAGATCGGAGGAAATGTGGGATTAATTCGCGAACTGCATTGGTCAAATTCGCGGACTACAAAAGTCAACCAACGAATTCAACACTTGCCGACTAGAACTCGTATTAAAAAATTATTACTTCTATCCAAAGGGTCCAGCTACTTTTATAAGTGTTGAAGTCCCCTTTAGATATTATATTCCAACCTTGAGAAAGGCAACAACTTTATAGCAACCAAATTTCCATATAAGCCATATTGAGCCCGATGTGGGACTAGTAATTTAAGTGAGTGATGTATTATCCATGTTGTTTTAATGGAACTAAGAGGGATAAACGTTTTGTTTCAAAAAGTGGGTGGGATGCTCTCTCTCAAGCATATTTTGTACCAAAGTTTTTATTTTCTTAATTACATAAGATTAAATATAATATTTTTATACTAAAATACTTGTTTGTACATTACATTATTTTTGTGCTTAAATTAAAAAATATATTATACTTTATTCGTTCCAAATTAAGAGTCCATTATTTTTTTCGAATTGTCCCAAATTAAGGGTTCACATTCATTTTTTGGACATAATCAACCAATTAATTTGGAACCAATGAAATATTATATTAAATATAATATAATGCTCATATATATCTGATATTGTTATATTGATAATATTTCTCTTTCTTTCACGAACCAATATGATATTGTTATATTGTTATATTGATATTGTTATATATATATATATTAAAAATCATAATTATATATTAAAAATATATTATTATATATTAAAAATATAGACGCACTGGTGACGCTCTCAAATTTCAGTATTTTGAAAATCGACGCATTGAAGCACTCGCACTCGCTCCCGCACCCGCATTAGGGCACTAAGAGAATGAGTCCATGCAAGGATTATACTCTCTTAACAACCACTTACCAGGATTTATGGACTACATATATTTGACTTTCGTTGATCCTGAACGGAGACATTGTGTAACATCATGATCAACCAGTGAGTAATATTTCTAGCCCAAACTAAAGTAATGAAGTAAACTTTAGCAAATATGATCGAAACACATTCACATATGCAAAATTTATTTATTTCTAATAATTAAAATAACTTATGTATTAAATATCGCCAAACTCATATTAATTCATGTTAACATACTTAAGCTCCACACACACACACACACACACACACACACACACACACACACACAATAGCGGATTGCTCGTACCTGAAGGTACGAATATAATTTTCCAACGAAAGTCAAGTATAATTTAAGTCAATTTTTTTATATAACACAAATAATTGTAAGCAATTTAAAAAATTTAACCATAATTTCCTCTGTTAATAGCACTACCCACCCTTTTTAAGAAATTCTGTCTTAGACCTCATATAAACAACACCATCGACTTAACTCAATTTGCGACAATAACACCAATACACAAACTTAATTTTGTAAATAAATTTTCTCTGAAACTCCATAGCCATCAAGTCCAGTAAAATATGAAACTTGATAACTGATTTTTACGCACGAGCAATCCCATCAACGTAATGCCAATTTCACATTTGCAATAAAATTATTAAAAAATATTATTTTCATCATGCAGAAAAGGAGTTTCTACGAAAATGTGATGAACTAAGGTAATTTAAATTTCACATTAGGCATACTGAGGTATTCAGATAGTTGTCTCTATTACGAAATATACATATCTACAAATCATATACTAAACAAAGTAACTATCTACAAAAGCCAAATATTTATATTAGTGTAAACAAATAATGGTTCTTGAAAAAGTAGTTCATTCCAAAAAAAAAGGAAACAAATGATTACTCAAGTAACAAAAGATGTTTCAAGCCAAAAAATGGGAGAGATACCTAGATTGGTGATATGGTGGGTCCTGCTGTTATAGCGGCTTGGCATCGCTAAGTTATTTAATGAACCTAATCCATAATTGTAGTGTTAAGTAAACCAATTTTTCACTTATTTATAGGAGCCACTTATTCGCAAGCTCAAAATTCATTATATCTTGGCATGAAGGAAACCAAATATCATCCCAAATATAGTCCATGGAATTCAGTATAATAACCCCATAACTAACATAGGCTACATGAAATTCATTCTAATAACCCCCATTAGTATATCTTAGTATTATCAACTAAGAACTTCTCCACCTTATAAAAATTATGCTTCCAACGCGTAGAGTAATTTAATCATAGATAAAAATTTAAGCCTAAACTGAATCAGTTACAACTAAAAATAATTCAAAATTGGGGTAAGAGATAAGAGATGAATGTCAAGTCCACAAAATTCAAAACAACCAAATTCATAATGTTGAATCAATTTATGGTGGTTGTACTGCCTTATAATTGGACCTTGAAGGGACAAGATTAACTAAAGCCACATGGTTTGAGCCATGCGGCCGAACACGTGATAAGCTACGAAAGGAGGATGCACGAAACAATCAACCTAGGAAGATTTAGATATCATCAAATATCAAAGATCGTTACAGATAGAGATAAGTATGAACAAACCCACAAATGTGGAATACAAAGTGTAAAAATAATGTCGATCTAGCCCATATTAGAGGATAATTATAACTAGCATGCAATAGTCTGGACTCTCAGCTAGCAACACTAGCACTCTGTTGAATATTACCCCATTTTCTAATCAAAACACTCCCCCTTTACCCCGTGGATGTAGGCCAATCTCACAGTCGAACCACATACATAGCTCTCTTCTTTCTTTTTTTGCATTTATAATACTCTTTGGGGAAATTCTGCAATTTTAATACTTATTCTGGGAAGAATCTCCTACAATTTGGCGCCATATGTGAGAAATGAAGCTCTCACCATAATTGAAGTTAGAAAAGCCCAAACTTCACCATGAGTGCAGATTAGTCTCATCCCACTCAAGCAAGGAGTCGCCTGCAGTCCGAAATCTGTGTCGTAGGGAGGGAACAAACTCATGAGTGATTATTGCTGCTCCAGAAATGATCAATGTCCAGAGGACGTTTTCCTGGAAGATCTGGACACAGTCGGTGGTACTAAACCCACCGATTGACCGAGCAAAAGGAAAGACTATCTCCCATTTGGCCAGTATATATGAAGAAAAGAAAATAACCATGATCAGGAGATCGCCCATCTGAGGAGATAGATGTCCCAACAATCAGATGGTGATACTTTGGATTCACATACTCGACATCATCACAGGAGGGGACCTCATTCCTCAAGAAATTATGTTGTCAGGGCTTCTCGTTCAAGAAGTTCCCATGTGATCCATCGCTATCGCCAATGTAATCCCTTGCCTGGGAGTAGTTCCATCAATCATATGTATCACCAACCTCGCCCGATGGAGTCAACCCAGAGTATCAGGTCCAACCGAATCAAGTAAAGATAGACGAACTGAGAAAACTCATCCACAGACAATTGAAAGAAATGGCGAACCCAAACCTTTCCAGGACCCCCAAGAACATGGCCAAGAAAGCACTGGGACATAGTGAAGCCTTACCATTCATCGAACATATAGAATCCTTCGAACCTACAAAGAAGTTCTCCATGCCAAAAGTCATAACTGCCGACAGACCATGTCCCTTTGGATATATCACAACGGTTTGATGTGAAGGGTTTTACCATTAACCCTAGGTGAGATCAGTTTGAAGTGGTTTGAGAAATTATCCCCCAGATCGATCACCATCTTTAGGGAGCTTACTGAGCAGTTCATAACTCAGTTTATCACAAGTAACATGATGGTTTCTCTCTCAAGAAGAAGAAGGGAGAATCTCTAAGGAAATATGCTTAGAGGTATTGTGAGTTATACAACAAAATTAACAATTACAAAGAGAAAATGGAGATCGCCTCCTTCAAGTTTGGTCTAAATCCATCAGATGATATCTACCAGACATTAATAAAGAAGTCGGCCTCTTCAATGGACGATCTTATGTCCCGCATTGAAAAATATGCCAAGGTGGAAGATGATCTCTCTAGTGCAGATGCCCCAGCGGACCAAAAGAAAATCAAGTCAAAAAAGGCCCCCTAAGGGGGAAACTGTCCATCGTCAGCCACAAAGGGATCAATGAATGAAGCTTTCAGGAGTTGCTCCAAATCTCAGGCCAGCAAGAGTAGCTACAAGACATTGGAAACAATTTAGAGGAGATCATTTTTAGTCTTATTCATCAGATTAAAAACAAACCTTTCTTCGAGAGGCCTCCCAAGATGGCCGGTGACCCAAGTACTAGGGATGCCAGTCTCAAGTGTAGCTACCACTAGGACCATGGTCACCTCACGAAATAATTCAAGACGTAAAAAAAATACGTGGAGGAACTTGTTTAAGAGGTTCATCTCAAGGAATACATAAGCATAATGAAATAAAAGGCAATGACGAAGATTAATGCAGTATAAAGAGAAGAGGAAGATATCACACCAACATGATTGGTCGCCGTCATCCATAACTACACCGACTCGGCCCAACATACTGATAAGAAACTAAGGGATAAGGTGAGGGTAGTAGCCAACATCCAACAAGCATTTCAGGTATACCCAACCAAACCAATCCTAGTTAAGAGGGAGAGAAAGGAACCAGATATGGACCATACCATTATGTTCACCGACGATAATCTACTCGACATAAATCTACCTTATTAAGATTTCCTAATGCTCACCTTATGAATTGAAAACTTTGACACGAGGAGAGTACTGATAGACAAATCAAGATCCTTCGAAATCATGTACCCGACAAAGGTTTACAAGCTTGGCTATTGTGTTAAGGGTTTGGATACCAATGTCGGTAATTGATCGGCTTTAATGGGGATGCAGAGTCACCCCTGGGGGATATCTAGTTTCTAGTCAAGATCAGCCTAGCTAATAAGGAGGTTGAGTTCCATATAATCTAGTAAGAGTCACCATATAATGCTATGTTGGGTAGGGGATGACTATATGACATGATGGTCATTCCATCATCGCTTCATCAGAAATTCAAGTTTGTAACTGACCAAGGGGTGGTATAAATCAGAGGAGATCAAGCAGAGGCACGAAGTTGTTTTACTTCAGCTACCAAGATAAAGAAGTCTCATTCCAAGAGCAATCAAAGTGAAGACAACTCGAAGGATGATCAACCCAAGTAGAAACAAAAAGGAGTTCGGCTAGGAGTCGAAGAAATTTGATTGGCCCTTACCGAACGTGTGTTAGAGGAACTAATTTATGTTCTTCTGGATGTGTCATAACTAGATAAGATCCTTCTCATTGGATAGGAGTTGCCCAGAGACAAAGAAGTACAACTTGCCCGCTTCCTCGAAGTAGATACAGACGTTTTCACTTGGCTGCCTTATGATCTCCTAGGAATTGACTTAGACATCGCCTGCTCCTAATTGCATGTGGAACCAAGCACCAAAATAGTTAAACAAAAACCTCGGCTCTAGAAAAAACTAAGGGTAATAGAAGGTGAAGTTGATAACCTACTCCGAACTAGCTCCATTAGAGAACTTTAATTCCCGAAGTGGGTCTCGAACATCATCGTTGTCAAGAAGAAAAGTGGTAAATGGAGGGCATACGTTAATTTTATCGATCTCAACAAACACTTCCCGAATGATAGTTTCCCTATGCCCTAGATAGATCATCTGGTAGACTCCATATTGAGGCATCAATGAATGAGCTTTATGGATGTATACTTCAGCTACCACCAGATACCTATGTTCGGCCCGGATTAAGAGAAAACCTCATTCATCACAACCTTAGGGATTTAATGCTATGGGGTAATGCCCTTCGGCTTGAAGAATACAGGGGAAACATATCAGAGGTTGGTGACCAAGATGTTCAAAAAGTTAATCGGATCCACTATTGAGGTGTATATAGATGATATGTTTATCACTATTAGGTATTCGTATGATCATTTAAGAGACCTTACGAAGATCTTTAAAATCCTCAGAGAGTACAAGATGAAGCTCAATGCATCTAAATATGTCTTCGGTGTAAGCTCTGATAAGTTTTGGGGATACCCTCTTACTCATAGTGGTATTAAGGAAAATCCATACCATATTAGAGTTATCTAGGACATTAGAAGATTGACCACCATTAGAGACATTCAAGTAATTATTGGGAACATGACGACCCTCAATCAGTTTATTTCAAGATCTTTTGACAAATACTACCCCTTTATCCAAGCCCTAAAGAAGGCAAGTCCCACAGTCTGGACAAAAAATACGATTAAGTCCTAAAAGGGATTTGACAGTACTTGGGATCTCCCCCTTTGCTTTCAGCTCCCAAGGAAGTGGAAGACTTGTACCTCTCTTTGTCCATTTCAAGTCACGCAACTAGTACTACACTGATCCGTCTACACGGAGGGGATAAAAATCGAGATACTATAAGAATCGTTCCTTTCTTAAAGCGAAAAATAGATATAATCCCATAGAAAAGATGGTTCTAGCACTGGTAACCTCCATAAGGAAGCTAAGGCATTACTTTGACGCCCACACCATAGTCGTCCTGATGATGTGTCCCTTAAAGAGTGCCCTTAGAAAGGCCACCCTCTCTAATATAATAACCAAGTGGTCATTTGAAGTAGCCCAATTCAACACTAGGTATGAGTCTAGAACAACGATCAATGATCAAGTTTTGGCCAATTTTATACCAAAATTCTCAACATCACCAAGAGAGGAACAATCACAACCTATTTTGGAAGCATTACTAGTCATCGTGAATGAGCAACTATGTAAAATCTTTTTGATGGCTCATCAAATGAAAAGGGTTGGGATAGTATTCTTGACCCCACAAGGAGGAACGATCAAATAAGCCATCACATTGGGATTTTAAGGCTTAAATAACGAATCAAAATACGAAATTATGGTGCATGGTCTGGGAAGGGCGATCAGTTTGGGTTCCCAACATATTGCTATATTTTTTAATTCCAGACTGATCACAAACCAGCTCAATGGATAATATGAAGCAAGGGATCCTAGGATAATAGTCTACAAAGACATGGCTAGGAAAATAGTTCGAATTGACATTAGTAAAACAACTATCTAGGAACAAAAATAACCATGCAGATGCCTTAGCCACTTTGGCTTCTTCCATTAAGGCCAACCTAAAGAGAACAATTGAGATGGAATATGTGGACCAACCGAGCATCGAAGATGCACCAAGTAATCTAAATATTGCCCCCATCATAAATGGATCTCATAATCTATTTTTTAAAAATTGATGAACTACCCCCAGATGATAAGGAAACATATAAGCTAAAGATTAGATTGGTCAGATTCCGCCTCAACTCAGATATAAAGATTTACTAAAGGTCATTTATAAGTCCACTATTAAAATGCATCCACCCAGATCACATTGAAAGGATTTTAAAGGAACCTGCAGAGCGCACACGAGCAGGAGATAACTCGCCTATAGAGAAATCTCTCAAGGGTACGAGTGACCGTATATCTAGATGGATTTAACACAGTTTGCCAAAAAGTACCCAAATGTCCAAATGTTCTAGTCGATGATCAAATAACCTACTCAAGATCTCCACCCTCTCAAAATCCCATAAACATTCACCTAATGGGGCATGGACATCATAGGACCACTGGTGGCTGTACCTGGGAATCAGAGGTACCTGATAATAGAAATAAACTACTTCACCAAATGGGATGAGGCCGAACCTCTCACTCATATTAGAGAAATAGATGCCAGGAGATTCATCTAGAGAAATATCATTATAAGATTCAAAATTTCAAGAGCACTGGTAACCGACAATAGAATCCAGTTTGATAATAATACATTTAGAGACTTTTATATCGAACACAGAATTATGATTCACTATGCGTGAGTAACCTTCCATCAATGCAATGGGCAGGCTAAGATCAATAACAAGACCCTTTTATGAGGCATCAAGCAAAGCCTGAAAAATGCTAAGGGACGATGGGTAGATGAACTTGCATGCGTTCTGTGAGCATACAGGATGACTACTAAAAGTCAACGAAGGAAACCCATACTCCCCAGCTTATGGCATGATAATAGTAATCCCTTTAGAAATCGGACTACTAATTCTCATATCTGAGATATTAGATAATGATTCAAATAATGATCGATTAGTTCATGAATTAACTGAGCTGAAGAAAAGAGGGAGAAAACCTTGATACATTTGGCAACCTATCAGGAGAAATGGGAAAATCAACGAGAATTCCAAGTCAGTGACATAGTCCTTTGAAATTTATTGCCCGTCGTAAAAAAGCCATCAGATGGAAAGTTAGCACTAAACTGGTAGGAACCTTACCATATAACTTTAAAAGGGTGTGGGAGTTCATATATATCATTTAGAAGAAATGGATGGGAAGTTAGTCCCAAGGTCATGTAATTCCGTGAACCTTAGTTGAATTCTTTCATTTATGCACAATAAAACAATTCGCATATGATTATCTTAGATTGTGTGAAATGCCTTAGTTAAAAACAAAAAACCACTTGCATAAGTGGTATGATCTGGGAAAGGTCGGTTAAAACCCACTTTTAGGAGTGGTATGATCTAAATTAGATCGACCTAGAAGAGGCACAAAACCCACTTGTATAAGTGGTACGATCTAGGAAAGGTCTGTTAAAACCCAGTTTTAGGAGTGCTATGATCTAAAGTAGGTCAGTACAGAATAGGCACAAAACCCACTTGTATAAGTGGTATGACCTGAGAAAGGTTAGTTAAAACCCAATATTCAGACTGTTATGATCTTAAGTAGATCATCCTAAAAGAGGCACAAAACCCATGTATAAGTGATATGACATGGGAAAGGTCAATTAAAATCCACTCTTATGAGTGGTATGATCGAAAGTAAATCGGATTACAAGAGGCAAAAAACCTACTAGTATAAGTGGTAAGATCTGGGAAAGGTCGGTTAGAACCCACTCTTATGAGTGGAATGATCTAAAGCAAATTGACCTAGAAGAGGCATAAAAATCCACTTTTATAAGTGGTACGATCTGGGAAAGGTTAGTTCAAGCCTAATCTTAGGAGTGGTATGGTCTAAAGTAGATCGGCCTAAAGGAGATCACGATCCCTTTAGTCAATCACTTGAAATGGATTTGGCCTACTACTTTATTTGCTAAAATTATTTAAGTTTGATTTGGTCAATCACCTAAGATGTCTTTTGCCAACCACTTAATTTGCTAAAGGTTAATTTAGCCAATCGCCCAAGATGGTGTTGGCTAATTATTTTATTTATTAAAAGTTGTTTAATGATTAATTTAGTCAATAACTTAGGGTGATTTGAGCAAAATAACAGTAGTTACCTAAGATTTCTTGAATATCGACTTTAGTCCACTTCCATAATAATTAGTTACTTCATTTTAAATGTAATCGGGGAGGAAAGAGAATAAAATATGACAATAATGCAAAACTTTATACTATAAATAAAAAGATGCATTCGCATTAAAAGTAACAATGGCACAAGTGTGACACCCCGACTAATTAAATACCGGGTAGATACTCCTTTATTCAAATTAATTCAAAATGTCAAGTTGGTTCAGTTTGTAGCATCACTGTCGAAAACGTTTTAACAATTACTAGCCACCTAATATTTAAAAAGTGAGTTGTCAATTTTATTTGAATTCGATTTACATACAACCAAATTAAATTATGAATTACTAATACAACAACCACATCACAGTCACAATAAATAACGATGTAATAAACTGAATCTGGAGGAATACACCTCCCAATAATCTGAATACTGAAATAAACAAATACAACCCTAAATCATTAATTTAGTTACAACCCAAAATATAAAATAAAAACGGAGTAAATAAGATGTCTCTGAAAGGAAAGGGGCGACATGCCCTACAGATGGATAAATCTGGAGTGGAGTCAAGATATAAAGTGGAGGCGTCTACTATCGAGGTCCTGTAACTTCCACAGTAGCTATAGCACGTCGCGGGAATAGAACTCATATGCTTGGTGTCCTTGTGGCTGGGCACCTAAAAAGGTTTTTACAAAAATAAATTTGAAAGCAAACGGGTCAGAGCCCGATTGTGAAAAACAGTTTAAAATACAGCAAGTGTTTAATATAATTAAACAGTGAATATAAAGTACATGATAGTGCGTGCCCTCACATGAGTTCCTCACCTCTCCACTAATTGTGCACTCCTATCGTACCCATACCTGTTATAGTTATCCCCCTATATAACTAGTTCAATACACAATTCTAACATTTCTATACAATTCACGATTTAAGTCCCGACATCTTAATTTAAACAGAGAGTTTTACTTTCCTTCTTAGTTCCCAGATTAGTCATGCTAATCACTAGAGATTTTCCATTTTTAACTCTACTAAAATATTGCTATTATTCACACTTACATTTATTTATGACAGTTCATTTCAATTAGCAGTATATTATTCTCATCATAAATATACAATACTGGCACCCCGAGACTAAGCTACGGTGCACACATACTCTGCTATCCAATCCCGGTACATCATATACATAAGGACCATGTATTTCGAATCTCTCAGGAATCGTTTTCAATAAACGACAATCACACAAAATGGAGGCGAACATAGTTCACATCACATGGGTCACGCACATACCTACACTCCCATGATCAGCAGACTTATTAACTTCTCAATAAGTCCTTCTCTGACCTATGTCCTCGAGGTACCAATCTAAATCCTCCCCATAGGCACACAAAGATAAGATGACCGTGATCGAACGCCGACCTCCCATGATAGAAAGTATGATAGGTATGTTATACACAAATAACTACATATACCAAGCATTCACACATCTTCGGTATCCCATAATATTAATAGAGGTATATTTCTCATTCCTATATCATCATTTCATGTTACACGTTTACAAGTCCCCGATTTATATACATTAAAGTTATCAACTCTTCTCACGTCGTAATTTTAGTTACTTATACCCTAACCCATAGGCGTCATCCGGTTTACTAGTTAATTCTAAGTTTTAATCCTTAATGTACTTCCAATCTCGCAAATATATCCACTAGTCAACAAGGGAAGGTTAACACTCATTTATATAAGTCTACTAGAAGTTTCAAATAAAATTAGGCCTAAAAAGGCATTCTGTCAACTCGTTAGAAATCTCATTCGAACGAGATCATTTGAACGAACGGCTTTGAACGGACTACCAAATCGTTAGAAGGGGTACTGTCATCTCGTTAGAAGTCTCATTCGAACGAGGTCGTTCGAACGACCTGGGCAGGTATTCTAAAGAGATGGCAGAATACGCCCAGAAAATTCTCAATTCATTTTTCTTCATTCTTCTCTTCTCTAAATACACCCTAAGACTATCCAAGTTACGTTTTAATGTTTGTAAACTATTTTTAGTTACCCTAGATCATTCCTTTACATACTTTTGGGGTTAAATATTACAAATTAACATGCCAAAGTCATACATCCCCAATTAGTGTCCCAAACCGTATGAACTTGAACCCATAATTTAATTTCATAAAAAAACTCCTTATTAATCCGTTTTCATATCATCAAAAGTTATGTTTTGTATATTGAATTCGTCCATAATCATTCTACATGCAAATTCCTACCCAAAACCAGAAGTTTCACAATATCATTGGGTGTTCTTCATCAAAATTTCCAAAAAACATAAACAGTTTTCTATACTACACATGGAAGAAATATTCAATGCACTTAAAAATATCAAATCACTTGCCTTAGATTAGTTTTTCAGATTTGTTGTCGTTGATTCTAGGTTGATTCTCTCCTCTTTTCGGTCACAAATCCTTTCCAATACCCGGTGATGGGGAGATGGTTTTGTAAAGACCCTTTAACCTCTCTTCTAACTTCTCTCAAAACCTCCGTAGCCCACTCTCTCACTTTTGGTTGATAATGACATTAGTGGCTCTTTTAATAATATTTAATTTACTTCAAAAATTCGTGGGTTTTAATTCCTTTATTTTTGAAATTACTAAAATACCCTTCTAGGTTGCCGTTTTGGCCTAAAAATGTCCCAGTACCCAAACTAAACCCCCGGCTAGTGTTTTCTGACTATTTCGACCCTTCCGGACACGTTGGCGCACTCAAAATTACCATTCAGTTGATAAAAATATAATTCACTTTTTAATCTAATTAAATTCATTCTTGACGTGACTGACATGCGCGTCCCAACTTAATTTTCCAAATTGTCGTATTTCAGCATCGCGACAAATTTAATATTTTCAATACTCATGGAATATTCAATTTTAACATCATAATCAAATACTAACTCACATCTCGCTAGTATTTATATTCGGATTAATTCCCAATTAATTTTCATTTAATTCAATTAATCCCTTAAATAAAAATCAATAAAATTACGGGGTATTACATACTTTCCCCTAATAACATAATTTCGTCTCGAAATTCGAAACTAAAGAGTACCTGGTAAAAATAACTCTGGATAACGCTCGTGCATCTCATCCTCGTGCTCCCATGTGGACTCCTCGGCATTATGATGCCGCCACTGAACACGTACTAATAGTACTATCTTTGACCTCAGTTTTCACTCGCTTTGGTCCAAAATTGCAATCGGCCCCTCTTCGTAGGAACTATCAGGCTGAAGATCGATGTCCTCTAAAGAAATGTGAGTATGGACCAAATCTTCCCTAAGATATTTTCTTAGTGAGGAAATATGGAACACATCATGAATCCTATGCAAGTGCTCCGGTAACCCGAGTCTATAAGCAACTGGCCCAATCCTCTCAATGATAGGAAATGACCCCACGTATCTTGGGGTCAGTTTCCCCTTCTTCCCAAAACACATGATCCCCTTCATGGGAGATACTCTGAGTAACACCTGGTCCCCCACCTTGAATTCTCTGAAGAACCTATTGGCATCAGCATAGCTCTTCTGCCGGTCTTGAGCTACCCGAATTCGGCTCTGTATCATCTTTGTACCATACAACGCCTCAAATGGAGCCATGCTAATGGTGAACTGGTAGGAGTTATTATAAGAAAACTCCACCAGTGGAAGGTACTGCTCCCAACCACCTCCAAAATCTAGGATGCACATACGCAACATGTCCTCCAATATCTGATTTGTTCGCTCTGTTTACCCATCAGTCTGCGGGTGATATGTCGTACTCAGTCGCAACTCTGTACCCATGGCCTCCTGGAAACTCTCCCAAAATCATGAAACAAACATCTTGTCTCGGTCAGACACGATATTTAGAGGCACCTGTGAAGTCTCACTATCTCTGCAATGAAAATCTAGGCATACTGTCCCATAGTGTAATATGTCCTTACGGGTAGAAAATGAGAAACTTTGGTCAATCTATCCACAATTAACCATATGGAGTCGTAACCCCTCTGTGACGTAGGTAACCCCGTGATAAAGTCCATGGATATGCTCTCCAATATCCACATCGGAACCTCTAACGGCTGTATAAGTCCTGCCAGTCTCTGATGATCCACCTTTACTAGCTGACAAGTGGCGCATTTAGAAATGAACACGATGATATCTCTCTTCATCCCGCTCCACCAGTATTGTCGTCTCATGTCTTGGTACATCTTATCCCCACCAGGGTGTACCGCGAACCGTGAGCCGTGCGACTCTGTCATTACCTCGTGCCGTAAGTCTTACCCTTTCGGAATGACCAGTCTCCCATTGAAGCGTAATCCCCCGTCTGAACTAATGGTATAGGAATCGTCACCCTCTGCTAGTAATTGAACTATCTGCTCCTGACAGAATGAGTCATTTGCCTGGGCCTTTACCACTCTCGTAACAATCTGAGGTGTAATAGTCATCACAGACATGAATGATCGGGCCACTGCATCCTAGTGTCCCAACTCCTTCCACTTAGCTTTCCACACCTTGGCCACCTCATTTACTGGCCTACGGCTCAACGCGTCTGCTAACACATTAGCCTTCTCTGGGTGATATTGGATATCGAACTGATAATCCTTCTCAAACTCAAGCCACCGACGTTGACGCATATTCAGTTCCTTCTGCATGAAGAGGTATTGTAGAGACTTGTGGTCTGTGAACAACCAAAATTTCTCCCCCAGGAGATAGTGTCTCCAAATTCGAAGAGCGAATATGACTGCCTCTAACTCCAAGTCGTGTGTGGGGTAATTACTCTCGTGAGGCTTAAGCTTACGGGAAGCATAAGCTATGGCCTGACTCTCCTGTTGCAGCACACCTCCAAGTCCATGTAAGGACGCATCGGTGTAGACTAAATACTCAACTCCCGGTCTGGGCAATGCTAACACAGGCGCTGAGGTCAATTTGTCCTTTAACTCATCGAATGCCAACTGACAGGCATCGCTCCAGATGAATGGCACACCTTTGCGAGTCAGATGTGTCAAAGGACCCGCTATCTTTGAGAATCCCCGAAATAAACCTCCTATAGTATCCTGCTAGGCCCAAGAAACTACGGATCTTAGTTGGTGTCGTGGTCTATCCCCACTCCCTCACCGAGGATACCTTACCAGGATCAATAGATATCCCCTAGTCTGAAATGATATGCGCCAAAAATTGAACCTCATTCAGCCAAAATCCATATTTCTCGTACTTTGCATAAAGCTCGTTCTGACGCATCGTCTGTAAAACCAGCCTCAAATGCTCGCCATGATCCTCTTCTGTCTGGGAGTAAACCAAGATGTCATCAATAAAGACGATGACGAACTGGTCTAGGAACTCTCTGAACACCCTATTCATCAAGTCCATAAACACGGCTGGAGCGTTGGTCAAGCCAAAAGGCATTACCCGAAATTCATAGGAACCATACCTCGTCAAGAAAGCAGTCTTTGTGACATCCTGTTCCCTGATACGCAAATGATGGTATCCCAATTGTAAATTAATCTTTGAGAAGAAGAAATCTCCCCTTAACTGGTCAAATAAGTCATCGATTCGAGGTAACGGATACTTATTCCGTATCGTGACTTTATTCAACTCCCGATAATCTACACATAATCTCAACGATCCATCCCTCTTCTTTACGAATAACACAGGGGCACCCCACAGTGCAGTACTCCTTCGAATAAACCCCTGACCCAACAACTGCTCTATCTGATCCCTTAGCTCTCTCATCTCCTCTGGAGCCATACGATAAGGTGCGCGAGCAATTGGCCGAGTGCTCGGTGTCAAATCGATAACAAAATCTATCTCCCTACTAGGAGGTAATCCAGGTATATCCTGAAATACATCAGTAATCTCGCTAACAACAGGAATAGAATCAAGTGGTATCACCACTTCCTTAGAGGTCTCTTCCTCTATGTAGTACAAATGGGTGGACGATCCTCCCTCAGGGCGAGGCATCGCCACTAAAAACATCTCCTACCCGGGAATGGAAAAAATGATACTCCTACTGAAACAATCAATCATGGCTCGGTACGCAACTAGCCAATCGATACCAATAATCGCATCGCACTCAGTCATCTCTAATACTAACATATCAGCGGGTAAAGTAAATCTCCCTATCTCTATACCCACACCTCTACAAATAAGGGAAATCACGGAACCCCGACTCAACGGTGAATCTACGCAAGTAACCGTGCTCTCTGCAGTCTCTAACAACCCCAAAGTGCGTGCAAATCTCATGCAATAAAATAATGTGTGTCCCCCGTATCAAATAAAATATGCCCCATAGTCCCCTGAATAGAGAACATACCCTCAATAGCAGGTGGATCCTGCGGGACTGCGGCATGCTAGAGTTGATAAACTCTCCCATACTGAAGCTGTCCCTACTGGACTGGGACTGCTGGGATGGGTGGCAAAGCTAGCATCTACGGTGGTGCTGGGAAGACGGCGGGAAACATAGGTCTCTGGGGCTCCTGTCGAGCACCCTGCTGCTGCTGCTGTGGGGCCCTGCCCCTATCAGGATACTCCTGGCGCTTGTGGCCAATCTTGCCATAAATAAAGCATTTCCCCTGAAAGTTTCCACCTCTCTGACCTTGATGCCCATGACCCTGGTGGCCGTTGCCATTCCTCCCCTGGCCATACTGGCCCTGATGAAACTGCTGCTGTTGGCCCTGCTGGTCGTGTTGACCCCGACGAAAATCTCCTTAACCATTTCTGAAACCTCCAGATCTGAACCTCTTCAAATCCCCCTGCTGGGAACCCTGATCTCCCTATCTATGCTGAACTTGAGCAGATTGTGCCCCACTGTCACCATTTCCTCATATCCTGCCCTGATGGTTGGACTCTCCTAACCGCTTACTCTCTGACTTGTGAAAGCGTCGGTCCTAGCAGTGAAGCAGTGCTGCGTTAACCACATCAGAATAAGTGGCCAACGAGAGATTTCCCAACAAGTGCTGACGGATCCTCCAAGTCAATCCATCCATGAACTTCTGAATCTTCTTCTCCTCGATTGGAATCTCATCAGGAATGATGTTCAAGAGATTAGTGAACTCAGCCTCATACTCGTCCATGGTCCTCCCCTCCTGCTTGAGGTTCATTAACTTCCTCCTCATTTCAGTGTGAACGGCTGATGGAAAATACTTGCGGTCTAATTGCACCCAAAACTCCTGTATAGAAAGGGCATCTCTCTCCTTCGGGGTGGTAATGAACTCCCACCACTACAACTCTGATCCTACTAGCTTAAAAGTAGACATTATCTGTTTCTGTACCTCTGTGCACTCATACATCCTCAAATGCCTTTGAATGTCCTTCTTCCACTGGCTGGACACAACAACATCGGAGCTACCTGCAAACTCCGGAGGGTGTGCTTTCTGAAAAGCATCATGAACACGTTCCCAAACAGATGGGAATGCATGATCCTGAACTGGAGCGGCTGCCGGCGCCTAGGGTGGTTCCTGCTGCATAACTGCGAGGGCGGAATTTACCACTTGGGCTACAATAATGGCAACCTCTGCAGCATCATGGTGCCCTGGACTTGTGCAGGCTGTGGCTCGGGCTGAGCATCCCTGAGAACTCACTGTGCACGTCGTGGAGGCATCTGAAATGAGAGTAAAGTCTTATAAGTTCACAGTTATTATCTCAAAATAGTTGAAGAGCGAAGCATACACAAAAGAATACAACAATCCTAAAATATAGGGCTCTACATCAAAGAAAGCTCACCGGAAACATAACAAGTCGTACAGATGCTAAGGACACTAGAACCTGATGCTCTGATACCACGTGTGACACCCCGACTAATTAAATACTGGGTAGCTACTCCTTTATTCAAATTAATTCAAAATGTCATGCTGGTTCAGTTCATAGCATCACTGTCGAAAACGTTTTAACAATTACTAGCCACTTAATATTTAAAAAGTGAGTTGTCAATTTTAATTGAATTCGATTTACATACAACCAAATTAAATTATGAATTACTGATACCACAACCACATCATAGTCACAATAAATAACAATGTAATAAACTGAATTTAGAGGAATACACCTCCCAACAATCCGAATACTGAAATAAACAAATATAACCCTGAATCATTAATTTAGTTACAACCCAAAATATAAAATAAAAACGGAGTAAATAAGATGTCTCTGAAAGGAAAGGGGAGACATGCCCTACAGATGGATAAATCTGGAGTGGAGTCAAGATATAAAGTGGAGGTGTCTACTATCGAGGTCCTGTAACTTCCACAGCAGCTACAACACGTCGCGGGAATAGAACTCCTATGCTTGGTGTCCTTGTGGCTGGGCACCTAAAAAGGTTTTTACAAAAATAGATTTTAAAGAAAATGAGTCAGATCCCGATTGTGAAAAATAGTTTAAAATACAGCAAGTGTTTAATATAATTAAACAGTGAATATAAAGTACATGATAGTTCGTGCACTCACATGATTTCCTCACCTCTCCACTAATTGTACACTCCTATCGTACCCATACCCGTTCTAGTTATCCCCCTATCTAACTACTCCAATTCACATTTCCAACATTTCTATATGATTCACGATTTAAGTCCCGACATCTTAATTTAAACAGAGAGTTTTACTTTCCTTCTTAGTTCCCATATTAGTCATGCTAATAACTAGAGATTTTCCATTTTTAACTCTACTAAAATATTGCTATTATTCACACTTACATTTATTCATGACAGTTCACTTCAATTAGCAGTACATTATTCTCATCATAAATATACAATACTGGCACCCTGAGACTAAGCTGGGGTACACACATACTCTGCTATCCAATCCCGGTACATCACGTACATAAGGACCACGTATTCCGAATCTCTCAGGAATCATTTTCAATAAACAACAATCACACATAATGGAGGCGAACATAGTTCACATCACATGAGTCACGTACATACCTACGCTCCCATGATCAGCAGACTTATTAACTTCTCAATAAGTCCTTCTCTGACCTATGTCCTCGAGGTACCAATCTAAATCCCCCCCGTAGGCACACAAAGATAAGATGGTCTTGATCGAACGCCAACCTCCCGTGATAGCAAATATGGTAGGTATGTTATACACAAATAACTACATATACCAAGAATTCACACATCTTCGGTATCCCATAAAATTAATAGAGGTATATTTCTCATTCCTATACCGTCATTTCATGTTTGACATTTACAAGTCCCCGATTTATATACATTAAAGTTATCAACTCTTCTCAGGTCGTAATTTTAGTTACTTATACCCTAACCCATAGGTGTCATCCGGTTTACTACTTAATTCCAAGTTTTAATCCTCAACATACTTCCAATCTCGCAAATATATCCACTAGTCAACAAGGGAAGGTTAACACTCATTTATATAAGTCTACTAGAAGTTTCAAATAAAATTAGGCCTAAAAAGGCATTCTGTCAACTCGTTAGAAATCTCATTCGAACGAGATCATTTGAACGAACGGCTTTGAACGGACTACCAAATCATTAGAAGGGGTAATGTCATCTCGTTAGAAGTCTCATTCGAACGAGGTCGTTCGAACGACCTGGGCAGGTATTCTAAAGAGATGGCAGAATACGCCCAGAAAGTTCCCAATTCGTTTTTCTTCATTCTTCTTTTCTCTAAATCCACCCTAAGACTATCCAACTTACGTTTTAATGTTTGTAAACTATTTTTAGTCACCCTAGATCATTCCTTTACATAATTTTTGGTCAAATCTTACAAATTAACATGCCAAAGTCATACATCCCCAATTCTTGTCCCAAACCCTATGAACTTGAACCCATAATTTAATTTCATAAAAAGACTCCTTATTAATCCATTTTCAGATCATCAAAAGTTATGTTTTGTACATTAAATTCATCCATAATCATTCTACATGCAAATTCCTACCCAAAGTCAGAAGTTTCACAATAATTCCATTGGGTGTTCTTCATCAAAATTTCCAAAAAAGATAAATAGTTTTCTACTCTACACATGGAAGAAATATTCAATGCACTTAAAAATATCAAATCACTTGCCTTAGATTCATTTTTTAGATTTGTTGTCATTGATTCTAGGTTTATTCTCTCCTCTTTCAGGTCACAAATCCTTTCCAATTCCTGGTGATGGGGAGATGGTTTGGTAAAGACCCTCTAGCCTCTCTTCTAACTTCTCTCAAAACCTCAGTAGCCCACTCTCTCACTTTTGGATGATAATGGTCTTAGTGGGTCTTTTAAGAATATTTAATTTACTTAAAAAATTCGTGGGTTTTAATTCCATTATTTTTAAAATTACCAAAATACCCTTCTAGGTTGCCGGTTTGGCCTAAAAATGTTCCGGAACCCAAACTAAACCTCCAACTAGTGTTTTCTGACTATTTTGACCCTTCCGGACACGTTGGCGCACTCAAAATGACCATTCGATTGATAAAAATATAATTCACTTTTTAATCTAATTAAATTCATTCCTGACACGACTGACACGCGCGCCTCAACTTAATTTTCCAAATTGTCGTATTTCGGCCTCGCGGCAACTTTAGTATTTTAAATACTCATTAAATATTCAATTTTAACATCATAATGAAATACTAACTCTCATCTTCCTAGTATTTATATCTGGATTAATTCCCAATTAATTTTCATTTAATTCAATTAACCCCTTAAATAAAAATCAATAAAATTACGGGGTATTACAACAAGGCCTACATATAACCACCAAGGGTTAACAAGAATAGAAGAAAAAAGGGAAAAGAGGCCCTAAGATTGATTGACTGACCCAGCAACACCCCCTTCATCATAGGGATCCATAGAGGAGGGGGATGATGTCTCCTCACAGAGATCTGCCAAAGGATTAGCCAATGAGGGATGTTCGGCATAGGCAAGGTCACCCTCGCCAATATTGTCCCTTTGGAGTCCTGTCACCCAACTTATAATGAAGGAAACTAGTTTATAATAATATAGGTAGGCAACAACTTCCTGGATGACTATCTCATAGCCTTGGTCATAGGCCTTCTCCACGTCATCCTCCAATTGTTTTATCCATTTGGGCCCTCAACTTTTAGATAATGAACTTCCCTAATAGGGACTGATGGTGAAATATTAACAACTTAGAGAGACCAAAATAAATTTTACTGAATTCATTATGAGTTCATTCATCCTCTTCCACTACCATCGCATTATCGTCAACCTAATACTTGATCTTCTTGTTTAAGTCCTCTATATCCTTGCATTGAGTAGAGATCTGGGAATTAAAGGAGGTGTTCTCCTTAGAAGCAGACTCGCGCGATTTCAAGTAAGAGGAAGCCTGACTAGCGAGCTCCTATTGAACTATCATGCATTGCATCAAAAGGAAAATAACGTTAGAAACCTGTTAAAGAAAAAAATATAATTCATGAAAAAGGATACAAAACTTACCAATACGCTATGGCGCAAACCCTCTTTGTGGAGCCTTTCTAGCGTGAAGCTCCTTAACTCCGTTATATCAGATGATAGTATGGCATATTGGGAGATGGAAAAGTCCACGCCAAGATCCTTGTGGGTCAAATCCATCGCCATCACTAGATCATTCCCCTTAACTAAGAAGATCTCCCACAGATTACCC
The DNA here is from genome assembly GCA_949130495.1 of Sambucus nigra. NCBI lineage: Eukaryota > Viridiplantae > Streptophyta > Magnoliopsida > Dipsacales > Adoxaceae > Sambucus > Sambucus nigra. Next base: position 78,115,361 of record OX422221.1, on the reverse strand, counting down.
CTATTCACTGGGAGGGGTGGGGTCTTTGATCAGTTCCCCTACCGTTGTTCGGGGTTGATAATGATAACTGGTTGGTTGGATAGGAGCATGGTCTTAGAACCACCACCGATCGATATTTCATAGGTCTTCTTCTTCTTGGCCTGTTCGGCCTCTACTCGTTGGTTTTCCATCTCCCGAAACTCATTCTCCCCTAAAGAAACCAAATTTCTCTTATTTTCATCCTCGGTAGCATAAGGAGCTCGACCTCCCTTTACATTGGCGGCTGATTATTTTTTAATTGATCCCTGGAAGATATTAGGCAATCAGTATCCTTGATTGGATCCTCATAACTTCTAGGAAGGATGGAATTAGGGGAGAAGTGAAGACTTGAACAAGGAATTCTTCTTTGGCTTCTACCTCCTCCCAAGGCCTACCTTACACACTAGCTTTGTAAGAGAAGAGGGCATCAAGGCCATCCAACAGCTAATCAAAATACTTTTCTTCCTCCCCTTCCTATTTCTCCTCTTCCTCTAGCTCTCTTTCCTCACCATACTCTTCTTCTACATCTCCCTCCTCTTCACTTTGATTGGAATCAGACTTAGTAGAGATCACGTACGGAGCGATGGGAGTTAGATTTTCAAGAGCGACCAATTTGACGGTCTAGATGATCAGAACACCAATTGAAAAAGCTAAGAAGTTAAATAGGGAATCGTAGGTGTGAGTACAGAAAATATCACAATAAATAAATCCACAAAAATAATCACAAAGGCAGAAAGTAAATATCACACACAACAACGATATACGTGGTTCGACAATTTGCCTACATCCACGGAGAGGTTACTGTTTATATTAAGATCTTAAGTTACATTCCCTTTCCCCGGGTAGAGTGTACAATTTATAGGTGAATCATCATAGATTTTGAGTTGTACAAGAAACTCAAAATAACATGTGGATATGCCAAGGAGTACCTAAATATCTCCTCCGAGGTTGTTGGTACCCGATTTGGCTATATCCATAAGTGCTCCAATATATCTAAAATACTTGTATATTAATTCATGATTTGGGCCGAGTAGCATGTTAATCCATTTGGGCTAGTCGACTACTTTTACGAACTATATTAAATGGGCTCCCACAATTTCCCCTAAATAAGTCCAAGGCCCAAGGCCTGAAACAGTTTTCAAAACTGGCATGGAACATTTGTAATTTATGATAGCTGAAGGGTGTACGCTTGTCCTTAAGAGAAAATAAAGCGTTAAGATCTTCATGGGGAAGCACGAATCATCATTTTATTTATTTGAAAACCTGCTCGTGTGTAACTTAACCACCAGTTCACTGATTCTAGTCGTCTTTGTGCATACTTTATCTCTAAGCTTCCCCTCTTGTTCTCTGCTTCAAAATCAGAGTTCTTCTTCCTCAACACTTTCTCAAAGCTTCGCCATTACTTATCAGTTCTAGTCTTCACATTCTCAGTTATTCTTCTTAGAATTAGTTTGTTACTGTAGATAGGGTTTCTCTTTCTCTGTCATATTAATGGAAAGACTTGATAATAAGTCCATTTTTGAGTTTAGAACGTGTTGTAATATTCCTGACTGGGTAGATATTGAGTGCGTTCTAATTCCTCAAAATGTTCATACAATAGACGATGGTCATTGTATTTATACTTTGTTAATTCTTAAGGGGATTTGATATTTCCCTCCAATCCCTTATTTTTTAGATTCATCAAATATTTTGACATCATTCCTGCTCAGTGTACTCCAAATGTTTAGAAAAGTGTGAATGGAGTACACAGGATAAATGAATTATATGAGACTGATTTACGAATTGAAAAAATCTGTTACTATTATATCTTCTCGTGCAAGAAAGATGGGATCTTATATTTGAAGGCGAGGATGACTGATAGGGTCCTAGTGGTGAATTTGCTGGATTACCATAAGGACTATTGTAATCATGGCTTCATAGCTAGGAATCGAGAATATCCTCCCTAACCTGAGGGCTTAAGGTCTAGGGAACCTTGGATCCCTACTTTTGGGGAGGAATACATATATAGATGATACTAACTCTTTCTTAGAAGGTGAAGAAGGGGTCCTTTTGGAGCTTTCAGAGAAGGAGGTTGGTAGTTCTTTTGATCCTATTCAGCTAGAAGAAGAAGGGGAAGAAGAAAGATAGGAAGAGGAAGAAGAAGGTGAAGAAGAGGGATCAGAGAAGGACAGCGAGGAAGGGAGCAAAGAGGAAACCAACGAGGAGGAAGAAGAAGAAGAGGAAAAAGAAGAATAATAATAATAATAATAATAATAATAATAAGAAGAAGAAGAAGAAGAAGAAGAAAAAGAAGAAGAAAAATAAGACGAAGAAGAACTAGATCCACCAAAGAGAAGGTGTTTGATCATACATAATGATTATGACGATCTATTGTCCGATCGAATGAAGTCCCTGAAAAGGAGGGAAGGAGACTCCCCCATGGCTAGTGGTTCCAAGCTAAGAGACATGGAGAGAGAGGTAGAGAATAAAAGGAGAAAAGAAGAAGCGAAAAGAAAGGAGAGAGAGAAAAAAATGAGGCGGAGAGAAAAAGAGAAGAATAAAGTAAGAGGGCACATGACGTAAAGGTCCCTATTGTGCCTTATCATATTGTTATTGCTGAGGGGAAAAGTATTACTGACACTCCCCAACTTGCCCCCACACTGTTAGAGGCAGTTATGCTCACCGTTAATCGCGAGCGGTTAATAAAGATGGGGATCGACCAGTTGGCTCTCAAGTCTGCTCAAGGTCTTGCATTGGTAAGTCCCCTTCTCTCTATAATTCTCTAATTTTTTTTTTAATTCCTATAAATTAATTTATGTTTCTCTTCATCTTATAGTTTGTTTCTGATGTCAACACCTTGCTTTATGGTAAGTCCAACCAGTCAAGAAAAAATATCGATCTTGAAAAGGCCCTGAATAATTTCGACAAGGCTTTGTCCAATGCAAGGCCTATTTTGAGTAGGTGTAGCAGAAGGCCCTGGATGCCCTTAAGGAACAATCGGCGAAGGAGTTGTCCGACCTCCGGGAAGCTTATGGTCAGGTGGTCGCTAATAAATTAAAGGTGGCTGAGGATAATAAGGAGTTAGCTACCAAGGTTAAGAAGCTGGAGGGAGAGGCTATAACCATCCGGGAAAGTGGTTATAACGAAGTCTAGGAGGCGGTATACGAAGATACCGAACACTATATAACCTATATTCGACTGGTGGGTTTTAAGAAAGGATGGGACCAGGCCTTTGTTATAGCTACAGTCCCTGCGAATTCTTTCCTGTTTACTCAGCACGTGCCAATTCCACATCCCATAAATGCTGAGGAGCCTTCGGCCGACCAACATTCTATTTGAGCTGAGATAGAGACGTTAATCCAGTTAATGGAGATATTCTAACTGACCAATATGAGGGTGGCCTTGGTGTGATTGTGGTCACTGGCGATTAAGTTTCTACAACTGCTGACAAAGAAAAAGGGCCAGCATCTTCTGAGCAGGTGTAGACCTTTGCAGTTGATTTAGGGTTTCTATTTTTTTCTTTTGTTGGTTTATGTTTGTAATTCTCTCAACCTTGTACTGGCATATGCCCTAATTATGTTTAATGAAAATAATATTTTCCTTTCTTGCTGGTTTTATTTCGTTACTTATGTTTGTCAAAACTATTTCTTATTTCGTTGATTGTATACCATTGATTTAGATGCGTATATCTCTGCTACCTCCCACCTAGGACAGATCCTTGGGCCAAACATCAGCTTAAAAGCTCGTAGAGCCTTCATAAAGATCTGTAAATATTTGATGGCAAGAAATGAGTAATACAAAAACTAAGCTGAGTTAGTCGCTAAGCTTAAAGAGATAGAGGAGATTAGGGCTTCAGTTCAAGAGGAGGTAAATGATTTGAAGGCTAAACTTCATGATGCAAGTGAGGTGAATCACTTATGCGAGTTCATCTAGAGGGAAAATAATGATATGAGGAGATAAATTACTCGATTAAAGGATAATACCCTATTAGGTTCCTCTTTAGTAGTGCGAGGATCTTCTTCGTCATCCAAGGGGCAGTTCAAGATGAAACCCATGATTTATAAAGAGAGGTTGCTGAGATCAAAGGATATGTTTGACGAGTGTATATGATTTCTGTTATTCTCCAAAGAGATGTGCCCCGACTAAGGCATCTGTTCCACATGGGTCCTCGACAGGACTGGGTGGATGGTTATGACCAAGGTTGGATCGATGCCCCTACAATATTGAAGGAGGCAAAAGACCTTGTATTTTCTCGGGGATGGTTCAGTGCCCTTAGGGAGGTGAAAATGACTCTGGAGTCCAACCTATGGTACAAGTACCAGGTTGACTGCCCTACCTACCATCATAACCCCTTATCAAGGTCTGATAAATGAATTCCAATAGATGTTATTCTTGTATAGCTCTTGGAGAATTACTTGGAAGATGCTGAAGAAGAGTTCTTCCCTCACCCAGATAATGGTTGGAGAGCGCGCATTACGGACTACCTTGCTCTCCATCCTGGGCTATCGTAGATCTTGTGTTCTTTATTTTTGATGTAAATGTAACTTTCCATTTCAGTTCATGAAAAAGTATTATTTACTAACCTTTAATGTTTTGATCTCATGTTGACTAAACATCCATACTCTGCTGACCAAATAATACTGATTAACTGCATAATATTTAATCGGCCACCTTGAGTTCTCTTTTGTTTGGATTTTATCATTTCAAGCTTCTCATCTGAGTAAATGGTATTAAAAGATAGTTTTAGCCACACGTTGTTTTCTGTTTGAACATTCTCCCAGTCCAACATGCCTTAGCAGTGTTATTCCATATACTTTACATTTTAGGTTGTGTCGTCACCCTTTTTTAGGCCTAAGTAGGATGATGGCGAGAATGCGCTTGGTAACTGGGAAATCCGCCGCAGTAAGTTTTTATGACCAATAAAGTTGACGAGCAACCTAGGTTGGCTATATTTCCTAAGGATACCATGTAGGGCTTTTGTGGTTGTCAGGATAACCCATGAGGCCCCTTGTGTTTGCAACAAGGACCTAAGGGATGTAGTAAATAATACACTTCTATTGACTTGTTAAAACTACTTCAAACCCTGCTCGACATGTGAAGTTTCTTAATTGAAAACAAGTTGAAAAACTTACCATAATCCCAGGAGTTTAGCCATGCAAAAAGGAGTTATCATTTGTAAAAAGGTGCGTATTAATGAGATGTAACCAAGAAGAGTAAAGCAACCAATGCAAAATACAAAAGTGAAGGGGGCAACCGGCCTTTATTCATTAAATATTCTCTGACGAGCAACGTAAGTATGAAAATAAAAATTTTCTTAAGATAAATGTTCTAATAAAAGATAAAGAAGACTTAAAAATATAACTTCTTGAGATTGGTTGCGTTCCACGCTCTTGGTAACTCCCTGCCTGTGACACCCCGCCTAATAAAATACCGGGTGATCAGTACTATACCAAATTAAAACTGGAATCCCAGTTGGTTCATCCTTATCATCACTGTGAAAAACTTTTTAAAACTTACTAACCACCTAGTATTCCAAAAGCTGGTGCCAATTTTAACTTTTTAATTAAACAAAACAGTACATGCGGAAATATATATGAACCATTCACACAACTGAATAAAACTCAACTGAATAACTAATTAAACAATTTTCCGAATAAACCACCGGCCACCAAAGTGAAATCCAATATAAACATCCAACACCTGAATAAATACATCTGAAAACTGCACTGAGAAGTCTGGGCGACAAGCCCAAAATAAAACTGAAATTGATACATGATTCCTACTCTAGGAATGAATGAATGATCTATCTAATCCGAACTTCTACCAGCATCCACATATGTCACAGCTCCGTATCCCTGGAATAGAATATCAATCCTGGCGTCCCTGTGGCTGGACACCTAAAAGGTTTTGAAAATAGTTTTATAGCAAGTGATAGAACCCAAAACATTTTGAAAATATTTAGCAAGTGAATTAACTGCAGTAATTTAAAATGCATGAATGCACTTCATATTTAAGTTAGTGTTGCACTCCCTTGTGGACATTCTCACCCCTCCACTATTGTGCAAACTTAACGGTTACCTTAACCCCCACCTAGTTGTACTACCCCGTCCAACTAGTCCTGGTATAACCTCCCCTTGCCATACTACTCTAACCCGAGTATAATGATTATTGAATTATAAGTTATCTCACAATTAACTTAATTAATTCAGTCTTAAATAGTAGCATATAACTGTGTCACAAGTTATATGAAGTAAATACATTACACACTGTATTATTACTCGCATATAATATTGAATACCATTATATACGTATCTTTACTAAAACATCCACACATATAACATACGTATATCCATCCCTCCGAGTATACCCTCGCCGGATGATTCGCTTTAAAGTGCCATCTCACTAGGTGTGCTCACATAACCTAGTTACCTAAGTTGGAATCGCTCACCAACCTGGCCTAAAACATAAACGAGGTGGAGGTGGTCATATTCCTTTCCTGAAAGTGAGATAATCCCCTCACCCATATACCGGATGTTATGACTTGGGGATATATTCACCCTACTCCTCAAGCTAGGGGAATCACCCACATCGCGCAACTTCCCTTGATAGCACTAGAGTATATAAATTAAGTAAATATCTAATCACTAATATTTAATAGCACACACAATATATACACACATCTGTATATATGCTATCACTACACCAAATATATATAATATAAATCCCGGCTTTACCGTGTACTCAAAGATCCGCAACACTAGCCTGGAATTTTCTGAGTCTATATCCCGACTCTCTTAATTAATTTTCTCACTTAATAATTTATCCTCTTCCCGAGTCTGTGGTCCGACTCTAAATAATAATACTCTCACAATAATTTATATGAAATTTGCCCGAGTTTATGATTCGACTCTTATTTAATTAATTTACACACTAATTAATTAACACAACTCTGAGTCTGTAGTCTGACCCTCATTTAATTAATTTACACATTAATTAATTAACACATATCTGAGTCTGTAGTCCGACCCTCATTTAATTAATTTACACATTAATTAATTAACACAAATCCGAGTCTGTGGTCCGACTCTAATATAATTAATTCACACCTCAACTAATATATTATTTTTCCCGAGTCTATGGTCCGATTCTAATCACACCTATTAATTTAATTCCTTCCCGAGTCTATCTCCCGACTCTAATTAAATTAATTAACACACCTATTAATTTAATACCGATCCGAGTCTGTGGCACGACTCTCATTTAATTAATTTACACATTAATTAATTAGTACCCTTTTCGAGTCTACAATCCGACTCTAAATTAATTAATCACAACATCAATTAATTTAATACTTTTCCGAGTCTACCTTCCGACTCTACCTTCATTAATTAACACATCCATTAATTTAATAACTTGGTGTCACCCAACCATTATCCCCGGACTCGCTCACTTGGCCCATAACTTAATATTTCCCTAGGCTATGTTCCTGTCACAAGGAAACACACAATAGGCATTCACAACCCAAGTAATCCTATAAAACATTTGGTATTTACACAACTCAATTATTCATACTTGTACGTAATATATTTCTCTCTAATATTCACTGTACTTGTTTGCTTTAAGAATTTATTTCACTTTCGTATTAATTCAAGTATTCACACAACTCTAAGGGTCCTAGTTACCCCTTGTTATATCAATTTAGTAGTTACCCTTGTTAAACCACTGACCTAACGAATTTAAGCTCACTCACGCTTTTCCATAATTATATTCTTATCATCTCGAAATAGAGTACGTCACAATCAAGCCTATGAATCTTCACTTTAACTCTCTCACAAAATTAAAGTCCAACACTCAATCATAGACCTACTTCAATATCATGATTCCATCAATATATTTCATCAAGGTCCCAAACATTTCCTCAATAAAATTTTATACATTTGAGGCTTAAAAAGAAAAATCTCAAATTTTCTGGCAGATTAAACACCCTCTAGTAAAATTTCGATTTCTCCCTCTACAGAACTCCGATTGACCTGCTTCAAACTTCATTGGATAGCTAAGAGAAATACCTTTACTTTAATATATGGTTCACAGTCTAATTCGATGAAAAATTCAAATCCCACATGTTTAAAGTCACGTCAAAATTCCGGCATATTACTATGTTGACAAATCAAACACCCTATAGTAAAATGTCGATTACTCCCTCTAGAGAACTGCGATTGACCTGATTCCAAGTTCATTGGATAGCTAAGAGAAATAAATTTCCAGACATGTATGGTTTAGACTCTAATTCGAAGTACAACTCAAATGGCATACGTTTAAATATGTGTAAAAAATTCTGGCAGATTGACCTCTTGTGTTCATCAAATAAATCCTAAGTCATTCAAGATTCATGTTCTTCATCCAAGAACTTATAAAGATTCCATGTTAATCATCAAATATATTTAAATTTCATTTTATCTTTACTTAGGGATATATAATACACCTATTTCTTACTTTGAATCTCAGCCAAGTATTCCATTAACAAAATCCCTTTTTGTACCCATTTATCCCCAAAACGAATTTTAGTTTACACATCACTAAAATATGAATTGGATATCACCATTTACACATTACAGCAAGTTAACCACTTGCCTGGAATTGTTCGTAGGGTCTGATCTATTGGTGTAGTCCCTTAATTCGGCTCCAATAATCCTCAACTGGCTCTTGATTTTCTTTCCCCCAATTTCCCTCTCAAGCCCTAGGCCTAGAATTTGTGTTTACTGCCGTTTAACACTTCTCCATTTAGGTTTAAAACCCTTAATCCCGGTTTTGGCCATCTGGGCTTAATTAAAATGACCCAAACCACCCCGGTGGGCCAAGCTATGCCCAAAAATACCCCGAGACCCAATTACCACCCGTGGGTACTATTTTCTGACTATCTCGACCCATTCGGACGCAACTGCGCACTCGGAATTTCCATCCGAAATAGTTTTTGATATTTCCAAATTCGACCTCAAAATGCGACACACATTAATTCGGATAATTAAACTTAAAGTCGCCAATTATAAATAATTTTTCTCACTCAAATAAATTCTCCAACTCATGAATTTTAGTTTCTCCAATTTAAATATTTTTATAACTCCCAAAATAATTAAATATTAAATCCTCAAAATTACGGGGTGTTACATACTCCCCCCCTCCTTACAAAGGATTTCGTCCTCGAAATTAAGATGAGCGTAATGTTCCAAGCTTCGCATATCACTCTCTAGTCAATTTGCCTCTAAGCCCGCTATATCTATCCCATCCGCTTCTAAGCATAAGTTACACAAGTATGCATTTAAATTAACTAGGGCGCCCATACGCCCTATACCCGTGTTTAACCGAACGAAATTTGTCTTAATTAACTCGAGTGCCCATACACCCTATCCCCGCGCTTTACCGCTCGAAAGTTACCCGACTATGCTAGTCGTAACCCGCAAAATAACTTCGAACCTATAGTCATATCACATACATACATATATATATATATATATATATATATATATACTGCCCGGGTACCCAACCCATGTTCTAACGTCCAAACATCTCCCCACAAAATACTTGTCTCTCAACACAAAAGTATATACGCTTACTCTCATGTTACCAAAGACGACATAAAGTACCGCACCCTTACCATCACTAGTCCTTGTGCAAAAATAAACCCCGAGATATCTCTCTTTGCTCGAACATAAATCTAACCACCCCGATTCACTTCAGTAAACACCCCTACTTATCGGGATAAAATTTGAGAACACAAGACCTCACCATGTGCTTATCGCACCACTTAATACAACATATGTATTGGCTATACGCCCTCTCAGGTGATACCTAGTACCAAACATATCCTGGTGTCGTGAACACAAAAACTTAACACCACTATCCACAATAGTTAAATTCCATCTCTATCCAGCCGATATTTAGAAAATATTATCAACCCTACTCCCATAATTCTCGAAAGTAGTAACTCCTCGCATAATTCAAACCTTCACTCAGTGTAAACCTCCACTCTCCCGTGAAGAACACCAAAGAAACTACGTTACCCTACGGAAAGTTTATCCACATACTATGGCTGCTACAGCCAACGCACCCACTAAGTTCGACTCACTTGCGAACTCTAGTGAAAAATAAGTCTTATATTATGACATCCTCTTTGTCACTCAAAATATACCCCACGCCCATAGGGTAAAAATAATTACCTCCATACTCCAGCTGCAATGGCCGATCCTCGGGTTCCGGAGCATCTTCTCCCTGCCCGAATGCACCCATGACTTGCTTTAGTGGCTATATATCCAGGACCTCGTCCTGTAGTTGACCCCTGCCTCGCTTAAGATAATATCTCTTCATGTGTCTCTCTTCCCCCATAAACGAAACACCTTCTAATACATTCACCCTGCCACTGGTCCCTTCCATGCCGACCTTGTTGGAATTCCTGGCCATCCCGCCGATAGCCTCTAGCTCTAAATCGTTTGGCATAATTTCCTTACTGGAATCCTGCCCCTGATCTCCCCCTGTCTGCTGCTGGGATACCCCACTGGTACTATTCCCTCCTGCTTTATCCGACTGGCTAGTTTCCAGTCTCTTCCTGCTTCCTTTCACATAGAAGCGATATTTCTGACAGTGCCAGAGTGTTACGTTAACGACATCAGTATAAGATATTAATGCGGAATTACCAATTAAATGTTGTCTAATTCTCCAGACTAATCCATCCACAAACCTTTACTTTCTTTATCTCTTCATCGCTTACCTCATCCGGTACAAAATTTGCCAACGAGTAAATTCTTCCTCGTAATCGGCCACGAAATGGTCCCCCTGAGTCACCTCTTTAAATGTTCTCCTCATTTCGGTCTCAATCAGTGGAGGAAAATAAGTGCGGTCGAACCACAACCAAAACTTTACAATAGCTAGTGTAGCCCTTTCCTCAACTGTGGTGATCGACTCCCACCACCGTAGCGCTGCTCCCACTAAACTAAAAGTGTCTAGCATTTGCTTCCGCACCACATCGCAATCTCCCATGCATAGGTGACACTGGATATCTCTCTTCCTTGACACTCTAGCACTACATCTGAACCCCCTCGCAACTCTGGTGGGTTCCCACACTAAAAAAAAAAATTTGTACTTGCTGCCACCTCGACGGCTCCGGGCGGCCCGAACATCTGGTGCTAGTAACACTTGTGGATGATCCCGTGGAAACTACCCTGCCATTGCAACTACCGTCGCTTCAACTGCTTACGCCACCAATTCAGTTACATGCGTTGCCGAAATCATCCATGGCAGTTGCTGTGGTAACTCTTTCTCCTAACGAGCCTCTCTAGTCTCATCTCCCCCTGCTGCCCTACCTGCTCTCTCTCCTGGGCGGCATCTGGAATGAGAATCGACTCGTATGAGTTCACACTTAAATAAGAAATGTGGCAGAAGGACGTAAATGCGCATTTGTATAAGAATACAACAATCCTATGATAGGGCTATATATCAAAGATTGCTAAGACGAAACATGTAAATCCGCACATATCCTAAGGACAGTAGAACCTGATGCTCTGATACCATCTGTGACACCCCGCCTAATAAAATACCCGATGATCAGTCCTATACCAAATTAAAATAGGAATCCCAGTTGGTTCATCCTTAGCATCACTGTCGAATTTTTTTTAAAACATACTGTAGAGGGGGCCTGAAGGTAATCCTGGGATTAGGGATAATCCACTAATTAGCAACAGTGTTCTGAGGATAAGCTCAAGCGTGGCAAACTCAAGCGTGGCATCTTGGTGAGGCAGCTCAGCGTGGTAACTCAAGCGTGACATCTTGGCGAGGCAGCTCAGCGTGGCAACTCATATATTAGCTTATTGTTTTAATCACATCGTACTTTCATTATTGATTTCTGTAAGCTCTAACGATTGTAATGACGTAACGATAATAACTAAAGGGTTTTGTATGAGGTCAAACGGTACTTGCGAGAGACCAGGCTTGGCAGGGCCTGGGAGAGCTTTCATGCTCTATCGAATGACCTCACTGTGGGAACTTTAGAGGGACCTGGTTTGGAGGATTGAGAAGTAAGGCACCGTTGGGGCTTGTCCTGACCACCTTAGATACACCTGGTAAAACACCGAAGGACCCTGACCGTGGAACCTCAAGCGGAGCAGCTTGGAGTTCTATCGGGCATTAAGTTATGGACCAAACAACCCTATACTTAATGTCACATCTACTATGGGTGATGTCACTAGCCATCTAAACGTTTGTCAGACATACACTTGAGTAAACCGCTGTGGTATTTGGGGCTGTCAGGTAGTTGGTGAACCACCTCTGCGACAACAAACCCCTGACACACAGTGGATAGGCAAAAGGCATGTCTTGGCATTTAATGTTTATGACGTGGAGACAACTAGTGCATCAGGCATTTAATGTTGTGACATAAAGTATGAGGAATGTCTTTCATACTCTTTAATGACTGAGTTGCCTCGGGGGTGGTGTGGGGGGCTATTTAAGGACCCCAACCACCTTTGAGGAGAGGATGATCTTTTTGGAGAATTAAGAAAAAGAATCATTGCAAACTAGAGAGTTCACTGACTCACCATTGTCATTTATTGCGAAGCTTTTAATATTTGACAGAGATTCTTGAGGGAGTTTGGTGTGTTGCTACCTGCCTATCAGGATGTATCTAGGGTGCTTATTTCCCTCTCCCTCTAGCTAAGTCACTTCTAAAGTTCATTATTATTCCCTGAGTCATACACGAGAGGCTTTGTGAGTTTAAACTGAGTCCATCTTCATTGAGTTTTGTGTGTGTGTTTCCTATAATTAGTCTAGGGTGTTGGCTAATTTAACTCGTGGTTACCATACTCAATAGGGGTTACGCCTCCACATATATAATCTAAAGTACCCTCTTACACATACTAACCACCTAGTATTCCAAAACCTGGTGCCAATTTTAACTTTTTAATTAAACAAAACATTACATGCAGAAATAAATATGAACCATTCATACAACTGAATAAAACTCAACTGAATAATTAATTAAATATTTTGCCGAATAAACCATCAGCCACCAAAGTGAAATCCAATAAAAACATCCAACACCTGAATAAATACATCTGAAAACAGCACCGAGAAGTCTGGGCGATAAGCCCAAAATAAAACTGAAACTGATACATGATTCCTACTCTAGGAATGAATGAATGATGCATCTAATCCAAACTTCTGCTAGCATCCACATATGCCGCAGCTCCGTATCCCTGGAATAGAATATCAATCCTGGCGTCCCTATGGATGGACACCTAAAAGGTTTTGAAAATATTTTATAGCAAGGGTTAGAGCCCAAAACATTTAGCACGTGAATTAACTGTAGTAATTTAAAATGCATGAATGCGCTTCATATTTATGTTAGTGTCGTACTCCCTTGTAGACATTCTCACCCCTCCACTATTGTGCACACTTAACGGTTACCTTAACCCCCACTTAGTTGTACTACCCCGTCCAACTAGTCTTGGTATAACCTCCCCTTGCCATACTACTCTAACCCGAGTATAATGATTTTTGAATTATAAGTTATCTCACAATTAACATAATTAATTCAATCTTAAATAGTAGCATATAACCGTGTCACAAGTTATATAAAGTAAATACATCACACACTGTATTATTACCCGCATATAATATTGAATACCATTATATACGTACCTTTACTAAATTATCCACACATATAACATACGTATATCCATCCCTCTGAGTATACCCTCGCCGAATGATTCCCTCTAAAGTGCTATCTCACTAGGTGTGCTCACATAACCTAGTTACCCAAGTTGGAATCGCTCACCAACCTGGCCTAAAACATAAACGAAGTGGAGGCGGTCATATTCCTTTCCTGAAAGTGAGATAATCTCCTCACCCATATACCGGACGCTATGACCTGGGGATATACTCACCCTACTCCTCAAGCTAGGGGAATCACCCACATTGCGCAACCTCCCTTGATAGCACTAGAGTATATAAATTAAGTAAATATCTGATCACTAATATTTAATAGCACACACAATATATACACACATCTATATATATATATATATACTATCACCACACCGTATATATATAATATAAACCCCGACTTTACCATGTACTCAAAGATCTTTAACACTAGCCTGAAATTTTCTGAGTCTATGTCCCGACTCTCTTAATTAATTTTCTCACTTAATAATTTATCATCTTCTCGAGTCCGTGGTCCGACTCTAAATAATAATACTCTACACAATAATTTATATGAAATTTTCCCGAGTTTATGATTCGACTCTTATTTAATTAATTTACACATTAATTAATTAACACAACTCCGAGTCTGTAGTCCGACCCTCATTTAATTAACTTACACATTAATTAATTAACACATATTCGGTCTGTAGTCCGACCCTCTTTTAATTAATTTACACCTTAATTAATTAACACAAATCCGAGTCTGTGGTCGACTCTAATATAATTAATTCACACCTCAATTAATATACTATTTTCCCCGAGTCTATGGTCCGACTCTAATTAAACTAATTAACACACCTATTAATTTAATACCTTCCCGAGTCTATTGCCCGACTCTAATTAAATTAATTAACTCACCTATTAATTTAATACCGATCCGAGTCTGTGGTACGACTCTCATTTAATTAATTTACACATTAATTAATTAATACCCTTTTCGAGTCTACAATCCGACTCTAAATTAATTAATCACAACATCAATTAATATAATACTTTTTCGAGTCTACCTTCCGACTCTACCTTCATTAATTAACACATCCATTAATTTAATAACTTGGTGTCACTCAACCATTATCCCCGGACTCGCTCATTCAGGCAATAACTTAATATTTCCCGAGTCTATGTTCCTATCAAAAGGAAAAACACAATAGGCATTCACAACCCAACTAATCCTATAAAAGAGTAGGTATTTACACAACCCAATTATTCATACTTGTACGTAATATATTTCTCTCTAATATTTACCGTACTTGTTTGCTTTACGAATTTATTTCACTTTCGTATTAATTCAAGTATTCAAACAACTCTAAGGGTCCTAGTTACCCCTTGTTATATCAATTCAGTAGTTACCCTTGTTAAACCACTGACCTAACGAATTTAAGCTCGCTCATGCTTTTCCGTAATTATATTCTTATCATCTCGAATTAGAGTACGTCACAATCAAGCCTATGCATCTCAACTTTAACTCTCTCACAAAATTAAAGTCGAACACTTAATCATAGACCTACTTCCATATCAGTATTCCATCAATATATTTCATCAAGGTCCCAAACACTTCCCCGATAAAATTTTAGACATTTGAGGCTTAAAAAACAAAAATCTTCAATTTTCTGGCATATTAAACACCCTCTAGTAAAATTTTGATTTCTCCCTCTACAGAACTCCGATTGACCTAATTCCAAGTTCATTGGATAGCTAAGAGAAATACCTTTACTTTAATATATGGTTCACAGTCTAATTCGAAGTAAAATTAAAATCTCACACGTTTAAAATCACGCGAAAATTCTGGTAGATTACTATGTTCACAAATCAAACACCCTGTAGTAAAATGTCGATTAATGCCTCTACAGAACTCCGATTGACCTGATTCCAAGTTCATTGGATAGATAAGAGAAATACATTTCCATGAATGTATGTTTCAGACTCTAATTCGAAGTACAAATAAAATGGCATACGTTTAAAGTTGTGTAAAAAATTCTGACAGATTGACCTCTTGTGTTCATCAAGTAAACCCTAAGTCATTCAAGATTCATGTTCTTCATCCAAGAACTCATAAAGATTCCATGTTAATCATCAAATATATTCAAATTTCATTTTATCTTTACTTAGGGATATATAATACACCTATTTCTTACTTTGAATCTCAACCAAGTATTCCATTAACAAAATTCCATTTTGTACCCATTTATCCCCAAAACGAATTTTAGTTTACACATCACTAAAATATGAATTGGATATCACCATTTACACATTACAACAAGTTAATCACTTACCTGGAATTGTTCGTAGGGTCTGATCCATTGGTGTAGTCCCTTAATTCAGCTCCAATAATCCCCAGTTGGCTTTTGATTTGCTTTCCCCCAATTTTCCTCTCAAGCCCTAGGCTTAGAATTTGTGTTTACTGTCGTTTAACACTTATCCATTTAGGTTAAAAATCCTTAATCCTGGTTTTGGCCATCTGGGCCTAATTAAAATGTCCCAACTCACCCCGTGTGGGTCCGGTTATGCCCAAAAATACCCCGAGACCCAATTACCACCCTAGATACTCTTTTCTGACTATCTCGACCCATCCGGACGCAACTGCGCACTCGAAATTGCCATCTGAAATATTTTTTGACATTTCCAAATTCGACCTCAAAATGCGACACACATTAATTCCAACAATTAAACTTAAAGTCGCTAATTATAAATAATTTGGCTCACTCAAATAAATTCTCCAATTCATGAATTTAAGTTTCTCCAATTTAAATATTTTTGTAACTCCTAAAAATAATTAAATATTAAATCCTCAAAATTATGGGGTGTTACAATGCCCTCCAACGTTTGCAAGTGATATTCTCCTTGAAGATCGTCTCGGATTCCCCTGAAGGGTCCTTCCTAAATTGTCCCCAGTTTACCATTTGATGGTTTCACGAAACTACCGAGGACTTTCCTTAGGACATAATCTCCTATCAAAAACTTCCTCGGATTGACTTTCTTACTATATTTCCTGGACAATTACTGTTGCTAGGAAGATAACTTGATTATGGATTTATCTCTTGGTTCGTCCACTAAGTCGAGTTTAGTGCCTAATGCATCATCATTTAGTCCTTGGTGGACCAGGGAGGTTCTCATAGTGGGGAGTCCTGCTTCTAATGGTATGATAGCCTCCATCCCATAAGAGAGTGCAAAAGTTATTTCCTCCATCTAGGGGTGGTGTGATAAGACCATAGAACATGAGGGAGCTCATCAACCCAGACATCCTTAGCTCTTTCTAATCGTTTCTTTATTCCATCGAGCATGGTTTTGCTGGAAACCTCTGCTTGTCCATTCCTTTGGGGATACGCCACATAACTAAAATGGTGCTTGATAACATGATCATTACAAAGCCTTAAAAGAAACTACTTTTAAATTGCGTACCATTATCGGTTATATTAGTCCTTGGTATCTCAAATCATGTTATGATTCTTTTCCAATGAACATATTCATATCTGATTCATGAATATCGGCTACCCGTTCTTCCTCTACCCACTTGGGGAATTAATCGGTTCCCACCA
Organism: Sambucus nigra; assembly: GCA_949130495.1. Lineage (NCBI taxonomy): Eukaryota > Viridiplantae > Streptophyta > Magnoliopsida > Dipsacales > Adoxaceae > Sambucus > Sambucus nigra. The sequence goes on along the minus strand of OX422221.1, from coordinate 78,098,076 downwards.
AAAAATACTTTTGATTTCCAGATATGGTAGATAGTGGTTCCACTATGTCTAACCCCCATTTCATAAATGGCCATGGGCTTGTCAGTAATTTCAAGTCGCTGGCAGGTTGGTAGATCATGGGAGAGTGTTTTTGATACTTTCCGCACTTACAAACGTAAATACTTCCTTTCTTATATATATGAGGCCACCAGTAACCCTCTTTGATTGGTCGAAAGGCCAACGATCTCCCTCATACGGGACTCCCACAAATACCCTCATGAAGTTCACTAAGTACTTGGTCAGTGTCATATGGGTGGACACACTAGAGATAAGGACGAGTAAATCACTTCTTATAGATCTTTCCTTTCGAGGAGAGATAAAATCCAGTAGCCTTGACCCTAACTTGGTGGGATGACCTCTTGTCTTCTGTAAGTATGTCGCTTCGTAGATAACTGATGATGGGATCCATCCAATTGGAGGCCTTACTTACGAGGAGGACTTGCTCGGCTATAACTACTTGGTCAATAGGAACTCTATATGAATAGTTCTCTTAAGGTCGGAGTCGATTGCTGAACTGAGGGCCGCTAAGGTATCAACGTGACTGTTCTGCCCCCGGGGGAACTGTTCAATGTCTACTTTCTCTAACTCTGCCATAAGTCCTTTTATAAAAGTGAGGTAGGCTTTCATCCTATCATTTTTGTCGTTAAAGTTACCGCTTACATGCTTGGAGACTAGTTTGGAATCGATGAATATGTGAAGAGGCTTTGATCTCAGTAGTTGGGCTTTGCACTTGCCATCGATCAATGCTTCGTACTCATCTTTATTATTGGAGGTTTTAAATCCCAATCTGATTCCTTGATCAATCATAATGTCTTATGGAGTGATGATAACGATGCCTACTGTTGTCCCTCTTAGAGTTGGAGGATCCATCAATGTATAGGGTCTAGTCCTTGGACTATGCTTCCTTTGTTGTTGACTTCTCAGTTTTCAATTGGTTTATTACCTGATCCCCTATAAATTCAGCAATAGAATTTGTTAAGACTTGTCCCTTAATTTTCATTCTCAGATGGAAGAGGATATCAATTCTCCCAAGCTCTATCGACCACTTTGAGAGCCGTCCAGAGAGGTCGGCTTTCCACAGAATAATTTTGAGGGGGTAGGAAGTGATTATGATTATCGAATGGGCCTCAAATTAATGCTTCATCTTCCTCAAACAATTACGAGCGTATAGGAAAGTTTCTCCAAAGGTAGGTACCGTTGTTTTGCATCCAAAAGTGTCTTACTATCATAATAAAATGGATACTTCCTTCCTTCTTTTTCACATACAAGGGCAGAGCTTACTAATGGTCAGATACTACAAGGTAAAGAAATAATGGGTATCCATCTCTTGGAATCACTAGCGGGGGTTGATTTCTAAGGTAGGATTTAATATCTTCTAGTCCTTATGAGCAGTTTTCATTCCATATGAGGCCTTTGTCATTCTTTAGGAGTTGAAAGAATGGTCAAAAGCATTTCGAGGACTTTGATATGAAGTGATTGAGTGTCGCCAGCATATTAGTGAGCTTCTAAACACATTGTAATGTCTAAGGAGGCTAGACTCTAGTGATAACATCAATCTGATCCGGATTGACCTCAATCCCCCTTTTACTAACAAAATAGCCAAAGAACTTTCGTAAGTGGACACCGAATGAACACTTGCGTTAAGCTTTATCCGATATTTCCTAAGAATTTTAAAGGTTCAGTATTAAGTCTGTGAGGTGTTCACCTTTGTTCTTACTTTTTCATGCCAATTATCGATGTAGACCTCCATTATATCTCCCATTTATTTCTTGAACATCTTGGTGACCAGCCTTTGATAAATTGACCCTACGTTCTTTAAGCTGAATGGCATAACCTTGTAGAAACACAAACCAATGGGGGTTATAATGGAGGTTTTATCCTAGTCGGGTCCAAATGAATGAATCTAATGGTATCCAGAGTAGGCATCTATAAAGCTTATTGTTTCATGCATCGCTGTAGCCTCAACCAACTGGTCTATTTTGTGGAGAGGGAAGTTGTCCTTATGGCTTTCCCTATTGAGGTTTGTGAAATCGATACAAACCCTTCAGCTACCATTGCTTTTTCACATCACCACTAGGTTGGACAACCATTTTGGAAACTAAACTTCCCTAATGGATCCTATATCCAGTAACTTCCATACTTCCTTCTCCATCTCTTTTTCTTTCTTAGGGGCTATTTAGCGAGCCTTCTGAGTGATCGGTTTGAAAGGCGGATCAATGAGTAGGCGATGGTAGGGTACACTGGGATCAATACCTAGTAAGTCATATAGTTCCCAAGAAAAAAACATCCAGATTTCTCTTTATGAATGTAATTAACTCTTACTTCTACTGATCGACGAGAGTGGTTCTGACCAGAATTTTCCTCTATGGTAAGTTATCATCGACTCCAACTTCTTCCAGGTTTTTAATGACCCTATCGAAGGGGTCGAACCTGGTATCCTCCACCCCAGGTCGTACATACAGTAGTTGTAAGGACACAAATTTCCAATTGAGTCCATATATAGTTTTGGCTCAATTCTGGACAAAAACATTTATTCATAGGTTAGTGATTTATTATAATATTCTCAAGCCTATGAAGTGTGTGTTGAAGACGTAGCGGCAAAGAATTTAAAGCTTCATCAAAATACCGGTTTGAGTGCCTCGTTTCTACGTCATCAACTAAGGTTCCATGCTCCCAAGGTATGAATGTAATTATATTTATATAGGAGCTTGGAACAATTTGAAACTGCATTTTATTTTCAGAAAGAATCAATTAGAACTTTAAAATAAGTATATAAAAGTTTCAGGGCCAAAATTGAATTTTACAAACTTTCTGGTCGTTCGTTAGAAATGTCGTTCGAACGAGTTTTTTCGTTCGAACCAGGTTTTGTTCGAACGAGTTTTTCGTTCGAACCAGGTTTCGTTCGAACGAGTTTGCCAACGACCCTAAACTGGCCAGTCGTTCGATATGTCGTTCGAACGAGTTTTTCGTTCTAACGAGGTATCTAACGAGATTCTAACGAGCCCAGGCTGGTCGCTCGTTAGAAGCCTCGTTCGAACAAGAGTCAAGTTCGTTCGAACGAGACGCCAGGGCGGGAACAGTTTTGAGCAGTTTTTTGCAGTTTTCTCCCACTTTCCCCACTTGGTTTTTAACCAACTTTTTCAAGACTTAATATGTGCGGGAATCACATTTTTCCTATCAACTTTTCCATTCCATATCCATCTCTTAGAGAGAGTTTGAGAGCTAATTTATTTAGGGAAAATATTCATGTTTTGAGTGTTAATTTTTAAAGAAAAATTCACACACACTCTAGTTTACACCCAATAGTTGTTTATCCAGGTTCTATATATACATATCTTTACTTGGAGTTTTTGGCACCGGTTTTCTCTACCGAATTCAAGAAGAGACGTTTCGGGTTTGCTTCTACACCCCATCACAAAGAAGACTTTTGTTGAGATTTTACCCACTTGGAGAAAGGCTCCATGCTTGGGTGACGGTGACAATATAAAGTCCCATCGGTGGATTCTGAGACCGCGGTGGTGTTCCGAGGTTGTTCGCTAGGAAGAGGTTTCTACGAGAAGGAGCGTCGAGGCTTGAGAGGGATCGAGTCAGTCGTTGTAAGTCTATCTGTCTTGTAATTGTAATTCCATATCTAGTGGACTTGTGGCTAGGGACGTCCGAGGTTGTTTCCCGTCTTGGGTTTTTCCTCGTACATCTCGGCGTAGTGTGACTTTGGTTATTTTATCTTGCACAATAATTTAGAATCCATGCTGAGGATAATTTCAAGATAAAATTTGGTTTAATTATCACACTCATTTTATTTGGGACTAAATTAAATATTGGGTAAATTTGGTTTATTCAAGTCATTTGCTAAAATTGGTTTCGCCTAACTTTGGATAATTGAAAATTATGACTTTGGCAAATTCTAGGACTTGAGTTAATTAAAACTTGTTGTTGTTAATTTTTGGAAAGTTGAACCATCACATTTACAACGCTTCCGCATCTTCTCTATTGTGTTTTATATTAAAAAGGAAATTAAATATTTTAATTTGTGATTTTTAAAATCCGGGTGTCCACACTTTTTCAAATTGGTATCAGAGCCAAAAACGATAAATTATTTCGTTAAACGATCTTTTAAATAATTTTTCGCTAAAATGGATTTTTCCCCATTTTCACAATTTCCTATTTTTGATGGTTCTAACTACGCATATTGCAAAGCGCGAATGAAATCGGCACTTAAATCTATCGATGAACGTGTTTGGATGTCTGTTGTTACCGGGTACTCCCCACCAACTTACTTAGTTGAAAATAAACGTATTTTAAAACCCGCCGATAGATGGACCGAAAATGAGTTTAAGCTTGCAAATTTTAATTCCCGTGGTTTAAATGCCTTATTTAGCGCTGTCGCACCGGATGAATTCTGACGTATTATGACGTGTGAAACCGCTAAAGAAGCTTGGGATATTTTACAATTAACTCATGAAGGAACTAGTGTCGTTAAAGCTTCAAAACTCCAAAACCTCACCACTAAATTTGAAACTATCAAAATGGATGAAAAAGAAACTTTTGATAAATTTTATGCTAGAATTTCTGATATTGTTAATTCATCCTTTAACTTGGGAGAAAAAATACCTGACGACCGTGTAGTAAAGAAAATTTTAAGGTCCCTACCCGATAGATTTATTCCAAAGGTGACTGTTTTAAATTCTTTACCCACTTTAGCCTCTACGAAATTATAAGAGCTTGTAGGTGATTTACAAACCTATGAACTGGATATGTTTCCCTCTAAAAATGAAAAGAAAATCTAAAAGGGTGTTGCTTTAAAAGCCCGAAAAGAGGTTAAACAAGTTGTAGAGAGCGAGAGTGATAGTGACTCGGAAGATATGGCTTTATTTGCTCGTAAATTTAGAAAATTTCTTAAATTCAACAAAGATAAATTTAAAAATGATTTTAAGAAATTTGAATCTTCTAAACATGATAAAAACGAGAAGATTTCTAAAGCCGATAAGATCCCTAAACCAAGTAATTAAAATATCGATAGGGACGAGTCTAATAAATGTTTTGGTTGTGAAGGTTATGGCCATAGAGCTTATGAGTGCCCCACTAAACTAAGGAAAGAGGGTAAACGACGCACTGCATATAATGCAACCCTTAGTGATAGTGATAAGGAAGAAAAGCCCGATTCCCCCACTAAGAAAAATTTTGTGGCTTTTATGGCTAGTCATGTGAGTGATAATGAGAACTCATCGATTGATGACACGATAGCACATGCCACTTCCAAGGTCATTGTTCATGATTCCCTTGTTTTTAATGATAGTCAGAGTGGAGAAGAAAGCGAGAGTGAAAATGAAGAAGAGGTTGATGTGAGTGAACTTCAAAATGCTTTTCATGAATTGTATAAAGAATCTATTAATTTGAAAAGAACTAATTTGAAGTTAGAAGCTTGTTTAAGAAAGAGTGTCAAGGTCGTTGATGATAGTGCCTTAATAGAAGACCTTAGGACACGAGAGAGGACTCTTCGAGAGAAGCTAGAATACATAGAATGCGAGAGAGATAGCCTTAGGGGTTTAATGGAATCCTTGAAAAAGGAGCTTCTTGCTTTTGAAGAGTGAAATGTTTTACTAGAATCTAACATTGTAGAATTGGAAACTAAATTAAAAGATTCTAGTAATGTCAAATTTGATTTGGAATGTCGTTCAGAAAAACTAGATAAAATGTTAGGAACGGTCCAAATTAAAAATGACACTTGTGGTTTAGGCTTCAATCCTTGTAATGAATTTACTCATAATGCCCAAACCAATGTTTTAGGAGAATCAACTAGGAATACTTTTAAAGATCACTCCTTAAGTAAATCTTTTCGACATGTTCTCACTTGTACACATTGTGGTCGAAAAGGTCATCTTAGGCAATTTTGTTTAGATCTTAAACGAATTCCTAGAAAATCTCATAGTAAAGTAACCACGATAGCTAACGTTCCTACACCCCAAGATAGTAATTCTTCATTAATTTGGGTTAGGAAATCCGACTTGGTTGCCTTACAAAATAGGGATTTTGATTCTCATTTACTTTCACATGCTTCCTCTCTTGCTAAATCTAAAGGATAAATGTGTTAGTGTTTGCATGCTTTAGCGTTTGTACTTCATGCAATATTCATATGCTAAATGTATGCTTGTTTAGTCATTTTCTAGTCATTGCCTTATTTCATATCACATGCTAGAAATTATGACTTTTTTATCTTTTTGTATTATTTTTTGTGTTTGATTTAACTGCAAAATATAAAAATATTTTTGTTTATCATTTGTGTTTTATTTATTTCATTTATGATTAATGAAAAATACAAATGATCTTTGTTTAGTCTTTTGAGTATATATCTTTCTTTTTGATTAAAAATGTTAAAAACAAAAAAATATTTTGTTTGGTGTGTATTTTTGTTTGACACACTTTATGTGGCATATACTTGTGTTTGAATCCCTTATTTAACGCTCCCACGTGGCTAGAACTTTTGGTTTAGATTTTCAATCCTTAAAATGTTCTTTACCATGCTTTCTATGGAGTAGTTGGATTTTGTATTGTTTAAATGGATTCTATTTCTATATGCCTCTATTCACACATGCACGAGCTCTTTTGAAATCTTAATGTCACATGTTATATTTGAGCTTTTTGAGGTGTTCTCCTATCAATCTAGTCATCTACATATCTATGACCTAGGAGGACTAGTGCATGTCAAAATCCGTTGCATGTGAGATTTGTGTGAAAATGAAAACATGATAAATAAAAATGTGCACGGGGAAGGGCTCCGAAAGGATGAATTAAATCCTTTGCGATACTAATCCACCATTTATTGGATCTAAAAGAAATACGTGATCCAAAGGCCTAAAAACAGAATATTTGGCATTAAATAGAAAATAATTGCCAAGGCCTATGTTTGTTTGATATATTCATTCAAAAGTAAAAGAATATATATGCTTATTGAGGGAGAATTGGATGGTATATCAACGGTTTGCACAATGTCCGTTTATCCTAGTTGTCTTTAATGTCATGACTCTATTTGGTTTGTAGAATCATCATCATGCTAGGCTTGTATGCATTGTGTATGTTTGTTCATTGAGTTCAATCTTTATATTGTCACATGAGGTTATATTTAACTGTGATGAAGTTTGCAATCAAATGAGAACTCCGTGAATGTTTCTTAAGTGTTTGGGTCTAAATTTAATTGTTGCTAGTTCACACCCCTACACTTCCGTTTCCATATGACACATTTTTGCCATACGAGTGTGCAAACTTATTGTATTTTGTGTCATGTGTGTGTTTATTGATAAGCACCCAAAACTGTACAATTTATACCCCGAATAGACATACTTTAGTTGCTAATTCTCGGTAATATGGGTCTTATGCGCTTAAATGTTTAATATGCAGGTTTAATGCACGTTGCGGTGTTCAAGCGCGTATTTCAAGGCAATTGTGCATTTTAATGGAGCTTAATACCCTTATCTTCTACCCCAATTACCTCTCCCGTACCCTAACCCGAGCCTAAACCTAGCCAAACTTACCCTAAGCCCGTGTGTGTTGGTTTGTTCCCTTTTTATTTTATTTTAATTTTTTAGATTTTTAGCTTGAGTCATTTTAATTTTAGGATTATTTTAGCATTTTTTAGGTTTTATTTCCTATTTTTATATTTTATTTCTATTTTAATTTTATTTTATTTTATTAAGTTTTTAGTTTTAGTTTTTATCTTATTTTACTCGGATTAGTTTTTAGGAATTTAGTTTTAAAAGATTTTATTTTTTTATTTATTAGGACTTTAGTTTTTAAGTTTAATAGATTTACATTGTTATTTCTTTTTAGTTTTATTTTTATTGAGTCTTGATTTTAATTTTTAGTATAGGAATTTAATTTTTAGATTTTTAGTTTTTATAAGTTTTATTTTATTACTTAGATTTTATTTTTATTTTTAGTTTTATTTTATTAGGGTCCAAACTAATACACACACACACTTAATATCCTACACCCTAAGCCTCACCCTCACCCTCACCCATCCTAAACTACACCCACATACACCAAATCAATCACCAATAACACTATTCACCTTCTTCAACCTTCCACCCTTCTCTCTCCTCTTTCCACCCTTCACAATCACCCACACATCTCTCCTCTCTCTTCCCCCATTAACAAAACCCACCAACCTTAACAACACCATCTCCACCATCCATCCTATCCCTAGCTCCTTAAACCGTCAAGCCATTCGCCAGCGACCATACTCCGGCGCCTCACTCCCACTGCCGCGGACCAACCAACCTCTACCGGCCCTGACCGTCGGCGTCTGCCCCATTCTCGCCCCTCCAGCGCAAAACCCACGACCTCCTCCATTACCGCCGCTGGCAGCGCCCCTCTTTGGCGACGACGCTTCCCCAACCTCGCGACCTGCTTATCTCCGGCGAAACCATCGACGTTGGCGCCGCTCCGACCCGAATCCAGCTTTACCCATTTTCCTTACCCATATCTTAACCCATTTCCCATTCTCCAACTCCTAACCCATTTCCCATGTAATCCACGATTCATTCACCTGCCAATTTCCAAAAGCCAAATAAACCAAAAGCCAAATAACAAAACCCACATGTGCCAAAACTAACTTACCACCTTTTACCCAAAATACCCCCCAACTACCTTTCTAACCCCAATACCCATTATACCCCCATTTAACAAATCAGATTTTATCCTCACCACCCTCACCCACATGACCTCACACCCCTCATGTGCACATCCTTATTTTACCAATTTAACCCCTTAGCTCCAATTGCATATAAAAGAAGACCTCAAGGCCATTTGAAAAAAGATCTCAAAATTAGTTTTAATCTAGGTGTGATAAAATTCTCCCCACCCCTCGATGTTGAGTATTTGCATTTTTAGCAAATACCTCAATATAGAGGTGTGTGTTGAAAATTATCTCTAGGATAAAATTCACCCCACCCATCTATTATGGATTTTTGCATTTTTAGCAATTATTTCATAATAGATTGATGTAGTGAAATTTATCCCTTATGGGAGATAAATTCTAACCCATTACTTTATGTTGAGATTTAGCATTTTTAGCAATTATCTCAATATAAATTAATGATCTAGAATTTATTTCTTTGGGTGAATTCTAATGTATAATTTTATAATTTTAGGATTTTCATTTTTAGCAAATCTCTTTTATTATTTAATTATCCATTATGAATTCATCCATTATCTTTTTACTTTTTAGTTTGTAATTTTTAGTTTAGATTCAATAAATACATGAGTGAGGGATTATGATTGAGTGATTTTTAATGTGTAATTGAGAGATTGTTGATGCAAATGAAGATTCCATTTCAATTCAAGGCTCAAATTGGTTTGATCTATTCCTCTCTTTTACTTTTAGTTTAATCCTCACATGCTTTCAATTATGTATCTCATATTTTTGGATGATGATTATTAAGGGCTAATCTCCCATTTATGGAATGAAATTTTGAAGCCCTCATGAGTCCAATTTAGTTAGTTTACTTTTTAGCTCAATTTTATTTACCTAATTTTTATTAGCTTTTGCATCTTAATTAGTAGTTATAAAAATTAGTATAGTTAGTTAGTTAAAATATTCCCTTGAAAAATTCGTAAAAAATAGAAAAAGTAAAAATAGAAAAAAATATAATAAAATGCAAATGAATCTATATATATGTCCTCTCCAATTTTGTGTTTCACCCTTAGATTTGGATTGACTCCCTTACTTACCTCTACACTAGTTTTGTTATAATTTTGTAGGTTCAAGGGAAATTTTGATGGATAGAGAAGTTGCAACAACGACAAAATCTACATAAGAGGCAAAATTTTCTATTTATCATTTATATCTATCTATATATGCAACGTACTTATTGGTATATTTATAGTATATATATATATATATATATATGTATATATATATATATATATATATGTATATATATATATATATATATATATGTATATATATATATATATGATACTTGTTTGTCTTTGCCTTGAGTTTATTGCCCATATGCTTTCATGTCTTAAAACTTTAAGCATCAACATGTTTATTAGTTCTTTATCCTTTGTCTATTCCTGAACAAAAAGGGGGAGAATGATGATAGGGGGAAAAATGGTATCTAATCCTACTATTATCGTATCTTAGTTGGGGGGAGATTTATCTTAGGGGGAGACATCTTTCTAAGTAGGTCATGTGTTTGATAAAGGAGATAATTAATTTAGGGGGAGAAATTAATTAATTGCATTTAATATTTTGATATTCCCTATGCATTTGATGAGTTTGCTTAAGTGTGCAGGAATTATTCTAAAGCGACATCTTTCTATGGCAAAGCGTTTGATCCTTGGGTTGAGTCAAGTTTGGGCGGGTTATGTTTTGAGTCTAGTAGAGCTTGACGGCCCTTTAGGATTTTGTTTGGTTTTTGTCCCGGAATAGCCAAAGGGGGAGATTTGTAAGGACACAAATTTCCAATTGAGTCCATATATAGTTTTGGCTCAATTCCGGACAAAAATATTTATTCATAGGTTAGTGATTTATTATAATATTCTCAAGCCTATGAAGTGTGTGTTGAAGACGTAGCGGCAAAGAATTTAAAGCTTCATCAAAATGCCGGTTTGAGTGCCTCGTTTCTACGTCATCAACTAAGGTTCCATGCTCCCAAGGTATGAATGTAATTATATTTATATAGTAGCTTGGAAAAATTTGTATTGGGTGTTAGGTATAATAAAAACTGCATTTTATTTTCAGAAATAATCAATTAGAACTTTAAAATAAGTATATAAAAGTTTCAGGGCCAAAATCGAATTTTACAAAATTTCTGGTCGTTCGTTAGAAATATCGTTCGAACGAGTTTTTTCATTCGAACCAGGTTTCGTTCGAACGAGTTTTTCGTTCGAACCAGGTTTCGTTCGAACGAGTTTGCCAACGACCCTAAACTGGCCAGTCGTTCGATATGTCGTTCGAACGAGTTTTTCGTTCTAACGAGGTATCTAACGAGATTCTAACGAGCCCAGGCTAGTCGCTCGTTAGAAGCCTCATTCGAACGAGAGTCAAGTTCATTCGAACGAGACGCCAGGGCGGGAACCGTTTTGAGCAGTTTTTTACAGTTTTCTCCCACTTTCCCCATTTGGTTTTTAACCAACTTTTTCAAGACTTAATATGTGCGGGAATCAAATTTTTCCTATCAACTTTTCCATTCCATATCCATCTCTTAGAGAGAGTTTGAGAGCTAATTTATTTAGGGAAAATGTTCATGTTTTGAGTGTTAATTTTTAAAGAAAAATTCATACACACTCTAGTTTACACCCAATAGTTGTTTATCCAAGTTCTATATATACATATGTTTACTTGGAGTTTTTGGCACCGGTTTTCTCTACCGAATTCAAGAAGAGACGTTTCGGGTTTGCTTCTACACCCCATGACAAAGAAGACTTTTGTTGAGATTCTACCCACTTGGAGAAAGGCTCCATGCTTGGGTGACGGTGACCATATAAAGTCCCATCGGTGGATTCCGAGACCGCGGTGGTGTTCCGAGGTTGTTCGCTAGGAAGAGGTTTCTACGAGAAGGAGCGTCGAGGCTTGAGAGGGATCGAGTCAGTCGTTGTAAGTCTATCTGTATTGTAATTGTAATTCCATATCTAGTGGACTTGTGGCTAGGGCCGTCCGAGGTTGTTTCCCGTCTTGGGTTTTTCCTCGTACATCTCGACGTAGTGTGACTTTGGTTATTTTATCTTGCACAATAATTTAGAATCCATGCTGAGGATAATTTCAAGATAAAATTTGGTTTAATTATCACACTCATTTTATTTGGGACTAAATTAAATATTGGGTAAATTTGGTTTATTCAAGTCATTTGCTAAAATTGGTTTCGCCTAACTTTGGATAATTGAAAATTATGACTTTGGCAAATTCTAGGACTTGAGTTAATTAAAACTTGTTGTTGTTAATTTTTGGAAAGTTGAACCATCACATTTACAACGCTTCCGCATCTTCTCTATTGTGTTTTATATTAAAAAGGAAATTAAATATTTTAATTTGTGATTTTTAAAATCCGGGGGTCCACACTTTTTCAGTAGTTGCTATTTGCATGGTACAACCCCTTCCTGGGCTTGCTCTTGAGCATCATTTTCCTCCTTCTTATATTCCTTCTTGGGGGGAATGGCTGAAATAAAACACTTTCTGGCTATGGCCTGGTCATCATCAATTTTAACCACTCCCCGATCGATAACACACTACCGATTTTGGTGGTAGGTGGATGTTATGTCCTTCATGGCATGGATCCAGACCCTGCCTAAAATGTTATGGTATGGGGATTTAATGTCGACCACAAAAATCTTGATTATCTTTGAGATGTTTCTTGCTATGACTGGGAGGATTATCTCCCCCAATGGTATCTTGATCCTTCCTGTGAAGTTGACCAACGAAACTGTGGCTTCTTTGAGGTTGGCGAAGTTTTGCTTTAGTTTATGGAACAATTCCAGGTACATCACTTCTGATGAACTTTCCTGGTGCACGAGCGACTTATCAACGTCCAAATAGGCCATTCTGGGCGTGATCATGAGTGCGTCATGATGTGGAGTTCTCACTCGACCAAATCTTCCTTGGTAAACACAATATGCTTGGCGTAGTCGACTTCCTCTGGTCGTTGACAATTACCAGCCTGGGTTTTGGTGGGGTTGATCTTAAAAGCTTCCATAACGATAGTCAACTTCTTAAGTTCCATCCGAATAACTTTCCCCTAGATCTGCTTGAGGTGTGATGCCCCATGGATTACTGCAAACTCATGTCCTGTATCCTCTTCGAGGACGTTGTCTGGCTTCAGGTCTCTATTGTCTGCGACCTTGTCAATGTTTTTCTCGATGTACTTATTGAGGTGCCCTACTTAGGACAACTCCTCCAAGTGTGACTTCAGATATTTGCAATTCTCGATTTTTTTACCGCCTTCCTTATGGAATGCGCATCTCAGCGTAATGTTCCTTTTAGATGGGTCGCCACCCATATTTTTGGGCCATTTGATAAACGGATCGCCTTGATTTTGCTCAGAATTTTGTAAATGGGTTCCTTGAAGACTGTTTTAACAGCTTGGAACGCCTTGGAGGGATCTGCCTTATTCCTATTCTTTGAGAAATTCTTGGAGCGGGGCTGATAGTGTTTGCACCGGATGGTACTAAAATTGAATATGCGCTGAGGTTCAACTTTAAGGCTTTAAACAACAAGTCAGAGTATGAGGCGTTGATAGCGGGGCTCTTCTTGGCAAAATCCCTTAGAGTTTGCTGGATCCTAGCTCCACATGATGACCCTTTGGTAATTACTACAAGGGTGCATGGCTTCGAAGTTAAAAGAATCCTCGTTGACGGTTGGAGCTCTGCGGATGTTATGTTCTGGCCCTACTTCAAGAGCCTAGGCCTCAACAGAGCTAGGATTTTACCCTATCATCATCCGTTCATTGGCTTCAACGGAGATAAGGTCCATCTGTTGGGAATGTATGAGATAGATGTACGAATGGGAGACGAGTGGCCTAAGAGGTTGACCCGGAAGATCAATTTTTTGTGATGGATGAAAACGTCTTCTCGGCCTACAACCTCATCATAGGTAGAGTATCCCCATCAATGGTCCACTAAATGCTAAAATTCCTGACCCCCTATGGGGTAGGGGAAGTGTAGGGTGACCAAACATCGGCACCAGAATGCTATTTCAACTCTGCGAAAAAGAGGGAGGCTCATAAGAAGGAAACAATAACATATAACATTGATACACTTGATCCAAGGAATGAGATAAAACTGAAGAAGGGAGAGGCCGTAGAAGAGGTAGAATCCATCGTCCTCAATGAGGACGAGCTGAAAAAAATTGTCCAAATTAGTAAAGACCTAAGACCCAAAATCAAAGAAGAGTTGATAAAGCTTTTAAAGAGGAGGCAGAGTTTCTTTGCTTGGAGCCATGCAGATATTCCAGGCATTGACCCTGAGATTATGTGTCACAAACTCAATGTGGCAGAAGATGCCAAGCCAATTAAGCAAAGACGAAGAGTTTACTCCAGGGAAAAGTATGATGTCATCAGGGAAAAGGTCATAAATCTTGAAGAGGCCAAGTTCATCAGAGAAGTCATATACCCTGAGTGGTTATCTAATGCCATAATCATGCCAAAAGCTAATGAGAAATGGAGGATGTGCATAGATTTCACTGATTTGAACAAGTCTTGTTTGAAAGATAACTTCCCCCTGCTGTGAATTTATCAGATGGTGGATGCCACAGCAGGGCATGAGCTCATGTTCTTCATGAATGCCTATTCAGGGTATAACCAGATTTATATGTACCTAGAATACTCCAAGAAGACATCGTTCATAACCAACAAAGGGACCTATTGCTACAAGGTCACGCCCTTCGGTTTGAAGAATACAGGGGCCACTTATCAACGTCTTATAAATAAAATGTTAGAGAGTCAGATTGGAAAGACCACGGAGGTATATGTGGATGACATGTTGACGAAGAGCTTGAAGGCCGACACTCATGTGGCCGGCCTTGAGAAAACTTTTGACACTATGGATTTATATAGGATGAAGCTCAACCCTGCCAAGTGTGTATTCGAAGTAGGAGAAGGAAAGTCTCTTAGATTCAGCGTTAATCAAAGAGGAATAAAGGCCAACCAAGAGAAGATCAAAGCCCTACTGGCAATGAAGACATCCAGAAACATCAAAGATGTTCAGAGGTTAACTGAAGAGTTACTGCGCTGAACAAGTTCGTCTCCAGAGCTACGAACAAGTGTCTTCCTTTTTTCAAAGTGCTTAGAAAGGCTTTCGAATGGGATGAGGAATGAGACAAGGCTTTCAAGGAGCTCAAATCCTACCTTGGATACCCTCTACTCTTATCTCGGACCATTATGGGGGAGAAGTTGTATGTTTATCTAGCTGTCTCAGAGTCGACCATTAGTGCGGCTATAGTAAGAGAAGATGATGGAGTGCAAAGGTCGGTATACTTCAATAGTAAGGCCCTCCAAGGGTCTGAACAGAATTATCCTCGAATGGAAAATTTATCCTTTGCCCTGATACATGCCTCTATGAAGATGAAGCCATACTTTCAATCCCACTCTATGGTTGTCCTCACTGATTCCACTTTAAGACAGGTCCTCCACAAGCCTGAGAAGTCAGGTAGGTTGATGACTTGGGCCATCGAGTTGGGGGAATATGACATTGTGTATTAACCAAGGATTGCCATCAAAGGGAAGGATCTTGATGACTTTGTAACAGAGTTCACCTGGGAAGAGTTTGAGATTCATAATAGTCAAGAGAGTGCATATGAACGAGACAGTAACATCTTTCGTGGACCAGACGAGGTGGGGTCAAGAAAGTACGAAAAAAGTATAGCTGAGAATGAGGAAGATATGTACCTCTTCAAGCAAGGGATCCTATTAGAGGGGAACTTCTCTTCAAATGAAGATGTTTGGAACCTCTTCGTTGATGGGTCTTCTTGTGAAAGTGGAAGCAGAGTGGGGTTGATAGTGTCCACACTGGATGGTACTGAAATTAATTATGCACTGAGGTTCAACTTCAAGGCTTCAAACAACGAGTTAGAGTATGAGGCGTTGATAGCGGGTCTCTCCTTGGCAAAAGCCCTTAGAGTTGGCTGACTCCTAGTCCATAGTGACTCGAGGTTAGTTGTTAACTAAGTTCTTGGGGTGTAGGAGGCCAAGGATAAAAGGATGGCCAAATACCTGAAGAGGGTAAAAACGACGCTAGAAGGCTTCGAAGAGGTGAAGATGAAGATGATACATCTGCAAGACAACAGTCGAGAAGATGCACTCACTAGGTTGGCCTTAGAAACAAGGACAGAGATAAGAATAATGGTACCAATTGAAATCCTACCCCAACCAACCATTGAAGAAGAAGAGGTTCCTAGAACTTGCCTCAATTTGAATATGGCAGCCTCATGGATAGACTGACTCATCAGATAAATCAGACAAGGAGAGTTTCCAGAATCAAAATTGGAAAGGAGAAAGATGAGGTTTAGGATCGCCAAATTCTCAATTATAGGAGACGTCTTGTATAAGAAAGGGTTACTACTCCCTCACCTTAGATGCGTGCAACCTTAAGAGGTCCGTCATGTCTTGAAATATATACGTGAGGGCTCTTACTCAAGTTATATAAGAGGGAGGCCTTTAATTAAGAGGATAATTACTCAAGGATTCTTCTTATGTGAAGAGATGCGACAAGTGTCAGAGATTCTCCAACGTCCTTCACCAACCTCATCATCCTATGACGCCAATTATCTCACCTTGGCCATTTGAAATTTGGGTCATTAACTTAGTAGGACCTTTTCCAAGAGCTATAAACAACTATCGATTCTTGGTGATGGCAATTGATTACTTCTCCAAGTGGGTAGAGGCTGAGCCGATGATCATGATTACGGAGAAGAAAACCTTCCAGTTCATCTGGAAGAACATCATATGCAAATATGGCTTTCTAAATACCCTCATCTCAGATAACGAAACCCAGTTTAAGAATTATTCCTTAGAAAAATATTATGAAAGAGTGGGGATCAAGCAGTTCTTCTCCTCTCCTGGCCGACCCCAAGCAAATGGGCAGACTGAGGTCACGAACCAAAAAATCCTTGATGGGATAAAGAAGAGGTTGGAGGTGGCAAAAGGGAGATGGACATAAGAGGTATATGCTGTGTTATGGGCCTATAGAACGACTGTAAGAATGCCAAGGAGAGAGACTCCTTTCATGCTAGTACATGGTTCTTAAGTTGTCATCCCTAGAGAAGTAGGACTCCCCACCCACAGAGTTCAGACCTATGACCCTCAGAGGAATGGGGAAGAAAGAAGACTTGACTTGGATCTAACTGAAGAGAGAAGGGAAGATGCTGAGATCATATAGGCAACCTACCAGCAGAGAACAACAAAGTTCTACAATCAAAGGGTGAAATCAAGACCTATAGCTGTGGGAGACCTAGTGCTGAAGAAGACGTTGCAGAAGGCAAACAAGCTCCACCCAAACTGGCATGGTCCTTACAGAGTGGTCGATGGGGTTGTGTCTGGTACTTATCGGCTAGAAAATCTCAAAAGGGAACCTTTTTCCAACCCTTAATATGCTGACCACTTGAATAAATATTACATATGATGTTGCAGTTATTTCTTTGTAATACATGTATCATTTTATGAAGAGGATATTAATGAAAAGAGCAGTTCCTGTGTTAATACTGTTTCATTATGCTTAAACATCATTAGTTTGGTGAAAATTATGAGGTAAACATCATAATTCGGTGATCTCAAACCTTAAACATACATAATTTGGTGAAATTATGAGGTGAAACATCATAATTTGATGACCTCAGACCTTAAACATCATTAATTTGGTGATAAATTATGAGGTGAAACATCATAATTTGGTGACCTCAGACCTTAAACATCATTCATTTGGTGATAAATTATGAGGTAAAACAACATATTATGGTGACCTCAAACCTTCAACATCATAGTTTTGCAAAAATTATGAGGTGAAACATCATAATTTGATGACCTCAGACCTTAAACATCACTAATTTGGTGAAATTATGAGGGTAAACATCATTATTTGGTGACCTCAGACCTTAAACATCATTAATTTAGTGAAAATTATGTGGGTAAACATCATTGTTTGGTGGCCTCAGACCTTAAACATCATTAGTTTGGTGAAAATTATGAGGTGAAACATCATATTATGGTGACCTCAGACCTTAAACATCATCAGTTTAGTGAAAATTATGAGGTGAAACATCATATTATGGTGACCTCTAACCTTAAACATCATTGATTTGGTGAAAATTATGAGGGTAAACATCATATTTTGATGACCTCAAACCTTAAACATCATTAGTTTGGTGAAAATTATGAGGGTAAACATCATTTTTTGGTGACCTCAGACCTTAAAAATCATTAGTTTGGTGAAAATTATGAGGGTAAACATCATTGTTTGGTGACCTCAGACCTTAAACATCATTAGTTTGATGAAAATTAAAAGGTGAAACATTATATTATGGTGACCTCAAACCTTAAACATCATTAGTTTGGTGAAAATTATGAGGTGAAACATCATATTATGGTGACCTCAGACCTTAAACATTATTAGTTTGGTGAAAATTATGAGGTGAAACATCATAATTTGATGACCTCAGACCTTAAACATCATTAATTTGGTGAAATTACAAGGTGAAACATCATAATTTGATGACCTCAGACCTTAAACATCATTAGTTTGGTGAAAATTATAAGGGTAAACATCATTATTTGGTGACCTCAGACCTTAAAGACCATTAGTTTGGTGAAAATTATGAGGGTAAACATCATATTTTGATGACCTCAGACCTTAGAGGTGAAACATCATTGTTTGGTGACCTTAGACCTTAAACATCATTAGTTTGGTGAAAATTATGAGGTGAAACATCCTATTATGGTGACCTCAGACCTTAAAACATCACAATTTCGTGAAATTATGAGGTGAAACATCATGTCTTGATGACCTCAGACCTTAAATATTTAAGGTAATCATAATTATATGGTGATTTCAGACATTAAGACCAAAACAACATGCAAGAGAAGATACATAAAGAAGATATATAATTTGAGGAATATGGTATTAATATTCATCACAGAACAGTCAGAGTTACAAATCAAATATGTGAAAATATACTGCCAGAATTCACGAATGTTACAGACGAGAAAAGAAGTAAAAACTACAACTCAAAGCTTCACAGGACCAAGCCTAGGTATCTGCAGATAGAGTGGTGTCTTCTTGGCCGACGTTAGTCACCTCTGCTCCCTCGTCCTGAGGATTAACATCTTCAGTCTTAGCGGAGCCCAAGGGGGGCAGTCTTTGAGGGAGCAGCACCATCCTCCTCAACCTCTTGCAAGGCCTAAGAAAAGCGGGGGTCACCAAAGCCCAGACCAACAAAGTCTGAGGCAGTCAAACTCCCCGACTCTTGTTTCTTAGAGGCTGCCCTTTTACCAGTGGCTTAGATACCTCTCTCAAGGTACTCAAAGCCAAAGCTGATGAACTCATCAAAGACCTTGTAATATGCAATAATCTTCTCTGAGGTGTCCTCCAAAGAATCCTTAACTGCAGCAGCCACCTTAGCTTACAGGGCATCGTCTTTGGATTTCAGAGGCGCTTTATAGTCCTCCTTCAACTTGGCCATGTCCTTGTCTCTCAGTTGGACCTCCTCCTTCAACTTGTTGACGTCTTTTATCTCCTCCTTCAGATGGTCAACCTTAGCACTCAAAGATGCTTGGACTTTAAGGGCTTCTTGACCCTTCTCGATCAAGGGCATTTTCTTCAGAGTCCAGTCCACAAAACGATGTATGGACAATAAACCCTGTAGTAGAAGGTCAGATGTATGAGCACATTAATGAAGGATAGCCGAGGTTACACTTGAAAGAGCAAAATAGCAAAAATCATTACCTGGATTGATATGTGAAGGGTAAACTCAGCCAGTAAAGGGATATCCAGAGAACGCCGAAAGCACTTATCTTCATCGTTCATTACAGAGTCGATGGAATCAATAGCCTTCAGACTATGACCGATCAAACTATCACTTACTTTCAGTTGAGAAAGACGAGCTACAAGGGCTTCGTCTGAGGAGATCGGAATGGCATGATCCCCTTTTTAATTTTTACTCAGCTTCTTATGCTCCAAGTCCATTGTTGGCTTCTTTTTCCTTATAACGTCGAACTTGGATGTGTCGATGTTATATTTGGGAGGAGGAGGGGCTGCATTATGGCCGAACTTCTTCATCAGCTTTACGAGGCTTGGGGCAGACATCTCCCACAGGTCGTCAGAAATACCTTCTGGTCGCTTTGAAAAAAGAAACATATGAGTTAAAAAATCATAGGTATGAAAGTAAGAGGTACAAAATAGGAAATAATACTTACGAAGCTCGATCAAAGGACTACCCCCTAGGCCTGTATGAGAAAGGTAGTAAGGGGTCATCAGATTTTCATATTTGATAAGACGACCCTGTTCTCCCTGATCTTGAAGGTCTTTAACCTTTTAGAAATTTTCCTGGCTAAGGCCAGGGTCGACTTTGGCCATAATATAAACCTTCCCCCACTTCAGAGGTGTACTCGGATTAGACATTGAAGAGGAAGCACATGGACCAAATTCCCATTCCCCTAAGGCAAAGAAATACCGAGGTTTCCAGTTGTGATTTAAAGTCTGGGTAACCAATAACATCTTTTTGTCTGACTTCCTATCTAGGAAGTGGTAGTAGCTGGGGTGGCTTTTGGAAGAGGATGGGACGTAGAAACCCATAAAGACTCTAACAGGAAAGTCTGAGTGGTGGACAACCCTCCAAAGGACGATGGCCCCAATCATCACCCTCCAGGCGTTGGGGGATAATTGTGAAGGGGCTAGGTTGATATGAGACAATATGGCTCTATTTAAAGGATGGATGGGGAGACGGAATCTCAACTTGAACATCTACTCGTACACACAGATCTCCCCATCTCGATCATCAAAGGCCCTCTCACCCCTCAGAGGTCTCCTAAGCTTAATAAAAGGGCCTATGGAGTAGAGATACCTAAAAGCTAAGAGATCATACTCACTAACCGAGCTCTCATCTCGATTGCCTCATAGGTATCAACATCGCTCTCGTGCCCATCATCATCATCCCTAGTGACATCGGCCTGGGCAGATACTGGGGAACCATTGGGAAACGTATGAGTGAACTCAGCCCCGGTGGTGGTCGACAGGGGAATATCATCGAAAATGGGGGAAATGGACACACTTGGCCCTATAATTTTGACATCAGAAGAAGACTAAGAGGTATTAGACCCCTAATGTGATGGGACAAGACTCAAAACCTTAGCCTAATTAGGGACTTGATCTTGCCTTATGGAGAAATCCATAGCCTCTTGGAAAGAGTCTACAGACATAGGGTCTGAGGTAGACGAGTCAGACTCAGACATAGGTGTAGGATCCTCTAAAACCTCTATTGGCTTAACAGGCTCGGTTGGCTCAGGGTAGATAACCTTCAGAGGTGGAGGAAAGATGGGTTTGATAGGAAATGCCTCAGCCCTACGAGCTTTCGCTTGGGCTAGCTCTATCTGCCTAATTTTTTTAAAGGTCTTCTCTCTAAGTGAAGGGAACTCTTCTATGAGTTGATACAGGGGTCTGAGCATAAGGCAAACGAAATAACACTTGGACTCTAAACAATAGATAAAGAATTAAACTCAATCTAAATCGAAGATTAAACTTAGAGTTGAAAAGTTTTTTAAACAAATAACACCTAAGAATAGGTGATCGAAAAATACAAAGAGTGTCCAAAAAACCCAAAGAACTCACCAAAAAATACAAAACTCTCACCGAAAAAAAAACAAAAATGAAAATAAAGGCTGAAAATGGAAGGGAGAGGATTAAAAAGATACCTGGATGATTGTGAAATAGAGAAGAAGAGGTTTGGAAGTGAAGGGACCCTCAAACGCAGCAGTTGAGCTCTTGAAGAGAGAGAAAGTCAAAGAGAGAACACATGCGAGAAAAGTGAAGAAAAAATGAAGAAGAAAGGGTTTAAACCCGAAATCATGTTGGCATGCATCCCAAGGCCCATCATTGCCTCAGGAACCCAAAGGGAAAATTAAACCATCTTGACTCGGTACACACGCCACTCACTTCAGCAAGTGACATATGTCAAGAGGTTGCTGGCACACAAGAAAACTTGGCCTTAACCTTGCAATACCCCTCAATTACCTACTTACATAGGTAACTAAGGGCTAGGGGATGAATTATATGCCCAAAGTACACCTTCCTACTCAGAGACACTAACCTCGGCCTGACTCACAACCGAGGTGGCAGAAGCTCATAATAACTATCGACAATATCATCTTGTATAAGGTCGGCCTTGAGAGACATTTCTCCATCCCTATACATCAACCTCGGCTGGGCATCAACCGATGTGAGTAAAAAATCATGGGTTTAACCATCCATCAACAACATCGACCCATGATGATGTTACAAGTTACCACCTAAAGAAAGAAAAAACTCACAGGCTCAATCATCAAGTATCACGATTACATCGGCCCCGACTGACGTTCCAAGTATCTAACCTTAACTGGCATCCTAGCCGAGGTCATCATGTAAGTTGGTCTCGAACATGGAGGGGGTTGAACATCACCAACCTCGTACTCATTTAGGCCGAGATTTGCCCAAATCAAAGATAACCGAGCATTTATAAGTACATGTATGGCTTGGAACACATGGACAAATCGGTTATAACTGAATCGTTCTCTCCACGTGAGGGAATATTGAGGTCATAATTATTCAGTGAAGATCATCCAGGTGTCATCCTGGCACTGGTTGAATCTTCATGCACATGCTCATTGCATGCTTGGGGGGTACATTACACCCCCCAAGCACTATATATAGAGGTTATCCTCAACATTGTAAAGGATCGATATTTTGCAACCCTAACTAAAACTCTGTCATTTTATACAGTAGAGAGAGAAAGCTTGAGAGATTGTATCCATGGCCATTAGTGCCTTCATTCAGTGATATTACTCACACACACTCACAGTGGACGTAGGCTAGATTGGATGAACCACTTATATTCAAGTGTTCATCCTCTTCACCTCACCTCGTTTTACATATATATACGTACTCTCCTGTGCAACCATTCTTATAACTTGTTTGAGCTTGTCAACACCTTATCTGGTGGTGCTGTTTCCAGCATCATCACTTGTCCGTCTCCTTATTTATCTTTTCTCAAACATTATCCCCTCTATTCGGGCGATCCACATCTCGCACCTTGGCGTATTTCTCAATACAGGCCATAAGGTCATTGATGATACTGGATTATTTTTGGTAAGGGATTGGTGCAGCAACGAGGAGGTCGGCAAACTGATTTTGAAGGATGCTACGACAACTTGCTCTGAGAAGTCCTCGATTTTTTTAAAACTTCCTAATACTTTTTGGCGTAATTCTGAAGGTTTTCTCATGGCTTCTTCTTCATCGTAAGTATTCCATCCATCCTCTTGGAGTGGGAGCTACTGGTTATGAAGTGAGTAATGAAGGCCTCTGTTAGAGCTTTAAAGCTTATGATTGATGTGTGAGGCATCCTTTCAAACCTCATGTAGGCTAGAAGGAAAAATTCGACACATTAGGGAATCATTGTGGCTCCATAAGTTCATTCCTTGTCGATATTTCCGAACATGGTCTATAGGGTCTATTTTCTTGTCGTAGATCTTAAACCTGGGGACGAAAAACTTCTACGGGGGATCCTCTTCTTCGGTCGCCCTTGAAAAAAGGGATTTCATTTGAGTGTTTAGATCTCTCATATCTAGATCTCTAAAGGATATGGCTCCACGGTGGGTTGGATGTTGGTCCATCTCCCTATGGACAAAAATTCTAATGTATTTGTTTTATTGATCGTTGCTTCTGCGGCATCTATCTGGATGGCCACATTCTGATTTTTCACGTTCTGACCTATCATGTTTAATTCTTTCCTAGTCACGTTTAAATCTCTTCCCTCGACTGCGAATGTTACAGACCTAAGGACTAGGAGTCCTATTTCGGTGCTTCCTAATGCCTCTTTGGAGATCTCTCTCCATTCTTTCTAGTCGCCTTTGAAGGTGAGCATTCTTTTTTACCTGGAGGCATGTAGCCTCCTCTTCTTTGCGAAGTCTGTCTTCGTAAGCATCCACCAACCTAAAGACCTTGGTAGATCTCAGTGGTCCTTGGATTTCTTCAGAAGGTTGCCTATCCTGGAGGAACCTAGGGTTTATATGCTGGAGAATCTCAGAGCTGATCCTAGGAGGAATTGGGTCTTCCTGGACACCACCAACTTGGGGAATATTTCTTCTATGGTGAGACATCACGGCCTTTCCGTTAATGAATGTTTTCGTAGGAATAAAAGTCAGTTACCACAGACGACGCCAATTGTGAGTACAAAAATATCATAATAAAGAAATCCACGAAAACAATCATAAAGGCAGAAAGTAAAGATCACACCCAACAATGATATACGTGGTTCGATAATTTTCTACGTCCACAAAGAGGTTACTGTTTATATTGAGTGTCTCTTAAGATCTGAAGTTACATTCCTTTGCCCCAGGTCGGGTGTACAATTTATAGGTGAATTATCATAGAGTTTGAGTTATATAAGAAACTCAAAATAACATGTGGATATGCCAAGGATCACTTGAATATCTCCTTCGATATTGTTGGTACCTGATTTGGATATATTCATAAGTGCTCTAATATATCTAAAATACTCGTGTATTAATTCATGATTTGGGTCGAGTAGCGTGTTTACCCATCTGGGCTAGTCGATTACTTTCACGGACTATATTAAATGGGCTCCCACAGTAGATAAGCTTATAGTTGATAAGGACGTGGGCCACTCTCCAGTGGCAGTGGATTCCTGCTGGGATTGACCTTCTCTAAACTTTTTCTAAATCTCTGAGCTTTACTTGGTAGTCAGATAACGTTGTATTCATAAAGATATTTTCAAGTAAAATAATTATATCGGTCAGTACTAAGTTGTAATATACCGCCCAAATTAATTGATTTAAAATATATATTGATTATATTAAGAAGGAGTTAATTGTAATTAGAGAATAATTTTGGGTGGAATTGGAGAAAAATAAAAAGAAAAAGAAAATGGGTCGTTCAAAAAACATGGGACCGTCGTTCGAACGACAGTGTTAAGGTTGTGAGATAGGTCACGAGATGCAGAGATGCTAACGACGTGCTACTGGTTTAAAATAACAGGTCGCGCGATCCATAGATCGAACGACATTAGATATCGTTCTAACGACATAGGTACTGTCGTTCGAACGACATAGGGGAAGTCGTTCGAATGGCCCTAGTCAAGTTTTTAGATCTGATTAGCCTTGTGCATTGTCACAATTTGGAGTGTTAGATCGTTGAGCTATCGAACCCAAATCATCTCAGGGAGGGTAAAATAGGGTTTTTGGTATTAAAGGATGTTTTAAAAAGGGTGTGTTTGGTTGGGTTTGGTTTATTTTTTTTGTGTGGGTTAATATAAAAGAAGGAGAGAGAATGAGGGAGGTGGGTTGTCTTCCACCTCCACCCACCACCATTCCACCACCAAACCACCACTCTCCCACTATTTTTATGGTATGTTCAACCCATAATACCAATTTTCTACCATTGACATAGAAGAACCATAAATTTTAGAGTGATTGTTGGGGTTTTTTGAAGGGATGGTTATAAATGTTCATGGAGAATGAAGAGAGTTTTGGATAGGGCTTTCTTGGAGGCAAACTTGGTGGTGCTAGACATCCCCTCTTAAGTCCACCTTAAGAGGTGGGGGATTGTCATCTTCCTTGATTTTCCATGCCATCTATTATTAGAGCTTCATTTGAGGTGTGGAACCTTGCTATTAGTGTAATAGTTATTTTTGCACATTATAGTCTTGTAGGTGGACTATTTGAGTAGGGTGCATTTAGTTAAATGGTAAAATTGTGTGTATAAGACAATAAAGATATTTATGAAATAAAAATATAGGAAAATAATATTTTATTGAAGTAAAGAATAAGTAAATACTTCAAGGTCTTGGAATATTGAAAGATTGTGTTTTTATGAAAATGAGCATTTTCTAGAAATATTGGTATTAAATATTTTATGAAATAAATTTTTTGGAAATAATGATTTACTTGGTGAAATAATAATATTTTAATGTTCTTGCAAAAATGAAGGTTTTATGAAAAATAGATATTGTTGAGATTGAAGAAGTAAACAAAAATGTCTTTTGTGCCTTAAAATGTAATTTTACAAGTATAATGGTTTTTCCAAGATGAAATGTATGTTTAAACCATGTATTAGGAATTTTGGGTTTAAAATCCATATCCTCATGCATATAAACTTGTAGTATTTTTGTATTTAATGTATAAACAGGTTTAGAGAAGGTTTTGTTGGGTTTAAACATAAAATAAGAAAAGTTAGAACTTCAGTCTTTAAAGTGTGTGAAATTGGAACTAAAAGATATGATGACATGATATTGTAGGACAACACATGTTGATAAAAAAAAATGTATGGTTTGGGAAAAGGTTGATAAAAGTATTCATTGAGTTTTAATGGGTAAACATGTAAAACTTAATAATGTTGTAAAATATTAACACTTATGAAGTTGGAAGAAATAATGAGGTAAAGGTGTTTCCAATTAAATAGAATGATACTCCAAGGTTAAAAAGGGTTTTAATGTGTTAAAACACTTAAGAGGTTAATGTGGATGACTTAAATAGTGTTTTTGGAAAATTAACACTTGTGAAAATGGTGTGAAAGGGGATTTTGGAAACAAATGAGTAAAATAAAAATTTCACTTAAGGTGGAACATTTTTATGAAATAAAAATATTGGAAAGGGTGTTACACAAAGTTCTCCTAAATAAATATGATTTTTGGAATAAAAATCAAGGTTAAAGTGTAAAGGACATGAAATACTGAGAAAATATATGCAGTATTGGAAGATTTTGAGAAATGAAAAAGGAAATAAGGAACATGTTAAGATATAAGTTGTGTTCAAAAATTCATTAATACAACCTAACATGAATGAATGTAGTAAATGTTCTAGTAAAAGTAAAATGGACAAGTGAATGCGTAAATCTATTAATGCCCATAAAGGAAGTAAATGGGGGTAAAGTATGTGGGTAAATGGGTGGTCAAGCAACAAAGTGGTTAAACTCATAATTTGTATAAATATGTGTTGAAAAAGGACTTTCAAAATTAAATAAATATTTTCTACACGATGCTTGCGTGTGTTGAAAGGGTGAATTTCAACAAAAATACTAAAGTATGTTAAATTAAAATAAAAGAATAATTCTAGAAAAAGGAATGAGTTCGAATAAATCCATCGCAATGGTTTCAAGTGTTGAACCGGATGTGTTAAATAAAGTAAGAAGTGTTAAGTATGAATAAAGGAAGTGTTTAACAAGATTAAGGTAAATTAATCTGAACAAGCAAGGTTTTTGGAAGTAAAAGAGTTAATACTTTGGAACATATATTTTCAAGGTATACATATGTAGATACATATATATATTCGCATGTATGTGGTTATAGCGTGTGAGTATCCTTTTTTCCGTTCATTTCTATACTGCTTTGTATATGCCCACTGGACATAGGCTCACATCCTCGCTTTGTTATGGTAGGTTGGGAGCGATTTCATATTTGAGGGAGTTATATAGGTAAGTATATTTTATTTATGTTTACGTTAGTAGCTCTGTTTACTTGGACTTCAGGGTGCTCCCCACTAGTCCTTCACGTAGTTTACCTTGAAAATGGAACCGCAATCTAAATAACTGGAACGTTAAGTAAAACAAAACTGGAGTAGCAACATTATGTAGGTCGGACCGGGTTAACTCACAGGTAACCCATAAATCCGGGTCGAGGCGTTATATATGTAAAAACGTAAAAAATGAAATCAAACCACTTATAGGCGACCTACCAGGAGGACCCCTTGTAGCAGGAACTAAGCCTATATTAACCTTCTTCATAAATTTCTCCAGAAACCACAATGATATTTTTATTAATGTCTTTGGGATTTATTAAGACAAGTAACCTGATTACGGGCCTTATCCCTGGCTTAGAAGTGCTATAATCAGGTGTCTAGAGAAGACCTTAGGTCGTAATAATATCTACTTTATTCAAGCCTAAAATTAGTCCCAGAAATCTGATTTATGCCAATTGTCCACATCATAATCTGATAAAAACTATTATTTGCTTGGGCAGGGAGTATTCCATAGTAACGGAGAACCCTTACCAGTAATGGGTGAAGGGTAAATCGAACCCCCTCAAGTATTTCTATTATTAAGAAAGAAATCTCCATAAGGAAGATAAAAAATATCTTCCTCCCGAGGAGAGACTCTCAAGAAAATATTATCAGGAATTCATATTGATCACGGAGTTCCTAAAAGGTATTAGCTGATGAAACTTCGTATTTTCTAAAATTCATAGACGTAGTAGAGGAGAAGTTGAAGGATACTAGATATGAGAATAATGGAAAATGGAGAGAGGGAGAATAAAATTCAAATTACCTTGGCAACTAGTGAAATTTCCTAGGTATAAGGGTGTGGGAACCTTCATACACTCTGATTCTTCGTCTTCCCATAGTCGTCACAATGCTTGGGGAAGTGTGTCACACACTTACGTGCCATCATTACCTCGAATGATGATGCTGTAAACACATCCCAATGCTAGAAATAGATGCCCAAACTATACTAGGAATGATTTCTTCACGCTCCAAAAAAAATAAGCACGTGTGGAAACAATGCTAGATTAAATAGACACGTGGCGGACAAATAAGTCAAGGTGTTTGGTCGTACAGCCTAGCAGGCCGAACACACATAAAATAGAACAGGGGAAGGTCGATTGATGTGTTTTAACCGATCACCCCAACCTTGGGGAAAATGAAGAGATAAGATCAACTAAGGCCACGTGGCCTGAGCCACGCGACCGAACACTTGCCAAGTCATGAAAGGAGGACGCATAAAGTAATTTTCCTAGGAAGATTTTGATATAATAAAATCTTAAAGACCATTACATATAAAGATAAGTATGAACAGCACACAAACGAGGGATACGAAGTCTATAAATGGGGGTGTTCTAGCCCACATTAAAGGGTGATTCTAATTAGCACGAAATAGCTTGGACTCTCAGCTAGAAACACTAGCACTTCGAATATTTCCACCCTTTTTCTAATAAAAAAATCACTCCTCCTTTATCCTTGTGCATGTAGGCCAATCTCATAATCGAAACACGTACATAGCTCTCCTTTTTTCTTTTTCTGAATTCATAATACTTTTTGGGGTAATTATGCAATTACAATACTTATTACTAGAATAATCTCCTACAGACCAGATCACACTTCTCCATTTTTTCTTCAACCTCATTATATAATAAACCTAAATAATCAACAAACCAGCAAATAAATATCATAACCGTCAATACTTGAATCCACATGTACATAATTCAAGATGAAGACCTTTTCTAGAAAAGATAAGTAACGTGTATGACCTACAAATTAAAAGAATTCAAAAATTTGTCAAAACACCCCACGATTTATAATTGAAGAAGCCAAGAAAACCCAGAGTATATAGCCACAAAAACATAGATTAATATGGGTTTCACTTGTGCACCGAGTTAATGTTAATGTTAGTTTACTTACAAATCATAAATGTTGAGAGAAACCTTAGTAGTTAGCTACTGAGTTAACTTACAAAGGGTAAATTTTTCAAGCAAAATCTTAGTAGTAAGATACTAACTTAACTTAGAAAGCATAAATGTTTAAATAAATGTTAGCAGTATGCTACTAAGTTTACTTAAAAATTGTAAATGTTTACAGAAACCTTAGTAGTACGATACTAAGTTGCCTTACAAATTGCAAAGTTTTCAATAAAAACCATAGTAGTAAGCTACTAAGTTGACTTACAAAGTGTAAATATTTTAGAAAAGCCTTAGTAGTAATCAATTAAGTTAACTTACAAAGTGTAAATTTTGAGAAAACATTTTAGTAGTAAGCTACTAAGTTCGCTTACAAAATGTATATTTATTTTGAAACCTTAGCTATGACTGACTACCTCATCAGTAGAAGAATAAGGAAGATCCACATCCTTTTGATCTCGAACTGGTGAATTATCTTAGGAAGCTTGAGGTTCCACTAGTATAAAAATAAGGAATTAAACTAGATCAACCTCATTAGAGGGAGTTGAATGATCTCTCTCTCTTCACTATTAGAAAGTTGAAAGACAACAAATTCGAAGAAGCTCACGAATGAAGTTTTCGCCTAAGAAAATTTAGAGAATGATAGTTTGTTTTAAAAGAAATGACCTCAACAATGGAGTCACGAGGAAGAGGAAGTTTTTCCACAACAGGAACAATTGTTGTCATTATTTTCACCGATAATTACAACATAAATCCACTGTATTGAAAATCCAATACACTAAGATGATGGAATAACAAACCAAATGAAACTTTCGTTCAACATACCTCAATATGATTGATTGAAGGGAATAGAACTTGTGGAAACTCTATTGAAGTTAGAGAAGTTAAAGTAATGGAAGATTCAACGACTTCACCTGGATCGATCACTGACTCTTTTTCCATAAGCAATTTTCGTGCTATATATGTAGCACACTCAGAGGGGACCTCCACGAATAAGGAAGCCCAGTCACTGAATAACGGGTAAATGGAGAAGGTTCAAAGATGGCATCTTAAACAACTGGACTTAACTTTTACTTAAATTGAGGTCTATCATCAATATTTATAATTCCCACTTAAGACGAAGGAACATCCTGTAAAGAAAAAAAATAGGAAAATGTTATAAAAGATATTTATTTCGTAAAATAATAATTCCACACTTCAAAACATTTACCGATTGGGCGGACTGAGGTTTCTCAGATAAAGCATCACGCGAGGAAACATCCTCCATTATATTACTTAATTTATTGGTTAAAGCTTGCTCCGAAAAATCCGAGGGAGAAGGGGTTGGAGTTATGATCACGCACGTTTGACTTAACTTCTTCCTCGAATGTTTGTTTCAGTGAGGAGGCACAACATTTGGAGAAACTTTCACCGTTGGAACTTCTAGAGTCACCTGCTCAAGATGGACCTGAGAAATTATAAAATCATCAGGTGACCTATTTTTAAACTAGGTAAAGCATTGTATGCACTAATAGGAATGTAATTCATCATAGAACATCAACCACCATTATTTTCACCATATTAAAATGGTCAGGTCTAGAGGAGTCGATTGTCTCTAGGGGAATGCCAGCAGAGACTTTGGAGTTTTTAGGAGTTTTATATTTCATGGGACCTGTATCCAAAGGAGCTTTTCTTTTCTCACTGATACCTTATTTCTTGAATTTCTTGCCTTTATTTGCCCTTGAATAATCTCACTAATTGGGGCCAAATAAGGAAATTCTGAAGGTGGCTCAATGTTTGTGGTGCTAATTTCAAACTCCAAACCAAAAATAGAGTTATTTTAAATCCAAGTTTATTGGGCCCATATCTATTCACATCATGATAAATTGGCTAAGTTCTCACAAAGGCCCTAAACTGCCCATCTGGGCTGACCAAAAGTGGTAACGACACATTACCTTGACTCTTTTTAGTAGTAATGTACATCTTGCCATTGGTATATTTCACTGTGTGTAGTCAAGACGTGAGCATAAAAACACTAATCAATTCTACTATTTTGACAAATTGGTAGGAGGACACCTTGGTCCAAAAGAAATTGCCTAGCATAATGATGGGGGTTGTATGATTCTATCTCTCTCACACCTAGTTAATGAAGGAAGGTGGATGGGTATAAGAAAAAGAACTACGACCAACAAAGGATCATCAATCACAGATAGTTCGGAGTTGATCAAATGAACGATGTAAGCTTCAACCTTTAAGAATGACCAAGTCTTAGCTTGAGTTTTATCGGTATAAGGTCTGTTAACAAAATCACTATAAACATATGTGAAGGGAACAAAATGATTCTTACTCTATTTATGGTTCCAATGCAATAATTGTGGGCGTTTGATTGGGAACTTGCTGATTGGGAGATCTACCAGAGCAAGCTTTGGGAACCTACTATAAATGAACCCCATTAAGAGGATTATGTTGCTAAAGTTGGAGACATCATACCTTCCAACATAATGATCTATGGCAAAGTGGTCTCTGTCCACCTAAGTATACAAAGAGCCTAATGTTATAATATCCAGAGGAATGGAGACTCCACAAGCCAATCTACAGGTAAAATTTATAAAGTCTCCACGTGGCTAATAATTAGGCTTTCTAGGTTGGAAGAAATGAGAAAATAGGTATAATAAATAGGAAGCTATCTCAAAGGTTGATCTTTCCAAGGAATAAATGGTGCATCAGGTATTATAACCTTTTCATTCTATTCTTGGTCAAGTTTAATGGAACCTTATAAAAT
Organism: Sambucus nigra; assembly: GCA_949130495.1. Lineage (NCBI taxonomy): Eukaryota > Viridiplantae > Streptophyta > Magnoliopsida > Dipsacales > Adoxaceae > Sambucus > Sambucus nigra. Next base: position 78,066,139 of record OX422221.1, on the reverse strand, counting down.
TACTTAATTAGTTTAGTAAAGGGTTACTTTGAATAATCACCAATTCACTCATGATAACGTTTGTCAATCTCTGTTCAAGATTCAGGTTCCTTATTGTCCAGAGGTTGATCATCATATGGAGGGTGACAACATGGATCTATCACCACCAGTTCACACACATCCTCCCATATGATTGTGAACTCACCCCAAGATGTCACGAACGTATAGTACATATAATTCCACTAAGAAATCAACAGGTGGAGCGCATATTTATTTTTGGGAAAAATAAAATCCCTAAACTAATAAGAAGCATTAGAGAGGCAACCTTGGAGAAGAGTGTCTTCATATTTATTATAAGTATAAGTTGTTCAAGTAGCAAGACCTTAAAGTGAACCAATTAGTTCCTTGAATTCAATATTCGAATAATGAAAATATCCCCTGTCCAATCAAAATCTCAAACTACCTTAAGGGTGTAGATTACATCCCTCAGATTGATTCTCTAGTTCATAGGCTATTATCAAAGGATCTTATAACCCATTAAAATTTATAGAAAAGTCCCCACCCTCTTCCTAAAACTTTTCTCCCTATCTAAATAATAGAGCACGACAATACCGATTGAAAAGAGTCTCCCTCTCTACTAACTCAAATGACGGAGTGGAAATTGAACCCTTGTCGAGAACATCCATAACCTTGATTGATGATGCCATTTTTGTAAAAATAACATTGAAACTAGAAGGAAAGTGATGAAAAGTTGCAGAATCACTGTGAACATATTATGATAAATAAAGATTAAAGAACATATTAAGTATTTAGTAAAGGAGGACACGGTGTCTCTCGGTGGAAGTAAACTCGAAAGATTTAATAACGGTAAAAGAGTTAGAATATTTGGGAAAATGAAGAAGGAAAGATCTAATCATTTTTCTTAACAAAGTGGTCGTTTAGAACTCTTCTGACGGTTCACTTAGGCGACCGTTTGAAATTGGGGGAAAATGATTATTGCATAAACTGATGTCTTAAAAGTCTTTTCATGGCTACACGTGGAAAAACGTAATGGCGATATCAGAGACAGTGATGTTAGGATTTTATTCAAAATTATATAAACGAGCAATTTACAAGTGTGAGATCCAAGTGGACATAAATGGACACGTGTACAGAGAAGGTTATTTGATTAAAGATTCTTAGGTGGAAGGTTCTTCGGTTGGAGATACATCAAATAAAGATTCCTTTGTTTTGGTTCCTAAAACTCGAAAGGTTGATAGATAGAGTTCACTGAATTAGGTGTTTTGTATAGAAACTTCTTATTTTGTGTTGGATTGTTATATTTATATGTTAAACTAATATGTTGAACAAAAGACAATATTTTAAATGTATTGATATAAAAACACATATTCGATACAACATCATGGGGACGTGCTTTGTTTGCTCGGAGAAGTGGTGATAGTAGATGGATTTTATACTTAGGCCTTCAAAGTTTTGGGCTGACACATTTCAATGGAGCTTTCCTGAGAACATTTTGAAAAGTATGTTTTCATGTTATTATTTTAGAATCGTGGCATTTTATTTGTACTTGTTTAACATATGAGCATGTCAATTCGATACACAAATAGAGGTTTTGAGTTACAAAATAAGCTTAACAAATATAAAAGTTCCCCTAAACGGGTGCCAGGATAAACATTATATGCAAGTATGTACAGTTTATCCTAGTAAATATATGTGGGGCATTGCCCTAAAATTTGTGAAGAGGTTCGTTACCTTTGATGAGATAAACATCTTTTGTTTACTCAGGGAGTGTCCCTTTTTAGGTGCCTGAGATGGACAGAGCTCTGTTTTCAGCCGGGAAAAGATTCATTTAGAATTGCCAACTTTTATGAAATTCATGCAGAGTTTCGATTATGCTTTCTAATTTGGTGACTTTTCAAAAGTAAGAACCTCCTCGGGAAAGTGACTCCACAGAAGTACGAGCTTTCCTTGAGGGAAAAATGACTTTTAAAAATATAAACCTTTTCGAGACTTTTTTAGAATGAGCTCGACTATCTCAGGCATTCAGGATTGAAGAAAGTTAGAAAATCGAATCAACATTGGGTTTCGAGGTTATTTTCTTGGTTGGTGGGGACATCTATATATAGAGTTTGGGGCAAGACTTTAACCGACCGATTAAAGGTTTAGAGCCATTGGTTTTTGGCAGGTGCCATATGTACGACTAAAAATAGATATTGCAAGATTTGGTAATATATTTGGGGGAAGGATGACCTCTCGGTTATTTGGGGAGGAGAGATTTAACCGATCGGTTAAAGGTTTAGGGAGCCTTTAATCGATCAATTGAAGGCCCCAAGTGGCGTGTTTGTTTGCTATTTTTTTCTATATTTTCTCTTTGGTAATTTTCATTTTTGACCTTATAAACTTTAGTTATTGGTGCTTTTGACCCCTTGAACTTTAGTTGTAGGTTTTGAATTAGTATTCTTCGTGACTTTTTCCATGACTCGATCGTGAGGTTAGTCGTGCTAGGACAAAGCATCCCACACCATGATTGCAGATCGATGTGTCCACACTACGGAGAGGGTAAAAATGATAACTAACTAGCAAATTGGGTAATTAAGATTTTTTAAATAAAGTATAAATTTACATAAATATTTAACACATGTACATAAATAATAAGGACTACCTAAATGATAAAAAATGATATTTAACTAACAATTTGGGTAATCAAGATTTAATGAATTGAGTACAAAATTACTTGAATATCTAAAAGATTTACACAATTAAGGACGACCAAGATGATAAAAAATATAACTAACTAACAAATTGGGTAATCAAGATTTATTTAATAGATTATTAATCCATATTAATAATCCATAGATTTACACAACCAAAAACTACCCAGATGATAAAACATGGTAACTAACATGTCTAACTAAAACCCATGTTCAATAACAAATTGAGCAATGAATATTTAATGAATTGAGTATTAAATTACATGAATAATTAACAACTTAACAGATTTATACAGACCAAGGAATACCTAGATAATAAAAAATGATAATTAACAAATTGGGTAATCAACATCTAATGAATATAGTATAAAATTACATTAAATTGTTAATAATTTACACAAATAAATACTACCCAGGTGATGATACATGGTAAATAACTAATTTCAATGAAACCCAGACTCAATAACAAGTTGGAGATGGGTTATATTACCTAAAAAGGGGAATCTAAAGGAAGATAAGGAAGAAATATATTATAGATGTGTATACTGAGAGATTGCTTAACCATCCCTTAGAACAAGATGGCAGAGTTGCCATTATAGAGGAAGAAAAGTGTAGTATTAGATATAAGAGAGAGAGAGAGAGAGAGAGAGAGAGGTATTTAAGGGACTTGCTAAAATTGGAATACAATCATATGGAAAATGACACATTTTAGTTTCCCAAATAAAAACCGTGGCTTACTTTAACATGATTTTGTTTAAGAATTTTTACGCTTATATCGAAATTGTGGCTCATTTTTTGTGACACATTAAGGTGTCGTGTCTGCATCTGTTCATATATGGGGTTCACTATTTATTATTCAAAACACGAATCAATATACACACGACCACCAGTATGTCGCACAAAATGAATATAAATTTGAAATTGGTCAAGTATTACTATCCAGGTAAAATGTGTCAAATTGGTATTTTTTTTGTGATACTTTTGTAGACATAAATGTATCTTAAAAAATCGAAACAATTATTGATATCGCAAAAGTAATTACATCAACTTTAACACCTAATGTGCTTTACAATATAATAAATTGGGGGCAAAGTTCAATTGGCTCTTAAAGTTAACGGTTGTTTTCTCTTTGTTCCCTCAACAATTTTTTGGGTTTAGGAAATAATGAAAAGATTTAAGAATAATGTTTAGCTCCATTGCGATTATTTTTAATACATTCCTTGGTTGTAATATATACATGATTTTTCCTTGACATAAACCTGAATTTTTGTAATGTATAGATATATTGTTTATGATAAATATGTGTTAGGTTTGTTATATGATGACTTAAAGGGTATATATTATGTTTGAGAGACTTTAGTGCCGAAAAAATGTTAATGACTAGAGTGAAAAGTCTTATTGGTTACAAAATGAATTGAGAAACTCTATAAATTATCTTATGTAAACGGTAAAATCACAAGATGTATATATTACATAAACCATGTAATAATTCGAGAGCGATAGAAAATATTTAGACATACACAAATAAATGATGTCTATGAATCAATAACGGGGACTTTTCTTATTATTTAGAGAGAAGGAGAGATAGATCAAATTGCTACACCATTACTCATAGGCCCCCATTTAGGGTGGGGCTACACTATCAAGAGGAGAAGATAATCCTTATTTTATACCTTGTGCTTGTCCTGTGACATTTTATTAGCTGAATTACTTATCAAGTTGTTGCTTTGGTTATCCCCATGTGTAAAATGCAATGGGTCATACCACCTTTTTCGATCTCTATATGGATTCAACTTATTATTGTCATAAAAATTTAAAGCCCATAATTTCTCCCAATGCTTAGGAAATTTGAAATGCATGGGGGCTTATTTGGTAAGGGAAATAACTGTTTTTCATCACGATCTCTATAGGATAGCATGCTCGAGCCATTCTGAACCACCTGTGAGAACATTCATAGTAATTGGGTTATTCATCTTGTGTAGTAAAAGTCATTGTTGCAAAAGGATCTATCACTTTTTTGGATTTTCTTCATTTTTTAGAATAAATAGAATAAGAGAAGCTTTGGCACCTAAGCAAATATAACTTTTCTTCTCGTAAGTTCCTCGTTTACCCTTGTGATTTCTTTAATATTATATTTTCATTCATATTTCATTTATCTTGTTTAAAAATGGAGACACATAAAATTAATGATGATGCCATAAAATTTTAAACTATTGTACATTTTTTATTGGGTGTCCGCTGAGCTACCAGAAGGTCCATACAATAAAAATGACAATAACTTTATTAATAAATAACAAGACTTCATAAAACATCACTTGAGGAATAAAATCTCAAAAATCTCCCACTTAGTCTTAAAACCATGAGCCTATGCATATAACACTCATTCCCTCTACAGGATTACCAAAATTCATAGCTGATAAGTGCTTCATAAAAAGATCCTAAAGGTTGTCTTGAGATCAATACGGTTACGATGGGGTATCCTCTTTGCACGATGTCCAGTATCAAGTGATACTTGCATTCAATGTGCTTATCGCTTTTGTGGTTCCTTGGTCTTTAAAGTTAAAAACCACTACAGTATTATTATGACAAAGTGTAATAGCTGATTGCACTAAAGTAACCACTACCAAGTCAATTAGGAAATTCCCAAGCCAAATAAAATCCTTCTCAACCTCTAAAGCGGTAACATATTCGAATTTCATGGTAGAATAATCATCATATGACTGATTAATACTATTTTAACCTACTGCACCTTCTCCTAGGATAAATGTATATCATGTGGTTAATTTCCTAGAATCCTCGTGTGACTGAAAATCTGAGTATATATACCCTAAAAGTATAAAACTATCTGCTGAGTAAACCAATACATATTCTCTAATACTTTTCAAGTACTTGAGAATATATTATACTACACTCTAACTCCCCCATACCTAGATTAAACTAAAATCTACTAACCATGCCAACGACAAAGTGAATATCTACAACCTAACATATATACGTTTCCCATCGTCGAAGCATAATATAGATTCCTCATACTCTTTATATCATCATATGTCTTAGGACACTTACCCTTAGATAAATTTATTCCATGCTTAGAAATAAGATATCCTTTATTGTAATATGACATGCTAAACTTTGTGAGCACATCATCAATATAAATGGCTTGGAAAAAACCCAACATTTATTTTTCCAATCACGTAAAAGATTGATCCCAATGATGTGATTGTCTTCTTATAAGTCCTTCATATTGAACTAGTTAGACATCAACACTCTTATTTTTTACCTTTGTAAGGACATTTTTGTCCATTAACAATTTGTTATGTCGCACGCCGTTACACCGTTGAAGAAATTCAAGATTCATATAATCATCAACGGATCTGAATATTAAAAGAAGAAGAGGAATCAAAGTTTAACAGGCCGGAGTGGTCCACCCAGAATAAAAGAACCGATTCTCCTGTGGACCGGTCCGCCTCAGACCCGGACCGGTCCGCCTGTTAAAATCCAGTATACCCCGGACCGATTGCGAACCGAAGATGCCAAATATAAAAAGAACCGGTCCGCCTACCAGGACCGGTCCGCCTCAGACCCGGACCGGTCCGCCTGGGATAAACACAAACAGATCGTGCAAAGATTTTTTAGGCCCAGGACTTCTTTTATAAACCCACTACGGAAAGTGGTTTTCGTAGAGACTTCCATACACGATTTTCAGAGTACAAAAAACTCTAAGTGTTCACCTATTGAGCCCTAGACTCTAGGTTTTTGATTCATACAAATTTCCAAACATTTGTGAATCTCTTTGCAACCCAGGAACGCACTTTTTCTGTTCATATCATTGTGGAGAATACCGTTCTTCTTCTTCATTGCAGCGCTACTGGAAAGGGATAACTCCAGCCGCCGACTACAGAATCCGACACCTGAGGGTAATTCTTAGTCACTTGTATTTTCATTGTAATCCGAAATTGTACAGTTACAATATTATAATAAAAATAAATGGTTTTGCCCCTTTGGGGGATTTTTCCTCACAAGCATGTGTTTGAATGTTCTTGCTTAGTTCATTATCTTATTCAATCACATATTGTTGCATGTTTAGGGTTTGTTTGAGTTAAAAGGTGTTTAATATATAATTTTCCCATTTGAACGCAAGCGCATACGTTCTCAAATTGGTATCAAAGCAGGTTACGCTAATCTATCGCGTATTCCTATTTTCCGCAAAATTTTTCTAAGATATCAATTTTCTGAAAAAATTGATTTTTGAAAAAGTGCGTGTTCAAATGGAGAAGTTATATAATAAAATGCCAGTTTTTGACGGGACAAACTATGCCTATTGGAAAGCCCGTACGAGGTCTGCATTAAAAGCCATTGATGAGCGTGTCTAGATTTTGGTTGAAAGAGGGTGGACACCTCCCTCCGCGACTGTTGATAATGTGATCAACTTGAAACCTGTCACTTCTTGGACTGAAGAAGAATTTAAATGTTCATCTTTTAATTCTAAGGGTCTAAGTGCTATTTCTGGGTCTGTCACACCTGATGAGTTCAAACGAATAATAACGTGCACCATGTTAAAAGAGGCATGGGATGTTTTACAACTCACCCATGAAGGAACAAATGCTGTGAAAGAGTCTAAATTGCAAAATTTAACAACTCAATTTGAAACCATTACCATGCATGAATCTGAATGCTTTGATGAATTTTATTCTAGACTTTCTGACATTGTGAATACTAGCTTTAATCTTGGTGAACATATTCCTAATGCTAGAGTTATTAAAAAGATTCTTCGTTCTTTGCCTAAGCGTTTTATCCCTAAAGTCACTGTGCTAAATTCTATGGGTAATTTAAATATGCTAAAATTGGAAGAACTTGTAGGAGATTTGCAAACATATGAAATTGATATGTTCCCTAAAACTGCTAAATCTAAAGATAAGGGAATTTCACTTAATTCCCAAGAGAGAAGGAGTGAGGGGTCGGCTAGAAAGAGGGTAGAGTCATCTAGAAAGAGAGAGACTGAAACGTCAGATTATGAGTGTGATTTTGACTTAGATGATTTGGCTCTTTTTGCGAAAAATTTCAAGAGGATTCTCAAATTTAAGAAAAATGGCAATTTTATAGATAAAAAGAAATTTGAGAAAAATCAGTTTGAAAAGAAAAATGAAAAAGTTTTTACAGATCCTCCTAAGAAAGATAGTTAGAGATGCCTTGAGTGCGATGGTAGGGGTCATAGAGCCTTTGAGTGTGCCACTCGTCTTAACAGAGAGAAAGGGAAAGCTGTCCTTAATGATACCCTTAGCGACGACAGTGAGGTCGAGACGGTGGATTCAGGAGATGAGTCACCGCATGAGTGTAACTTCACCGCATTCATGGACAGTCAAGTGAGCACTCCTTGTTCTTTTCACGACGATAAGGATGATGCTTCATAGGGACACCTCGATAGTGAGATCGATGTGAGTAAGGGGGAGGATGACTCAAGTGAGAGCTAGTGTGATATTCAACGCGCTTACGCTGAGTTATATTTTAAGTCTTTTAAAACTAAAAAACGTAACAAAGCGCTAGTTCTTAAGATCACCGGATTAGAGGAATATTTAAGAAAGGCAAGAGAGAGAGAGAGAGAGTCTTCCACCTTCACCACCCTGAGAGAGAGAGAATCTTCCTGTGTCGAGAAAGAGAGTTTGTTTAGAGAGAGAGAGAGAGAGAGTGTTTTTGAGAAAGAGAGAGGGGACTTGACTAAAAAAGTGACTAGCCTTACGAGTCAGCTCCATTCCTCCATGGAGACTCGGAAGAAACTTGAAGCCCTTGTTGCCCAGCTGACTCATGATCTTAAGAAAGCACGGGAAGTCAAGGTACAAATCGAGGACAGATATGGGAAAATAGGAAAGATGCTCCTCGTCCCCGCTTTAGGTTTTGGTGATCGGCAAGGAATTGGTTATGATGGTGTCCCCATGTCCCAAATTTCCCCTGGACCAGTTCCTGAGTTTACTACGACTCCTTATGGCCATCGTCAAAAACCTCGAAGGAGAGTTTGACCAAGAAAGGAAAACTAAGGTCCGTCTTTGACTGTGTTTTTTTGTACTTATTGCAAAAGAAAAGGCCACCTTAGGGAGTTTTGCTATAGCATGGGTTGGACACGACGTACTACTGCTCCACCACGTCATACTGATGAGTTTTCTAGTCTGAGAGAACGGGTTGGGTTCTTAGCTGCCACATATCAGAGTTTGATGGAAGAATTCCGACGGATGTCTTTGCCGTTAGTGAATGCTTCTCACATTCCAGCTAAAACCAACAACAAAGGCAAACAAAAGTTCATCTCTGCTTGGGTACCTAAGAAAGATAAAAAGTCCTTCGTTGTTCACATTGCTCTCAAAGCACACAATACCTCAGAGTGGTATTTTGATAGTGGGTGCTCCAGACATATGACAAGTGATGCCTCTTTTTTTTACGACTCTTGAGAATTATCAGGATGGCAGAGTCACCTTTGGAGATGGGAGCAAGTCTAGTATTATAGGGCGTGGTACTGTCGAGTTACATGGTTTCCCTAAGCTAGAAAATGTTTTGTACGTCAAAGGTTTGAAAACAAACCTTCTCAGCATTAGCCAGCTGTGCGACACTGACTTTGCAGTAAAGTTTGACCGGGACGCGTGTAAAGTCTACAATCAAGCCGGTAAACTTTTGATGCGAGGGGTGAGGACCGAGGATAATTGCTATGGGACTGAGCCCACGTCCTCACTTGTCTGCAACAGCACCACGATCACTCCTATGGATCTGTGGCACCAACGTCTAGGTCACGTGAACGTTAGAGATCTCAACCGCTTAGATAAAAAGGACATAGTACGCGGCTTACCATCTCTTGAAAAGTTAACTTCGACCGTTTGTGGACCCTGTCAGATGGGAAAACAAATTCGTAGTCCCCATAGGAAGTTGCATTCCATTACCACCTCTTGTGTTCTTGAGTTGATTCATATGGATCTTATGGGTCCCACTCGCACTGAGAGTCTAGGTGGTAAGAGGTACATCCTCGTGATGGTAGATGATTTCTCCAAGTACTCCATTGTAGGTTTTCTGAGAGAGAAATATGATGCTGTAGACTTTTTAACGACCAAGTGTCGTGTCCTGCAAAATCAACACGGTGTCACTATTAATAGGATGTGTAGTGACAATGGCACTGAATTCAAAGAAGCAAAGGTAGATCTTTACTGTGATAGCCTCGGGATCAAACATGAGTTTTCTACTGTGAGAACTCCTCAGCAAAATGGGATTATTGAGAGAAAGAATAGAACGATCCAAGAAATGGCTCGATCTATGCTGCTAGGTCGTAAAGTTTCTAGGAGATTTTGTGGAGAGGCAGTGTCTACTGCATGCCACACGGTGAATAGGGTTTATTTGCGTCCACACACACTTCATACTCCTTATGAGTTGTGGACTGGCAAGAAGCCCAACTCAGCATATTTCCGTATTTTTGGGAGTAAATGCTACATCCTACGGGATAGAGAGCAATTAGGAAAGTTCGACTCCCAGAGCGACGAGGAAATATTTTTAGGATATTCATCGAATAGCAGAGCGTACCGGGTTTTTAACCTGAAGAGCTCTAAGGTTATGGAATCAATAAACGTCACCGTGCAAGATGACGAACCTCCGACGATTATTGATCCTAACCTTCAGTGTGAGGATGAGAATTGTTCTAACAACGATTTACCTGTTCCTCTCTCACACTCTGTGGACCCTACTCCTGCACTAGGGGACACACCTACTTGGGTTCGCAAGAGTCATGACCCTTCTGCCATTGTTGGTGATCCCACTCTAGGGGTCAAGACTCGTGCTCAGCTAGAGAACGTTGTTAGCCATCTTTGCTACACGTCCAAAGTCGAGCCCAAGAACCATAAAGAAGCACTCAAGGATGAACACTGGATATCTGTTATGCAGGATGAGTTGCTTCAGTTTAAAAAGAATAATGTCTGGGAACTAGTCCCCCGACCTAGTGAGACTAATGTGATAGGTACCCGGTGGATTTTTAAGAATAAAATGGATGAAAATGGTACCATAATCAGAAATAAGGCTAGGTTGGTCGCTCAAGGATACACACAGATAGAGGGTGTAGACTTTGGGGAGACATTTGCTCCTGTTGTGAGGCTTGAGTCCGTCCTTCTTCTGCTCGCCATCGCATGTCATCTGCGCTTCAAGTTATATCAGATGGATGTCAAGAGTGCCTTTCTGAATGGCATTCTACATGAGGAGGTTTATGTGGAACAACCAAAAGGGTTTGAAGACCCTCAGCACCCAAAGCACGTCTACTATCTGAGGAAAGCCTTGTATGGCTTGAAGCAAGCACCCCGTGCTTGGTACGAGAGGCTTACTTCCTATCTCTTATCTCGTGGCTTCAAGAGAGGGGGAGTAGATATGACGTTGTTCGTCAGGAGAGATGACGGTGCTATTTTGGTTTCCCAAGTCTATGTGGACGACATAGTCTTTGGATCCACATGCTCCCAGCATGCTCACCACTTTGAGGAGGAGATGAAAAGTGAGTTTGAGATGAGCATGGTTGGTGATCTTACATTCTTCCTTGGTCTCCAGGTTCGTCAACTAGAGGATGGGATGTTCATCGCCCAATCCAAGTATGCTAGAGACCTAGTGAAGAAATTTGGTTTAGACTCCACTAAGAATGCACGTACACCTATGAGTACCACTACCAAGCTTAGTAAGGACACTTCAGGCAAGGACGTAGAGCAAACCGTATATCGGAGTATGATCGGTAGTCTTCTCTACTTGACTGCCAGTCGTCTCGACATCGCCTTTAGTGTTGGAGTCTGTGCGTGATATCAGGTGTCCCCGAAAGAGTCACATTTACTTTCTCTAAAACGTATTATTAAATATGTGAGTGGGACTCTCTCCTACGGTATTTGGTATTCCTTTGATACCAATGACCGTTTGTCCGCCTATTCGGATGTCGATTGGGCCGGGGATGTAGATGGTTATAGGAGCACTTATGGTGGGGGTTTCTATTTTGGTTATGCTCTTGTCTCCTGGATGAGAAAGAAGCAAAATTCCATCTCTTTGTCCACTGCGGAGGCTGAGTACATAGCCGCCAGGAGTTATTGCACACAACTCTTATGGATGAAGCAAATGCTGGAGGATTATGGGATTTCACAGTACATCATGACCATTTCCTGTGATAACACGAGCGCGATACACATATCCCGCAATCCAGTTCAGCATTCGCGCACCAAGCACATCAAGATACGTGAGCACTTTATTCGTTAGTTAGTTGAAGAGAACACTGTATCCTTGAGTTTTGTTCCCACCGACCGTCACTTAGCCGACATTTTCATGAAACCTTAAATTCCCTTAGATTTTAGAGTCTTAGGAAGTCTTTGTGGATTTGCACAGTTGACTGAGGGGTTGGTCTATGTCTAGAATAGGATGTTTCTTCATGTTCATATCATATGCTTCCTATTGCTAGTCTGTTTTATATGTACCATTGCTTAGTTGTACAACTATTTATTTATTCTTTTTGCTTTTTATATTCCTTTTAAAAAAAATACAAAAAGATTTTCCTTTAAGAAAATTTTTAAGAAAAGCACAAAAAGATTTTATTTTACAAAATTTTTTTAAAAAAAAGTCCAAAAACAATTCTGTTTTTGCTCCTTTTATGGATGAGCATTTAAGATAGCCAAGTCACAATTTCATTCCATATATCCATGTGACTGTTTGATAGAGATTTGAGAGGCTACATCATTTCATCCATGTGCTTTACAATGTTTGGAGTCTTTGATATGTAATTAGTGATATCTTCCTACATGTTTGACTCCTTTATCTTTTATTGCACACATGCACGACTATATTGGATTATTGCACTTGTCTATCTCATATTGGCTTGAGTGTTTCCATCTCAATCCTGTATATACAATGTACAATATACGATAAAACTTGACAAGATTGGAATGCATGTAAAAACCGTTTTGGTGAGACTGTGTGTTTTTGTATAATAGGGAGGGGCTGCGAAAGGTAATCATCTATCCTTTGCGCAAAAGCCACCGTTAAAAAGGACCTAAAAATGGAGGAATTTTAATATCCGAGGTCCAAAGAGGTTAAAAGAGCCCGACAAAATTTACAGGCAATAAAAAGCACTTCATGCCAAATATGGGCCACTTAGGTTTCACCATCAATTATCCAAAGTTTGAGAATTTAGAATGCCTCTATTCAAAATTATATCTGAGGGAGTTTGGTTGGAGAATCGTTAAACGGGTTTGTACTTCCTTCAAAGTCCTGAAAAAGCATAAAATCGTTTTGGACGTTATTGGTGTGAAAATCACTTTGAGCTTTGATTTGTTGATTTGATTGAGTCAATTTCTTATATTGTCATTCTTTTACACCAAAGGACACATTTGAGTGCATTCGCTAGGAGTATCCAATATTCATCGTGCACATATGTCATGTTTTTATGCATTGATTTTCCTATCGAATTTGATCACACCACTTCATTTACGCTATCATCGACTTGGTTGTTTTTGTGATCATTCATGGTGTGATTTTATCCTAGTGACACTCCACACTTGCTTATTTTATTTATTTCTCTCATTTGTCTATTTGGGGACATCATAAAAAGGGGGAGAATGAATTATCTTATTATGGGGGAGATTTGAAAGTTTGAGTTTTCTCATAAATTGGTATATATGTCTATCTCATTTCAAACTCGATGCGTCACTTGGTATTTTGTCTTTTCTCATGTGTGTAGGTACTACATGGATTATCATTGGATTGCACACCCTGATGAGAAAAGTGTTGAGATTCATAAAGAGTTGAAGAGCAAACGTTGAAGTCTTATTAAATTGTATCTTTCCAGTTTTGGGTTCATGGAAGGGTAGATTTGTATAGGAATTTTTAGTTGTTTGATAATTCGGATGTTTTTTTTTATGTATGTACCGGCATAGACATAGGGGGAGATTTGTAAGGACATTTTTGTCCATTAACAATTTTTTATGTCGATCGCCGTTACACCGTTGAAGAAATTCAAGATTCATATAATCATCAACGGATCCGAATATCAAAAGAAGAAGAGGAATCAAAGTCTGACAGGCCGGACCGGTCCGCCAAGAATAAAAGAACCGATCCGCCTGCGGACCGGTCCGCCTCAGACCCGGACCGGTCCACCTGCTGAAAGCCAGTATACCCTGGACCGATTGTGAACCGAAGATGCAAATATAAAAAGAACCGGTCCGCCTACCCGGATCGGTCCGCCTCAGACCCAGATCGGTCCTCCTGGGATAAACACAAACAAATCGTGAATAGATTTTTTTAGGCCCAGGACTTTTTTTATAAACCCACTACGGAAAGTGGTTTTCGTAGAGACTTCCATACACGATTTTCAGAGTACAAAAAACTCTAAGTATTCACCTATTAAGACCTAGACTCTAGGTTTTTGATTCACACAAATTTCCAAACATTTGGGAATCTCTTTGCAACCCAGGAACGCACTTTTGCTGTTCATATCATTGTGGAGAAGACCGTTCTTCTTCCTCATTGCAGCCCTACTGGAAAGGGATAACTCCAGCCACCGACTACAGAATCCGACACCTGAGGGTAATTCTTAGTCACTTTTATTTTCATTGTAATCCGAAATTGTACAGTTACAATATTATAATGAAAATAAATGGTTTTGCCCCTTTGGGGGATTTTTCCTCACAAGCATGTGTTTGAATGTTCTTGCTTAGTTCATTATCTTATTCAATCACATATTGTTGCATGTTTAGGGTTTGTTTGAGTTAAAAGGTGTTTAATACATAATTTGCCCATTTGAATGCAAGCGCATACGTTCTCAACCTTAACCTGCATCGTTCTTGATTAGGACAATTTAATCCACATATAGTAAAAAAAATACCACTACGTTTTCACCATGATTATTATACTCATATATTTCGTCTGGACATTGATAAAAAAAAGATTTAAGCATCTAGATAAAATTGAATGTTCCAAGACATTTATGCTTAATTAAGTCCACAATAGACCTCTTAATCTTGCATAGTTTTAATTGACACTTATTATAAATACCTTGGGTTGCACCATATAGATGCATTCTCAATAATAAAGTTAAAGATCATAGTCTTAATTTCCATTTTCCAAGTCTCATAATCAATATGAGCCATAATTGATAAAATCACCAGGATTTTAGAATGGTTACTGGATAGAAGGTTCTCTCATAGACTATCCCCTATTTTAAGTAAACCTTTATCAACAAGTCTTTACTTGAAGGTTTAAACCTTCACATCTTCCTTTATTTTGTTCTTGTAAATCCACTTGCACCGGATGGATATTATCCAATCCCCCAAGTATAAAATCTCACAAAATTGATTCAATTACATAAAGTCTATCTTGGTATTAATATCCTTAAGAAAAATCTCAAATTCCTTGTATTGGCGTGCCTCATTTTATTTCTTCAGATCCGATTTGTGCTCCCCCTACGATCTCACCTAGGTGTTCACACGATTAAAGTAACATGTTAGACAATCACTAGACCCTCCCAATATGATATGGCTCCACTTTGTGGCCATGTATTAGTGACAAGTGTATCCTAATCCTCGTTTATAGTCCCATTTCCTCTAGGTAGTATATTATTAATATCAAGTTGTATTTCTTTGGGTACGGGTGGTTCAGAAGAAACTATTTGGTCTTTCCATATTATCTCTTGTAAAATCATCTTATTACTGTGTTTCTAGTCCATTATATGATCATCCTCTAAGTAGTGGGCATTAGTCTTGCAAGAGTGTAGTTCTATTTTCCAGGGCGTTTATGAATAAACTGAGGAGTAATTCGTATTAATGGCAATAACATAATAGTAAATGTACTCTTAATGGAGAAGAATGAAATCAAGTATATATATCTCCAAGAAAGGTAATGACTACAAGTGTGTTATAATAAATGAACCTCTGTAGAATTAAGTTAAAGGGAGAGAGAAAAGAGCTCTAAATACACCCAAGGTAGGTAGGTAAACACCAATGGTAGGTAATATAGAGTTTAGAACTCAATAAATTCTTGTGTTCTTGGGAAGAATTGAACAAAGCATATTAATGGAAGGATGGAAGCTTTGGTTTGTAATAGATATCTTAAAGAGGTCTTTCGGCCTAAAAGTCTCCTATTTTATCAAAGGATAAATGGTTTATATATAGGCTCATATTACACTTGAGGAATCTCAGGTGAATTCAATTCTGGATTATACTTCCATGCCAAATATATCAAGAACATTAAATACTGATTGAAATTCTTGAGCGACTAACCATTATGTCAAGTGGCACCATAGGTGCGCCAACACCTTTTGGGCCAACAACTTACCCTCTCAACATTGTACTGAGATATATTTGATTTTAAATGTGTAAGTATAATATGACATCACTCAGATCTTTTATGGATATATACTAAGGTTTGGCACCAAAACTCTATGGCTTAGTAAGTTCATGGTTGGTAGCTCAAGGTTGCTCGAATATGCTAAATCGAGCAAAGTCTTGTGTTTTGCTTGGTATATCTAAAATGGTTAGGCCTTTCCTTAATTTTTCTTCTCTTTATCCTATAAACCAATTCCCTCAAATATTCCTAAATGAGGTTGCTTGATACATGAAAACTATCCTGGTCTTGCCAGACTTTGTCCATCACGGGCACCATGTAAACTCACCAATATTATAACACAACTCATATTTACATAAAGATTAACACAAATACGTGGTGGATCAGCTAGTTTCTTCTATAATTCTTCCTCAATCTTTAATTCAACCCCATATTTTGATCTTGATGTAAATCAAATTGGTTGATTCCTTACACTCCTTTTATGATGTCACTAATCTTTGATGAATCCTTTTTTTTGTTTCTCATATAGTTTCTTAATGAGTAGGTGTATCTCTAATAAGGGGTTTATCTATAAGCCCCTCCTATATATAGTAAAAATTTGGTCCATAGGATTACAAAATAAACCAACTTTAGTTCCTTTGGGGTAACTTATAGTTAGACATACTTTTTTCTTAATTCCAACTTTCATGTCTCATTCTTCAACATGTGTGTTAGGCAATACCATATTTGAACATGTCCTACGCTAAGCCTGCACCCAGTCCATAATTCCATGGAAGTTTTTGAGACAATTTATAAAGAACTAAGTTCAATAAATAAGTAGTGGTCTCAAATTCATAATTCTAAAACTATCTAGCAAGTCCAAATATCTTACCATAGATCTACCCAAGTCCAAAAGAGTTAAGTTCTCATATAGCTTGAGGTTGTTACGATATTAATGGTATAAATATGTAAATCGAGGAATGTGACTTTTTTGTTGAGAAAATAAGTATTGATCAATGATAGTCACAAAATCTAGTTTTAGTTTTGTGCATTCCTTTTATCAACTTTCTAGTTTCATATATTGTTAATTTCATGATTTCTCTATCAATGAATCACATTGTTTCATATTTCATTTATATTCTACCCAAATGAACTTATCAATATCATATTTTATGAAGTATTAACCATTTATCTTGTTCTTATCTCATTTATTCCATCTTTATCCTATTCACTTCATTCTAGTTAATCAACCTCCCTATTAGCCTCAAATATCATAATACATTCAATTAACTCATTAATTTCATGAAATAATTAACCTATTAATTGTTTACAATATAACCAACATGCAACCCTTCTCCCCGTCCATCCATGAACCATGCAGTAAGTGCAAAAATAATTGCTATACAAACTTCTCACCTTCTACTAAGTAATACAAAAAACCCATAGCCACCTACAAAGCAATGCCAATAAGGAACCATCACACAGACTCATAGTCGCCTACTTTATAGTTCCAAAAAAACATAACCATCCTTAATATTGTGTGATGAACACATGACTAATTGCAAATCTCTTCGAAACTCCTCAACACCATGTGATGCACAAAGCGCCGGAACTCCTCAAAATCGTGTGATGCACACATAACCCATTGCACATCTTATCGTCAGCTTTTGTTCGCATGTACATAGTTAACAACCCATGTAAAACACATATATCCCATTTCTCATCATGTTGCCAACTTTTGTTCGCATGGTCAGATTTGACACATCGTGTAATACAACAATAATATATATAAAACCATAGTCCTCGAGTATGCCAAAAATAAGAATATTATGTCTAGGAACACTCTTTATACTTTCCACTAAGATTAGTCAAAATACATATATTACTCCATAAGATCCCAACTCCTAACCTTCTGTAAACTCCATGCATGGGAGTCTCATAAATGAAACTTAAATAAGGAATCCCCTACTACCATTATGTCTATATTAGGTAATTCATAAAAAATAAATAACTATTAAATCACCATTCCGAATACCAAGGAATCTAATTAGATTCATCAATTTCATATTAAGCAAAAACCACAAAAGATTCACCTTGTTAAATTATGTACTTATTTGCTTGCTAGTTACTTTGTATATTTGATGCAATGCAAAATGTGTGTGCTACACGTGTACCTGCTGCTTAAATGCAAGTTGGTAACTCAAGTACTATCCGGTAAGTCGGGGTTGAATCTACTGGGAATAGGACAAAAATCATAACGATGACGACAATGTAGTCTTCTAAAATCTAGGAGACGACCAAAGGGATCTGCCCCGATGGTTACCTACCCTTGGCTAACAAAGGTCAAGCGTTCGAGTCTCCCCCCTCCCCCGCCCCCACACAAAGAGTCTTGAACTTATGACAAAAAAAGAGAAAAATAAACAAAATAAACATAACTAGCAAGTGAAATTTTAATTTAAAAGGATCCAAAAACTGAAATTTTGATTTTCAAAAACTATTTAGAAAAATTGGAGTCGAGATCCAATCCCCCGAACCGTAAGTATTATCCTTAGATATAAAATTTTCAATAATTATATATTTAATTAAAAGAAGACATTAATTCAATCAAAGTAGAAAATGTGGAGAATATTACTTCGCACGATATTAGTCAATAATTAAATTAATGTGAATGACAAGATTGTCAACAAGTATATTATATCCTCAAACAGTTCCCTACGACAAACGGAGATAAGAGACCTACAATATTGGTCTCGAGAAAATATCAAACCCTAATTATATATATGATTATGTCCAATTTTATATCTAACTCTTATACCTCGGTTGAGTTCATGTTCCCCAACTCTCTAAAAATTCAACCGAACATGTTTGTATTAACTACGCATGCGATAAATCAATTGCATGAATGCATGATGATTAAATAATCAGAAAAAAAATATAAAAGTAATAGTACCAATGATAAAAAATGTAGAATATAACAAGCTTAAAAGGAATATCAGAAATTAACAAACTCTTTTTTGAAAATTGCATTCAAGAAAGTAATAAATTTGTTCCCATATATTCCCCTTGTTTTATTGCCTTACAATGAATGATGATGAAGATCAAGACTCCTAATAACTAAATATAAAGGCTAGAATTCGTTTAAAAGAGTCCCTAAACTCTAAAACTCCTTAGTCTAAAAGATAGGAAATATATTAAAATCCCGCATCAGATAATCCAAACCCATTCGCATAAGGAGGTACAAAAACACAAGGCCTACGAACCAATTCTCTTAGGCAACGGAACAGGTTTGGTCCAAGTTTCTACTTTCCTTGCTCGAGTTTCTCTTAATTATACTTTTTGCCTCTGAAATTTTATCCCAACTTTGAAATCTCATAACTTTTCATCCGTAGCTCGAATTGGGGTGCCTTATCTTCTTATGTTCTTTTGACTTCAAAATCTTCAACTTTTCAGTTAGCCCTTTCGGGTTTTGGATAAAAAATTATGAAAATGACTTTGACTTTTATTTCTTTCGATTCTTTCACCATTTTGGTTTTTTCTCTCATCCACTCACACGAAATACCTGTCAAACAAGAGAGAGATACATAAAATACAAAATACTTGTAAAAAATGGTTAGTATGATAAATATAGGATAAATTTGATCTAAATATACTCCACGGGACCGTAAAACTGCAAAAATTAAGGGGATAAGTATGAAATCTTTATTCATAATCAAACCCCGAACTTAGAACGGTGCTCATCACTAGAAATATAAAACAATAAGAGAATGTGTTTACTTGGACTTCTAAACAACTAATGAGATAGGATACCTCTTTTACGGGCAAAAAATTGTATTTAGCGTATGCAACAAGTCGATAAGCCCCTAGGTTAACCTAGTATAACGAGTGGTGTCTCGTAAGAGTTTGCATTGAATTTACCCACAAAATTCATTTTTGCACGACTTAAAGAATTTATCAAAATAATTAAAAATCGTATAATTTAAATTCTTAAAAATAATCATTTCGAATTTTTATTCGATAATTTCAATTTATAATGTGTGTATGTGTGTGTGTGAAAATTCAAAAATTAAACGGTTAACTTCCACTGATTGATCATTACGTTACTTTTTGAAAATTCGCTTTATTTCAATTTGTCATCGAATGCATTCACTAACAAAGCACTCGGATTATGGCTATTTTCTATCAATGTGCATGATATTAAGAGTAAATGTAATGGACATGAGTTCATGCACATAAATTGAAAGGCAAAAATATTTATGATGAAAATATCTCATGAACAGAATACGATCATTGGAAATTGGAAGAATACCATTCTTTATTTGTACTGTTTTGTCTCTTTATTATCTTTTCGTGTTTTAACTCTCTACGCGTTAGTTAATTTCGTTACTTGGACTTGGTTAGGACTTTTTAAGGTTAAGGTATTTTGGGAAAAATGGGAATGTTTGCGAATTTCAGAGTTGGAAAATCTTCTTGCGATGTTCGTTGGCACTTTTTCAGAAATTTGCTAATTTTGTCTTCTTTTTCCTTCTATTTTTCATATTTTTCTCATTTTCTCATTTTCTCATTTTTTTCTTTCTATTTTTGTTTGAGCAATTTTTGTATTTTTCTAACCCTTTTTATGCGTCCTTTGGACTTAATTGATGAATTTCCTATTTTCACAGCTTCGGGCTAGTTGGGGTTTTCGGGTTAATTAACCGAAAAAGGGTATAAACTTTTAGGCTTAAAGTAGCTTGCGAAAGGATATTTTTCACGATTTTTTATGGACATTAAAATTTGGGCAAACAAACGTCCTAACATCATTTATCTGATTAACTAATCAAGTTATTATATGCGTCTCAAGATCAATTTTAATTACAAGACTTTGTTAGCGCATTTGCAAAACACATTTTCGTAACCGATCTAACAATGATTTAGCGATCATAAACAACTTTTTAACATTGAAAGAAATTTTGAGTTAACTTTTTACTCAGATTAATTTAATTACTTAGAAAAAGTGACTAGCTCAAAAATTTCACCGGGTTAACAATCTCCGCACTTATTCGTTAAGTCGTTAATTTTCGCTCAATTTTCATTTTCGATCAATTTTGACTTCGTGCATCAAGTTTTTACAAATTGAGACTTCAAAAAAAATAGTGATATTTTTGAAGAATTTAAATTCCAAATTTTATTTATTTTTAAGAAAAATATAATTGACTTTTTTAGAAATTTTCAATTTTGGGGGGATTTTAAAATTTGTGAAGTTTGAAGACGCATGCCCCCCCCCCCCCCCCAAACGTGGGTTTTTTCATTATCCTCAAGAAAATGATTAAAATCTAAATAGTGCAAAAATAAAATGAACAAATATTAAAATTCAGTAAGACACTATATAACACAAACACACGACTAAAAATACACAAAATTTCACCCCATATGCATCGAGGGTGCGACGACCTTTATTCTAAAATACCTCATCCCCTTATACGAGGTCCGATAACATCGTCTCCACATTCCTCCGATCATAATTCAAAAGTTTGAACAATTGGGAATTGACCTAATAGAAAAATTGGACAACTGGAGGCACATGATGAATGAGGTGAGTGAAATCATCGAGGTTCCCAATCACCTTATAACATAATTGTTCACACTTGGAGACACTATCATACTAAAATGTCAAATGATAAGCTAAGCCTAGATTTCCCTTAAACTCAACCATGCATGGATCAACTCTAAATCAGACAATACTCTACTCATGTCCTAGATCGCATTCGAGAACTCAAGTGGAATGGGTAAACGTTCACAAAGAAGGAATGCATCTATTATATTTCTCCAACCGCTCTCATCTAAGTGATAAAATGAGTCCAATAAAGATTAGATTTCAATGGTGAGGTTCTCATCCACCGACCCGAATTCTTTCTCAAAATTTTCCAGGCTCATATATTAAGACAAATCAGGTGGCCAAGCACGTAGATCGGTTGCATCACTAACTTTATTCTCACCAAGGATCTCTCTCATCATACGCATCTATCGGTCAATCTCCTAATTCTCTCTCGCTCTCGATAGCCGTCATTAAACACGCCTAATGTGGATCCTCAAAATCATTACCCTTAAATTTTTCGTGTACTACTTCCTCATTAAGATCCGTGTCATGTAAATTTTCCTCATCACCTATTTGATTAGTGATGTTGAAGATATTCATTTCGAGTGTCATGTTCCCGAACATGAGTTGTATTTTCCCATTACCTGTGTTAATAAATGCATTAGCCATGCCTAATAAAGGGGAGACCAAGAATAACGGGAATATGATGACTTAATGGGGAGGAGGTCTCCATGTCCCAAATGACAAAAACTACCAGAAAGTAGAAAGTACCGACTTGAATGATCACGTCCTTGGCTACCCCATAGTGTAACCTCACATAACGATCCACAAGTTGGAAAGTAATTTTTGTGGGCTTAGGGTCTTCCAAATTAAGATTTTTATAGATGGAATAGGGTAGAATGTTAACATTCAACCCTAAGTCTAATAAATCTCTATCAATTTTATTATCTTCAATAACACACGAAATGGTGGCGGCTCAAGGATCTTTATACTATGATGGGAGGTCGCTCAAAGTACCGAACTCATATTTTGTGCAAGAAAAACCTTATTCTTCACCTTTAACTCTCATTTCACCATGAGTAAGTCCTTCAAGAAGTTAACCTATACAGTAATTTGATGAATAATCTCAAGGAAATGTAGGTTTAACTTCACTTGATTAAACACCTCTAAAATATCATCATGTGCGGCCTCATCAGGAGGAGTGACCAATCGTTGAGGGTATGGTGCAGCTGTAAGGGGTTTCACTACCACTTCGGGCTTAACTGTGTCTCCCTTTTTAATCTTATCCAAGGGAGCATGTGTGACCTCTTTCTTACCGAGAGAAACCTCCTCGTATATTTACACGTCGTATGGATGAGGTGATAATTCAATAATTCTTCCACTACGTAGAGTAGTTACCTCATTACATTGCTCTTGATTTTCATTGTGAGTAGAGCTAACATAGATTTACCCTTGGGGAGGTCGTTGGACTTGGGAGCGAAACCTTCCCTTACCGTGGACACTTAATGAAGATTGAAACTTAGAAAGAGAGGCCTTTATGTCGGCAAAGTTTGAGCATTTTGGTCATTGATCGTTCATTGAGTTTTTCATAGATTGGGAAAGAGTGTTCTCAAGACTCTTTCGCCGTGGGATCACATAAGGCACGACAGGAGGCGCTTCCATGGGTAGAACTTGTTGATAAGTTGGGAGTGGTGGCGATTATTGAGCAACACATCGATTCGGGTTCATCACCACATTCGGTTTCCCATAACTAAAACAAGGATGGTTTCTCCACGAGCAATAAATAAGTATTCACGCGAGGGGCATCAAAATTACCCTTAAAATATTTTATTGCCTTAACTTCCTTTTAAAGCATAACTTTGTAGGAGGGTGTTGTCGGATATTCCTTCGTTAAATGTCATGCCTCATAAATAATGAAAACTTCCTCCTTAATTGCTAGAGAGTATCCGAATACATCTCTCCCCTTAGATTTTTCCACGTCCTCTAACCTCTTGGCTAATCAGTTAATTTTGAAGTTTAACTTGGCTTCCTTGTCCAGTTGGTAGAGTCCGGATGAGGAAGGAGTTGTGTACGTATGACTAGCTTTGGTTTGGGCATTCGAATCCGATGTGTCCCACACTTGATTAGTCTCGATGACATACGTAAAGTGGGCCTCCGCATCATTCGTATCTAATCCTAAGAACTCTCCTGGTCATATAGTCTCAATAATTTTCTTGGATCTTAAGCTAAGCCCATGATGGAAGTAATAGATGATTCTCCACTTATCAAAGCCATGATGTGGGAACATATTTACTAACTTGTTGAACCTCTCCCAATATCTATCAAAAGGCTCGTTATCATTTTGCTTAAAGGTCTGAATTTGAGCTCTAATATAATTGGCCCCATATGTGGGGAAGAACTTCTGGAGAAATTTATCCTGCATGTATCTCCGCGTGCCTATCAAGTTTAGTGCTAATGACCAAAGACAAGTATTGGCCTTGTCCTTAAGTGAAAAATAGAAAATCTTAAGGCGCACTACGTCTTGGGTGCAAGCTTGATCTCTAGACGTCTCGCACACTTCCTCGAACTCTCTAATGTGGTGATAAGACTTATTCGACTCCATACCGTGAAATTATGGGAGAATTTGAATCATCCCATTCCTAAAGTGTAATTACTCGCATCATACAAGAATAATACATCACTCCTTCACCCATGTCAAAATTAGCGTTATCCGACATTGTACTCACACTAATAGAATAACTATCCTCACCGGAGTTCCTAGACTTTCGACTCGTGATGAGTACTCGTTATAGGAGGAGGAACATCAAAAGTTGGAGTGTTTGGAGTGTAATTTCTAGAGGGAGTGAGTTCAACTATAGGCTTAAGATTTGGATTGGACTAAGTATTTTTCATTTAAGGCTTCAAGAGAATATTTTTATTTTTATGATTTTTTGCATATTTTGGATCTTTTTTTAGAATTTAGAGTTAAATTCTTAGATTAATTAGACCTAACTTAGCGTGCCTACATACTTCCCGACGATGGAACCAAAAACTTGACACGATACAGAATGTGTGTGCTATGTGTGTACCTACGCCTCAAGTGCCAGATGGTCGCTCAAGTCATACTCGATAAGTCGGGGTCGAATCCACAAGGAATATGACGAAAATCGTGATGATGACGAAAAGGTAGGCATCTAAAATCTAGGTGACAAATATCGAAAAGAAAAGAAAAGGGGATGATTTCATGAAAATTTCTACTTAACTAAAGAAACCTAACTATCAAGTGCAACGTTAATTTAAATGGAACCAAAAACTGAAATTTGGAAATTTGAAAAAAAATTGGAAAAATTGGAGTTGGGATCCAATCCCCCGAACCATAGGTATTATCGTTAAATATAATTTTTTTGATAACTATATATTTAATTAAAATAATACATTAATTCAATCAACACACTAAATGTGTTAGAATATTAGTTCGCACGACATTTAGTCAATAATTAAATTAACATAAATGACAAGATTGTCGACATGTATATTATATCCTCAAACACTTTGATTGCCTACGACAAACAAAATTAAGAAACCTACAATATTGGTCTTGACAAAATATCAAACCCTAATTATATATGTGATTATGTCCAATTTTATATCTAACTCTCATACCTAGGTTGAGTTTATGTTTCCCAACTCTCTAACAATTTAGCCGGACATGTTTGAACTAACTACACATGCGATAAATGAGTTACATGAAGGCATGATGATTAAATAATAAGAACAAAGCATAAAATTAAGATTACCATTGATAAATAAGGTAGAACATGCAATAGTACAAGCTTCAAAGGAATATCGAAAATGAACAAACTCTTTATTGAAAATTTCATGCAAGAAAGTAATAAATTTATTCCTAGATATTCCACTTGTTTTATTGCCTTATAATGAATGATAATGAAGATAAAATACTCTTAATAACTATATACAAAGATTATAAGTCATTTAGAAGAGTCCCTAAACTCTAAAACAACGCAGGCTAAAAGATAAAAAAGATACTAAAATCCCGCATAAGGTAATCCAAAGCCATTCGCATAAGGTGGTGCGAACCCATTCGGCCTGCAAACTGGTTCACTTTTGCAGCCAAACCGGTTCGGCCTAGGCTTCTTATTTCCTTGCTCGAGTTTCTCTTAATTATAATTTTTTCACCTAGAATTTCATCCCAACTTTAAAATCTTATATCTTTTCATCCGTAGCTCGGATTGGGGTGTCGTTTCTTCCAATATGCTCATGACTTCAAAATATTTAACTTTTCATCTCCTCTTACGGGTTCAACTGGAAAATTATGAAAATTCCCTTGACTTTCCTATCTACAGATTCTGTCTTCATTTCAATTTTCTCTCTTGCATCCACTCATACGAAATACCTGTAAAATAAGAGATAAATACGCAAAACCGGAACTACTCACCAAAAGGAGCTAGTAGGATAAATGTGGGATAAATCCGGTCTAATTATACTACACAGGACTGTGAAAATTCCAAAATATAGGGGATAGATATAAAATATTTATGCCGAATGAATATTCCTCTTATAACTCACCATTCATGGAAAAAGTCCGCTCCCAAGTCATACTTTTCAATATCCAATCCACAATAAATAATACATTTCAATATCCCATCACAAAAGTAATACATTTCAATATCCAATCCCACAAGACGTACATTTAAATCCCCAACTCAGAATTCATATTTTTATTAACTACTTACCGAATACTCATAGCCTCACTATTACAATTATGTACAAAACTTACTAAACCTAAACCTAAACTCAAAACTCCTACCTTCTCTAAGGTTCGTGCGAGGGGCGTATCATAAATTAAATCAATACAAAGAACCCTTCTAATACTATTAAGAGTGGGAAACATTAAACTTAACCTTCCCTATATGTCCTTAACTCTAATATATACATCAATCATATGAAGATCCTCATAAATAGCGATTACTATATTAAAGTCTCAAATTAAATCTTTTTTAAACAAAAATACTCTCAACCGCCATCTAATTTATTTCAATATCTATTTGCACATAACCCAAGTAACATAACCCCGAACCTCACCCATAAAAAACCACAAAGATCCTAACCCTCATATAAACATTATATACCCATTAACTTACACTGCAAAACAAAATCTCAGCAATGACAACTATTGTCCAATAACCTAAGTCTCATCATTAAATGAGAATCATGAGCAAATTCATGAATCACGTTTACCAAATTTTACCACAAAATCCATTTTCCTCATAATAGCATGATCAATAATTAAAATACCTATGATAAAATCAATAATTTAGAATGACGAACTAATAATACACATCCTCAATTCAAAAATCCCCACACATCCCAATTTCCTTAAAATACAGTCAACAAGATTTCAATACTCTAAGATATATTTTTTTTAATAAATATACTCCTTGCCAGAAAGTCAATAACTCACTACATAGTATTAAATAGATTAATCTCCAAGTTCCAATACTAACAGCATAGGGCTAACACAAAAATATCCTTGATAAACACATATAATTCATAATTTGAACACCATCACGTCTAATTAAAAATGTTTCTTATAATCAATACCAATACGAGTTTTCCTCATTTTTAAGGGGATAACTATGATTTCTTACATATGCATATTTCAATTAGGGCTTACAATATTTTCCAATAATTAAAAATATCATAGGATAAGTATACTCATATTTCCTAT
This sequence comes from Sambucus nigra, assembly GCA_949130495.1. Taxonomy (NCBI): domain Eukaryota; kingdom Viridiplantae; phylum Streptophyta; class Magnoliopsida; order Dipsacales; family Adoxaceae; genus Sambucus; species Sambucus nigra. The sequence continues at coordinate 78,038,853 of OX422221.1, read as the reverse complement.
TTCAACTCTCAAGTTCAGAGGGATTAAAACTCAAGTATTTTCCCGTTCATGTATGAATATTCTCATCTTTATAAAAACCACATTATTTAATTTACACAAGCATTTTCTAGGCGTTTCTAATTTTAAACAGGGTTTCAATCAAATTCAACATTATATTAGTACAATAAGAAAGTCATTAAGTTTATCTTAACCTAACTAAACCTCTAATAACTTTTATTTAACAATAAACATGGATTAGTAAGTATCTAAAACATTAGGCACTAAAGACAAAAAGTAGATTATTCTTTCGTTTAAATCATTTCTAAAATTCTACTTGAGTTCCTTGATCTCCTGACAAATCAGAGACGTTTTACCTCTTTAAGCATTGCCAAAATGGTCTTGAAATGGAGGTTTGAAGGTTGAACTTTAATGGAATATAGGGTTTGTGAGGTTAGGGACCAAGAGAAAATAAGATTGAGGGTTTTGGTTTGATATGGAAGTGAAAACACCAATGAAAAACCGATAGGTTTCATCAATTAAAAAGGGAATGCAATACCCCTCACACTTGGGCCACGAGGTGGCCGTAGACTAAGCATGGTCACAGTCGCACTGCATCCATCCGTGATCGCGTGTCTCATGTCGTGGTCCCGGTAGGGTTTGTCATGATATCATGCCCCCTATGCAATCAACTAGAAAATTTTCTTTCTCTCCACTATTCACACCTATCAATTATTTTTCCACATACACACAATGGGTTCTCTTTCGAACCCTAACTTCGCCACTATGGTATTCCGAAAAGACAACATTGCCCTGGAGGTTCTAGCATAATTCTAATAATGTAATTCAATAAGTTTAAAGTTTTAATCAATTAATTCACACAAAAATAGTGATGAGAATGCGAGTTCATATGGATATTCTGTATGTTAGGTTATTCACACTAAAATTCAAAATTTAATTAAATTTTATCTTGATTAATAATTAGTTTTCCATGCAATAAGGTGTCTAAATTAAATTCACCAATCACACAAGCAAACAAAACACACAAATAAGATAAGGAAAAATCCCTTTCGGGAAAAACCTGGTATTCATCACTATAAATAGTTTGATGAACACTATTCGACTTATAGATTACTTAGCTCCACGAAGAATAATGTACAGGGTCCTCAAATCTTTTACAAAATGTGATGGAGTTGAGCACTACCCACAGGAAGCGAACTTCCTTCGGTATCCATTAATTAGCGTCGGGATTGTAGAATCCTTTCTTTTTCAGCTGTAGAGTCGTAACTCCACAAAAATTAGTCGTAGAGAAAATCTCTACTAGGGTTTGATGTGGGGATGGAAACTAAGGTTTCGCAAACTTAAAAAATAATATAGAGGTATGTATAATTTGGAAAACATAAATTTCTTTTTAAAAAACAAGTAATGAACACTTTGGAACATGTATTTGGAAAATCATTTTCGCCAAAATTATTAAGAAAATCTAAACAAAACAGGTATTTATAGCAAAAACATGAATTTCGAGATAGAGGTCTCATTCGAACGAAAATGGCATCATGTTCGAATGGAAATGGCATCTCGATTTAATAAGATTGGGTCTCGTTCAAACGATAACTCATTTTTGTTCGAATATACTTCTAGTGATGTTCCCACGAGAGTAAACCTGTTTGACAGAGGATTCTCGTTTTATGTCATTCAAAGCTGGTTCTAATGAAAAGACAATTTTGTTCTAATAAGATCTTAATCTCGTCGAACGAGATTTCAAAAAAAATGTTTGTAAAATATGTTTTATAAAATTCTCGATGTCAAAAAATAAACATTCTAGAATATAATTTATATGAGAAATCAAAACCACAAGTTGTATACCTCCATAAAGTGTCAGTGACAAATTCGAAAATGGTGCTCAGTTACTAACATGTCTTTAAATGATCGCGGGGCCAATGCGAATGTGGTCTGCTATTTTAAACTATAGTTTGTAATGGGATATATCGAAATTAGCAAAAATCTTGAGCTACAAGATATTATAAAATCTTGATATTATAAGTATCCCCCTTTGGCTATTCCAGTAAAAAACAAAAATTAAAAATAAATTACAATAAAATCCCTAAGACAATTTATCCTAATGTCTTATCAAACCCAAAACACGGAACGATATTTGAAACTTTTTCTTCAACTAAAATTCTTCTACCCTTGCTCAACTTTGTCTTCATCTTGTGTAGTCCATGAAATCATCATCAATGTGGAAGAGACCTGCACACATGAAACACATAAATACTGTGATACGTATGGGATTTAAATAAAAATAAAATGCCCCCTCAATTTGTTCTCCCCCTTTTGTTCATAATTGACAAAAAGGTTTGCATCTAAGCATGAATAATAAACATCACAAGAGGAATCAAAGATATCATCATAAATATAATTGATAAGCACATGCAATGATAATCCAAGAGGCATAAAGACTATTTTTGGAATTTTACAAAATTTTCAAATATAAAGTATAAAAATGTACAACGTCCGTAGAGGTACAAAAACACATAGTCACCATGGAATAACACTATACTACCCAAATCATGAAAATGGAATGAAATTGTGTGAACATTTTCAATAGGCAAATCAACAAAAGAACACGATGTCATGAGATACTTCTAAACAAAGAAATCAATTTCAACCATAGGAGTAAAAATGTTGAACTTAAAATGAAATTGGCTTGACTAATGCAATATGCCATGAATGTTAATGATTCTCAAATCAATGATGCCAAATTATTTAATATTTCTCAGGAGATTTCGTTATGCAAACCCATTGATCTTCTACTCTATAACTCCCTCAAAATCTCATGTATATAAGAATTTCACTCTAAAATATTTTGAATATATCATAATGGTCATATGTAGCGAAACATCAATGAATATAAAATAAATGGCCTTGTCACTTTTGTTTTTATGTGCTCTTAATCTTTTTAGAATAATTTTGCAAATGTTGTCTTTTAATGCAAAGATAATTTTGCTCTTCCATAGCCCCTTTCCATTTCTTAATATGTATATCAATATTTTATGGGAAAAGAAATTCGGGTAATGGTTTTTACAAAAGCAACTTATCTCGTATTACATTTGGTTCATTATTATGAAGGATTTAGATGAGGACACTGTATTCGATACATGATAAGCAAGTACAATATTCAAAAAGTCCATTCACATGTACCATAAAGGTGATAGCATCTAATATATAGAACGTAATCATCAATGATCAACGAAATGCTATCCACACATTGTTAAGCACACTAACGAAACAAAATCATGTCCCAAAACATTATCAAAAGGTCACGTGAATGGATGGATGCTCCAAATATCTTCAATGTTCATCCATGTATGGTGAAAAATGAAAATACAAAATCTTTTTGTCTTCTTCAAAATTGTAGTAAAAAAATAAAATCTTAAAAAAATTTCAAATCATGATTTTCAAAATACATTAATTAATAAAACATATGCAAAGAATAAAAATACAATCTAACAATAGGGATATAAGTTTAAAAAATGATAATCACCCTATTCTAAAAGAAAGTCTTGACCTCAAGCATTATTCTCATAAGAGTTCTCGAAAGGAAAAAACATCCTATAAAATTCATCCATCCAACATTGTGAAGTATTGACTAAATACTCTACTTTCTATTGAAAACTCTTGAATTATATACGGTGATGTGTAAGAGCATGTGGAGAAATAGGTGAGGGAGTGCATGTGGGAACATGTGTAGGAACTCGTGTGGGAGCATACCGGGGAACATGATTGTGAGAAACTCTCCCTATATTAAAACAAAACTCTCTAAGGTGACCTCTTTATTTGCAATGGGAATAAACATAAATTATCTTTGGTCTACCTTTCTCAAAATGCCTAAGACGAGCTCTCCTTGGTAGGTTAGGTCGAGTCCCATAAGTATCCATCAAAAACTTGAGAATCGATTTAGGAGCGACTTTGGAAGTGAATGTATTGTCGTAACTTATACCTTGCTTCTTAATGTTACCTAACGAAGGATCGAGGAACATATTTCCAAGATTCTTAGATGTGTAATCCAAAGTGATCTTGATCTCTAAGGTACATTCGAGATCAATCTTGAGTTGGGATACACGAGCTTCAAGTTTCTCGGGAGTCTCCAAAGCTTGAAGATCTATCGTCAGACCAGACACATTGTTAGTCAAATCGGTCTTTTTTCTACCAATAATAATCAACTATTCACACAAAGAAACTTTAATCTTCTCGAGTTGACTCAATGACACCTCATACTCTCTCAATAAATTCACCTCCTTCTATAAGTTAAATGCCCTAAGAGACAAACCATTATTAAGATTTTTTCATTTTTAAAGTCTCGCTGTAAAGTTCACACACGTCTTTTTGGAATCCACATTCTAACACACTCAAATTATCTTCCTCACTCATCATCAAGGCTCTCACTTGTAGAAATGTCCTCATCGGAACAGGAAAAACTAGAAGTGCAAATGTGACTTGCCATGAACGTACATAAATTAGTTTCAAGTAGTGATCTATCCGTGGAATCCATCGACTCGACATCACTCTCACCAAGAGTAGTTTTATGTGAAACTTTACCCTTACTATGTCTCTTTAGCCTAATGGGACACTCATGGGATTTATGCCCCTTGCCGCTACACTAATAACATCTCTCCTCATCTTTCTCACAATCATTCTTGCCTTTAATACCCACATAGTATGACATCCTAGGCCAATTAAGTTATGACCTGTAACTGCATATATTGTCTCATATCCTCTTTATAAATTAGTCAAATTAAAAAATACTCTAAACAAAGTTAAAACTACACATGAAATCCTATAACTTTTCTTAATTACCGAAGTATGCCATAAGGTTATAAAATGACTAAAATACCCCCTCCAAACTTTGAAAGAAGCATAACTTAGCCTTTATTTCACCCCAAGACCTAAAACTTATATAAAATTGAACCTTTAGAACTCAAATAATTTAATTTTACAATACTAAACCTTAAAATTTTCATAAAATTACAAAAAGCCCCTTCAATGGAAATTTATTATATTAAATACCAAATAAATATAAAACCTTCTCTTTACATACCAAATTAAAAACCAACCTATTTAGACTTTCCTCCCCTACGAACAAAGCATCCTAAGCAGGATAAAATGACAAAATTCAAATGGGTAACATTATTTACACATGTGAACACTTTATGACCAATTTTTATTTTCTTAAAACCAGGGAGAATCCACCTTTTTGATGCACCAATCAACTGGCCTGAGATCATAGTATAAACACCCCATTAAATCCAGCTCTAAACCTTAACAGTTCAATAGAACCATACTTGATTTTTTTCATTCCAAACTAGTAAACTATGATTTTATGCATCATTACATATTTCCATAATCCAAAACATTTTTTGCACTATTACATTAGACAATCCAGTCAAAGGAAACATTTTACTTGTAGAATGACCTGTACAGGCATAAACCTTTTAATCTCCATTAAAACTTGAACTTTAATGGTGAGACTCCATTCCTTGACTTTTAACACATTTCAAAGAGAGGAATGAGTTCCTTATGAGCCCAAGAGATTCAATGTAATCTGCATTTTCAAAAATTAATAAGTTTTAAACCCTATTTTCTCAACATTTTTTTTGAAGTTCAGAAACTTCAATTTCAAAATTCTTTTCAACATGGATACCTTAATCCTTCAAATCAAAGACAAAATCTTCCTTAAAAAGCATAATCGTAGACATAAACTTAAAATCCATTGCCATGCTCTGTAACTCCAAAAATGTTTGGGGAAATTTTCTGAAAAAAATACTGTAGTTAGAACTCGATGAATTTTGAACCGCAATCCCTAAAACCTATATATTTAGATTCCTCATGAAAAATAAGGTGGATTAGTTCCAGATTAATCTTAAATGGTTTAGGCAATCAAAAGATATTTGAGGTCAAAGTCTTGTCAAAATCTCGGTCAATTGTCGAAAGGTTGAAGATGAACTTTTCAACCACAAACCTTGACAGGCGCATGAGGGCGCTTGACCAATAAAAAAATTCTATTTTTTTTCAAAAAATTTATTAAAATTTTCAAGTCAAAATGGTATAAGATAAGGCAGTGTTTGGTCAACCCTAACTCAAATTATAGAAAACCAAGGATTTAGGTTAAAAATATTTTCTAAAAATTATAAATTAATCCCTCTTATTTTTTTCATGTTTTGAATTTGGACCCAACTTTTTTTACATGTTCTTTGATAAGTTTTACGTCAAAAACTCTCCTGCATCATTTTCCAAATATGAACTTAAGTCTTACATTTTAAACTCTAAAAAATAATTACAAATTAGGCCCTAAAACTGTAAAGAATACAATTTTCTCATTTTTTTCAAATTCAGTCTTATCCCCAATATTATACACTCACAAATACGTTCATTAATAGATAATCAAGCACCTCACCCCCCCCCCCCCCCCACCCAAATCCCAACTTCAGTCAATTCTAATAATGTTTTTTTACGGCTAACAAGTAGGTTTTGCATTTTTAATAGTAATTTCATCGTATTTAATATAACTATTATTGACATCACATTGTAATGGATCCAAATTATTCTTAGTATGTGCATGTTATGATACTGCCATGCCACATATGTTGTTAAGTGCCATTGATATTTGCATATGGATCATTTAAATCAATTTAAACCCTTCAGATCTAATAACTAATTTCACAAGGTTATTGCAATAATGGAATTAGTTCACCCACGAACCTATTTGCTAAATGCGTTTTTTATAAGCATCAATATTAACTAGGAAGTAGATTGTCGTGATATCCCATGGAATTTTCTACTTTGACTAAGGTCTAAGATGTTTGAGAGTGGAACTGGTAATTTTTGACCCGATAACCCGTTTACGGTAATAATCCGAAATGACCCGAACATGACCCGATTAACTTGTATAGATTTAGGAGTGCCCAAAACATATACTAAAATAAAAATCTACGCGACCCAAAAATGATACGACTAACCCGAATTTCCACCCCTATTTGAAAGCCTGGATTTGTCGCTACACATGCATAAGTGCCACTCTAGTTATTGTCCCTAGCTATTTAATTTCCCCAAATATTTTGGGTTGACATTATTATTTAGTTACACTGATCATGCTTAATTGTCTATATATCCATTAGTAAACTGGTAAATTTGGGATTATCCATTCGTAAAAAATCAGTGATCTTCTTTTTATGAGAAATGTTGATTATGGTTCATTTAGTAAATTGTTAACTGCATGCACACTTAAACCTCTATATACATATAATTATTATTATTATTATAGAACTAGTTAAAATCTACTTAGCATACTTTTGTTAATTCCTCTTTCCTCCAGAAGTTCCAGGATAAGAAAGCCGAACTCCCCTCACTTTTTATGATATGAGCGGATCATATATATGATTATATAATTACATGGAAGGAGATTAGGGAAGATGGGAGAAGAGAATGACAATTCTCGATGACACTATTTTTCAGTTTTGGGATAAAATGTAACATAAATAATTCACCCCTGTGGTGGTTGTACAATATATGTAATACAATATTTGTATCTCTACAATGAATAAAGTAATATTTTTTCGCCTTGACTTTGCTTTCATTGCCTTGTTACTTTCTTGTACATTCATACCAAAAATAGGGTGTTACATTGCCCTCATTTCCATTTTTATTTTTCTTTAAAAACTTTTCTTTAGAAGAATTTCCTCTATTAAATTTGGGATTTGTTTTGAAATTTTTTACAAAAGGGAAAGATCATCGAAATCAAAATCATACTCCAAGTCAAAATAAACGTCCTCTTTCTTTTTAGACTGAACTTTTAAAGTAATTACCTTTTCCTTAGATTGGGCAATTTTGGGAACACATGTCGATTTCATAAGTTTGAAGGTCTCCTACGAGTTCTTATATTCTAAGCATATCTAGAATACCCAATGGATTAAGGATAATAACCCGAGGAATAAATTGGGATGGAAAGGATCTCAAAATCTTTTTAACTACACGCGTTTAAGGATTTTGCCTAAATTGTAACTAGAGTTAATGATATCAGATAACTATGCATAAAATACATTAAAAGACTGAGACTCCAGCATAGTAATAGTCTCATGCTATGTGGTGAGGTTTTGAATCTTAGAAGCTTTCACAGTGCTTCTACCCTCGTGAGTGCACTGGAGGGTATCCCAAGTTTCATTAAATATGGTGAACGTCATAATGCAACAAAACTCGTCAGGGGCGAGGGCTCCGAAAATGACACTTAAATCGCATGAGTTAAACTTAATCCGCTTAAAATCGTCTTATGTCCAAGAAGTGACAAGATTAGGACTTATGACATCGCCATTAGTCATTGTATGTGGTGTCCACCCTCTTCCACAAATAAATCAGACTCTTTCATCAATGCATTTTAGAAGTAATAATATCATATTTTCAAGTAAGCATAGTTCGACCCATAAGAAATAAATTTCCTATAATAAAAATTATCCATTAAAACCCAAAATTTGAAGGGATCACAAAAAAACTTAGAGTAACCAACTTAGATACTAATTTGAGAATGCGGGTTCGTATTGATATTCTGTATATTATGTTATGCACACAAATTCAAATTTTACCCAAATTTTATCTTGATTAGCAATTAGTTATCCATGGAATAAGGTGTCCAAATCAAATCTACCAACCATACAAGTAAACCAAACAAGCTATGAAGATAAAGAAAAATCCCTTTCGGGAAAAATCTGGTATTCAGCACTATAAAAGAGTTTGACAGTCATTAATTAAATTACAAACTACTCAGCTCCATTAAGCATAATATATAGGGTCTTCAAATTTTCTACAGAATGTGATGCAGTCTAGCACCACCCATAGGAAACGTTCTTCCCTCGGTAACCACCGATTAGCCTCAGATCATAGTTACCCTTCTTCTTTAATCGTAGAGTCGTAACTCCACAAATATCAATTGTATATATGATCTCTACTATGGTTTGATGTAGGTATGGAAACTAGGGTTTCATAAACTCAACAAATCATATAGAGGGGATTTATGATTTGGAAAACATAAACGCTTTTTTGAAAAAAAAAATAATGAACACTTTTGAATTAGGTATTAAAAATCATTTTCGCCAAAAGTCTTCAGAAAATTTGAACAAAATAGATATTTATAGAAAAACAAAAGTTTCGAAGCAGCGGTCTCGTTCAAATGAAAATGGCACCTCATTCGAACAAAAACACCAGTTTTGTTTTAATGAGATTGGGTCTCATTCGAATGAGAAATCATTTTTGTTCGAACAAAATTTTAACAACCTTCAAACGAGAGTTGACCTATCATACAAATAATTCTTGTTTGATGGTGTTCGAAGCTGGTTCAAATGAAAAGATAATTTAATTTTAAAGAGATTGCAAAAAAAATTCCTTTTAAAATCTATTTTATAAAAAGCCTCTATGTACCCAAAATATAATTTGTATGATAAATCAAGACCACAAGTCATATACCTCCATAAAGTGTTGGTGACAAATCTAGAAATGGTGCTCAGTCACTAACATGTCTTTGAATGTTCGTAGAGGCAAAGCGGATGGGTAGTTGAAACTTCAGTTTGTAACGAGATACACCAAAATAGAAAAAATGCTAAGCCATGAGAAATTATTAAATGGTACTCTTATAAATCTCCCCCTTTGTCTATTTTGGTATAAAACAAAAACCGAAAATCAAATTGCAATAAAATCCCTATGACAATGTATCCTAATTTCTTCCCAATCCCAAAACATGGAACAACATTTGAAACTTTGTCTTCAATAGAAATTGTTCTTCTCTTGGATAGCTTTTTCTTCTTCTTGTGTAGTCATGACATCATCATCAAAGAAGAAAAGACCTACATACATGAAACATGGAAATACCGCGATGCATACGAGTTTTAAATAACAATAAAACTCCCATTAATTTATTAATTTGAGAATGCATTTTTTTATATTCCGTATATTAGGTTATGAACATATAAATTCAAAATTTTCCCATTTTATCTTGATTAGCAATTAGTTGTGCATGCAACAAGCTGTCCAAATTTAAATTCACCAGTTACAAAAGCAAGCCGAACAAGCAAAAAAGATAAGGAAAAATCCCTTTCGGGCAAAAGCTGATATTCATCACTGTAAAGATTTGGGCAAACACTATTCGAGTTACAAATAACTTAGATCCACTAAGCATAATGTGTAAGGTCTTCAAATCTTCTACAGAATGTGATGCAGTCCACCCCCACCCACAAGAAGCGATGTTCCATCGTTATTCACCAACCAACCTCAGGATTGCAGAGTCCTTTCTTCTTCAGCCGAAGAGTCATAAATCCAGAAAAATTAGCCGTAGAGAAGATCTATACCAGGGTTTGATATAAGTATAAAAACTAGGGTTTCATAAACTCAAAAATCATACAGAGTGATATATGATTTGGAAAATATAAACGTTTTTTTTAAATAAATAATGAACACTTTTGGAACATGTATAAGAAAATCATTTTTGCCAAAATTCTTAAGAAAATTAAACAAATTAGGTATTTATAGAAAAATATGAATTTCTAGGCAGTGGTCTCGTTCAAATGAAAATTGCATCTCATTCAAATGAAAAAACTAGTTTTGTTCTAACGAGAGTGGGTCTCATTCGAATGATAACTCATTTCCGTTCGAATAAACGTCTAACGATCTTCTAACGAGAGTGAACCTATTAGACATAGGATTCTCGTTTAATGGCGTTCGAAGATAGTTCTGACAAAATGATAATTTCGTTCTGACGAGATCTTAATATCATTCGAATGAGATCACAAAAAAAATTCTTTTTGAAATATGCTTTATAAGAAGCCTCGCACTACACCAAAACGCTCATTTAGTAACACACTGTTTTTGTCATTACTAACAATATTATGCCATTACTATTTCTCACAATACATTACCGTTAGTAATCTCACATAAGTGTTACTAATATTAGTTCACTATTTTAAAATTGATTTTTTTCTTAAAAAGAAGCGTTAATTTTCCCTCCACTAAAAGAATTTCCCCGATTACATACACTCTCTCCAATCGAGACCTCTTCCTTTTCCTCTTGTCCAAATAGTCCCTTTCTCCAAATCGATACCTCTTTTCCAAATCGCAACCTCTTCCTCTTCTCCAAATCACGATCTCTTTCTCTTCCTCTTCTCTAAATCGCTACCTAGGTTTTGGAGGAATCATGACCTATGGTTTGGAAAAATCGTGCTTAGGGTTTTGTACGTCTCTCTCTCTCTCTCTCTCTCTCTATATATATATATATATATATATATATATATATATATATATATATATATATATATATAGATCTGATGTTTATTTATTTGAGTTCAACAACTTGTTTACTGATTCATGTTATATTATATTATTCGTTGATTTTATTGTGATTGTAGATCTTTTATTAGCAAAGGTTTTGGATATGTAAATATGGAGACCCATTGATTTTACATTTGTTTTTATGAATTAAAACATTACACAAAGTATTGTTGTGTTGACATAAATTGCTCTCTATTAGGTTTTACTTTATCTAGAATTTACTGATAATGGTCTCAGTACTTTCATTGTTAATATCATTTGTGAGCTTTTGGATGGTTAGGATGGGAACGAAATATCTTTTAATTCAGTGTATCTTCATTTGGTTCGCTTTTTGTGCCAGTAAATGGCTCAAAGTGCTTTAGTTTGTCTATGAGTAGTCTCTGAATTCCATGATCTTATTTACAACTTTTATCTTTTGGTATTAAAAAATAAACCTCTTCTGTATTACATATCAATTTGGGTAGTTCGTTCTGTATTATATATGGATTTGAGTATTTAAGTTCTTTCCGCATGGAATATATTTGTTATACAGTTACCATGCCTCACAATTGAATATTATATAATAATTAACTGAAATTGTTGGATGTAAAAAATTGAAAAAGGTATTAGGCCCCAACTCTGTTTCAATCTCATGCTTATGAATAACAATAATAATTATTTATCACAATTCAAACGGGCTTCTTATATAGAGAATTTACTCTTTTAAGATCGATGGGGGAAAGCTTATTTGGAATATTGGGAAAAAAATAAAATTTCTTTAAGGCTTCTTTTCACTTTTTCCAAAAACTTCGACATAAGACTGCTCAATTTGAACAAAAATATATAAATCCGCAAACTCAAATCCACAAATCGCTTAGAAGGAAGTGAAATGGCTAGAGCGGCTAGTAGTTAAGTGGAATGTCCCCTCATTTGATTGATGATATATGGATGTCCATGTTTTATTTTATCAAACTACAATCTGATTGGTAAATTCTCTATTTTATGGGAACAAGAGGTACTATTAGATGTTATGAACTGTTGTCTTGAATTACTTATTCAAGTTTTTGTCTATGCTGTCTTTGTTCAAGAGGTGCTATTAGTTTTTCTATTCATTTACTTTGGATAGCATAATCTCTATTGTGTAGTCAATCCTAAACTTTTCATGTTCTACATTTGGATAGGTGGGTAGAGCTGGTAGGTTCGGTACCAAAGGGCTTGCGATTACATTAGTTTCAACTCGAGGTGAGTGACTCTGACGTTCTTAATCATGTTGGGAGCTATAGTTTATTTGTTTTATTTTTTCAAATTTATCTAGCTAGGCTTCATCTGCAACCATTTGTATATGAAGCATGCCACATATGCTTGAAAGGGTCTAAAAAATCCTCTTAACCTCATTACGAGAATTTTAAATTCCTCTCCAAGTATCCCACATATTTATTTGCATCATACTTTCTTCCAATCTCTTCTAATTGATAAATCAAGATCTTCCTCCACTGTTTTGTCTTCAGGCTGCCCTTGTTGTACTAAAGTCTTGATAATCAACAAGGTTAGTTCTCTATGTAATACTAGTAAGAACAAAAATCAACTAATGCAACAAATTTATATCTAATTTAATCCATTAGTTCCAAATTAACAGCCCTACTTTCCTTTTTGGGATAAATGTACTTTGATTACCAATTACCGAATTCCACAATATTCAAGTAACTTTTAATTTGTCCGTTGAAGTCAATATTTTTTTTAAATTAGTTTTACTTTCAAATAAAGACTAGTTTGGGAAGGAGAGATTGAGATGTGGGCACAATAATCTTTATGACAGTGTTACAATATTTTGTATCAAAATAAAATTGATTAGTCGCTTAAACTCCAGCTTTGGCAGTGTTACAATAGCTGCAATACTGGTGCAGAGTTGTTTAGTACGAGACTACATATCAAGCTAGAATTACAAAAAAGGACTCATTATTCATAGCGGAAGAACTTGCCATTAATGTACTTTTCTATGACCAAATATATAAACTGTCTCAACACAGATCACACACATAAATTCCACACACAAATTCTAGAAGAAAATGCATATCTACAAATAAGTAGATATCTGACATCAAGGATTGTATCATTATACGATTAAATTTAGGTTTATGGTGATCTCTAGGATTCATGAATTCATATTGATGTACTTAATGATATTATTGTTACATGATACTTGATGATGTTGATTTTGTGACACTTTTTATTGCTAAAGTGAACATGCCAGTTTATATAAGTGTATGTTGTTTTCATTGCAGATTCTATGGGAGAACCAAGGACAAAAAAGATGCAAAATTTAATGAACGATTCAAGCACAGTAAGGGCTTTTTTTCCTTTCGTGTCTATGATACTTGGTCCTTAAAATGATCTTAGCTTATTGCTAAAAATTGTTTACTATTGTATGGAACAATTATTTTTGGGCATCTTATCGAGTTGGATTAATAGTATGCACTTTTTAGTAATCTTAAATTGTAAACGTCCTTGCAAGACGTTATATTTTTGTTGTCACTTAAATTTTTGTTGTCCCAAACCTTAAATTTTATTGTCACTTAAATCACTCAATATAAACCTCACTTTGTAAGCTTCTTGTCGAATTCTTGTTCATGAAGTGGATGTTTTATAATTAAAAAGAAATCAAATATATTCTTCTGAAGTTGAAGGACATTCATAGCAGTAAAAGATGTAAAATCAACCTACGCGTCTTACTGTTCAACTCCATTGTCGTGTCATTAAAAGGTAACTATATATTTTTTTGAAGCTAGATTCTTGGACTTTGAACTACAGAAACTGTCGGACCTGCAACGGATGGCAGGCATTACAATGTACCTTTTGCTTTGGTCCTGATTGATACCACTTGAGGTGATCGTCGACAAGGATTTTCCAGTAAATAGGAAGTGGTCCGACCTGATTTTTCTAGTTCGTACAAGGATTGCCGACCACCATATAGGATCTGTCGATCTGTGTAGGAGAGATTCTGGTGCTATGACCACGTTGGTCAGGGATGAAATTGTAACTTTTTTGTAGCGGTCACCGACCAAGTCATGTGCAACTGTTGAATTGAGAGACCTCTGGCGTTGTCGTAGCCACGTCGCCGATCAAAAATAGATGATGATCGGATGATGCTGTGAAGTTGTGTCGGCCAAGAAATAATGGTCTGATGATGTCAGTTGCTGAGATATTTTTGCTTTTGTTTTCCACGAAATGGGAATGTGTGCCAAATGTTGGTCAGCTATGTTCGTGGGTTAAGATCTCTAATCAGATGATGCTTTTCTTTGTTGATAATTAAAATTTCTTAGTTGATGATTGAGATCTCTAAGAGCAGTGGGTTCCTCTAATTTTTCTATAAACTTGGAGGAGCGTCTTCATATAATGAATCTCCAATTTGAGAAATAATAAAATTATTTCTCTATTATCTTTCGTATATTTGAGTCCCTTTATAAATCGAAACACTCCCTCTTTTTCAACACCTCCATTTCCTTTCATTCACCTCTTCTTCTCAAGGCTTAGTCTACGCTGGTGACCATTTTCTTGCCTCCTCTCAGCTCCGTCACTCCTCTACCTCTTGCTCCATCTTCTATTATTCTTGGAACAACGTATATATAAATGTTTTCGTAGCTAAGGTGATTGATATATAGAGAATAAACTAATCATTATTATTTTATTACTCGTTGTTTATTTAATTAAACCATGCAACCTCTAGTGGAAAAGAGTTTTCTGCGGAATCTATTAGCCCGCTTATTTCTAATTGCAAAGGAATTTACATTATTGGAGGATGTCTCTTGTGGTGATATTTACTTATGAGAGGTTAGTGTATATACAAAGTGTATTTTCATATTTTGAGCTTGTATTTGAGATATTTGGGTCATAAGGGGGATCTTAAATTCCCTTCCTGCTACGTAGGGCCATGGTCGACAAAGCTAGTTGTGCCTATGCAACTCGGGTTATGATAAGCTTTTCAACTAGAGACTTATTGGATGCTGGTTAGATTTCAACAGTTTTCATTTAATATTCAGTTTTGAATTTTAGTTTTGCTTCTCACTGCAAAAGTTTGATGTACATACATACTTATTAGTTATGCTTAGTGTTGGTTCTGTTACATACTTCTAATGGTTAATTTGCAGCTTAATGGAGGTTCTGCTATGTACTTGATTTAATATTTTTTTCTCTATAATTAAGAAAATTTATTGATTCACTTTATAATTTTGTATTGCTACTTGTTTCAGAACTTTATATAATCCAAAGACTTGTGTAAGCATCTTCTGACTACTTACTTTCATATCATATGATTCTAGTTACTCAATTATATTTGAAGTACATATATTGCTTTTATGATCCATAATTAGACCTTACAATTGTATTTTTACATACTTGTGATGCTTTATTTTGTTTTTGGAATTTCCTTGCTATTTGACAGAACTTGGAGCAGGAAGCTCTCCTCAAGTGGATCTATTTAGACACAGTTTGGTTGGTGATCTCTTGGATGCACCAACAACTATTTCCGTAGAAGCTTCTAATATGTCGACTTATTTGCCAATGCAACTTTTGTATCAGCACCATCCCCTGTAGAAGTAGGGGAGGTTTTGACACTCAGATGAGCTTTTCTTCCTTACATTTCATTCATTCTTTTTTCTCTATTGGGTTGTCTTGTGCATGTGTGTATGTGTTTATTTATCCTTCCATTTATGTTTTTTCCCTCAATGTTCATTAATTATTTTTAGTACTGATCTATTTTTTTTAAAACTGAGTTCGATTGTGTTTTGCTTAAGAAATCTGTTTTAATTTTATGAATTATTGGTGTTATGAATTATTGGTGTTATGATTGGTCATGGTCTTGCGATTTCCAATGTCTAATATTTGCTGGTTGTGTGTGATGGTGATAATGTGCATGTGTTGCTAAATGAATATTTAGCACTTTTATTTTGTTGATCTGAAAAACAGTTGCCTAGATGCACTTTTATTTTATTTTTTTGGAAATTTCACATATAAAGTTTTGGGATATCGGTCTGTAAATTTTCATACTGTGATTCAACCCCTTAAGCATAAATTATTAGATTTTATATTTGAAATTAAACACTCATAGTTTTAAGTTCTGGAAAAGTTCACAATTAAATGAATACTAACATGACCCCCAGATTACAATAAGAGGGGACTGTAGCCATATATTGATATTGTCAACTGTAATTAGTTGTTTTATATCAGATTAATTTTATTTTCATTCATTCTGATCTATGATTCTATATGCTCGTTATGAAGCTTCTAACTAATTTATGTCGAAGATTAAAAAAACACAGCAAATAAAAAACATAGGAGAACACACCTGAGCTTGGAGTCCTTGCACAATTCGAGATATTCCAACACTGCCCATCCAATTGACATGTTTGTAATATGCTAGTTGAGTTTCCATTACTTATTCATGTTTGTGGTGCAATTTGAGTTAGTTAGAGTATAATTCTTTTATGATTCAAAAGGTCGCGGCATGTTTGGATCTCCTTTAGTTTTTAAAATTATCCTGGATATTTATTTATTAATTGAATTTTGATTAACTTTATGTAGGAGAGGTGAAAGATGGAGAGGGCAAGACTGGATTTAAGATACCATCCCTCTGGATCAACACCATCAGAGGAATCAACATTGGATTTGGAAAGAAATTACTGTAATCACCCGAATCTACCTTCTCCAAGCTCACCACTGCTGCAAGATTTCACATCAGGCAGCCAACTCTTGGAGAGTAGTGTCGTTGCCTACTTCTCGTGGCCCACTTCCACCCTTAAAGGCCACCATCAAGAGCTTGCATTGTGAGTGTCCAATTTACCTCAATTCATGCTTAAAATCTTACACTTTCGACATTATACACATGTGACCTTGGATAAAGTCGTGAATGAAATTATCGCCAAATAGATGTATGAAAAGTCCACCCATGTGAGGCTTAAACGTACCTTGGAGGGGTTAATCAGCAACAAAATGCATAGTTTATGGAATTATATGCAAAAATTTAAAATATACACACTATATTTATGTCGTTTTCGATATAATAGTGAACAAAGTTCAACCTGTGAAAATGGTGTTTACCATTTGACTTTTCTAGGAGAAAATATATTATCCCAAAGTAAAGGACCCTTAAAAAAGTCTTGGTTTATATATTTGGTTTAGGGGTGGACTTATTTATGGATTTGTGACAGTTTTAAGGGCCATTCGGGATTGAGAAATACACTGGTAGATGCTTGTAATGTGATTTACATGTATTCTTAGCAGTCATTGGTAAGAATCTGAATTATGTAAAATAGGATTGATTGAACTTAGGTTAGAAAGATACATATTTTTTACTCCCTTTGTACAAAACTAAAAGATAATTCATATTCTTACCCATGTGAAAGATAATTTGCTCAAACTAATTGTGGCTTGGATTATTTTTTGTCAGTGATTAGTACTTGATCAAAGATCGAGTTTTATCTCCAACCCTCTATTTTTAGGTTCATATGTATGTGGATTCTCGTGAAAAGGTTACTTCTCGTTATCAGGTGAATCCAATTCTTTTGTTTTCAGGTTCATATGTATGTGGATTCCCTAACCCTCTGTCAAATTCTTTCACTAATCACGTTAATACAGAACTTACTAAAGATAATTGCCTTTTGCTTCTCGGTTTCTTAATCCATCATTTTATTGTTCAACTTATTTGCCCATCAAAGAGAGAAGTGATGGCGTTTGGAAGTTTTAAACAAATCGGGACGCTTTTGCCAAAAGCACCCAAAGGATGGGGTTGGCTTATAGCCTTGTTATTTCACGAGCTTGCTGATCTTCTCCAAAATGGGGCTTTGCGAGTAGATGCTGTTGTACAACTTATTTGACGCTTCTCAAGGTAGATTAGCTATCAGACCTACTAGCTATTTTAATATCTTGTATAACTCAAAACTAGTCATGTTGAGGATGGTGACTTCTATATATATATACACGCTCACGCATTGGGTGCGAACGTACCATACTCTGACTGGACCTGTTGTGCAAATTTTCAACACCATTGATTTTGTGTTTTCTTCAATGTGTTTTCTTTGTGCATACACGTCTTTTTAGCACGTGTATGTGTGTGTGTTTATTTTTTCTAATGAATTGTGATGATTCCATATGTTCTCTGTGACCTTTCGGTACTTATTTTCTTACAATACACAAATTATCTGATTTGTTTAACTTTCAGATTCTAGATGGAAAAGTGGATGGGACCATCATTATCTGATTCAACCTTCTTGCATTGGTTTGCTCATTTAATTTAATAGCTCTCTTTGTTCATTCATCATTATTTCTCTTGAATTTATAAGTTATATTCTGATAATCCTAATGTTGATGCCTTGAATTTCATACTATCATCTCTCATCGTATTTTCTTTTCAGCAGTGCATAGCAGTTTGAGTTTCTTTTTTCCTTTGAATTTTATCCAACTGTTGTATAACAAAAGTGCAGATGTCAACAATCGAGATCATGATCTTATGAAGCCTGTGCTAGTGATCAACTTGGAAGTAAAAGATAATCATGAGGAAGCGGCAATAGGATCTCGACTTACGTTAATTTTGGGCCAAGAGGTCCGTGTTCTATTGCTCTTTACAATTGTTTAATTTAAATGATATACATGATTTTTGCTCAGCAATTGTATCATGTACAAGATATCCATGAATGATTGTTATGTGCAACTTGAAGCAACTAAAAATTAGGAGGATATAATAGATGATATACTCACTACTTTTGAGAGATAGTATCTTCGGAAGCTCTTGTACAATATCTCTTTCTATTGAAATTGGAATACTGACATGTTTGAGATTATGTTGCACCCAATAGGTGGTGTAAGATGAATGCCACATTTCTGAATGCAATTTGGAAAAATTATCCAGATTCCGACTACCAGGGTTCTTGCCACAATACCAAGACATGCTATGCACTGGGCTCCTGGATTCCCAATGACGGTGATACAAACTATTCACTCATCGGAAGATTTTACACATAACCCAAGATTTTACACATAACAAGCAAAATATATTGATGTGAAGCGCGATTGATCTCGTTCGGTAAACTCGAACTCTCCTCATCTATGTTGATTCTAATTCTGTAATTCGTGAGTGTAAACGCCAAGACAAGGTTTCCTTTTATTCTCATTTAGTTTTTATGGTTTTGATTCAATTTTTTTCTTCAAATCTTATGCAGCTACAGCTGTAGCTATGTTATATTCTGTAAGTAGTAGTTTGTATTAGTATCTCTTAGTTCTAGTTCCTATTCATCTATAGGACTCTTTTAAGAGTAGACACTTCAGTTATTAGTTGAATGAAAGAGTTTCTTTTATATTTTGCAATTTTGAGATCAAGTCTTGTATCGATATTACAATTTTGAGAATCTAACTAATTAATTTTTTTTACTAAATTAATTGTATATGACTAAATGTTGATATTATAACTAATATGATAACTTTATTTTGTTTGATAGAATGCCATTTTTGGATCTTCATCACATTTCAAGCGTTGCGGGTTGAGGCATTGATGGCGATGATAATAGAACGAAGGTTGATATTCAACAACAACGGACTTCTTTTTTATATTTCATTTGATTTGTTATAATTTAAAAATATCTCATTTGGGGATGATTGTATTAGGATGTTATATTAGATGCTTTTATTAAAATAATGTAACTTTCGGGACGATTGTATTATGATGAGGCTTATATAAATGTAAATTTTGAATATAATTCCCTGGTTTTTGTGGACTATTTTTGTATATGTTCTTAGGATTTAAATATTGTGATAAGAATAATTGAATTTGTTTAAATTCAGGATATTGGATCTTGAATAATATTTTTTTTAAATACATATTACTATTAGTAACGGAATTTATCGTTACTAATTCGGAATTTTATCGTTACTATTAGTAACAGAACTTTACCGTTACTAATTCTGTATTTTACCGTTACTATTAGTAACAGAATTTTACCGTTATTAATTCTGAAATTTATCGTTACTATTAGTAACAGAACTTTACCGTTACTAATCTTTGTTTTACCGTTACTATTAGTAACAGAATTTTACCGTTGTCTATTTTGAAATTTACCATCACTATTAGTAGCAGAATTTTTCGTTGATATTTCTGAAATTTACCGTTACTATTAGTAACAGAATTTTTCGTTACTAATTCTGAATTTTACCGTTACTAGCTTCGTGCCCCACGCCTTTTTTCTAACGGAAAAATTGTGTTACTAATATTTTTAGTAACGGTAAAATTGTGTTACCAATGGCGTGTTTTGGTGTAGTGTCGATGTAAAAAAATAAACATCCCGGATTATAATTTATATGAGAAATCAAAACCAGAAGTCATATATCTCCATAAAGTGTCAGTGACAAATTCAAAAACGTTCCTCAGTCAATAATATGCCTTCGAATGACCACAAAGGCAATACAAATGGGGTGTTCAGTTTGAAAATCTAGTTTGTAATGGGGTACGCTAAAAATAACAAAAATCCTAAGCTATGAGAAATTATAAAATCTTTCTCTTACAACTAAAAATATTTTATAAATTCAACATTACTCAGTAATATTATTTCTTCATTATAACTCTCCCGCTAAATATATTATCAATTAACAATAACTTATTATTAAATCAATTAATTTTTTTTGCTATTACAATACTTAAAGTCGTGTGTCCTGAATTCTGTCCATGGGCGAGAAGAGCAAGCATGGTTGTGGCATCATCCATCTTCAACAACTAAAATTATGTATTACATATGTTAATTAGATATTTTTTTAAGTTTGGAATCACTTATAGTTTAATAATGGACATTAGTCGTAATAATTACCTCTTATGACACCCAAAGTCTAAAACCATTGTCTCATTGTGAAACCTCCCATCGCTTTATTGTTTTGTGCCCAACACATTATATTTTATACATTGAATTTCAAAAATTATCAAGAAGGTGATAAATATATTAGATAACAACCACAAGTAATATTACAAAATGGACTTACTATCTCCATTCGTAGACATCTTTAGGGGTTTCAAACATATAACAAGTCACTTTCTCATTGTAAAATTTTCATTTTAGCTCGTTTGCCCATTATTTGAACCTCCTCATCATCTAATCCTTCTCCATCATTTACAAATCACTAACGGTATGACTTAGAACTTCCAATGTTAGGGTCAACCATATATTAGGCAGCGAAATATGGACGCCTCTATAGTTATGTAGTCCTCCGTGATTAATCATTCTATACATCTCATATTCTTAACATACTTTTTGAACTTCATCAACCTATATATTAAAGTAATTAAAATTCAACAACCCATATATTAAAGTAGTTAAAATAAATTAAACTATCATGAACTTATATTAGCATGTATACTTTTCAAATGGTTACATCCGTCTATATCGTATCGGGCCGTAAATAAGAGCCTCATCTCATCAGTGGACCAACAAGTAAACACTAATGTTAGAGAATGTTAAGGGGAGTACTTTTCCAATGCACAAGTCGATTCATATAGATTTGATTTTACATCCACGATGTGCTTTCAATTGACTACTTTTGCATATAATAATGTGATGCAAATGCTAATTTATATAATGGCCCTCACAAATCCTTATGCTTAAAGAATAATACTTAAAGAAAAAAGGTATTAGTTTCATGATCACATGAAAATTGTGAGATTTACACTTTTATAGATCATGTAATACATAGCTCACAATGATCTACGAATTTCATGAAAAATTATGAGTAACTTTTAAATTTTGCAATGTGTCTACAAGAACCTTTGTTTCTGTTAAATTATAAGTAACTTCTATAATTCTTTCATTACTATATTTTTTCAAACATAATTGTGGCTTAATTTAACAGAGTAAGATCATGAACTGCTTTTCTCCATCATTTAAATGACTTCCACTTAGGCATGACCTCAAAAAATGTTTGATAATGCTCTTCCTAGCATGCATGATATCTAATACATGACGCACATGGTTACTCTTCTACTATGAGAAATGAAATAATATTATCCTCTGAAATCATGCCATAATTTTCTCAGCTTCATTCTCAATATGGTATTTTTATGTTTGAGATTCTTGAATTTAGGATACTTCTTCGGCATATTAGATCCACATTTGGAATCCATCCTTTCACTTTCTGAACCTAAAATCTTTCTTGGAGGTAGCCTATGTTCGACCCACCCGACAAAAAGATAGAACTTTTATTAAATCAAAACCTATGATCGGTAGGAAAGAATCTCTTATGATAATGATAAATAATATTGTTACTATTATTGAGATGTTGAGAAACAATTTCCTTTCCAAAAAATAGGACATCTAAAGTAATCGTGAACATTGCAACCCGATAAAGTCCCATAAGCTAGGAAATCATAGATTTCCCAAATCAACATAGCTTGAAATGTGAACACTTACCATTTACTAGACTTAAATGCTTTCACACCTGCTATCCTTAGCTTATTAAATTCTTATACCAATGATATTAACTAGACATCAATATCATCGCTTACTACCTTTGGCCCAGGTATCAGCAAGGGTAACATCGAAAATTCTGGTGTCATGTATAAATAAAAAGGGTAATTTATGGGCGCTAAGGTCACCGACCTTACACTTTGATTGGTTCTTGGATTAGTAAAAGGATCAAGCCCATCTACTCATATTTCTAAATGAATATTAAGGTTCTCGTTGAGTAATTATAATTTATTCCTTTCAAATCAGTTAGATCAATAGAATGACACATAAGATTATTCCTACTTTTTCTCAATTATTCCAAGTCATTTCATCTATTATTCATTGGACTGTGAAAAATCTTATCAACCTAGGACCAACGGGGAAAAATTATAATAATTGTTTATGAAATTTTAAAAGTGCACATCTTTTATCATTCGAACCAAGATGTGACACATATTTAGGTTCCTTATATACCAAACAATGACCATGAGTTTTGTACTCCTTACAGTATAATATGTTATGCAATCATACTTGTAAGAATGAATTTATTTATACTTCATTACCAAACTTTTCAAATTATTCTACATACTTGAATAGTTATTTGGTAGTGTGTTCTTCTTGGGGAGAAAATCCTTCACCTAATTCAGTATTCAAGTCACGATATTTCCACACAAACCAAAGCGTTTCTTCAAACTTTGCAAACTAACCATATCATACAAAGTTTCATGATATTTGTTATATAAGGGTTACAGTGTTTAAGTTGATTTGACTTTCAAACTTAGGTAGTAATCATCAAGGTTTATCCTAACATTGTTATGAGCACTAACCTCCACCACAAGATTAATTTTCTTCCTTATAAAACATTCTCACCATCGTCCACCACATTAACTCCACAAGCTTCGTGTATTAGATAATCTAACATATTATGATCTATGGTATCATCTTTTTATTCCTCCACTATCATACTTGATGGTACTATATGAGGTTATTCAGGATCAAAAGGACAATGTATTTCCCCATAAAAAAAACCACACTCGATAATCATTTTGCTTACTTCATTTAAGAAACTTTAGTGCAATCGTTTTCCTTTATCATTTCTATAACGCGCGTAATGAGATGCGAACTCTTCAATATTGAGACACATTTTTACGAATTTTACAAACTCGTTAGCACTTCTACAGTATATATCCGTAGCCTATTTATCTCACCCATTCACTTTTTGTATAGAGGATACCCTATAACAACTCGTAGTAATTGTTACCTACCATGTCTAACTAAATGGGGTAGTTAAGTTATTAGTTAAATAGACACAAAGCAACCCAACAAGAAAAAATAAACAACAACCCATTAACAACCTAGCTAACAACTTAATCAATGGTAATCCAAAAATAACCTAAAAACAACCAAACAAAAACCCCATAATACCCAACAACAAGTATGGGTTAATAATAATAAAGACCTTACGTCCTAACAAGTATGGGTTAATAATTATGTATTTCGTTTAGCCCATTGCACTAACACGTTAAAACCCTAAGCATTATATACATACCAAAATTGGTTTTAATTCAACTTTTAAAACCTAGGTTCATCTGAATATTGGTAAAAAATATCCAAGAACGCTCATTGTGTTGTTTTCCATTTTATCTGAAATCCAAAAATCATTCACATTTTTAAATAATCCCACAAATGATATGCTTTGACCCAAACGATTACATCCACGATAGTCAAATGCATTATAACAAGGAATGGTTCGAATGTTTAAACCTAGTATTTGCACAAATTGTTTCTAAACTATATAAAAGTAGCTCATGCACATATACAACTAGTTTATAATAAAAAAACATAATAATGAAGCTCAAACATATATCAAAGTCAAATATTTACATTCTAATGAATAATGGTTTAAATGTTCAAACCTATTTTTTTATACAAGTTGTGTCCAATAAGTATGAATACCATACATGTTTAAACAATTAGATTAAAACCTATTGTGGCAAGAATATGATTTTCACACACCACACAATAATGATAAACAATATTTCACGATACTTTGATAATGAAAATTTAAAGTAACGTAGGTCAATATGAGATGTACCTGGTTCATCCGGGCTCGACCTACATTCACGGGGGTAAAGTCGACGAGGGTGTTCTTCTATTACTGTTTATGGAAAAATAGGAGTTACAAGAGGTTACAGATCTTATTAACCATGCTCATGCTATACTACTAGATGATTTATTTACAGAACCTTTATAATATCTCTACTAAATTATAGCATGTATGTTGGAAGAGTTTGAATTCCAAGAGACACGTGCTCATGTAATATTCCCTACATTGCATGTACACCGAGATTCCAGATCGTGCTAATATGGAACTTGTTTTACTATTTAATGTAATGGTATGTTGACAAAGTCTTGGGGATTCAAATGGTTTGACTGTCGTTCGTTTATCTAAGATAGGGTTTTTACGAATAAAAATGGGGCATTCATATGATGACGCCAAGCTCTCAGCCAAATGCGATTATATGTTTGTCCGACAAGGATGAATGTCCTATTAACTGAAGTGATAATGCTTCGTTTCCTGAAGCTAAGACTTCGGCTGGTTATAATAATTTATTTTTCTAAATGGAGTTGGTATACTTCCTCATGTATAATCTTCATATTGATGTCCATCGCGCCGCCTGTTTAACCATTCCATCGTTTATATGCTTGAACGATATACCATTCAGTTATCATACGATCATTAATTCATTATTCCCTTGTATGTGACTGTATTCCCATCATTCCCCCCTTAGTGATTCTAGTTCCCTCTGTTTGTCCTCAGGCCAACCGAAAATACCCCTCATTAGTTACCTCCAGACTCTTTGTGTTCTTGAAGATGATTCAAATAGTCTCATGGTCGAACATAACCCATTCCATATTTGGATATCCCTTGGGTGTTCAATAAAAGCGTGATAGTTAGTTAGTTAATAATTTTCCTATGATCTCGTGTTGACATTAATACCAACATAAAGATTTAGATACAACATGATATGTTCCCCTACAAAACGTCCATTAATTTAAGAATTATAATCAGATGCTTGCCACAGATCGTGCAATATCCCGAGGTGCAAGCCCTATCTCACATGCTTTAATCGCATGGGATTCCATCAAACCATCCTGGATTGTTTGATTCATTTAAATCCATTCATTGAATTTCAAATGGTTCTTCTATTTGGTATAAAATTCTTCCCCACTAGACTTCTCAATTTTTCACGCCATATATTCACCAGACTAGAGCTCCCATTTTTCCTTTCTTATTCCAAAAAATACCCTTTTAATTGCCCTATTTTCCCTGTAAACATCATCTTTTACCACATTCCCTCATCCATAGGCTTTGACAATTGCCTTTTCTTAGGGGAGACTGGGACTCTATTGTCATCTTCTTCTCATTATAAGTATGCCCCTTTTTCTGTTGTTTATGTTTTATTTCAATATTTTGTTTTGAAAGCCTAACATATCGTAGTTTAGGCTTCTCTTTTTATTTCACCAGGGTTAGCAACTTTTTGTCCTAATTTCTATACGGAAACCCCCATATCCCTAGCTTCAATCCATTCAGCCATCATTTATCTCGCTATCTTTAATAGAGTCAATAATTCGGTATGTCTCTTAACCTGTCCCAATAGAAAGAAACCGTTGCTAAAGTGATTTAGCAAACTTGGTAGACATAGTCTAGGATTTTGGTTCTTAAACAATCAACATAGGGCCTTTACCCGAGGGGCCTCTTCATCGAACTCCTTTAGTCATAGGCAACTTCCTAGATTACAAGATATGTTTATTGCGCCAAGGGTTGTCTCATTAAATCCACCCCCACCCCCCACCCCCCGAACCATTTCTTTTAGGGGAAATCATTTAAACTCTTACCAAGCCAATAATTATATGTGTGAGGAATCAACTAATGAATGGGCCTAGCACCTTTCCCTTCTGAGAGCCCTCTCCATTCATTTAAATTAAGAGACAGATCAGGATCCGAATGCCCCTAAAGATGAAGTTTACTTTTATGAGAATTATTTCCCCGTAGGGTTTTGAATTGCCCTCCCTAAACTGATATGAGACATCCTTTATTTTGTTAATCTTGACCCTCTAAAACTTATCTTGAACGCCTCAAGAATTCTTGTAAGATCCATGTTTCATTTTTATGACCTATTCGGCATTGACCACCCAATAACTGTGGGGGAATTACTAACTAATTATATCTAATATCTTCACAAAGGGTGATAAACCCTAGCTTGTAGACGTAAGGGTGAAGGCTTTATCACTTCCCTCCTTACTTCAAATAACGTTTGAAGGCACCACTTTCTCTTTGTGCTAGGATAATGATGGGAACAGGAAGAACAGAATGACCTTATGGGTCATATGTTCATGATTCCTCTAACCTGGACAAAACTCGGCCATAATGAGTTTATTATCCACATTAGGCAAACAATTAGTTGTTTCTGTGTTCTACTGACTAATTTTCCTAGTGATATTTTTTAGAAATTTTCAACGAGCTACCTGATATTCAAGTTAACCAAAGGTAGAGAGTCGAGGAGGATTCAAGGAAATATTTTCACATTCAAGGATCTTTGTAATCTAAAAAGGTTATAGGAACTTCGTTTCATTGCAAAAGGGGAAGAAATTAGAGTATGAGCTGATACCGAAAATGCGCATCTTCTAATTATTCAATTTTAACAAGCGTATTTCGTTCAGTTTTGAAGAATTTAATTAGTTTGGCTTGTTTTCACTTACTAAATTCTTTACCTTTTTTTATAGATTCTAATATCATGACCCGTTGAGGATTCTGTGCGACATTGCACAGGCTAACTTAAACATCGACTGCCCCCTACCTGCTATCCCTCAACCGAACCTATAGTTGATCTTAGATATCCCTCTTGTACCCTTAACTAATAATTATAAGGTTGTTCTCCTTATGAAATTTATTGAGGAAACCTTTTATGTCCAGCTAATTGATAAAAGTGTGCTTCAGAGAAGGAGGCACGAAAAGAGGCCCTTGGAAACTGAGGCTCGAACTGAGACCACTCCTACTTCATCTCGATGTAGACTGGTCATTGAAGAAGAAAATGATGAGGATGCCAAAGGCGAAAGAGTTCATACTAACGGGGAGAGGTACGGACCCCTAACTTCATTATGAAGGGGGGGGGGGGTGAGAATTACTTGTCCTTTTCGACGACCTATCTTCTTGAGGACATTAATAATCTGAGGAGGGGGGGGGGGGCATTGCTAGCTCCAGCGAAAAGGAGATGACTCATCTGGTGTATATAGTAAATGTATATTTATGTTTTCCCTTCATGTCATTCTGAATACACCATTATTCTATAAATAATCTTTATGGGGACCCATATGTCTCAGAAGTTGTTGAGGAGGAAATATGAAGCTAGGAAGATCCTAGGTTTGTAGGCAGAATTAAAGAACTTAAAGAAGGCCAAGTTGTATACTTATTTGAATATCATGACTTTCATAGGATAGAGGGATACTGAGAGGGAGGCCAATGATGCTACTCTTAAGTAGAAATATGAGGCTCTTAAGAAAAGGGATACGGTTGTCGGGGAGAGGGATCTTCTCTGGCAAGAAGTCACTGAACCAAAGAGGCAGCTGGCCAAGAAAGAGAAGGAAAATGATGAATCTGTAAAGGATGAGCATGACTTTTCATCCTTAATAAAATTTAGATACCTAAAGTCTTTCTTGATTTCTGAGTATTGTGGCTTGATGAAATATCAATCCTCTATCAATAACAACATTGAACTGGTTAATTGGGTCAAAGGGCTCATCTTGACTAGGACCATATTCTTGCATCCCGACAAATGTGAAATTGGATAAGATTCGATTCCATATCCCTCGTACTTGTATGGACCATGAAATTCTTAGTTCCAGGGGTTTCTAATTACCCTTGGCCACCGGTGGGCTCCGAAGATGAAGATATCTAAATTTCCATGAGCGGGGATATGTGTCGGATCGTTGATTATATGGCCCCCTCTACTCCACCCCCTGCTTCATAGTTTAGTATGGGCTTCAACCTTTGAATATTGGCTTTGGCTATAATTTATTATAATATGAATCCTATTTTCGGTCTTTTATTTACCCGTGCCATAATGTCTTTCCTTCTTTGTGAATACATGCTCCAATAACTTATTTTTTTGACTTAATTTGTCCTATTTTTTTCTAAAACCTTATTATTTTCTCAAAGTGATGCGTGTGATGTGGCTGGTGACTCTGGTTGAATAACCGATTTGTTTATACTCTGAAGGCCAATTAATGAAGGGTGTTATAAATGACCATTTATGTTTCTTTAAATAGTTTTGTTAAAATAAAATTTTCTCTACGGATTAAGACATTCTGATGTATTACCATAATACATCCCCTCTTTTATTGAAAAACTGAGTCATCGGAGACAACCCTTCTTGACTCAGAATTAACCCTATTTATACTTGCTCGATTGTGCTATTCAGATCGGATCAGATCTGAGGGGGTGGGTGCTAATGTGGGGACCAACGAAGTTTTTCTTTCTAAGACTTTGAGTTTAAAAAAGGCGTACCAAGACATGGCTTGGTGTGATAATTATTTTGATCTAGTGGTCGGTTCAGAATATGGTATGATCTGAATACTTAGGTTGGCATCTGACCACTATACTGGTGAATATTCTGGTATGCCCCGAGTAGGATGGGTATGATAAAGGAAGTGTTTAATGGATATTATCGAGTCGCTGGAGAGAAATATATCAATTGGAGAACATAGTCCTCTTATTAATTACAGTTCCAATGGATTTACATCATTTATAAGAGAAAAAATGAAATACATTAATTAAATAACCGAAATGATAAAAATATAATAATTGAAGTTATGGAGTGTTTCAGAACGTCTGGTTGTTTTCACTTATAGTAGAGCTTGAGATTGTCATGATCAAAGTCCGTGACAGGACCGTGATAAGTTTTTTAATTATAACAGTTCGCAATCCCTAACTCTCTCTCTACTTTGGAAATAGTAGCAGCGACCCTCTCATTCTTTCCGACGACCATCTCTCTCTCTCTCCCTTTCACATCACACACACACACCATAAAAACACATGCACACCACACCACACATGCACACCACACCCAAAAATAGACACCATACCACATACACACCCCAAATGATTTCAAATGTAAACCTGAAATGAAAACCCTTAAAAAACCTAGAAAGATTTCAGCAAATGAAATTAATTTGAAACCTTAAAAATGAATCAAACAGATGCACTTATTTAGTTTTTGTAATTTATTGTGCTAATTTATTATTCATTTGTTGTTCTAATTTAAAAATGATGTGACCTTATTATTTATTGTGCTAATTTAAAAAGGATGTCACCTTATTGCGCTAAGATGTTTCTCATTTATTGAATATTTCGCATTATTGGAATTCTTGAATTGTTGTTGATTGGTGAATTTGAACATTTAGATGGCCATTAAGTTGGTTGGCCCTAGTAATTTTTATTATTTGTCATTATTATTTTAATTGTTGTTTGGGATTTTTGAATTGTTATTGACTGGTGTATTTGAATATTTAGATGTCCCTTGAGTTGATTGGCCCTAGGCATTTCTAATATTTAGGGTTGTGATTCTATCAAATATAAATAAGACATAAATGAAACATATTATAAATTTTAAAAGATTGTTGTTAAAGAAATAATAATGCTAAATAAAACATAACTATGTATAAATAATCATTATCAACATTACTACCGAATACATGAAACATATCTACCATGGAAATACAAATAAAATAGTGCCCATGGAAAAAAATAAGATTAATAAGAAAATGATACTTATTGCAAATCATCTTCTAACAATTAAAAAATCGCCTAAATTTAATGTAGTTATAAGAATTACTGGTATTAAAAGTTCATTGTGATCATACTGGTTGATAAATTACTACTTGTATACCATGAGGAGAGAGTATAGAGATTTGGGGGTGCTCTTTATACTCTTTTATCATATTATACATGTGGTAATTTATAACTACTTTAAATTACATATAGTGAAAATAGATACTAGCCTTCTAGTTCTTATGATTATGCATTCAATAGCCCTTAGACCCATTCGAGAGTCATTATCCCTATGATGAGATCTCATAAATTTTCCCATTTGGACAATTTGGGACGACGTAGTTTATGTATAATAATGTTATTAGTGGGTTAAACTTGTTAGTTTTGGGAGAATTTCTGATGTCATCTCTTAATCTTCTCTAGGTACATACTAGATGATACGGAGTTAAGTGTTATTTCAATTGATAAATTGAAATAACACTTACACTTGCGGATCCATATTGTTCACTTAAAGAACTATGGGGATATGATGCCAAATTTTCCTCAAATTGGAATAATGTGATTAGCTACTGAGTATACTACAGAAATATGCGATCTTGAATGGGATAGGACCACCCACCCTTTAGTGGAGATGGAGGAAATATGACTCATATTGTTTTTAAAATATAACACTGAAAGATGAAATGTCAATCTTGTAGTAAATAATTAATTAGAAACTAAATTTTCACACATTTGTTTATACTAATCCATGAATATACATTTTTACCCATAATAGGTGATTGTTTGTAGTAGTTTAGATGGGATATCCTCTATACAAAGAGTGGATGGGTGAGACAAATAGTCTAGGGGACGTGTTTCACTGAGGTGATAATAAATTTGTAAAATACGCAAAGAGATGTCATAATGATGAAGACTTCTCATGTTCGTATCTCATGTCCGTGTCCTAAGTGTAGGAATGGTAAGGTGTTTGAGTGGAAAATAGTTGAACTACATTTATTAATATGAGGTATGCAAAATAGTTATTAATTTTGGATTTTTTACGGGGAATCTGATGTTCCTTTTATCCCTGAGCAACCTTCACAACAACATTCAACAAGTAGGATATATGTACAAAGGAAGGAGGATAATATAGATCATGATATGCTAGAGGATTTAATTGATGATGCGTATGGAGTTCATGAAGTGAAAGAAAATGAGGTCACTGGCGATGTACGAGGTTCAGGTTCTCATGAAGATATTAGGACAAACCTTGACGATGATTACCAAGGTTTAAAATTTAAGGTGACCCAATTATTGTACTCTGACTGTGACAAGAATTAAATAACTTTACATTCGATGGTTGATTTTCATAGTTTGAAGACCCAATATGGTTTTTTTTGGCAATAGTGTGACATAAATTTTGAATTGGATGAAGGCCTTGCTACCTAAGTAGAATACACTTCCAAATAGCTATCCTACTATGAAGAACGGTTTGAAATGTTTAGGAATGAAGCATAAATCAATTCATTCTTGTGTGTATGAATGCATACTATACCAAAAGGAGTATGAAAATCTCGATTGGTGTCCGCTATGCGATGAACCTAAACATGTGCAATCTACTGGCAAGGAAGGCAGAAGATTAAAAGTGCCTTAAAAAGTGTTGAAATATTTTCCTGTTAGGCCTAGATTGAAGCGATTTTTCACAGTACTATGCATAGCAGAGGCAATGACTTATCATGCTTGGGTATAAGGAGGGTATAATCTCATGCGTCATCCTATTGATTCAACTTGTGAGAGGATGAGTTATGATTATTCCAATTTCGCTCGAAAATAACATAACATTCGTTTGGCAATATCAACAGATGGTTTCAATCCATTCAAAAGTCTATGAAGCAATCAGAGAGTATGGCTAGTGATCCTAGAACCACTGAACCTCCCTCCTTCACAGTATATGATACCTGTTTTTTTTATGCCCTCTTTATTGATACCTTGGCCAAAGGCACCAAGTGAGGGCATCGATGTCTACTTGGTTCCTTTGGTACAAGAATTTAATGAGTCATGGGAAGAGTGTCTGCATTCATTTAACTCTTTTAAAAAAGAAGATTTTATGCTGAAAGATATGTTGATGTGGGCAATTCATGATTTTTTAACTTATGGGACATTATCCGATTGTATAGTACATGTTTATTTGGGGTGTCCTATTTATGGAGAGCATACCGAATCTCTACGTTTTAACGCTAGCGAAAAAAATATATACCATTGCCATAGGACATTTTTACTACCTGTTCATAGTTTTAGATTTGATGAAGGTTCTAATTTTTTACCGGGTGGGATTGAACATAGGCTACCTTCGAGGAAACTTTCATGTTCAGAAATTGAAAGTAAATATTTTAATTGTGGTCCTAATATGTTGGGTAAGAATCCTAAATTGAAGAATGTCAAGCATAAGAAGAATTCAATTGGGAATGCAACTGAGACAAGAAAGGCATGGTATAAGAGGTCAATTTAATTTGACATGCCTTATTCGAAGAATAACCTGGTGTGCCATGTATTGGGTGTGATGCATGCGGAGAAGAACATCACTGAATATATTATGGGAACATGCCTTGGGGGAGTCTTTCGAAGGATTGAGAAAATGCACGAAAAAACCTTAAATCACTAAAACTTATGCCACAACTATGGTTGAAAGAAGATAGTAGGGGAAAGATAATAATTTCCCATGCTGCGTTTACTTCGACGAGTGAGGAAAGAAATCTCTTTTAGACACAATATATAATTTGAAGGTTCCATCAAATTTTTCATCCAACTTGCAAAGGATTGTGAAGTATGTTACCCATGATTCACATAAGTGTAAGTACCACAATTGACATGTGATCATCCAATTGGTTCCTCTACTGTTTAAACATTGTTTCTCCAAGCACAGGGATTTGTGGAGGTCCATTATGCAAATTAGCATTTTCTTCACACTTTTATTTTGAAAGGTTGCCAATGGAGAGCACATAGTGGCCTCAAAAGTAACGGTAACCGAAGCTATTTGTGTGTTGGAGAAGTAATTTCCCCCATCATTTTTTTATATAAGTGTTCACTTATTAGTACACCTATGTGACGAGGCACTTTTTTGCGGCCCAATTAGATATCGATGGATGTATCCGTTTGAAAGATTGATGAAAGTATTAAATGATTATATCAAGAATACACGATACATTGAAGGATCAATTTCAGAGGAATACAAAACCATGGAGTCATCAATCTACACTTGGAAATATATGCCTGATCCAAGCAGCATGGATAACAATGATGAGTTCCTCGATGAGGGTGGTCAGGTGATGGGAAAGTGGGTGAAATTAACGATTTTACAACATGAACAAGTAGCTCGTTATCTATTTTACACACATAAAGATGTCGAATAATGGAAGTAAATTTATATTATTTTAATTTTTATAGATGCTCAATTTCGTAATATGTTCGTCACGATCAATGTAGAAAATATGATGCGTGTGGGAATAAAAAAAATGAAGAACAATGGTACAATCAGACAACGAATTTAGGCTATGGGTGTCACGCGAGGTAATTACAATGAGAATGTCTCTTATTAAATGTCACATTATAAAAAAGCTTTAAAACTAACCAAATTAATTTATCTTTTATCTCTGCTCTTAAAGAAGGGAGATGTGACATAAAGGCTTGCTCGTCTAAACACTAGACCCTTGTTCATGGCTCATGAGTACAAAAATTATCGATTGAACGATTATCTATTCGGTGAAAGGGTGTACGAGAAAAATACAAATGCACAAAACTCGAGCATTTCATACAAGCACTTACTTATTTTTGAGCGAGCGTGAAGATAAAAACTTCGCTGGAGCTGAAATGCCTTACTATAGTGTCATTCGGAATATATTTGGATTATACTATATAAGTATCAAAGAGGTTGTGTTTTACTGTGATTTGGTAAGAGTTAAGGATAAAAATACTTGTAAAGTTGATATTGGTACTAATTTGATCATGGTTGACTTGTCTAAATTGAAGAGTGACGAGCACGTGAGAGATGCGTCATTTGTTTGTGCATATCAAAAGGTCAAGCAAGTGTTTTATCGGAGTATATCAACAACGAGCCATGGTCAATCGTCCTACACGTGCCAAAACGTCTATCCAGTAGTGTGGATGACTTGGTTGCTCCTACCGAATATCAATCCATTTTAGATATTAACCCGAATTTGAAATAATTATTAGTTTTATAATAAGTATTCCAATTATTTGAAAAAATTTATAGATTTTTAAGAGCATTCCAATTATTTTTAATAACCGGTAGTGTGTATTCTTCTAGTGCTTTATAATTATTGGACGACAGTTTAATGCTTTTAATTCATTCGGACTTGATTAGTTTCTTTAGATTTGAATCAAAATTGGTTTTTGGTTAGTGAATATGTTAATTTGGATTTTAATGAATTTCAGAATTAAGGCAAAGTCCGTCACATGACCCTAATTTGAAATAATATTTAGATTTGTAAAAGTATTCCAATTATTTGTATTCTTATAATGTTGTTAACTTGCATTCTTTTAGTGCTTTGTTATTATCGGATGTCAGCTTAATATGTTTATTCATTTGGATTTGATCATTTTATCATATATATATTTGTAATAATAACAACAATTTTTATAGAAAATGTCTTCGTCAAGGCGACAAGATAACGACGACGATGAAGGCTTGTCTACCACTAGGCCCCCCAAATGGGGAAAATTAGGGTCCCTCATCGAGAAAAAAACGGCCTTACAAGCTATATCCCTAGAGTTACTGAAGGAGATCGTTGGTCTGGGGCACACGGATTAGAGGAAGGTACCCGTCGTGCTCAAGATGGCCATCTAAGGGGCACTATAGGTAGTTAATCACTTAATTTTTATTTTATATTTATATTTATATTTATATTTATATTTATATTTATATTTATATTTATATTTATATTCATATTTATATTTATATTTTATAATTTATATACAATTAACACTTACTTTCTTTTTCATTTGTATTTGTTTGACAGGAATAATTTGGCTTGCCCCCACATGTCTGCGACACCACATTCAATCAATTGAGAGATTAATATAAGCTGGTTCACTCACTGAATTCCCCTTGGGGTGAACTTCTACCTTGTATGTTCGTCTTTAAACTTTTCTCGTGAAACCTTTTTTCTTCAGACCTTATTTCGTTATAATCCCATGGCTGATGGCTTGACTGTCGACTGTTGATCGTATATTCATCGTAAATATTCTTCTCCACCTTCTTCATAAGCTCAATCATATTAGTGGGTTGATTCTTTTATAAGGTGTAGATAGTACTACTTTTGTATAGCCCTTGTAAATAAGCCGGCACATCCACTTTCTCGTCTGTGCGATCAATATGGAGAATCATGTTGTTGAATCTCTTCATATAATTTTTGAGATTCTAGTCTTTAATTTGGAGTAGATTAAACAAATGGTAGGTGGTTTTTCAATGGGTACACTTTCGATGAAATGTCGGACAAAGCACTCTGTGAGCTCCTTGAAGTAAGTGATTGAATTGGGTGATAGACGGTTGAACCACGATCTCACTGAACCTTTTAGCATTGTGAATAATGCTCAGCATATGATTTGATTTGGGCTAGCCAGAAAGTCCATATGTCCCTAATAATAATTTATGTGGTCGTTAAGATCGGTGGCCCCGTCGAAGAAGTCCATTCTCAACATCTTAAAGTGGGATGACATAGGGCAACCCATGACTTCTGAATTGAACGAAGACTCTGGTTCGACATCTCATGTGTTCTCATGGATTGGTTGGATCTCGCTCTTCCTAACCATCAATGCATAAAGAATAACGGAGGAGATCTCCGAATGTGGTGGAGTGGATGGGCTACCTTTTTCTCCACATTTTGTTGCACAGGGGAGCCTGGTCCACTTATTACTCTGGCACTAGCGGCGACGTAGGTGGTAAGTGACTAAGGATTTCTACGAGCTGATCTTGAAGAGTTTGTTATTCATCTCTGAGGCCATTGATGGCCCGTGTCACATATTTTTTTCATGGCTTTGGAAACTGTCATTCCCACAGACGGTGTCAATTATGTTGAGGTAAAAAATATTATTTTCGCACACAATGCAATAATGATAAAGAATAGATCACTATACTTTGATAATGAAGATATGCAGTAAATTAGGTC
Source organism: Sambucus nigra (assembly GCA_949130495.1). Taxonomy (NCBI): domain Eukaryota; kingdom Viridiplantae; phylum Streptophyta; class Magnoliopsida; order Dipsacales; family Adoxaceae; genus Sambucus; species Sambucus nigra. Next base: position 78,002,068 of record OX422221.1, on the reverse strand, counting down.
GACACGAGATGTACGTGGTTTAGCCGGTCTTGGTCTACGTCCATGGGGGGTAAAGCGATAGAGGTGTTCTTCAATTACTATATGTCAAAAAATGAGAGTTACAAGAGGTTACTGAGCTTATCAACCATCCTCACCCTATACTACTAGGGGCTTTACATAAACACCCTTTGCAACGCCTCTCTTAAATTATAGCATACACATTGGAAGAGTTCCAATTCCAAGAAGACACATTCTCATCCCATATTCCCCATGTTTCTTGTCCTTCGAGATTCCCAGTTGTGATATTAGGGAATGTGTAACATTATGTTGACAAAGTCTTGGAGGTTCAAATGGGTTGTCAACCATTTGTCTATCGAAGATAGGGTTCTTGCAGACTAAATTAGGGTATTAGTCTAATGAGGCTGATCTCCTTGCTAAATGTGATATGTTGTTCATCCGACGAGGCTGAAAATCATGTTGACCTAAGAAATAATTCTTTGCTGAAGCTAAGCCTTCAGCTATTTACGAAAATTTATTTATCTCAATAGAGTTGGTATGTTCCCCATGTAAGTGTTGCATATTCATCATTCATTCATCCATTCCACTGCTCGTATGTTTGGAAAATATACCATTCGGTTGTTCATTTGATCGTAAATTGATCATTCCCTTATTTATGCACTCTTATACTCCGTTAATGAATATAACGCCTTCTATTTGGCCGCAAGCCATCCAAAAATCCCCCTGATTATAACCCATATTGAAGAACTTTATATATACACACACACACACACACACAGATATATATATATATATATATATATATATATATGCACACACACATACATATACTAGTGGCAACCCGTACAATGCATGAGCGGAAGAGAAAAAATATATATAACAATTCATGCATATATGATGAATCAAATTTATACATGGGTTAGGTGATTAAATGTTGTTAAATTACCAACTAATAACAATAATGCATTTGAATATGAAAAGCTATACATTCATGTCTCAAGATTTGTTACGTAAAAAAATCCTCTTAAAAAGTTGCCATTTTAACTCAATAGGAAATTAGTGAGTTGAAGAATGAAAATACTTGTATATAACTTACTTATTGAACATGAATATTTATGTCTATATACACACACACCTCATTTGTAAAGTAACAATTTTGGATAAAAAAATAATAAGTTTTTACGGTCTAGTCCTTGGACTAACAATTGTGGACAAAAAACCGGTGAACCAAATTTTAAACGATTAGGTCCAACATATAAATACCCCCAATTTAAAAAAATCATAAACCTAATCGGCTAATGGAGTTTTCTCTGCAACGAATAACTATTCTCCGAAATCGAAAATAACATCAATCTTATGCTTTGATCGTCTGTCCTATAATCGATTACAGTGTTCTTAATCGTTTCTACCTGTATCACTTGGCTCTATCATTTATAAGTTTATCTTTATCAGCAGTTGGGTTTTCTATTTTCGATCGATTACAATAAGTATATTCCCTTTATTTTGATTCAAGAGACTCATTGTAATATTCATTCATTTGATTGGATAGCTTTTTATATGTTATATATGTATATGTTTTTATTTTGTGTTTTTTATGCATTTATGTTTGGATTCTTCATAAATAAGTTATATTTATCAATATTTGTACTTGTTAGTTAAATGTGATGAATGAATATTATTGATGTTTCATTCTAATTTTAAGAGTTCTTGATTTTGATTTGGTATTGAATCACTTATTGATATAGGTCCGCGCCAGCGGAAATAACCAGTTCGATATAAGTTTTCAAAGTACACGCGGTGTGTAAGAGTCCTTGATTTTGATTTGGTATTGAATCACTTATTGATATAGGTCCGCACCAGCGGAAATAACCAGTTCGATATCAGTTTTCAAAGTACACGCAGTGTTTATAAAGTACACGTGATTGATTTTTTGAAAATATGTGTGTGCTTTATTGCTTCATATATAGGTTTTTAAAAAGTGTCTATAATTTTATATTAATTGTAAATAAATATTTCGATATTTCATGCATTAAATTATTGCACACACTTTTAGAATTGTTGACCTTGAAGTAAATGTTTTTCGTCTCTGTTTTACTGCAGGACATTATGGTAAGTAGTGTAATAGCAAGGTGTTATTATTTGAATAATATGGCTTGTATTGAAATATTTGAAGATAGCCCATTAGATTTCATATGCAATGAGTTGTGTATTAGGTTTACTAATTTGAAAAGTGGGAGTTTTTCATTGAGGTACTCATTTGGTGATAAATGTCGGTTCATGTTGGTTTGTGACAACGATGTTTGTTGTATGTTGCGGTCCCAATTGATCGTGAAAGCTAATTTAATTTGGATATATGTCATTGATTCATTACCATTTCCATGTAATACATGTCGTGAACGGGTTGAATACATGTTGTGAATAAATTTTTGAAGGGGTTGACTATAGTGATACAAGTTCTGAGAGGGTTGATAGTGATGATACAAATACACAGAGGTTAGAGTCTTTATCATCGGGCACTAAAAATGATTTTAATAGTTGCATTGAAAATGACTTTTTTCTTGGAGGTGTGGAGACAAGTAAGTCAAAAGTCTATCTTTCGAATGATTGGAAGACTTATATAAGTCATGAGAAGCAGTGTTTTGAAGGAGGTGTAGTGGAATTTTGGGATAAATTGCGAAAGTATGCCGTTGAGGTTGGGTTCAAGTATGTGTATTTGAAGAATGATAAAACTCGAGTGACGACTGAATGCTCTAAAAAGACTACTAAGAATTGCATGTGGAGAATTCATGCTTCATTATCTACAATAAATGGATACTTTTACATACGTGCAATGAATAATGAGCATACATGTAGAGGTGTCTTTCGTAGTCCGTCAGCCAAAATGATAGCCTCCAAGTTGGTTTCAACATTGGTAGCTGATGATCTTAGAGATAACCCGCTATTGAGACCAGTTGATGTAGTTAGAGATATGAATAAGAATTATGGTCTTGATATAGCTTATCAACATGCATGGCGTGCGAAAGAGATGGCTTCTGTTGATATACATGGTGATAAAAAGTTTTCTTATGCATTAATGAATAATTATCGTGACCTTCTATTGCAGTATAATCCTGGGTCGCATTGCATCCTTGACGTGGAACATGAGAGTAAAAAATTCAAGAGAATATTTGTAATGTTTAGAGGATGTATTTATGGATTTCAATACTGCAGACCTGCTTTATTTCTTGATGGTGCCTTTTTGAAGAGCCATTACTGTGGAACAATACTATCAGCTACTGCAAGGAATGGGAACAATGGTAAATTAATTGTAAATATTTTATTTTATGTATTGCATTGAAATTTTGTTTGTTCCATTCCATATCATCAAAATACAAGCATAAAAATGTAAAATACCTTTGAAGGTCTTTTATTTAGTTCACATGTACTTTTCATTTTTTTGTGTGTATTTTCATGATATGTCTTATTATGTGTAATACTAAGTAAAGTACACGCATAGTGCATGTCAAGTACACGTGAATGCTTTTGTTAATTTCACGTGTACTTTGATGATGATGATTTTATGTGTAATACTAAGTAAAGTACACACATTTTACATATCAAGTACACGTGAATGTTTTTGTTAATTTCACGTGTACTTTTCATTTGTATGCGTGTACTTTGATGATGATGTTATGTTGAATACAAACTAAAGTACACACATTTTACATGTCAAGTACACGTGAATGTTTTTCTTAATTTCACGTGTACTTTTCATTTTTATGCGTGTACTTTGATGATAGGTATTGTTATTTGGAAATAATAAAGCAAAGTACATGTTAAAAATGTAAAGTACATTTGAATGTTTTTGTTTAGTTCACCTTTACTTTACATTTTTATGCGTGTATGTTGATGTTAGTCTTGTTAATAATAAAGCCAAGCAAAAGATTGGAAAGTAAACGTGCATGTCTTTTTATTTGGAATCATGTGTACGGTACATTTTTATGTTTTGTCTTGTTATTTACAAACAATTTAAATTAAACACATAATATATTTCCCATGTGTTTTAGGGTCGGCGCCAACAACATCAATATACAAAGTGTTGTACATGGATATGTTATTTATTTTAATTTTGGTATATTTTTATATTTCAGGACATTTTCCTGTTGCATATGCTGTTGTTGATTCCGAAACCGAAAATAACTGGATGTGGTTTCTTGTCAATTTGCATAGTGCAGTAGTTGAGTAATATCGAAACATAACATTTATTTCAGATCGAAACAATGGATTACTTAAAGTTGTTTCGAGGGTCTTCCCGTTGTCTGCACATTCCTACTGTATTCATCATTTACAAGGGAGTATAAAAAAGAAAATTTGTGAGAATTGTGCTGGATTTCGAAAGAAAATTGTTAAAGATTTTTTGTCTTGTACATATGCTGTCTCAGTAGATGTATTTCACAAGAATATTGAAGCATTGAAGAAGGAAGGAAGATCTGCTATTGCCGATTTCATTGATAGTTTGCCACCCGAGAATTGGTCTTGTGCATATTTCCCTGGTAAACGGTATGGTGACATGGCATCTAGTGTTGCGGAGTCATTCAATTCATGGATATTGGAGGAAAGGCATTTACCAATAATGAATATGCTTGATAAATTGAGAGTGAAGATTATGAATTTCAATGCAAACAAACTTATTGAGTCTGACACTTGGACAAATGAGCTATGTCCTTTTTTTCAAAAGTTACTGAATGAAAATTGGAATAAAAGCCGACATTGGACTATTAGTCGCTCAAGTCAAAATGTATTTGAAGTTCATTCAGAATTGCGAGCAATAGTTGACTTAAGAGAAAGGACTTGTTCTTGTAAGAGTTGGCAGATTAGATTTTTTCCATGTTCTCATGCTGTTTGTATTGTGCGGAAGAAAGGGACCAGTATTTATGATTATATTGAGGAGTAATATAAGGTATCTTTCTACAGAAAATCATACTCGATACCTATAGTTCCTCTTCCTGATTTGATTTCCTTAAATATTCCTATTCCTGAAAATTCATCTGTCCTTCCACCAATGACTAAGAGACCGGCAGGCAGGCCAAGGCATAAGAGAATAAAGTCTTCTGATGAGATCACAGTAAGGGAAGTTACTTGATCGAGGTGTAGTAAAACGGGTCATTACAAGTCTAGTTGTAAGGAACCCATTTGACTATTTTTAAAATTGTTGAATCCATTAATTTTAACCATTTGATTGAATAAATTAATTAATAAACCATTTGTTTCACATAAATGAATGTAATTTATTTTTAAGTCTCATTCTTTAGTTTGTTTTTTGTGTTGCTGTACACATATTTTTCATAAAACATACATGATCATTTTTCCTTTGCATACGCATGTTATGTACAGTACACGCGCATTTTGATGTCCAAAGAAATTTTATCAATGCGTGTACTTGATGAAATATATGTGTACTTTATTAAGTACACGTATATTAATAAAGTACACGCATTTAAAAATGGATTTGGTCAGTCAATATGCGTGTACTTTATAAAAGCATGCGTGTACTTTATTAATGTGCATGCATGAAGTACACGTATAATATAAATATAATATGCGTGTACTTGATGAAATGTGCATGTACTTTATGAAGTACACGCATTGATAATTAAAGTACACGCATTTAAATATAAGTGTACATGCATGTTTTAGAAAAGTACACTCATATTGATATAACAAAAATCTTATTCAATATACGTGTACTTTATGTATTCTGCATGTAATTTTATCAAGTAGACGCATATAAATGCATGTACTATTTGGAAAATGGTTTTGGACATTACAATGTGCTTGTACTTTATAAAAGACGTTTGGTCACTCATATTCTTAAACTCCTATGGGTATTATGGTCCGCGCCAGCGGCATTATTATACAAGTATTTCAATAGGCGTGTACTTTATAGACTATGCGTGTACTTTATAAAGTACACGTGTAATATATAGTGTACACGCATTTATATAATGTTTTGGGACAATATATTGAGTACACGCATTATTATACAAGTATTTCAATAGGCGTGTACTTTATATATTACACGTGTACTTTATAAAGTACACGTGTAATATATAGAGTACATGCATTTATATAATGTTTTGGGACAATATCTTGAGTACACACATTATTATACAAGTATTTCAATAGGCGTGTACTTTATATATTACACGTGTACTTTATAAAGTACACGTGTAATATATAGAGTACACACATTTATATAATTTTTATAAGGATTCACGTGTACTTTACTATATTTGGTGTATGATATAACTAAGAACACATTCATGAAAGAAATAAATTTTTTATTAAAAACAAAAAATTAAAGTACATTTTTTTCAAATAAAGAAAGCTGAAAAAACTGAAGAAGGTTTCTATTAGGGATGTTTGTCAAAGGCATCCAGGGTGTCAGGAAGAGAGTCAATTAAATTCGACCAGTGTCGAATTTATTCTTTTATGACAGCTACAAGGCCTTCATGGAGAGCCTTCTTCTCCCTCAGCTTTGCGATTTTCATAGGAACTTCTTGTGTATAGAAAGACATAAGGTCTTCATGTGTTTGAGGCGGGTCCTCATCGACATCAAATAAATCTATGGGATTGGGTGGAAGTCTAGAATAGCCTTCCCTCACATATGTTTGAAACTTCTCAAAGGCAGTTTCATATGAGGAAATATTTTCCACAATTTGCCTTATTTTTTTTTATTTCTTTCATCTCTCTCAAGAATTTCTCGCAAGTTTTCTGTTGGAATAGCCATTATGTTATCTTTATCCTAGATGTAATGGTTAAGAAAGCAACAAATATTACTCTTTTATAGGAAAAGTTAAAGCTATTTATTTCTTAACCAGAAGTAGTTGGGAAGTGAGTAGTTGAGCTTAATAAATTTATTTTGGTTATTGTGTCCTTAATGAATTCTTCAAAGTATTTTTCAATTAAAATAATAAAAATTATTATATTACCCAGTGCATGTACTTTAGTAAAAATGTGTGTACTTTGAAGAATTCATTGGTGTACTTAGTAATTATCACTTGTATTTTTCGTGAAAACTGTTTGTACATTGTTTCATAAAACTCAGATGCATTGTTTGTCTAAACCTTACGTGGATTCTGGTCCGCGCCAGTGGGAAAAAATATTTTGGTGTAATAAATATTGTAAACAATAACCAATATAACACAAAACAAATTACAAATATGTTTTGAATATGAATCAATTTTATAGAAGTTTTTTCTCCTTTCGGGGGAAGAAATATTTTGATAGAAGAATTTCCCCGAGTACATATGCTCTTTGTTTTAGCGTGTCAGGGTCTTGAAATAATTTTTGCATTTCCTTGTTTCTGCTTATTTTTTCAATGTAGTACATGCAGAACACCCCACAGTGAACCCTGAAATTAACATAAAATAAATATACAAATTAGTATGATGTGATGAATTTTTTTGAAAAGATATAAATTAGTAATTTTTAGAAATGAAGTTTTTCTTACCCATTATATTGTTTAGGGCATTCATGATCTCTTATTAGGTCAAATTTGAGATCACTTTCCAGCAAGAAATCTACTGTCCTTTTTTCTTGCTCTGTCAATGGATCATCATCCAATGTAAAATCATTTGGTGTACCTTCATCAAACTTCCTCTGAATTTTGAAACCATTTTTTTTCATTATTTCTTCTTCAGTCTTCAATAGGCACAGTATTTTTTGGAAGACAGAAAATTGTTAAGAAGACAAATATTTAACGTATACAAATAAAAGAGTATATGAACATTAAAGAGTGAAAAGTACATGCATAATATTAAAGTACACGCATATTTTATTTTTTCATATCACGTGTATTTTAAAATATGATGCGTGTACTTTGCCTAATGAGTTAAAAGTACACGCATAATATTAAAGTACACGCATATTTTATTTTTTCATATCACGTGTATTTTAAAATATGATGCGTGTACTTAGCCTAATGAGTTAAAAGTACACGCATAATATTAAAGTACATGCATTTTTTATTTTTATTTATCACGTGTATTTTAAAACATGATGCGTGTATTTAGCCTAATGAGTTAAAAGTACACGCATAATATTAAAGTGCACGTAACTTGTATTGGTTCATTTCACGTGTATTTTAAAATATGATGCGTGTACTTTGATAATCTGGGTAATTATGTGCAACTAATACAAAGTACACGCATTATATTATACATGTGTACACGTGTATAAATAAGTAAAAGTAACATTACTAATTAAGTTTAGGCACTAACCAATTTTTTTGCATCATCAAAGAATATTGTGTTTTTTTCCTTGTCGTTCGGTAGAAGGGAATCCATGTGGACCACTTTATTTTCTTTTTTGTATATCACAAGTAATGTGCAATGTCCTACACTATGTCTTAGTACAATGAACAAATTATTACAAGTGCCTAAGTATTCAAATAAATATATGTATAACTTCCCCTTCTTATTGACTTCATTTGTGCTACAAGCTTCTATCTAAATAAAAATTATAGTCATTGTGTTAATAAAAAAACTGAAATGTATTTCTCAAAACTTTCGGTTTAATTGTACTTACCCAATAATAATCAGAAAAAGTGTGTGAGTAGGAGAGCCCTTCCTCTGAAAATTTTAACCTCAATACTTCACTAAAGGCAAGTATTATCTGTTTCACACAATATAAAATGGTGAGGAAATAATAATGTTGAAATTTAACGGATGTCTAATATTTGGACTACATACTTGGCTTGAAATTTCTTGATTGTTGAGGACTTCAACTAAATCTTCCTATGGGACATACGAAACCATCCCTTGGAAAATAAATTCCCTGCATTTTATATAATCAATAGGAATTGTATAATAATAATAACCTTATTCTTTTGCACAAAAAATAAAAATAAATTAGCAAAGTGATAAATCATAAAACAATAAACTTTACCCTGGCTCAGCCTTTTGAATAAACTCTTCAATCTTTTTCTTCGAAGCTTCATCGAGATATTTGTATACTTTGATTGCTTCAAGCTTGAAGTGAGTTTCCTTCATTTTTTCAGCTATTGTTATACGGCCTTTTCTCAGCTTTGACTCTTTTTGTTTCTTAATTGGTTCATGCTTTTCGGTTTCGCTGTCAGCTTTTCTTTTCTTCTGCCCTCTAGTAAGAGGTCCTTTTGTTTTGGATATTTTGGGGGTGCCCTGAACTTTCTTTGAGTCTAGTTCAATCTTCAAACTCGAAATTTCAGCCATGAGTTGCCTGATATATTTAACAAGGAATGTGGGATTGTAAGCATTTTTTGAAACAATGATTCATTTTCTCTTACGTGTATTTTATAAAGTACACGTGTGTATTTTAATACATGCGTGTATTTTATAACATACAAGCGTGTATTATAAAATACGTGTACTCTATAAAATTTATAATATACATAAAATTTATATATCTATTGTATTTTATAGATACCTGCTCAGTTTTTTTCAATTCTGATTCTTCAAGCATTTTCTTCAACTCCGAAATTTCTTCATTAAGGATTTTATTATTGTTTTCCTGTTATACAAAAAAAATGTTACATTATAAGCAATACTTGAATAAAATTGCATTATTTTTAATAAAATAATGAATGTACTCTGCATTATTTCTAATATCAAATAAAACTGCCTTAAAAATACTATGAAATAAAATTGCGTGTACTTTGGGAAAACTGCGTGTGCTTTGGAAAAACCGCGTGTACTTTGGGAAATCTGCGTGTACTTTAAACGTGTACTTTGGAAAAACTGTGTGTACTTTAGGAAAACTGCGTGTATTGTGCATTCAAAAGTACCTGTTGAGTTCTTTTCAATTCTGACTCCTCAAGATTCTGCCTCAATGTCATCTTTTCTATGTCAGCATCTTTCCATTGTTGCAATGTATCATCATACTTTTTTTTGAGATCTTCATTACTCAGAGACAGATATACATTCTTTTGTTCCAAAATTCGTGTTGATTCTGCCTCTTTTTTCAATGATTCATCCAATTCTTTAATTCTATCTGAGTCATTTATTGTGACTTGATCAAGCTTTTCTTTTAAAGAATTATTTAACTCAACTAGTTGGGCATTTTCTACCTCCAACTTATTTAATAACTCTTTTTCCTTCAAAAGGTTGGAATTCTCCACCTTTAACTTCTTCATTTCGTCATGGGATTCAAAAAGTGAATCACGATCTACCTGCAACTGTACATTCAAAATGTCACTCTCCACCTCCGAAGAGGTCACCTTCTCAAGTGCACCATTAATGTCTTCAGCTGCTTTAAATAGTTGGTTATTTTTTTCCAACAATTCCCTTTTCAAAACAGCAATTTGTTCCTCCAAATTAACCTTTGGTTGATCTTTTCCCTTCTTTTTCTTTGGAGTCGCAATCTTTTTAAGGGGAATATTCCAATCATGTGAAAACTCATTGTCATTAAATCTTCAGCAACTTTTTTTTGATGATGAATCAACATGTATAGGACTTTCTGTAGATATGTTCAAAGAGTAACTTGACCCTTCAAACTGAGATTCCTTTTGTTCAGGACAGTCCTTACAAGCTGGTTTATTTGTAGCCTGCTTCAAAGTTGCTGTTGCGATGTCATTCTTCACAAACCATTGTTTCAAAGACGACAACTTCCACTTCAGGAATTTTGGAGTATTTTCTTTATATTCTTCAATAGGAGAAATAATTTCAAATTTCTCACATGCCCAATACTGTGATCATACAAAAAACAAAATGAATTTAGTACTTGTATTACCTAGGGATTCATAATGGAAAGCACAAGAGATTTGTTCAAAATACACGCAAAATTAAACGTGTACTTTACAAATTTTACAATTGTATATTGAAAGTACAAGTGATTTTTACAAATTTAATGTGTACTTTGTCAATATAAGTTCACGTGTACTTTCCAAAGTACATTTATAATATTGACAGAAAATATAACAAGAGTATTTTGAGAGTACACTGTTTATATTTACAAAACATAGTACACGTGTAATTTGTGAAATACAAGTGTACTTTCACGTGATATAAGACGTGTATTTTCAAAATACACGTGATATAAGACGTGTATTTTCAAAATACACGTGATTAAGACGTGTATTTTCAAAATAGACGTTAAATATCAAGTGTATTTTGAAAGAACAAGAGAAAATATCACATGTATTTTGAAAATACACGTAGTATTTTCAAATTACAGTTAAGTATTGGTATGTAAATTTGAAATATCAGGAATATCAAGTGTATTTTCTAAATACACGTGATTAAGACTAAGATGTGTATTTTCAAAATACACGTGATATAAGACGTGTATTTTCAAAATAGACGTTAAATATCAAGTGTATTTTGAAAGAACAAGAGAAAATATTACATGTATTTTGAAAATACACGTAATATTTTCAAAGTACATGTAAGTATTGGTATATAAATTTTGAAATATCAGGAATATCAAGTGTATTTTAAAAATTCATGTGAAAATATACGTGTATTTTCAAAATACATGTGAAAATATAACGTGTATTTAAAATAAACGTGTATTTTCAAAATACACGTGAAAATATCACGTGTATTTTGAAAATACACGTGAGTATTTGTATGTAAATTTTGAAATATCATGATATTTTTTTGCTCACCACTAGGAAAATGACACATTCAGTAACTGTGCTAGGTTTTGAACTTGCTGATTTGTCAAGTGAATTTATGAGAAACTTATGCACAGCAGATGCCCAATCATACTTATTCATTTTCTCAATATCGTCGATGTATTTCAACCAAAATTCTCCAAGGGTGAAGTTTGAGTTGGAGAAAAATAACGTGTTCAAGAAGTGGATTCACAATTTTAACAAAATCAGCAATTCCTTCATTTGTCTCTAATTCAACTGATTTCTTCAAACCATTCAATATTTCTGATTTTCCTAATCTTTTTGCGAAGTATCGTGCTTGTAATCCATATTTTTTAGCAGTATTCGGTCCCTTTTTCAGTTCTATTGATTTTAAACCATCAACCAGGGGTATGCCAAATATTTCGCTTATATCTATTGGCATTATTGGAATCCTACTCTTCATATGGAAACTTTTGGTTTTCGTATTGTACAACTCGATAATTGATAAAATATTTTTATCTGTCTTCTTGTGGTCCACTTCTACTATTTTCTCACTGTAATAGGCATTGAAAAGCTCCCAAAATGGAGTCCTCTTAAGAAGTTCAATATGGCTATTGTTTATTTTATCTTTAATCTGATGCAAACCATGGAGAAAACTAATAATATTTGATTAATATTGGTCATTCTTCTTTGCAGAATGTTTAGCTTTCAATGCCACACTAGAACTGGAACTAGAACTGGATGAAGAACTATCATCAGAAGTGCTCTTTTTTTTGTTTCTGTCCTCTTCTTGCCTTCATCTTCATCCCATTATATTGATCTATAAACAAAATTTAAATTACTATCCTATAATGATATGTACAAAAAATAAAATACATGCGAATTAGAGTAAAACATAGACTAAAACAATAAAATACAAGCGTATTTAACAAAAGTACATGCAATATTCTCATAAATAATTTATACAAGTCTGATCAAAATACATGCTAAAGGCGATAATATATATCGCCAGTTTCATGGTAATACCTAACAGAGGTTGTTCGACAAGTCAAAAATCAAGATTTTCTACTCCTAACATATTCAATAAAGAAGTGATACAATAGCTGAATGCTAAAAGCTTCAACATTATCAAAACCCCTTAAGCAATATTGCTCAATTCGTTTAGCTAAATCCTTCGCTTTCGATTCAGTTACTTGAAACTGTTGCACATAAAAAGTGCAGTAAATGTCTTCATAGTAGTAGTAGAAACAAAGTAACCTTTTAGCTCTATCATTGATGCGAAGGAGAAAATGAATTTCGTCATCATTAGTACTATTCACTGTCAATGTGAAAGGTTTTGCATTGTTAAGATCTTCGAACTTGCAAACAACAGTTTTGTAGTTGAACATGCTTGATCGTATGATTCCTAAACAATAACACAACAATACAAAATAGTACACTCATAATACACATTAGTACATGGATATTGGATTGAACCAATTGAATTTCAATGTGCGTGTACTTTCTGAATTTTTTGCTTCTACTTTCAACAAAATACACGAAAAAATGAAAAAGTACACGCAATAAAACTGATTATTAGCTAATAACATATCATTCAAATGCAGTTGGCTATTGGACAAAAAAGACTCCTAAATATTAACAAAATAATAATACTTCTTAAAAACTCCTGGAATATCATTCAAATGCCGCTGGCGCGGACGAAAATAACATAGGATTGATCAAATATGGATTTGATATAAATATTTTATAGAGTACATGTATAAAACATAAAATTACACGCATAATGAATTGAGAAATTCAATTTCAATGTGCGTGTACTCTGTATATTTTGCGTGAACTTTTTGATAGTACACGTAAAATACACAGAGTACACCCAACACAGGGCTTGTACATGTACATATTCCAATCATGTATATATTCCTAGTCCTTGATAAATCCTTGATAAATGATGTATATATGAGGAAAAGTACAATGATGAAATATATATATCTAACATGCAAAAAGTGTGTTTTGCAATTAAAATGAGGAAAACAAATATATGATAAAATACATAACATGAAAAAGAAGAATGTGATTTCATCAGTCCATGTGTCTACAAATTTATACATATGAGAACACAAAATACACAAAGACAAAAAGGTGATAAGAGAATGTATACATACTTGTTAGTACTGTTTGGAAGAATTTGATTTAGAATGTAAAATGTAGAACTTCAACGATTAGGGTTTGATCGAGGAGAGCTAGGGTTTTGATCGAACATAGTTTTTAGAGCTTCGATCAGGAATATTTATATGTTGTTGACCAAAATTGGATTGAGAAATAGATTCGTTTTGGGGTTTTGATCGAAGAGATGATACGATTAAGGTTTTGATTCAAGAGAGAATACAGTGTTTTTGACGCTTCGATTTCTGAATAGTGCGTGTTTGTTTTAATTTCGGGGTATTTATATGTTGGACCTAATCGTTTAAAATTTGTTGGGCCTGATTTTTTTGTCCAATATTGTTAGTCCAAGGACTAGACCGTTAAAACCCCAAAAAATTCCGGTCACAAATAGTTAAAGAAAAAATTAAATAGTGATTAAAAACAAAAGAGTGAATGACTATTTAGGCTCCAAATTTTGTTTTAAATTTCCTTTCTAACACTAACAAAGGGTTTCAATGAATATTCTATTTCTCCTTTATATAAACATCTACTTTTGTACAGGGAAAGAGAGAGTGAGTATATGAAAGCTCAAAACATAATGCCATGAATATTTAGCATAATTCCGACTCACATCATGAATTGTGTAAGAAAGTCAAGTTTTAATTAGTACAATGCCCTTCATGTTAGGAACCCGACTTCCATGCTTTGAAATTGGATTTTCAAACGCACCCTCAAAATAAGCCCAAGCACACTGTATTTATTTAAAATCCTTAAAGCGTGTTTGGAAGGGGTTCATCTTTATAGATTATCAGTTAGTTGTCGGGCTACTATAATATAATTAAGAAAATAAAATAGAGTAACAAGGTAGAAAAAGTCATAAGGAGACATTATCTAATGCTATGGGAAAATAACTCACCTGGATTGAAAAAAAAATAAAAATAAAACTTCATGGTATTATACTTTGAACACTATCTAGATTAGTGGGGTGAAAAAAGGAATCTTCATGTGAACCCATATGGAGCACTCTCTCCCTCTAGATATCTTTGAAATGGGAAACATAAACCCATAAGGACCCTTATCTCTTCATAATTGGAAACCAATAGTGTGCTTATTCCTGGCACGATAAGGCGAACAAACCATAATAAGCGTCTACCTAAGAATAGAAAAATAACCAACTTAAAAAAAGAAACACAATATACATGAAAATAGACATACGTATACACAAACATGAAATCAATAATTAATTAATCATTTTGTAAGGGAAAATTCTTGGGGTATTTTTTCCTAGAGCATGCATACGACGCAGATACACAAAAACCCTATGACACGCCCATACACTAACTAAAATCGCACACACCAGAAACACACTCACACAGTGAAATGAAGCAAGCAACCCACACATAACACAAATGATATTTTCTAAACTTAACTAATGGTTGTTTATTTTTAGTTAGACTTAAAGTCCACGATCTTTAAATAGATTGTCATGTCTTAGCCTTTAGAATTTCATCACTATAGATAATATTAGTTTCTTCTAGGAGACAAGTGGATACTTGTCTTTGAGTTCAATGAAAAAAATTTATGGGATGCACTCAGTTATATTACTGATAGAAATGTGGATACTTTTTTAATATAGAGATGATATTGATAAGCATCCAAAATTCAGAGGTGGGGTAAGACTGTTTGGGAGTTTCATTATCAGTGCACATGTTTACGTGTGTGTATATATAGGCTCTCCAACATACCAACCTCATTAAAATACCAGAGTTATAAGCTATTCGGAGCTGGTCACTCAATAAACTTGGGTCCCTATATAAAACCAAAATAGAAACTGTTTTAACCCAAACAAAAACTCCCGCTCTCTCTCTCCTTGGAAACCCAACTCCGGCAGGCGATTCCTCCATTTGTGGACGACGATTCATTTTCCAGTTTAAACAGGTATGTTTCCCCATTATTTTCATTTTTTTTGTTTATTTGTGATCCACACAAGAATGATAGTCGATTTTATAGAAGATCATAATATCGCTCCTCACAATCATCAAATACCTGTAGTTGTTTTCATTTTTTTGTTGTTGGTTTGCAACAGAAATAAAAACCCTGTTGTTCTTTTGGTTTACAAGTTGTGATAGCAGTCGTTTTCAATTTTTTTGTTAGTTTGCAATAGATATTAAAAAAAACACCTGTTGTGCTTTTGGTTTACAATTTGTGATCCAAACAGTAGTCATTTCAATTTAATTTTTTTGCTTATTTGTAGCAGCAAAAAAACACCTGTTGTGCTTTTGGTTTTAAATGGATACAAGATGTTGTAGCAATACATAATACCTGTTGTGCTTTTGTGTTTATTCATTTGTAGATTTCAGTTTAATACAATTAATATAAATTTTGATGTCAATTGCATTTTTGTTTAAAACTCATATGAGGAACTGTTGTTAGTGTGTATTTTTAAACACACGTTGGAGACTAAGTCTACCCACTATTCCACTTTTGCACAGATTTTACCCACTTTTTCTAAACTTTTGGCTAAAAACTTGTACCCACTTGACTTGTGTACCCACTTGCTTTCCTCTCTTATTTTAAACGGCTATTTTGCAAAGCTTTTTTTGGGGGCAAAAACATGTGAGGCCAAATGATAAGAAGGTAGTGAGCTTGAGAGAGAAAAACTGTTTTTTGAGTTTGTAAGAGAGAAGAAAGCAATACATGCTACAAAAATAAAAAGGAAAAATGGGTTTCTCTCTAAAAATGCTCTCTATGAATTTTTCTTAGAAAGAAAAATAGAACCAAAATAGAAAAACATATTCTTCATGAAAATATTTTTCAGAAAGTGAGCAATTAATTTGGAATGAGTGTTAGAAGACATATAACTATGGTGCATGGTTATATGAAACATAGGTGATTCTGGGCTTGTTTTATCTTGGGGACGGCGTGACTGAATACTACCTGCACAAAGAGGGTAGAGCCGCGAAACGTCTTAAAGAGAGCGACCTACTCCGCGACTCAACCCAAGAATCGTCTACGACGAATTTATAAACGATTGAGGTAATATTTTTTATTTTTTATTTTGCAGTAAATATTTGGATTCAACGCATGCGGTTCATATTTTGCGATAATCATATGAGGTGATAATTTAATTTTGAGCAGTAGACTTAAAATTAATTTATGATTTTATTTTTCGATTTCTCCATAAAACTCTTTGATGTAATTTTTTTTAATCACAATATATAAAGTCTACCAACAATTTTAAGATGGTTCATGTCTTCCATGGAGACCGAAAAATAAATCTTACGCGCATATGTGATTATTTTTATGATGTCGAAATGAAAAAAGGCCAACTAAGTTTCAATGTCTAGAAATTATAATTTTGACCTTTTACCTCTAGAAATGACTGTTTAGCCCCCGAACTTCCATAATATTATATTTTGTGAAGTAGATATATATAAATTTCAGTATTTTTGGCCAATTCGGAATCGATCAATAATTTCCTGAGAAATTAGAATTTGAACAAAAATGAACCCCTTCATGAAAAACTTTTAAATAGGACAATCCTATTTTTTAGTTATGAATGTGAAATATTATTTCACATAAGATGTTATTATTGGAAATGGAGTTGTATACTGTTTTTGGACAATTCATTTTGAGCCACTTGTGGTTAAGAAAATAAATTAAAAGTTGTTATATGGAATCAAATGAAAATTTGTTATATGGAATCCAATTAAAAATTTGATATTTGGAAACAAACGAAAATTTGTTATATGAAAAATAAATGTGAACATTTGTTATATAGATTCGAAGGGTAAGTTATAAACATTTGCGCCTTGCGCTATGTTTACTACAAAAGAAATTTGTTCAAATATTTTTTGAAGTGTTTATGTGAAAGTGGAGTTGATATTTTTCAACCATACTAAAGCGATCGATGATGAAAAAAAAATCTGAAATTTTTGTTATGAATTTTGTTGGAATATCATCTCAGTTTTTTGATGATATATAGACTGAAAGTTTGTGAATTTTGTTATGCATGTAGTATGTTGAGATTATAAATTTTGGGCTTCGAAATTTCTGTAAAAAGAGTTGTATATCCTTTATTATGATTTTTTTCAAATGGGATGTGCAATGCTGAATTTTTTGGACAACTTGTAGTAAAACAAGTTTATCTTCACTTGTACGTAATATTTTTGAGTGATTCCAATTTTGGATAAGACTAGACTCATAAAGGATGAATTCTGAAAATTTTCATAAATTTTCAATAAGCGGTTTGGTCGTGGTGAAATTTCAAACTTGAAGTTTTTTCCATTTGAACAAATATTTTGGACAACATTTTCCTAGAAAAATGTGTTCCCAACGGGTTCTAAATATTTTGAAGCCTTTATAAATTTCTTATTCAACGATTTATGAAGTACTTAAAAAAATTTGGACTCAAATTTATGGAAGGTGGATTTCATAGAAATTGTATAATGACTTATAGAATATTTGAGTGTGGAGTGCAACCGCTAGAATTTTATATGAATAATTCTTTGTATTATTCATTTATATGAGTTGAAAAATGTATATAATAAAATTGTATTCCACTATGTTGGAATCAATTTGGTGTGCTTCATACGCATGTAGAAATAATTTAGTTGGGTAAAATTATTTTGAGCGTATGCTTTGATTTGGAATAGAGGTTTAAACTCTAATACGAGTATTATTGTATACATTGTGAAAAATTATATATTATAATTTTTTATGAAATAGATTGTATAATCTATAAGTGACATTTTTAGACCTTTGAAAATCTGAAATTATGACTCGAACGAATGAACTTATATTTTTTGATTCGGCTATACCTGTAAGCATTAAGCATGTATTATTATAAGAAATAAGATTAATTCTTATTTAATGTTGAAACTCTATAAGTTTAGATTCCATTTTATGAATTGAAGATATAGTGGGGGCACATTACATGTTGCTTCTCAATGAGTACCTCTAAACTATTATTAAAGAACAATTAATAGAATCTGAAACTTTTGTGTTCAAGAGAACTCTTATTTTTTAGTTGTGGGTTAAAAATAAAAGATTACTTATGTTATTGAAAAGGATTCGAAAAATCCTTAGAGAAGTTATATCATAAATGATTGATTGAATTCCTTGGAATGAACTAGAAATTAGTTTATAATTGACTTATCTTATAACTTTAAGATAATAAGGTGTATACACACCATTTGAAGGAATATTGAGACCATTATCATTTATGAATATAAGCTTTGTTTAATAGCAGAAATTCATAAATATAACTTAGTTATACATGCTGGACGTTAAATTATTCCCATGAAAATGAAGAAGCTTCATTTAATTGAATGCCATTGATATTATATATGATGTTGAGTTAAAAACTAAATATATATAATAATGTTTTTCGAATGGTGACCTATGTAAGGCAACTTACATGGACCAACTTAATGTTGGAGATTTTATAAATATGGTAGACACCAATAAATGGCATAATATTTTGATAAATCATCAAATGAGAATGAATTGAGAATAATATGAATCGTGTTTATCACTAAGCATGTTGAAATATAAATGCACTCTTATTTATTGTGCAAGAATGATTACCTAATATTTGGTTATAATATTTTGATGCCTAGAAAACCAAATTCATGCTAAGTCAAAGTTTTAGCATAAAGAGTTTCAATGAAACAAGAATATTACTTGTTAATATTACAAGGCTATATGGATCAATTAATTAATCGAGTACATTGAAATATAAGAATATCTATTTATTAGATATATGCTTATTATGAACCAACTTGTACTCCACATGATCCAAGTATAAGGACACTATATATAGTGATAAGAAAAGATGAATATTTGAACATCTTAAGTAGTCTCAACTGAGCTAAATACGGTTGACTTTGAATTATTTTTTGCGGGAGTGCTATGAAGGTTTATAATTGATTTTTTTTTTGCATTCTTATGCTATTACGAAAGGTTATGTGTTTTGATAAAAATCACGAACCTGAAATTGATTCTGAATCAAAAATGGATATGTGTCTAACACATATTAAGATGCAATTTATTGGAATTCCAAGAAATATTAATTGTTGACACAATTAATGATGGAGTATATAGTGATACCATTAGCTATGGCTAGTGAAAAATGAAAGGTTGAAAGACCTATTATAAGATACCATTTATGGTAAAGATTGATATCAGTCATTTTATCCACGACAATAGAACCATGGCTATTGTAAAATTTTAGAACCGTTATCATAACGGCAAGAATGACAAATATGTCGTAATCACAACATAGCTTTAGAATTTAAAACTAATGATTTGTGTGTGTGGATTATATTCGGAATGATGAGAATAGAACCTGACTTCTCCTTTGACGAAAGGACTAGTGCAGGAGAAGGTGTTCAACACCTAGAAAGGGATCGGACTAAAGCCCGTTGATATTGAATCATTTGTAGTGGTAACCCAACCTATAGACTGGATATCCCAAGAAATAGATTCAAAGGGTAACAACAAATCACAGTGATATGGGTTGAATCATGCTAATTATTTTTATGGGGTTTTACTCCGAGTCCATCCCTATGGAGCATGATATCCTGAAGCGAGTTAAGGTTGAGTTAATTATAACTCTTAATGATGATCTATAACTCTATTATGAGTGGGGTACTTAGCTACAGGAGTATCCTTGATAGACTCACCTATTCAATGTGGAAGTGTGGCCGCTTCCTATGGTAATTTTGGGCAAATTCCCTAGAGCGTTCACATACTGGGATTTAAGCACATGGCCGTAACGTGCTGGCTTGAGGACTACACCCAAGTAGGGTTGTGTGTGAGATGTTGTCAGAGATAGAGTTCAAAACTACAAGCTACTCTAGTATAATCTGAATCATCTTTACTACGTAAAGGTTCAAGTCGAAAGACACCTTTGCTTATGCACAATTCTATTCATTATTGCTCAATAATTTTTCAAAAATTTTCAAGTGGGGAATTATTACCCAAGAGTGTGATTTTAAAATCCAAGTGGGGGATTGTTGTTAGTGTGTATTTTTAAACACACGTGGGAGACTAAGTCTACCCACTATCCCACTTTTGCACAGATTTTACCCACTTCTTCTAAACTTTTGGATAAAAACATGTACCCACTTGACTTGTGTACCCACTTGCTTTCCTCTCTTATTTTAAACGACTATTTTGCAAAGATTTTTTTTGGGGGCAAAAACATGTGAGGCCAAATGATAAGAAGGGAGTGAGCTTGAGAGAGAAAAACAGTTTTTTGAGTTTGTAAGAGAGAAGAATGCAATACATGCTACAAAAATAAAAAGGAAAAATGGGTTTCTCTCTAAAAATGCTCTCTATGAATTTTTCTTAGAAAGAAAAATAGAACCAAAATAGAAAAATATATTCTTCATGAAAATATTTTTTTAGAAATTGAGCAATTAATTTGGAATGGGTGTTAGAAGACATATAACTACGGTGCATAGTTATATGAAACATAGGTGATTCTGGGCTTGTTTTATCTTGGGGACGGCGTGACTCAATACTACCTGCACAAAGAGGGTAGAGCCGCGAAACGTCTTAAAGAGAGCGACCTAGTCCGCGACTCAACCCAAGAATCGTCTACGACGAATTTATAAATGATTGAGGTAATATTGTTTGTTTTTTATTGTGCAGTAAATATTTGGATTCAACGCATGCGGTTCATATTTTGCGATAATCATATGAGGTAATAATATAATTTTGAGCAGTAGACTTAAAATTAATTTATGATTTTATTTTTCGATTTCTCCATAAAATTCTTTGATGTGATTTTTTTTTAATCACAATATATAAAGTGTACCAACAATCAGTAGACTTAAAATTAATTTATGATTTTATTTTTCTATTTCTCCATAATACTCTTTGATGTGATTTTTTTTAATCACAATATATAAAGTGTACCAACAGGAACAATATTTAAATGTTTAATCTTTTCATAATAATTTGACTGCTGATAAAATTGTATATAAAAAATTATAGGTTGAATCATGAATGTCTTAAGAATTGAATCCGTGCCAGCGACACTTTTGTGGGGTTTTTTCGTATTGTAAATCAACACTTTTGTAATTTTTTTGCCTACTTTGCGGTGAACTTAGAGAAGCATCAGATAAATGGAATTGTCTAATTACAAACAATCGGGGTGGGGGGGTTGAATTAAGAAGATGCAATGTTTTCTTTATTTTAGAAGTTTGATGCTACATGTTTTTTTCTCGAGATTGGGCCACTGTAATGTACTATGTTTGGTATGCTAGAATTTGGAACAATGAAAATAGAGGTTTGAAGTATAAAAGTTTTTTCAATTTCATCTTGATATGTGTTGTTTTGATTAATTTTGGTTTATAGAAATTGATATGCTTGTGCTTTTGATGGGACCTTCACAACTCGAACTGAGGAACATACTTAATTTATTTTGATATCTTTCTAATTATTTTCCATTAGTAGGACTTGAAAATTATATTTAGTAAGTAAATAAAAATTACACCTTCAAAATTTCAGTGTTCAACCAAAAATCTGATTTACATCTTTTTCAGCATGTTAAACACCTGAAACAGATAATCACAATCCTTAATATGTTGGACAAAGTTTTAGCATTCAACTGCATTAAAAATTCTAGCATGTCACATCAGTACTCAAGCTTCAAATTTTCAATATTCAGTATTTTGGAAATTAATTCTTAACATGTTACATCTAAATTCCAACATCCAGTTTAATGTGAGAAGTCTCACTTAATGGTTAATCATGAACATCATATTCTTAATATGATTTAAAGAGTATCCAATAACAACCTTAACAAAATGCAAATAAAAAATACATTAACTCCATTTTCATTTCTTACAAATGCAAAGGTCATAAAAACACAATAACTTCCCTATATTCCATACATAGCCATAGTTTTAAAAAAAAACAGAAAATTCATCATTGCAGCTTGTACTTCCTAGAGTCTATCAAATAATCCACAATCAACCAAGTAAGTTAAGGGTCTTGGCCAACAATTCGGTCCGGTTCTAGACTACTCGCTGATGTTGACAAATGACCAATTGCAATTACACTACACCATCCCAAGCAATGATTGTTACATCGTTCACATGTATAAAAAATTCTCCCCAGATTATTATTAGCATTCGACTGCATGATTCTGACATCGGCAACACTGCCACAATCAAACTTCTTCACTTTAAATCAAATCGAAAACTTATTTCCTTTTAAATTACTGGAAGAACCAATTAACCAAAAAAAAAAATTAAATTACCAAACACACAATTATTAACAAATGATATAAATAAATTTCAAAATAAAAAAAAAGACCGCAATAATGCCGCTGGCGCAAACCTAATTCCTTAACACATTAACCAAATTAAAATTCTTGTATCCCAAAATATCAAACACAAACCTCCTCCCAGAAATATCCCTATCCTCATTCAAAAGACAAATTGAGAAGTAAAAACAAATACAACTAAGATCATAGTGCAAGGCCTCCCCAAAATGTCCAAAAAGTGACCTCTGAATAGGGAAAGCCTCATAAAATTAACAGATGTGGCTTAACATAAAAAATTGATTTTATGCAATGGAAGATCAACCACTTTTTCATTTTATTTATTTCTCTTTGTGAAGACCAAAATAAGAACAGAGGGAACTAATTTATAAAATCTATAACAGTACTAAATCGATTTGAAAAACAAACATAATTTTTTTAAAACATGTGTAATATCTAAAGCTCATTGAAAGATTTCATTGGAAAATAGACAACAAATATTAGTGGTACTTGTAAAAATCTACATAATTTGTACAACTAAAAATGATAATAAATCGATTTCAACGAAATCTACAAAAAAATAGTAGATCTATTTGATAGAAACAAGGGTTTACATCACATTGATTTCAACGAAACCAATAAAATAGTAATAAATCGCAAATAACGAACAAAAAAAATAAAAATGATCGAAACAAAATACCTATTGAAACTGGATATGGAATCGAGCGAGGAATCAATGGCCAGAGTTTGGTTTCCAAGGAGAGAGAGAGTTTTTATTTGGGTTAAAACAGTTTTTATTTTGAGTTTATATAGGAACCCTATTTTATTGAATGGCCTGTTCCAAATAGCTTATAACCCAGGTCTTTTCGCGAGGTATGTTGCTAGGTATGTTTAGTTGGTTATGTTGAAGAGTCCATATGTATATACATATTCGTTGAAAGTTAATGAACTTTCTCGATAATTCCACAAAGCACCTAAAACTCACTCGGGCTAGATAGATTTAGATTTCTCTATCTAATCCGATAGTTGAGATTTGTTTATAAATCTTCTAGATGTTAGCAAGGTGTCCTATAAATATGGCTATGTACTTTCCTTATTAATAATCAAGTCTCACAAACACATCTATACCTTCTAAGTTGTATTACTCATTTTACTCTAATAAATATATATTTCTCCTTCTACTATTTCTTCTTAATAATTTCAATAGACCCCACAATATTCTCTCTACATATACAAAAATACAACTATATTTTTTATTCTATTTCCATATTCAAACAGTGGTATCAGAGCGTGATCGATTATTTTTGGGTGTTGTGTAATATTCTGGGACCAAAAATATTGCCATCATGTCTAGCGTTGGTTCTAACAAATCCTCTATGTCGGAGAACATTTAGATTTTTGGTGCATAAAAATGAAGACCTATTTTTTGTCCCAATGCTTATGGGATATTGTTGATCGAGGATTTCCTATTCCAGAAAGTACCTCCAATTTATCCACATAGCAACAAACACAATTGAAGGAAAATAAGATGAAGGATGCTAAAGCCCTTTTTATCATTTAATAAGAACTTGTTGGCGCTATTTTTTCAATAATTATGGGAGATGTGATGGCAAAAGACGTGTGGAACACGTTCAAGGAGGAGTTTGAAGGAAACACCAAGGTACGAATTGTCAAACTTCAAACTTTGAGAAGTGATTTAAAAAATATTAAAATGAAATATTCTGAGACTGCTAAGGGTTAATATTCTAAATAAATGATATCTTCAATCAAATGAGGGCATACGGTGAAAATATCACTAATGCTAAAGTTTTTGAAAAGTTATTAATCAGTCCCATTGAAAAATATGACCCTATAGTGACCGATATTGAAAATACAAAAGACGTAGAGTCTCTTTCTATGGCGGAACTTATGGGCTCACTAGAGGCATATGAACAAAGACTGGGCGGGCACAATGAAGGTCCAATAGACATTACCTTCCAGTCCAAACTAAATTTATGGTCTCAGAAATCTAAATAAGGGGTAGAAAATTAAGGGAAAATTTAAGAGGAGGAGAAAAATATAGAAATTCATAAAATAAAATAGAGGAGAAAAAATATCCTCCATGCCCGACGTGAAAAAAGTCAATCCATCTAGAGAAGGATTGTTGGTTCATGGGAAGCCGTAATACAGAATCTGTAAAAAACTTGGGCATGTGGAGAAATATTGTAGGTAAAAAAAATTATAAATCCAATTATTCGAAAGAAAATAAAATGGTTGATCGTCTATTTTATTCGTGCCAAGTAGAAACATAAGAAAATATTGGTACATTGTGTATCGATAGTGACTATAGCGACCGCATGACTGGGAATGAAAGCATCTTTCATGAAATAGACTCGTCAATCAAATTCCAAGTCAGATTAAGAAATGGCACCGTGTTTGAGGCTAAAGGCAAAGGTATGATCTCTATTCAAACTAAGAAAGGAATTAAACTAATCAGTGATGTATTATTAGTTCCTACCTAAAAAATTAATTTATTGAATGTTGGCCAAATAATTGAAAATGGCGACTCGTTGTATTTTAGATGATATTCATGTACAATATATGATAGAAAAGATAAAAATCAAGTGATAATAAATGTAAAGTTGATGAATAGGAACTTTTCCATTTAGTGGAAGTATGTCCAAGACACGTCCATGAGAGTAGAGGTCAAAGACTCTTGGTTTTGGCACCAAAGGTTTGGGCACTTTAATTTTCAGGCCCTAAAAATTCTTCAATAGAAAAATATGATGTGAGACTTACCAGCCATTACAGAGATAAAAGACGTATGCGAAAGTTTCTGGCATTAGAAATAACTCAGACAATCATTCTCCTCTAAAAAATCTTGGAGAGCCCAAGCACTCTTTGAGCTAGTGCACACCGACGTCTGTGGACCTATGAGGACTCCATTTCTCGGTCAATGCAAATACTTCTCCTCCTAATAGATGATTATACAAGAATGACGTGGGTATTTTTCTGCACTAGAGATCAGAGTATTCACTGCCTTCAAACAATTTAAGAATTATATGGAGAAGCAAAGTGGTAACTACATCAAGTTAATCGGTAGTGATAGGGATAAAGAATACACCTCAAAAGAATTTAACAAATTTTCTGAAGATGAAGGGGTCGAGCACCAAATTACAATGGGCAATACTCTAGAACAAAATGGAGTTTTGAAGAGAAATAATAGAACAGTAATGGAGATGGCAAGGATGATGCTATAAGAGAAAGCCCTACTAATTCTTTTTGGACAGAAGTAGTGTACACAACAGTATACTTGCTAAATAGGTTCCCCAAGATAGCTCTTCTTAATAAGGCGTCGGTTAGAGCATGCAGTAAAAAAATGCCATCGGCTCGACATCTCAAAGTTTTTAGTTGCATCTACTATGTGCACATTCCATATGCTAAGAGGCATAAGCTCGATGAGAAATCAGAGAAGGATGTATTCTTAGGATATAACACCCAATCTAAAAGCTATATGGTGTATAACCTAAGGACCAAAAAGCTAATAATTAGCAGAGATGTGGAGTTTGATGAGAATGCAAGTTGGAACTGGGATGAGGAAAAAATTGAAAAGGGAAGTAAATTTTATATGAAGAAATGCATGGGCGCTCTCCACGACACAATGAAAAGGTCCAAGTTGAAGGTGCAAGTCAAGAAAATCTGTCCACACCCTAATATCTCCTATAATGCAAGATGAATCTTCATCAAAGTCTCCATTAAGGAGAGTAAGATCACTACGTGAGATATACGAGATATGCAACTTTAGTTTTTTGGAATCAAATATTTTTGAGGTAGTAGAAAAACATAAAGTTTAGAGAGATTCTATGGAGGAAGAAATCAAGAGTTGAGAAGAAAAAACAAGGAAGCTTTTTGTCCGTGTAATAACCCACTTAATTAAATACCGGGTGATCAGTCATATACCCAATTAAAACAGATTATACAGTTGGTTCATTCTTAGCATCACTATCGAAAAATATTTTTTTCCTTAATATTTAATCACCTAATATCCAAGTAAGCAGGTTGTTAAAACTTTTACAATTTAATTTCATAAAAATTCCATTTTAATAACATAAAACATTTAATATAGACCATTCATACAACGAATAATAACTGAATAGACATCACAATGGAATTTAAATGCAACTGCAATAAACTTTCTAGTAAAATATCTTAATACAATAATCTCAATAATATCAAATATACTAAATTGGCATAAGATTATAATCCGACTCAGTTAGAAAGGAAATAACTAGAATCCTCTTGGGAGACATGCCCTAAATGAAATATCAACTACGACAGAGTATGAATCAAGAATATGAAAGCATCAAAACAAGGTCCACAAATCCATAGCATCCATAACATCGTCAATATACCCAATCCTTTATGGCTGGCGTCCCTGTGGTTGGACACCTGATATATATATATATATATATATATATATATATATATATATATATATATATATATATATATATAGAGAGAGAGAGAGAGAGAGAGAGATAGAATGTGCAAGTAAAAGGGTCAGAGCCCGAAGTGAAAACAGTTTTAAAAATAGCAGTTGAATAAATGTTAGATTCAGTAGTTATTATATATACGTTAGATTATCAGACACTCTCTTGAAATTATCACCTCTCATCTAGAGTGAACGCCTATCGTACCCCTAAACCATACTAGTTACAGTCTCATTCTAACCAGTTCATCCCAGTGTATCCACTAACCATATCCCAATTCGTTCCCACGCATTACTCTCACAACACATGTAATAATATTATATGTATCTATTTAGATTCAACATGGATAAGCCCCTTATTAATTCAATTCAATTAAGTGTTCTCATACTTAATTAATTCCAGATATCATTATCTTTCAATTCTACTTTAGTCACACAGTAGATATCATTATATGTATATGTATATATATATATATATATATTCACTTTATTATATATATAAATTACTACACCCCGAGACACAACTGTGGTGTTGCATTACTCTGCTATCATATCCCAATACATCTCGTTACTGTATAGGGGACTATAGGTTCAATAAAGATCCCTCGAACCACAAATATTAAATCACAAATAATGGAGGAGAACATAGTCCTAAGCCTTTGGGCTACGCACATACCTACGTACCCAAATGACCGTTATATACCATTGTTCTCACTAATAGTAATCGACCTAAGTCCTATGTTCTCGAGCAAAAAGTCAAAGATCCCCTCGTATAGGCTCATCAGGATGTGGCTGCCTTTAGGTGCGGACCTTCCCCTATAGCAAGTAAGCTACGTATGTCATACACATAATCATCAATCCATCAAATAGGCATTATCATCTACATATTTAGTGTTAGGTACTCACACGACCTATATCATATTAGGAATTCAACCGATCCCAAGTACCCGTCGTACTTCTCGAATACCACCCGTACTTGTTAATCACGATTATCATCGTATATTTTATTATATAGTTATCACTCACATAATATTTTATCCGACCCAAGTAACCGTAAATATATCATAAATATTACTCGTACTTGATATAACGATTATTCTCCTCTAAATCGTAATATAATTATGTAGATATCTCTCACAAAATTTAATCCTCAAATCCAAATAATTTTTCAACATTAACCCAAGTCCCTCGCTCCTTGTTAATGTACCAAACTTAATAAAATCTCACCATGGCCAAATTACCATTTTTCAAACCTTTTTTTCGATAAAGGTACATTCTGGCCAAAAATATAAAATTACAATTTGAGGCTTTTCTGCTCGGATTTTGAAACAACTTAAAACTGTAAAGTTGTGCAGAACGTGATTTTATAGAAAAACGCGCGCACACACTGCCAATTTCCTCTTAAAATAGTCCTAAAATTATCATACAATGTTCATCCCTTTTCAACAATTTTTCATGCGTTTTATCCATTTACTTTCACCCAAACTCACATGAAATATATTCTAACAAATCCCACATATCTCAACATCAATTCTGCATGATTATGGGTAATTATAATACAAGGAAAAACATCTAAATCACCAAGTTTATATGAGAATTAACATCAAACCCAATTAACCCTCAAAATTTCATTTATCTAAATTGTCCATTTTTATACACCTTAAAACCCAGAATTTAGAATTATTATTCTTTCTCTAAATCATCAAAATTCATATTCAATCATGAGTAGGATTCATCTACATACAATACCTATCATCATTTTCCATTTTCTCCATTACCATATATTTTTTTCCCTACAAGTTCATCCTAACAAGTTCATCATGTTCATAACCTCTACATGCGAATAATCAACCACATGAATTTGCATATCCATTAAACAAGATTTATTAATCATTTTAATCCCAAATTCATAAGTTCATAATCCCAAAGAAAATCCTATTCTAACATGGATATAATAAACACTGAAATAGAGAAAGAATCACTTGCCTCTTAGTGTAGGTATGAACCTTTGGAGAAGATAATGTTAGAACCTCCTCTTTCATTTTTTCGGCGATAGTACAAGGTGTAAAGATGGTAGTTTGTGGTGGTTGTCCCCTTTAATTGCCCAATATGACTCTTCTTCTTCAAGGCAACTCTTCCTCTCCACAAGGTGACTTTTCTTTTCTCTCAAAGTCTTTTCACTTTCTGTCAAAGAACTCACAAATGAAAATAGATGAAACTAACCTTACATACAGTGTAAACCCACTTATATAACAAGTCTCCAAGGCCATCTAAAAGAAAAAAGCGTGGATAATATTCATCTCCCAAGCCAAATGACTAAAATGCTCCTTCGGAGTGTCCTTTCATCATCCAATTGACCCGAGACATAAATCAAACACTCGGTTATACTTTTCTTCCTATTTCGACCCTTTCGAACTCCACGACACACTTGAAATGATCATTCGAATGATATTTAATTAATTTATATTTTATGACCCAACTTCAGTCCCGATACGACTCATAATCGCATCCCGAATTAAGCTCTATAATTATCGTATATGTATCTCACGAAAATATTCATAATTATCATATTCACATATTACTTATATATAACTAAGTAATATTCAATAATATATTACTCGTATCAGCAGTAATATTCAATCCGGATTAATCCTAATTAATTTATTCATTAATTAATTCCAATTAATCCACAATAATTTGCCCCATTAACTTTTAATTATTCTCAATTTAAAAGTCATAACATTACGGGGTATTACATACTTCCCCCCTTATAACGGAATTTCTTCCCGAAATTCAAAAAATAAAGCATACCTGGTACGAATAACTCCGAGCATTTATTGCGTAGCTCATCCTCGTGCTCCCAATTAGACTCCTCAATGTTATGGTGCTCCCACTGTACACGCACCAACGGAACTACTTTCGATCTCAACCTCCTCTCGCTATGGTCCAAGATCGCTACTGGTTTCTCCTCATACGAGCTATCTGGCTGAAAATCAATCACCTTCAATGCTACACGAGTGTAATCCAACTCATCTTGGAGATATCGCCTCAGCGAAGAAATATGGAACACATCATGAATCCTATGAAAGTGCTCCGGTAATCCCAATCTATAAGCAAAAGGTCCAACCCTCTCAATAATAGGAAACGGTCCAATGTATCGTGGCTCCAGTTTCCCTTCCTTCCTAAATCTCAGTATTCCCTTCATAGGAGATACCCGCAATAATATTTGGTCCCCCACACTGAACTCTCGAAAGAACCTCTTCGCATCGGCATAGCTTTTCTGTCTGTCCTAAGCTACCCGAATACGACTACGAATCATCTTAATCCTAACAGACGTATCCTGTATTACCTATAGCCCAAGTAGCTTATTATCCCCCGCCTCTAGACAACATGCAGGAGAGCAACAAGGCCTACCATACAATGCCTCAAATGGATACATATTGATGGTGAACTGATAGGAGTTATTATATGCGAACTCCATAAGTGGAAGATACTGCTTCTAACCTCCCCCAAAATCTAGGATATACATGCGTAACATATCCTCCAACATTTGGTTAGTACACTCCATCTTCCCATCTGTCTGCGGGTAATAGGTTGTACTTAATCGAACCTCAGTACCCATGGCCTCATGAAAACTCTCCCAAAATCGGGATACAAAGATCTTGTCCCAACCAGACACAATATTAAGCGGTACCCCATGTAATCTCACTATCTCGGATATACAAATCTGGGTGTACTGTCCCACAGATTAATCAATCCAAACTGGAAAAAAGTGAGCAACCTTAGTCAACCGGTCTACAATCACCCATATAGAATTGTGACCCCTCTGAGAAATGGGTAACCCTCTGATGAAGTCCATGGAAATGCCCTACTATTTCCACATCGGGATCTCTAATGGCTATAGAAACCCAGTTGGCTTCTGATGATCCACTTGCACTAATTAACAAGTGGCACACTTAGAGACAAACGTAGTGTTGATACGAAATTTATTCTGCTGATATGGACCTATTATTTGAAGACGCGTGTCATACTAGGTGGCAACTGTAAATGTTTATACCGAGCTACTCAACCCCCTGAGGAATTACTATACTCCAAATAACTCAAGATCACCGAGCAACTAAAAAGCCACAAGGAGCCCAGGGACCCCGAGCAGCTCAAGCGTGTCGAGCTACTTAGGCGGTCCGAGCTACTAAGCCGGTCTGAGCAACTCAAATACTAGTGGCATACGCATCAAGGAAAATCGAAAAATAACTGTGCATTAAATGTATAGTTATTATCGTACAGATGTATACGCCTACTGGACAGCTATGCATTATTCTTTCACATGTACAACCCCAAGGCTATAAATACATTGTAATATTCCCATTAAGGGGATACGCTGAATCTCTTGGTAAAATCGATTATCGAGAATTCCAGGCAAAACAATCAGTAATACAAAAACAGTGGATGTAGGCCATTCTCTTAAGGCTGAACCACTTTAACAATCTATTGTCTTATTTCTTTACTCATTTTTTATCTGTGATTAAAATAATTAGGTTAAATCTAATTTTTTACATCAACAGATTGGCGCCGTCTGTGGGAAATGACTGTAATTAGCGTTTTTCACCAAAATAATTCATCATCAATGGCTAATAATCCGGAGTCCAGTAATCGAAACACTGGGATTCCCCCAAATCCTTCTGCTCCCCCAAAATGTTCAAATCTGGCTGGTATAATAGCTAATTTGGCCCAAGGGCAAACGACCACGCAGGAAACCATGAGTCAACTCATACAAATCATTCAAGGTGGAGTGCCAACCCAATCAGGATAACGAAGTTTTCAAAGAAATATTCGTTTACTCTCTTCGTGAACTAACGATTCATATCGTACTGAGAGATCTAACGATCCTTCTTACCAGCCCGGACGGACTTCCTCGGTACGGGCTATAGACACTCAACAAAATATCACTCTATCTCCAGAGAGGACAAGTGCTCTTGAAAGCACTACACCAAAAACAACAATTTGGCACACTTTGATATCAAAAATCTGGCACAGCTCAAAAGTGTTCCAAATTCTGGCACTGTTTTGTCACAATCTGGCACACTTTAAAACCGTGCCAAAATTTGGCACTGATTAAAAGTGTGCCAAAATTGAACACACTTAACTAAAATATAAATACTTTAAAAAAATTCTAACCCTCCCAATTTTTTATCTCCCTCTCTCTCTCCTCTCCCAATTCGAACCCTCCCGTTTTTCACTTTCCCCACAACACAAACCCACATAGCCGCCCTTATCCTATCAGCTCCAAGTCCCCCGCCCTCGGCTCTCCGCTATCGTCCTTATCTCTGGCCTCATCTCCACCTTCATCTGACAGGTAGTATCTCTATCTCCATTCAATTTATGATTTCTTATTTAAGGTTTTGCTTTTGATTTCGAAAATGGGTGAGGAAGATTATGTTTCTAACTGTTTTGTTTACATTTGCTGAACTAATTTGCAAATCTAATTTGGGTTTCATATGAATTTGATTTTTGTATGGTATTTTGTTTTGCAGGTTCTAATTGGGTTTCAAACGAATTTGAACGTTGTTGAATATTTTTGTTCGTACAGTTTCTTTTAGATAGTTAGATGTGATTTGGGTTTGATATATTAGAGTTGTTGGATTTTGCAGATCTTTGATTTGGGTTTGAGATAAATATTATGGGGTTTTACATAAATAAATTCTTGTAATGATAACACAATTGACAAACTACATTATTTATCACATGCACTGAGTATATTGTTGGCGCTATAAAATTTGTGAAACATCAAAATAAGCACTTTTTGTTTCATAGTGCAGGGTATGTCCTTATCGTAGTACAATTTATATTTATTTATGTTTTGGACCCATTTAACTGAATAAATGTTACAATCTACACATATCTGATGTCGGTGTGTTAAAAATTAGTTAAAAATATCGTGAACTTAATTTCAATTATTTGGCATACTTAGTTTAGTTTCAAATTAAAATGGGTTGATCTTGGGAGTACTAAACTTAGTTTACTTTATAACCGGCATAGTATAACTCTTCTACATTCATGTTTCATTTTAATTTATAATATTCATGCCGACTCTTCATGTTGCAGGTGTTAGAAAAATTGGTCAAGAGGGATTCAAGGTTATCTAAGATATGTATTTCAAGTTACTAAAATTTATTTTAAATTAGTTTTCTGAACACTTTGTTTTTTCTTGCTTTAGCGTCATTGGATTTGGGATCTGAATTTGCATATTTTGTATCCCCAAGGTGAGAATACGATTTAAAAACTCACCCACTTGAGTTGATGTATCTGTAGACAAAAATTGAAATGATATTTATGCTTCAATTTAGCAATGGCGACATATTTTGGATTGCCAATTATCACTAACTAAAGTTGTATTTTCTTCCTATTGTCTGTTGTTGTACATTTGATTTTTTTCTTTTTTAGATTTGTTTTAAATTTACTTCAAATATCTTATTCATTTTTCATGCTATATTTTACAAATTCTACCCCGAAATCGGTATTCTTTCACACTCATCCATGGTAACATCTTTTATCTTTATTTTTTCATTTTTTAAAACTTTAATATTGATCACATATATGATGTGTTGAATTCCAAGAATGTGAACCGATTCTCATATTTTTCTTAACTCAGGACTAAACTTTATGTTCATCATTTTTATATGTCCCATTTGTTTAATTGTTTCAATAACTTTTCATTTAGTTTATCGTAAGCTGCCAAGTGGCGTCAAAGAGCTTTGTTTATTGTTAGTATATGTTTTGGTTGTTGGTTTTATTTGGATGATTTAGTTTTGCTAAGTGGTGCATTAGTATCTCATAGGTGATTTAAAAAATTAAAAAATACTTATCCTTTTGTTCATCAAAATTAAGTTTTATAGATCAGCTATTGGTTTTAATGTCTCACATGGTTTTCTGCAATATAATCATTTATCCATGTATTCTTTTACAATGAACGTTTTAATGTTCACGATGTGTAGTTATTTATATTGAACACCTTTTTTTGCTTAGTCACATTCACATATTGAAAGTGCATAGCACAGTTCCTTTTAATGCTGCTAAAACCTATTTGGCTAGTAATAATGATCAACACTAGCTGATGCTTTAAATTATTCCCTCATGGTATGTGGGTTATAGAGTTTTTACAGTTCAACAAATTTTATGCAAATGTTAGGTCTAGCCGAAGCAAAAATATATATGCTTGGATCCCAGCATAGTTGAGTAGCTATTTCTAGGTAGCTCTTAAGTTTAATCAACTCCACTCACCACTCATTAGGCTATTTCTAGGTAGCTATTTGATTGTAGCTATTTCTAGGTGGTTTTATTATATTATACTACGAGATTATTTGTGTCGTTAGGCTTTTGTTTTGGGGAGGTCAGCTTTTTTCCACTACCATAACTCAGCACATTTTTATCAACTCCGTCATTTTTAGGTGCCTCCATAGTTAAGTAAATATGAAATGGGACTAGAAGTGGTGCCCTCATTTGTACAGACTCACCTCAAAGTTGTTAAGTTTCCATACTCGGTCAACCATACAAATGATCGATTGAGTCGGTTTGCCCCCTTACAATTATAAATTCTGGCTTCGCCCCTGACTAATACTACACACACAAACTCATGTATACATAAATTTAAGCAATTATTGTTATAAGGAAGGAAATAACTTACCTCAATGTTTTCACAATACAGTGTTATGCCCATGGTTATGAAACCATTGCAATTGTTGGTGAACCATCGCGATCGCCCGTTACATTGGTGAATTGATTGTTCGAGGCAAGGAAATTATGTTCTTGTCCCAACCTTCCAAATGGCATGTCATTTGGGTTCCAGAAATTGAATATCTTGAAATTGCCCAAATTTTCATATGGTTTGAAATTATATATGGGCCCAAAGTTAATTTTGTCTGAGGTTGGGGCTGAGAAAATTTTCAATAAATTCACGGATTTGAGAAGGGTTTTTGCAATACACACCCTTTAAGCTCGAGTACAAATTTTCTTAAGAGGGGGAGAGTGACCTGAAGAAGAGAACAGAGAGGCAGGCCTAACTGTCTAGATAGAACCCTCTCACGAAGAAACATATTATAAATTCAATTAAACATTTTATTTCCCATTTTTTTCTTGCTAACGGCATTGTGCGTATGTGCATGATTTTTTGTGTGTGTGAGCGCGCGCACGCGAGAGAGAGACGGATCACCGTCCTTTTAAGGAAGTCTTCAACTGCCCTGGACATTAAAGTTCCTTGAATACACATTCCATATTAGTACCTAATCTATCTATCTAAACATAACACCTATGGAAGATAAATCCTACTGAGATCCTTGGCTTCCATTGGACAATCGACATCCTTAACCTAGCCTTTTAGGATAGCAAATGATGCATAACAAATGCGTAGGGAAATACAAAAAACTCGCACTCAACCCCCCCCCCCCCCCCCCCCCCACACACACACACACCTCCCCACCACCACAGAAGGACTATGCTGACCCTAACTAGCTTGAATATTCCTAATATATAATCAAATGAGAAAATTTTGACCTGGTCTATATGACATATATATCCTACCATTCTAAAATGGCAGTGATGCAAACCAAATGCAGCCCAAAAATACTAACAGAAATCTAACACTCAACCAATGAAGAAGGGTCTCTACATCATTCTGTTACTAGTAAATGAGGAAATTAAATCATATTTATAGCCCAAGATTAGGGTTTTGATCAAACCAATTGGACAGAAATAACCAACCCCGGCCAAAATTTTTAATTTTTTTTTAATTTTTATTTTGGGTGGGTGGGGGTTAGGGGGGGGGGGGGGTTCGGTCTTGGTTCAGTCCAGTTTTATAGAACCCTCTTTCAATCGGTTCGGTTTGTATGTAAATTATGTGGGTCTGGACCGACTCATATCTATTAATACAACTACTACACACTAAAAATCCTATGCTAAAACGCAACACAATCTCTAATGTCTACCATTGCTGCGACGGTCAAATCAGCAGAAAAAAATAGATCAGTACACTCGTTTCTCTCTATCTCGGATGGTGGTGGAGAACCGGTGATACAATCGACGAGGACATGAATCATTGTATATCCCTTCTTCATACACTACTTTACATATATATTGTCTACCTAAATCAAACTCATATCTGAACTTTTAATTCTATTTTAATCGGTCATTGAACAAGTTTCTGATTATGTTTGTTTCTCTCTTTACAAATTATCTTCTATTGGGCCAAGAGGAATTTTGGACTGACTAACCCTAATAACAAAAGGAAAAAAGTGACCCTAACTACCTTGAATATTCCTAATGAATAATCTGTATCAGGCCATTATTCACATTCATTTCTTTAAAAGGTGGCCTTGGCATCCATGAGACTCGTGAGACTTTAAGCAAAAAATCCCTTTCATCTTCGATGAATTTGGTTTACAAAATGGATAAATGGATGAGGTTGGAGCAAATCAGTTTGCTCTTCTATGAGTCAATAACTCGCAAAAATAGAAAATTACCGCAATATAATGGTAATAAAATATAGAAAATTCCTTTCCAAGCATATCATACCATTAGAATTAAAATAACTTTCTCATCATTCTCTTTTTAACTGTGAACTGTGTAATATGCCCTATATAGAAATATTAAGACTGGTGCAACTGACAATAGTTTCAGTATAGCAGAAAATAGTCATATTCGTTCACATTTAATTCAAATGTTTTATATCTCCATAATTTTAGGAAACACACATCTTAGATGTAGGAGCTCCAAAATATTGTCAACCAAAGTCCCTTTTCGCTAACCGACGCAAGTGAATGAGCACAGTACAATAGGGCACGTGAGATAACCATGTCGAAGGAACTCATCAAAATGACCCCAGCGTTGAACAAACAACGACATGTTTTTAGTCACATGTAAGTTTGACCACCCACCTCCGGGAGAAGTCATGGCTACCGCAACCACCACCGCAGCGGTTGCCACACAAGTTGTAAGATTTTGAGGGTTGAGAAACAAATGGAATTTGGAACATTTACGGTACCCGGCATCCATAATCTCAATTCGATCAAGCAACCGTTGTTACATAAGCAACCGGGTAGAACAAATGGCTTCCCCTAGTTAACAGAATATCAGTCTTTCGAACATTACGCCTTACAACGTTAGAAATCCAGGATTGAACATGAAGCATATCATATTGTGATGCACATGTGAGGTGGGAATTCTGTATCACTGGACTGCTAAGGAGAAGTGTTTTCTCCACAAATTTCATGAAGTACGACTTGCGAATCATCCTCTCTTTTCAGGTTAGATAAAAACAATCATCGAAATGTAGAGTGGTAACATTTGTCCAAAAGTAATTCCATTTGGTTGACAATACAGAGTACCTACAGCATCAATTGTTTGAAGATAGGACAGAATGTGACTAACAAGATTGCTAAGACTCCTTTTCCCACCATTCATAAATATGATTCTATCATTAGCAAAATAAAAATGGGAGATAAAAGGACTAACAAGGGGGGAGAAAAAGTCTTGACCTGCTTGGAAAGAATGAGATACTCCAGACCTGCGATATATATATATATATATATATATATATATATATGGCAGCAACAACACTATAATAGTTTTCTTATAAATTTCTTTTTAGTTTCTTTTGAATCACTGGTGTTGTTAGGACAACTTGACTCTGATTTCTGTAGCAGACTGTTTTTTAGGACTTTTTGTGTCAATGAAATACTATTAAATTACTTTGTTTCTTATTCACTATTTCGAACAAATGGGGGAACAATGGTGTCTTCTGAAGCTAAGTTAGAATTTTGATACAAAACAAAAAGTAAATGGCATGTGAGGCTAACTGTGAGAATATATGTGAAGGCATGTATTCGTGTGTGATGTATGAGTGGTGAGCGTAATTAGCTACTATTGGTGTTTGCCTCTTAATTTTGAGAATACTCTATAATTATTTATGCCTTTTGATTTTGATTAACTGGTTTAAATTTTATGTTTCTTATTGACAGTTTAAGGAACTTGACAGCTCATTTAATGAGGCTTGAAGAAGATTTTCATGAGGCTTGGTTTTAGGTCAAGTGAGCAAACAAATATAGTCAAAGGTAGATATGGGAATGTTTAAAGGTGATGACGGGGATGATGGGTAATGACCAAAGAGCAAAAGGAGAATTCTTTAACTCTGGGATCGAAGCCATCAATGGGAACTATCTACCTCTCAAACTGTAGATGTAAACTACTGACCACGTTGATTTGGGAACTCTCTCTCTCTCTCTCTCAAACTGGATAGAAACAAAGGTATGGTTTTTATTCATTAATTTTGTATATTCGATCTGTGTATATGTGAGTAGATCACTATCTTGATTTTTTCGCTGACATCTACTCTATGCGACCCACATCATAAACCTACCCATAGTAATCTACACACAGCCCACCCCTCCCATTTATAACTAAGATTGGGTTTTGCACTCTCTTTCTAAGCATAGGTAGATTTGGGGATTTGCATCACTGTTATTTTATTGTGAAGAATTTTGGATTATTTTATTTTTTTTAGATGTGGGTTTTCTTGGTTAATGACACTGGATTGTTTACGGATTGTTTCACCTCCTCAAATTTTATCCGACTTTACTAATATCAAATTTTTCTGGACTTTCTTCAAAAGTTATCCGAGAAATCATCAAGGCTTGTGACTAGTGGACACTAATGTATATCTACTGAGAAATCATTTGCACAATGTAATGTATGCCTATGACTAATGGGCACGATTATTGCATATCTACCCGCTAATTATTTATATGAGGTTCAGTAAATAATATTACTATTGTTGTGGTTTGAGAGTAGGA
The DNA here is from genome assembly GCA_949130495.1 of Sambucus nigra. Taxonomy (NCBI): domain Eukaryota; kingdom Viridiplantae; phylum Streptophyta; class Magnoliopsida; order Dipsacales; family Adoxaceae; genus Sambucus; species Sambucus nigra. Next base: position 77,962,751 of record OX422221.1, on the reverse strand, counting down.
TGATAATTTGTAAAAATCACACTTAGACTTAAAAACAAGCCGTTAATGGGTGAAAACCCAAACAAGCCCCCAAACGACCCCGTAGGAGGCACGAACACCTCGCACGGGACCCATGTAACTGGTAGGAACTGATCGCGTAGTCCCGGGTCTCCCGGTTTGAGAGTATGACGATAATTTGACAAAATCACACTTGGAGTTAAAAACATGCCATTAAAGGGTGAAAACCCAAACTGCCCCCCAAACGACCCCGTAGGAGGCACAAACACCTCGCACGGGACTAATGTAACTTGTAGGAACTGACCACGTAGTCCCGGGTCTCCCGATTTGAGAGTATGACCATAATTTGCCAAAATCACAACTTAGACTTAATAACATGTCGTTAAAGGGTGAAAACCCAAACCAGCCCCCAAACGACCCCGTAGGAGGCACGAACACCTCTCACGGGACCCATGTAACTTGTAGGAACTGACCGCGTAGTCCCGGGTCTCCCGGTTTGAGAGTATGACGATAACTTGCAAAAAATACATAAAAACATACCATTAAAGGGTGAAAACCCTAATTGGCCCCCAAACGACTCCGTAGGAGGCACGAACACCTCGCACGGGACCCATGTAACTTGTAGAAACTGATCGCATAGTCCCGGGTCTCCCGGTTTGAGAGTATGACGATAATTTGCCAAAATCACAACTTAGACTTAAAACCATGCCGTTAATGGGTGAAAACCCAAACCAACCCCCAAACGACCCCATAGCAGGCACGAACACCTCGCACGGGACCCATGTAACTTGTAGGAACTGACCGCGTTGTCCCGGGTCTCTCGATTTGAGAGTATGACAAAAATTTGCCAAAATCACTCTAATCGGCCCCCAAACGACCCCGTAGGAGGCACGAACACCTCGCACGGGACTAATGTAACTTGTAGGAACTGATCGCGTAGTTTCAGGTCTCTCGATTTGAGAGTATGAAGATAATTTGCCAAAATCACACTTAGAGTTAAAAACATGCCGTTAAAGGGTGAAAACCCAAACCGGCTCCCAAACGACCACATAGGAGGCACGAACACCTCGCACGGGACCAATGTAACTTCTAGGAATTGACCGCGTAGTCCCGGGTCTCCCGGTTTGAGAGTATGACGATAATTTGCAAAAATCACACTTAGAGTTAAAAACATGTCGTTAAAGGGTGAAAACCCAAACCGGCCCCCAAACGACCCCGTAGGAGGCACGAACACCTCGCATGGGATCAATGTAACTTGTTGGAACTGACTGCATAATCCCGGGTCTCCCGGTTTGAGAGTATGATGATAATTTGCCAAAATCACAACTTAGAGTTAAAAACATGCCGTTAAAGGTTGAAAACCCAAACCGGCCCCCAAACGACCCCGTAGGAGGCACGAACACCTCACATATGATCAATGTAACTTGTAGGAACTGACCGCGTAGTCCCGGGTCTCCCGGTTTGAGAGTATGACGATAGTTTACCAAAATCACACTTAGAGTTAAAAACATGTCGCTAAAGGGTGAAAACCCAAACCGGCTCCCAAACGACCCCGTATGAAGCATGAACACCTCGCACGGGACCCATGTAACTTGTAGGAACTGACCGCGTAGTCCCGAATCTCCCGGTTTGAGAGTATGATGATAATTTGCCAAAATCACAACTTAGACTTAAAAACATGCCGTTAAAGGGTGAAAACCCAAATCGGCTCCCAAACGACCCCGTAGGAGGCACAAACACCTCGCACGGGACTAATGTAACTTGTAGGAACTGACCACGTAGTTTCGGGTCTCTCGGTTTGAGAGTATGAAGATAATTTGCCAAAATCACAACTTAGACTTAAAAATATGCCGTTAAAGGGTGAAAACCCAAACTGGCTCCCAAACGACCCCATAGGAGGCACGAACACCTCGTACGGGACCAATGTAACTTGTAGGAACTGACCGCGTAGTCCAGGGTCTCCCGGTTTGAGAGTATGACGATAATTTGCAAAAATCACAAATTTGACTTAAAAATATGCCGTTAAAGGGTGAAAACCCAAACTGCCCCCCAAACGACCCTATAGGAGGCACGAACACCTCGCGCGGGACCAATGTAACTTGTAGGAACTGACTGCGTAGTCCCGGGTCTCCCAATTTGAGAGTATGATGATAATTTGCCAAAATCACAACTTAGAGTTAAAAACATGTCGATAAAGGGTGAAAACCCAAACCGGCCTCCAAATGACCCCGTAGGAGGCACGAACACCTCGCATGTGATCAATGTAACTTGTAGGAACTAACCGCGTAGTCCTGGGTCTCCCGATTCAAGAGTATGACGATAGTTTACCAAAATCACACATAGAGTTAAAAACATGCCGTTAAAGGGTGAAAACCCAAACCGACCCCCAAACGACCCCGTATGAGGCACGAACACCTCGCACGGGACCCATATAACTTGTAGGAACTGACCGCGTAGTCCCGGGTCTCCCGATTTGAGAGTATGACGATAATTTGACAAAATCACACTTAGAGTTAAAAACATGTCGTTAAAGGGTGAAAACCCAAATCGGCCCCCAAACGACCCCGTAGGAGGCACGGACACCTCGCACGGGACCCATGTAACTTGTAGGAACTGACCACGTAGTCCCGGGTCTCCCGATTTGAGAGTACGATGATAATTTGCCAAAATCACAACTTAGACTTAAAAACATGCCGTTAAAGGGTGAAAACCCAAACCGGCCCCCAAACGACCCCGTAGGAGGCACGAACACCTTGCACGGGACTAATGTAACTTGTAGGAACTGATCGCGTAGTTTCGGGTCTCTCAGTTTGAGAGTATGAAGATAATTTGTCAAAATAATACTTAGAGTTAAAAACATGCCGTTAAAGGGTGAAAACCCAAATCGGCTCCCAAACGACCCCATAGGAGGCACGAACACCTCGCACGGGACCAATATAACTTGTAGGAAATGACCACGTAGTCCCGGGTCTCCCGATTTGAGAGTATGATGATTGTAAGGACACAAATTTCTAATTGAGTCCATATATAGTTTTGGCTCAATTCCGAAAAAAAACATTTATTCATAGGATAGTATTTATTGTAATATTCTCAAGCCTATGAAGTGTATGTTGAAGACGTAGAGGCAAAGAATTTAAAGCTTCATCAAAATGCCGGTTTGCGTGCCTCGTTTCTACGTCATCAACTAAGGTTCCATGCTCCCAAGGTATGAATGTAATTATATTTATATAGGAGCTTGGAACAATATGTATTGGGTGTTAGGTGTAATAAAAAACTACATTTTATTTTCAGAAAGAATCAATTAGAACTTTAATATAAGTATATAAAAGTTTCTGGGCCAAAATCGAATTTTACAAACTTTCTGGTCGTTCGTTAGAAATGTCGTTCGAACGAGTTTTTTCGTTCGAACCAGATTTCGTTCGAACGAGTTTTGTCGTTCGAACCAGTTTCGTTCGAACGAGTTTTGCCAACGACCCTAACTGGTCAGTCGTTCGATATGTCGTTCGATATGTCGTTCGAACGAATGTTCGTTCTAACGAGGTATCTAACGAACTTCTAACGAGCCCAGGCTGGTTGCTCGTTAGAAGTCTCGTTCGAACGAGAATCAAGTTCGTTCGAACGAGATTCCAGCGGGAACAGTTATTTGGCAGTTTTTCCCCACTCCTCCACTTGGTTTTCAACCAACTTTTTTCATACATTATTATGTGCGGGAAACACATTTTCCAAGACAACTTTTCCATCCTAATACATCTCCTAGAGATAGTTTGAGAGATCATTTTAAAAAGGAAAATGTTCATGTTTTAAGTGTTCTTCAACTTAAAGAAAAATCTTTAAACACTTAGTTTACACCCATTGTTGTTTATTCCAAGTTCTATATATACATATCCTTACTTGGAGTTTTTGGCACCGATTTTCTCTACCGAATTCAATAGACGTTTCGGGTTTGCTTACACACCCCATCACAAAGAAGACTTTTGTTGAGATTCTACCCACACGGAGAAAGGCTCCATGCTTGGGTGACGGTGACCATATAAAGTCCCATCGGTGGATTCCGAGACCGCGGTGGTGTTCCGAGGTTGTCCGCTAGGAAGAGGTTTCTACGAGAAGGAGTGTCGAGGCTTGAGAGGGATCAAGTCAGTCGTTGTAAGTCTATCTGTCTTGTAATTGTAATTCCATATCTAGTGGACTTGTGGCTAGGGACGTCCGAGGTTGTTTCCCGTCTTGGGTTTTTCCTCGTACATCTCGACGTAGTGTGACATTGTTTATTTTGTCTTGCACATTAATTTAGAATCCATGCTTATGATAATTTAAAGATAAAATTTGGTTTCATTGTCACACTCATTTAATTTGGGACTTAAATTAAATATTGGGTTAATTTGGTTTATTCAAGTCATTTGCTAAAATGGGTTTCGCCTAACTTTGTTTAAATAAATAATCATGACTTAGGCAAATACTAGGACTTGAATTATGTTTTAATTTGTTTTGAGAAATTAAAACTTGTTGTTATTTTTGAAAGTTGAACCATCACCTGTTTCACAACGCTTCCGCATCATTCATTGAGTTTTGTTTTAAAAGGAAATTAAATTGTTTTGAATTATTTAAAACCCGGGGATTCCACTCCTTCAAATTGGTATCAGTGCCAAAAACGATAATTTATTTCGTTAAGATCTTTTAATTTTTGGCTAAAATGGATTTTTCCCCATTTTCAAAATTTCCTATTTTCGATGGTTCAAACTACGCGTATTGGAAAGCGCGAATGAGATCGGTACTAAAATCTATCGACGAGAGAGTTTGGATGTCTGTTGTTACCGGATATTCCCCACCAACTTACTTAGTTGAAAATGAACGTGTTTTAAAACCCGCCGATAGATGGATTGAAAATGAGTTTAAACTTGCAAATTTTAATTCCCGTGGTTTAAATGCCTTGTTTAGCGCTGTCGCACCGGATGAATTCCGACGTATTATGACGTGTGAAATGGCTAAAGAAGCTTGGGATATTTTACAAGTAACTCATGAAGGAACTAGTGTCGTTAAAGCTTCAAAACTCCAAAACCTCACCACTCAATTTGAAACAATCAAAATGGATGAAAAAGAAACTTTTGATAAATTTTATGCTAGACTTTCAGATATTGTTAATTCATCCTTTAACTTGGGAGAGAAAATACCTGACGACCGTGTTGTAAAGAAAATTTTAAGATCCCTACCCGATAGATTTATTCCAAAGGTGACCGTTTTAAATTCTTTACCCGCTTTAGCCTCTACGAAATTAGAAGAGCTTGTAGGTGATTTACAAACCTATGAACTGGATATGTTTCCCTCTAAAACTGAAAAGAAAATTGAAAAGGGTGTTGCTTTAAAAGCCCGTAAAGAGGTCAAACAAGTAGTAGAGAGCGATAGTGATAGTGACTCGGAAGACATGGCTTTGTTTTCTCGTAAATTTAGAAAATTTCTTAAATTTAACAAAGATAAAGTTAAAAATGATTTTAAGAAATTTGATACTTCTAAACATGATAAAAGCGAGAAGATTTCTAAAGCCAAGAAAATACCTAAACCTAGTAATGAACATTTAGATAGGGACGAGTCTAATAAGTGTTTTGGTTGTGAAGGTTATGGCCATAGGGCTTATGAGTGCCCCACTAAACTAAGGAAAGATGGTAAGCGACCTATTTCATATAATGCAACCCTTAGTGATAGTGATAAGGAAGAAAAGCTCGATTCCCCCACTAAGAAAAATTTTGTGGCTTTTATGGCTAGTCATGTGAGTGATAATGAGAACTCATCGATTGATGAAACAATATCACATGCCACTTCCAAGGTCATTGTTCATGATTCCCTTGTTTTTAATGATAGTGAGAGTGGAGAAGAGAGTGAAAATGAAGAAGAGGTTGATGTGAGTGAACTTCAAAATGCTTTTCATGAATTATATAAAGAATCTATTAATTTGAAAAGGACTAATTTGAAGTTAGAAGCTTGTTTAAGAAAGAGTGTCAAGGTCGTTGATGATAGTGCCTTAATAGAAGACCTTAGGACACATGTTAGGACTCTTCAAGAGAAGCTTGATTATGTAGAAGGCGAAAGAAATAGCCTTAGGAGTTTAATGGAATCCTTGAAAAAAGAGCTTCTTGCTTTTGAAGAGCGAAATGTTTTACTAGAATCTAACATTGTTGAATTGGAAAATAAATTAAAAGATTCTAGTATTGTCAAATTTGATTTGGAGTGTCGTTCGGAAAAACTAGATAAAATGTTAGGAACGTCCAAATTAAAAATGACATTTGTGGTTTAGGCTTCAATCCTTGTAATGAATTTACTCATAATGCCTAAACCAATGTTTTAGGAAAATCAACTAGGAATACTTTTAAAGATCACTCCTTAAGTAAATCTTTTCGACATGTTCTCACTTGTACACATTGTGGTCGATAAGGTCATCTTAGGAAATTTTGTTTAGATCTTAAACGAATTCCTAGAAAATCCCATAGTAAAGTAACCACGGTAGTTAACGTTCCTACACCCCAAGATAGTTGTTGATACCAAAATTAATATGCTGATGTGGACGAATCATACGAAGACACTTGTCAATCTACGTGGTGCAATAACGACGAGGAAGTTCATTTCCCGAACAACCATGATTCTCGCCGAGCAACGAGGATACACCGAGGTACTCTAGCGCTCCGAGGAACTCCTAAGCAACGAGCAACTATGGCAGTCCGAGCTGCACCTCGGTCGTATCATTAATTGTCAGATAATCAACAGTTTAAATATTCATTGAATGTTCATCATCTTGACGCACACGCTGCATTAAATGTATTACCCTTTCATATGTATATCATTTAATGTATCAATCCATTCATGTACAGCCTAAGGGCTATAAATACCTGGTATCACCCTCATTCAAAGGGAGGAGAAATTCTTGAGAGAACTTGTAATCAAGAATTCTGCAAACACTCAGCAATAACATAACAGTGGACGTAGGCTTTATTCCTAGCCGAACCACTTTAAAAATCTTTGTCTTATTTATTTAGAGAAGAGGCATCCATAAGGAATGCTGCTTACCAACAACGTACAGCTCTGTTCTACAACAAAAGGGTGAAGAAATGTGACTTAAAAGAAGGGGATTATGTGCTAAAGAAAGTCATTCAGAAGCATAATAAGCTGGAAGCAAACTGGCATGGACCTTACCGAGTTACAGAAGTTATTCGACCAGGAACTTACAGAATATCTACTCTAGAGGCAGAGGAATTTAAGAATGCATGGAACGCTGAACACCTGCGCAAGTATTATCAGTAATGTAAAATGTAAATGCATTTCCTTCATTATGAATAAAACGAGGATGTTTCACCATTTTCTTTCTGTTGAAAGTTTTTCGGGGAATACTAGTGTAATCCACTATGCTCAAAAAATACTCCTTTGGTTAGGAGATGACACTAGCGTGATCAACTACGGTTGGTAAGATAACTAGTGGACAGTTCGAAAGAACCAAAAAATACTCCTTTGCCCAAAATCGACCAGCTAGTGGATGCTACCTCGGGACATGAGTTGCTCAGCTTCATGGATGCATATTCTGGCTACAATCAGATCAAAATGAAACCTGAAGACAGGGAAAGTACTTCTTTTATTACCCCAAGGGGAACTTATTGTTATAATGTTATGCCTTTTGGTTTAAAAAATGCAGGTGCAACATATCAGCGGCTGATGAACAAGGTTTTTGCCGAACAAATCAGTTGCAATATGGAGGTCTATGTCGACGACATGCTCACCAAAAGCAAGAGAGCTACTGATCATCTAATTGACTTAGGCCAGACCTTTGATCAACTGGATAAATATCAAATGAAGCTCAACCCGACGAAGTGTACCTTTGGAGTACAAGAAGGAATGTTCCTCGGATACATCGTCAACCAACGAGGTATTGAGGCAAATCCAGAAAAGATCAAAGCTCTTTTAGGGCTGCGATCCCCAACGACGAGGAAAGAAGTACAGAGTCTTACAGGACGAGTTGCAGCGCTCAACAGATTTGTATCCCGAGCAACTGATAAATGCCTCCCATTCTTCAAAACACTGCGAAAAAGTTTTGAGTGGACTGATGAATGTGAGAAGGCCTTTCAAGATTTGAAGAAGTATTTGGGAGCCCCACCATTGTTGTCTAGGCCAATAACAGGAGAAAAGTTGTACTTATATCTGGCAGTATCAGAAAATGCAGTCAGCTCGGCATTGATCAGATTGGAGAATGGAGTCCAGAAGCCAATTTATTACACAAGTAAGGCTTTCCGAGGTGCCGAAATCAGATACCCAAAGCTAGAAAAATTGGCATTGGCATTAATTGAGGCAAGTAGAAGAATGAGGCCATATTTCCAGGCCCATACCATCATCGTGTATACCGACACGCCATTAAGGCAAGCCCTTCACAAGCTAGAAAAATCAGGAAGATTGATGTATTGGGCAATAGAACTTGGTGAATATGATATTGTGTATGAACCCAGATCATCATTAAAGGGGCAAGCTGTAGCAGATTTTATAGCAGAGTTCACGTACCCTGATACCCCCGAGGAACAAAAGGTACTTGCGGACCTACCTGTGGACGATACAGGATCAACAGACACAGGTCCAGACCAACTAAGGTTGGTAAAAGGACTTGTGGATGTAGAAAAATCATCATATTCAAACCCAGACCAACTCCGATTGGTAAAAGGGCACGAACAGATGATCGACGAGGAACGAAAGATACCAGGGGATGATGAAAGAAAACAACAGATATTTTACCGAGGAGCTCTGACAGATAAGAAATTTGAAGACGAGTTACCTACATGGAGATTATATGTAGATGTACAGCCTAAGGGCTATAAATACCTGGTATCACCCTCATTCAAAGGGAGGAGAAATTCTTGAGAGAACTTGTAATCAAGAATTCTGCAAACACTCAACAATAACATAACAGTGGACGTAGGCTTTATTCCTAGCCGAACCACTTTAAAAATCTCTGTCTTATTTATTTATTTATCTGTGATTGAATAATTAGAGCGATCTAGTTTTTTACATTAACAGATTGGCGCCGTCTGTGGGAACGACTGTTACTATCTTTTTTCACAAAAATCATTTATTATCAATGGCAGATAATCCAGAATCCAGTAATCGAAATGCTGGAAATACTGGAAATCTTCCAAATCCATCTGCACCTCCAGATCTGACTGGAATTATGACAAATTTGGCTCAAGGACAAACCGCCATGCAAGAATCTATGAGGAAACTCATTCAAACTCTTCAAGGCGGTGCACCCACCTATTCAGGACAAAGGAGTGATCGTGGGCAATCACGATCCAGACGTACTGGGTCATATCGCAATGGGGAGTCTAATGATTCTACGTATCAACCTGGGCGAACCTCATCGATACGGGCTACGGATACAGATCAACATATTACTCTCTCTCTGGAGAGAACTAGCGCTTTGGAAAGATTAAGCAGGGTGTCTCCTTTCAGTCGGTTAGGACCAAGGAGGAATATGAGTCCACCTAGAGCTCCATCGAGAAGTTTTCGGCCACCATCAGGTTTGAGAGAAGGATCAGCACAATCACGACCGACTACTCATCGAGATAAATCTCAGGAAGCTACGTCAGAGCAATCAATTGCTTGGACTAAGCGGCCTGAGGAAGGAAATGAAGCATGGAAAGGTTCCATTCAGCAGTTGGAGGATAGACTGGGAGAAATGGCTAAGGCAAGAAACCCCTTACAGAGAACTTTTGTTCAAGGGACACCTTTTGTGCAAGCCATTGTGGATAATCCTACACCATCGAAATTCAAAGCACCTGTGGTGACCCCCAAGTACGATGGAAAGACAGATCCTGTACTTCATATAGAACAATACCAAGCTGCTGCCGACATCTATGCCGTCCCCGACGAGATGAGGTGTAGAGCATTCTCTGGAACTCTTACCGGATCTGCACAAATATGGTACAATAATCTTCCTCGGGGTAAGATTTCAACTTTTATTCAGTTAGCCGAGTTGTTCATTGGCAATTTTTGTTTTGGAGCAAAGCCAGTAAAGCGAGTAGCACACTTGCTAAGTGTTAGGCAAAAATCAGGTGAAAGTACTAGAGATTACATAACTCGTTTTAATAACGAGAAGTTGGAAGTCATAGATTACGAAGAAAAGACAGCGATCACTGCTTTGATGAGTGGTTTACTACCTAACAAGCTGTACTACACCTTGGCCAAAGATCCACCTAAAACTATGTCCGAGTTGATGGCGAAAGCGGCCAAAATTATGAATGCCGAGGAGGCTATAGCTGCGAAGAAGAATATGGATAAAGGTGGAGATCGACAAGTCTAAGAAGAAAGATCAGAAAGGTAATGGTGGTGACAAGCACTCCAAGAATAATAGGACGTCATGGGAAGTCCTAAAGAAGTACGATAATTATACTCCATTGAAAATGGGTATTAATCATGTTTTGGAAGAAATCAAGAATAGCGAGGAAATCAAGTGGCCAGATAAACTGAGGACAAATCCTGATCTGAGGAACAAGGCCAAATACTGCGAGTTTCACAAAGATCATGGCCATACGACCAAAAATTGCATAGCCCTTCAGAACGAGATTGAAACACTCATCCGAAGAGGAAAATTATCAAAATATGTAGATCGCAGGGGTGAGAGGAAGAATGATGATAGAACTAGAGAGAGATCTAGATCTCCTCGTCGTGCAAAGGAGAAAAAGAAGAGGGACCACGAAGATGATCCAGATGATGATCCCGATCTTCCCAAGAAGCCAAAGAAGCCTAAACAAGAGGTATTTTCCATACGTTTTGGGTTATTTGATTGTAATGTCATTACAGGAGGAGATGCAGGAGGAGGAGACCTTACTGCAGAAAGAAAAGCTTACCTCGGAGAGGCTCAAGCTTGTTCATATATTCAGCGAATAAATCTGGCCGAGGATGATCGTCCGAGGAAAGTAAACAAAGAGAAGCTAGTTATTGGTTTTTCAAAAAATGACCTGGCAGGTGTTCTTTACCCTCATGACGATCCTTTGGTGATCAAAATGAGGATGAAGGATGTGGCTATTTCAAGGGTGTTGGTAGACAACGGTAGTTCGTCAGACATCATGTACTATTCGTGCTTTAACAGCTTGAATTTAAAATTATCTCAATTGGAACCTTATCATAGGCCCCTTCTGGGTTTTGCTGGCGAGAAAGTCTTTCCACTTGGGATGATCAAGTTGGATATACTCATTGGAACTTGGCCTGCTTGCCGAACAGAAAGAATACGATTCTTTGTGATGGATAAAAATGTGCAATCAGCCTACAACATCATTATGGGAAGAGTTGGATTGAAAAAGTTCGAAGCAGTTCCATCTACGGTACATCAGTGTTTGAAATTCCCAATAAATTTTGGAGTCGAAGTTGTGAAAGGTGATCAAAAAGTAGCTCGGGAATGCTATTATTCGTCTGCCGAGCAAGAGGAACTTGAAGAATCAAGGAAAAAGACCACTACTTACCAAGTAGAGGAAGGTACAGAAATTGAAACTCTTGACCCTAGGGATGAATCTCAACTTGTAAAAGGACAGGTGGTGGAATCTACAGAAAATGTTATTCTAGACGACGAGCACCCTGAACGAGTAACCCAGATAGGATCGTCGTTGGATGTTTCAATAAAACAGGAGTTGATAACTTTTTTGAGAAACAGGAAGAATACTTTTGCTTGGAGTCATGAAGACATGCCAGGAATAGATCCAAACTTCTTATGTCATGAGCTCAATGTGAATAAGGAGATCAAGCCTGTGAAGCAGAGAAGAAGAGTGTTTAGTCCCGAGAAGAACCAGGCCATACAAGAGGAGGTCGAGAAGCTCCAGAAAGCCCAATTCATTGAAGATGTGAAATATCCAGATTGGTTGGCAAATGTGGTGATGGTAAAGAAGAAGAACAATAAGTGGAGAATGTGTGTTGATTTCACTGATCTTAACAAGGCATGCCTAAACGATCATTTTCCATTGCCCAGAATCGACCAGCTAGTGGATGCTACCTCGGGACATGAGCTGCTCAGCTTCATGGATGCATATTCTGGCTACAATCAGATCAAAATGAAACCTGAAGACAGGGAAAGTGCTTCTTTTATTACCCCAAGGGGAACTTATTGCTATAATGTTATGCCTTTTGGTTTAAAAAATTCAGGTGCAACATATCAGCGGCTGATGAACAAGGTTTTTGTCGAACAAATCAGTTGCAACATGGAGGTCTATGTCGACGACATGCTCACCAAAAGCAAGAGAGCTACTGATCATCTAATTGACTTAGGCCAGACCTTTGATCAACTGGATAAATATCAAATGAAGCTCAACCCGACGAAGTGTACCTTTGGAGTACAAGAAGGAATGTTCCTCGGATACATCGTCAACCAACGAGGTATTGAGGCAAATCCAGAAAAGATCAAAGCTCTTTTAGGGCTGCGATCCCCAACGACGAGGAAAGAAGTACAGAGTCTTACAGGACGAGTTGCAGCGCTCAACAGATTTGTATCCCGAGCAACTGATAAATGCCTCCCATTCTTCAAAACACTGCGAAAAAGTTTTGAGTGGACTGATGAATGTGAGAAGGCCTTTCAAGATTTGAAGAAGTATTTGGGAGCCCCACTATTGTTGTCTAGGCCAATAACAGGAGAAAAGTTGTACTTATATCTGGCAGTATCAGAAAATGCAGTCAGCTCGGCATTGATCAGATTGGAGAATAGAGTCCAGAAGCCAATTTATTACAAAAGTAAGGCTTTTCGAGGTGCCGAAATCAGATACCCAAAGCTAGAAAAATTGGCATTGGCATTAATTGAGGCAAGTAGAAGAATGAGGCCATATTTCCAGGCCCATACCATCATCGTGTATACCGACACGCCATTAAGGCAAGCCCTTCACAAGCCAGAAAAATCAGGAAGATTGATGTATTGTGCAATAGAACTCGGTGAATATGATATTGTGTATGAACCCAGATCATCATTAAAGGGCCAAGCTGTAGCAGATTTTATAGCAGAGTTCACGTACCCTGATACCCCCGAGGAACAAAAGGTACTTGCGGACCTACCTGTGGACGATACAGGATCAACAGACACAGGTCCAGACCAACTAAGGTTGGTAAAAGGACTTGTGGATGTAGAAAAATCATCATATTCAAACCCAGACCAACTCCGGTTGGTAAAAGGGCACGAACAGATGATCGACGAGTAACGAAATATACCAGGGGATGATGAAAGAAAATAGTAGATATTTTACCGAGGAGCTCTGACAGATAAGAAATTTGAAGACGAGTTACCTACATGGAGATTATATGTAGATGGATCATCTTGCACAGCTGGTTGTTGAGCAGGGATTGTTTTAAACACCCTAGATGATTTTGTCATGGAATATGCCTTGCGATTCCAATTCAAAGCTTCCAATAATGAAGCTGAGTATGAGGCCATGATAGCAGGTTTTCATTTGGAGAAACTTATGGAAGCACGGCAAGTAATTGTTTTCAGTGATTCTCAATTAATTGTGAATCAGATGATGGGAATATATGCAGTTAAGGGAGAATTAATGGTGAAATACCATGCAAAGGTGATGGAGTTATTGACAGAATTTGATGCTATTCAATTAGTGAGAATACCGAGGATGGAGAATGCTAGAGCAGACGCATTGGCCCGATTAGCGTCAGCTACGCGCACCGAGCTGCGAAGGACAATACCAATTGAAGTATTAGAAAGTCGGAGCATAGAAGAAGACCTGATGGTGAATATAATTACCCTTGATTTAGGACCCTCTTGGATGGATCCTATCAGGGCATACATTGAAGAAGGAGAACTACCAGAGGATAAGCTAACCGCCAAGAAATTGAAGTATAAAGTTGCTCGGTATGTATTAACTAATGGTTTTTTGTATCGACGAGGAATTATGGCAGGTTTGCAGAGATGTGTACAACCATCAGAGGTCAAAGAATTAGTTGAGGAAATCCATCAAGGATCTTGTGGATCTCATGTAGCAGGTCGGACACTTTTGCAAAGGGTGATGACACAGGGATACTACTGGCCGACGATGAGGGCTGATTGTATAGCCTATGCCAAGAAGTGTGGCAAGTGCCAACGCTTTTCCTCCATCCGAAGAACTCCACAAGAATTGTTGACACCCATAACTTCACCTTGGCCATTTGCCATGTGGGGGATTGATTTAGTTGGACCATTGCCGACGACCCGAGGAAGGTTCAAGTACCTCGTCGTGGAAGTGGATTATTTATTTATTGATCTGTCTTCTGTTGATACTAAAATTAATATGCTGATGTGGATGAATCATACGAAGACACTTGTCAATCTACGTGGTACAATAACGACGAGGAAGTTCATTTCCCGAACAACCATGATTCTCTCCGAGCAACGAGGATACACCGAGGTACTCTAGCGCTCCGAGGAACTCCTGAGCAATGAGCTACTATGGCAGTCCGAGCTGCACCTCGGTCGTATCATTAATTGCCAGATAATCAACAGTTCAAATATTCATTGAATGTTCATCATCTTGACGTACACGCTGCATTAAATGTATTACCCTTTCATATGTATATCATTTAATGTATCAATCCATTCATGTACATCCTAAGGGCTATAAATACCTGGTATCACCCTCATTCAAAGGGAGGAGAAATTCTTGAGAGAACTTGTAATCAAGAATTCTGCAAACACTCAGCAATAACATAACAGTGGACGTAGGCTTTATTCCTAGCCGAACCACTTTAAAAATCTTTGTCTTATTTATTTATTTATCTGTGATTGAGCAAAGTTCTCCAATCGCTGCTCGGAGTCGATCAAGAGTTCTTAGTCGTAATGTCGAAGAGGCTCGTACCCAATCTACTTTGGAAACTCAAGCATTCCAATTAAACGTCAAAGATCGGGCTCTATCAGAAATGTCCAAGAAAAATCTATCCTTGGAAGATCAACTTACTGCAACGAAGTCTGCTCTACATACTAAGGATCTTTTTGCCAAAAACCTTCTCGATCAATTGGATAGATTAACCTTTCAATTTCATAAGCAACCCAGGGAATTTTGGATGGCAGGATATAATGAAGCTCTTGTTCATTTGGATGCTCGTATTGAACATGCCAACAATGAAGGTTATAAGCAGGGGTGGTTGAACGCACTGGGTGTGTTAAAATTGGAGCAAGGGCATTATTTATGGGATTATCATGCTTCAGGGTTATTAGACTTGCCTGTGCCACCTTTCAAATTGGACATGGCCTGGATCCCAGCTCGTTCCACTCCTCGTAGCTTAATTTCAAAATACCTCGGTGATTATAGCCTTCATTCCCAAATAGAAGTATCTCGTCCAGAGCATCTAATGGAGACACCTTCAATAATGAATGTCAGAATGTTGAAGGACTTGAACTTTATTAATTCTCCCCTTTGCCTGGAAGATCCTCCTGCTAGCGAATAGCCTATTTCTAAAGCAAAGGGCAAGAAACCAATAGAATAGGAATATCAATGTAATAGTTAGTACATTCATGTAACCTATAATTTATTTTGAATTTTAATGAAAAGACTTTCATTTTCTGTTTGCAAATTTTGCTATTGTCTTGTGTTTATCAAACACCTTTATATTTGTGCATATGTATCTGTTAAAAAGATAACAATAATATTGTTCATCGAGCAACTTAATAAAAAGTTACAAGTATCAAGGTTGTTCAATCACTTAATAATAAAGTAATGAGTATAAAATGTTCAAACTGTTTCCAACCAACCAGGGTTGATGAATAATGTTTGTCGACCAACTACAGTTGATGGGTCTTTATCCCCCAACCAACTTCAATAATTTATCCTCGTCGACCAACTACAGTTAGTGGGTTTTTATCCCCGACCAACTATACTTGGTTCAGTTTGGAATATTTTGTTCTCTGAGGAACTTTTGTAATAATATTACCTCCCGTCCAACATAAGTTGGAATGTGAGAGTATATTTTTCAAATCCAATCAAAGGAGTATTTTTTGGTTCTTTCGAACTGTCCACTAGTTATCTTACCAACCGTAGTTGATCACGCTAGTGTCGTCTCCTAACCAAAGGAGTATTTTTTGGTTCTTTCGAACTGTCCACTAGTTATCTTACCAACCGTAGTTGATCACGCTAGTGTCGTCTCCTAACCAAAGGAGTATTTTTTGGTTCTTTCGAACTGTCCACTAGTTATCTTACCAACCGTAGTTGATCACGCTAGTGTCATCTCCTAACCAAAGGAGTATTTTTTGGTTCTTTCGAACTGTCCACTAGTTATCTTACCAACCGTAGTTGATCACGCTAGTGTCGTCTCCTAACCAAAGGAGTATTTTTTGGTTCTTTCGAACTGTCCACTAGTTATCTTACCAACCGTAGTTGATCACGCTAGTGTCATCTCCTAACCAAAGGAGTATTTTTTGAGCATAGTGGATTACACTAGTATTCCCCGAAAAACTTTCAACAGAAAGAAAATCGTGAAACATCCTCGTTTTATTCATAATGAAGGAAATGCATTTACATTTTACATTACTGATAATACTTGCGCAGGTGTTCAGCGTTCCATGCATTCTTAAATTCCTCTCCCTCTAGAGTAGATATTCTGTAAGTTCCTGGTCGAATAACTTCTGTAACTCGGTAAGGTCCATGCCAGTTTGCTTCCAGCTTATTATGCTTCTGAATGACTTTCTTTAGCACATAATCCCCTTCTTTTAAGTCACATTTCTTCACCCTTTTGTTGTAGAACAGAGTTGTACGTTGTTGGTAAGCAGCATTCCTTATGGCTGCCTCTTCTCTAACCTCCTCGAGCATATCCAAATCCAGTCTTCGCATCAAATCACTGACTGGGGAATTGAAATTCAGCACTCTATGCGTTGGGAGACCCAACTCGGCAGGTATCACAGCCTCACTTCCGAATACTAGCATATATGGTGATTCTCCAGTTGCTGCTCGAGGAGTTATTCGGTAAGCCCATAGTACTGATTGGAGTTCATTAATCCAATTTGCTTTAGCTTCACTTCACCTCTTCTTCAAACCATTTAGTAATGTTCTGTTCGTCACCTCAGTCTGTCCATTGCTTTGGGGATGGACTGGTGTTGAATGAAACTTCAAAATGTTCGACTGATGACAATAGGCAGCAAATTCTTCGTTATCGAATTGTGTTCCATGGTCTGTGATGAAAGCATGGGGGAGACCATATCGACAAATGATGTTCTTCCAAATGAACTGATATACCTTCTCGTACGTCATATCAATTAGTGGTTCAGCTTCCATCCACTTTGTAAAATAATCCACTGCCACGACGAGGTACTTGAACCTTCCTCGGGATCTTTTTATGGCCTGTTTCAGAAGAAAGCTGCTGATATCTATTTTCATATTCCTTATGCAGCAAAGCAGTTGATTCATTATGTTGATTCTGAAGATCTTCTAAGCTACAATGAAGTTCCTCGATCAATTCGTAGTATGCCACATTATTGGCCACAGATCTATCAAGTAAATTCTTCAGGTACCGGTAAGCCTCAACTGCTTGTTCTGAGGCATCGTGACCAAGGATGTCGATAATCTCTGATACACTTAGGTCTGTATGACCAGCTTTATAATATCCATTGCATTGTCGCATCAACTCAGTATCAGGAGCAGATATCAATTCCATCCTGGCCAAAAACTAATAACGAAGAGAAAGGAGGAGTTAATAAAAGCAGACAGAGGATCAACAATGAAGAGGAACGAAGATGTGTTTTATTAGATCATCAAAAGATTACATTGTTCGATTACAAGTAATGAAAGAAAGAAATGATACCGAACAACTTCACACCTTTTCCTTGTCCCCCAAGACTTTCTCGGGAGGCTAGGACGAGGAGCTTGGTTGCTCGGTAGTAACAGCGGCTTGATCGGTAGGAATCTTCTCAGGAAGAAATGTCCTCGGTGGAAGAGGGTTGAGAGGCAGAGAACTGATCACCTATGGCCATAGAAGATTCATCAGAGACAGGCTCATCTTCTTCTTCTTCCACAATTGCTGGAGGAGGACCAGGGAGGTGTAGTTGGAATAGCTCAGAGTCGTCTTTGATCTTCAACTCTTGCAGAGCAGCTACCCAGCCATCATGGAAGTATTTCAACTTCCCATAAAGAAAGTCATTCAGAAGCATAATAAGCTGGAAGCAAACTGGCATGGACCTTACCGAGTTACAGAAGTTATTCGACCAGGAACTTACAGAATATCTACTCTAGAGGGAGAGGAATTTAAGAATGCATGGAACGCTGAACACCTGCGCAAGTATTATCAGTAATGTAAAATGTAAATGCATTTCCTTCATTATGAATAAAACGAGGATGTTTCACCATTTTCTTTCTGTTGAAAGTTTTTCGGGGAATACTAGTGTAATCCACTATGCTCAAAAAATACTCCTTTGGTTAGGAGATGACACTAGCGTGATCAACTACGGTTGTTAAGATAACTAGTGGACAGTTCGAAAGAACCAAAAAATACTCCTTTGGTTAGGAGACGACACTAGGGTGATCAACTACGGTTGGTAAGATAACTAGTGGACAGTTCGAAAGAACCAAAAAATACTCCTTTGGTTAGGAGATGACACTAGCGTGATCAACTACGGTTGGTAAGATAACTAGTGGACAGTTTGAAAGAACCAAAAACTACTCCTTTGGTTAGGAGATGACACTAGCGTGATCAACTATGGTTGGTAAGATAACTAGTGGACAGTTCGAAAGAACCAAAAAATACTCCTTTGGTTAGGAGACGACACTAGCGTGATCAACTACAGTTGGTAAGATAACTAGTGGACAGTTCGAAAGAACCAAAAAATACTCCTTTGGTTAGGAGACGACACTAGCGTGATCAACTACGGTTGGTAAGATAACTAGTGGACAGTTCGAAAGAACCAAAAAATACTCCTTTGATTGGATTTGAAAAATATACTCTCACATTCCAACTTATGTTGGACGGGAGGTAATATTATTACAAAAGTTCCTCAGAGAACAAAATATTCCAAACTGAACCAAGTATAGTTGGTCGGGGATAAAAACCCACTAACTGTAGTTGGTCGACGAGGATAAATTATTGAAGTTGGTTGGGGGATAAAGACCCATCAACTGTAGTTGGTCGACAAACATTATTCATCCACCCTGGTTGGTTGGAAACAGTTTGAACATTTTATACTCATTACTTTATTATTAAGTGATTGAACAACCTTGATACTTGTAACTTTTTATTAAGTTGCTCGATGAACAATATTATTGTTATCTTTTTAACAGATACATATGCACAAATATAAAGGTGTTTGATAAACACAAGACAATAGCAAAATTTGCAAACAGAAAATGAAAGTCTTTTCATTAAAATTCAAAATAAATTATAGGTTACATGAATGTACTAACTATTACATTGATATTCGTATTCTATTGGTTTCTTGCCCTTTGCTTTAGAAATAGGCTCTTCGCCAGCAGGAGGATCTTTCAGGCAAAGGGGAGAATTAATAAAGTTCAAGTCCTTCAACATTCTGACATTCATTATTGAAGGTGTCTCCATTAGATGCTCTGGACGAGATACTTCGATTTGGGAATGAAGGCTATAATCACCGAGGTATTTTGAAATTAAGCTACGAGGAATGGAACGAGCTGGGATCCAGGCCATGTCCAATTTGAAAGGTGGCACAGGCAAGTCTAATAACCCTGGAGCATGATAATCCCATAAATAATGCCCTTGCTCCAATTTTAACACACCCAGTGCATTCAACCACCCCTGCTTATAACCTTCATGGTTGGCATGTTCAATACCAGCATCCAAATGAACAAGAGCTTCATTATATCCTGCCATCCAGAATTCCCTGGGTTGCTTATGAAATTGAAAAGGTTAATCTATCCAATTGATCGAGAAGGTTTTTGGCAAAAAGATCCTTAGTATGTAGAGCAGACTTCGTTGCAGTAAGTTGATCTTTCAAGGATAGATTTTTCTTGGACATTTCTGATAGAGCCCAATCTTTGACGTTTAATTGGAATGCTTGAGTTTCCAAAGTAGATTGGGTACGAGACTCTTCGACATTACGACTAAGAACTCTTGATCGACTCCGAGCAGCGATTGGAGAACTTTGCTCCTCGGCAACATTTTGAACAGCTCTTCCTCGTCCCCGAGAACCTCTTCCTCGTCCCCGAGCAGTCCCAGAAATAGCAGATCTTCTTAAGTCATCCAGTTCTTGCCTTAATTTGGCATTTTCGACCTCTAAGAACGAGAAACCTTCATCAGTAACTGGTACTAAAGCAGTGGAAGATGATGCTGCAGATTCATACTGAGCCAACTTTTTCTGCAAATTATTGTTCTCCTGTTCCAACAACTCAGCAATCTGCCTGCAGGCCTCAACCTCACCTTTTAGAGTTCTTTCCCTAAAATCATATCCAGCGAGGATCTTTTTATGGCCTGTTTCAGAAGAAAGCTGCTGATATCTATTTTCATATTCCTTGTGCAGCAAAGCAGTTGATTCATTATGTTGATTCTGAAGATCTTCTAAGCTACAATGAATTTCCTCGATCAATTCGTAGTATGCCACATTATTGGCCACAGATCTATCAAGTAAATTCTTCAGGTACCGATAAGCCTCAACTGCTTGTTCTGAGGCATCGTGACCAAGGATGTCGACAATCTCTGATACACTTAGGTCTGTATGACCAGCTTTATAATATCCATTGCATTGTCTCATCAACTCAGTATCAGGAGCAGATATCAATTCCATTCGGCCAAAAACTAATAACGAAGAGAAAGCAGGAGTTAATAAATAAAAGCAGACAGAGGATCAACAATGAAGAGGAACGAAGATGTGTTTTATTAGATCATCAAAAGATTACATTATTCGATTACAAGTAATGAAAGAAAGAAATGATACCGAATAACTTCACACCTTTTCCTTGTCCCCCAAGACTTTCTCGGGAGGCTGGGACGAGGAGCTTGGTTGCTCGGTAGTAACAGCGGCTTGATTGGCAGGAATCTTCTGAGGAGGAGGAGGCATGGAAGAAATGTCCTCGGTGGTAGAGGGTTGAGAGGCAGAGACCTGATCACCTATGGCCATAGAAGATTCATCAGAGACAGGCTCATCTTCTTCTTCTTCCACAATTGCTGGAGGAGGACCAGGGAGGTGTAGTTGGAATAGCTCAGAATCATCTTTGATCTTCAACTCTTGCAGAGCAGCTACCCAGCCATCATGGAAGTATTTCAACTTCCCATATTGAACTTGGGATGTCATTGCAGCAATTCCCTTATCCCATCCTTTCTCCCAGCCAGCGCTGAAGGATTTTTTGACTGCGACTTTTCTTCTTAGTTTCTCCGAGGAGAGCTTCACATCCAATTCTTCCTTTTGGACCTTGATATCTTGCAGGGCGGATAACTTCTCCTCTGCCTTCTTCAACTTATCTCCAAGCTCTCCCAAGTTCTTGAGCTTGACATCATACTTCTGATGATCGACCTCTAAACCTTTTACTTTATCCTCTAAACTTCTTGGAGATCTCAGCCATCTTCACCTTCTCGGACTCAACTGCTAGATAACTTTTTCTCCCAAACAGCCTTGTCCTCACTATACTGTTGGCGAGATTCCTTCAGGGATTGGGTCAAACCCAGTAGAGCATCCTCTACACCTGACGAGGAGCTTGAAGCTTTAATATCTTCATCCTTCTTCACGATGTTATTAAAACAGTTCACCAGCTGAAAGATGGGAAAAATAGTAAAGTCAATACAAAAATGCAAGCATTCAGAGAAAGAAAGAAATTCAGAATGTGAGAAATTTACCGAAGCAAGGTGACGAGTAGCTAGGGATGTTAACATATCCCTAGAAATATTATTATCAATCCCTTGGACCTCAGGTATGATCCAAGTTTTTACCGAGCTCATTGTAGAGCTCGGGGGAATGATGGTTGGAACACCAACACCACCAAGTGGCAGAGAGGAGACAGTATCAGCTAAATTGACTGAGGATGATTTCCTCAATCTCTTCAATGGGACTTCAGCAGCTTCAACCAAGGAAGAACTCTTGGTCGGAGAGATAGAAATTATCTCAACAGGAGCAACTTTTTTGCTCGGAGCCACTGGGGGCTTCTCGGTAGTTCTTGAAGGCGCAACATCCACCTTCTTAGTCCCCTCTGGGACATTCATTTTGCCTTTCTTGGCCCCAGCAGCAGAAGAAATATCATCAAACAGAGCAGGAGGAGCTCTTTTCTTGCCCATTCTCTGACTTAAAGAAATATGAGAATCTGAAGAAGAGTCCTCTGGAGTTGAAGCTGGTTCAACAGGGAGAGCAGTATAAGAGGTTGTATAACTCCTATACTGCAGCAAATATGATGCAAACCTGATGTGCTCGTCTGCAACGTTCTTATGCAAACCCCAGATAAGTTTCAAATGCTTGATATTAACCTCTGATTCTTTTGGAGTTTTTCTTTTGCTGTCAACTGCAAATAAATACATAATGAGATATCAGTCATACATTTTGACAAACATGATGAAAGCATAATTTCATAAGTAAAATAAAATAAAAATAAACCTATCCCATTGCCATATGGGGGGCATCTAGGACCGTTGTATACTCCATCTCCAACTAAAGGGGCATATTGCCAATTTTTTATAACCAACCCATGTTCAAAATAATCTCTATTTGAATCAGGGAGGTTAACTACAAGAGCTCTATTCAGAAACCTAGTTTTTAAGTAATAAATATTATCTAGAGTGGCCCACTTATAGCAGTACATAATTTCAGGGATCCCTATACGAGTCCCATGAGTTAGATTTAATTTGTACACCCCATTAATTATTCTCCATGAATTGGGGGCTATTTTTGCAGGGACAAGATCGAAATACTGACAAAACTCAAGACACAATGGGTTTGGTGGAAAAGAAAATCCACATTCAGCAACAAATAGACTGGGGAACCAATGTCCCTCAGCCAATCGAAAGTAATCTAAAGGCTCAGAAAGAACCTCTAGAGTTACCCACGAAGGAATGGAAAAATCAGAACGAAATTTCTCAACAGACTCCACAATATAAACCATACTGAATAAAAAAGAAGAAAGGAATAAGATCTTACAGAAAGAAAGGAGGTATGTTGACAACGAACGAAAACAAGGATGAACGCACAAGAGAGAAGGAGAGAATAGAAAGCTTGAGTGCAAGAAATTGGGAAAAGAAGAAGACGGTATGGTTACCTAAGAAGTTTAAATACTTTACCTTAGGAAGCGGCGAAGGAAATGATTACAAAAAAGAAACTATTGAACTTTCGGCGGCTAAAAAGACAAAAAGGGCACTAAGATCGAAGCGCTCTTAAAAGTTCAAAAAAAGGCGAATTCTTCGAATTTGGAAATAAATTCAAATACGATGCTCCTAAAACCCAGGAAGATCAATTCAATATGGACAAGTACCGAGAAAGAATGTTTCATACTCCTCAAAGTTCGAAATATAAAACATTGGGGGCTTCTGTTGATACCAAAATTAATATGCTGATGTGGACGAATCATACGAAGACGCTTGTCAATCTACGTGGTGCAATAACGACGAGGAAGTTCATTTCCCGAACAACCATGATTCTCTCCGAGCAACGAGGATACACCGAGGTACTCTAGAGCTCCGAGGAACTCCTGAGCAACGAGCAACTATGGCAGTCCGAGCTACACCTCGGTCGTATCATTAATTTCCAGATAATCAACAGTTCAAATATTCATTGAATGTTCATCATCTTGACGCACACGCTGCATTAAATGTATTACCCTTTCATATGTATATCATTTAATGTATCAATCCATTCATGTACAGCCTAAGGGCTATAAATACCTTGTATCACCCTCATTCAAAGGGAGGAGAAATTCTTGAGAGAACTTGTACTCAAGAATTCTGCAAACTCTCAGCAATAACATAACAATGGACGTAGGCTTTATTCCTAGCCGAACCACTTTAAAAATCTCTGTCTTATTTATTTATTTATTTATCTGTGATTGAATAATTAGAGCGATCTAGTTTTTTACATCAACAATAGTCATTCCTCATTAATTTGGGTTAGGAAATCCGACTTGGTTACCTTACAAAATAGGGTTGTTAATTCTCATTTACTTTCACATCCTTCCTCCCTTGCTAAATCTAAAGGATGAATGTGTTAGTGTTTGCATACTTTAGCGTTTGTACTTCATGCTATATTCATATGCTAAATGTATGCTTGTTTAGTCATTTTCTAGTCATAACCTTATTTCATATCACATGCTAGAAATCATGACTTGTTTATCTTTTTGTATTATATTTTGTGTTTGAATTAATTGAACAATATAGAAAGATTTTTGTTTATCATTTGTGTTTTATTTATTTCATTTAAGCTTAATGAAAAATACAAATGATTTTTGTTTGTCCTTTTGAGTAAATATTTATTTTTGATTAAAAATGTTAAAAACTCAAAAAGACTTTATTGTGTGTGTATTTTTATTTGACACACTTTATGTGGCATATATTTGTGTTTGAATCCCATCATTTACGCTCCCACGTGGCTAGAACTTCTGGTTTAGATTTTCAATCCTTAAAATGTTCTTTACCATGTTTTATATGGAGTAGTTGGATTTTGTATTGTTTAAATGGATTCTATTTCTATATGCCTCTATTCACACATGCACGAGCTCTTTTGAAATCTTAATGTCACATGTTATATTTGAGCTTTTTTGAGGTGTTCTCCTACCAATCTAGTCATCTACATATCTATGACCTAGGAGGACTAGTGCATGTCAAAATCCGTTGCATGTGAGAATTGTGTGAAAAATGAAAACATGATAAATTAATATATGCACGGGGAAGGGCTCCGAAAGGATGAATTAAATCCTTTGCGATAGTAAGCCACCGTTGATTGGATCTAAAAGAAATACGTGATCCAAAGGCCTAAAAACAGAATATTTGGCATTAAACAGAAAACAATTGCCAAGGCCTATGATTGTTTGATATATTCATTCAATAACAAAAGAATATATATGCTTATTGAGGGAGAATTGGATGGTATATCAACGGTTTGCACAATGTCCGTTTACCCTAGTTGTCTTTAATGTCATGACTCTATTTGGTTTGTAGAATCATCATCATGCTAGGCTTGTATGCATTGTGTATGTTTGTTCATTGAGTTCAATCTTTATATTGTCACATGAGGATATATTTAACTGTGATGAAGTTTGCAATCAAATGAGAACTCCGTGAACGTTTCTTAAGTGTTTGGGTCTAAATTTAATTGTTGCTAGTTCACACCCCTACACTTCCGTTTCCATATGACACATTTTTGCCATACGAGTGTGCAAACTTATTGTATTTTGTGTCATGTGTGTGTTTATATCTATCTATATATGCATGTACTTATTGGTATATTTAAAGTATATATATATATATGATATCTGTTTGTCTTTGCCTTTCTTTAATTGCCCATATGCTTTCATGTCTTATCACTTTAAGCTTTCACATGCTGTTTATTAGTTCTTTATCCTTTGCCTATTCCGGAACAAAAAGGGGGAGAATGATGATAGGGAGAGAAATGGTATCTAATCCTATTATTATCGTATCCTAGCTTGGGGGGGCGGGAGATTTATCTTAGGGGGAGACGTCTTTCTAAGTAGGTCATGTGTTTGATAAAGGGGAGAATTAATTTAAGGGGAGTAATTAATTACTTGCATTTATTATTTTGATATTCCCTATGCATTTGGTGAGTTTGCTTAAGTGTGCAGGAATTATTCTAAAGCGGCATCTTTCTATGGCAAAGCGTTTGATCCTTGGGTTAAGTCAAGTTTGGGCGGGTTATGTTTTTGAGTCTAGTGAGCTTGACGGCCCTATAGGATTTTTGTTTGGTTTTTGTCCCGGAATAGACAAAGGGGGAGATTTGTAAGGACACAAATTTCCAATTGAGTCCATATATAGTTTTGGCTCAATTCCGGACAAAAACATTTATTCATAGGATAGTATTTATTGTAATATTCTCAAGCCTATGAAGTGTATGTTGAAGACGTAGCGGCAAAGAATTTAAAGCTTCAATAAAATGCCGGTTTGCGTGCCTCGTTTCTACGTCATCAACTAAGGTTCCATGCTCCCAAGGTATGAATGTAATTATATTTATATAGGAGCTTGGAACAATATGTATTGGGTGTTAGGTGTAATAAAAAACTGCATTTTATTTTCAGAAAGAATCAATTAGAACTTTAATATAAGTATATAAAAGTTTCTGGGCCAAAATCGAATTTTACAAACTTTCTGGTCGTTCGTTAGAAATGTCGTTCGAACGAGTTTTTTCGTTCGAACCAGATTTCGTTCGAACGAGTTTTGTCGTTCGAACCAGTTTCGTTCGAACGAGTTTTGCCAACGACCCTAACTGGTCAGTCATTCGATATCGTTCGATATGTCGTTTGAACGAATGTTCGTTCTAACGAGGTAAGTAACGAACTTCTAACGAGCCGAGGCTGGTCGCTCGTTAGAAGTCTCGTTCGAACGAGAATCAAGTTCGTTCGAACGAGAATCAAGTTCGTTCGAACGAGATTCCAGCGGGAACAGTTATTTGGCAGTTTTTTGCAGTTTTTCCCCACTCCTCCACTTGGTTTTCAACCAACTTTTTTCATACATTATTATGTGCGGGAAACACATTTTCCAAGACAACTTTTCCATCCTAATACATCTCCTAGAGAGAGTTTGAGAGATCATTTTAAAAAGGAAAATGTTCATGTTTTAAGTGTTCTTCAACTTAAAGAAAAATCTTTAAACACTTAGTTTACACCCATTGTTGTTTATTCCAAGTTCTATATATACATATCCTTACTTGGAGTTTTTGGCACCGGTTTTCTCTACCGAATTCAAGAGACGTTTCGGGTTTGCTTCTACACCCCATCACAAAGAAGACTTTTGTTGAGATTCTACCCACACGGATAAAGGCTCCATGCTTGGGTGACGGTGACCATATAAAGTCCCATCGGTGGATTCCGAGACCGCGGTGGTGTTCCGAGGTTGTCCGCTAGGAAGAGGTTTCTACGAGAAGGAGCGTCGAGGCTTGAGAGGGATCGAGTCATTCGTTGTAAATCTATCTGTCTTGTAATTGTAATTTCATATCTAGTGGACTTGTGGCTAGGGAGGTCCGAGGTTGTTTCCCGTCTTGGGTTTTTCCTCGTACATCTCGGCGTAGTGTGACATTGTTTATTTTGTCTTGCACATTAATCTAGAATCCATGCTTAGGATAATTTCAAGATAAAATTTGTTTTAATTGTCACACTCATTTAATTTGGGACTTAAATTAAATATTGGGTTAATTTGGTTTATTCAAGTCATTTGCTAAAATGGGTTTCGCCTAACTTTGTTTAAATAAATAATCATGACTTAGGCAAATACTAGGACTTGAATTATGTTTTAATTTGTTTTGAGAAATTAAAACTTGTTGTTATTTTTGAAAGTTGAACCATCACCTGTTTCACAACGCTTCCGCATCATTCATTGAGTTTTGTTTTAAAAGGAAATTAAATTGTTTTGAATTATTTAAAACCCGGGGATTCCACTCCTTCAATGATAATTTGCAAAAATCACTAATTAAACTTAAAAACATGCCTTTAAAGGGTGAAAACCCAAACCGGCTCCCAAACGACCCCGTAGGAGGCACGAACACCTCGCACGGGACCAATGTAACTTGTAGGAACTGACCGCGTAGTCCCGGGTCTCCCGGTTTGAGAGTATGATGATAATTTACCAAAATCACAACTTAGAGTTAAAAACATGCCGTTAAAGGGTGAAAACCCAAACCGGACCCTAAACGACCCCGTAGGAGGCACGAACACCTCGCACGTGATCAATGTAACTTGTAGGAACTGGCCGTGTAGTCCCAAGTCTCCCGGTTTGAGAGTATGACGATAGTTTACCAAAATCACACTTAGAGTTAAAAACATGCCGTTAAAGGGTGAAACCCCAAATCGGCCCCCAATCGACCCCGTAGGAGGAATGAACACCTCGCACTGGACCAATGTAACTTGTAGGAACTGACCACATAGTCCCGAATCTCCCGGTTTGAGAGTATGACGATAATTTTCACTCATATATGTAATTTTTTAGTTTGAGTATTTTTTTGTTGTAAATTATTTGGTTACTAATATCGTATCTTTTTTGTATCCTATTTTTTTTTACAGGATAGCAGTTTATCGTTGGCTTTTATTCATGTGGAACACAAAAATAACTCAATGGTTTAGAACAAGGGGTTTATTAATGATTCCATTTTTTAGTGTCATGGCCGTACGGCCTTTTGTTGTTTTATTGTTGACTTTTATGGCCGTGCGGGCCTTTGTAAGTTAATTGTTATATTTTGTGGCCGTGCGGGCTTTATGTTAGGCAGGTTTTGTATTAACAGGTTTTGGAATGTCCAGAAAATAGAGGAAACTCTGCCCAATTTTTTTTGGGCCTGTGAGTTGTTAAAGACTTGTAATATTTTGAAGTTTGTATGTACATTAGTTTATTAACAACGCGCAATATTATTAATTTGTGAATTTTGTGCTTTCAAATAATAATTTTTTTTTAATAAAAAATTTGGCACAGTTCAAAACCGTGGCAAAAGTGTATTATATTTTGGCACGATTTTGAACTGTGCCAACTTTTTTACTGTGCTAAATCTGGCACAGTGAAAAACGTTGCCAAAAGTGTGCCAGAAATATCAAATTCTGGCACGGTTTAAAAGTGTGCCAGAAGTGTTCCTGTTTGGCTGAATCTGGCACAGTTAAAAACTGTGCCAAAAGTGTGCCAGAAAATATCAAATTCTGGCACGGTTTAAAAGTGTGCCAGAAGTGTTCATATTTGGCTGAATCTGGCACATTTAAAAACTGTGCCAAAAGTGTGCCAGAAATATCAAATTCTGGCACGGTTTAAAAGTGTGCCAGAAGTGTTCCTGTTTGGCTGAATCTGGCACACTTTTGAGCTGTGCCAGAAAAAATTGCCAGTTTGGAACACCTGATTCTGGCACAGTACAAAACCGTGCCAGATTTGAGCTGGCACAGGTTTAAACCGTGCCAGAATCCTATTTTTAGTGTAGTGAAGGTTGATTATAGTCTCTCCTTTTGATCGTCTAGGTCCTAGGAAGAATAGAAGTCCCCCCAGGATTCTGTCCAGGAATTCTCAATGACCATTTGATATGAAGGAAGGCTCTGCCCAATCACGACCAGCTGCTCGTCATGAAAGATCCCAAGAGGCTAATTCAACACGATCAGTTGCTCGAACCAATAGGATCGAAGAGGGAAATGATGCATGGAAAGGCTCAATTCAAAGATTGGAGGATAGATTAGGGGAGATGGCTAAAACCAAAAATCCTCTACAAAGGACCTTTGTCCGAGGAACCCCATTCTTACAAGAGATTATGGACTTTCCCACACCGTCGAAATTCAAAGCCCTAGTAGTAACACCAAAGTATGATGGCAAAACTGATCATGTTCTCTATATAGAATAATACCAAGCAGCTGCTGATATCTATGTTGTTCCAGACGAGATGCGATGCCCAGCATTTTCAGGAACCCTTACTAAATCTGCTCAGATATGGTAACAATAACCTTCCTCGGGGAAAATTGCGACTTTCTTTCAGCTAGCAGAGCTCTTAATTGGAAAATATTTTTTTGGAGCTAAGCCAATCAAATAAGTAGCACACTTTTTAAGTGTTAGACAGAAGGCAGGTGAGAGCACCAGGGATTATATTACTCGTTTTAATAACGAGAAACTGGAAGTAATTGATTACGAGGAGAAAACTGCAATTACTGCTTTGATGAGTGGATTGTTGCCCAATAAATTATACTATACTTTAGCCAAAGATCCACCCAGGACCATGGCAGAACTGATGGCAAAAGCAGCAAAAATCATGAATGCTGAGGAGGCCATGGCTGCAAAGAAGAACGCAGACGCTAAGGAGATCAAGGTGAAAGATGGTAAAACTGAAAAGAAGGAATAAAAGAACAATGGTGGTAACAGGCAATCAAAGGGGAAGCAATCATTAGAATAGATGAAGAAATACGAAAATTATACTCCCTTGAAGGTGGATATAAATCACATTATGGAAGAAATTAAGAATAGCGAGGAACTAGCTTGGCCAGAAAAAATGAAGGCAGATCCTGATAAGAGAGACAAGTACAAATATTGCGAATTCCATAAAGATCATGGTCACACGACCAAGCATTGTATAGCTCTTTAGAATGAAATTGAAGCACTCATTAATCGAGAAAAACTGTCCAAGTGTGTTGATCGTTAAAACGGTGGTCGAACCAATGAACGAGGAAGGCAAAGGTCTAAATCTCCTCTCCGAGCAAAATATGACAAGAAAAGGGATCATGAAGATGAACCAGAAGATGACCCTGATCTCCCCAAAATATCGAGACAACCAGAACGTGAGGTATTTTCAATTCGTTTTGGATCATTTGATTGCAATGTCATTACAGGTGGAGATGCAGGAGGTGGAGACCTTACTGCAGAGAGGAAAGATTTCCTCAGTGAGGCTCAAGCTTGTTCGTACATTCAACGAATAAATCTAGCTGAAAATAATCGCCCGAGGAAGGTGAACAAAGATAAACTGATCATCTGTTTTTCTAAGAACGACCTCGCAGGTGTGTTATATCCTCATGATGAACCTTTGGTGATCAAAATGAGGATGAAGGAAGTAGTGATTTCATGAGTATTGGTAGATAATGGAAGCTCAATAGATATTATGTTCTACCCATATTTTGATAGTTTGAACCTAAAACTATCCCAGTTGGAGCCATATCATAGGCCCCTCCTTGGTTTTACTGACGAGAAAGTTTTTCCACTCGGGACGATCAAGTTGGATATGTTCATCGGTAATGGCCTGTTTGTCGAACAAAAAGAGTGCGCTTTTTCGTGATGGATAAAAATGTCCAGTCAGCTTACAATATCATCATGGGAAGAGTAGGTTTGAAAAAGTTCGAAGAAGTACCAACTACTGTACATCAATGTTTAAAATTCCCAACCAACTTTAGAGTAAGAGTGGTGAAGGGCGACTAAAAAGTAGCTCGGGAATGTACTATTCATCTACCGAGCAGGAAGAGCGTGAAGAATCCAAGAAGAAGACTACTAATTATCAGGTAGATGAGATAGAAGATGCGGAGATTAAGACTTTAGACCCAAGAGATGAGTCTCAGCTCGTTAAGGGTCAAGTCATGGAGGCTACTAAAAATATCATTCTGGACGACGAACATCCGGAACGAATAACTCAAATAGGTGCGTCGTTGGATGCCCCATTAAAACAGGAATTGATAGCTTTCCTAAGAAGCAGGAAACAAACTTTTGCACGGAGCCACAAAGACATGCCAGGGATATACCCAGCCTTCCTATGTCACGAGCTTAATGTGAACAAGGAAATCAATCCAGTAAAGCAAAGAAGAAGAGTGTTCAGCCATGAAAAGAACCAAGCTATACAAGAAGAGGTCGAGAAGCTTCAGAAAGCCTGTTTTATTAAGGATGTCAAATATCCTGATTGGCTAGCTAATGTGATGATGGTAAAGAAGAAAAACAACAAGTGGAGGATGTGTGTGGACTTTACTGATCTTAATAAAGCTTGTCCAAAAGATCATTTCCCTCTGCCTTGAATCGATCAATTGGTGGATGCTACCCAGGGACACGAATTGTTGAGTTTCATGGATGCTTATTCTGGTTACAACCAGATTAAAATGAAGCCTAAAGACAGGGAGAGTACCTCTTTTATCACCCCAATGGGAACTTATTGTTATAATGTTATGCCTTTTGGACTTAAAAATGAAGGTGCAATGTATCAACGGTTGATGAACAAGGTGTTTGCAGAGCAAATCAGTCACAATATGGAGGTTTATGTTGACGATATGCTGACGAAGAGTAAGAAAGCTACTGATCATCTAATTGACCTAGTCCAGACCTTTGATCAACTAGATAAATATCAAATGAAGTTGAACCCTACCAAATGCACATTCGGAGTACGAGAAGGCATGTTTCTCGGGTATATTATCAACCAACGAGGTATTGAAGCGAACCCTGAAAAGATCAAGGCTCTGTTGGTGCTACGATCTCCAACGACGAAGAAGGAAGTGCAAAGTCTCACAGGGCGAGTTGCAGCACTTAATAGATTTATGTCACGATCAACTGATAGATGTCTCCCATTCTTCAAAACAATCCAAAAAACGTTTGAATGGAATGATGAATGCGAGAAGGCCTTTCAAGAGTTGAAGAAATACCTAGAAGCACCTCCATTTTTGTCCAGACGAGTGATGGGAGAAACACTATACTTGTATCTAGAAGCTTCAAAAAACGCAGTGAGCTCGGCGTTAATAAGAATAGAGGATGGAGTACAAAACTAATATATTACATTAGCAAGGCCTTCCGAGGAGCAGAGATCAGATATCCAAGATTGGAAAAGTTGGCACTAGCGTTGATCGAAGCGAGTAGAAGAGTGAGGCCATATTTCCAAGCTCATACCATAATCGTGTATACTGATATGTCGTTAAGGCAAGCTCTTCAAAAACCAGAAAAATCAGGGAGATTGATGTACTGGGCAGTAGAATTTGGTGAATATGACATAGTTTATGAGCCTAGATCGTGGCTTAAAGGGCAGGCTGTGGCAAATTTTATCACAGAGTTCACATGTCCTGACACCCTCGAAAAGCAGAAGTTGAATACCGACCAGCCTGTGGATGTTATAGGATCATCAAATTTAAACCCCGACCAACTTAAGTTGGTTAACGATCAAGAAAATATGGTCGACGAGAAGCAAGAAATGCTAGAGGAGGATATAAAGAAGTAACAAATATTCCATCGAAGAATTTTATCCAATCAAACATTTGATGATCAGTTACCCATATGGAATTGGTATGTAGATGGCTCTTCGTGCAATGTAGGTAGTGGAACAGGGATTATTTTGAAAAGTCCAGATGAGGTCGATATGGAGTATGCTCTGCGCTTTCAATTTAAATCTTCTAATAATGAGGTCGAATATGAAGCAATGATTACATGTTTAAGTTTAGCCAGAACGATGAAGGCAGAGCAGATTGTTGTATTCAGCGATTCGCAGTTAATCGTAAATCAGATTCTTGGAGTATATGCGGCAAAGGGAGAGTTGATGATCAAGTACCATATGAAAGCAATAGAATTGGTATCGAGTTTTATTGCTGTTCAGCTGGTCAGAGTACCAAGACTAGAGAATTCAAGAGCTGACGCACTAGCCCGATTAGCATCAGCCACACGCACCGAGCTACGAAGAACAATCCCAATAGAGATTCTAGCTGATCGGAGCATAAACAAAGATCTGGTCATGAACTTCATTACTCTTGATTTGGGACCATCATGGATGGATACCATCAGGGCCTATATTGAAGAGGGAACTTTACCAATTGACAAACTCGCAGCTAAGAAGTTGAACTTCAGAGTTGCTCATTATGTACTAACCAATGGTATTTTATATAGACGAGAAGTTATAGCAGTGCTACAAAGATGTGTTCATCCCTCCGAAGTGAAAGACTTGATCGAAGAAGTTTATGAGGGGTCTTGTGGAGCCCATGTAGCTGGTCGAACGCTCTTACGAAGAATAACCACGCAGGGGTATTACTGGCCGACGATGAGGGATGACTGCGTAGCTTATGCTAAAAAAATGCAACAAATGCCAACGCTTCTTGTCCATCCGAAGAACTCCTCAGGCATTGTTAACACCCATATCATCCCCTTGGCCATTCGCTATATGTGGAATAGACTTGGTCGGACCACTACCAACAACTAAAGGAAGATTCAAATACTTAGTGGTCGCAGTGGATTATTTTACTAAATGGGTGGAAGTTGAACCTCTCATTGATATGACATACAACAAAGTCTATCAATTTATTTGGAAAAATATAATTTGCAGATACGGCCTTCCACATGCGTTCATTACTGACCATGGAACCCAGTTTGACAACGAAGAATTCGCTGCATATTGTCAACAATCGAATGTATTGAAGGTCCTTTCTGCAACAGGTCATCCCCAAATCAATGGACAAACTGAGGTGACAAACATAACATTTCTAAATGGTTTGAAAAAATGACCGGATGATGCAAAGGCAAATTGGATTAACGAGCTACAGTCTGTGCTTTGGGCATATCGCACCACACCACGAACAACAATTGGAGAGTCCCCATATATGCTGGCATTTGGGAGTGAAGTTGTCATACCTGTTGAATTAGGTCTACCTACACATAGGGTACTTAATTTCAATTATCCTATTAATGATTTGATGAGAAGATTAGATCTAGATATGCTAGAAGAAGTCAGAGAAGAAGCAGCTATAAGAAATGTCGCGTATCAACAACGAACAGTTTCGTTCTACAATAAAAGAGTTAAGAAATGTGATTTGAAAGAATGTGATTATGTGTTGAAGAAAGTCATCCAAAAGCATAATAAACTAGAAGCCATCTGGCACGGACCCTATAGAGTGACATAAGTAGTTCGTCCAGGGACATACAGGATTGAAACCTTAGAAGGAGAAGAATTCAAGAATGCATGGAATGCAGAGCATCTTCGAAAGTATTATCAGTAGTTGAAATTTCTATGTAATACAATTTCTTCAATATGAATAAAGTGAGGTTTTCCCATTTTCTTTGTTCGTTAAAAAAATTTCGGAATATTAGTGCTACGCACTATACAAGTCAATGACCACCAACTCCGGTTGGTCGGCAAATCAATTACCACCAACTCTAAGTTGGTCGGGAAGCAATTACCACCAACTCCGGTTGGTCGGCAAATCAATTACCACCAACTCTAGGTTGGTCGGGAAGCAATTACCACCGACTCCGATTGGTTGGCAAATCAATTACCACCAACTCTAAGTTGGTCGGGAAGCAATTACCACCGACTCCGGTTGGTCGGAAAATCAATTACCACCAACTATAAGTTGGTCGAGAAGCAATGACCACCAACTCCGGTTGGTCGGTAAATCAATTACCACCAACTCTAGGTTGGTCGGGAAGCAATTACCACCGACTCCAGTTGGTCGGCAAATCAATTACCACCAACTCTAAGTTGGTTGGGAAGAAATGACCACCAACTCCGGTTGGTCGACAAATCAATTACCACTAACTCTAAGTTGGTCGGGAAGCAATTACCACCAACTCCGGTTGGTCGGCAAATCAATTACCACCAACTCTAAGTTGGTCGGGAAGCAATTACCACTAACTCCGGTTGGTCGGCAATTAAATCAATTACCACCAACTCTAAGTTGGTTAGGAAGCAATTAATTTAAAATAACACAGGACATTTTTGTCTTTTTATAGATATACATACGTGTTCGTCATTAAATAAAAGAGATATTTCATAAAGTATTTCCAAACCAATAACAATTAAAATTACAAAGAAAAATAAAGATCTCTTCTTTAAAACCAGAACAAATTACATATGATAAATTGCAGATTACATGAACGAAGTTCATTACATAAACAAACCCTATCTATAGGTTTCTTTCCCTCTGCCTTCGAAACAGGTTCTACTCCAGCTGGAGGATCGTCTAAAGCATAAGCAGAGTTTATGAAGTTTACATGTTGAAGCATTCGAACATTCATCATTGATGGCCGATCAAGCAAATTCTCTGGGCGAGATATGTCAAAATTTGAATGAAGACTATAATCGCCGAGGTACTTTGAAATCAAGCACTGAGGAATTACCCGAATAGGAATCTAACTCATGTCGAGCTTAAAAGGAGGCACGGGCAACTCAAGCAATCCAGGATCGTAATAATCCCATAAGTAGTGACCCCGTTCTACTTTTAGCACACACAATGCATTCAACCACCCTTGCTTCTACCCTTCATTATTTGATTGTTAAATCCGATCATCAAGATGGTAAAGGGCTTCATTGTAGTCAGCCATCCAAAATTCTCTGGGTTTTTTGTGGCACTGGTAAGTTAACCTCTCCAGCTTCTCGTGGAGATTCTTCACCAGGATTTCCTTATTTTCCAAGGCAGAACTTTGTATGGAAAGTTGCTCGTTGAGGTTCAGATTTTTCTTGGACATTTCTGCTAGATCTTGGTTCTTTGCCATCAATTGAATTGCCTGATTTTTCAAAGCTGCTTGAGTTCTTGCATCTTCAATAGAGATCCGACCAGACCTTGATCGTCCCCGAGAAAAAGATCTTGCTCATCCGCGAGTAGAAGTGGAAGGTCCAACTCTTTTCAAAGTTTCCAATTTATCTCGCAAGTTGGCGTTCTCTACTTCCAAAAAAGAGAAACCTTCGTCATTAACAGGGACCAAAGCTCCCGAGGAAGATGCTGCAGATTTTAGTTGGGATATCTCCTCTTGTAAAACATTATTTTTCTCCTCCAATAGTTTAGCGATTTGCCTATGCTCCTCAACCTCAAGCTTTAGAATGCTCTCTTTCTTCTCGTAGGCAGCGATGAATTTATCATACCCTTTTTCAGCATTTAACTGTTGATATTTCTTCTCGTACCCTTGGTGCAAAACCAGGGAGGACTCTTTATACTGCTGCTGGAGTTCCTCTATAGTTCCTTGAAGATCCTCAATCATCTCATAATAAGCTACATTATTGGTAACAGCTCGGTCGAGCAAGCACTTCAGATATTGGTAAGCCTCAACTGCTCGGTCAGAAACACCTGATCTGAGGATGTCGATTATCTGAGCCTCATTCAGATCTGCATGACCATATTTGAAGTAATCATTGCATTTCTTCATCAATTATGTGTCATGAGCTGATAATAGCTCCATCATGGCCATAACTAGCAAAGGGAAGCCATAAACATGATCAATAATGATAAAGATAGGGCAAGAACAAGAAAGTCGATATGAACAACCAGAATTTTGAATTTTTATTCATCAAAAAATAAATACAAAGCTCAAGGTTACATTCAAAAGGAATAACAAAATTAAAACCCGAGAAACTTTACACCTTCTCCTTGTGTTTTACAACTTCTTCGAAAAGCTGGGATGAGGAGGTTGGTTGCTCGAAAGATAGTGGCAGCTGCTCGACTCAGGTACTGGTGGGCTAAAGTTTCTCGTAGAAAGTTTGAACAACTGGAACAGGAGGAACTTGATCTCCAATCATCATGGAAGATTCCTCTAAGGCAGCTTCGTCCTCTTCTTCTTCCCCAGGAGAGGGAGAGGGCCATGAATGTGTTGCTGGAACAATTCTGAATTCTCAGCAATTTTCATCTCTTTCAAAGCAGCAACCCATCCATCCCTGAAGTACTTGAGGCTGGCATACTCCATTTGCGAAGTCATGGCAGCCAAGACCTTGTTCCACCCCTTATCCCAACCAGCACTGAACGATTTTTTGACAACCTTTTTCCTCTTTTCTTTCTCCTAGGAGGTCCTTTCCCTAAGGAGCTCCTCGATATCTTTCAACTTCCCTTCCACCTCTTCCTTCTGGCGATCAACCTCACGAATTCTACCAACTTCCTCTTCAGTAATTTTGAGCTTATTCTCAAGCTCTTCAACATTTTTGAGATTCTCCTCAAGCTCTTTATTATTCTTCTCAAATTCTTTCATTTTCTGCTCCAACCCCTTGGAGGCCTCCGCAGCTCGATCTCTCTCTTGCTCGATGGACTTGAGTTTCTTCTCCCAAGACACATTATCTTCTTCATACTTCTGACGAGAGTCCTTTAAGGACTGAGTTAGACCAATAAAAGCTTCTTTTACACCTCCCGAGGAGCTTGAATCTTTAATAGCCTCATCCTTCTTTAGTATACTATTGAAACATGTTACCAACTGAAGAAAGAAATAATTTTTAGTCAATACAGGGACATATCAGTGAAAAGTGAAAACTTAGACTAGTAATACTTACTGAGGTAATATGTTGAGCTGCCAAGGCAGTGACCCTGTCATGAGGAAAAGTGTCTTCAATACCTTGGATTTCTGGGATAATCCAAGACTTCACAGAGCCCATGGTAGAGGTCGGAGGAAAAAAAGTGGGAACACCACTTTCAACATTTAAAGGTTGAAGGACAGGCCTAACAGATCTCTCAGACGAACTTTTCTTCAATCTCCTCGGGGGAGCAGGAACAGTTTTAACTAAAGACGATGTCTTTGTTGGAGATATAACGATAACTTCACTTTGAGGAGAGATAGAAACAACCTTGCTCGGAGCCAAAGGGGGCTTCTCAACAACTTTCTCGGTAGCAGCAAGAGGACGTGTATCAATAATTTTCGTCCCTTCTTCTGGGATATTTTGTTTGCTTTTCTTTGCCTCCACATTGGCAGAGTCTGATTTATCAAAGAAGGCAGGAGCTCTTCTTCTCTTCATTATGTTACTAAGGGGAATATTTGATTCAGGGGAGGAACCTTCCACACCAGTTTCAGAAGCTGGTACTTGGTCGATGATAAGCACCCAAAACTGTACAATTTATACCCCAAATAGACGTACTTTAGTTGCTATTTCTCGACAATATGGGTCTTATGTGCTTAAATGTTTATTATACAGGCCGAATGCAAGTTGTGGTGTTTAAATGCGTATTTCAAGGCAATTGTGCATTTTACGGAGCTAAATACCAAACCCGTAATCCTAACCCGAGCCTAAACCTAGCCCAAACTTATCCCAAGCCTGTGTGTGTTTTATTTGTGTCATTTTATTATTTTTTAGATTTTTAGTTGAGTCTTTTCTATTTTTAGGATTTATTTTAGAATTTTTAGATTTTATTTTCTATTTTATTTTTATTAGTATAATTTTATTTTATTTTGATTTTGATTAGTTTTTATTTTTATTTTATTTTATTTTATTAGGATTTTTAATTTTTAGGATTTCATTTATTTATTAGATTTTATTTTTTTTAGGACTTTAATTTTAAAGTTTAATAGATTTACATTTTTATTTTTATTTTCATTTCTTTTTCTTTTTATTTTTCTTTTTATTTTTAATTGAATTTTTATTTTATTATTTTAGAAGTAGGATTTTTACTTTTTAGATTTTTAATTTTATTAGTTTTAATTTGTTTTTGTTAGTGTCATTTTAAGGGTCCAAATGACACACACACACTTATCCTAATACCCACACACTCCTAAACCTACACCCTCACCCTCACCCTCACCCTCACCCTCACACTAAACCCCTTACACCCTCACTTACCCAATCATATCCACTTCATCTTCCTCACCACTCCCTTCTCTCTCCTCTCACCAACACAAACCTAACCCACCATTAACACACACAACTCAACTAAGACTCTCTCTCTCTCCTGTGATCTTCCCAAACCGAGACTAGCCACCTCCGCCCAGCCGTCGCCGGCGGATCACCCCCTGCCGTCGCGGCGGGCCCCTCTCATCACTGACCTCCATCCACGACCCGCTGTCATCCCAACGCTGGCGAGACCAAGCCTCGAACCCGGCGTCCCCTTAAACTCGCACCGGCGACGACCCAAAACCATACCCATTTACCTCGCCGTCGCCGAACTTCCCTGCTTGCCTCCGGGCAACCACCTGCTCACCAACCCATTACTGCCCTCCTTTTCGGCGAATCCCAACTCCCTCCGGAGTAACCCTATCCAACCTCGACCCTACATCCAACCCTAGTGGACCCCCTGCACCAACCTCGCCTAAACCCGATCCTACCATGGTCAACCCGCATCCACCATTTCAACCCAAAACTCATTTCCCAGTCAAAACCCATTTTGCCATTTCCCCTATTAACAAAAACGTGATCTGCCAAGCCAGTGCCACATGCCTAATGAACCCACTTAAACCCTTTATTCCCATTTACCCATTATACCCTTAAAAACCCCCAACTAACTAACCAAACACCCAAATCACCCCTCATTCACGTGACCTCACACCATATCCACATGCACCTCTAGCCAATTCCCAATATACCCCTTTGCTCCATGTGCCTAATATATAAGAAGACCATGCTCTTTCAAAAGGGATGATCATCATAATCAACTAGAGAGGAAATTCTAGAGAGAGAGTTAGGTTATAGTAGAAAATAAATTAGGTAGAATATTTTTGTAAATAATTTTATTTTTATCTTTTTAGATATTTGTGAGAGATTAATTGTTGAGCAATTCAATTGAGTATTTGTATGTAATTGAATATGGTGGAAAGCTCATTTGGAATAGATGTTGATCAATTTCAATGGAGGATTAGAGTCCAATTTTGCAAATCAAGGAGACTTGTTTGAAGATTTGTCCTCTTACCCTTCTATTTTATTTGTTTATGCCTTTGATTATTAATTTGTCATATTTCATACCATGTTAGGCTAAATCCCCTTTCAAGGGGTGGGGTGAAACCCTTATTTGATATTATTTTAGTTTAATTAGTTTGCTTACTTGAAATTTCCCTTTGAATGTTAAATTTGATCCCCCACCCTTAGATTTACGCCTCGAGAGAGGGTAAATGATTTTCGAGAGAAAATCGAAATTCTAGTGATAATACCCATTTTAGATTTGAACTAGAGATAGGGGTCTCTTAAGTGGGGTATTATCATTTGAATTTCAACTCTAAATTTAATTTTTAAGATTGACATAAATTCTAATTGATCGATCCTAGCGGGTGATTAATTAAAAGGAGTGTAGATCTAATTTTCTAGAGTCGTGGGGTGTTAATTTTAACTTTCTAAAAGATTACTATTCTAATTACACTTGCAACGAGAGTTGGTTTGTAATTTTAATATTAATTTGGGAGAATTCAAATAATTAAATTAATTAATTAGAATAATTAAAATTTGTGGTGTAATTCCATTCCTTGATTGCTCTCACAATTATTTGCCTCACTTTATCTTTTATTTTAGTGTTAGACTTTATTTTCATTTTAGTTACTTTCTAGTTAGTTATTATCATTTTACATTTAGTTTATTTTAGTTTAGATCTCACCTCACCCTTTTGTTTTAATATTGAAAAAGCTAAAAAAATAGAAAAGTGAAAAAGCACAAAAAGAAAATAAATAGTGAATTACATTTGAATTTGTTCCATTTGCTTCACTCCCTAGAAAGTGGATTGATACCCTTACTTACCTCTACACTTGAGTTTATTATTATTTGTAGGTATTTGAGGTTTTGATTAACTTGGCTTCAAACAACGACCACACGCAAAAGTCACGTTATCAGTCGATGTCAACCACCACTGGACGAGCAGTGAAGGATGAAGTATAGCTCTTGTACTGCGGTAAATAAGAGGCTGATATGATATGTTCGTCAGCAACGGATTGGTGTAAACTCCAAATAAGTTTCAAATGCCTTAAATTAACATCAGTTTCTTTGGGTGACTTTCTTTTACTGTCAACTGCAAATAATCAAAAATCAAATTTCAGTGAAGCATTTTATCAAACATGAAGAAAACATAATTTCAAAAATAGAACAAAAATAAAAACAACCTATCCCATTTCCATAAGGAGGACATCTAGTACCTTGATATACATCATCTCCATTTAATGGAGGATGTTGCCAATTTTTAATTACCACTCCATGTTCAAAATAATCCCTATTGGCATCAGGAAGATTGACAACTAATGCCCTATTCAAAAACCTAGTTTTCAAATAAAAAGTACTATCGCTAACAACCCATCTGTAGCAATACATTATCTCTGAAATCCCTAAACGGATTCCATGGAGTTGGTTCAACCTATGAACTCCATTAACTATTCTCCAGGTATTTGGTGCTATTTTTGTAGGTAAAATGTCAAAATACTGACAGAATTCTAAACATAAAGGATTTGGAGGAAAAGAAAAGCCACATTCGGCCACGAAGAGACTTTGGAACCAATGTCCCTCAGCCAAAGAAAAATAGTCAGAAGGTTTAGAAAGTTCTTCTAATATGACCCAAGAAGGAATTGAAAATTCCGAGCAAAATTTGTCAAGAGATTCAATAAGGTAAACCATGATGAACAAAGTAAATAAAAGAAAAGGAAGAAAATTTTACAAGAAAGGGAATTAGTTGACAAGAACGATGGAAGAAACAAACGCACAAGATAGAGAAGAAATGAATAGTTCAAAGATACAGATTTGAAAAAGTAAAAGACGATAGGATTTTCTGCAGCGCTTAAATACCTTACCTTGGGAATTGGTAAAAATAATGATTACAAAGAAAGACGTTTGCGTTATC
Organism: Sambucus nigra; assembly: GCA_949130495.1. NCBI lineage: Eukaryota > Viridiplantae > Streptophyta > Magnoliopsida > Dipsacales > Adoxaceae > Sambucus > Sambucus nigra. The sequence continues at coordinate 77,920,752 of OX422221.1, read as the reverse complement.
GGCGCCTAAAAAGAGAAAAAGGGCAGGAAAACCGGAGAAGTTAGAAAAATTCAAAATATTCGTGAAGTCTGATTCTATGAATTCAAAGAAGAAATGAATACAAGGAAAACACTCCTAAAATTCAGGATGACTATTTAATCCCGCCATATTTCGAGAAGAATGTTCCACACTCCTCCTCAACCTCAAACTGTGAAACATTGGGGGCTTCTGTTGATAGCAAATTTATTTTGCTGATATGGACCTATTATTTGAAGATGCGTGTCATACTAGGTGGCAATTGTAAATGTTTATACCGAGCTACTCAACCCCCCGAGGAACTACTATACTCCAAATAACTCAAGATCGCCGAGCAACTAAAAAGCCATGAGGAGCCCAGGGACCCCGAGCAGCTCAAGCGTGTCAAGCTACTTAGGCGGTCTGAGCTACTAAGTCGGTCCGAGCAAGTCAAATACTTGTGGCGTACGCATCAAGGAAAATCGAAAAATAACTGCGCATTAAATGTACAGTTATTATCGTACAGATGTATACGCCTACTGGACAGCTATGCATTATTCTTTCACATGTACAGCCTCAAGGCTATAAATACATTGTAATCTCCCCATTAGAGGGATACGCTGAATCTCTTTGTAAAATCGTTTATCGAGAATTCCAGGCAAAATAATCAGTAATACAAAAACAGTGGATATAGGCCATTCTCTTAAGGCTGAACCAGTTTAAAAATCTATTGTCTTATTTCTTTACTCATTTTTTATCTGTGATTAAAATAATTAGGTCAAATCTAATTTTTTACATCAACACTTAGAAATGTCCCTTTTAATCCTGCTCCACCAATACTGCCATCGCATATCTTGGTACATCTTATCCCCACCGGGATGTACCCCAAATCTGGATTTGTGCGATTCTGTCATCACTGCATGTCATAAATCCACACCCTCTGGAACAATCAACATATCATTGAAGCGCAAGCCCACATCAGAACTCAATGAGTAAGACTCTGTTCCCCCGACTAAAAGTTGTCGAATTTTCTCCTGATAAAACGGATCTGCTGCCTGTGCCTGAACCACCCTCATCACAATCTGAGGTGTAACAGTTATAACTGACATAAAAGATTGGGCAACTGCATCCTGGTGTCCAATTTCCTTCCATTTTGCCTTCCACACATCGACCAACTTAACTACTGGCCTTCTGCTTAACGCTTCTGCTACCACGTTAGCCTTCCCTGGGTGGTAATGTATCTCAAACTGATAATCCTTCATGAACTCAATCCACATATGCTGACGCATGCTCAACTGCCACTGAGTGAACACATACTGTAGTGACTTATGATCTGTGAACACGTGAAACTTCTCCCCCCATAAATAATGTCTCCATATTTGAAGAATGAATACGACTGCTGCTAGATCCAAGTCATGGGTGGGGTAATTGTTCTCATGAGGCTTAATATTTCTAGAGGCATAATATATAGCCTTATCTTCATGTTGTAATATTCCACCAAGACCCTGTAATGATGCGTCAGTATAAACTAAGTACGCCACTCCTGGCCTAGGTAGTGATAGTACTGGTGTTGAAGTCATCTTATCTTTCAGCTCATCGAATGCCAACAGACACGCATTATCCCATGTAAATGGTAAGCCCTTACGATTTATATTAGTCAACTGATCCGCTATATTTGAGAAACCCCAGATAAAACATCGATAATACCCGACCAATCCCAAGAAATTTCGCACCTCTGTTGGTGTCGTCGGCTGTCCCCACTCCCTCACCGTTGATACCTTGCTAGGATCCACTTCTATCCCCATCTCAGACACAATATGCCCCAGAAACTGAACTTCCCGAAGCTAAAATACACACTTCTCATATTTTGCATACAACTGATGTCACGTAGTGTCTGTAGGACCCATTGTAAAAGATAGACATGCTTCTCCTCAGTCCAAGAATAAACTAGAATTCCATATATAGAGACAATGAAAAACTGATCTAAAAACTCAAAACTCATACGATTCATATCTGATCAAGAAAGCGGTCTTAGAAAAATATTGCTCCCTAATACGCAGCTAATGATACCCATATCTCAAGTCTATCTTTGAGAAGTAGGATGCTCCTCTCAGCTGGTCAAACAAGCCATCGATTCTAGGAAACAAATACTTATTCCGTATCGTGACTTTGTTAAGCTCCCGATAATCCACACATAGCCGTAAAGAACCATGTCGCTTCTTTACAAATAACATAGGGGCTCCCTAAGGCGGCGTACTCCTGCTGATAAACCCCTAACCCAATAACTGCTATATCTGATCCCTGAGCTCCCTCATCTTTGTTGGATCCAAGTGGTATAGTGCACGAGCAATAGGCTGAGTGCCCGATGCTAAATCTATCACAAACTCAATCTCCCTGTTGGGTGGCAACCCTGGTATATCCTAGAATACATCCGAAAAATCTCAAACTACCGGTATAAAATTAAAGGATAACAACAACTCCTGTATAGGTCTCCTCTTCTATATAGTATAAATGTGTAGACGATCCTCCCTCAGAACGAGGCATCGCCACTAAGAACATCTCATGTCCTGGGATAGCAAAAATAATACACGGACTATAACAATGAATTATGGCCCTATATGCAACAAGCCAATCCATGCCGATAATCACATCATACTCGAACATGTCCAAAATAAGTAAATCAGTCGGTAAAATCAGACTCCCATCTCTATACTCACTCTACGACATATAAAGAATGTAGGTGTACCACTACCCAACGGCGAGTCTACATATGTAATAGTGATATCCTCTATATCTAATAACCCTTCATCGCGTGCAAATATAGTGGCTAAAAATGACTGTGAGGCTCCCATATCAAATAGAATGCACCCCATATCCTCATAGATTGAAAACATACCCTCAATCGCGGGTGGTGGCTGCTGAACCGCTGCATGATGGACGTTGTATACAGCCCATGCTGACCCTACTATACTGGAGTTGCTGGAATGGCAGGTAATGCTGGCACCAGAGCTAGTGCTGGGAGAGTAGCTCGTGGAAGCACTGGCCTCTGAACACCCTGTTGCTGACGTAATTTTCCCTTATCAGGACAATCCTGTCATTTGTGGCTAGTCTTGCCACACACGAAACACTTGCCAGTAAACTTTCTCCCATTATGTCCCTGCTGACCATGACCCTGCTGGCCGTTACCACCTCTCCCTTAGCCATACTGCTGGCCTTGTCTATTAACTCCATGCCCATATCAAAATCCTCCAGATCGTAATCGCTTAGTATAGTCACCATGCTAGGAACCCTACTCACCCCGACACTGCTGACTCTGACCTGAGTGTGTCCCACTGGAACTGCCTCCACCAGCCTTATCCTGCTGGCCAGACTCAAAACCTCACTTACCACCCTCACCATGTAGGCGATTATCCTAGCACTGAAGCATCACAGCATTTAGAACATCTGCGTAAGTATGTCGTAAAAGATTGCTCAATAAGTGCTGGCGAATCTTTTAGTTCAGGCCATCAGTGAACATCTGAATTCTGTTTTCTTCAATAGGTACCTCTCCTGACACCAAATTAGTCATCCTAGTAAACTCCTCCTCATAATCTATCATTGTTCTCCCCTCCCGAAGTCAAGTAGTTTTTGCCTCATCTCAGTCTAAATGCCGGAGGGAAAATACTTGCGGTCAAATCGCACCCAGAAGTCCTGTATAGTTATCATGTCTCTCTCCTCAGCAGTGGTAATAGCCTCCCACCACTATAAGGTTGCTCCTACTAGCTTAAACGTAGCCAGTAGCTGTCGTTGAACCTCCGTGCATTCGAACATCCTCAAGTGCCTCTGGATATCTTTCTTCTATTGGCTAGCAACAACAACATCAGAACCCCCTGAAACTCTGATGGATGCGCCTTCTGGAAGGCATCCCTAACACGTTCCCAAGTAGTAGGAAACACTTTCCCTAGTACTGGTGGCACAGCTGATGCTTGCGCTGGTGCCTACTGTACAATGGCCAAAGCTACGTTGACTTCCTGAGCAACAATGGCAGCAACCTCGGCAGCATTCATGGTACCTTGAGCTGGGGAGAGCTGAAGTGCAGGTCGAGGAGGCATCTGAGACAAGAGAGAATATAACATAAGTATTTAATATCACAGAATAACTGAAGAACGTATATGCAAAAATAATAATCCAACAGTCCTAATGATAGAGATCTATCTCAAAGGGCATTAAGGAGAAAGCATAATAAATCGTTCAAATCCTAAAAGACTCTATAACCTGATGCTCTGATACCACCTATAACAACCCACTTAATTAAATACCGGGTGATCAGTCTTATACCCAATTAAAACAAATTATATAGTTGGTTCATTCTTAGAATCACTGTTGAAAAATATTTTTTTCCTTAATATTTAATCACCTAATATCCAAGTAAGCAGGTTGTTACAAATTCTATAATTTTATTTCACAAAACTTCTATTTTAATAACATAAAACATTTCATACAAACCATTCACACAACAAATAGTAACTGAATAGACATCACAATGGAATTTAAATGCAACTAGAATAAACTTTCCAGTAAAATATCTCCATACAATAATCCCAACAATACCAAATGTACCAAACTGACATAAGAATATAATCCGACTGAGATAGAAAGGAAATAACTAGAATCCTCTAGGGAGATATGCCCTAAATGAAAGATCAACTACTACAGATTATGAATCAAGAATATGAAAGCGTCTAAATAAGGTCCAAAACTCCATAGCATTAATAGCATCACCAACATACCCAATCATCTATGGATGGAGTCCCTGTGGCTGGACTCCTGATGTCTGTATATATATATATATATATAGAGAGAGAGAGAGAGAGAGAGAGAGAGAGAGGATAAAAGAGAGAGAGGAGAATGAGCAAGTAAACGGGTCAGAGCCCGAAGTGAAAACAATTTTAAAAACATGAAGTGAATAAATTCTAGATTCAGGAGTTATTATATACATGTTAGCTTATCGGAATCTCTATTAAAATTCTCACCTCTCATCTAGAGTGCACACCTATAGTACCTTTAAACCATACTAGTTATAGTCTCATGCTAACTAGTTCATCCCAGTGTATCCTCTAACCATATCCCAATTCGTTCCCACGTATTGTATATATATAATAGATTGAATGTATAAAAAATAATATCATATGTATCCATTTAGATTCAACATGAATAACCCCATATTAATTCAATTCAATTAAGTGTTCTCATACTTAATTAATTCCAGATATCATTATGTTTCAATTCTACTTTAGTCACACAGTAAATATCATCATCATCATCATCATATATATATATATATATATATATATATATATATATATATATATATATATATATATACACACACACACACACAATACTGCACCCCGAGACACAACTGCGGTGCTGCATTACTCTGCTATCATATCCCAATACATCTCGTTATTGTACAGGGGATTATATATTCGGTAAAGATTCCTCGAACCACAAATATTAAATCACAAATAATGAAGTTGAACACAGTCCTAAGCCTTTGGGCTACGCGCATACCTACGCACACAAATGAATGTTCTATACAATTGTTCTCACTAATAGTAATCGAGCTAAGTCCTGTGTTCTCGAGCGATAAGTCAAAGATCCCCCCATATAGGCTCATCGGGATGTGATGTCCCTCACGTGCGGACCTTCCCCGATAGCAATTAAGCTAGGTATGTCATACACATAATCATCAATGAATCAAATAGTCATTATCATCTACCTATTTAGTGTTAGGTACTAACACGACCTATATCATATTAGGAATTAGTACATGTCATATTTTTCCAATACCACCCATACTTGTTAAGCACGATTATCATCGTCTATTTTATTATGTAGTTACCACTCACATAATAATTTATCCGACCCAAGTACCCGTAAATATATAAAAAATATTACACGTACTTGATATAACGATTATTCTCCTCTAAATCGTCATATAATTATGCAGATATCTCTCACAAAATTTAATCCTCAAATCCAAATAATTTTTCAACATTAACCCAAGACCCTCGATCTTTGTTAATGTGCCAAAATTAATAAAATCTCACCATGGTCAAATTACTAGTTTCCAAACTTTTTTTTTTATAAAGGTACATTCTGCTCAGAAATATAAAATTACAATTTGAGGCTTTTCTGCTCCAATTTTGAAAAAACTTCAAACTAGAAAGTTGTGCAGAACATGATTTTATACAAAAACACGTGTGCACACTGCGAAGTTCCTCTTAAAATAATCCTAAAATTATCATACAATGTTCCTCATTTTTCAACAATTTTTCATGCGTTTTATCCATTTACTCTCACCCAAACTCACATGAAATATATTCTAACTAATCCCACATATCTCAACATCATTTTTACATGATATGGGTAATTATAATACGAGGAAAAACATCTAAATCACCAAGTTTATATGAAATTTAACATCAAACCCAATTAACCCTCAAAATTTCATTTATCTAAATTCTCCATTTTTATACACCTTAAAAACCCAGAATTTAGAATTATTATTCTTTCTCTAAATCATCAAATTTCATATTCAATCATGAGTAGGATTCATCTACATACAATACCTATCATCATTTTTCTTTTTTTCCATTACCACATATTTTTTTCCCTACAAGTTCATCCTAACAAGTTCATCATGTTCATAACCTCTACATGTGAATAATCAACCACATGAATTTGCATATCTATTAAACAAGATTTATTAATCATTTTAATCCAAAATTCATAAGTTCATAATCCCAAAGAAAATCCTATTCTAACATGGATATTATAAATACTAAAATAGAGCAAGAATTACTTTCCTCTTATTGTAGGTCTGAACCTCTGGTGAAGATAATGTTAGAACCTCCTCTTTCCTTTTTTTGGTAACTTTTCGGCGATGGTGTAAGGTGTAAAGATGGTGGTTTGTGGTGGTTGTCCCATTTGATTGCCCAGTATGACTCTTTTTCTTCAAGGCAACTCTTCCTCTCTACGAGGTGATTTTTCTTTTCTCTCAAAGTCTCTTCACTTCCTCTCAAAGAACTCACAAATGAAAATAGATGAAATGAACCTTACGTAGAGTCTAAATGCACTTATATAACAAGTCTCCAAGGCTAGCTAAAAGACAAAAAATGTGGATACTATTCATCTTCCAAGACAAATGACTAAAATGCTCTTTCAGAGTGTCCTTTCATCTTTCAATTGACCCAAGACCCAAATCAAACACCCGAGTATACTTTTGTGCCTATTTTGACCCTTCCGGACTTGACTACGCACTCGAAATGATCATCCAAATGATATTTAATTAATTTACATTTTATTACCCAACTTTAGTCCTGACACGACTCTTAAGCATGTCCCGACTTAAGTTCTATAATTGCAGTATTTGTATCTCACGAAAATATTCATAATTATCATATTCACATATTACTTGTATATCACTAAGTAATATTCAATAATATATTACTCTTATCAGCAGTAATATACAATCTGGATTAGTCCCAATTAATTTATTAATTATTTAATTCCCATTAATACACAATAATTGCACCCATTAACTTTTAATTATCTCAATTTAAAAGTCATAAAATTACGAGGTATTACAGTTCGTCCATAAGAAAAAGAAGTCATTGGTGTCAAATGGGCCTATAAGACCAAACTTAATCCCGATGGTTCAATGTATGAACCGAGAATTTTTCAAACCCTAAATTACCTACAACCTCGATTTAAACCCTCATAAGTTGTGTAAAATCAAAAGTCTTCTAAGAAAAAATGAACTGTGTTTAAAACATCAATTGTGTTAATTAACTTAGACCCCTTGAAGTTTCAGTTAATTATAAAAGAGTCCCGAAAATTTTCAAAGTAAGATAACTTGAGATATAATTAACCCTTAAACCCCAACCTTATATCAAATTAAACCTTTAAACCTTAACTAATATAAAGTTATAGTTTCAACACTTGGAAATTTTTGAAATTACCAAATTACCCCTAAACTTCACAAAAAAATGTATTTTTAGGGCTATAAATGCAATTATACAAATGGTAAACTACTAAAATCAAAACCTTCTTAAATTTTATTTCAAACCCTGTCCACATGCTACCCCACATCAGCATAAGAGGTTCAAAAGCCACAAAAAATCCTTAGAACCCATGTGCACTCCATTTGTCCATAATTAAACTCCCCCTAAACTAGTTCAAATCCACCTCCTTTAAGCTCCAATCAAACCTTTGCAATAAAAATTGCCCCCATAGTTCAGTTTCAAATCTTAAAATTTCTCTCAAGGTAACTCATCATTTTATGCTTAATTTTCAATTATTTCAATTCTAGTAATTTTCTACGTAGTTAATATAGTTAGAACACTCATAATATGCAATCTTTTACCTGTAGAATGGCCGAGGATAGTAAAAAACAGTAAGAATACCATTAAAGCTTGTGCTTTAATGGTGAAACTCAATAAGTGCCTTAAACTTTGATTTAAATCCATGAATAAACTCATTGTAACTTAAGGATCTCGAGCGTAGTGATTAAAAGCCATGAATGTGTTCATATAGAGAGCAAATCGATCGAAAGTGTTTTTTGAACTCAAAACATGTAAATTCAAAATTATTAATGTACAATCCATCAAAATCTTTGAAACTAAAACCAAACTACTCTCACGTATAGCAGAAAGCAAACTCAACTCATAAGAGACCTTACCATACTCTAGAAATCAAGAAAAGTTAGGTCGAATTTTCATAAAAAAACACTGTTTTGGAACTTGTGTTATATTGAGATTCAATCCATGAAACTTATATATTTTAATTCCTCGTGAAAAATTAGGTTAAGTTTGTTAAGAAATCAGCTCAAATGGTATAACAAAACCTCAGTCATAGATTGAAACCCGAAAAAGTCAAAATCGAGAGGTTGAATATGTAGAATTTGGCCATGAACCTTGACTACACGCATGAGGGCGCGTGGCCAATCAAAAAATTCTAATTTTTTTTGCTCAAAATTTTTATTTAATTTTTCATATCAAAATGGTATAAAAGAAGACCATGTTTGGATATTCCTAGCCCAAGTTATGTAAAAACAAGGCTTTCCTTAAAGAAATTTCCTTAAACTCACAAATCAACCCCTATTAACTTTTCCAATTTAGGAATTTGAACACCAAACTTTGCCCATACATACATAAAAAAATTTTAAGACAAAAATTCTTATGCACAAAAGTTCAATAATGAGCTTAAGGTCACTATTTTAAAGTCCCAAGATAATTACAGATAAACCCCTAGACTTTAATAAAGATAATCTTAAATACAAAACTGACTGATTAACCCCTAATACTCATATACCATATATTGTAGAACATAAAATAAAGCCCCAATTCTTCGGAATATTCTACTGTGACAACAATTCAATCGAATACCAAGCAAGTAGGTTTTTCGTACGTTTTTAGTACTGTACTTTGCGTATTTGAATTACCGCTATTGATATCACTACATGATACACACACTTACTATATTTCCATACTACATATTTTGTTAACCATCTTTAGTATGTGAAGTATCACTAGTATTTAAATTTAACAATCAATTTCAACCCTTCTCACCTAATAACTCAGATCATGTACCTTATTGATTTAGTTTGCCCTTGCACATTTGTGTCATATTTACTATAAGCAATAGTATTAACTAGGAAGTAGAAAATGTGTTATCCCACGAAACTTTATACGTGGTCTATTAGTCTTAAATGATTGAGAGCCATGACGATAGCTACATATATATGAGTGTCACTTTAATTATGAGCATAGTATGTTACTTTTTCCCAAAAGTTTTGGGATTGATTGACTGATTATGATAAAGTTAAACTGATGGCTTAATTACCTCTATAACCTTTAGTGAACTAGTAAGAATGGGATTATTAGTTCAAATTCTTTGTCTTTCTTCAGATATGATTCTAACTAAACTGGTAATGTACCGTATTTTTTAATGGACTAATCATTATAGAATTGTAAATTCCAAATATTTTGATGTTTATAATCTGGTTAAAATGCAATTATCATCTTATTATTGTCAACGTTTCAAACATTGATTCTATACACACTATAAATCTCATTCTCATATATATATATATATATATATATATATATATAGAACTAGTTGAATCTGCTTAGCATATTTATGCTAATTCCTTCCTCTCCAGATGCGCCAGGAGAAAGGAAATAGGATTCTTCCCTACTAGAGACAGAAATCAGTCACCTAGTTGTGTATGTGATCGTATGGGAAGAGATTAAATCAGATGGGAGGAAGGAGTGATGCTTTTTAATTTTCTATATTGTTGTGTGTATTAGAAACGTGTAACTTACCCCTGCAGTTGTTCAACCCTATATGGCATATTAATAATGAATAAAAGGTTATGTTATTCCGTCTTAACTTTAATTCATTGCTTTATGTGTACTCATTCATACCAAAAATCAAGGTATAGCATTCAATCCAAAAACACAAAGCAAGGTTGATAGCTAAAGGTTACTCCTAACAACCAGGAGTTGACTATAATGAGACGTTTGCACTTGTGGAACGATTTGATACAATAAGAGCTCTTATGGCAACAACTGCTCAGAAAAGTGAGAAATATACCAACTTGATGTCAAGTCATCATTTCTAAATAGGGAGTTAGAAGAAGCAGTCTATGTGGAGCAGCAACGATGATTTGAAAAAGAAGTAGCTGAAGATAAAGTTTTACGACTAAAGAAAGCCTTATATGGGATTAAACAGGAACCCTGAGCATGGTACAGTTGCATAGAAAAATACTTCATAGATTCTCGTTTTAGGAGGAGTAAGATTGAGCCCATAATCTGCCTAAAAAAATGTAACTCCAATACTCTCATTGTCTCTTTGTATATAGATTATCTCATATATACATGGAATAATGGAGAAATAATTGAGAGTTAAAAAAGGATATGATGAAGACATTCAAGATGACCAACCTTGGGTTGATTCAATACTTTCTTGGCATTGAAATATGCCAAAAGAAAAATGGAATATTAATATATCAAAAGAAGTAAACATAAAATATTTTGAAGAACTTTAAGATGTATGGGTGTAATACTAAAGAAAAACTTTGTAAAGAGGATGGATCAAACAAGGTAGATGCCTCAATCAATCGAAGTCTCATTGGGAGTTTACTGTATCTTATAGTTACACGAATAGACATTATGTACACGACTAGCCTACTTTCATGATTTATGCAAAATCCTAGCCAGCTACACCATGGAGCTGTAAAAAGAATTCTATGGTATTTACAAGTCACATTAGAGTATGTAATATGGCATAAGCCTACTGATGGATCAAGGATATATAGTTACACTGACAATAACTAGTCTGGAATTGTGGACGATATGAAACGTACATCTGGTTATGCATTTACCATCGAGCCTGATATATTCTCATGGGCGTCGAAGAAGCAATAAACTGTAGCATAATCATTAACTAAAGCCGAGTGTGTTGCAGCTGCAAAATCATCTTATCAAGCTATATGGCTAAGGAGAATTTTTGAAGACATGGGTGAAACATAAACTGAAACTACTAAGATATTTTTTGATAATAAATCTGCAATTGCAGTGGCAAAAAAATAAGGGGTTCCATAACTGGACTAAACATATTACCATCAAATATCATTTCCTACGTGAGGCATATAGAAGTAGAGAGATTAAGCTCAAGTATGGAAGGACTGAAGAACAAGTTGCAGACATCTTTACCTAGGCACTAGCAAGACCTAAATTTGAATTCCTTTGTGACATGGTCGGAATAACCCCAAAAGGGCATTAAGGATGAGTGTTGAAAGTTAATGCACTTTTTAGATAATTCCACAAAGAAACTAAAAGTCACTTGGGCTAGATAGATCTATATTTCTCTGCTTAATCCAATGGTTGAGATTTTCTATGAATCTTCTAGATGTTAGTAAGATGTCCTATAAATATGGCCATGTACTTGCCTTTTTAATAATCAAGTCTCATAAACCCATGTATACCCTCTAAGTTGTACTACTCCTTTTAACCTAATAAATATCTATTTCTCCTTCTACTCTTTCTTCTTAATAATTTCAATTCATCCCACAATATTTTCTCTACACATAAAAAACCCAACTATCTTTTTTATTCTACTTCCATATTCCAATAATATTAAAATCTAAGACTCGAATGGTATATATGTATACTAGGGGTTGAGGCACACACTTAGATGTGTGCAAGTTATAAAGGTTGTTGAGAAATCAAAAGTTGGTTTTTAGTAGTAGGAAGTAGGAGTATGTAAATCACATACATGCCCTTGCTTTGAAAATAAGTTTGTGACGGATAATAATGGAAAATAAAATGTGAAGAGATTCAACTAATGAAAGGCCTCTACGCTTTATAGATATAGATATACATCCAAAATTGATATATATATATATATATATATATATATATATATATATATATATATACACACACACCATAAAATATATATGTGAATCAAATATTATAAAGTGAGAAAAATATAGTTTTTGAACTTAGGAGAGAGATAGTTGGGTTGAAGAAAGAGAAGAGGGAAAGGGGAAAGGATAAATGATAAATGGTTTTATTTTAAGTTATAGTGGACTCAGTTTTGTCATGGCATTGTCACAGTCCTTGATCGTGACAATGATATTAATCACGAACATATCACGATCAATGATCGTGACAAAGCCCTTTCGAAACAATAAGGCAATTGAAGGCTTTTAGTGCGGTGATGAGAAGATTAACATGAAGACTGGATAAGAGTTGAATAATGTGCCTAATGAACTTTGAAAAATGAAATGTGATACATGAGTATGACTAGTCCCATGAATTTGTAATATGAATTGCTTATGCTTATTTTCTTTTTTATGGAAGTGGGCAAAACCCTCACTCATTGTTGGAAGAGGTTGTTTATATATTTAGGGGAGGGAGCAAAATATATGAAAAAAGAGTGGAGAACTATTTGGTGAAAGGAACTATTTTATTAGAACTCACTAAATTTTGCTTGATCCAAAATGTGGAGACAACACCCCTATTTATACTATCCTCCCACTCAAATGAATGGTGGAGATTAAATTTACATCAAGGGTCAAGATTGAATCTCTAGAACCTTCCACATCTATCTACCATTTCTTACACTCTCCACAATACACAAGATGGATCTAGAATGTTCTTGGAAAAATATCACTCTTAATGGGTCTAACTTTATAGAGGCCCAATACTAACTAATTAGACAACCCAAACATTTAACCCAAAAATACAAACTAATAAAGCCCAATTATTTTAATTTCAAAAACAAGTTTAATTTTCAACACCCCCTCTTAAACTTGGTTTTGCAACTCCAAGTAGTCTTCGTAGCTTGTGGAACACTTCATGCTTGAGTGGTTTGGTAAAGATGTCGGCAACTTGATCATGAGACTTTACGTACTTCAGTTGTACCTCCTTCTTTTCCACACATTCACGAAGGTAGTGATACCTTGTGTCGATGTGCTTGCTTCTGTCATGGAAAACTGGATTCTTTGCTAATGCAATCGCCGATTTGTTGTCGACGCATATCTCAACCGTATCTTCAGGTATGTTAAGCTCTTTCAATAAATTCTTCAACCAAATTGCATGACATACACAATTTGTTGTGGCGACGTATTCAGCTTCACAAGTGGAAAGGGTGACAATAGGTTGCTTCTTTGAACTCCATGTGAATGCAACGTCTCCCATGTAGAACACGAACCCACTTGTGCTTTTTCGGTCATCTAAGTCTCCTCCCCAATCACTATCACTGTAGCCAACAAGCTTGAAACTGTTAGAGACTGAATAAAATAATCCATAGTCAATCGTTCCTTTAACATAGCGAAGGATCCTTCTTGCAGCCTTCAAGTGTGTTATTGTTGGAGTTTCCATATAACGACTGATAAGTCCAACTCCAAAGAGGATATCGGGCCTTGTGCATGTTAAGTATCGCAAGCTTCCAACGAGGCTCTTAAAATATGTTGGATCCACTATTTCTCCTTCTTCATGCTTTGACAGCTTGGTTCCACATTCCACGGGAGTGCTTACGGGCGGACATTCATTCATCTTGAATTTCTTGAGAACTTCCTTTGCATAGCTTTCTTGAGAAATAAATATTCCTTCTTTCTCTTGCTTTACTTCTATGCCAAGATAGTAGGACATGAGCCCAATATCGGTCATCTCGAAATCTCTTGTCATCACCTTCTTAAACTCCTCGATCATCTTTGCATCATTTCCTGTGAAGATTAAATCATCCACATACAAGCAAACAATTAACATATCTTTATTTCCATTCACTTTTGTGTATAGGGCATGCTCATAAGGGCATTTTTTGAAACCATTTTTATGAAGATATTTATCAATTCTACTATTCCATGCCCTTGGTGCTTGTTTTAGGCCGTATAATGCCTTGTTCAATTTTAACACCTTATCTTCGTTGCCTTTCACAACATACCCCATGGGTTGCTCTACATATACTTCTTCTTCAAGATGGCCATTTAAGAAAGCATACTTCACATCCATTTGATGGATTTTCCATCTATTTTGAGCTGCTAAAGAGATAATTAATCTTATAGTTTCAAGACGAGCAACTGGAGCAAATACCTCTTCATAGTCAATTCCATACCGTTGCTTAAATCCTTTGGCGACTAATCTTGCTTTGTACCGCTCCACTTCTCCTTTAGCATTCTTATTGGCTTTATACACCCATTTGACTCCAATAACTTTGTTCCCTTTGGGAAGACTTGTCAACTCCCATGTGTCATTCTTCTCAATTGCTTTTATCTCATCATCCATTGCATCCTTTCATCTCTTGCTTTGTATGGCCTCTTCAAAACCTATAGGTTCACAATCGGCAAAAAGACAAAAGAGAGTTATATCATTTTGATTTTCAGTTACCTCATATATTTCATCCAAGCTTCTGAAACGTGGGGCTCTTTCATGTGAACTTTGACTTGATGATGATGATGATGATGATGGATCTCCATGAGTGGATGATGGTGGTGATGGAGGTGGCGTAACAGGATCTTCTAACTCTCCATTGCTGCTATCTTCATCTTCTTCTTCAAACAAAGGAAGAAAGTCATAGTTTTCCTCCTGGGCATCCCACTTCCACGAGCCTTCTTCATCAAACTTGACGTCTCTACTCGTGATGACTTTTCCACTGATTGGATTGTACAACTTGTAACCTTTGGAGCGTGAATCGTAGCCAACAAATACGTATTTTTCACTCTTGTCATCAAGCTTTGTCCGCTTTTGATATGGCACATGAGCATATGCAATGCTCCCAAATACTCTCAAATGAGAAATTCCGGGTTTTCTCCCGCTCCATGCTTCTTGTGGAGTTTTATTCCACACACTTCTAGTGGGGCTTCTATTTGACAGATAAACGGCACAATCCACAGCTTCGGCCCAAAATTCTTTTGGCATTCTTTTACTTTTCAACATGCTTCGAGTCATATTTAAAATGGATCTATTTTTTTCTTTCAGCAACTCCATTTTGTTGAGGTGAGTATGCAACCGTTAAAGGACGGCGTATCCCATTTTCTTCACAAAACTTTTCAAACTCTTTAGAAGTGAATTCGCCTCCTCTATCGGATCGCATAGATTTTATTTCATAACCACTTTCTTTTTCCACAAGTGCTTTAAATTTCTTAAAAGAACAAAATACTTCTGATTTTTCTTTTAAGAAATAGACCCATGTCTTTCTACTAAAATCATCAATGAAAAGTAGAAAGTATCTATTTTTGCCAAAAGAACAAGGAGTAATAGGGCCACACACATCGGTATGAATGAGTTCTAGGGGCTTCTTTGCTCTTGTAATTGACTCTTTTGGAAAACTCATTCAAGAATGTTTTCCAAGTAAGCATCCTTCACATAATTGATCCGGGTGATTAATGGGAGGCAACCCATTAACCATTCCTTTGTTATGCAATGATTTTAAGCCACCAAAATTTAGATGCCCAAACCTTAAGTGCCAAAGCCAAGACATGTCTTTAAAGCAAACATTTAAACACATTGCACCTTCACTTTGAATGTTTAGCAAAAACATTCTATTTCTTGCCATAGGTACTTTAGCAATTAAATTCATTCTTTGGTCTCTTAAAGAAAGACTATGATCTTTCATGTGGATATCATAACCTTTCTCTAAGAGTTGCCCCAGACTCAAGATATTTGTTTTCATGTTTGGCACATAGTAGACATTTGAAATAAATTGATGCTTCCCATTTTTCATACGAATCAAAATTTTACCTTTTCCTTTCACCGGCACTTTTGATTCATCTCCAAAAGTAACATTGCCCTTTACCGATTCATCAAGTTCCACAAACATGTCCTTTTTTCCACACATATGGTTGCTTTCTCCCGTGTCAAGATACCACATCTTGCTTTCTCCATTATGTTCTCCTTTGTATGCTAATAACAATGTCGAATCCTTGTGCTTTTCCTTTTCAACATAGTTAGCCTTCTCCTCCACAATATTCGAATTACTTCTGTATTCCGAAGCATAATGGCCGAATTTTTGACAATTATAACACTTAATTTGAGATTTTTCGTACCTTGGTCTCGTGTTGCCTTCTCTTCCACGTCCTCTTGCTGGATATGAGTTTTGCCTTTCATTGTTGAAATACTTCACACCGCCTTTTCCTCGAAATTGACATCTGCATCTTCCTCTTTGGCTCCGTTCGTTGTTGTATTCTCTTCCTTCTTTTAGAGTAAGCTTTGTTTGAAGAGCTTGCTCTAAAGTCTCCTGACTTTTCCTGTTAAGTCTCTCTTCATGGGCTTTTAAGGAACCCATGAGTTCATCAATTTCCATAGAATCTGTATCTTTAGATTCTTCAATTGCTACAACAACATAGTCAAACTTGGAACTAAAAGAGCGGAGGATTTTTTCTACCACCCGCGTGTCACTCATATTTTCACCATTAGTTTTTAATTGATTGACAATAGCCAAAACTCTAGAAAAATAATCTGAAAGTAACTTGGAATCTTTCATATGCAAAGACTCGAACTCACCTCTAAGTGTTTGGAGACGAACCTTCTTTACCTTCTCAATCCCCTTATGAGAATTTTGTAGAGTCTCCCATGCTTCTTTGGCGGTTGTGGCAAACGCAATTTTCTCAAACGTACCTTCATCCAATGCTTGGTGCATGAAAGTGAGGGCCTTTTGATCTGTCCTCCTTGCTTCTTTTAATCTATCCTTTTGAGCTTGAGATAGAGTGGCTTCATCTTGAGGCTCATTATAGCCTTTTTCAACGATCTCCCAAACATCTTTAGAAGCGAGTAACACCTTCATCTTGATACTCCAATGGTTGTAGTTGTCTTTGGTGAGTTGGGGAATTTGGAAAGGAACCATACCATTAGCCATTTTAGAAGCTTGGCTCTGATACCACTTTGTTGGAAGAGGTTGTTTATATATTTAGGGGAGGGAGCAAAATATATGAAAAAAGAGTGGAGAACTATTTGGTGAAAGGAACTATTTTATTAGAACTCACTAAATTTTGCTTGATCCAAAATGTGGAGACAACACCCCTATTTATACTATCCTCCCACTCAAATGAATGGTGGAGATTAAATTTACATCAAGGGTCAAGATTGAATCTCTAGAACCTTCCGCATCTATCTACCATTTCTTACACTCTCCACAATACACAAGATGGATCTAGAATGTTCTTGGAAAAATATCACTCTTAATGGGTCTAACTTTATAGAGGCCCAATACTAACTAATTAGACAACCCAAACATTTAACCCAAAAATACAAACTAATAAAGCCCAATTATTTTAATTTCAAAAACAAGTTTAATTTTCAACACTCATTATCAATAATTAGGTCAGAGAAAAGCCCTCTCGTAAATGACTACAAGCTCAAAGAAATAAAGGAAAAGACTGAAAGTTGAGCCCAGAAATCTATAATTTTGGAGATTTATATCTATAATCGATACAAAATTAAGGAATAAAAGAAACCATGGCATTTTATAGCAACGCAGTTACAACTAAGATTTTTTTAACTCTTAAGGAAGGAACCCCCAATCTGTCCAAATATAAAATCCTTTGGCAATTTGAGAAAGATCATTAAAGTTTCTAAATAAGAACACTCTTGAGAACCCGTTGTCCACTTCTCCAAGTTGTTTACTTCTGTGTTCTATTAACTCCAAATATGTTATAATGAGAAAGATAATGGAAATTTTGAGGTTGAAATGATATATCTAATATTCCGTTGAGGCTTTTTTTTTAATAAAATGAAATAGACGAAACTCTTTGAGTCTGATTCAATCTCTACATGTGAATACCCAAGTCCTTGAAAATATGAATACCACGTTCTAATGATTTAGCTTTAGAAAACATTATAAATTGAATTCCCACGGCATACCGAAACCAAAAACAAAATAACCATTACAATCTCTATTAACTCCCCCAATGACACTGTTACTTGAGTTTCCTCTATAGGCACCATTGATATTTAATTTAAAACATTCAAAATGAGTCTTAACCCTGATGCAATGTAAAAATGAAGTTTCTTTGGCTAAATCTTAATTTGGAACCAAGAAGTGATATATACTTCATCTCCTCTAAAACAATCAGAAAACTAACTATGTGGGCAATATCTCTCATAAGCTCCGACACTTTCATAATAATATCACCAACATGCATCGGTGTATTATAAAAAAATGATATTCTTTGCTTTCCACATCTCCCATAAGAGTAAGTTAGGCAAGTTTGTAAACAAAAATATTTGATGGTCAGCTTTTGGCATGTGCCACCACCAAGATAGAAGCATTGCTCTACATGAAGAAAAATTCATGTTAATCCTAAGCTTAAAACCAAAATGAGACCATACCTCCATTGCACTATCACTGAGAAAAATGTATTTTTAGTGTATTTTTCTTGATTCTTACAACATCTACACCTTGAAGCAAGATTGATACCCAACTTTTGGACCTCATCGTCTAAAGGGATGACATTATGAAACAATTTGCAAATGAAACTAGAATCTTTCATTGGACACTATTGAGTCCAAATTACCTTCTAGCTAAGTGATATACGCATGGCTTACTTAATAATTCGAATGCTGATATGAAAGTAAAGTCTCCATTCACTGAAGGATTCCAAATTTTCTACTCAATGTCAACAAACTCTTCAGTTGTATCTTTGCCACCTGTTAATCTTTTGCTAGTATAGGATCCCAAACCTGCATGGAACCCTTTAGATTATTTATTTCTTAAAAATGAAGGCCACAAGCCAGTTCCAAATGATTGATTCTATATAATCTCAAACTACCCGCTTTGATGACAACTTTTCCATTCTCCTAGGTAATCCATTGATATTGCTTTTCATTTGTACAACCACCATAAAAAAAATTATTAAATAGAGAATGGATTCTTTTTAACACAATTTTAGGAGTACATAAAGCTGAAAGGAGAAATATCGTGTTAGAAGATATCAAATGATTAATTAGAGTCAACCTTTTGCTTGAGAAATCAACTTAGCCGACAAACTTTTCATTTTGTCCCTTATTTTGTTAATGAGATATGAGAAATGCACAATTCTTCTTCAACCTTTTGACATGGAAAAGCCCAAATATTTGAAAGGAGTGGATTTTTTTACCATCAGTGTAGCAACGATTTAGTTTTTCCCGACAATAATAAGTTTCTCATCCACTTTAAAAGAGCTTTTTGATTTATTAACACTAGCATGTACCATGCGCGGACGCAAATGCATATTACTAATATTGTTGAAGTCATTATATTAATTCAATATATTCCCGTTAATATTATATTTCATTATATAAAAGTGACATGTGTTGACATAATATTGCCCTTCTCTGTAGGGTACTTCTCCTTATCACCACAAATTAACAAATCAATTCCAAAATAACTAAAAAATGATATTTTAAAAAATAAAAGAAGAGAAAAGTGTTGAAGGCCATTATACCCACAGTGCTGAAAACCATGTGCTAAGTTTCTCCGGGAGATCTTGGTGTTGAGAAAGCACCTACCAGTGTAAGGATTCTTGGGCTTTAACTTGTTCACAATCACACCTTCATCCTGCTTCTTGGAGATTTTCTCAACCTTGACTGAAGCCTCGGTTGTCACCTGGGCTCTGATGGATCCCAATTTCCCATTAGCAAATACATTTCTGTAGTACAATGAAACCTGCATCACCAAAAATCCATGTCACAACTCTGAGTAATTACTTTTAATAATAATAATAATAATAATAATAATAGTAGTAGTAGTAATAATAATAATAGTAATAATACTAATAATACTAATAATAATAGTAATAGTAATAGTAATAATAATAGTAATAATACTAATAATACTAATAATAATAGTAATAGTAATAGTAATAATAATAATAATAATGCCCATATAAACCTTGATCAAAAAGACTCTTTCAGGTGAGATGATGGAGGTTCTGGTTTGAATGTGAGAAGATGTGGAAGATGGGTGAGAGTCTGCAACACTTACTGTAGTGGCCATGTTTTTTCTTTGAATAATGTTATACTTCCCGAAACCACCCTTTCCGATTCCATCCCCAAAACAATCCTCACCCTTCTTTAAATGTCAAAATAATCTCCACCTTTAATCTATTTTTGAAAAACAATGCATTATACATAATAGAGTTATGATTTATTCCTTTAAAAGACATTCTTTTAATTTTTTAAAATTTATTTTAAATTGATAAATAATTTAGTCCAATCATTTTTATTTTGTTCCAAAAAATCCATTTGGAACAAAATAAAAAAGCTTGAACTAAACGTGTATTAAAAAAATAGTAAACATAGTTTTTTTTATTTATAAAAAAATTATATTTTTAATTTTAATATAAAAAAATTGTTTAAATTGATGTATTAGTTTCACGATTGATTAGTATCGCTGACGCGTACCTACATTCCCGGACCCACATCAGCACTAATCAACATCATTTATTAAATGTGGGTCCGCGCCAGCAGCACACTTTGACTGTTTTATTTTGTTCCAAAAAGTCATCGAACACTAATTTAACCAATATTTTTTTTATTTTTAAAGGTTCGCGCTAGCAGCATACTTTGACTGTTTTATTTTGTTCCAAAAAGCCCTCAAACATTAATTTAACCAATATTCTCTTCTTATTTTTAAAGGTCCGCGTCAGCGATACAGTTTGAGTTTTTTTATGTGGCGAGTAACTTTTTGTAATAAAATAAAAAATTTTGAACTAAATGTATATTAAAAAATAGTAAACATATTTCGGATTTGTGTGTCAGTGTCGGTTAATCCCTCAAACACCCATTTATTCAATATTCTCTTATTTTTAAACGTCGCACCAGCGGCACCCCTTATTTTTTAACTCATTTAGTCCCTCAAACACCCATTTACCTAATATTCTCTTATTTTTATAGATCCGCGCCAGCGGTACCCTTATTTTAAACTTAATTTTTTAACTCATTTAGTCCTTCAAACACCCATTTACCTAATATTCTTTTATTTTTATAGGTCCGCGCCAGCGGCACCTCTTTTTTTTAAACTTAATTTTTTTTTAATTTTATAACATTTAAAACAATTTTGTATTTCTTAAAACCGTTTAAAAATGTAAAAAAAAAATTTCTTTTTATTTATATTAAACTAACAATTATTTTTTAAAACAGTTTTTTTCAAAAACTATATTTTTTTTATCTTAAAATAATGTTTTCGTAAAATTGTCGCATTTAATTGGGTCGAATTCGGGTTATTTTAATTTAGTCATGGTCGTATTTAAAAAAAATATATATAAAACACTATTTTTTTATATAAAGATACATATTTTTATAAAACAAAATAATTTTTCAATTAAAAACAAAACAAATAAAAAAGGAAGTTTTGCATTCGATATGGATTGGGGAAGGGGGAATCGGTAAGTCTAGCTGTTCTCCTTTTTTTTTTATGGTGTGAAGAAGAGATGAAGAGAGATAAAGGGGCGATGATAGATAAACTTTGTATTTAAGAGAAAATCTCTATTCTCGTTAATTAGAGATTAGAGAGTGGGATATCATATATATAAGAAGAGTTTGTTACAACTGTTACAAATAGAATACATCTGTTGTACAGTTGTCTAACCATTTAAATAACAACTTTAATATTACTTAATTACATCCACTTGCAAGTTGTTACAAACAACTGCAAAACTAGCTGGTTGGTTATCATCCCCCCCTCAAGCGAAAGGGGCGGGGAACAACACAACGTTTGGGTCGTAAGGACAAGAACCTTGAGCTTGCCAAATGCTTGGTGAGAGGATCTGCTAACTGATCTTCAGTTGAAATATGCTGCAGAACAAGCTGTTTTTGAACAACTCGATCCCAAACAAACTGCAAATCAATCTCTATATGCTTTGTCCTAGCATGAAACACATAATTAGTAGCAATATAGGTAGCACTCGTATTATCACACCAAAGAATAGGAAGCTTGTCCTGAGGTATGCATAGTTCTTTTAATAGAGCTTGAGTCCAAATGACTTCAGCTGTAGCAATTGCAAGTGCCATATATTCAGACTCAGCAAAACTTCTAGATACAACCTTCTCCTTTGTAGGAGACCATGAAACCAAGGTGTTGCCTAGAAAAATACAATAGGCACTAGCACTCCGTCTATCATCCGGAGAGCCTGCTCAATCAGCATCAGTGTATGCTTGAATCTGAAAGCTATCAGATGCTGTAAAAATAAGTCCTTCTTGCATTGTTCCCCTGAGATATCGAAGAATACGTTTCACAGCCATCCAATGAGAAGTAGTAGGCCGATGCATGAATTGGCAGGCCTTGCTAACGACAAATGAAACATCTGGTCTAGTCATGGTAACATATTGTAGAGCACCAACCACACTTCGATACAAAGTAACATCTTCAAAAGGGTCACCATCAGATTGAGATATTGATTTTCCAATAGTACCAGGAGTTTTAGCTGATTTGCAGTCTAACATATCAGTTTTGGCAAGCAAATCAGCTATATACTTGCTTTGGGAGAGATGTATAGCATCATTAGAATAAGTAGCTTCAACACCAAGAAAATAGGATAAGACACCTAAGTCCCTCAAGGCAAAAGTATTATGCAGATCAGCTATCAACCTTGAAACTTGACCTGTTGAACTCCCAGTAATCAGAATATCATCAACATAAACTAAGACAATTAGAATTGAGGTTCTGTCACAGAGAAAGAATAGAGAACTCTCGGTCCTGGAAGACATAAAACCCCAAGAATGAAGAGCTGAGCTGAGTTTATTAAACCAAGCTCGTGGAGCTTGTTTAAGACCATACAAGGCCTTCTTAAGTTGACAAACATGATCAGAAAATTGCTTACTGACAAAGCCAGGAGATTGCTGCATGTAAACTTGCTCTTCTAAGTCACCATTCAGGAAGGTATTTTGGATATCAAGCTGCCTAACAAGCCACTTATAAGACAAAGCAATGGTTAGAATAATGCGAATTGTTGATGGTTTAACTACTGGACTAAATGTCTCAAAATAGTCAATACCATAAGTTTGATTGTACCCCTTTGCAACCAGACGTGCCTTGTGTCGTTCAATAGTTCCATCAGCTTTATATTTCAGCCGATACACCCATTTGCAACCTATTATACTAGTTCCCGCAGGAGGGGACATTAAAACCCAAGTTCTATTTTGTTGCAAGGCTTCATACTCGGCTTGCATAACATTAATCCTCTTAGGATCCTTTTGTGCTAGTTTTAAGGTGCTCGGTTCAGTTGGCTTAACAGCAGTCAAGGAAAAAAGTTTATTCTTCTTTGTTATCTCATTCATAGCTCGAGTCACAACTCGGTGTGGTTCAACAATCCCAACTGGGGACACAGTGATAGAAGCTTGAGGACTGGTTGAAGTGGATACTACTAGTTCTGAAGATGCTAACACGGGAACTGAGGAGTCACCAACTGATAATGGATCAGAACCTGTGTTAGAAATAGAAGTATAAGTTGGACAGTTTTGTGGAAGAGAAGACAAGTTATTTGATGAAGAATAATCTGAAAGAATGGCAGGAGTATGACACAATTTAGAGACAACAACAGATGAATTTTCCTTATGAGAAGCAAAAGGAAAATGATATTCATCAAAAATAACATGAGGAGAGATATATATACGACTAGAGGTACTGTCAAGACACAAATATCCTTTGTGAATAGAACTGTAACCAAGAAATAAACACTTCAAGGATCTATATTGAAGTTTATGATTGTTATATGGTGGAATGAAAGGGTAACACAAACAACCAAACACACGAAAAAGGGTATAATCAGGTTGCTTATGAAAAATAGTAGAGTAAGGAGAAGCAAACTTGAGTAATCTTGTAGGCATTATGTTGATAAGAAATACAACAGTTTGAAAAGCATACTGCCAGTACCGTAAAGGCATGTGAGCATGAGCGAGAAGAGCTATCCAGTCTCAACCACATGGCGATGTTTCCTTTCGACCCTGCCATTTTGAGAAGAGGTGTATGGACAGGAAAAATGATGTAATATACCAGATTGAGTCAGAAAGGAAAGAAAGGATCAATATTCACCACCATTATCATATTGTAAACATTTGATTGTCCTGTCAAATTGATTTTCAACAAGTATTTTGAATTGTTTGAATACAGGTAAGGCTTGATCTTTGGTTTGCAATGGATAAAGCCATGTAAATCTAGAAAAATCATCAATGAATAGGATAAAATATCTCGATCCAAAAGTAGACTTAATGGGAGAAGGACCCCAAATATCAGTATGAATCAAATCTAAGACATTACAAGCACAAGAATTTGAAAGTTTTAAAGGTAAACGATGACTTTTGGCTAGTTGACATGAAGAACAAACAGTAGTTCTATTATTGGTACTGGAAATATTACAATCTGATAGAATTCTATGAACAATTTCAGAATTCGCATAGCCTAGCCTATAATGCCACAGTTCTTCTTTATTAACCACAGAAGTGAAAGCAGATACAGAGGAGTTGAAAGAATTATGAAACGAACTATGTTCTGATTTAGTAACAGGAAACTTATACAAGCCATTCTGAAGCTTCCCTTGAGCGAGAACCCTCTTCGTAAGTTGATCCTTCACACAAAAAGAGTTAGGATAGAATTCAATAAAGGTATTGTTATCTGAACAAAACTTTTCTACGTTGATCAAATTGGCTGATATGAAAGGAACATGATAAACTTTCTTAAGTTTGAACTGATGGGAATTAGAAACTAACGAATGAGAGCCAATATTAGAGATATGGAGTTTCTTACCATTACAAATAGTAACACGCTCAGTTCCTGTGTATGGAGTAGCATTGTTCAGATTACCAGCAACCTGTGTTAGGTGGTGACTAGCTCCAGTATCTAAGTACCAAGTATCATCTCCAACTGTGCTTGGTGAGGCAACTATAGCTGATACATTTCCCTGTGAATTGGTAGTGGAAGTATTGTTCTCAACTTTTCCTCCTTGAAAGGAAATGTCAAAGCGATGGTAGCATGTGTGAACAGTATGTCCAAACTTACCACATAACTGACATTGTGGTTTGTTGGTTGAGTTAAAATTGTTATTTCCTCTTCCTTGGACATTACGTCCATTCCTTCCACGACCATGAAAATTAGAGTTCTGAAAACTAATTCCTTGACCTGAGTATTGGCCTCGACCTCCATTGTATCATTTTCCTCCTCCACCTCTATTTTGAGAGGAAGCATAGTTCGCAGTTATCGTTGATGCTTCAGTAATGGAGTTTTGTTGCTCCAATCGTTGCTCATAAGAGAGGAGCATACTCTGAACAGCCTCAAGAGAGATTTTATCATCTCTAGTGTTAATTGCAGCAACAAAAGCATTGTAGTCTGCTCCAAGACCTGCAAAGAGATTCATAATCTGATCTTGCTCATAAACTAGTTCTCCAATGGCAACAAGACTATCTGTGATCCCTTTGATCTTCATCAGATAATCTATCATCGACATTGAGCCTTTTTCATAGTTTGCAACTCAAGACAAAGTTTCATAACTCTGTCTCGTGAAGAAGAAGCAAAGATCTTCTCAAGTCCTGTCCAAGCAGAATGAAAAGTTGAATGTCCGATGATTTGAGCCATTATTTCTGGAGTGAGAGATGAATAGATCCAGCTTAGTATCATCCGATCTTGACGCCTCCAAGCCAAAAATTCTGGATTAATCGATCCAGTGCTTAGAGTACGAGAAGGACAAACAGAGATTCCCTCGATAAAATCTTAAAAACCATTCGCAAAAATCACATTGTCCATTTGTGATTTCCATAGAACGTAGTTTGATCGATCCAATTTAACTGAAAGAGAATGATTGATCATTTGTGAACTCGAAAAAAAAAAAAGTAGTCGATCCAAGAGAAGATGAAGAAGCCATGGATGAATCGCAGGAAAGAAACCTGATTGGATCATAAGAAATCCCTAAAAACCCAGAGAGCTCTGATACCAAGATAAACTTTATATTTAATAGAAAATCTCTATTCTCGTTAATTAGAGATTAGAGAGTGAGATATCATATACATAAGAAGAGTTTGTTACAACTGTTACAAATAGAATACAGCTGTTGTACAGTTGTCTAACCATCTAAATAACAACTCTAATATTACTTAATTACATCCACTTGCAAGTTGTTACAAACAACTGCTAAACTAACTGGTTGGTTATCAATGATATATGTGAGGAAGCACAATGAGATGTTAGTGGATTAAGTAATGTATTGAGTGGAAGTTTTACAGGAAGATGTAAATCCATTTGATTGACAATGCAGAGGTCTAACTGCATCTTTTGTAGGTAAGAAAGATAAAATCTGACTAATAACTCCCTCCGGTAAATTACTGAGTTTTTCAATACAGAACTTCTTGCTTTGCCCATTCCAAACAAAACCATTAGCCTCCATATTTTTCAAGTTCAAAGATTTGCCCAATAAAAAATAATCACCTCAATAAATGATAGTGTACAGAATTGTCAGAATCATAACAAATTCAAAACCAAAAATAATTACATAAAAATAAACACCTGACCCAACAAAAGAAAATTACAGATGATTAAATAAGGAAGGGAGTTAAAAAGTTGAAATTTTTGGTAAATTTTTCCTAAAAACATTGAAATTTGTTTAATATTAACCAAATAACATAAAGTTACGTATATAAGAGACTGTACTACAACCGAACAACAATCATAATAGACTGAATAAAAGCTTAAAAGTTCCTATTGACAAATACGTGTATAGGTAATCAAAAACCCTAGAATGAAGAAATTAGTGCAAATAACATATATGATTTTCGGGTAAATGGGTATAAATATAGCACAAATAGAGAAGTAATACAGATGAGAAGATGACATTATCAAATTAATAAATCTCAGAGTAGATATCTGGGATATTGAGGTCTAGAGAAGTGAGAATTGGAGTGGATGGTTGTGAATTAGACTCGTATTGTTGTGCTTTAGTTATGGGTATAAAGAGGTGAGCACTGGAATAGACGCCCAATATCAAGAGTCGCCTATTTAATGAACTTTTGTTTGTGAGAAGTTGGGAAGAGGCTCGAGATTTGACGTTTGAGAGGAATGATTAATTGTATTAAAATCACATTAAAACTTTAATACTATCGTATTAGAGTTATAATATAGATACTGACCTGAAACAACTTCATACTCTTCCAAAAACTTAAAATATTTGATAGTCCTCTTATCATCATTAATGAAATCTCTTATATCATGAGAAAATTCCAAGTGAGTAATCATCTCACTTATTCTAGGACGAAAAATAGTTTTACCTCTTGTTGGAGAAATAATTTATTGATGCATCTGCTCAGCACTTCAATAGTCATAATGAAATGACTAGGAGATAAAGGGTCTCCTTACCTGATCCCCTTGGAAGACTAGGAGAACCAATTATTTGAACTAATTCTCCAGGCCATATTTGTGAAAATTTTACAAAAACTAGACTATCTTCACACCGAGAGAAGAAAAGTCCAATAAACTTTGTCATATTCTTTTTCCATATCTAACTTAATGATGATATTAAAAACATGGACTTCATTACCCAAAGATCGAGTCATCTCTAGAGGAAGTAAAGTGTTATCAATGATGCTTCTATCTGTAGTAAATCCACTTTGATTAGGAGTGATGATGGTAGGCAAGATAGATGATAGTCTATAACTAAATATCTTAGAGATGATTTTATTAGAATATTTGCAAAGGATAATTGTTCTGAAATAAGAACAATGATAAGGATTTTGTGATTTTTGTAATGAGAACAATAGTTGTGCTAGTCCAATGTCTAGGAATAACTACTCTTGCAAAAAAAAAGATTTAATGGCCTTTACGAGGTCATTCTTGATAATCCCCCAAAAGTTCTTAAATAAAAATCCACCAAATATGGCAGGACCCGCTGCACTATCATAATTCAGATCATATATAGATTTGAATATTTCACCTTCTGAATGAAAAGTTATCAGGAAGTCATTTGTTTCAGAAGAAATGAAAGATGGATAATATTTAACATGTTTTGATTGTGATCAAATAAGTTAGCTTTCTAAAGATATTTAAAATGGTCAACAAAACTTTGCTAATTTCTTCCTTTGAATCCATCAAGTTGTTTTGGGCATCTTTAATACAAAAAATAGCTAATTGTTTCCTCCTTTCTTTGACAGGTTAATGAAAAAAATCGAGTATTGAGATGTCCATCTATCAGCCATTTTTCATTGGATTTTGTTTCCAGAAACACTCTTCTCTGCTTAAAGCAACATTAAGCTTAGCATTCACATCATTAATACTCTCCTATTAATGTCAAAGTGGTCTACATCAAACAAAGCCTCATGATAGTAGTCTAAGGTGTTATTTTTTTTACCTCTTATGTTTTAGATTTAAGAGGTACCCAATAGTGTTTGTTTTTCTAATTGATTAAGATGTTAACGGTTATATTTGGATCTTAATGAATAAGAGGTAGATTTACCTCTGAAGTCTGAATCAGTCTAAATACATTCATTAAGAGGTTCATTAAGACATAAATACAAATCTATTTTTTAGATTCAGATTTCAGACTTTAGATTTCAGATTCAGACTTCAAATTTAGATGAGAAAACAAACGCATCCTAAGTCTTTAACATTTTGGAAAACTATTGAGGAACCACAAGAAACGGACTTTTCAAATGACTAAGTCTACTGCACGCAACCCATGTGTTCTTATTCTTTTAGATTTAGATTTGGTCATCAACTCTTAAGTTTTCAAATCTTTTCTGTTATAACAAATTCTCATCATAATGGGTTGCGTCAAATGCACAAGTCATTTTTGCGGAATACAACATACAATCTCGATTAATGGTCGTCCACTTGCCTTGCAAGACTTTTATCGATCGGTGATATAGCACACCTTCGGTATTATTGAACTCCGTTTGAATCTTCTCCCACATCATTCCTCCGCATTGATTAGTGTTTGTCTTTCCGTCGATGGAATATTTACAATATGCATGACATACGACTACATCAAACGAGCTCAAATTGGGAAGCCTCGATGTTTGAGAGGGATAACCCATATTTATTAATTTTTTGGAGTAAATAAGAATAGAAATTTTGGGAAATTTTTGTGGGTGAAATTTTATGGGGGTAGAAAGTGAAATATTTATGGGTAAATAAGGGTAAATAATCATTAGAGAGCCGTTGATATCAGGCGCCCAAGATTTGTCTTCCTGGGCTAGGATGGGAAAGTGTTATCCGCCTTATATGGCGCGTAATGTTGTCTGTCTCTGCCTCACTAGCAAATCCTCTATCCCCCTCTCCAACTATGGGGCGTTAAACGGATCCTCTTCAAAATTTAACGAAGATGCCTCCCACTTTAAACTCATGTGCGTCAAAGTGAAGGATCGACAATGGGTTTAGAGGACCCATTATGGATGGCCTTACTACGTAACTTAAATGGCACCTCCACTGTTGGGCTTCCTATTCTTTATGAATCTTCCCTTAATTTATATGGATGCTCTAATGCCGACTGGCTGATTATCCTATAAATCGCTGCTCCACATCTGGATATTGCATATTCCTTAGTGCTAATTATATCTCCTAGACTTCTAAAAAGAAGCTTACTATTGCCCGTTCAAACTGTGAGGTTGAATATCATGTTATGGTTACTACAACTGTGGAACTTATGTGGCTTACCTATGTTCTACATGATATTGGTATACGACTCTCTAATCCTTCGACAGTCTTTTGTGACAATTTGAGTGCTCTTTACATGTCTGTCAATCCGATTCTCCATGCTCTCATCAAGTACGTTGAGATTGATTATCACTTTGTCATGTAGAAGGTTGCTCAAGGACTTCTCATTACCCAATTTGTTCCTTCATCTGATCAGCTACTGACATTCTTACCAAACCTTTATGTACGCCTCAATTTCGAAATCTTTGGTCCAAGCTCGGTGTTTGTTATTCACCACACCTTCACTTGTAGGAGAGTATTGAGGAACCAGAAGAAGTGGACTTTTCAAATGATTGAGTCTATTGCATGCATGTGCTCCTATTCTTTTGGGTTTAGATTTGGTCATTAGTGATGGATTAATTTCTATTTTGGGAAAACTATCACAAACAGGAACATTAATATTGAATTATCAAGAAATATAAATATTAATTTTCCGAAAGCGTACCTGAATCCATGACAGAAAGTTAGAATATCTGAGTTTGAGGTCTTATGCTCTTCCAGATCAACACTTTTATTTCCTCTATAAATTTCTCTCTGATAATGAGAATCAGAAGATTGGTGGTGTATGATCTGGGGACCATGACCCCTATTTATAACACAATCGTGTCTTTTTATATTTTGTATATTTCTATTTTAACCCATCATAAAAATAGAAATTACGCTTGTCTCTACACAATAAAACCCACACTTTAATAATACATTAGTAAGGCCCCAAAACTTAAATTAATCACTTTAATTGGCCTACTTTTATTTGATAGCCTATAATTCATATTTATTTTATATATAAGCCCATATATTAAATTTTACTCTAACAATATCCCACTTGGGCTATATATATATGTAACTTTATAAATTTGAATTATACTTTATGAGCTCATGAGTTTTAGCTATCGAAACTTTATGTATCTTAACAATCTTGTCTATTAATTGCACCGATATAGAATCAAAGCGATCGTCATTACATATTTTGTAAGTAGACCCATCAATGATCACATATATCAATGCAACTAATGACAATGATCAAGTGTTGATGTGTAACATGGAAATTTCATGCAATGTGATCTTAACATGCCTATTTCCAACTGGTCCTCCTTAAACCTTAGTAAGATCAAACCATACAAAGTCAGAGTGAATATAAACTTAATACATTACTGCAGTAAATAACCATACAATATCCATTAAATCAAATATGTCTATGAAATCATATAAAATACAAACTCCCACTAAACTGACATATCCTAAAAATAAATTACACCCATTTGAGTAGTGTGCTCATGAAAGACCTTGGGTGGTAATCCCTTAGTCAGCGGATCCGCAATCATGGAGTTTTTTTCCAATGTGCTCTATAGATATAAGTCCACTCTCAACTCTTTCTTTTACAACTAGGAACTTAATGTACTCTATAGATATAAGTCCACTCTGAACTCTTTCTTTTACAACTAGGAACTTAATGTCAATAAACTTTGACTTCGTAGAACTCCTGTTGTTGTTGGAATACAATACTGCTAATTTATTGTCACAAAATAACTTAAGTGGTCTTTCAATGCTATCCACAATACGCAGCCCCGTGACAAAATTTCGCAACCATATTCCTTGATTGGACGCCTAATAACAAGCTACAAACTCAGCTGCCATGGTGGAAGAAGCTATAATAGACTGCTTAACACTCTTCCACGATACAGCTTCTCCAGCAAGTAAGTAGATATAACCTGAAGTAGATTTCATGCTATCTTGGCATCCATCAAAATCGGAGTCAGAATATCCGATGATCTCTAACTGTTCTGAATTTCGATAGGTGAGCATATAGTCTTTTGTTCTCTGTAAGTACCTCATGACTCGCTTGGCTGCTATCTAATGTTCCTTTCCAGGATTACTTAAGTATCTTCCCAATATGCCAATAATGTACGCAATATCCGGATGCGTACATACTTGAGCATATATAAGACTTCCTACTGCTGACGCATAAGGAATCTTTTGCATCTCCTGAATCTCAAAATCATTCTTGGGACATTGACTGAGACAAAATTTATCTCTTTTAGCTACAGGGGTGTCACCCGGTTTACAATCATGCATGCCAAATCTTTTAAGAACTTTCTCGATATATCTCTTTTGTGATAAACTAAGTATACACCGAGAGCGATCTCGGTGTATTTATATACCCAACACAAAAGAAGCGTTACCAAGATCTTTCATCTCAAATTTCTTTGAAAGAAATCTCTTGGTTTCGTGCAACATACCTATATCGTTGGTGGTAAGTAAAATGTCATCAACTTATAAAACCAAGTAAATATGCTTACTCCCACGGAACTTATGGTATATACAATCATCAACCAGATTCATCTCATAACCAAACCAGATGACAACTTGATGAAACTTGTAATACCATTGACGAGAAGCTTGCTTAAGCCCATAAATGGATTTCTTTAATTTGCAAACTACTTTCTTTGCATTTCCCGACACAAAGTTTTCTGGTTGCACCATATATATTATTTCATTAATTTCACCATTGAGAAACGCAGTCTAACATCCATCTGATGAAGCTCAAGGCCAAAGTGCACCACAAGTGCCATTATTATCCTAAAAGAGTCTTTCGATGAAACCGGAGAGAAAGTCTCTTATAATCGATGTTTTTTTCTGTGTAAAGCCTTTAGCGACAAGACGAGATTTGTATCTCTCTACATCACCTTTTGAATCCCTCTTGGTTTTAAATATCCATTTGCAACCAATGGGTTTTTTACCTTCAGGTAATGGGACAAGATCCCAAACGTCATTGTCCTTCATGGACTTTATCTCCTCATTCATGGCATCAATCCACTCTTGAGATTTAGAACTTTCTATGGCTTGACGGAAGGTGATTGAATCATCTTCCACCGCACCAATGTCAAACTCATGTTCTTAGATAAATACAATGTAATCATCTGGCACAACACTTATTCTTTCTCTAGTGGATCTCCTTAATGGCATAGGTTCTGGAGGTGGTAGAGTTTGTTCTTCTAGAATGGGAGATTCTTGGATATTGTTTTGATTAGGATCCGCTTCTTGAACAATGTCAGGAATTGGATCCTGATCAATGTTAATAATAACTGTGGGAATATCAACATATTCCTCCTCAAAACCAAAATTCTTAACCTTATCCCCCTCGGCAAACTCAACATCCTCAAAGAACCGGGAATTTCCAGTCTCAAAAATTATTTTGGTAGTAGGATCATAAAATTTGTAACTCCTAGATCTTTCATAGTATCCAACAAAATAGCAACTAACTGTTCTGGAATCCAGTTTCTTTTCATGTGGCCTATAAGTCCTCGCTTCAGCTAGACATCCCCAAATATGAAGATGCTTCAGACTAGGTTTCTTGCCTGCCCAAAGTTCAAAAGGAGTTTTAGCAGTTGCTTTAGTTGGTACTCTGTTAAGGATATACACTGCAGTCTTTAATGCTTCACCCCAGAGTAAATCTGGTAAGTTAGAGTAACTGATCATACTCCTTACCATGTCTTTAAGTGTTCTGTTTCGCCTTTCAGCAACACCAATCATGCTTGGAGAACCTGGCATGGTGTACTGCGGGACGATACCACACTCCTCTAGGAATTTAACAAATGGTCCTGGGCATTGTTCACCTGAACCGCCATACCTACCGTAGTATTCACCACCACGATCAGTTTTGGCGTTTTTAATCCTTTTGCTGAGTTGATTTTCAACTTCAGCCTTGAATGACTTGAACACGTCCAGAGATTGGGACTTTTCATGGATGAGATAAAGGTAGCCATAACGTGAAAAATTGTCTATGAATGTGATAAAATATTGCTGACTGTTTCAAAAAACCATAGGGAATGGCCCACAAATATCTGTATGTATGAGTTCTAAGACGTCTGTAGCCCTATTAGAACCAAATATCCTTATGTTTGTCTGTTTTCCCTTTATGCAATTTTTTGCAAATTTTAAAATCTGAAAAATCAAGGGAATCTAGAATTCCATCTGACACAAGTCTTTCAATTCTCCTTTGGGAGATGTGACTTAATCTCTTATGCCATAATGATGCAGAATTCTCATTGGTTAATTTTCTTTTAATACCTCGAGTACTTAATTGCAAGGTTTCATGATATGAAGCAATAGTATCAAGCATATAAAGGTTATCTACATAAGATAAAGAACCAGTACCAACCAAATTTGAATTATGAAGAAGACTAAATTTATTATTTCCAAAGGAACAAGTATAACCAAATTTGTCCAATACAGAAATGGAAACCAAATTCCGTCTAAATGACGGTACGATAAATGTTTCATTCAAATCCAAATAAGTACTAGACTTCAATAATAACCTAAATATCCCAATTGCTTCAACTTCAACTTTCTTGCCATCACCCACAAAAATGTATCTTCCACCAGCATTTGGCTTTCGGCAACTCAGGCAACCCTTTCTAGACACACTGATGTGAGTGGTTGCACCAGAATCTATCCACCAACTGTGTTTAGGTACCGAAGTCAAATTAACCTCAGAACAAACTAGGTTAAGAAGTGTACCTTTATTGACACACTAAGCATGATAGTTAGTACATTGCTTCTTCCTATGTCCCGTAGCTCCACAGAAGAAACAACCATTAACAGTTTTTTCTTTATGTTGTTTCTTTGGATATGGAACCACTGCAGCTTCTTTATCCTTCTTTCTTTTCTTCCCCTTGTCCTTGGAAGTACTAGCCAAATGAGCACTTCCTGTCTTATCTTGCTTTAGCCTTTCCTCTTCTTGCACATAATGTGAGATGAGCTCATTAAGAGACCAAGACTCCTTTTGGCAGTTGTAGCTCACCTTAAATTGACTGAATTATGTGGGAAGAGATATCAGAACCAAATGCACAAGTAAATCCTCATAGAGATCAAGCTTAAGTGCTCTTAACTTTGAAGCGAGATGAGACATTTCCATAATGTACTCCCTAATGTTCTCATTACCTTTATATTTCATTGAGATGAGACTCGCCAAAAGGGTACTTATTTCAGTCTTTTCATTTTTGGCAAATCTGTTCTTAATTTCTTCTAGGAACTCTTTGGCTGTCTTTATCGTTTCCGATATTGTGCCCCTGAATGCTTCTGGAATGGCCTTCTTTATGATCATCAAACATATGCGATTTGACTTCTCCCACCTTTCAAAGTCCTTTTTGTCATCAGAGGAACTTTTATCCGTAAGAGGTGCAGGAGAAGGAGCCCTTAATGCAAGGTCCAAATCCATGACACCGAGAACTATATGAAGGTTCTCTTACCATGACTTAAAGTTTGTGCCATTAAGCATGGGAATAGAATTAATATTGGCAGTAATGTTGGAAGCAGAACTGATAGCTGAATCAGAGAACAATAAACAAATAAAACTAGCTCATATAAGTCTTAAATCAAAAATAAATTCAAATAAAGGACAAATCCCATTTTAAGATGTCGGACACTCTATTAATATTTGATCTTTGGAAAAAATATTAACTTGTAAGTGATATCTTGCCGTAATAATCCAACACCGATAATAAGAACATATTGAATAATAATTCTTCCTTTGGGCCGATTTATTATTCATATGTAAAACTAAATAATTATCACGCACTTATTATTAAAGTGGCACATGTAATTTTGTTAAAAAATAATCTTCCTTTGGGCCGATTAATATTCACATAAATTACATGCACGTAATTCTTTTTATATTTCGAAATAAAATTATTATTTTTTTAACAAAAGAGGTCACTTTGGTGACATATTGTTTAAATTAATTTATTTCGAAATAAAGTAATATTCAACTTGAAAGGTCATGGATTCAAAACCCCTTTGGCTCCAGACTTGAAAGGTCATGAGTTCAAAACCTCTTGAGATCCTTCATAATTTTCATCATTTAAGAGGCTTAAATATGAAACACC
Source organism: Sambucus nigra (assembly GCA_949130495.1). Taxonomy (NCBI): domain Eukaryota; kingdom Viridiplantae; phylum Streptophyta; class Magnoliopsida; order Dipsacales; family Adoxaceae; genus Sambucus; species Sambucus nigra. The sequence continues at coordinate 77,884,675 of OX422221.1, read as the reverse complement.
AAGAGTCGAACCTTTAACCTTCCACTACCATCAAATCAGCATTTATACTTAATTTTTTTTTAAAAATGATATAAAATCAACCGCTAGTCCAAATTTCATGAATTTTATATAGTTGGAAATAGTAATGAAACGAGAATAATTCTGAATCCAAAAATTTTCTAAAATATTAAACCTTTTTGAAAAAATATTTGCAGCCGAAAATTAATATCAATACATTCCTAATATATTCTCAACAATTCAATATGAAATAGCTCTGATACCATATGATGGATTAATTTCTATTTTGTGAAAACTATCCCAAACAAGAACATTCATATTGAATTATCAAGAAATATAAATATTGATTTTGCGGAAGTGTACCTGAATCCATGACAAAAAGTTAAAATATCTCGGTTTGAGGTCTTATACTCTTCCAGATAAACACTTTTATTTCCTCTCTAAATTTCTCTCTCACAATGGGAATCAGAAGATTGGTGGTGTGTGATCTGGGGACCATGACCCCTATTTATAACACAATCGTGTCTTTTCATATTTCGTATATTTCTATTTTAACCCATTATAAAAATAAAAATTACGCTTATCTCTACACAATAAAACCCACACTTTAATAATACATTAGTAAGGCCCAAAATTTAAATTAATCACTTTAATTGACCTACTTTTATTTGATAGCCTATAATTCATATTTATTTTATATATAAACTCATATATTAAATTTTACTCTACCAATTAGTTCTTAAGTTTTCAAATCTTTTCTGTGATAACAAATTCTCACCACCTTTATAAACATATGTAGATAGCCGTTTAGTTTATGAAACTCCAACGGTAGCTTTCATCCTAAATACGTTACTCTCTTTAAAAACATGTTGAAAATAATTTGTATCCCACTCTCTCAAGTCAGCTCTCAATATTTTAAACTTACGAGCAAAACAAACGCTTGCATTGGCGAAGTAACCGCATTGTTATTCCAGGACTGCTAAATTATAGACTGATCATTTGAATATATAAACCACATTGGAATTGAATGGCTTATGACAATCATGAAAAATAGATTTAATAGATTGGATAAGAGGACAATGATCCGAGCAGTTTTTATGAAAATGAGAAAATGATGAATTTGGGAAATCCATCGTTCATTGGTGGTTACCCTCCCTGTTTAATCTGCGAATTATAGTTCCATTAAAACGATTGTTGCCCAAGTAAATTTGGAGCCTGAGAATCCCAAATCTACCAAGGTAATATTTTGAATCATGTCATTAACATCTTGAACTGAGTTGAAATCAATCTGATTACCACTAATCTTCTCTTCTGGATTAGAGACAATATTGAAATCTCCAATCATCGAGAATGGAAAAGATGCATGGGAAAATTCTAACCGTTCAATTTGCTTCCAAAGAGGACTTCAGTCAGTTTATGTACATTTTCCATATAGAAAGGTGAGAATCAACCTCTCCTTAAACATATGATAGTTTAGCAGAACACAAAGCAACTACACATCATCAATAAGAACTGAAACTTAAACATAAAATTCCCACGTCAACTATACTTTATTAGAACAGTATAATACTCCAGACTGAAGGTTTCACTACATACGATAGTGATCAAACTTTTTAGAGTCCACTTCAGGTAACGGGAAACTTATAAAATTTTATGAGTCTTTTAATTCTTATATTTGTAGCTTTTTTTGTCACACCTCTAACATTACAACATATACGATTAATCATTAGGACAATTGAGATGGAGATAAATTTTATGAGTTATGCTTTGCTCCTGATCTTCTGATACATTTGAACCTTGAAACATGGGAAAGATGCCCGGGTTTGTTGGGTTACACTATAGCCGGGAATTGACCTCAGCACTCTTCTGAAGAAGTAGTCTTTATGATCGTTTCCTTTACAAGGGCTTTCTTCTCCTGATATTTAAAAAAATTTCAACTCCTCTTGAATAGGCAGCTAAAAATCTTCTTTATCATCACAATAAGATTGAATATTCTTAAAAAAAGTTGGATGCTTATCATAAGCCACTGATCAACTATCATCACTTCGTCATTGGAGCTCTCACATGGTTTGATTTTTTCAACGTACTTTTCGATAACAGTTGGCGCTACTGGTCTTTTAAGAATGGTTTTGGGAGATACGTTTTCGGCTTTTGTGGGAAATGACTTTCTATGATCTTCAGTCTCATTAAGAGGTTCTCGATTGCATACATTAGGAGGTTGTACTTGTGGAGAGCAATTTTTTCACTTGGTTTCTGAGATTTGTTTTCTTTAGGGTTATTAAAAACACAACTTGAAATCTAATGACCTTTTTTCAAATAGTAATGATAGTATGAAGGGATATTATCGTACGTGACTTATTGCCAGAAGCCTTTATCCCTCAAACCTATTCATATACGACTAGTTTTAACATTAAGAAGATTAATTTCAACACAAACCCTCACAATACTAGGCCTGCTAATAGAAACAATCGAAGCATCCATCTTGTGTGGTTTCCCAATGAGTTGGGCAATTGAATATATAGATGATTTTGCATAAAAGTGAATTGGAAGTTGAGGAAAATTAATCCAAACAGGAACGATATGACTTTTTTCATCAGATTTGAAATCTGGAAACCATTTAAATCTTCTCATGGGGAGATTTGCCAATAAACCAGCCATAAGCGGACATAGTCTTCCTCGCAGTTGAGATGGATCAAGATGTGTTGGGATTCTAACAGACCAAGTGAATAAGACTCTTTTGAGATAGAATCTAAGAAAGGTCTCATGAATAACATCTATTGAAGGACGACCATGGGAAAACTTGCCAATGATTGTATATTTGAAGGGTTCTTCCAAGGCTTTAATGACTTCTATAGAAAGGTTTAATATTGGTTTGCGTTTAAATGAAGATGGTGGTTTTAACGCTGGCTCCTTCGTGGATGAGGATGAAATTACACTAGAAAAAGTTTTAGACCAAGGGTTGGGCGGATCGGGTGGTTTCGAATCAGAGTTTTCATAAGGATCATGGGGATTTTTGGCAGGAGCAGCCATGCAACCCTAGTTCTCCTTAGGGTTCTTAGATATAAGAGAAAGAAATATTTTCACCAACTTTTAGTTGTTATAAATTCTTATGAGTACAAGTTATTTATTTACATAATTCTAATTAAAACATTGGGAATTGGGTTAATTCACATGTGAATTGACAATAATAAACATTATGAGTAAAATATAATATTGTCCGAGATTATAATACATGTATTTTTTGAGGGGATAATTGTTTTAGTCTAAGTAGTTGGTGTTGGGACTTGGATGTTGGTTAGTTGTTTGTTATTGATAAGAATATGTTGTGAGTTACTGATTTTCTGATAGCTGTTACAATTGTTGGTTATTTGGTGTCAATTTTGGTTGTGCTATTGGGGAATTTTTTTAGGGGTAAATTTTTTAATATATGATTTGCATATTTTCCCATTTTCTTATTTGTAGATGAGATTTAGGTTGCTGGATGATAGTTGTCGTCGGTGAAATTTTATTGTTAGATAAGGGTTGTTGTGAGTGTAGTTTATGTGATGGATATATAATGTTGATGAGAGGGTTGAGACCTTTGGAATTATTTATGGTTGACATTGGAGTTATCATACTTGGGTTATGTACATGTGGGGTTGGAAATGAAGGAGATAGTGTTTGATAATACTTATTTTAGCATAAAGAGTTTACTTAGGACTTTAATGTCGTAGTCACTGTATAGGAGGATTGTTACAACAAATGATGTTGAGGATAAGGTAAAGTTATTGTAAGTGACGGAGTTAAGAGTAAATTGGATGCTTGGAAGAAACATGAATATTCTAAGGTTAGGTCATATGATGAGGTTCTTTGGTAATCACATAGTGAGATAAGAGTTTCATGCAAGTGATGTGTATTGTGTTGAATGGAGTTAAAGTAGTGAATATAGTAGGTTAGGTTTAATATTTGTCCACTATCAATGACTACCTAATATAGATATAAATGTGCCAAGGGGTCCTTGTTGGGATTTCATTTATGAGATGTCCAAATCACGAAGTCTAAAAAAGGTAAGAGTTGGGATTTTACGATTGGTAAGTCTTTTACGCAGTTCTAGTGGTTAAGTTATGAGTGACGAAAAAGAGGTTATTAAAATGTGTGGATTGTGAGTAGAATTTATTTATGATTAATAAGATGTTGGAGGAATGTGTGAAGTGCATTGAAAATGAATAAGGGGAATAGCAATTTAGTGAACTTTTATTGTTTTCTTATATATTTATAATTGATGAATATAGTTATGTTCTTTACTATATAAAATGTTAGGTTAGTAGTTTGTTTTCTCCCAATGACTACCCAATCTAGACTGAAGTGTTTCAGGGCAATGCTTATTTGAATTTCATTTATAGGACGTCCCTCCCATGGAGTCGAGAAGGCCATGAGTTGAGAGTTTTAGAGATGTAAGTTACGTGTTGGTTCTTAGTAGGTGTTTATGAAATATATGAATGTTATAGTCTTATCGAACACCTAATCTAAACAAGTGTGTATAAGGGGTGTTCATTGTTTAGATTTTATTTATGAGACGTCCCATGTCTGAAGACTAAGGACGGTTGGAAATTGGGAGTTTAAGATTGTTTAATTTACTGTAGAAAGTTATGTTGGGCATATATGTCACTATTAGGTATAATGACGACTGACTATGAAATAATCGTATGTGTAATTATTTGACTAGCTGTTTACTTTGACAGTTATCGATGGTTTTGCATTTCTATTAATGTGGGTCTAGTGTCGATTGGCTATATATATTTTTTATGTGCAAGACCTAGACTATTTGGTAATAGTAACAACTTAAATAGACCCGATTTATGAGTATGTGTAGGGTCATGAATGAGACCAACAGTGTATGTTATGAGATTGATATTATTATGTATATTGGATGTGGTTGTAGATATTCGTAGAATGGAAATTTTATTATATTAAGTAATGTTCAAGGCTGCGAGAGAGTTCGATGGATTATAATTATTGTATTAAGAAATGCAATGTGGGATATACTATGTTATTATCTGGTCAGTTAATTAGAATGAAGTTGATGAGATAAAGATGAAATAAATGAGATGAAAAGGGGTAATTTGCTAATGTGTGTATACGTGTGATAATTGATAAGGACGATTGTTTGGAATAGAAATAAACTATGAAATGATGTAATTAGATGAAAGTGAAATGATGTAAAAAAAGGATTTTGATGATATTTTAAGTTGAATATTATGTGATAGTTAGAATCAGTTGCTAAACCGATAATTGTTAAGACCGACCATTATAAAGGATATTATCAATATTAATTTTTGATTCAATAGTCGTGAATGATCCAATAATACGTGGTTAGCTATTAAACCATGTTAGTAACTAGATAACTCTTTATCCTCTTGTATTGTATGAAATATTAATAGATGATTAGGCATAAATTCTTCATATTTATCCTTGTAATTTAGATGCTTTTATCACCTCGTATAATGTAAATAGAATTGATTTATCTCATATCCTTGATACCGACATTTTCTATATAGTGCATCGAGTTTCGTGTATTTCTCTTACATTCTCCAGGTATTTTATACACGTGGAAAAAAGAGAAAACTCAAAACTAAGAAAGGAATAAAATGAGGAATGTTGTAAGGACAAAATTTCCAATTGAGTTCGTTGTATAGTTTTGACTTATTCCCGAAATAAAACATGTTTGAGTCATATGGAGATTTTTATGTTCACGACTCCACACAGACTGCGATGTGTTGAAGTTTATTAAAGATGTTACGATAAAGATTCAAGGAATTAATTATACCGAATGTTTAATTGGTGCAAGTTTATTCGTCTTCAAGTTCAATTCCATTCCGAGATCACTCAGGTTTAAATGCGTAATTTTAATGGGACTCGAAACTTATTTTAAAATGTTTAAGGATGTTATTTTATTAAGAAAATGTTTTTAAAATGGTTTTAAATTGTTTGAAATCGTTTACACTTTGTTTTATTCTGATAAGGAAGGATTATAGTAGTGTTTTATTAGGACTCTAATTCGTTGTGTTGTTCAAACGAGATGCCACTATCGTTCGAGCGACATGGTCATCTAGTTTGAGTGACAAGAGTTTGGTTTGAAAGGAAATGGACCAGCACCCAGCTTATCAAGGAGCTATATCTACAAAAGAGCTGGCAAGGAAAGTTTTAATTACCCAGATGAAGTCTCCTTTCTTGAGGGCCATTGAGGAGGAGGAGGAACTCCCAAAGAAGTTTGAAACACCCAAGTTCAAATTCTATGATGGAAAAACAGACCCTATAGATCATGTTTGACAATGCATGCGGTCCATGACCTTATGGAGTCACAACGATGCTCGGATGTGTCATATTTTCCCTTTCAGCTTGGGCGATGTCGCCTAAGAATGGTTCAAGAGGCTGTCTCATAGATATGATGTGCCATATTTACCCCCTACTTCTATATTGCACCAGTCTCTCACCAAGAAGGCGGTTGATACCATTGACGATCTTATGCCATGTATTAAGAAGTACGCCAAGGTGGAGGATGCGGTCTATACCATCCAGACATAAACTAGTCATGCCAAAGTGAACAAAGAGAGTGAAAAAGAGAACAATCCCAAGAAGGGTAACAATAAGAAAAATGATGCCTATAATAGAGGCAAAATGGATTCGTCCAAAGCTTTCCAAGCTATCAACACAGTTTTCAAAGAGCCAATTTATAAGATCATGGTGAAGATCAAGGACCAACAATTTCTCAAGTGTCCAAAGAAGATGGGATGTGATCCAACCAAAAGGAACAACACGCTTTGGCGTGTGTTATACAAGGAAAATGGACACAAGATAGAGAATTATAAGGCACTAGAATCTCATATAGGAGAGTTGTCTCTAGCGGAGCATTTGAATAAGTACATAGACAAGAAGTCTGATCAAGTCGTCACCAGTGGTCATTAAAAACTAGACAACATCCTGGATGATGAGGCAGGACATGAGTTTGCGGTAATACATGGGGCATCCGACCTCAAGCAGATCTAGGAAAATGCAGCTCGGATGGAACTCAAGAAGGTCACAATCGTGATGGAGGACTTTTAGATTAATCTTTCCAAGATCCAAGATGGCAACCGTAGGTGACCAGAGGATGTGGATTACAACAAGCACATTATGTTTATGGAGGAAGATTTGGTCGAGGTGAGAACCCCACCCCACGATGCGCTAGTAATCACTCTCAGGATTGCAAATTGGGATGTGGACAAATTACTGGTGGTGTAAGGGAGTTCCTTGGAGGTGATGTACCTAGAAATCTTCCACAAGATCAAGCTCAAAATGTCTGACTTGAAGGAAGTGGCTATCCCTCTGGTTTGCATCATAGGAAAAATGACCATGCCGTTAGGGATGGTGGTCTTGTCAGTAAGGGCAGGGTATATTTCAAAACTCAATGAGTTCGCGGTGGTAGATATTGATTTGCCCTATTACGACATTCTCGACAGAGGGTAGCTTCATGCCATGAGAGATATCCCTTAAACTTACCACAAAAATCTCAAGTACGTCACAGATCGGGGAATAATGGAGATAAGAGGTAACCAAGCCATTGCTCAGAAATGCTACATCGCCACCATTAAACCCAAGTGGGAGAAAAAGAAAGAGAAAGAGGTTCTATTAGAGACGTCTCTGGATGGGGTCAATCCTTCAAAATATCAACTACGATATGGCCAATTAAGGATGAAGGAGACCAAGATCCACCCTTATTGATAGGGTCATTAAAAAACTAGAGGAGGTTATTTTTTATGAAAGCTGACCAAAGAGGAAGTTCCCGATCGGTACAACACTGATCGACCATGAGAGAAGGGAGTTGATCACCTTTATGAGGCGCAACCTAGATGTATTTTCATGAGTGACATACAATATTTTGATGATTAATCCCACGATCACTAGTCACCATCTCCACCTAGATTCGACATTGAAATCGATCGTACAAAAGGCTCGTCGAATAGCTCCAGAGAATGCAAATGTTGTAGAAAAATAGGTAGGGAAACTTCTGGAGGCAAGGTCCACCAGAGAAGTTTAATTTTCGAAGTGGCTCTCGAATCTTATCATAGTTTGTAAAAAGAATGGTTGCTAGAGAGTCTGTATAGACTTCAATGACCTCAATAAGCTTTCCCCAAGGAAAGTTTCCCCTGCTAGAGATAGATCAACTAGTCGACACCACTGCATTCCATGAGCGAATGTGTTTTCTAGATGCTTACTAAGGGTGTCACCAGATTCCTCTGTTTGTCCCCGATCAAGAAAAGACTTCGTTCATAATATCATTATGATTGTACAGTTATAAGGTTATGATGTTCGACCTTAAATATGCTGGAGCCACCTACCAGAGACTGGTCACGAAGATATTCAAGCAACAAATGACGGAAATGATGTAAGTATACATGGAGGATATGCTCGTCAAAAGAAAGATCAAGAGCGACCATCTCAAAGACCTCACCAACACGTTTAAAATCCTCAGGCGCTACCGAATGAAGATTAATGCGAGAAAATCCTCGTTCGGGGTCCAGTCAGGAAAATTTATAGGTTATGTGGTTAGCAAAAGGGGAATTGAGGCAAATCCTAATCAAATTGAGACTAACAACAATGTCCAGCCTTTAAGGACATTACACGAGATTCAAAAGATTACTAGGATGTTCACGGCACTAAATTCCTTCAATTTGAAGTCATCCGAGCATTGTCGACCATTATTCCAACTGCTCAAGAAAGATAAGGGCCTCATTTGGAACGATGAATGCTCAAGGGCTCTAAAAGAGATCATTTCCTACCTTAGCAAACCTCCATTGTTGACAATTCCTAATCAATGGGACCCTCTTTACCTCTACCTTGCAGTTACAAGACATGCATCAATTCAACCATGGTATATGAAAAAGAGGCAAGATAATTACCCATTTATTATGCTAATAGGACGCTCCTAGACGTTAAGCAACGTTATGTATAGCTATAAAAGCTGGCTTACACACTAATGATAGCTTCCCAAAACCTCAAACACTATTTTGAGGTCCACACCATATTTGGCATCAATTCATTTCCCCTTTAAGCTATCTTTTGCAAAGCTAACCTTTCTAAACGCATGTCAAAGTGGTCGATAGAACTTAGGAAATTTGACATCCATTTTTAACAGAAGACAACAATGAAGGGAAGATATTGTCCGACTTCATAGCAAAATTTATAGGGGAATTCCTTACCGACCAATAGATGGACGAGTAATGAAGATATCACAAGGTCGACCACTCCAAGAGCTGGACGTTATACATAGACAACACCTCAAACTCTAAGGGGGCGGGAGTAAGAATCATCCTTGTGACCCCATAGGAGGTATTGATTGAACATGGGAATAGGCTAGGCTTTGAAGTCTCAAACAATGAGGCCGAGCAGGAAGTACTTATAACCGGACTGCGCAAACCACATTTACTTGGGGCAAAATAAATCGAAGTGTAGTGTGATTTAAAACTAGTGTCAAACAAAGTCAGTGTGGATTCCAATGCCAAGGATGAGAGAATGGCAGCCTACCTTACAGTGTCGCGCGAGCTAATTTCAAGGTTCAAGGAAGTTAACATTCAATAGTTGCTTTGGGGGCATGATAGCAATGCAGACGCCCTAGTAGCCATAACCTCAACAATAGAATCTAATCTCAGAAGAACAATCGAAGTGGAATTCCTTGCCAAACCAAATACTGACAAAGCGATGGGATCCGACCACATTCTTTCCATTAAAAAGGGTTCGAGCTGAGCAGAACCAATCGTCGCATACTTACAAAATGAGATATTGCCAATCGAAAAGAAACAAGATCATCCAGTTAAGGTGAAAACTACTTGCTTTTAACCAAGATCTGGGGCAAAACTTTACAAGAGGTCATTTACAGGCCCCTATCTTCAATGTGTGCACCCAAAGGACATCGATCAAGTCCTCTACGAATTTCACAGTGGGATTTGGGGAATTCACACAGGTGGAAGGTCTTTGGCATTCCGAGAAATCAAAAAACGGAAATTGGTAGTCGTATAATTTTTTGTGGAGAAGTTCACATCAGATCTACTACAGCAGCGGACAATTTAGGAGTCGTTTTCAATGAAAAGAGAAACTAGAGAATGCCAGTATCAAAGAATAAGCATAAATAAACTCCCAGATCACATAACTATTGAATTTTTTTACGTATTCGATTTGGCCAATTCTATTCTACTAGAATTATGACTTCTTAACTCCCAGTCACCCTTGGCAAAGACATATTGACCATTCGAACTATACTAGCTGGTTTGTACCACCGTCAGCATCCTCAAATGGGATCTCTTAGGAGAAAAATAATAATAACCTGGGCCTTTAGAATTGTCTTTCAACCCATGGACATATTTGAATATATACCCTATTAGTTCAAACCCTGTCCTGGTCTTCCAGAAGATCATCGCCCCAAGGATGGTCCTATACGCATTTGGGGGGGAGGGGGAGTTGAGTCAAAGTGACCCCTTATCCATTAAGGATGCATATTATGATGAGGTTAAAGGGTAACCTGAGAACAACCCGGAGAAACCAAAGGGGGAGGTAAATATCATAGAAATTCGAATTATCATACTCCTTCTCCTTAGAAGAGGGGACTATAGTCTAAATGGCTATAGGGATGCAATACTTATCTCTTAAAAAGTTCAGCTCATCCTCTGAAATGTCACTGGCATACCATCGAGCATCGATGGTGGAAGTATCATAGGAATTGGAGGAATCAGTGGTGTCATGATCCTCATCATCCATTTCGTTATTCAAGGGCTCGTCTACAAAAGAGGTGGAAGGGAATGGCCCCACGCTTTTAGGCCTGATATCATCGATTCTGTTAGACCTCACCTCATTAGAAAGAGACTCCAGGTTTTTGGCAAATATGGACTCCCTGTTTTCTAACTCTATACCCTCTTACTCCTGGTTCGTTTAAATCAGGAGAGGGAGTGGGGTGTTCAGTTAGGAGAGGAGTATAATCACAATAAAAAGCTGCTTTGGGTGTGTAATTGGTATGACTTGGATCCTCCTCAGGCTGTACTACTTCCAGAGGATCTGGGAACCTCCTAGCAGTAATTCTCGAGCAAGTTAGCTCAAGTTGAGCCAAAATCTCAAACAGGAGTTGAACGTGAGGTAGGAAACTCATAAATGTAGTGATTATACCTCTTCACCACAGAAAAAAGGATTTGAGGGTTGAACAGAAGGGAAGAAATATAATGAAAAACCTAGAAACCGTAAAAATATCTATCTCCTAAGCCAACCAAATCAATGGTTATTTAAAACTTCACACCTCCAATAAGGATCTCAGTAAAATTAGCTCAACAAAAGGACAAATGGAAACGATGTATGAAAATGACAAACAACGAAGGAAGATAAGCCTAAGAAGGCTAAAGGGCACGTAACTGCTACTCTAAAAGGGAAGTCGAAATGAAGAAGTAAAGAACTGCACCAGGGATGATCTAAATGTAGGTGATGATGAAACACTCGAGCTATGCAAGGAATTTTTTTCTATAAAGTTCTTGGAAGCAATCTCTCTCTAAACATGCTTGCGGAATTTGAACATGATAGTTGTAGAAGAAGGTATACTCACCTTTTTATAAGTTGTGTTTGGAGGAAGAACATCACTTCATTGAATTACATGGAGACTGAAATGTCAAATTGCGGTACAAAGAACCTGCCCCCACGCGTGTCACTCATCAATACCTGATGAAGCCCCCCCCCCCCCCAACTTGACTCATGTCCTCACAATATGAAGTACTCCAAGTCCATCTACTCGTCCTAAGCCGACCAAAAAAATTTAGACGATCAGAATCTTATTTCATCGGGTTGGATTAACGCTCCATCCATTCATTCCATGTAACAACCACTTAAGACCCTCATGTCTTGGGTGATTTTGGTATATCCTAAATAAAATAGGCCACGTGGAGCCTTCATGACGAGACATAGACCCTCCTTTAAGGTAAGAAAAGGGTTCAACTACATTATTAATTATGCTCAGCTCAGATACCCATCTGTTCGGCCTGGTGATCCGCCTGTTAGCTTAACAACTGTCTCATGGAATTAAAGGGCCCACCTTATTGACCTAGTGATTATTGTCCCAATACTTTCCTGTACATGCAGAGAAGATCCAAAAGTCACGCTGGTGACACCTGAGCACGTGGTTAATATGCATTTTCTCCCACTACGTTTAAGTCGTAACTAATTCATTATTATATGTCATATCTTGTGTGAATGGTGTAACTGCCTAACTTATAATGGAAGTCCACATGTCCCTCAATATGGGAGAGGGGATACTAACTACAAATAGCACGAAATCCCACTAAGATAGGGGAATAAAGTCATCTTTCCCATGCAAACCCTAAATTTATACCAATGCATAGAAACTCATAATTCCATCATTGCACCTAAGGTAGGTACCTTTTATGGGCTGAACAACATAAATCTTATCTCCTCTCATTGTCTCTCATCTCTATTCTTATTTATTATCTATTTTTTATTATTTATTACCGTTAAATCCACAACTAAGGCATAAATTACCTAAACTAATTTTAGACGGTGGCAAGTATTTATGCTCGTAAGTGTGAAAAGTGCAAAAAATTCTCCCCCGTGATCCATCAATCAGCCAACGAACAAAGTCCATTGACCATTCCATAGTCGTTTGAACAATGGGGGTTGGATATCATGGGGCCGCTACCTACTGCGTCCGAGAATAACAAAGATTTGCTGATCGGTACTGATTATTTCACTAAGTTGATTGGTGCGAAACCACTGGTGTAAATTAAGGATGCCGAGATGTTCAGGTTAATCTATAGAAATATCATAACCCGTTTTGGTATACTCGGGACCATCATCACAGATTGATATGAAATTTGAAAGTGGTCCCTTTCAAGGTTTCTGCAATGAGCATGTGGTCAAGCACCACTTCAATTCTGTGGCATACCCCCAAAGTAATGGCCATACAGAGGCCTCCAATAAGATCATGCTCGATGGCTTAAAGAAAATTTTAGAAAGAGAAAAGGCCTAGAAGATCTACAAGGGAAACACCCTTTACCGTATCATATGGAAGGAAAGCCATAATTCCACTCGAAGATGGCCTTCCGATCATGAGAACCAACATTGTCGAGCAAGGATTAAATGACGAAGCCCTTCACATTACACTTGATATAGAAGATCCACAAAAAAGACAAGCCGTGATCAGGTTGTCCTCCTACCAGTAATAGTTGGCTAAATAGTACAACATAGGGGTTAATCGGAGGAAATTCTAAATCGGGGATTATTTCCTCAGGAAGGTCCTCGTCAGCACTAAAAGGCTGTCAGGCGACAAGTTAGGACCGAATTGGGATAGTCCGTTCCAAGTAATATAGGATGATTTGCAAGGAGCTAATCACCTAGAAATAATGGAGGGCGCGGAGATACCCCGAGCATGGAATGCAACCAACCTCAAGAAATTCTACTTTTAGTTTAATTTTCAGCACCTTAGTAATATTTGCAAATTTTCATTTCAAAACTATTACTCACAGTTTATTATTCAAGTTATGAATAAAGTCCTTTTTCATTCAATCAATTCCTTAGTTATTCAATTACTTTACATTATTCCCAAGTAACAAGCTCAAAATTAGCGTTAATCTTTTAAAGCACTGATAAAACTTTAACTTAACTAAAATGGCGAATTTGCTTATTACAATTAAATTTAAAGTCTTTAAGTCTTTGTCACCACTAACACAAACAACCTCAATTTCCTAGACAATTAAAAGCCTTAAGGGGGAATCCCTAGGCAAAGAGCCAACTCAGTTTGGTCGAAATAAATCCTTAACGGGTGGAGTACACATACACTAGGTGCAATTTTTCCATTGTTTATTCTAGGCCTAAGGTAGTGTGACGACACGACTTAAAAGGTAAGATGAGACAAATATAACACATGCTTGGCATAAAGGAACGAAAAAATGCACAAAATTTGTATTAATATAACTATACGATAATGCTCGATTACAAGTTACAAAAAGATACCAATTACAATAGGTACTACAAAGAGTACAAAAATTTATTACAACTATTTATGATCAGCTGGCTAAGAATTCTACGATCGCTCTCCTTCGATTGTTATTAGGATCTGGATGCTATGCATCGTAATTATTGTGACCTTCTAGGTAGTTCTTAGCAAGTTGGAAAAGAAAAGCGTCCAAAGGCACCCACTTCTCATCACTCCCAAAGGGAGGTTTCCTATGCACTAGACAATAAACATGGTACATGTACCAAAGTTAAAAGCATTTAGGCTCCTTCACTACCTTCAACGCATTTAATCATCCATGCTTATAAGCTAAGTCCTGAGTCTCCTGCAGCGTTATTGGAGCATCCTGCCAACCCTCATCATAGCCAGCTAACTAGGTTGTTTGGGGGCCCATCCTGAATAAATAACGAAGGTTTTTCACATCACGGTTGAGTTCCACTGCCATGACATTATCCATTTGCACGTTTATCTCAGAGTTAATGAGCTTTTTCTTGAGATCATCATTTTTGAACTGGATTAGGGCACCGACCTCCCCTACATCCTTTGCTCTAATAAATTGGGCTTTCAAACTATTTATTTCTTCCAGCATTAAATATCCTTCATCCTCCAAGTCTTTAAAATCATTTTTTATCTTGGCTACTAAGACTGACTAATACCTATAAGCCTTGGTCATCTTTTTTAAGGCTTCTTAGATGGATAAAAATCGTCAGCGAGCTCGAGCACTTGTGTCCTGACCATGTAAATTATCAAGGTTTCCTGTGAAGGAGGGAATCTTCTCGTCAATAGGCTATAGACATAAATAAGAACAAAAGCAGAAAGTTTAGTAAAGGCATTCAAACACACCACAATTAAAGTATTCTCTTTGATTGATAATACAATAAACTGTGACGAGCCCTTACAGGCGACCCAAAAGTTTAAGTACAAGGAATAATAAAACCTAATCTAAAGGGCCTTATTTCTTCACCTACTCCTCGATTTCGAATAACTTGCCTTGGGTCACTACACCCTTAGCCTGTTCGGTAGGGATGCTGGTAGTAGCCTACTCCTCAACCCTTAGTAGAGAATTGGGATAGTGCTCACCGAAGAGCTTAGAGTCTTCTAGAACCTTGTCCTTCACCAGGGTTGCATCCCAACCCTTCTTGAAGCTGGCCTTTCGGATGTACGCCAGTTGGAGCTTGGCCTGCTCATAGTTTTCTCCCCATCATTTCTCAAAACTGTCCTCCTTGATCATAGGGAACTCATTCGCCTCCTTGGCTAATCAATCATTTTTAATTGTTAGTTGAGTGATCTCAACCTTAGACTTCAGTGTGATCATAACATCATCGGTGGACTTCTTCTCGCTCTTATAGGTCGTCTGGGCATTGTCCATGGCCTTTTAGGACTTTTGGAGAGCAAGACTAATCTCATCGTTGATCTTGGATTGGTCTTGGAGACCATCCAAGAGTTGGGTAAACTCTGCCATAAACTTTAAACGGAAATGCAAGGCAATTGTTAGATAAACTTATCTAAAAAATCACAACAATAAACAAAAGGGAAAGCAAAAATAAAGGAAAAGAAAGTTTCTCACCATTAACAGAGTTTGGGAGGCACACAGGGAAAGCTGTTAAGGAGGCAATAACTTAAATTGCTCCTAATCAGCTATGAGCACGGTCCCCCTCAATAGACTATGGGCCAAGGAAGGGTTCTGGGCCACAGACATGGTTTGGGAGGATATGTTAAGGGGAGGAAAAATGTCATTCTTTTTAGAAGGATGGGGGACCATATGAGTCTTCTCGTTCTTCTTCTCCTTAACGACCAAACTTTAGTCATCAGCCTTGGGGCCTTCAGTCTCAGCCCTCATCTAGGACTTTGCCTTTGTGGAGATATGGATATCATCATCATTAATCAAAATCACTTTCTTTTTGGGGTGATGCCATTGAGTCTTGTTTGTCGACAAGAATGGAATTTACAACAAATGATTCAAAGGAGGAGGAAATCGAAGCCTCCTCATCTATAAGGGGGAGGTCTGGGATGTCTTGTACTGGGCGAATAGTAAAGTTACCAATAGTATTGGTATACTCCAAAATAAATGAAGCTGATCATGAGTGATCACCACCAGAAAGATTTATCTTATTCTCTAAGATTTTAAAACCTCAACAACTTTTATATGGCTTATAAAAGCCTTCTTCTTCTTTTTTCTAGCTGCTTAGAAATATAGCAAGAAGCATTATCAGCAATAACAATTCATAATGCAAAAAAAAGAAAAAATAAGACAAGTAAGTAAAAGGAAAGCATTAACCTATTTCACCCCCCAAGCTGGACACAGAAACCCAGTGTATTCTTCGCCCCTGGGGAGAGTGGATGTTGACAATTTTAGGAAATGTAGCCCTAATCCCAATATCCCTTATTGGAATTAGGAAGGTTTAAAACAGGGACTCTATTAGCCTTCCTTGACTTTAAATATACAAGGCCATCGATAGTGTGAGATAAATCATAACAATATATGATCTGTAGGATACCAAGGTTAGTCCCATAAAGCTCATTAACTCTCTATACCCCATTAACAATAAGCCATGTATTGGGGGAACATTTAGCTGGAATTACCCCAAAGTATTCGTATAATTCTAAAAAGAGAGGGTTTGGGGGAAAAGTTAGTCCCCACTGAAAAATTGTTAGGGTATGGATCAAGTGCTCCCTTCCACTGCAACGGTGTTTCTAGATACAGGGACACATTCGATTGTAACTAAAGGATTAATACAATAAGTCTTCCTAAAATCCTCTAGATTTTTCCCATAAAGGGTATTCACCATTTTTGAAGATACAAAGAACAACAATAGTAGAAAGGAAAAAGAAGGAAGCTAAGAAGAGTAAGACACAACAAGAGGAGGAGTGGAACTTGGAGAGTAGATGAACATAAACAAGGAAGATATTAAGTCTTTATAGCGAAGGAAAAGAAGCAAAGTGACGATGTCAGAAATGTGGAGGTAAACAATGTTTAAAGTGTGTACAAAAATCATAAGGAACGAATATCAAAATGGGTTTTTAGCGCTTCATCTTTCCTTGTGACCAACGTATCCTTGTTGGTTGTCACAAATTTACAAGATTGACCCGCTGGAAAATCTCATCAAGGTCGGATCAGTTTAATGGGCCTTCAGCAGATTTAAAATTCTCTGTCCTAACTCTTGACAAAATTAAGCTAGGAAATTTAGGGGAAAATTGCAAGATCCAAACCATAACTATGCCCGATTCTGGCCTGCCCAAGCAGGCCCAATAAAGTACCATGCCACTCCATCTCAATCCGTCAATAAGGAAGATTGATACAAGCATATATCACGTGGATAAATACGAAATAATTATCACTTAATGATCTCATATCGATTACCTACAATCTCGGACAAGATAATCATGAATCACCACACAACCCAATATCAAGCTAAGGGAGTTCCTTGAACAACTCAAATGCTTTAGTTTAACAAGACTAAAAATACAGTCCACACCTTAGGGCCAAGGGGGATGTAATTTCCTAACTTTGAGAGACATAATAAAAACTCAGTGACCTCTCTGTAGACTTAGGGAATTTATTGAACCACGTATATATGTGCATTGTATGACATTTTCACGTTCTTTCATTAATTGCTTTCTATAATCATTAATTATGGTTAATTGCACACACGTGAATCATTTAAAAAAATCTCAAAAAACTAAAAACTCATTGACCCGTTTGAACGAGGCCCCTTATTTCATTCGAACGATTTCTAACTAATCATCAAATGAAAAAATAAAGTAACATGAAAATGTCTCATTCGATATCTCATTGGAACCCCGTTCTAACGAGTTAAGGTAACTCGTTCAAACGATATACCAAGCCATTCTAACGACTTTGTAAAAAAATATTTTTCTTCTAAAAAATATTAAAGAGGGATAAAAACATTTTAAAATGAGTTTTATAAAAACCTAACACCTAAATATAAAATCCAAGGCTAAAAATAAATACGCATTCATATCTGAGAGATCCTTGAAACATGAAGACGAAAATGAGCATGAAACACGTCATGATGATGCAATCTCTGAAGCTTGGACACTATGTCTTCATCCAAACACATCACAGGCTTGAGAGGTCAACAAAACACAAAGCCTAACCTATGATTCAAACATATTTGTCCAAACAAAGAATAAGCCAAAACATATAAATTGACTCTATTAAAAAAAAATCCTTACAAGTCTCCCATTTTGGTTATTCTTTAACGAAACTAAAAATAAAAACTCTTATGGGTCATTAAGCTCATTTAAGACTCAATCCCCAGCCTCAAAAAGGAAAGAGTACAACTTGACCAATCAATAATAATGAGTAGCTTTGCGCGCTTGTAACTTTGCCTCATATTATAAACATGCACACTTAAACATACTTTCAAATGCAAAGAGAATATATAACAATGTATCAAATATGCATAAGAATAAGATCCTCCTATGTCTAACGATCCCCACTTATGTAAAATATCTCCCCCTAAGATAAATATCTTCTATTAAAAACTAAAGTGAAAATGCCAATTTCTCCCTTTTAGTTTAGGGAGAGACAAATAAATAATGCATAATAAAAAATTTATCCCCTACAATATGAGAACATGTGATACACAAAGCATAAATAATCCTAATAAGGAACAAATGATATCAATAGTGATGCAAACAATGAACCATTATAAATATGCCAAAAAGATCCGAATTGAAGGAAAATATTATACATATGGCATATATGAATTAAATGCAAATGTAAATACCCAAACGAAATGATACCATATATACAAGTATGAAAAATATAGCAATGACACACAAGCCTATATATATATATATATATATATATATATATATAAACAACCACAAAACGGCTTAAAACAAATAAGCTTTAGACACTAGCATAGTATCGATGTGTCTAAACAAACAAGTGGTAAACGGAGTGAAGTGGCGTGAACTAGGATTAAAATATTTATGACCCAATCACTCAAAATATGTCCAAAGAGTTCTATTTGACTGCATTAACTTTATTAGATGAAGATTTAGCCTCATAGTGACATATAAAGCGAACTCGTAATGGACAAACAAACATAATGTGAACTAGCATAGAATATATTGATAATTCTCTAGTCAATAGAGTCAAACATGAATTAACTATGACTCATTGTGCAAACCCGTTGATCGCCAACTTAAAACACCCACAATATATTAGATATTCAATCTTTTCTTTTCCTTTCTTTTTTTAAAGATACTAAAATTAATAGACGAATCAATGAAAACAAATGGCCTTGACAATTTTTATTTTTATTTGCCTCTTAATTTTTCAAGATCTTGCCATTGGTGGTCGTTCATGAAAGGAACATTTTTTTTCTTTCATAGCCCTTTCCTGTGCACACTCATATTTCTAATAAAAATCAAATTCACGAGTAATGGTTCTTACATGCACAAATATCCAATAGTAAAAAAGATATGTAAAATGACAAGATTGATGGGATGATGTTTCACTTAGGTCATGCAACATATGAAGTTAAATCTAAAGGAAATCGTGCATTTATGTGCAGAGGCATATGCAAAGTGAATTTCTTAACCAAATCAAAGTCAAAAACTCCATGCAAGCATGATTAATAACAATCCTAAGAATTGAAAATCATAATAAAATGTCCTATCCACATGGGAAAATGGAATAAAGTGGATTAAAACACACCAGTATGCCACACAAAATGTGTAAAACTAAACTACACATAAAACAAAAATAGTTTTAAGTTTCTAAATGTTTTATGATACCCAATGACAACCAAACTAAAAAAACAATTAAAATATTTTTGTATTTTTATCAATAAGACCCAAGAAATGGAAAATCATAATACAAATGATAAACAAGCATCATACAACCATCAAGAAGATATATCATGGAGCATAAAATTAGTATATGAAAAAAAACGAATATAGTCACTCATAAGATATAGATGTGAAGTATCATGTGCAAGAATTTGAGAATTAACTAATCTAAAATTCAATGTCTCCAAAAATGATTTTCCAACCCAAATAGATGAATACCTAATGACTCGGGTTTGGGGAACCATGGTGACACGGGATATAAACCTCCTATGACTTCTTCTAAAATCATACCAAAATGCCCTAAGGTGAGCTTTCCTACCATGATTAGAATATGTGTAAAAACTGTAATACCCCGTATTTTTATGACTTTTAAATTTTGGGGATTTATTAAATTTAATTAGAGATATTAATTTAATAATAATCCGAAAAATCATTTAAATACTTACTAGCTTGATGAGAGTTAGTAATTATTGGAATTTTTTTGTAAATTACTTTATGGGTAATGTAAGAGGTGTAATTGAATTTAGTAAAATTATCACGAGAATCTAATTTGATAATTTTGGAAATTTATCGGAACGCGCCTGTGTCGTGTCGGGATTAAATTTGAACTATTAAAAGTGAATAAATTATAAGTCACCCGTTTGGTCATTTTAAGTACGTCAATGTGTCCGGAAGGGTCGAGATAGCCAAAATAATGTACCCAGGGGTTTAGTTTGGGCCTCGGGGCGTTTCTAGGCCTAATTAACATCCCGAGAGGGCGTTTTAGACATTTTATATTTTTGGGCATGGAAACCCACGACTTTTCTAAGGTTATATCAGATGGTAGGAGTCATATTCTAGGGTTAGAAGAACCATAAACCATAGACGGTCATTGAAGCGGAAGAGGAGGAACTTTCCAAGGAGTTCTAGGCCAAGAACTCCACCGTTTGCACCGCCGTCGTCGCCAAACTTTAGATCGCGCAACGAGGATCACAACCACACCAATATCCTCCATAAATATAAGCCAAATATTTCCAAACAAGTATCTATATTGCTCTATTTCAGTTCATTCTTCAATGATATTAGTCTAGGGTTTATTAGGACTAGTTTTTGTGAAAGAAAAACCTATTTTGGAGACTCGAATTTGCATGATGTATAGGTAAAAGATGTATTTTGGAAATCAAATTCACATGTAAAGGTTGAACTAAGAATTTTCATTAAGTTAGGAGTATAAAATTTGGGAAAGGCATGGGAAGAAACTAAACAAAGAAAATATTAGGGTTCTTGATATTTTTATGGATTGTGGCCCTTTTTAATTCATTATACTTGATGAAAATTCGCATGCCTTACATAAAATATCAATTAATTGAGGATATAACACAAGTAGTATAAATAGTTGGGAGTTTGGAAGTTAAATATGTTGGTTTGGATGATTTTGGAAGAAGAATCTTGTAACTAGTATTTTTGCAGTTTCGCCATAACTGCTTGATCGATCATTCGATCTAAGAGCATCGATCGATCGATGGATCGATCGATCGAGCCCCTGCCATAGATCGATCGACCCCTCCTGGAAGACTCATACTTCCTTTTTAAATGGTTGATATTAATTTAAATGAGTAGTAATCTTTGGGAATTCTTATCAAAACATTTTGGGAGATAAAAAGGACCAGTAGGACTTGATAAAAATGGAGCATTTCATGTAAGACTAAATTGGGGTTAATGGGGACTAAATTACACTTAAGAAATAGTGGGAACATGTGTTTAAAGGGTGATACTCGTAAGGAAGTTATGTCGTTAAAATAAAAAAGTACCTACTGAAATTACACTTATGAGGATAGGATTTCACGAGTGTTACGAAATAAGTTAGAATAATCCCATAAATAAGAATAAAAGAGACAAACCATTATACGGGATAATCTAGTAATGTGCAATAAGAATAAATACCATATGTATGGGTCGTGGGTGTAGCTAAATTTGAATTGGGAATAATAGTATACATATATGACTGTGATCGTGCATATACTATATACGTGTAAAAATCATGCACGCGCTACTTGCTATCATTGAGGTTACCACGCTGGGACAGTCTTATCTCGATGGGACCTTTATGGGGGATATTGACTTGTACCCTAGAACATAGGAATCCTTGGTACAGGCTATCGAATCGATAGTCAGACCGTCCTAAGAGACGTGAGGGTATGTGCTGACCTCTTAGTGACTTGGAACTATGCTTCGCCTCAAATTTGTATGTGTTTTGTGTTAATACAGTTCGAGAGTTATTCCGAACTAGTATTTCCCTTAGTACGAGTGATACGGGGACTTGATAGCAGATTATGCCAGCACCATAATTATTATGTGGGGTTCCGATAGTATATATATATTATATGAGTGATTAATATATATATATAAACTTGAAATTTGGGAACTATCTACTGTGACTAAAGGTAGGTAAGTAATGAATAATTATTTCAACTTAGATATAAGTGTTTGAAAAGTTTGAGGTACCACTGAGAAACTTTATAATCAAATGAGGCTTATGTGAGAACTTTTCTTTTAAAAATGTATTTCCTTAACACTAGAAATTGTCAGCTTGAGACCATGTGAGTAACTTAAGATAAGTTAAACAGTTGGGATTAGTAGTGCGGTAGGTGTGCACATTAGAAGAGATGTGAGAATTTCTCAAGAGAGTGTCGCACACTAATATAATTGTTGCATTAGCGGATAAGCATTTTAAATACTTTCTAAACTAAATTTTAAACTGTTTTACAATCGAGCTCTGACCCGTTTCCTATTTTCTCTTCTCTCTTGTATATATATGTATATATTACAGATGCCCAGCCACAGGGGCGTCTTGCATAGGATCCTTCGGAAGGAACGTGTTGCAGCTTAGGTGGGAGTTGCAGGCCTCTTGCTTAGACGACCTCATTATTGATTCCACTTCTAGTTTTATTTTACCTAGTTGGGCATATGTCACCCTATTTCCATTATTCAGTTTGTTTTATCAGAGATTGTGATTTGTTTATTTTAGTATTTATACTTTGGGATTGTTACTCTCAGGATGTTCTTCCTTTAAAGCTTTAAATGTTGGAATTATTTAGTTGAATGCTTAAATTGCTTGAATTGTATATTCCAGTCTAATTGTTGTGTGATTTTTCTAAAAAAAACATGGATTATGAAAGGTTTTAAATTAAATTTGGAATTGATGTCTTAAAAATGATTTTATCACTTAGCTTAATTAATTAGGGTGTTTAATTTAAAAAGTTATTTTTGCGACAGTGATGTTAAGACTGAACCAACTGTTCACCTTGGTTTTAATTTAATAAATGACTGATCACCCGGTATGTTATTAGGCGGGGTGTCACAGGTGGTATCAGAGCATCAGGTTCTAGTGTCCTTTAGGATCTGTAAGGCTTATTTCGCTTTCGTCTTAGCGTTCTTGCTATAGAGCCCTATTTTTAGGATTGTCATATTCTTTATTTTACGATTATGTCTCCAGCTATTTGAGATTTGATAATAATTGTAGACTAATAAAATTTCTTTACGTTTCAGATTCCTTCGAGACGCACACCCAAGGATAAGCGTGCCCAAACCGAGCAGCCAGCAGCTCTGACTCAGGGAACGATGAATGCAACCGAGGTAGCCGCTATCGTTGCTCTGGCGATGAATGTCACGCTAGCAGTAGTGTAGCAGGCTCCACCACAGGTTCAGGCAGTGGCGCCAGTACCGGCACAGCTTCCTTCTGCATGGGAGCGAGTTAGGGATGCCTTCCAGAAGGCGCATCCCCCAGAGTTTGCGGGTAGTTCGGATATCATTGTAGCCAGCCAATGGAAGAAAGATATCCAAAGGCATCTGCGCATGTACGAGTGCACGGACGTGTAGAAACAGCTGTTGGTTTCCTTTAAGCTAGTGGGGGCCTCTTTGCATTGGTGGGAATCCACCACCACCTTGGAGGAGAGGGATATTATCACTATCCAGTCATTTTGGGCGCGGTTTGACAGCAAATACTTTCCATCTGTCGTGCAGACTGAGATGAGGCGAAAGTTACTGAGTCTGAAATAGGAGAATTCGACTGTTGCTGAGTACGAAGAAGAGTTCACAAGACTTCTCACTATAGTGACAGATGAGGCACCCACTAAGGGGAAGAAGATACTTTTGTTTGTGGACGGGTTGGCTTGGAGGATCTGTCAACACCTCATAGGCAATCTGTCACTGAGTACCTACACAGATGTACTCAATGCTTCTTTGTTACACTGCTAGGATCACCGCTTCCATCTGCAGGAAGCAAGAAAGAAGGAGATTCTAGTCAGCAGGGCAGGATAGGGGGTAGTGGTACTAGTGGAGCACCGACATCCTAGGGGCAGACTCGTTATCATGAGTAGAGTTCCCATCAGGGGGACCCTGCCAAGAAGTTTCGATCAGGTGACTCCAGGCAGGGAGTTGGGGGATTTAGGCAGGGCCAACAAGGCCAATATCGTCAATCGCAGGGTCAGCAGCAGGGCCATCAGGGCCAACATCATTTTTATCAGGGCCAACAGAGCCAATGGAGGGGTGGTAACGTCCAGCAGGGTTGTAATCAGCAGGGACAGAGGGGAGGGAATTTCAGGGGCCAATGCTTTGGGTGTGGTAAAAATGGCCATAGGCGCCATGATTGTCCAGAGGGAGATAGGGCCCCATAGCAGCAGGGTGCCCGTAATGAACCACATAGGCCACTTTTTCTAGCCGCCCTCCTAGCCATTTCAGCAGCTCCAGTGCAGCAGGGTCAGTTACAATACGAACGTGTCTATAACGTCCACCAGGCAGCAGCTCCCCAGGCGCCACCCACGATTGAGGGTACATTTCCTATCCATGGTACTATGGGTCGGGTTTTATTTGATGCTGGGGCGACACACTATTTCGTATCTACTCACTTTGCAAAGGCCTTAGGGTTATTAGCCACAGCAGAGAGCACTGTGACATGCGTAGACTCACCACTGGGAAATGGATCGTTAATTTTCTTTATATGTCGAGGTGTGGGAGTAGAGATTGGTAGCTTAATCTTACCAGCAGACATATTAGTCTTAGATATGCATGAGCACGACGTTATTATTGGTATGGATTGGCTCGCAGCGTACAGAGCCATGATAGATTGTTTCGGTGGAAGCATTATCTTTGTCATTCCAGGGCAAGAGATGTTTGTAGTGGCGATGCGTCACCCAGAGGGAGGCTCTACCGCTCATTTTTACTACATAGAGGAGGATACCTCTAAGGAGGTCATGACTCCCTTAGACTTAATCCCAGTCATTCGTGAGTATTCTGATGTATTTTAGGAGATACCAGGCCTACCCCCCAGTCAAGAGATAGATTTGTCATAGATTTGTTACCGGACACTCGACCGATAGCACACGCTCCATACCATATAGCTCCAGCGGAGATGGGGGAGTAACGAGATGAGATAGAGCAACTATTAGGTCAGGGCTTCATTCGTAGGAGTACCTCACCTTGGGGTGCTCCAGTCTTGTTTGTGAAGAAGATATATGGTTCACTGAGGCTATGCGTGGACTATCGGGAGCTGAACAAGGTCACGATGCGGAATAAATATCTGTTGCCTCGAATCGATGATATGTTCGACCAGTTGAGGGGAGAAACTTTCTTTTCAAAGATAGATTTGAGGTAAGGATACCATCAGCTACGTATTAGGGAGCAGGATGTTTCGAAGACTGCTTTCTTGACGAGATATGGATCCTATAAGTTCAGAGTGATGCCATTTGGACTCACAAATGCTCCAGCCATATTCATGGACTTGATGAATCGATTATTCAGAGAGTTCTTAGATCAGTTTGTTATCGTCTTCATAGATGACATTCTGATATATTCACACACTGAGGAAGAGCATGCTGAGCACTTGAGGCAGGTTATTCGGACTCTACGAGAGCATCAGTTGTATGCTAAGTACGAGAAGTGAGGATTCTGGTTACGGGAAGTGCAATTTTTGGGACATGTTGTTTCTGAACTTGGGATAGCGGTTGACCCGAGTAAAGTGTCAGCAGTGAGGGAGTGGGGATATCCCACGACACCGACGGAAGTGCGTAGTTTCTTGGGGTTAGCCGGGTACTACAGGAGATTCATTCGAGGGTTCTCCAAGATAGCGGGTCCATTGATGAGCCTGACTCGCAAGGGGGTACTATATGTTTGGGACGATACTTGTCAATTAGATTTCGATTAGCTGAAAGATAAGCTAACTTCGGCACCAGTCCTTGCTTTACCAAATCGGGCGTGGAGTATCTGGTTTACACCGACGCCTCCTTACGGGGACTCGGGGGAGTACTTCAGCAGGAAGATAAGGCTATAGCTTTTGCCTCCCGCAAGCTTAAGTCGCACGAGAAGAATTACCCCACTCACGACCTAAAGTTAGTAGCGATCGTCTTTGCATTGAGGATATGGAGACACTATTTATTAGGGGAGAAATTCCTCTTGTTCACAGACCACAAGTCACTGTAGTACCTGTTTACTCAGCGAGAACTGAATATGCATCAGCGAAGGTGGTTAGAGTTTTTGAAAGACTATCAGTTCGATATACAGTACCATTCGGGTAAGGCCAACGTAGTTGCTGATGTGTTGAGCTGTAGACTGGTAGACGATGTAACGGACATCTAGAAAGCAAAGTGGAAAGAGTTGGGTCACCAAGATGTGGTAGCCCATTCCTTCATATCTGTCATGACAGTGACACCCGAGATTGTTACGAGGGTAATACAGGCACAGACAGCAGACTCATTTTGCCAGGAGAAAATTGTACGGCTATTAGCCGAGGGTGCTAAGTCCTATTGAATTAGTTCTGATGGAGGTTTAAGATTTAATGGGATATTGGTGGCCCCAGAAGGAGCAGACTTACGTCATGCAATGATGACCCAGTCTCACATGTCCCAATTTGCACTGCAAACCCGGGGGAGATAAGATGTACCAGGATATGAGACGGAAATACTGGTGGAGTGGGATGAAGAAGGACATTTCTGAGTTCGTGTCCAAGTGTTTTACTTGCCAGATGGTAAAGGTGGACCACCAGAAACCGTCGGGGTTGCTTCAGCCATTGGAAATACCCATGTAGAAGTGGGAGAGTATTTCTATGGACTTTATTACTGGGTTGCCTATATCACAGCGGGGCCACGACTCCATCTGGGTGATTGTGGACCGTTTGACCAAGGTGGCTCATTTTTTTCCAGTATGGATAGACTATACCATGGGCTAGTACGCTCAGTTGTTCATTGCTGAGATTGTTAGACTACATGGGGTGCCCATGGATATTGTGTCAGATAGAGACAAGATTTTTGTGTCGCGTTTCTGGGAGAGTTTTCAGGAGGCCATGGGTACAGAGTTGAGGTTGAGTTCAGCTTATCACCCACAGACAGATGGACAAACAGAGTGTACCAATCTGATGTTGGAGGATATTCTACGCATGTGTGTCCTTGATTTTGGGGGAGGTTGGGAGCCACATCTTCCACTGGTGGAGTTTTCTTATAATAACTCTTATCAGTTCACTATTGGCATGGCTCCGTTTGAGGCATTGTATGGCAGGCCTTGTCGTTCTCCCACTTGTTGGTTAGAGGTGGGGGACAACAAGTTTCTCAGACCAGAGGTGATTCAGGAAACCTCCGCTAGGATTGAGATTATCAGGAGTCGCATTCGGGTAGCCCGGGACAGGCAAAAAAGCTACACCGATGCAAAACGGTTCTTTTGAGAATTTAATGTGGGGGACCAAGTATTACTACGTGTATCTCCTATGAAAAGAGTGATGAGTTTTGGGAAGAAAGGGAAACTAGACCCGAGGTACGTGGGACCATTTCCCATTATCGAGAGGATTGGGTCGGTAGCATACAGGTTGGGACTGCCAGAGCATTTACACCGCATTCACGATGTATTCCACATCTCGTCCTTGAGACGATACCTTTGGGATGACATGGCCCACACCTACTTCGCAATTGAGGAGATTGACTTACAGCCTAATAGCTCTTACGAGGAGAGGCCAGTGACTAGTCTAGACCATAGCGAGAGGAGATTGAGATCGAAAGTAGTACCACTTGTAAGGGTCCAGTGGGAGCATCATAATGTGAAGGAATCAACTTGGGAATGTGAGGCTGACATGCGTGAGAAGTACCCAGAGTTATTCTTACCAGGTATACCTTATTTTTTTCGAATTTCGGGACGAAATTCCGTTATTAGGGGGGAAGTATGTAATACCCCATATTTTTATGACTTTTAAATTTTGGGGATTTATTAAATTTAATTAAAGATATTAATTTAATATTAATCCGAAAAATCTTTTAAATACTTACTAGTGTGATGAAAGTTAGTAATTATTGAAATTTTATTGTAAATTACTTTATGGGTAAAGTAAGAGGTGTAATTGAATTTAGTAAAAATATCACGAGAATCTAATTTGATAATTTTGAAAATTTATCGGGATACGCCTGTGTCGTGTCGGGATTAAATTTGAACTATTAAAAGTGAATAAATTATAAGTCACCCATATGGTCATTTTGAGTACGTCAATGTGTCTGGAAGGGTCGAGATAGTCAAAATAATGTACCCGGGGGTTTAGTTTGGGTCTCGGGGCGTTTCTAGGCCTAATTAACATCCCGAGAGGGCGTTTTAGACATTTTATATTTTTGGGCATGGAAACCCACGACTTTTCTAAGTTTATATAATATGGTAGGAGTCATATTCTAGGGTTAGAAGAACCATAAACCATAGACGTCCATTGGAGAGGAAGATGAGGAGCTTTCCAGGGAGTTCTAGGCCAAGAACTCCACCGTTTGCACCGCCGTCACCGCCAAACTTTAGATCGCGCAACGAGGATCACAACCACACCAATATCCTCCACAAATTTGAGCTAAATATTTCCAGGCAAGTATCTATCTTGCTCTATTTCATTTAATGCTTCAATGATATTAGTCTAGGGTTGATTAGGACTAGATTTTGTGAAAGAAAAACCTATTTGGGAGACTCGAATTTGCATGATGTATAGGTAAAAGACGATTTTTGGAAATCAAATTCACATGTAGAGGTTGAACCACGAATTTGCATTAAGTTAGGAGTATAAAATTTGGGAAAGGCATGGGAAGAAACAAAACAAAGAAAATATTAGGGTTCTTGATATTTTTATGGATTGTGTCCCTTTTTAATTCGTTATACTTGATGAAAGTTCGCATGCCTTATGTAGAATATCAATTAATTGAGGATATAACACATGTAGTATAAATTTTTGGGAGTTTGGAAGTCAAATATGTTGGTTTGGATGATTTTGGAAGAAGATTCCTATAACTAGTATTTCTGCAGTTTCGCCATAAATGTTTGATCGATCGATCGACCTAAGAGCATCGATCGATCGATGGATCGATTAATCGAGCCCCTGCCATAAATCGATCGACCCATTCTGGCAGACTCATATTTCCCTTTTAAATGGTTAATTTTAATTTAAATGAGTAGTAACCTTTGGACATTCTTATCAAAACATTTTGGGAGATAAAGAGGACCAGTAGGACTTGATAAAAATGGAGCATTTCATGTAAGACTAAATTGGGGTTAACGGGGAGTAAATTACACTTAAGAAATAGTGGGAACATGTGTTTAAAGGGTTATACTCGTAAGGAAGTTATGTCGGTAAAATAAAAGAGTACCCACTGAAACTACACTTATGAGGATAGGATTTCACGAGTGTTACGAAATAAGTTGGAATAATCCCATAAATAAGAATAAAAGAAACAAACCGTTATACGGGATAATCTAGTAATGTGCAATAAGAATAAATACCATATGTATGGGTCGTGGGTGTAGCTAAATTTGAATTGGGAATAATAGTATACATATATGACTGTGATCGTGCACATACTATATACGTGTAAAAATCATGCACGCGCTACTTGCTATCACTGAGGTTACCACGCTCGGATAGTCTTATCTCGATGGGACCTTTATGGGGGATATTGACTTGTACCCTAGAACATAGGAATCCTTGGTACAGGCTATCGAATCGATAGTCAGACGGTCCTAAGACACGTGAGGGTATGTGTTGAACTCTTAGTGACTTGGAACTATGCTTTGCCTCAAATTTGTATGTGTTTTGTGTTAATACAGTTCGAGAGTGATTCCGAACTAGTATTTCCCTTAGTACGAGTGATACGGGGACTTGATAGTAGAGTATGCCAGCACCATAATTGTTATGTGGGGTTCCGATAGTATATATATATTATATGAGTGATTAATATATATATATATATAAACTTGAAATTTGGGAACTATCTACTGTGACTAAAGGTAGGTAAGTAATGAATAATTATTTCAACTTCGATATACGTGTTTGAAAAGTTTGAGGTAATACTGAGAAACTTTATAATCAAATGAGACTTATGTGAGAACTTTTCTTTTAAAAATTTATTTCCTTAACACTAGAAATTATCGGCTTGAGACCATGTGAGTAACTTAAGATAAGTTAAACAGTTGGGATTAGTAGTGCGGCAGGTGTGCACATTAGAAGAGAGGTGAGAATTTCTCAAGAGAGTGTCGCACACTAATATGATTGTTGCATTAGTGGGTAAGCATTTTAAATACTTTCTAAACTAAATTTTAAACTGTTTTACAATCGGGCTCTGACCCGTTTCCTATTTTCTCTTCTCTCTTGTATATATATGTATATATTATAGGTGCCCAACCACAGGGGCGTCTTGCATAGGATCCTTTGGAAGGAACGTGCTGCAGCTTAGGTAGGAGTTGCAGGCCTCTTGCTTAGACGACCTCATTATTGATTCCACTTCTAGTTTTATTTTACCTAGTTGGGCATGTGTCACCCTATTTCCATTATTCGGTTTGTTTTATCAAAGATTGTGATTCGTTTATTTCAGTATTTGTACTTTGGGATTGTTACTCTCAGGATCTTCCTGCTTTAAAGTTTTAAATGTTGGAATTATTTAGTTGAATGCTTAAATTGATTAAATTATATATTCCAGTCTAATTGTTGTGTGATTGTTTTTTAAAAACGTGGATTATGAAAGGTTTTAAATTAAATTTGTAATTGATGTCATAAAAATGGTTTTGTCACTTAGCTTAATTAATTAGGGTGTTTAATTTAAAAAGTTATTTTTGCGACACTGATGCTAAGAATGAACCAACTGTTCACCTTGTTTTTAATTTAAGAAAGGACTAAACACCCGGTATGTTATTAGGCGGGGTGTCACAAAAACATGGAATGTAACTTATGGGTTGACCTGGTCAAACATCCTTGGCAACGATTGATGCTCTAGAACAAACACTTGTCTTGACTTTAATAATAGACGCATTCAAATTATCATAATCACTCTTAACACTACTTGCGTCTCATAGATCATCCTTAACTTTAAAATCCTTGACTCAAGCAATGCTTTAAAATCCTCACACGTTATGGACTCATTCTTTAAAATTTTAAAACTGCCTATAAGGTTATCTCGCTCCCCCTAAATGCAAGTGAACCTATCCCTAAGGGACTTCTCACGCAATTCAAATCATTCATCAATTTATCATTTTCATCAACAACACGTACATTACCCATAGAAACTTTAAAGTCCTTTAATCCATTCTTTAAAACAAGGACTCTATCCTCACTCTCTTTCTTGGACACTTTTAAATTTTAAAAATCACATTTCATGTCCATGAACTTCTTACGAAAAATATCTCTTTGAGTTTGAACAGTTTGCAAAAATTCAATTTCTTTTTAAAAAAGTAAATTCTCTGTAAGTGTGGAATTAGAAAGGACACGATAGAAGACTCGCAAAGTCTTGACGCTCTCGCAAGCCTTGACGCTCTTCATTTTGTTAACCTCTGCCCAGTGTCAGACAAAAGTCCACTCGCGCAATGCCACAATGTGTAAGTCCACACATGCCTCGATATCCACCGACTTGGTTCAACCACCATCTATGGATCAGATAATAAAATCCACCACTTCTTAACTGCACCACCACAACACGGATTCCACCATGTATAAATAAGAAATATGGGGTCCACCGCAAAAATTAAATACTTTCGAGATGTAGAGTATAATGTTGGCGCCTAAAACAGGTTTTCAAAGCATAATAAGATGAACACTTAGATCCTAAACAACTTGGATGTGAACTAGGGTTTTGGAAGGGCATTTTTGTAATACCCCGTAATTTTATTGATTTTTATTTAAGGGATTAATTAAATTAAATGATAATTAATTGGGAATTAATCTGGAGATAAATACTAGCGAGATGTGAGTTAGTACTTGATTATGATGTTAAAATTGAATATTTCATGAGTATTGAAAATATTTAAGATGTCGCGAGACTGAAATACGATAATTTGGAAATTTAGTTGGGACGCGCGTATCAATCGCGTCAGGAACGGAATTATTTAAATTAAAAGTGAATTATATTTTTATCAACCGAATGGTCATTTTGAGTGCAACAACGTGTCCGGAAGGGCCGAAATAGTCAGAAAACACTAGTCGGGGGTTTATTTTGGGTCCCGGGGCACTTTTAGGCCAAACCGACAAACTAGAAGGGTATTTTGATAATTTTAAAAATTAGGGAATTAAAACCCACGAAAATTAGAGTTAATATTTATTATATTAAAGGGGACACTAAGGACATTACCAGCTAAAAAGCTTTAGAAGTGGGCTAAGGGAGTTAGAGAGGAGTTACCATAGGGTTCCAAACCAAAAACACTCACCACCATCAAATTGGAAAGGATTTGTGACCGGAAAAAGGAGAGAATCAACCTGGAATCATCGACAACGCATCTGAAGAACAAATCTGAGGCAAGAGATTTGATATTTTTACGTGCATTGAATATTTCTTCCATGTTTAGTGTGGGAACTGTTTTGTCTTGAAAGTATTGAGGAAAATATGATGAATTTGTTGTAGGAAATCTAAAATTGGGTTAGGAATTGCATGTAGAATGGTTATGGAGGGATTTGGTATTCGAAGACTTAACTTTGATGATTTGAAAACGGATTTATGATGAGTAATTTGGCATAATACAATTCTGGGTTCATGTTCATAGATTTTGGGGTAATATTTGGAGATTTATTATAATTACATGTTGATTTGGAGAATTTGACCCCAAAAATATGTTAAGAAACGACTTAAGAGGATTAAGAGAAGTTTAAGAACATTAAAATGCGATTGGGACAATCTTAGGATGAATTTAGAGAAGAGCAAAATTGAGAAAAAATGAATTGGGAAATTTTGGGCGCAAATTGCCATCTCGTTAGAAGACTTGCCCAGGTCGTTCGAACGACCTCGTTTGAATGAGACTTCTAACGAGATGACAGTACCCCTTCTAACAAGTTGGTAGTTCGTTCGAAGCCATTCGTCGAAAGACCTCATTCGAACGAGTTCTAACGAGTTGACAGAATGCCTTTTTAGGCCTGATTTTATTTAAAATTTCCAGAAGACTTAAATAATTGAGTGTAATCCTTCCCTTGTTTATTTGTCGATATAGTTATGAGATTAGAAGTATGTCAAGGATTAAAACTTAGAGTATTGTAGTAAACCGGGGTGATATTTATAGGTTATGATATCAGTATCCAAAAACTTCGACGCGAGGAGAGTTGATAACTTTAGTGTATTTAAATCGGGGACATGTAATCATGTTACATGAAATGACGGTATAAGAATGAGAAATATACCTGTATTAATATTATGGGATACCGAAGATGTGTGAATGCTTGGTATATGTAGTTATTTGTGTATAACATACCTACCATACTTGCTATCACGGGAGGTCGACGTTCGATCAGGGCCATCTAATCTTTGTGTGCCTACAGGAGGGATTTAGATTGGTACCTCGAGGACATAGGTCATAGAAGGACTTATTGAGAAGTTAATAAGTTTACTGATCATGGGAGCGTAGGTATGTGTGTGACCCATGTGATGTGAACTATGTTCGCCTCCATTATGTTTAATTGTGGTTTATTGAAAACGATTCCTGAGAGATTCGGAATTGTGACACCCCGTCTAATTAAATTATGGGTAGCTACTTCTTTATTAAATTAATACAAAATGCCAAGTTAGTTCAGTTCATAGCATCACTGTCGTAAACGTTTTAACAATTACTAGCCACCTAATATTTAAGAAGTGAGTTGTCAATTTCAATTAAATCCGATTAATCATACAAAATTTAAATTTTGTAGCGTTAACATAACCACCACAACAATGACAAAGGAATAACCATGAAATAGTAATGAGTCTGGAGGGATAATCCTCACAACAATCCAAATACAAGAATAAACAAATACTAAGTCTGCAACACTAAATTAATTACAACCCAAAATCTGATATAACTGGATAAATAAAGTGTCTAAGAGAAATGGGGCGACATGCCAAACAGATGAGAAAAATCTGATAACATAGAGTCAAGATCGAAAGTGGAGGCGTCTGCTGTCAAGGTCCTATAACTTCCACAGCAGTTACAGTACGTCACCTGAATGGAACTCCTATGCTTGGTGTCTTTGTGGCTGGGCACCTAAAAGATTTTTAAAAGAAAATATATTTGGAAGCAAACGGGTCAGAGCCCGATGTTGAAAACAGTTTAAAATATAGCAAGTGTTTTAATGACATAAAACAATGACTGCAAAATACATGTTAGGATGTGCTCTCACATGAAATACTCACCTCTTGACTATCTGTGCACTCCTAACGTATCCTTAATCGAATCTAATTATGACCGTATCTAACTGGTCCAATATAAAATCTAACGTCACTATACGATTCACGATTTAATTCCTTGCATCTTATTTTAAACAGAGTGTTTTACTCTTCCACACAATTTCCCATTTTAGTACTACTAATCACTAGAGATCTTCCATTTTATCTTTTATAAAACATTGATATTATAGATACTCACATTTATACATAACAATTCATTTCAATTAACAGTATATTATTCTCATCATAAATATACAATACTAGCACCCCGAGACTAAGCTGCGGTGCACACATACTCTGTTACATAATCCCGGTACATCACGTGCATAAGGACCACGCATTTCGAATCTCTCAGGAATCGTTCTCAAATAACAACAATCACAAAAAATGGAGGCGAACATAGTTCACATCACATGGGTCATGCACATACCTACGCTCCCAAGATCAGCAGACTTATTAACTTCTCAATAAGTCCTTCTCTGACCTATGTCCTCGAGGTACCAATCTAAATCCCCCCGTAGGCACACAAAGATTAGATGGCCATAATCGAACGCAGACCTCCTGTGATAGCAAGTATGGTAGGTATGTTATGCACAGATAACCACATAAACTAAGCATTTTCACATCTTAGATATCACCGAATATCAATTGAGATATACTTCTTGTTCTTATACCATCACTTAATGTTATACATTATAAGTCCCTGTTTCGTATACAATTAAGTTGTCATCTCTTCTCACGTCGTAATTAGGTATTCGTTTCCTACTCCACAAATGCCATCCAGTTTACTACAAGATTCAAACTTTCACTCCTCAACGTACTCAGTTCTCCCAATTATACTCACTAGTCGATAAGGAAAGGTTATTACTCCATTAAATAAGTCTACGGGACATTTGAAATAAATCAGGCCTAAAAGGCCATTATGTCAACTCGTTTAATGTCTCGTTCGAACGAGGTCATTCGAACGAGTGTCGTTCGAACGAATGGCTTCGAACGAACTACCAACTCATTAGAAGGGATACTGTCATCTCGTTAGAAACTCGTTCGAACGAGGTCGTTTGAACGACCTGGGCAGGTCTTCTAACGAGATGGCAGTTTTTGCCCAGAAATTCCCCCAATTCATTTCTCTTCAATTTATCTTCCCTAAATCCATACTAAGATCATCCCAATTGAGTTTTAACGTTAATAAACTACTCTAAGTCCTCCTAGGTCACTCTTTAATATATATTTGGGGTCAATACCTCCTAAATTAACATGTAATCATCCTAATTTCCAAACCTTGTCCCAAACCCTATAAACATAAACCCAAAATTTTAATGTCTACAAGTACTCCTTATAAATACATTTTTTAAATCATCAAAAGGTATATTTTGGATCTGAAATTCATCCATAACCATTCTACGTGCAATACCTATCCAAGATTATGAATTTTATCTCCAATTTCATGAGTTTTCATCAAACTTTCAATATAAGACATATATTCAATTCTAAGTATGGAGGAAACATTCGCTTGAAATTATGTAATTAAACCACTGGCCTTAGATGTTCTGATTTGATGTTGAAGGGTGAAAGTTGATTCTCCTCTTTCTCTCTTCAGATTTCTCCCAAAGATGGTGATGGTGTCTAGGGTTTCTTTCGGAACCTCTTAGGACTCTCCCTTTAACTCTCGTAGCCCACTTCTTGTTAAATGCTGAATTATGGACTTAATGGGTTCATTTATAATATAAAATTAACCTCTAAAATTCGTGGGTTTTAATTCCCCTATTTTTAAAATTACCAAACTACCCTTTTGGGTTGCCGGTAAGTCCTAAAAATTCCTCGGGACCCAAACTAAACCCCCGGCTAGTGTTTTTTGACTATTTTGACCCTTCCGGATACGTTGGCGCACTCAAAATGACCATTCGGTTGATAAAAATATAATTCACTTTTTAATTCAAATAATTTCATTCTTGACGCGACTGACATTCACGTCTCAACTAAATTTTCAAATTGTCGTCTTTCTGCCTCGTGACAATTTAAATATTATCAATACTCATGTATTACCATAGATACTCGGAAATAATAAATTTTTATATCATAATCAAATACCAACTCACATCTCGTTAGTATTTATACCCGGATTAATTTCCAATTAATTCTCAATTAATTTAATTAATCCCTTAAATAAAAATCAATAAAATTACGGGGTATTACATACTTCCCCCCTAATAACAGAATTTCGTCCCGAAATTCGGAACTAAAGAGTACCTAGTAAAAATAACTCCGGATAGCGTTCTCACATCTCATCCTCTTGCTCCCATGTGGACTCCTCGGCATTATGATGTCGCCACTGAACACGTACTAACGGTACTATCTTCGACCTCAGTTTCCGCTCGCTTCGGTCCAAAATAGCAATCGGCCCCTCCTTATAGGAACTATCGGGCTGGAGATCGATATCCTCTAAAGCAACGTGAGTATGGACCAAATCGTCCCTAAGATATT
Source organism: Sambucus nigra (assembly GCA_949130495.1). Classification (NCBI taxonomy): domain Eukaryota; kingdom Viridiplantae; phylum Streptophyta; class Magnoliopsida; order Dipsacales; family Adoxaceae; genus Sambucus; species Sambucus nigra. The sequence continues at coordinate 77,847,703 of OX422221.1, read as the reverse complement.
TCCTTAGCGAGGAAATATGGAACACATCATGAATCCTATGCAAGTGCTCCGGTAACCCCAGTCTATACGCAACTGTCCCAATACGCTCAATGATAGGAAATGGCCCCACATACCTTGGTGCCAGTTTCCCCTTCTTCCCAAAACGCATGATCCCCTTCATCGGAGATACTCTGAGTAACACTTGGTCTCCCACCTTGAATTCTCTGAAGAACCTCTTGGCATCAGCATAGCTCTTCTGCCGATCCTGAGCTACCCGAATACGACTCCGTATCATCTCTATCCTTGCTGAATTATCCTGAATCACTTCCGGCCCAAGGATTTTGTTATCCCCCACCTCTAACCAACATGATGAGGAACGACAAGGTAATGCCTCAAATGGAGCCATGCCAATGGTGAACTGGTAGGAGTTGTTATAAGCAAACTCCACCAGTGGAAGGTACTGCTCCCAACCACCTCCAAAGTCTAGGATGCACATACGCAACATGTCCTCCAACATATGATTTGTCCGCTCTATTTTTCCATCAGTCTCCGAGTGATATGCCGTACTCAGCCACAACTCTGTACCCATGGCCTCCTAAAAACTCTCCCAAAATCGTGAAACAAAAATCTTGTCTCGGTTAGACACGATATTTGGAGGTACCCCGTGAAGTCTCACTATTTTCGTAATGAAATGCTGGGCATACTGTCCCGTAGTGTAGTCGGTCCTCACGGGCAGAAAATGAGAAACTTTGGTCAACCTATCCATAGTTACCCATATGGGGTCGTGACCCCTCTGTGACGTTGGTAACCCCGTGAAAAAGTCCATGGAGATGCTCTCCCATATCCACGTTGGAATCTCTAACGGCTGTAGAAGTCCTGTCGGTTTCTGATGGTCCACCTTTACTAGATGACAAGTGGCACGTTTAGAAACAAACACGGCGATATCTCTCTTTATTCCGCTCCACCAATACTGTCGTCTCATGTATTGGTACATCTTATCCCCACAAGGTGTACCGCGAACCGTGAGCCGTGCAACTCCATTTTTACCTCGTGTTGTAAGTCCTCCCCTTCCGAAATGACCAGTCTCCCATTGAAGCATAACCCCCCGTCTGAGCCAACAGTATAGGACTCAGCTCCCTCTACTAGTAATCGAAGTATCTGCTCCTAACAGAATGAGTCATTTTCCTGGGCCTTTACCACTCTCGTAACAATCTGAGGTGTAATAGTCATCACAGACATGAACGATCGGGCCACTACATCCTGGTGTCCCAACTCCTTCCACTTAGCTTTCCACACCTCGGCCACCTCATCTACCAGCCTACGGCTCAATGCGTCTGCTACCACGTTAGCCTTCCCTGGGTGATACTGGATATTGAACTGATAATCCTTCACAAACTCAAGCCACCGACGTTGATGCATATTCAGCTCCTTCTGCGTGAAGAGGTATTGTAGAGACTCGTGGTCTGTGAACAACCGAAATTTCTCCTCCAGGAGATAGTGTCTCCAAATCCGAAGAACGAATACGACTGTTACTAATTCCAAGTCTTGTGTGGGATAATTCCTCTGATGAGGGTTAAACTTGCGGGAAGCATAAGCTATGGCCTGACTCTCCTGTTGCAGCACACCTCCAAGTCCTTGTAAGGATGCATCGGTGTAAACTAAATACTCAACTCCCGGCCTGGGCAATGCTAACACATGCGCTGAGGTCAACTTGTCCTTTAACTCATCGAATGCCAACTGACAGGCATCGCTCCAGATGAATGGTACACCTTTGCGAGTCAGATGTGTCAAAGGACTCGCTATCTTTGAGAAACCCCGAATAAACCTTCTGTATTATCCTGCTAGGCCCAAGAAACTACGGATCTCAGTTGGTGTCGTGGGCTGTCCCCACTCCCTCACCGTGGATACCTTCCTCGGATCAACAGATATCCCCCGGTCTGAAATGATATGCCCCAAAAATTGAACCTCCTTCAGCCAAAATCCACATTTCTCATACTTTGCATAAAGCTCATTCTGACGTAACGTCTGCAAAACCTGTCTCAAATGCTCGGTGTGCTCCTCTTCTGTCTGGGAGTAAACCAGAATGTCATCAATAAAGACAATGACGAACTGGTTTAGGAACTCTCTGAACACCCTATTCATTAAGTCCATAAACACGGTTGGAGCGTTGGTCAAGCTAAAAGGCATAACCCGAAATTCATAGGAACCATATCGCGTCAAGAAAGCAGTCTTCGAGACGTCCTGTTCCCTGATACGCAACTGATGGTATCCCGATCGCAAATCAATCGTTGAGAAGAAGCAAGCTCCCCTCAACTGGTCAAATAAGGCATCGATTCGGGATAACAGATATTTATTCTGTATCGTGACTTTATTCAACTCCCAGTAATCTACACATAATCTCAACGATCCATCCCTCTTCTTTACAAATAACACAGGGGCACCCCACGGTGAAGTACTCCTCCGGATAAACCCCGGATCCAACAACTGCTCTATCTGATCCGTTAGCTCTCTCATCTCCGCTGGAGCCATACGGTACGGTGCGCAGGCAATGGGCCGAGTGCCCGGGGTCAAATCAATAATAAAATCTATGTCTCTACTAGGAGGTAATCTAGGTATGTCCTGAAATACATCAGCGAACTCTCTAACGACTGGAATCGAATCAAGTGGTATCACCACTTCCTTAGAGGTCTCCTCCTCTATATAGTAGAAATTAGTGGACGATCCTCCCTCAAGGCGAGGCATCGCCACTAGAAACATCTCCTGCCCAGGAATGGAAAAAATAATACTCCTACAAAAATAGTTAATCATGGCTCGGTACGCAACTAGCCAATCCATACTAACTATCGCATCGTACATAGTCATCTCTAATACTAGCATATCAGCGGGTAAAGTAAATCTCCCTATTTCTATACCCACACCTCTACAAATAATGGAAATCACGGAACCCCTACTCAACGGTGAGTCTACACACGTAACCGTGCTCTCTAGAGTGTCTAACAACCCCAAAGTGCGTGCAAATCTCGTGGCAATGAAATAATGTGTGGCCCCCGTATCAAATAAAATATGCCCCATAGTCCCCTGAATAGAGAACATACCCTCAATGGCAGGTGGATCTGGGACTGTGGCATGCTGGAGCTGATACACTCTCCCATACTAAAGTTATCCCTACTGGACTGGGATCACTGGGATGGGTGGTAATGCTGCCATCTGTGGTGGTGCTGGGAGGGAAGCGGGAAACATAAGCCTCTGTGGCTCGTGTCGAGCACCCTGTTGCTGCTGCTGTGGGGCCTTACCCCTATCAGGACAATCTTGGAGTTTGTGACCAATATTGCCATAAACGAAACACTTCCCCAAGAAGTTTCCCCCTCGTTGTCCCTGCTGTCCTCGGCCTTGATGGCCGTTACCATTCTTACCTTGATCATGTTGGCCCTATTGAAATTGCTGCTGCTGACCATTCTGGCCCTGCTGGCCGTTCTGACCCTGATGGCCATGTCTGAAACCTCCTTAACCGTTCCGAAAACCCTAGATCTGAATCCCTTTGGATTCCCCTGTTGGGAACCCTGATCACCCAGCCTGTGCTGACCCTGAGCAGATTGTGCCCTGCTGGCACCATTTCCCCCTATCCTGCCCTGATGGCTGGACTCTTCTGATCTCTTACTCTCAGACATGTGAAAGAGGTGATCCTGGCAGTGAAGCAGTGCTGCGTTAACCACAATAGAGTAAGTGTCCAACGAGAGATTTCCCAACAAGTGCTGTCGGATCCTCCAAGTCAATCCGTCCATAAACTTCTGAATCTTCTTCTCCTCAGTCAGAATATCATCGGGAACAATGTTCAAGAGATTAGTGAATTCGGCCTCGTACTCGGCCACAGTTTTTCCCTCCTGCTTGAGGTTCATTAACTTCCTCCTCATTTCGGTGTGAACAGCTGATGGAAAATATTTGCGGTCGAACTGCACCCAGAACTCCTGAATATAAAGGGCATTTTGAAAAAAGGAGCAATGAGAAGGTTGAAAAGATTAATTAGGATTCACAAAATTCAGGTTCTGGTAGTATTGGAGCCAAAGCAAGATAAGGCTAAGATAAGTAGTTTTATGCTAAAATTAGGTTATGCTTCCTGCATATCTAATAGTAATAGTAAAATATGGTGTTTTTTTAAGGAAGGTATAACATGGGAGTTCATTTCAGATATGCCTTAGTGCTTTACTTTGAAAGTGAAAATGTATGGCAATAAACAACATCTGCAATGAAGTTTTATTTATGCAAGTTGTATCAGATATGACAAAAGACTTTTATGGGATTATTTAGCTGAAGTGGCCATTGAATCTGCCTGGTTAGTAGGTGGTGATTTCAATATTATTGCTAATCAATCAGAAAAGGTAGGAGGAAATGCTATTAATAGCGGGGCTATGTATGAATTTATGGAAAGTATAGATTCCAATGGCCTAATTGATATGGGGTTCAAGGGTTCTAAATTCACGTGGAATAATAAGAGAAGTAAGGAGAAAAGTATTTGGTGTAGACCGGATAGGATTCTTATGAATCAAGAATGCCTAGATATAGGCATCCACTGGGAAGTCTCTCATCTTAACAGATGCATGTCTGATCACAATCCAATGTTGCTGTCAAGTAAGTCCCCTAATCAAATTTCTGCTAAATCCTTTTGCTTTCTTAAGTTTTGGACTGAGAAGGAAGAATGTATTAAAATTGTTAAAGAAACTTGGAAGGAAGTGGAGTGCCAAAATCCAATAGTAGCTATCTCTTTGAAGCTTAAAGCTATCAGGCATAAACTTTGTACTTGGAGTAAATCATGCTTTGGGGATATATTTCAAGAAGCTAGGGAAGCTGAAGACCAGTTGCTAAAAGCTGAATTAAATTATGACCAAGATCCATCAGAACTACATAGAGAAAACTTGAATAAAGCTATAGCAGATCATAATTACCATCTCAAATTAGAAGCTGACTACTGGTCTCAAAAGGCCAATGATAAGTGGGCTGCAGAAGGAGATAGAAACACTGCATATTTTCATAAATATGTTAAAATCAAACATAGAAGAATGTCCATTCACAGGATAAAGAAGAAGGATGGCTCTTGGGCAGATAGTATTGAGGATATAAAGTCTGAAGCAATAGACCATTTTGCAGAAGCTTTTCAATCTGAAGAACTCTGTAACCCAATGGGTGAGAATAAGGTGTTAGCCAAGATTCCAAGGTCCATTGATGAAACTCAGAACCAGCAGTTAATTGCTTGGCCAGATATGGAAGAAGTGGAAAAAGCAGTAAAGGGTCTAAATGTCTCAAGTGGACCAGGTGTTGATGGATTAAATGGTTTCTTTTATACTTACTTCTGGGAAGATATTAAGCTTGATGTATTTAAAGCAGTGCTGAGTTTTTTTGCAGGTTCTTTTCTCCCTAAAATCACCACTGCCACAAAAATTGCTTTGATTCCTAAAACTGAAAACCCTCAATCTTTTAATGATTTTAGACCTATAAGTATGCAAAATTTTATCAACAAAATTTTTTCCAGAATTTTGAATGATAGAGTTGCAAAGCTTTTGAATCAAATCATTTCCCCAGTTCAGTCAGGCTTTATCAAAGGAAGGTCCATCACAGAGAATGTTCTTTTAGCTCAAGAATGTATATCCAGAATCAACCATAAAATTTTTGGAGGGAATATCATTATGAAGTTGGATATGGCTAAAGCTTATGATAGGGTTTCCTGGTTATTTATTCTAAAAGTCATGAGAAGAATGGGATTTTGTGAACAATGGATTGATTTAATATGGAGGCTCATTTCTAACTGCTGGTTTTCTGTCATGATCAATGGAGAAACAGCAGGATTCTTCAAATCTTCAAGAGGTTTGAGACAAGGGGATCCCCTATCCCCTAGTCTATTCATCATTATGGCTGATGCACTATCCAAAAATTTAGATAATCTTATGTCTAAATCAAGTTTTGTGGGGTATAAAATGCCTTTGGGCAGCCCCAGATTTAACCATTTATCTTTTGCATATGATATTATTATCTTCAGTTCTGGAGCAAGGAGGGAAGTCAAAAGCCTTATGTCTGTCTTAAGCCAATATGAAGAAGTGTCAGGTCAAAGAATCAACAAATCAAAGAGTAACATCATGGCCTCAAAGCTTATAGGCCTAAGATCTCTTAATCACCTGAAGGAGAGTACTCGTATGCAGCTGAAGACAGATTCTATTAAGTACCTAGGCTGTCCTATCTATAGTGGAAGGAAGAGAATCATTTATTTTGAAGATATGGTGCAGAAAATCAAACAAAGAATCCTAGGTTGGAAGGCAAAATGCTTGAGTTCTGGAGGGAAGATTATTCTAATCAATTCAGTTATGTCCTCTATGTCTCTGTATTGATTATCTGCTCTTAGTCCTCCAAAAGAAACTCTTAACAGAATATCTGCTCTTTTGTCCAAATTCTTCTGGAGTTCAAGTTTTAGGGCTCCTAGACACCAATGGTGCAGGTGGGATACTATAGCTAAACCTATCAACGAAGGTGGTTTAGGTATAAGGCACATAAATGATATTCATTCCTCTCTCAGTATGAAATTATGGTGGACTTTTAGATCTCAAAACTCCTTATGGACTCAATATATGAGGGCAGCTTATTGTAGAAATTCCCACCCTATTTCTGCTCCTAGAAGAGGATGTGCTCAAACTTGGAATCGAATGTGTTCAGTTAGAGATAAAACAGAAGACCATATGATGTGGATGATTGGAGATGGCTCTATCAATATTGCTAAGGATAATTGGAGTATTTCTGAATGTAAGTTATTTCCAGATTCTGTAGCAGGTCCTATTAAAGACTTTTGGAGTCAAGACAAAAAGTGGGATAAAGAAAAGCTAGAAAATCTGTATGATCAAAATGTAGTCCAAAAAGTTCTGAAATTTGAAGAGATTATGCCTAATAAACCTGATTCTCTCATCTGGAAGCCAACAAGCACAAGTAATTTTTCCATCTCCTCTGCTTGGAACATAAGCAGAAATCAATCTTCTTCAAGACTGAGCTCAAAATTTATTTGGCATAAGAATCTTCGGTCCAAAATGTCAGTCTTTATGTGGAAAATGATGAATAATCTTCTCCCAATAGATGAAAAGTTAAAATCCATTGGTTTTAGAGGCCCTTCCAAATGTTGTTGTTGCTCAAAGCCTAAAGAAGAAACTCTAGACCACATGTTTGAGGAGGGAGATGTAGCTAGCAGCATATGGGATCAAATGACTAACGATTTTGGGATTACAAGACACAAAGGAGGAGGTGTTAGAAATCAGCTTTTCCAATGGTGGTTATATGGGGTAAAATTAAACAAAAGTATAAGCAGAATTGTTCCAGCTATAATTTGTTGGTGCATTTGGTGTTTCAGAAGTAAATGCAGATTTGATGATAGTCTTCCTAGTGTAAATGTTGTTCTACATCATATCAAGTCTGAGCTTATTTCCAACAAAGTCTTTTTTAGTGCTCAAAAGGATAAAGTGCAGATGATAATCAAGTGGAATCTTCCTAGAACTGGTGCTTTAAAGATTAATGTTGATGGCAGTGCCATTGGTAATCCAGGTAATGGAGGGGGCGGCGGAATTCTTAGGAACCACTCAGGGGACATGCTTTGGGCTTTTCATGTTCATTTTGGAGTAGTGTCTAATATGGAAGCAGAGGCGTTGGCTTTACTTAAAGGTCTGGAATTTTCTATGGACTTCATTGGCTATGATCTAACTATAGAGAGTGACTCTAAAGTTTTAGTGGATTTAATTCAAAATAAAGGTTCTTCCCCTTGGAAAATTCAGTGGCATGTGTTCAAAATCAGAAGTTTATTGTCGAGGATAAAGGTCAGAATTGTTCATATTCATAGAGAGGCAAATCAAGTAGCAGATTTCCTTGCACATTTAGGAAGCTCTCAACATACAGATTGCTTTTCTCATAGTACAGATGATTTCCCAAAGTAGCTGAAAGGTTTTATCAGAGTAGATAGATGGGTTTTACCTTCATTCCGAAATGTCTAAGGGTCATTGGTGTTTTGTTTATTCCTCTATTTGCTTAAAGTTGGCTTTAATCAGTTCTTTCTTATTTGATTCTGTAAGGGTTCTAATTTATAAAGAACCTCGTTTATGTTTCTTATTTCCTTCTTTCTTGTCTTTTCTCAATGATGTAAGCTATTTAGAAGAGGCTAGTTCTTCTATCATTTGAGAATAAAAGGATGCTTTCATAAAAAAAAATAAAAATAAAGGGCATATCTCTCCTCCGGGGTGGTAATGGACTCCCACCACTGCAATGCTGATCCTATTAGCTTAAAACTAGCTAGTATCTGCTTCTCAACATCCGTGCACTCGTACATCCTTAAGTGCCTTTGAATGTCCTTCCTCCACTGACTGGACATAACAACGTTAGAGCTACCTGCAAACTCCGGAGGGTGTGCTTTCTGAAAAGCATCACAAACGCGTTCCCAAGCATACGGGAATGCATGAGCCTGAACTGGCGTGGCTACCGGCACCTGAGGTGGTGCCTGCTGCACAACTGCGAGGGCAGTATTTATCGATTGGGCTACAATGGCTGCAACCTCTGCGGCATTTATGGTGCCCTGAACTGGTGCATGCTGTGGTTCGGGCTGAGCATCCCTAAGAACTCACTGTGCACGTCGTGGAGGCATCTGAAATGAGAGTGAAGTCTTATAAGTTCGCAGTTATTATCTGTAAATAGCTGAAGAGCGAAACGTACACAAAAGAATACAACAGTCCTAAAATATAGGGCTCTACATCAAAGAAAGCTCAGCGGAAACATCATAAGCTGTACAGATCCTAAGAACACTAGAACCTGATGCTCTGATACAACCTGTGACACCCCGTCTAATTAAATACCGGGTAGCTACTCCTTTATTAAATTAATACAAAATGCCAAGTTGGTTCAGTTCATAGTATCACTGTCGAAATTGTTTTAACAATTACTAGCAACCTAATATTTAAAAAGTGAGTTGCCAATTTTAATTAAATCCGATTAATCATGCAAAATTTAAATTTTGTAATGTTAACATAACCACCCCAATAATGACAAAGGAATAACCATGAAATAGTAATGAGTCTGGAGGGATACTCCTCACAACAATCCAAATACAGGAATAAACAAATACTAAGTTTGCAACACCAAATTAATTACAACCCAAAATCTGATATAACTGGATAAATAAAGTGTCTAAGAGAAATGGGGTGACATGCCCTACAGATGAGAAAAATTTGATAACATAGAGTTAAGATCGAAAGTGGAGGCATTTACTGTCAAGGTCTTGTAACTTCCACAGCAGCTACAGTACGTCACCTGAATGGAACTCCTATGCTTGGTGTCCTTGTGGCTAGGCACCTAAAAGATTTTTACAAGAAAATATATTTGGAAGCAAACGGTTCAGAGACCGATGGTGAAAACAGTTTAAAATATTGCAAGTGTTTTAATGACATAAAACAATGAATGCAAAATACATGTTAGGACGTGCTGTCACATGAAATACTCACCTCTCGACTATCTGTACACTCCTAACGTATCCTTAATCGAATCTAGTTATGCCCGTATATAACTGGTGCAATATAAAATCTAACGTCACTATACGATTCACGATTTAATTCCTGGCATCTTATTTTAAACAGAGTGTTTTACTCTTCTACACAGTTTCCCATTTTAGTATTACTAATCACTAAAGATCTTCCATTTTATCTTTTACAAAACGTTGATATTATAGATACTCACATTTATACATAACAGTTCATTTCAATTAAGAGTATATTATTCTCATAATAAATATACAATACTAGAACCCCGAGACTAAGCTGCGATGCACACATACTCTGCTATCCAATCCCGGTACATCACGTACATAAGGACCACGCATTCTGAATCTCTCAGGAATCGTTCTCAAATAACAACAATCACACAAAATGGAGGCGAACATAGTTCACATCATATGGGTCACGCACATACCTACGCTCCCATGATCAGCAAACTTCTTAACTTCTCAATAAGTCCTTCTCTGACCTATGTCCTTGAGGTACCAATCTAAATCCCCCCGTAGGCACACAAAGATTAGATGGCTTTAATCGAACGCAGACCTCTCATGATAGCAAGTATGCTAGGTATGTTATACACAGATAACCACATATACTAAGCAGTTGCACATCTTAGATATAACCGAATATCAATTGAGGTATACTTCTTGCTCTTATACCATCACTTAATGTTATACACTATAAGTCCCTGTTTTGTATACAATTAAGTTGTCATCTCTTCTCACGTCGTAATTAGGTATTCGTTTCCTACTCCACAAATGTCATCCGGTTTACTACAAGATTCTAAGTTTCACTCCTCAACGTACTCAATTCTCCCAAATATACTCACTAGTCGATAAGGAAAGGTTATTACTCCATTAAATAAGTCTACGGGACATTTGAAATAAATCAGGCCTAAAAGGCCATTCTGTCAACTTGTTAGAAGTCTCGTTCGAACGAATGGCTTCGAACGAACTACCAACTCGTTAGAAGGGATATTGTCATCTCATTAGAAACTCGTTCGAACGACCTGGGCAGGTCTTCTAACGAGATGGCAGTTTTCGCCCATAAATTTCCCCAATTCGTTTTTCTTCAATTTCCCTTCCCTAAATCCATAATAAGATCATCCCAATTGAGTTTCAACATTAATAAACTACTCTAAGTTCTCCTAGGTCACTCTTTAAAATATATTTGGGGTCAATACCTCCTAAATTAACATGTAATCATCATAATTTCCAAACCTTGTCCCAAACCCTATAAATATAAACCCAGAATTTTAATGTCTACAAGTACTCCTTATAAATCCATTTTTTAAATCATAAAAAGGTATATTTTGGATCTGAAATTAATCCATAACCATTATACATGCAATACATATCCAAGATTATGAATTCTATCTCCAATTTCATAGGTTTTCATCAAACTTTCAATATAAGACATATATTCAATTCTAAGCATGGAGGAAACATTCGCTTGAAATTATGTAATTAAACCACTTGCCTTAGATGTTCTGATTTGATGTTGAAGGGTGAAAGTTGATTCTCTTCTTTCTCTCTTCAGATTTCTCCCAAAGATGGTGATGGTGGCTAGGGTTTCTTTTGGAACCTCTTAGGATTCTCCCTTTAACTCTCATACCCCACTTCTTGTTAAATGCTGAATTATGGACTTAGTGGGTTCATTTCTAATATAAAATTAACCTCTAAAATTCGTGGGTTTTAATTCCCCTATTTTTAAAATTACCTAACTACCCTTTTGGGTTGCCGGTAAGGCCTAAAAAGGCCCCGAGACCCAAACTAAACCCCCGGCTAGTGTTTTCTAACTATTTCGACCCTTACGAATACGTTGGCACACTCAAAATGATCATTCAGTTGATAAAAATATAATTCACTTTTTAATTCAAATAATTTCATTCCTAACGCGACTGACACGCGCGTCTCAACTAAATTTCCAAATTGTCATCTTTTTGCCTCGTGACAATTTAAATATTATCAATACTCATGTATCACCATACATACTCGAAAATAATAAATTTTTACCTCATAATAAAATACCAACTCACATCTCGTTAGTATTTATACCAGGATTAATTTCCAATTAATTCTCATTTAATTTAATTAATCCCTTAAATAAAAATCAATAAAATTACGGGGTATTACATACTTCCCCCTAATAACAAAATTTCGTCCCGAAATTCGGAACTAAAGTGTACCTGGTAAGAATAACTCCGGATAGCGTTCGCGCATCTCATCCTCGCGCTCCCATGTGGACTCCTCGGCATTATGATGCCGCCATTGAACACGTACTAACGGTACTATCTTCGACCTCAGTCTTTTCCTCGCTTCGGTCCAAAATAGCAATCGACCCCTCCTCTTAGGAACTATCGGGTTGAAGATCGATGTCCTCCAAAGCAATGTGAGTATGGGCCAAATCATCCCTAAGTTATTTCCTTAGCGAGGAAATATGGAACACATCATGAATCCTATGCAAGTGCTTCGGTAACCCAAGTCTATATGCAACTGGCCCAATCCTCTTGATGATAGGAAATGGCCCCACATACCTTGGTGCCAGTTTCCCCTTCTTCCCAAAACGCATGATCCCCTTCATCGGAGATACTCTGAGTAACACCTGGTCTCCCACCTTGAATTCTCTGAAGAACCTCTTGGCATCAACATAGCTCTTCTGTCGATCCTGAGCTACCCGAATATGACTCCGTATCATCTCTATCCTTGCTGAAGTGTCCTGAATCACTTCTGGCCCAAGGAGTTTGTTATCCCCCGCCTCTAACCAACATGCTGGGGAACGACAAGGTCTACCGTACAATGCCTCAAATGGAGCCATGCCAATGGTGAACTGGTAGGATTTGTTATAAGCAAACTCCACCAATGGAAGGTACTGCTCTCAACCACCTCCAAAGTCTAGGATGCACATACGCAACATGTCCTCCAACATCTGATTTGTCCGCTCTATTTTTTCATCAGTCTGAGGGTGATATGCCGTACTCAGTCGTAACTCTGTACCCATGGCCTCCTAGAAACTCTCCTAAAATCGTGAATGATTCAAACTTTGTATTTGCTTATTCCAGTATTCGGATTGTTGTGAGGAGTATTCCTCCAAATTTATTATTATTCTATGGTTATTCTTTTGTGACCATATTGTGGTTGTTACATTGGAATTTCATAATCTACTTATTGCATGATAATTGGATTCAATTAAAATTGACAACTCACTTTTTAAATATTAGGTGGCTAGTAATTATAAAAATGTTTTCGACAATGATGTTATAAACTGAACCAACTTGGCATTTTGTATTAATTTGAATAAAGGAGTAGCTACCCGGTATTTAATTAGTCGGGGTGTCACAGGTGGTATCAGAGCATCAGGTTCTAGTGTCCTTAGGATCTATACGGCTTATTATGTTTCCGCTGAGCTTTTTTTGATGTAGAGCCCTATATTTTAGGATTGTTGTATTCTTTTGTATATGTTTCACTCTTCAGCTATTTTGAGATAATAACTGCAAACTTATAAGACGTTACTCTCAATTCAGATGCCTCCACGACGTGCACAGCGAGTTCCTAGGGATGCTCAGCCCGAGCCACAGCCAGCACCAGTACAAGGCACCATGAATGTCACCGAGGTTGCAGCTATTATAGCCCAATCGGTAAATGCCGCCCTCACAGTTGTGCAGCAGGCACCACCCCATGCCCCAGTTCAGGCTCATGCATTCCCATCTGCTTGGGAACGTGTTCGTGATGCTTTTCAGAAAGCACACCCTTTGAAGTTTGCGGGTAGCTCTGATGTTGTTTTGTCCATCCAGTGGAAGAAGGACATTCAAAGACATTTGAGGATGTATGAGTGCACAGAGGTACAGAAATAGATACTGACTACTTTTAAGCTAGTAGGATCAGCGTTGCAGTGGTGGGAGTCCATTACCACCCCGGAGGAGAGATATGCCCTTTCTATTCAGGAGTTATGGGTGCGGTTCGATCGCAAATATTTTCCATCAACAGTTCACACTTAAATGAGGAGGAAGTTAATGAACCTCAAGCAGGAGGAGAGAACTGTGGCCGAGTATGAGCCCGAATTCACTAATATCTTGAACATTGTTCCCGATGAGATTCCGACTGAGGAGAAAAAGATTCAAAAATTCATGGATGGGTTCACTTGGAGGATCTGACAGCACTTGTTGGGAAATCTCTCGTTGGCCACTTATTCTGATGTGGTTAACACAGCACTGCTTCACTACCAGGATCACTGCTTTCACATGTCTGAGAGTAAAAGATCAGGAGAGTCCAGCCATCAGGGCAGGACAGGGGGAAATGGTGCCAATGGGGCACAATCTGCTCAGAGCCAGCATAGGCAGGGAGATCAGGGTTCCCAGCAAGGGGATTTTAAGAGGTTCAGATCTGGGGGTTTCAGAAATGGACAGGGAGGTTTTTGTCAGGGTCAGCACGGCCTGTAAGGCCAACGGCAACAGTTTCATCAGGGCCAGAACGGCCAGGGGAGGAATGGCAACGGCCACCAGGGCCGTGGGCATTAGGGTGAGAGAGGGGGGAACTTTTTAGGAAAATGTGTCATTTGTGGCAAGATTGGCCACAAGCTCCAGGAGTGTCCTGATAGGGGCAGGGCACCACAGCAGCAGCAGTAGGGTGCTCGACATGAGCCCCAGAGACCTATGTTTCCTGTCGCCCTCCCAGCAGAACCACAGATGCCAGCTTTGCCACCCATCCCAGCAATCCCAGTCCAGCAGGGATAGCTACAATACGGACAAGTTTATCAACTCCAGCATGTTGCAGTTCCACAGGATCCACTTGCCATTGAGGGTATGCTCTCTATTCAGAGGACTATGGGGCGTATTTTATTTGATACGGGGGCCACACATTGTTTCATTGCCACGATATTTGCACGCACTTTGGGGTTGTTAAACACTACAGAGAGTACGGTTACTTGTGTATATTCACCGTTGAGTAGGGGTTCCATGATTTTCCTTATTTGAAGAGGTGTGGGTATAGAAATAGGGAGATTTACTTTACCCGTTGATATGCTAGTATTAGAGATAACTGAGTACGATGCGATAGTTGGTATGGATTGACTAGTTGCGTACTGAGCCATGATTGATTGTTTCAGTAGGAGTATTATTTTTTCCATTCCTGGGAAGGAGATGTTTTTAGTGGCGATGCCTCGCCCCGAGGGAGGATCGTCCACTCACTTGTACTATATAGAGGAGGAGACCTCTAAGGAAGTGGTGATACCACTTGATTCGATAACCGTTGTTAGGGAATTTGCTGATGTATTTCAGGACATACCTGGATTACCTCCTAGTAGAGAGATAAATGTTGTTATTGATTTGACGTCGAGCACTCGGCCCATTGCCCGCGTACCTTACCATGTGGCTCCAGCAGAGATGAGAGAGCTAAGGGATCAGATAGAGCAGTTGTTGGGTTAGGGGTTCATCCGAAGGAGTACTTCGCCGTGGGGTACCCCTGTGTTGTTCGTAAAGAAGAGGGATGGATCATTTAGATTGTGTGTAGATTACCGGGAGTTGAATAAAGTCACGATACGAAATAAGTATCTGTTGCCCCGAATCGATGACTTATTTGACCAGTTGAGAGGAGCTTGCTTCTTCTCAAAGATTGATTTGCGATTGGGATACCATAAGTTGCATATCAGGGAATTGGACGTCTCGAAGACTGCTTTCTTGACGAGGTATGGTTCCTACGAATTTTGGGTTATGCCTTTTGGCTTAACCAACGCTCCAGCCGTGTTTATGGACTTGATGAATAGGGTGTTCAGAGAGTTCCTAGACCAGTTCGTCATTGTCTTTATTGATGACATTCTGTTTACTCATAGATAGAAAAGGAGCACGCCGAGCATTTGAGACAGGTTTTGCAGACGCTACGTCAGAACGAGCTATATGCAAAGTATGAGAAATGTGGATTTTGGCTGAAGGAAGTTCAGTTTTGGGGGCATATCATTTCAGATTGGGGGATATCTATTGATCCAGGGAAGGTATTCGCGGTGAGAGAGTGGGGACAGCCCATGACACCGACTGAGATTTATAGTTTCTTGGGCATAGCAGGATACTAGAGGAGGTTTATTCTGGGTTTCTCAAAGATAGCGGGTCCTTTGACACATCTGACTCGCAAAGGTGTGCCATTTATCTAGAGCGATGCCTGTCAGTTGGCATTTGATGAGTTGAAGGACAAATTGACCTCAGTACCGGTGTTAGCGTTTCCTAGACCGGGAGTTGAGTATTTAGTCTATACCGATGCGTCCTTACAAGGACTTGGAGGTGTGCTGCAACAGGAGAGTCAGGGAATAGCTTATGCTTCCCTTAAGCTTAAGCCTCATGAGAGGAATTACCCCACGCACAACTTGGAGTTAGTAGTATCCGTATTCACTCTTCGGATTTGGAGACACTATCTCCTGGGGGAGAAATTTTGGTTGTTAACAGACCACAAGTCTCTACAATACCTCTTCACGCAGAAGGAGTTGAATATGCATCAACGTCGGTGGCTTGAGTTTGTGAAGGATTATCAGTTCGATATCTAGTATCACCCAGGGAAGGCTAACGTGGTAGCAGATGCGTTGAGCCATAGGACAGTAGAGGAGGTAGCCGATGTGTGGAAATCTAAGTGGAAGGAGTTGGGACACCAGGATGTAGTGGCCCAATCGTTCATGTCTGTGATGACTATTACACCTCAGATTGTTACGAGAGTGGTAAAGGCCCAGGCAAATGACTCATTCTGTCAGGAGCAGATAGTTCAATTACTAGCAGAGGGAGCTAAGTCCTACACCGTTAGCTCGGACGGGGGATTACGCTTCAATGGGAGACTGGTCATTCCTAAAGGGGAAGACTTGTGACACGAGGTAATGACAGAGTCTCATGACTCACGGTTCGCGGTACACCCTGGTGGGGATAAAATGTACCAAGACATGAGACGACAGTACTGGTGGAGCGGAATGAAGAGAGATATCGCCGTGTTTGTTTCTAAATGCGCCACTTGTCAGCTAGTAAAGGTGGACCATCTGAAATCGATGGGACTTCTACAGTCGTTAGAGGATCCGATGTGGATATGGGAGAGCATATCCATGGACTTTATCATGGGGTTACCTACATCACAGAGGGGTCACGACTCCATATGGGTAATTGTGGATCGGTTGACCAAAGTTGCTCATTTTCTACCCGTAAGAACAGATTACACTACGGGACAATATGCCCAGATTTTCATTGCAGAGATAGTGAGACTTCACGGGGTGCCTCTAAATACTGTGTCTGATCGAGACAAGATATTTGTTTCATGATTTTGGGAGAGTTTCCAGGAGGTCATGGGTACAGAGTTGCGGCTGAGTACGGCATATCACCCGCAGACTGATGGGAAAACAGAGCGGACAAATCAGATGTTGGAGGACATGTTGCATATGTGCATCCTAGACTTTGAGGTGGTTGGGAGCAGTACCTTCCACTAGTGGAGTTCGCTTATAATAACTCCTATCAATTCACCATTGGCATGGCTCCATTTGAGGCGTTGTATGGTAGACCTTGTCGTTCCCCAACATGTTGGTTAGAGGTGGGGGTTAACAAACTCCTTGGGACGGAAGTGATTCAGGACACTTCGATAAGGATAGAGATGATACAGAGCCGTATTCGGGTATCTCAAGATCGACAGTAGAGTTGTGCTGATGCCAAGAGGTTCTTCAGAGAATTCAAGGTGGGGGACCAGGTGTTACTCAGAGTATCTCCGATGAAGGGGATCATGCGTTTTGGGAAGAAGGGGAAACTGGCACCAAGATACGTGGGGCCATTTCCTATCATCGAGAGGATTGGGTCAGTCGCATACAGACTTGGGTTACCAGAGCACTTGCATAGGATTCATGATGTGTTCCATATTTCCTTGCTAAGGAAATAACAAAACGATGTTCATCATCCTTTTGAAATACTTTATTTTTATCTTCTTATCTCACCCATGAAACTCAAAATTTACTTCTCGCTAATTTCATAATATAGGTAGTTGCTACATACTTCACCTTTCAACACCTACCCCCTTAACCTATCGTTCATCGAATGGCCTTTCATGTTTTTCTATAATATGACTCCTTAATTTCTGTCAAAGCCCAATACATACTTCAAAACTGCCAATCTTCTATATTCCACCTCTTATTTACGAACTAGAAGAAACCCATTTTTCCCATTAACTTCATAACACTACCGTCATCCCTTAACTCGCTTTACTAAGTGCTAAACCTCCATATTTATCACCTCTCTTAGAATTTTCACTACCCAAAAGGTATACCAGCACCAAATGCTTTGACTGATGACAACTAGTAGTCATCCTGAAATAAAAGGTTGCTAGACGTTAAATATCCCAATAAAGGGACTCATCATTAAGGATGGCAACGAGTTGGGTATGGGGTGAATTTGTCAAAACCCAAACCCTCCCCCCGAAAAAAATATTAACCCACCCCGTCCCGCAACGAACTATGATTTTAAACCCCTAATTCGTTTAAGTATAACCTCCTTAAACCCTTCCTTGCCCTGCCCCGTCATGCATGAATTAAACAGGACTGAACCTGCCACGCCCCGTGAGTTAAAGCCCGAAATTTAATTTAAAAAAATAGATTCTATTATATAAAAATAAAGGTGACTTTATAAGCAAATAACAATGTCTCAACATCAATTTTTAAGTCTAAAACTTCAAAATAAACTTAAAAGTTCCAAAATAATTAAAATGTCTTAAACAACATAATTTAAAATGCCAAACTACTAAGTCTCAAACAATATCAACTATTAAAAAAGAAGTCCTGAGTAACATCAACTACCACAAAATAAGTTTCAAACAACACAAGTCTCAAAAGTTCCGAATATAGCAAATGTTACACAAAAGTCTCAAATAGCTCGACTATCATCTTTTTGCAATCTCCTCCTCATCATCATTAACTCAAACCTAAAAAAAATTAAATCATATTTAGAAAAGTAATAAATTAAAGAGAATTTTAAAAAAAAAATCATAATAGATTTTTTACTTGCATTACCTCTTCATCAAACTTCCATGGGATCCGAGTCCTCATCACAAATCGTGGGCCTTGAATCAACGGTAGAGCATCATCTACAAAAAATACAAAAGATAAACATTTAATTAAGGAAAAATTCTTACGCATTAAAGAAATTTATTCTAAACTAGTATACCTTGAATATCGTCCCATAACAAATCTTGTGTGCACATCAACGTCTCTAAAACAACCGCACTAAGTCAACTATGATGAGGCCTCACCATTCGACCACTTCTGCTAAATGCTGATTCGAAAGCCACAGTTGATACTAGAATAGCCAATACATCTCGCGCTATAAGCTGTAATGTGGGATATCGAACACCATTCGCTTTCCACGAATTTAAAATGTCAAAATTCGAAGTACGTGGAAATATATTTTCCTCTAAATAGTGATCTAACTCCTACTTAACATTTATATGCCTTGACATACCACTAACAAGTTGATCATATTCCGAAAAAATGTCAACATTTCACTCCCCACTAACGGTTCCTCAACAACCAACCGTTGTGACACCACTTATCCCACTCTCATTTGGTATCTCAGTCCTCACATTCACCTTACATTGGTACTCATTTTGTAAGTCATAACATGTTATCCGTACACTCTTAATATGTGTATCACACTCCTCTCCATAAATTTTTCGAAGAACATGTTCTAAAAACTTTATTTTGTACCTAGGATCCAAAACAATCGCTATAACGTCAACCAAATGACACTCACTTCAATAATTATCAAAATCGTCCAACATACTAATTGCCACAATTTTAATCACTTCAATTGGAGAGCTAAACCAATTACGTAATGTCAATTTCATTTCACAAACTTTAGGAAATAAGTAATTTGTTCTTGGAAATTTAGTACCAGAAAACACTTCAGTGAGGGAAAAAATAGTTTCAATCGTCCACATATTTCTTTGGCTAAGCTCCACGCATGCTCCGTAAGTAGAGATGTATAATGTCTCTTACGTTGTTTCAAACGTGGAAACACATCCTTATAACAAATGACTGTCTCGAGCATCAAATAAGTGGAGTTCCACCTTGTTTTGCAATCTAAGCACAACTTTTTAGCACATGAAATTTTTAATTGGCGGACAGCCTCCTCAAATTTTTCCTCTCTACTTTGAGTGGCTGTCCAAAATGCTACACTATCTCGAATTTTACCCACGATAACTCTTATTATGTGTAAGCCATCCTTCACCACAAGATTTAATATATGTGCGGTACAACACATGTGAAGCAATTTCCCCCCCAACAAAATGGAATCAATAATAACAAACTTGTCCACAAGACTACCCATCAATGCATTATTAGTATAATAATTGTCTACCGTAATAGTAGACACTTTCCTATCCAAATTCTAATCTAATAAGCAATTCATAAACACATCACAAAGAACATCTTTCGTATGTAGAGCGAGCACATAAACAAACCTACGCATGAATAATTATATCAAAATATTAAATTATGATGAAACGTAATTATTTTAAAAAACACGGTAAAAAGAAGAAAACATACCCTATTATCAAATTTCTCAAACACCAATGCTCATTAGAAAATGTGTTGTTATAGCCATATACCCTCAGCTTTTCCTCGAAGACTTAATATTCGTGGTGATTCCAACGCGACAAGAAAGCTTATCAAATAACCTGTAAACTTTTTCTTTCTTCGATTGATACATTTGTAATATGTCGCTTCTAATGGTGTTTCAAGATACATATTTAAAAAGAGGTTGGAGGATACTAACAAACTTCCTAAATCAGACATGCTCGACAATACTGAGGGGATATTCATGTAGAACAATTAAGTGTACTTTTGCATCGGAAGTTTTTTGAGTAGGAATCTGTCAGAAATATCAACATTTTGATGTTTCTTATACCTAATCAAGTGCATTCACAAATTGTTGGTCCCATTTCTACTTTCGGCCTTAAGTTTTGAATGATAATGATCATATATTGCAAATGTCCCAAAATTATCTTTAATCCTTTCAAAATCATTCCAAATAGAAGATGTGAATTTTCTTTTTTAGGAGAAATTGAACAACTGGATAACCATGTGTTTGTGTGGATGGGGTGGAACTAGTTGCCGGTGTTGATTCAGTTTATACCCCGGGAATGGTATTTTCGCCTTGAATTGATTCGATCATTTTTTGAAATACCTATAAATTGATAACTATTTTTTAATTAAAGTATCGGAGAAAACAAGAATAAAAGGACGAAAAACAAATTTCAGAACAACAATATGTGAAATAAATTCAATTAGTGCAGTCCGTTTATAAATTTAAGAATCGGTGATGTTAACAGTGGAGTGGAGTCCTTTTGAATCATATTAACAAACAACCAAATAGTGGAGTCCATTTATTCAAAACAGTGGAGTCCATTGAACCACCAATGAACCACAATTAAAAAACAAAAAACCTTGAATCATATTAACAGTGGAGTCCATTTATTCAAAACGAACATCTAATTAATGACAATAAAACAAACCAACAACAATAAAACCCTTAATAACAGTGGAGTCCATTGAAATGGTGATGTTAATCAAAACAAACAACAATAAAACCCTTAATAAAAATGAGCCCTTAAAAAAAGGGACTAGTCTGACAGTGAGATGCGCGAGAGAGAAAGAGATGGGAGAATCCTTAAAAAAAACAGCCTGATGTATTCCCCTTTGTCATAAACCCACGTTGAATCCTTAAATAAACTAACCTTGAATCGAAGAGTGTGCAAAGACGCCGCTGCTTTGTGGCCACTGCTATGTGGTCGGCACCGGCCTGATAATGAGATGTGAGAGAGAGAAAGAGAGTGCAGAGAGGACGACTCTAGAGTGTAAGAGATAAATGGCTTTAGAGTGAGAGAGATAAATGGGTTTAAGGTTGAGGGCTAGGGAGAGTAGCAGTTAGTTTAAGAAATGGGTTTGATCTAGGGTTTCTTTTTTAAGTTTATTTATATATGTGGTGGGAGTGTTATTAACATAGTATAATAAGGATATAATAGTAGATTTACTAAACAGAGCAGGGCGGGGCGGGCGGGGCGAGCATATTTTGATAAAAACCGACCCTACCCCGTTTAATAAATATTTTTTAAAATAAAAATTTCGCCCTTATTATTTTAAACAGATTTTTAACCCACTCCATTAGCGCCGGGTTAAATTGTTATCCCTACTCATTATGGACCCTTTTTTGGGAGGATACATTCTTTTCTCCTCGTCTAGAGAAAGGAACTTAAAGAAGAAAAAATGTTTTCTACTTAGTACATCATAACACCTCTGACTTTGAACCGTTTTTTCTAACCTCAGTTATTCATCCTTAGATTTCCAAGAACAAGTATCTATACCGGATTATTGAAAACCAGGATAGTATGAAATATGGTCGATTCCATCCCTAATGCTTACCATCTAGAATCTTGATAAATGTACAAAGATCATTCTTTTAGATTTAGTAAGTAGGAATTACCTTTTGGGTTAATAACCACGCCATCAATAAAGTTTCACTATCTATAAAATTCTTCTTAACATTGGAGGACCCTGATGCAGAAGAAGCTTCCTTCAAACACTGAATCACCCAAGAAAAAGCCATGAGTTTAAACGATTATAAAAAAGGACCTATATCTCACTAGCAAAAAAAAGATTGGTGATAGGGAGATCCACTTTTAAGATCCAATTTTGAAACTCACACATAAGAAAAAATGGGTACAAATTTTTAATGCACATTTTGATGCCTTGACAGGACCCACAACAATAAAGTATAAGCTTTTAATGCAGTGGATTTCAAAATTGGGTTTTTTTCTGGATCTCCCTAGATTTATTCCAAAAAAAAAATTATAGAGGTCTTCAAACACAATATTAAAAGTTCACCACACATCTAAAAGATGCAACTCCATTGTTCCATTATTTCCTCACTCAAAAAGAAATCTTTTATTCTAGTTCTGTACAAACCATCAGGTACTTGTATCTGAGACAATGTTGGACTCAACATTCTGTCACACTTCATTTGACTTGCGATTGCCATGGAACAATACCTAACTCAACTTCAATATCTTTCTTATGAGTTGAAAAATTACAATAAATGGTATTCACCACTTAGCTTCATGAAAACAAATAAAACAAAAGAGGGGAGAAAATTTAGTAAAATTGAAATGCGAATAACAACTAAAATTAGATTCTGTAACTTCCAAAGAACTCTTATGTCATTACGTGACTCTAGAACAAATACATAGGTCTCCTAGCATGACTAGAAGCTTACAAGGATAGATACGATCAAATTTCATACTTTATTATAGTTATAGTAATATAGAGTTCAAAAAAATAAAGAAAAAAAAACTCCGATTTGAAATTCATATGAATGTGTCAAAAAATATTACCAAGAATTTTAATTTACTAAGGGTCCGTTTGTCAACCCAAATCCAAGACTTAGAATTGGAATTGTAAGTCCAATTTCAATTCTAGAAAATTGAAATTGGCCTTGGAATTCTATTTCCATGACTTGAAATTGGATTACCAAGCGGACCCTAAGTGAAAACCCCTTAGCATTGGGTAGATGATCCACAAGGCGACTAAGTGTCACTACCTATAATGATAAAGAAAACAAAATTATTATAAGGTTAAAAAAACAGTTGAGAATTCTATATAAAGTTTGAGGGAGAGGAAATTCAGAGAATCATTTTTTTTTTGCGAAATTTGGGGATTATATTTTGAGTTTTGGTTCAAAGAAGACGTAGTTTAGGTTGTATATAAGTTAATTTGATGTTTATTTTCATTTTCTTATTGTTTTTTAGTCAAATGCATTTCGGTTTTCTCATATTTGGTGGGCATTGGTCATAGTAGTGACCTATTTTAGTTTTCTAATATTTGGGGGAATGGGTCTTGATTTTGTTTCAAACATTGCATTTAGTCACGTTCTTTGCCATGTAATTGGCTTTATTATTTTACTAGTCCAATTCTTAGTTTTTAAATAAAATGTCCAAAGTCCTACTATTTTTAGGATTCCTTAGAAAAAAATATATATTGACGCTAAGATTTTAATGTGATGAAAATCAATTACAAGAGACTTATCTTAAATTTACATTGCCAAATCTATCCCCGAATCCAAAACTTTTACCCTTTATCTACCTATTTTTGTACACTTCGAACCCCATGTCACTGACATTTAGCTGCAAAATTGAATAATAATAATAATAATAATAATAATAATAATAATAATAATAATAATAATAATAATAATAATAATAATAATAAGCTGATAAATGCTTTGTTCTCGTTGCTCATAGTTATTAAATGGGATTAATTTTGTGAACCTATATCTTAATATTCAGAATCATGAATCGTGACATGTTTGACAATTTTGAAATAATTAATTCTAGGCACAAAAAAGGTTTATAAATTTAACACAAAATTATGAGGCAATCATTTGATTGATCTAGTCCACGAGGTAGAAGCCTCTCCCTCCAAGTAGGACCTATTAGATGAACAATTATGTGCCATCCCCTTTCAAACTCTCACTAATCAATTAATGTTTTGTACAAGTACTTTAATATTAATACCGGCAAGTAATCCGCTCGATGCACGAACGTATTATAATATTACTTATAAACTGTAATTTAAAAAGATGTAACAAAATAAATAAATAATTATTATAAAAGATATGAGTCAAAATAAAAAGTTTAGAGGAGGATCAATAAATAATAAATACAGAAGGCACAATAAACAATGCAAACTCATATAATGATATAGTTAAGTTTGAATAAAAAGACACAGAAAACGAATCTCACACCTTCTTAAGTAAGATGTATACGCATACACGTATAAATATTGAACGTATATCATGAATCCAGAATTCACATGCATCTTCACATACATCCTTAACCTCTTTAGTTAAATTATTATTATTTTTTTTTATAACCCTGAATCTCCACACAAATGAGCCCTTTGTACTCCCTTGTCCAAGCTAAACAGGGGGGATACTGTGCATGACCAACCTCACACACGAGCCACGCTTAAATACTAGGGAATCGAACCCAGCACCGTCCGCCCCACCACACAGTCTTGAGTAAGCCCTTACCGCTGGGACAAACCAGGGTGGGTTTGTTAAATTCCTAAAAGTATATTTAACAATTAGATGTTAATGAATACCCTTAGATAGGTTAATGACAAAAATTCAACTAAAAGTGGGAATGAGTATATCATCATTCTTAAGCAAATCCAAGATTGTTTTAATAGCTGAGCAAAAAATAATATTCTTTCTATCTTTAATGTGTTATTAAATTTCTTTAAAAATAAACAAAAATGCAAATTTTTATATATGTGATCAATTAATCCAATTAAATAGTATGGTAAGGCTTTTACATGATGTAAAAAAGAAAATAGTTTCTTGATTTAAAAGGGTTGTCAAATTTTATTTAAATTGTATTTTTATTCTATTTATAAAATTTAAATTATATTACAGTTTAAAAATACACCTAAACTATATTATAATAATACTAATATAACTTTGGATATCTTGGTACAAAACCACTTATTAAAAAAAATTGTTTTCTTTTCATTATTGAGAAGGTTAAATTAATTCTTAACTAAAAGTAGATACCACAAACAAACAAACAACAAGAAAACAACAATTCAAACAATTTGACAAACATTATTATACATGTAGATAATAAAATGACAAGCAATGCTATAGGTACCGGTTCAATCAACCGGATTAATCCACCGACTGAGGTGGCCACTGATTTGGCATTCCTCATTTGTGATTTGGCATTCAATGCATTCCTCATTTGACCCACTAATTTGGCATTCCTCATTTATTATTTACCCATATTCATTCCTCAGTTGTGATTAAAAAAAAAACTATTTTTATAAAAAAATAATTATACAGTTTTTTAAAATATAAAAATATTTTTTTAACTCAGGATTTTTTTTATCAAAATATTTTTGTAGTGCCGCTTTTTATCGCAATTGGTTAGTGTCGCTGGCACGAATCCTCATTCATTAAGGAATGCGGGTCCGCCGATACTAACCAATTGTGATAAAAAGCGACACTAAAAAAATATTTGTATAAAAAAAATCCTAAGGTGTTAAAGAAAATTATTTTTTAGTGTCGCTTTTTATCGCAATTGGTTAGTGCCACTAGCGCGGACCAACATTCATTAAGCGATGTGAGTCCGCCGCAGCGACACTAACCAATTGCGATAAAAAGCGACAGTAAAAAAATAATTTTATAAAAAAAAATCCTAAGTTGTTAAAAAAAAAATTAGTGCCGCTTTTTATCGCAATTGGTTAGTGTTGCTGGCGCGAACCCACATTCATTAAAGAATGTGGTTCTGCACCAGTGTACTAAGCAATTGCGATAAAAAACAACAATAAAAAATATTTTTATAAAAAAAATCCTAAGTTGTTAAAAAAATATTTTTTTAGTACCGCTTTTTATCGCAATTGGTTAGTGCCATTGGCGCGGCCCACATTCATTAAGAGATGTGGGTCCGTCCATGGACACTAACCAAATGTGATAAAAAGCGGCACTGAATTTTTTTTTTTTTTTTAAATCCTAAGTTGTCAAAAAAAATATTTTTTTTCGTGTCGCTTTTTATCACAATTGGTTAGTGCCGCTGGCGCAGACCCAGATTCATTAAGAGACGTGGGTCTGCGCTACTGACACTAACCAATTGAGATAAAAAAAAACGGCACTAAAAAAATATTTTTATAAAAAAATCCGAATTTATTGAAAAAAAATATTTTTTTAGTGTCACTTTTTATCGCAATTGGTTAGTGTTGCTGGTGCGGACCTACATTCATTAAAGAATGTGAGTAAACGCGACGGAATGTAATATTATCTCAACAAAGAGACGCGTGATTAAATTAAAATAAGTTGAGATGAAAAAATATTATTGTCAGGTGACGATTTTGAGTGCATGGTTGATCCAAAATGGGTTAAAATAGTCAAAATTGAGTAATTTGGGGTTGTGTTCGGGTCTCGGGGGCTTTTCAAATTAATTGAGACTTATTTAGGTGACTTTTGGCCTCTTTAAGGACATATGAAATATCAAACACGAGATTTTAATCATAAGATGAAAGGTTTAGGGCTTAGGAAATAGTCATTTCACAAATCCAAGGTAAAGAGAGTTATACTAAGAGTTAGAGACAAAGTGAAGAGAATCGAGAAGAAATTTCAAGAGTCAAAGGGAAGAATTGAAGAATTTTTGCAAGAATATCCTTGGAGGTGTATCAATATCTTCACCAAATTGAGATCCTACAAACATCAAGGCAAGTAATTAACGTACTATTTAATTTGTATATGCAATTTTAGTCCTATTATAGTTGGGACATAATATATTTGAGAATAATTCACACATAAAAATGATGGAATTTTAGAGAATGATTTATAATTGAAAAGTTTTATGGAATATGATTTTTAGGGAAATAGTATTGATTGAGATTACTGAATTTTAAGAGATGATATTGAAAAAAAAGAGCGGAATGAGAAGAGTCACTTTAGAGAGTTCTAGATTTCTTTTTGAGTGCTTTTATAAGATATTTAAGAAAAAACTCAAAACACATACCCGACTCAATTTTTCATAAATAATTCAAATCTAAAGTTGGATTGAAAATTTAGATTATATTTAGAACGAATTTTCTGGGTTTCCAAAACAGGCTCGATTGAGTTAGTTTCGTTCTCCCGTGATTAATTTAGTGTGCTACACTTATTCAATCTTAATTGTATATTTATGTTCATGATATGTGTTGCATTTATATGTATTGTATGCTCATATATTATTTTCGTTATTGCACCCATTTTGTATGTGTTATTTTCATGTCGTTTAGTTTGGGTAACGAAGCTAGTTGATTTTACGAACATGTTGGGTTATAGAATTGGGTAAAAAACATGTACATTTGATTTATGGGAATTGAATTTAAAATTTATTTTAATGGGGTGAATGTTGTTATGAGGATTATTATTGGAGAATGCATAGGCATACCTTAGCCAAATCACCTGTCGGGCGAGGTGTGCTGTCGACTATAATTTTGTCTATTATCCAAAGACTAGGCCATGGATCCCGATTGTGATTATGCCAAGATTTTATGGCGGTGATGCCAATAATTTATGGCGGTGATACCAGGTTATGATGGGTCGTGTGCCCAAGTTATATTACTTATTTTGGGAGGCCATTGGATTGTTCCCAGGATAATTAACAGGATAGTTGACGGCAGTCCATACCGTACGGTGACAAGTGTGGCGAGAATTTTAATATTGGGTCTTTTTTGTGTAGGGACCACGGTGAGATAATAGTTTATGATTATATTATTGGGATTTAGTTTGAGTGTTCATATTGCATACACTCTTGTATATAGTGCACGCATACATTAGTATGTGTAGTTACACATGGAGCATTTATACAAGCTACTGAGTTTCCCGCTCACCCCCCATAGTTTGTTGTGTTTAAGGTTTGATACAAGAGGATATTTATGGCATCGTTTGGATTGGAATTGTCTTTAGAGTTTATGGATATTTATTTTTAAAATTTAAATGTAACGCTTTGTTTATTGTAAATTATTTTGTAAAAGGACATTTGAGATTTAATAAAATTAAGAAATTTTATTTAGTCGATATTATTTATGCTTTCAGTTATTTATTCTCAATCTAACTCGTATAGTTTTATAAAAATTCTCTAATTTATCAATATTTTCAGTAGCACCTCCCCGGGTCTTACAAAGTGGTATCAGAGCATATGTTATTCGTATTCTCGGACTTGGAGTTTTTGATTCGTTAAGTTGTGCGTTGAGAGAGATTCTATTTACGTTGTCTCTTATTTGGGTGATGCATACCCATATGCTTAAATTGAATGGAAGAAAATTTTGGGGTGAATTTCGGGGACGAAATTCCTTTTCAAGGGGGAAGTATATAATACCCCATAGTTTTATATTTATATTTAATTGTATTTGATATTTAAATTATGCCGGTGTCACAGATTTTAATTTAGGAAATAAAAGAATATTAAAAAAATATTAATTTAGAGTGAAATGAATTAATATTTATGTGATTATGTATTTACTTATATGCTTTTAGTAAATAAAAATTGAATTAAGACTTAAGTGAGTAAACGCGACGGAATGTAATATTATCTCAATAAGGACACACGTGATTAAAATAGGTTGAGATGGAAAATATTGTTAAGTGACTCAGGTGACGATTTCGAGTGCACAGTTGATCTGGAATGGGTCAAAATAGTCAAAATTGAGTAATTGGGGGTTGTGTTCGGGTCTCGGGGGATTTTCAAATTAATCGGGACTTACTTAGGTGGCTTTTAAGCTCCTTAAGGGCATATGAAAAGCCAAAAATAGGATTTTAATTATAAAATGAAAGGTTTAGGGAAAGGGTCATTTCACAAATCCAAAGGTAAAGAGAGTTATACTAAGAGTTAGAGAGAAAGTGAAGAGAATTGAGATGAAATTTTAAGAGTCGAAGGGAGGAATTGAAGAATTTTTACAAGAACATTTTTGGAGGTGTATCAATATCTTCACCATACTCAGATCCTACGAACATCAAGGCAAATAATTAACTTGCTATTTAATTTGTATCTGCAATTTTAGTCATAGTATAGTTGGGACATAATATATTTGGGAATAATTCACACATAAAAATGATGGAATTTTGGAGAATGATTTATGATTGGAAAATTTTACGAATTTTGATTTTTAGGGAAATAATATTGATTGAGATTACTTGATTTTAAGAGACGACATTGAAAAACAAAACGAGTGGAATACGAAGAGCCACTTTAGAGAGTTTTAGATTTCTTTTTGAGTGTTTTCAGAAGATATTTGAGAAAACACTCAAAACACATACCCGACTCAATTTTTCGTGTAGAATTCAAATCTGAAGTCTGATTGTCAATTTGGATAAAATTTAGATATGATTTGTTGAGTTTCCAAAACAGACCTACTATGGTGGATTTTAACTCGATCGAGGTAGTTTCATTATCCCGTGGTTAATTTAGTGTGCTACACTTATTCAATCTTAATTGTATATTTATATCCATTCTATGTGTTGCATTTATATGTATTGTATGCTCATATATTATTTTCATTGTTGCACCCATTTTGTATGTGTTATTTTCATGCCATTTAGTTTGGGTAATGCAACTAGATGATTTTACAAGCATGTTGGGTTATAGAATTTTATAGAAAACATGTAAACTTTATTTATGGGAATTGAATCTGAAATTTATTTTAATTGGGAGAATGATATTATGATTATTATTATTGGAGAATGCATATGTATTCCTTAGCCAAACCACCTGTTGGGTGGGGTGTGCTGTTGACTACAATTTTGTCTATCATCCAAAGACTAGGCCATGGACCCCGGTCGGCGAGTACGCCAAGATTTTATGACGGTGATGTCAAAAATTTATGGCGGTGATGCCAGGTTATGAGGGGTCGTGTGCCCAAGTTATGTTACTTATTTTGGGAGGCCATTGGATTGTTCTGAGGATAATTAACAGGATAGTGGACGGTAGTCCATACCGTACTATGACAAGTGCGGTGGAAATTTTGATATTGGGTCTTGGTTTGTGTAGTGACCACGGTGAGATCCTAGGTTATGATTATATTATTGGAATTTTAGTTTGAGTGTTCATATGGCATACACTCTTGTATACGGTGCACGCATTCACGAGTATGTGTAGTTACACTTGGAGTATTTATACGAGTTACTGAGTTTTTCGCTCACGCCCCATAGTTCGTTGTATTTCTGGTTTGATGCAAGAGGATATTTATGGCATCGTTGGGATTGGAGTCGTCGTTAGAGGCTCTGGATATTTATTTTCAAAATTTAAATGTAGCGCATTATTTATTGTAAATTATTTTGTAAAAGGACATTTGAGATTTAATAAAATTGAGAAATTTTATTAAGTTGATATTATTTATGCTTTCGCAAATTTATTCTCAATCTAACTGGTATAGTTTTATATAACAATTCACTAATTTATCAATATTTTTCATTATCACCTCCCCGGGGTTTTACAAATCGTTCAGGAGAAGTTGTAGATATTAATATTATTACAGAAATATACTTAGAAAAAATTAGTAATACTTAATATCTAAAAATCCAAATCTAAGATATATTAATATTTAGTACTAGGCACGTGTTGCTTTGGTGCAGTCCCCTATGAAAAAACTATGTTAAATGTCATGTGAACATACCATCTGGCCATTTGCGCTTACAAGATATATTGAAATGAAATCATGTGACCAATACTCGTAATGTAACACTTACAACAATGTGCGATCACTTTCTAAAGGCAATACTCTCTTTGAATATGGTCCACTGATAAATGGGGGAAAACCAAGCATCCGTGCTGCAACTTATCGTTGTTTCGACTCCCACGACTATGTAATGACCTAAACTATGACTACACTCTTATGAGAGTATAAAAGCTAGTTCAAGTATCGAATTCACATGGAATGAGTGCTAGGCTTTAATTGACTTATTAATTCTAAATAAGAATGAAAGAGATATATCGAATTCGCATGTATCTAAACTATGATTACCAAAAAGGCATAAAAACTGTAGATTGCGAATAATATTCCTCACCTTGGGTTAATTAGTCTAAATAATTACATGGGAAGAGAAACTTATGAAGATTAAATCTCATTTTCACAATTAATAAAATCTAAAATTGTCAACTCCTAAATTGTTATAATAGATGAAATAATTTTGACATCAACAAATATCCCCGAAATTACACACGCATGGTCATAAATATAGAGCATACATGATATACACAGTTAAATATTCTAGGCACAAATCAGAAACAACCTGACCCATTAAAACTAATCTAATCCATCACCAAAGCGAAGTAAACAAATTGATCAATCTCAATGTAAAATAATTTGGTATATTAAATGGCATGAAAGTAAAGGAAGGAAAGAAAATAAGTAAGAAAACTACTTACAAAGCAATAATGTAGGTTAACAAAGTAAGAAATAATGAAATAAGACTTATGTATATGGAAAAGATGATGAATAATACCTCTACACACAAACCTTTGGAGAGAGAATGAAGGAAATCTCCTAACACCAACCAAATGCTAACCTATTTTAAGGCAAAATGAAAGATCCTCTACCAAAAATATCCACCTACATATACATATTAAAGGATTAAAAGAAAAAAAAAACAGTCGATTTGCCCAATATCTAGTATGAGAGGTCGATTAGTGGAGTTAAAGAATGCCTACGGGTCTCAAGCAAGGTTCGGTAGATCAGGACTCTATTTTTTGGGGTATTTTATTCTTCAAAAGGGAGAAACGTTGACATAAACAACTATAACTTGGTCATCTGAAATCATATCGACGCATCGTTTGCAACCATACGAAGCTAATTCAACGAACTATGCTTCCATGGGGTTCCTCTATCCTGAACAAGAAGTCTAAATTTATGAAATTTCCCTTGAAATTTTATTAAACGATGAAACCTTTTCGAAATGCAACCAATTGCTCCGTTTAGTATTCCAATAGCTACAAAAGCTAAAATAAACCTTGTATATATATATATATATATATATATATATATATATATATATATATATATATATATATATATATGAGAGGGGGTGTTTTACTGTTCCAAAAAATCTACGGTTGGGAACGAATTTTTTTAGGGGATCTAATGGTTTGGGATTGTGCCATGTCAGATTGTATCCATTGTGACATGGCACATGGCAAAAAAAAACTTCAACACTGCCTCCCCCATTTTCTTCCTACCCCTACCCCGTTTCCCCAACCGCTCTCCCCTGCTCCAACCCCTCTCCCCTTACCCACCCTCTCCCCTATCCACTGCCCCAACCCCTCTCCCCTGCTCCACCCTCTCCCCTCCCCGCTTCCCCCCTCCCTCTTTCCACTGTCGCCCACTCATCGCTCCCGCCCCGCTTCCCCAACCCCTCTCCCCTGCTCCCCCCTCTTCCCTCCCTGTTGCCTCCCTCTCTCCCCCTCCCTCTTTCCACTGCTGCCCCACTCCCTGCTCTCGCTCCCGCCCCTGCCTCCACGCTCAGGGGCGCACACACAGATCTAACCCACTGAGATTTTATAATTTCTTCAGATTTACACACACATTGATGCTGCGATTTTCTTCGGATCTTTCCATAAATTTTGCGTCTTCAATGATTCAAGGTGCGATTTCTAAATTTCTGATTGTTAAATTTTTTTTCGATTCAAATCTATCAATGATTCAAGGTGTAATATTTGTTTCTTTATGTCATTGTTTTAGAAATGTGGGTTACACTCACTGAGATTTTGTGATATTCTTCAATTTAGGGTTTAGAAATTAGATTTGGGGCACTGAGATTTTGTGATATTCTTTAATTTAGGGTTTCAAAATTAGATTTGGGAATTTTCTAGATCAAATTAGAGGCATTTTTTTGGTTTGGTTCTATAATTTGCAAAATTGATTTGTGGTTTGATTTTGAATAATTTTTGTTAGTTTCTACTTTTGCTTTTATAATTTAGGAATTTAGTAGTTCTTGGAGATTTTTTTTTTCACATGTTCAATTCCATATGCTTGACAAAATAATCAACTGATTTTTTTGGGAAACCTTTTAGAAAATATATGAATATGTTGGACATGCTTTGGGACATGTTTTGGTCAATATATGAATATGAATATTAAATTCCTGGGACATGTTTTGATGAAAGTCGTGGATTTATGTCATTATATAATGAATATGTTGCATGTAACCATTGGGTGTGTTTCTGGTAATGTCATCTAAGTTTGATTTTTTTGTGTTCTAATTTAATTTATTTGGCGTGAATTTTAGTTATTGGCTTACTATTTTTTTTTCTTTTTGATGCATCTCAAGTGGAAGCTTCATTCATTTAAGCAATTATTTTGCATAAATAACACGTATTCAGATACATTTTTTTAATAAATAATGTTTGGGGCAGTTATTAATTATTTGTTCCCTAATCTTTGTCATATTGGAATGGATAATTACTATTACTTTTTTATAATGTTTATTGAATCCCATTTTTGTATCCAATTTTTTTTTATAAATAATGTTTGGGGCAGTTATTAATTGTTTTTTCACAAATCTTCTCCATATTGGAATGGATAATTACTATTACTTTTTATGATGTTTATTGAATCCCATTTTTGTATCCAATTTTTTCCATTCCTATTATTTGAATTACATCAATATGTGAAACTTTGTGGATGTTTTTATGTTGCAAGTAACCATTAAGTGTGTTTTTGGTAATGTCATCTATATATATATGTGATTATTTTTACGAAGTTTTTTTCGTTAATTTTTTTATTAGATTTTACTTTTGAGATCATTAAATATTGTTGGATTTGTTGTTATCCCTTACGAGGGTGGTTAGTCCAATAAACAAAGGAAATCATGCCGATTTTTTTTTAAATGGACACTTTGTTTATCTGAGGCACGATGTGAGTTCAGTTGATGAATATTATATATTTCATGTTATATGTGAGTTTGTTTGATGAATTTAGACTATTTGAATGGTATTGGACAATTTGTTATTTGTTAAACAGGTTAGAGTCCTATAAACAAGGGAGATTATGGCCAATTTTTTTAAAATTACACTTTGTTTTGTTTTGTTGGGGAACGATATTTTTATCGTTTTGAAATTATGTAATTTGAAAATTTTGGTCGTTTCACGATTATGTACTTTCGAAATTTCCGTCGTGCCTTCAGGCACGGGCATTTTGCTAGTGTGTGTGTGTGTATATATATATATATATATCAGTCCTGCTCTTATGCGGACTAGTCCGCATTTTAAGAGTGCGGAGCGGACATGTGTCACCTAGCGATGAGCCCAGAAAAGAGAGAGGGTGTCCTATAATTTAGGCGATAATTTCTAGATACATTGTTAGGTGACACATGTCCGGTCCGCACAAGAGCATCATATATATATATATATATATATACAGAGAGAGAGAGAGAGAGAGAGAGAGAGAGAGAGAGAGAGAGAGAGAGACCCTCTCCTGTAAGGACTCCTTATGGTACAGAGCCCGATACATATATTTTTTTTTAAATCGAAAAAAATAATTTTTTTGATGAAACTTCATAGATATGATCTTCACGGTGAGAAGATCATCTCCAATTTTTTTCATCAAAAAATTCAATAAAAAAACCATTTGGATGAGGTGATATGTAAAAAATCGTATAAATATGAATTTTCGACCGCTGAAATTGTGACCATCATCTCACACACTTTTTGATTGATTTTTTTGTTGAAATTTAATGAATATGATCTCGAAAATGAGAAGATCATTTCCATAAAAAAATTAAATCAATCAAGTGGCTGGTGCAAACTCAAAATTTTAACGGTCGAAAATGCATATCTATACGATTTTCTTAAATGTCACCCCATCTTAACGTTTTTTTATTATTTTTTTAATGATAAAAATTGGAGATGATCTTCTCACTGTGAAGATCATATCCTATATATATATATTATATAGGCAGGCACCTGTGCACACTAAGTTTACATACTTGTTGGCGCAAACCTATTTTTTTTTAAATATTAAAAAAAATATTTTTTAGTTGAATTTTTTTATGTAATATTTAAACATTTTAAGGGACCTGTATTAAAAAAATATGTTTTGCTATTTTAAAGAAATTGGTTAAACTTTCGCAGCTTTTAAAGTGTTTTAAAAGTTGTGAAAGTTTGATCGATTTTTTTAAAATAGGAAAAAGTTTTTTTTGCGTTATTTTATGGTAGTTCCTTGAAATGTTTAAATACAATAGAAAAAAATTCAACTAAAAAATAATTTATTTACTATGTCAAAAAATTGGTGTATAAATTTCAGTATCTATGGTCCAAGCTCAGTGTGTCTTCACTACCCACACTTCGCTTGAGGGGGAATGTTAGAAATATGATATCTAACAACTATGGTCATATCTATTGAAAGCTACACACGGTCAACACAAGAACTATTCAAAGGTGGAGCCATTCAAAGATTGCGGCATCTTAGGAGTGTAGTTACTAACAGCTAGTTTAGTAACAGCTACTTCTCCTTTTATTTCTCATGAACGTTTGTTAGTTCCCTTTGATTTCTCATGCACGTTTGTCATTTGTAAGCAGTATAAATACATGCATCATTATTAAATAAAGTAAGCAAAACTTGGAGTTTTCTTTATGAGTTTTGTATTTAAAAATCTTTTAGGCCTGACTCTCTCTCTCTCTCTCTTTCTATATATATATATATATATATATATATATATATATCAAAATTAAGCAATATATGAGCATAAAAGTACTGTTTTGCGAAAAAAACAGTGGTAAAATCTATAAGAATAAAGGGCAAAAATATATAATATTCGAGTCTAATCATCCACCCCTTCAACAAGCTGCAAAAATTTTGTAGACGTCACTAACTAATAACATTTGATAAAGGATAACATGAATGGAAAAATTGAATGCAATATATGGTATACCATATTGAAAAGGAATGTTTGGACCTTTAATTTTACACGGGACAAACTACAAGACATGACCCCTCGACCTCTTGGTTATGACATAGGGGTGCTTGCTGCTAAGCAACACGGTTTAAATTTAAGGAAAATGCCAGGAACTCAAAAAACACATCCCATATAGAACGCATAATTTTGAGGAAAACTATACGAAACTTTGGTATCTTTATCATGTAAAATTACTTACTATTATGATTAAATTATCTACGAGTAAATTTTCTATATACATTATCTATTCCCAACTCTTCAATATAAATAATACATTATTTATAGTTATTTTTATGAATTTAAAGGCAATTTTTTTTTCCGCTTAACTATTTATATTCTTTGGTATTTTGATAAAAACTTAACTATATTTTTGTTTAATATTGTAAAAATATCATTAATTATATGCATATAATATCTTAACAATTTTCTTGCAACCTTCCTCTTAACCAAATGCACAAAGAAAAGTAATTTTATTTTTTATTTTCTATACTTTACTTTTTTTGAAAACAATTTTCCACTTAACTTTTATGAGTACAGGTATCCAACCATTATTTAAGACACTATGGTTAAATAAAATAGAAAACATCAACATGTATTCACAAAAACTTTAGATGGTTCAGTTGTCCCTACCACTATAATAAATGTTTAAGTAATAAATAAGTTAAATAAATAAATAATCGTTGATCCCTAACTAAATTACGTAGCAAATAGAAGAAAATTATCGATCTTGCCATCTTAAAGGATAAAAAAAGGACATTAACCTAAATTAACATGAGAATACAAAAATATCACCATAATACAATAATTATTAAAAATGAGAATCTTGCTGTAAAAAGAATGAAAAGTTAAATTATCATGAAAATGGTCTCCAATAGCCATCGGAGGATCTAGTATGGTATTGGGAGGGGCACGCGCCGCACTCAGAATTTAATTTTTTCTTTTTATATAGCATGAGTTCTTACCAAAACTTCCTTACCTTACTTCTTTTAACAGTGTCCCACATCGAAATTGAACGGAAGAGTCGGTCTACTTGCTTCCTATAAAAGGAGTTGCAGTATTATATACAAAACAGGTAACTCATTAAGAGGTGGGTCTAAGTTACTTAGCTTGGCTTATGACAACTTAATACCAATGGACTTTATGATAAAAGAGTTTAAAAGATTTCATTAAATTAAAGAATTCATTTGTTGAATTTTAGAGAGAGCGAATTTGACTGAGTCAATACGCGAATTTATCCCGAATTTGCCACGAACTCCTAAATTCACGATTTGAATGCGGTTACGTGGACCACTTGAGTTATAAGTGTCTAAAAATACAAATTATCAATTAAATATTTGTAAAAGTGCAAAAATAATTCTAAAAATTATACGTCGACCACTTCAGTTATAATTGTCTAAAAATATAAATTATCAATTAAATATTTGTAAAAGTGCAAAAATAATTCTAAAAAATTGTACGTGGACCACTTGAGTTATAATTCTCTAAAAATACAAATTATTAATTAAATATTTGTAAAAATGTAAAACTAACCCTAAAAAAAATTTCGGGGGATACTGCCCCCGAACTTTTGTCATTGAGTTGTGCCTCAACCAAGTGTAAATCCTGACTCCGCCATAGCCAATAACTAAATTATAACTAGGAAGAGAACTATAAAAAATACCGACACTAATGTACATAAGTAATGAACTTCCTAAGATCATGAAGATTTCATCTATAAATAAATCAACAAAAGTTTTACAACTGTGCACTTTACGTCGATGCGAGATACAAAAGCTTCAATTTATTCGGCAATCTGAATTGCAATCTCCCCAAATAGATAATATAATAAGGTTTCACAAAAAAACACAAATTAGAACAGGTTACTTGTGACATCCCGCCTAATTAAATACCGGGTGATCAGACATTTATTAAACTATAACCAAGGTGAACGGTAGGTTCATTCTTAGCATCACTGTCGCAAAAATAACTTTTCAAACTAAACACCCTAAATAATTAAGATAAGTGATAAAAACATTTGTAAGACATCAATTACAAATTTAATTTAAAACCAATATTTAAAACCTTTCATAATCCATGGTTTAAAACTCACACAACAACTAGACTGGAAAAATAATCCAAACAATTTCGCATTCAACTAATTAAATCCAACTTTAAAACTTCAAAGGAAAACATCCTAACAGTAACAATCACAAAGTAAAAATACTGGAAGTAAACGAATTACAATCTCTGATAAAACCAACTGAATAATGGAAAAGGGCGATACATGCCCAATTGGATGATATATAACTAGAAGTGGAATTAATAATGAGGTCGTCTAAGCAAAAGGCCTGCAATTCCCACCTAAGATGCAGAACTTTCCTTCCAAAGGATCCTATACAAGACGCCCCTGTGGCTGGGCACCTGTAATATATACATAGATATACAAGAGAGAAGAGAAAATAGGAAACAGGTCACAGCCTGATTGTAAAAATAGTCTAAAAATTTAGTTTAGCAAGTATTTAAAATGCTTACTGTGTAATGCAACAATCATATTAGTGTGCGGCGCTCTCTTGAGGAATTATCACCTCTCTTATAATGTGCACACCTACCGCAATATTTATCCCATCAGTTTAGTTATCTTAAGTTACTCACAAGGTTTCATGCCGATAATTTCTAGTGTTAAGAAAATTAATTTTTAAAAGCAAAGTTCTCACATAAACCTCATTTGATTATAAAGCTACTCAGTATTACCTCAAACTTTTCAAACACTTATATCCAAGTTGAAATAATTATTCATTACTTACCTATCTTTAGTCACAGTAGATGGTTCCCAAATTTCAAGTCCATATAGATATATTAATCACTCATATAATATATATACTATCGGCACCCCACATAAAATTTATGGTGCTGGAATACTCTCCTACCAAGTCCCCGTATCACTCGTACTAAGGGAGATACTAGTTCAGAATCACTCTAGAACTGTATTAACACAAAACACATACAAATTGAGGTGAAGCATACTTCCAAGTAACTAAGAGGTCAGCACATACCCTCACGTCTCTTAGGACCGTCTGACTATCGATCCGATAGCCTGTACCAAGGATTCCTATGTTCTAGGGTACAAGTCCATATCCCCCATAAAGGTCCCATCGAGATAAGACTGTCCCAGCGCGGTAACCTCAGTGATAGCAAGTAGCGCGAGCATGATTTTTACACGTATATAGTATATGCACAATCACAGTCATATATGTATACTACTATTCCAAATTTTATTTTAGGTACACCCACGACCCATAGTTATGATATTTATTCTTATTGTACATTACTAGATTATCCCGTATAACGGTTTGTCTCTTTTATTCTTATTTATGGAATTATTCCAACTTACTACGTAACACTCGTGAAATCCTATCTCCCCAAGTGTAATTTCAGTAGGTACTCTTTTGTTTTACGACGTAACTTCCTTAAGAGTCTCGTCCTTTAAACACATGTTACCACTATTTCTTAAGTGTAATTCACTCCCCGTTAACCCTAATTTAGTCTTACATGAGATGCTCCATTTTTTTATCAAGTCCTACTGGTCCTCTTGATCTCCCAAAATGTTTTAATAAGAATGTTGAAAGATTACTACTCATTTAAATTGAAATCAACCATTTAAAAGGAGGGAGTATGAGTCTGCCAGGAGGGGTCGATCGATCTATGGAAGGGACTTGATCGATTGATCCATCGATCAATCGATGCTCTTAGGTCAATCGATCGATCAAGTAGTTATGGTGAAACTGCAGAAATACCAGTTACGGGAATATTCTTCCAAAATCATCCAAACCAATATATTTGACTTCCAAAATCTCAACAATATATACTACAAGTGTTATATCCCCAAATAATTGATATTCTACGTAAGACATGCGAATTTTCAGCAAGTATAATGAATTAAAAGGGCCACAATTCATAAAAATATCAAGAACCCTAATATTTTCTTTGTTTAGTTTCTTCCCATTACTTTCCCAGATTTTATACTCCGAACATAATGCAAATTCATCGTTCAACCTCTACATGTGAATTTGATTTCCAGAATACGTCTTTTACCAATACACCATGTAAATTCGAGTCTCCAAAATAGGTTTTTCTTTCACAAAAACTAGTCTTAATCAACCCTAGACTAATATCATTGAAGCATTAACTAAAATAGAGAAAGATAGATACTTGCCTGGAAATATTCGGCTCAGATTTGTGGAAAGATTGGTGTGGTTGTGATCCTCGTTGCGCGATCTAAAGTTTGGCGGCGACGGCAGTGCAAACGATGGAGCTCTTGGCCTAAAACCCCTTGGAAAGATTCTCCTCTTCCTCTCCAATGGTCGTATTTGGTTTATGGTTCATCTAACCCTAGAAGATGACTCCTACCATCTGATATAACCTTAGAAAAATCGTGGGTTTCCATGCCCAAAAATATAAAATGTCTAAAACGCCCTCCCGGGATGTTAATTAGGCCTAAAAATGCCCCGAGACCCAAACTAAACCCCCGGGTACATTATTTTGACTATCTCGACCCTTCTGGACACATTGACGCACTCAAAATGACCATAAAGGTGACTTATAATTTATTTAGTTTTAATAATTCAAATTTAATCCCGACACGACACAAGCGCGTCCCGATAAATTTCCAAAATTATCAAATTAGATTCTCGTGATAATTTTACTAAATTCAATTACACCACTTACTTTACCCATAAAGTAAATTACAACAAAATTCTTATAATTACTAACTCTCATCACTCTAGTAAGTATTTAAATGATTTTTCGGATTAATATTAAATTAGTATCTCCAATTAAATTTAATAAATCCCCAAAATTAAAAGTCATAAATATACGGGGTATTACATACTTCCCCCCTAATAACAAAATTTCATCCCGAAATTTGAAAAAGTAAGGTATACCTGGTAAGAATAACTCTGGGTACTTCTCACGCATGTCTGCCTCACGCTGCCAAGTGGATTCCTCTACATTATGATGCTCCCACTGGACCCGTACAAGTGGGACTACTTTCGACCTCAATCTCCTTTCGCTATGGTCTAGATCGCTACTGGTCTCTCCTCGTAAGAAATATCAAGCTGTAAGTCAATCTCCTCAATCGCGATGTGGGTGTGGGCCATGTCATCCCGAAGGTATCGTCTCAACGACGAGATGTGGAATACATCGTGAATGTGGTGTAAATGTTCTGGCAGTCCCAATCGGTATGCTACCAGCACAATCCTCTCAAGAATGGGAAATGGTCCCACGTACCTAGGGGCCAGTTTTACTTTCTTCCCAAACCTCATTACTCCTTTCATAGGAGATACACGTAGTAACACTGGATCCCCCATATTAAATTCTCGAAAGAACCTTTTTGCATCGGCGTAGCTTTTCTGCCTGTCATGGGCTATCCGAATGCGACTTGCGATAATCTCAATCCTAGCGGAGGTTTCCTGAATCACCTCTGGTCTGAGCAACTTGTTGTTCCCCACCTTTAACCAACAAGTGGGAGAACTACAAGGCTTGCCATATAATTCCTCAAATGGAGCCATGCCAATCGTGAACTGGTTTTATTATAAGTAAACTCTACTAATGGAAGATGTGGCTCCCAACCTCCCTCAAAATCAAGGACACACATGCGTTGCATATCTTTCAACATATGGTTGGTACGCTCTGTTTGTCCATCTGTTTATGGGTGATAAGCTGAACTTAACCTCAATTATGTAACCATGACCTCTTGAAAACTCTCCCAGAAACGCGACACGAAAATCTTGTCTCTATCTGACATAATATCCAGAAATGAACAACTGAGCATATTGGCCCGTGGTATAGTCTGTTCGTACCGGTAGAAAATGAGCCACCTTGGTTAAACGGCCCATAATCACCCAGATGGAGTCATGGCCCCACTGTGATGTAGGCAGCCCCGTAATGAAATCCATGGAAATACTCTCTCACTTCCACGTGGGTATTTCCAACGGCTGAAACAACCCCGACGGTTTCTGGTGGTCTACTTTTACCATCTGGTAAGTAGAACACTTGGACACGAACTCCGCAATGTCCTTCTTCATCCCATTCCACTAGTCTTATTGCCTCATATCCTAGTACATCTTATCTCCCCCAGGATGCAATGCAAACCTGGATCCGTGAGACTGTGTCATCACTGCATGACGTAAG
The DNA here is from genome assembly GCA_949130495.1 of Sambucus nigra. Taxonomy (NCBI): domain Eukaryota; kingdom Viridiplantae; phylum Streptophyta; class Magnoliopsida; order Dipsacales; family Adoxaceae; genus Sambucus; species Sambucus nigra. The sequence goes on along the minus strand of OX422221.1, from coordinate 77,805,511 downwards.
TCTTATCCTTATGGGACCACCAATCTCCCATTAAACCTCAAACCTCCATCGAAACTAATTGAATAGGACTCAGCACCCTCAGCTAAAAGTCGTACAATCTGCTCCTGGAAAAACGAGTCTGTTGTATGTGCCTGTATTACCCTCATAATAATCTCGAGTGTCACTATCATGACATATATTAATGAACGGGCTACCTTATCCTGGTGACCCAACTCTTTCCACTTTGCTTTCCAGACGTCCATTACATCGTCTACTGGTCTACGACTCAATGCATCACCAACTACGTTGGCCTTCCCCGGATGGTACTATATGTCGAACTGATAGTCTTTCATAAACTCTAACCACCTACGCTAACGCATATTCAGCTCTTGCTGAGTGAATAGGTACTGCAGTGACTTGTGGTCTGTGAACAAGCGAAACTTCTCCCCAATAAATAATATCTCCGTATCCTCAATGCGAAGACGACCACTGCTAACTCTAGGTCGTGAGTAGGGTAATTTCTCTCGTGTGGCTTAAGCTTGCGAGAGGAAAAAGCGATAGCCTTATTCTCCAGCTGAAGTAATCCCCCAAGTCTCCAGAAGGAGGTGTCGGTGTAAACCAAATATTCCACGCCCGGCTTGGGTAGTGCAAGAACTGGTGCCAAAGTCAGTTTGTCTTTTAGCTCATCGAAGGATAGTTGACAAGTATCGTCCTAAATATATGGTACCCCCTTATGAGTCATGTTCGTCAATGGAACCGTTATCTTGAAGAACCCTCGGATGAATCTCCTGTAGTATCCGGGTAACCCCAAGAAACTACGCACTTTTATCGGTGTTGTGGTTGTCCCCACTCCCTCATTACTGACAGTTTACTCAGGTGAACCTCTATCCCCAGTTCATAAATGACATGTCCCAAGAACTGTACTTCCTGTAGCCAGAATCCGCACTTCTCGTACTTGGCATACAGCTGATGCTCTCATTAAGTCTGAAGAACCTGCCTCAAGTGCTTAGCATGCTCCTCCTCAGTGTGTGAATATATTAGAATGTCATCTATGAAGATGATGAAAAACTGATCCAAGAACTCTCTAAACACTCGGTTCATCAAGTCCATTAATATGGTGGGAGCATTTGTGAGTCCAAATGGCATCACTGTGAAATCATAGGACCCATATCTCATTAGGAAAGCATTCTTCGAAACATCCTACTCCTTAATTCGTAGCTGATGGTATCCTGACCTCAAATCTATCTTTAAAAAGAAGGTTGCTCCCCTCAACTGGTTGAACAGATCATAGATTCGATGCAATGAATATTTGTTCCGTATCGTGACCTTATTCAGCTCCCGGTAGTCCACACATAGCCTCAGTGAACCATCTCTCCTTTTCACAAACAAAACTGGAGCGCCCCAAGGTGAGGTACTCCTATGAATAAAGCCCTGACCTAACAGCTGCTCTATCTAATCTCGTAACTCTCGCATTTCTGTTGGAGCCATACGGTATGGAGCGCGTGCTATCGATCGAGTATCCAGTAACAAATCTATGACAAAATCTATCTCTCGACTGGGGGTAGGCCTGGTATCTCCTAAAATACATCAGAATACTCACGAACAACTAGGATCGAGTCTAAGGCGATCACGACCTCCTTATAGGTATCCTCCTCTATGTAATATAAATGAGCGGTAGAGCCTTCCTCTGGGCGAGGCATTGCCACTACAAACATCTCCTGCCCCGGAATGACAAAGATAATACTCCCATCGAAACAATTTATCATGGCTCTGTATGCTGCGAGCCAATCCATACCAATAATAACGTCGTGCTCATGCATATCTCAGACTAACATGGCTGCTGGTAAGATTAAGCTACCAATCTCTACTCCCACACCTCTACATATAAAGAAAATTAATAATCCATTTCCTCGTGGTGAGTCTACGCATGTCACAGTGCTCTCTGTTGTGGCTAATAACCCTAAGGCCTTCGCAAAGTGAGTAGATATAAAATAGTGTGTCGCCCCAGTGTAAAATAAAACCTGACCCATAGTACCATGGATAGGAAACGTACCCTCAATCGCAGGTGGCACCTGAGGAGTTGCTGATTGGTGGACGTTATTGACACGTTCGTACTATAACTGCCCATGCTACGCTAGAGCTGCTGGAATGGCTGGTAGGGCTGGTGCCTGAGCTAGTGCTGGGAGGGCGGCTGGAAAAAGTGACCTCTATGGCTCATTACGGGCACCCTGCTGCTGTGGGGCCCTATCTCCCTCTGGACAATCATAGCGCCTGTGGACATTTTTACCACACCCGAAGCATCGGCCTCTGAAATTTCCTCCCCTCTCTCCCTGCTGATTACGGCCCTGCTGGTCGTTACCACCCCGCCATTAGCCCTGCTAAAAATGTTGTTAGCCCTGATGGCCCTACTGCTGACCCTGCGGCTGATGATGTTGGCCCTGCTGATTAGAATGGCCCTACTGGCCCTGCCTAAATCCCACAAATCCTTGCCTGGAGTCACCTAATTGGAATCGCTTGGCAGGGTCCCCCTGATGGAAACTCTGCTCCTGCTGACGAGTCTGCCCCTAAGATGTCGGTGCTCCACTAGAACCACTACCCCCTATCTTGCCCTGCTGGATGGACTCTCCTGCTCGCTTGCTTCCCTGCAGGTGGAAGCGGTGATCCTAGCAGTGTAACAAAGCAGCATTGAGTACGTCCGTGTAGGTACTCAGTGACAGATTACCTATGAGGTGCTGACGGATCCTCCAACCCAACCCGTCCACAAACAATAGTATTTTCTTCCCCTCAATCGGTGCCTCATCTGGCACTATAGTGAGAAGTCTTGTGAACTCCTCTTCATACTCAGCAATAGTCGAATTCTCCTATTTCAGACTCAGTAACTTCCGCCTCATTTCAGTTTGCACGGCGGATGGAAAGTATTTGCTGTCAAACCGCGCCCAAAATGACTGAATAGTGATAATATCCCTCTCCTCCAAGGTGGTAGTGGATTCCCACCAATGCAAAGCGGCCCCCACTAGCTTGAAGGAAGCCAATAGCTATTTCTGCACGTCCGTGCACTCATACATGCGCAGATGCATCTGGATATCTTACTTCCATTAGCTTGCTACAATGATATCTGAACTACCCGCAAACTCTGGGGGATGCACCTTCTGGAAGGCATCCCTAACTCGCTCCCATGCAGATGGAAGCTGTGCTGGTAATAGCGCCACTTCCTGAACCTGGAGTGGAGCCTGCTGTACCACAGCTAGTGCGGCATTCACCTCCAGAGCAACGATAGCGGCTACCTCGGTTGCGTTCATCGTTCCCTAAGCCGGAGTCACTGGCTGCTCGGCTTGGGCACGCCTATCCTTGGGTGCACGTCTCGAAGGCATCTAAAACTTAAAGAAGTTTTATTAGTCTACAGTTATTATCAAATATCAAACAGCTGAAGACGTAAGCATAAAATCAAGAATACAACAATCCTAAAAATAGGGTTCTATAGAAAGAACGCTAAGTTGAAAGAGAAGTAAGCCGTACAGATCCTAAAGGACACTAGAACCTGATGCTCTGATACCACCTGTGACAGCCCGCTTAATTAAATACCGAGTGATCAGTCCTTTATTAAATTATAACCAAGGTGAATGGTTGGTTCATTCTTAGCATCACTGTTGCAAAAATAACTTTTCAAATTAAACACCCTAAATAATTAAGCTAAGTGACAAAAACATTTTTAAGACATGGATTACAAATTTAATTTAAAGCCAATATTTAAAACCTTTCATAATCTATGGTTTAAAAATCACACAACAACTAGACTGGAAAAATAATCCAAGAAATTTTAGCATTCAACTAATAAAATCCAACTTTAAAACTTCAAAGGAAAACATCCTAACAGTAACAATCACAAAGTAAAAATACTAGAAGTAAACGAATTACAATCTCTGATAAAACCAACTGAATAATGGGAAAAGGGCAATACATCCCCAACTAGATGAAATATAACTAGAAGTGGAATCAATAATAAGGTCGTCTAAGCAAGAGGCCTGCAACTCTCACCTAAGCTGCAGCACTTTCCTTCCAAAGAATCCTATGCAAGACGCCCCTATGGCTGGGCTCCTGTAATATATACATAGATATACAAGAGAGAAGAGAAAATAGGAAACGGGTCACAGCCCGATTGTAAAAACAGTCTAAAAATTTAGTTTAGCAAGTATTTAAAATGCTTACCGGGTAATGCAACAATCATATTAGTGTGCGGAACTCTCTTGAGGAATTCTCACCTCTCTTCAAATGTGCACACCTACCGCACTATTTATCCCATCAGTTTAGTTATCTTAAGTTACTCACAAGGTTTCATGCCGACAATTTCTAGTGTTAAGAAAATTTATTTTTAAAAGCAAAGTTCTCACATAAACCTCATTTGATTATAAAGCTACTCAGTATTACCTCAAACTTTTCAAACACATATATCCAAGTTGAAATAATTATTCATTACTTACCTACCTTTATTCACAATAGATGGTTCCCAAATTTCAAGTATATATATATATATATATATATATATATATATATATATATATATATATATATATACTATCGGCACCCCACATAAAATTTATCGTGCTGGAATACTCTACTATCAAGTTCCCGTATCACTCATACTAAGAGAGATACTAGTTCGGAATCACTCTCGAACTGTATTATCACAAAACACATACAAATTGAGGCGAAACATAGTTCCAAGTCACTAAGAGGTCAGTACATACCCTCACGTCTCTTAGGACTGTCTGACTATCAATCCGTTAGCCTGTACCAAGGATTCCTATGTTCTAGGGTACAAGTTCATATCCCCCATAAAGGTCCCATCGAGATAAGACTGTCCCAGCGCGGTAACCTCAGTGATAGCAAGTAGGGCGGGCATGATTTTTACACGTATAGTATATGCACAATCACAATCATATATGTATACTACTATTCCAAATTCTATTTTAGGTACACCCACGACCCATATTTATGATATTTATTCTTATTGTACATTACTAGATTATCCCGTATAACGGTTTGTCTCTTTTATTCTTATTTATGGAATTATTCCAACTTACTACATAACACTCGTGAAATCCTATCTCCCGAAGTGTAATTTCAGTAGGTACAATTTTATTTTACGACGTAACTTCCTTACGAGTCTCACCCTTTAAACATATGTTCCCACTATTTCTTAAGTGTAATTCACTCCCCTTAACCCTAATTTAGTCTTACATGAGATGCTCTATTTTTTTTTATCAAGTCCTACCGGTCCTCTTGATCTCCCAAAATGTTTTAATAAGAATTTTGAAAGATTACTACTCATTTAAATTGAAATCAACCATTTAAAAGGAGGGAGTATGAGTCTGCCAGGAGGGTTCGATCGATCTATGGCAGGGGCTCAATCGATTGATCCATCGATCGATCGATGCTCTTAGGTCGATCGATCGATCAAGCAGTTATGGCGAAACTGCAGAAATACCAGTTACGGGAATCTTCTTCCAAAATCATCCAAACCAACATATTTGACTTCCAAACTCCCAACAATTTATACTACAAGTGTTATATCCCCAAATAATTGATATTCTACGTCAGACATGCGAATTTTCAGCAAGTATCACGAATTAAAAGGGTCACAATTCATAAAAATATCAAGAACCCTAATATTTTCTTTGTTTAGTTTCTTCCCATTCCTTTCTCAGATTTTATACCCCGAACTTAATGCAAATTCGTGGTTCAACCTCTACATGTGAATTTGATTTCCACAATACGTCTTTTACCCATACACCATGTAAATTCGAGTCTCCAAAATAGGTTTTTCTTTCACAAAAACTGGTCCTAATCAAGCCTACACTAATATCATTGAAGCATTAACTGAAATAGAGCAAGATAGATACTTGCCTGAAAATATTTGGCTTAGATTTGTGGAAATATTGGTGTGGTTGTGATCATCGTTGCGCGATCTAAAGTTTGGCGACGACGGTGGTGCAAACGGTGGAGTTCTTGGCATAGAACCCCTTGGAAAGCTTCTCCTCTTCCTCTCCAACGGACGTCTTTGGTTTATGGATAATCTAACCCTAGAAGATGACTCCTACCATCTGATATAACCTTAGAAAATCGTGGGTTTTCATGCCCAAAAATATAAAATGTCTAAAACGCCCTCCCGGGATGTTAATTAGGCCTAAAAACGCCTCGAGACCCAAACTAAATCCCCGGGTATATTATTTTAACTATATTGACCCTTCCGGATACATTGACGCACTCAAAATGACCATACGGGTGACATATAATTTATTCACTTTCAATAAGTCAAAGTTAATTCTGACACGACACAAGCGCGTCCCGATAAATTTCCAAAATTATCAAATTAGATTCTCGTGATAATTTTACTAAATTCAATTACACCACTTACTTTACCCATAAAGTAACTTACAACAAAATTCCAATAATTACTACATCTCATCACGCTAGTAAGTATTTAAATGATTTTTCGGATTAATATTAAATTAATATCTCTAATTAAATTTAATAAATCCCCAAAATTAAAAGTCATAAAAATACGGGGTATTACATTACTCATGAAAGCCACACAATAAACCATTGAATCAGATAACAAACCTACCTTGTCAAGGAGAGTACACAGGCAAATACGGCTTATAGAGTTTTTAAAAGAGGTTGCAACATCTCCAATTTTTCCAGACCCCGTTTGTGCTAGCCTAATATATCGACATCCAATATATTTTTATGAATAATTCATTGAATGACTTAAAAAATACATGATTTAACGTTACAAAAATACCAAACTATAAATAATGGATGTGGATATTTAAAAAAATGATTGAACCTTCAAAGTGCATGAGGAATGGCTTCAGTCTGGATTTTAGATGATTTTTTCCAACTAACACTATCACAAGCCTCGACCAATTGTTCCCACTTTGAGTACTTTAAAATACTTCATTTCTTCTTTGTCATCTTCCATTCACAACAATTAATCTAGCAATAGATATTTTAGTAAGTAGTTCAGTAGATAGTGAATTCGAAACAATAAATAATAACAAATAAAATAAAATAAATCCCAAACTAATCACATCTACAACTCCAACACATATAATTGGGGTTTTCAATCTCAATCTAGAGCTAAGGTGTTTTAATTATATTGTCAATAGCATTGTCAATATAAACGTGTTTCTCCTACTCCATAATTAAAAGGAAACTAGGTTTTAGCTCCACGCGATGCGTGGGCACTGTATAAAAATCAATGTTTATTAAAATGAAGAATTAATTTGAGTGTAATTATAACTATGTCTAATTTTACTCCCAAAGTAATGTCTGCCAATGTTCACTTAAAACAATATAACTTGTTAATTAGGTTGGGTCAATAAAAATACACACTTGTAATATAGGAACTAAAAATTAAGTATCTTGATATTATTGATAAAAAAATATATGACATAAAAATAATAAGAAAAAATTTCTCTCATTATTATCAGATACCACTCATTCAAGACAAAATAAGGACCCAACTAATATATGAAAATTCTTTTTTTACATTTTCTATATTAAGCAATAATAAAATTAGAATTTACATTAATAAGAAAACAAACTTTAAGATAAGAAAAATAAACCTAAGTCATAATTGAGGTTTATTTTAGGTGCTACCTCCCTTCTGTACATATGTACATAAAAAAATTATTTTCTCAATGTTTTAAGGACATTTTCTCGCACTTATGTAATAAGGATATAAGTAAAGGTAAATAATCTTGATTTCTTCGAAGTAAAGAAATCTCACGAAAGTAATTTATGCACCGTGTGAGGTATTTAAGAATAAAAATCAACTGTTGAATTTAGAAATGAAAAAACCTAGATCAATATACCTAAATTATGTTGGTTTTGGCTCTCCTATTTTTCAATTTTGGTTTATTTACAAATTTGCCATTTTGGCTCAAATCTATAAATACAAGTGATATTTCTAGATTTTGAGAGAGGACAAGAGAGGACAAGTTTGAGAGCTATTTTGAGAGTTATCAAAGCTAAAGAGAGATAGAGCTCCCATTTGAGGGGTGAGTTCTTGTGAGATTGTGAGTGACTTTCTAAGAGAGATAAATTATGTGTGTGTATAACCTTTGGGTTCCTCCATTTATCTATAGAAAGAAGAAATCCTCCATGGTGGATGTAGCCCAAATTTGGGTGAACCACGGTATATCATTGTTGTTGCTTTGATTGTTTGTTGCTTGTATGCTCTTATTGTCTCTTCATTGATGTTTGGTTGAATCGATTGGGAGTTTGCACACTAGTTCATTTACGGAACAAGGTCTTGGGTGTTTTTCGCACACCAAGTGTTTGATAAAATCCTCGAGTGAGTTTTATCATCTTGGTCGCTAGAGATAGTCTTGCTTTAGCGCGACAAGTGGTATCAGAGCTTTGGTTCGAGGTTGAATCAATTTTGGCATAGCTTTTATTTTTGTTCCAAATGACGAAAAATGTGGAGAGTACTCGAAAATCAACCTCTACGAGCGGAGGCTCTAAGAGATGGGATCCGAGTTATGGATCGAGTGTCTCAACGAAGACGGACATGAATGCTTTTAATGAGAAGATAAATTTCGGGTTATGGCAAAGACGAATGCGAGGTGTTCTTGTCCAATAGAGGTTGCAAGTAGCATTGTTAGGGATAGAGGGACAGCCGGTAGGCATGACCGATGCCGAGTGGATTGACATTGATCAAAGAGTGGCTTCGTGTATTGAGATTCTTATCACGGATGATGTGTTGAATAACGTGATAGCGGAGACCACGACTAAAGGCATGTGGGATAAGCTAGAAGAGATTTATTTGGGAAAGTTGTTGTCAAATAAATTATTCCTCTAGAAGAAACTCTTCAAGCTTGAGATGAAGGAGGGTGAGGATACAATGAAGCATATCAACGTTTTTAATGCCTTGATAAATGGCTTGAACCGGATAGACGTTCAATTCATTGAGATGGATCGAGCATTATTGTTGCTTGCATCATTACCCGATTCATGCGAGCATTTTGTGACCACTCTCATGTTTGGGAAGTCTACGCTCCGATGCAACGAGGTTGTGCAAGATATTCAATCTCATATCACAATGAGAAAGAAGGAAGGGAGAGGTGACGGGTATTGCCATAATGAAGGCCTTACGGCGAGAGACGGAGGTGGGCAAAATGGCGGGAGGAACTCTAACCGGGGATTTAATGACGGTAGTAAGTCTAGATCGAGGGATGTTGGTGGTAAAGGGCCGAAATGCTATAAGTGCCGGGAATGGGGTCATATGATTTGAGAATGTCCTTTGTGGAACGACAAGGTTAAAGGCAAGGTTGATTCCAAGAGGGCAACGGTAGCGAGTGCGAATTATGAAGATGAACTTGGAGAACTTCTCACAATCTCCAAGGTTAATTCTCTTTTCCAAGATGATTGGATATTAGATTCGGGATCATTATATCACGTTTTCTCCAAGAGGGAATATTTTGATACTTTCAAGGAAAATGTAAAAGGTTCCATGTCTTTGGATAACGGAGAGAAGGTTGTCGTTGAGGGTGTCGGGATGGTGAAACTCAAGATGTTCGATGGGGTGGAACTCACTTTGGGTGGTGTGGCCTATGTCCCAAAGTTGTGAAAGAATTTGATATCCATTAGCCGTTTGAATTCCAAGGGTTGTCGAGTGTCGGTGGCAGGTGGAGTCTTGAAAGTCACACGCGGTTGTATGGTCCTAACGAGGGGAGACGAGAGAGAGGGGTTGTATCGTCTAAATCAGACTTCGAGGAAGACGGGAAAGCGGTGTGCACAATTGATCGAACGTTCGAGGCATGTCTCGTTTGTGAACAAAACATAGACATTGGGTGATAGCTTTCTGAGAGTTGACGGTAGTGATGGGAGAATACCTACTAGTGGAGGAGATGGATCGAAGTCCCCCTCGGGGGCCAACGGGTGATGTTGACTCGGTTTAGTTGCACACGTGAATTAGTTGATTGGAATCGAGGAGGTGTAGGACCGTGATGGATTCGAGGTGTGTGTAGCTAGTTCAAGGAGGGCCGGTGAGTTATTATTTACGAGCATTGGCAAACGGGAGTTTTTTGTGACAAAGACTTGGTACATCTTTCGAGGGTGAGATTTGGAGGGTATGAGAGGTGAGGAATTTTCCCTCTCATCCGTGGTTATTTCTCATGGTGGAAGATGGTGTTGATGTGTTTGAATTTTTCGTGTAAAGAGGGTGTATGCTATATGTATTGTGTGGGGGTGTACTCACCGGGTTACATGAGGAGCGAGATTCACCGTATGGTTACATGGGAAGCATTTAGATGCATGGGATTGAGAGTTCTTAGTTTAAAACTTGGTTCTTCAGCGAGTGGAGTCATTTGGAGTATTGGAGTGAAGACTTGCGATATCTCACTTCATGGTTGAAGTTTGGGGTGGCTTAGCATCGGGTGGAGCGTATTGTCTTGTTAGAAGTTGGGATGATCTTCGAGCGGATTCGATGTTTGTGTTTCGAGTTTGGTTGGATCGTGAGGATCGCCTGGAGTAATCGCATTAGCTTGGTAGATGGTGGGACGGTCTTCAAGCGAGTTCAATTTCAGCATTCTAGAGATTGGTTGGATCGTCAGGATCGCCAAGATGGAATTTGTTGGTTTTGGCTCTCCTATTTTTTCAGTTTTGGTTTATTTAAAAATTTTCCATTTTGGCTCAAATCTATAGGACAAGAGAAGCCAAGTTTGAGAGCTATTTTTAGAGTTATCAAAACTAAAGAGAGATAGAGCTCCCATTTGAGGGGTGAGTTCTTGTGAGGTTGTGAGTGACTTTCTAAGAGAGATAAATTATGTGTGTGTATAACCTTTGGGTTCCTCCATTTATCTATAGAAAGAAGAAATACTCCTTGGTGGATATAGCCCAAATTTGGGTGAACCACACTATATCATTGTTGTTTCTTTGATTGTTTGTTGCGTGTATGCTCTTATTGTCTCTTCATTGATGTTTGGTTGAATCGATTGGGAGTTTGCACACTAGTTCATTTACGGAACAAGGTCTTGGGTGTTTTCCGCACAACAAGTGTTTGATAAAATCCCCGAGTGAGTTTTATCATCTTGATCACTAGAGATAGTCTTGCTTTAGCGCAACAAATTATAACGGCTCACACCTAACAAACAATGCCAACATGGAAAATACTATGCATATTAATTATTCATGACATTTGTTATTGGCTTTCTAATTACATGTTCATATAAAACATACCAATCATGGGTATGGAAAGAGGGAAATCTTGAAACCTATTTCAACTTTTACTAATATTAGATAACCACAGATAATAAAATAAAAAATAAAAAAATCTATCAGAGTATCAATTCTAAAACTAAAATATCATAATTTTTAATTCATTAGAAAATGCATCCAAACATGTTATGTGCTATTCAAATAATAGCATTCAAGCTACAGTATGCAAAAAGGGAAAACTTGAGAACCTTTTATAATTTTATTTATTAATATTAGGTTTCCAAGCAGTGAAAGAAAATAAGATTGCAAATTCTCAAGCTACAAAATTATACATCCTAATATATATTTTTAATTTGTAGAACAAAAAAAAACTTCTTTACAACCCAACTTATAATTCTATAGAAGACTATATCAAATAATCCATATACAATAATTTAGTATAAAAAAACATTATACTAAAAAACGTATAAAGAATGAACAAACATCATAGATCAAAATTATTCTATTTCTTTGGGATAGTTGGTAAAAAAGAATAAAAAAACATGATATAGTAATAAAATAAAAAACGTATAAAGCAAGACAGAATAATTACTTCACTTTCTAAAATTTCGGTGGCACTGTCTCACTGTCACACAAAGAACGAACTAACAGTGGATTCCCCAAGCCTTGACAGTTCCAACTCATGATTTTCGTTTCCGAGCGTTTTTCTTTTATCAAAACCGATTCGAGTTTGAGTTTTGTATCGATTTGTGTGATCATATAAAACCAAAAGGGAGTTACTGATTCTCTCTCTCTCTAGATAATTTTTCTATTTCTAATTTGATTGTTTATAATCGATACATCAAATACATGAGGAGAGGAATAGAGAGAGTCCTGATTCTTCGTATGTTTGTGTGGGTTAATAACTTCGATACATGAATAAATGTACAATCAAGCTCATAGGCGAAAACATGGGTTGGTGACAGGAGGAGCTTTGAATATGTAAAGAGAGAAAAATGAAGAGTTAAGACTTACGTTAAACGGGGTGATCAAGAGAAGGGAAAGTGAAAGGTTGAATGAATAGAACGGAAAGCAAATAAGAAAATTTGGTTTGGTTTTAACACATTCATTGTTAGTAGTCGGGTGATAATCATATGAGAGGAAACACCAAAATTATATTTAGATATTAAATTATTTATTTTTAGAATTGTAATATACTTAAAGTCTATTTGGGAACTCCAATTCTATGTCTTGGAATTGAAATTTGTTTTAATTGAAACTTTTTCAATTTCAGGGCATGGAAATTCAAATTTTGAATTGAAAATACTCTAAGTCTATGTTTGGGAGACCCTATACCACGATTTAAAATTAGAATTTAAAATTTTTCAATTCAATGTTTTAAAATTTGATCTAAAAGGTTTCATATTCCAAGGCTGAATTTGAGAAATTTTTGACTTAAATTATAAAAAAAAAATTGTTTTGCCATGGAATTTGGGTTCCTAACACACCCTAATTGCAATTGCATAGAATCAAACTGGAATTCCCAAACATAACAGTGTTTATTTTTAAATATTAAAGCTTAATTAAGACTAATTTAATATTAAAGAGTCATGTTTTGCGTTTGTTTTTCTCTCTTAATGTAGAATGTTATTCAACACTAAGAGGTCACTATTGAATGCTTAAGGCATAATAATACCAATTTTTTTCAAGTAAAATCTCATTCCAAATTAACCATAGTGATAATTAGTTTTGGTAAATAGTCCAAATAACATGTATTAGCATTGAGAGGGTTATTTGTAAAAACAAACTAACTTTTCTACCCTAAAAGTTTAGCTCACCAAAGGTTAAAAACATGAACCAAGATTTAGCAATACATACATTATTAAAAATAAATAAATAAAGATATATCAAAGTTGGAAAAAGAGTTCAGATTATGTAAGTGGGATAAACTGTTTGTTTATTAGACCTATAGTATAATGCAAATTTAAATCACAAAAATGTTTCAAAGTTTTCCTTTTTTTTAACTTCTTGGGAAAATATAAAAGATTGTACCAATGATCTTGAACTTAAAATAACATATTACCTAATAGAAACCCTAAAAACACCTTTAATAATAATCAACAATAGAATGAAGTCGGGAAAAAAAATGAGAAAATGAGATGTTATTTATAACCTTTAATATTTAATAGTGGCGCCAACAGTGAAGACTGAAGATGGAGGTTAGGGGCTCGCGTAAAGAGAATCACAAAAGACATTCGTTTAGTTTTAATTAGTTATTATTCACATAGGTCATTTTTAGGTTTTGGACCCCAAAAGTTGTGTCTAATGAGGAAAGTAAGGTTAGTTTCTTTTTTTACTTAATTATCCATTTTAATGAGTTATTTGATTTATCTCTCGCTTTTGTAATCTATTTGACTTAACCTTCAGTTTTTAACATCGTTAAAAAAATCTCGATCTCGTTTGATGTATGAGATAAGGAGGCATGGGATAGGATAATATTACTATATTCCATTTGAGAGTGCGCTATAGGTCTAATGGCTTAACTTGTCTTATTAGATATCAACCCGCACAGATAAATTCAATTTTATATTTTTATCTTATGACATGCATCTAGGTTATAAAATAGATAAACTCAAGCATTTAATCAAACAAGGCAAGTTGAGAAAAAATCCTCTGAGGGAAAAACCTTTTCAAGTCATTACTTTAGAGTTTTATAAGAATGTGACTTAAAAAACCACCAAAGAATATGGCTTTATCCAGAGTTGTCCACATATGACGGTCCACCCTCAGTATCCACCGATTCAGCCTTTGTCTTCTTTTCAGCAATGATTCTCTCAAGAACCACAAGATCAGCAGTGAAGAATGTCTTTCCATAAGAGTAACTCAGATATGAATTACTTTTATGGTTTCAAACGGATTCACATAAATATTAGGAATTAAATTTGTGAAATAAAAGGTGTTTTAAACCTAAATAAAGTGAGGATTTTTGCAGCAGGTATGCAGTTTTTTATTTTGTAAAAAGTCTCTCTGAAAAAATATACAAAGGAGGTATTTATAACATGACACAAAAATCGAGACAACGTCATTCATTCGAACAAAAATAATCTCCGTTCGAACGAGAATAACTTCTCATAGAACGACATGAAGTTCGTTAGAACAAAAACACTATCTCGTTTGAACGAGTTTTAAACGAGCTTCGAACGAGTCCAAATAGTATGCCTTCGTGCCCTCATTATATGCTCGTTAGATAAAATATAAAAATGGGACTTCTAACGAGAGTTAGACTTCTCATTCAAATGAGAACGACTTCTCGTTTGAACGAAATCAACAATTTTTGAAAAAAATTTAAACTTAAAAAATTGCTTCATTTTTAATAAAAACTATCTCCTAATATAATTGCAAAAGATTTTGACCTCCTAATTTATTTATACCTTTGTAATGTGGAGATCATCTTGAATTTGGAGAAATTAGAAATTCAGTTCTTCATGATGGTGCGAGTCAAATGGTAACGGGATACGCCAAAACCTATGTAAGCCTAAGCTATTAGCAAATGGCATAAATTATGCTCTTACAAATGTCCCCTTTTTGGCTATTCCGGTAACAAAATAAAACAAAAATTTAAATTACATAAAAAAATCCCCTAAGATAATTAAAATATCCTAATAATTTCCCAAACCCTATGAAATGGAATGATGTGAGGACATATTGTCTTTATTTTCCAAATACTCTTGTTCGTCTTTTCTTGATCTTTCCGTAATCTTTCAATCTTCTAATTAGTACCGAAGGAAAACTTACACCAAGAAATAAGAATACTACCCGTGATGCATAGAGTTTGAAATATAAAAAATGAGAATATATTCGTCATAAAACAAACTCATGTAATCTCTGTTATAATTTATTTTCCCCCTTTATTTTGTCCGAAATAGACAAGGAGTAGAAACTAATGCATGAAAATGGAGAGCGTCACTAAAGATAGAATATCATCACAATGATATATAAAATAAGATCATGAAATGATAAACTCAAAGGCTCCACAAACTATTTTTGATTTTTTTCAAATTTTCTGAAGTGCAAGTTCTATAAAGACGACACACCATAGAGAAAATCACAAAAATAACCGAATCATGAAAGCAAAATGTAGGGTTATGAATATATTCCATAGGTTAAACACAAATAATTATATCACATGTTCAAGAAGGATTGAAACACTACTAAAGAACGATCTCAAAATCTATCTTAGGTGTAAAAATAGTGAACTCTTGTGAAAAGTGACTTAACCTAATCAACAAATCAAGATCGTGAATGATTTTCATAATAATGACGTCCAAAACTGTAATTCTTTTTGAGATTTTTATAGTAACTTCAAACCCATTGATATTCAGCTTAACTCCCTCAAAATCTCACATATATCAATAACACTCACAATTATGAAGAAATCAATGCTCATTTGTAGCGAAGCATCAATGTTAAAAACAAATGGCCTGACACTTTTGTTTTTTGTGTCGCTAATCTTTTTGGCTCTTTTCTTGTAAATGGTGGATTTTCACGTAAAGACTTGGTCTTTCGTATCCCTTTTCCATTGCTTAAAATAAAGCAATTGTACCGAAAAATTGATTTTTTAAATCTGAATAATGGTTCTTACATGCACAACTTTTTATCGTCTCGATTTTCACATTAGGTTCGCTTTAAAAGCACCATTGAGATGAAAACACTACAATCGACATGTGACAAGTCAGTGCAACATTCAAATAAGTTATTGCTCGTGTGTATTATAGGTGACAATAAGTCAGACATATAGCAAGATATCATGAAACTACATCTTAATGACTCTACACATTATAAAGAACAAATATGAAATGATGTCATAGTTCAAGATACCACAAAATAGTCACATGGATATGGAATGAATTGGTGACTCGAACATCTTTAATGTTTTTCCATTAATGGTAAAAAATTAAGAAACTCTTTCTGTCTTTTTAAATTTTTTTATCAAAATAAAATATTTTTTTATCTTTTATTTTCCTTAAAGACCGAAAATATTTTTATATTTTTATAAAAACAAAAATCTTTTAGGATTTTCTGAAAAAATATATCAAAATGAAAAATATAAATACAATGGCAGTACACACTACCAATAGGGATATAAAAGCATCCTATGCTAGAAACAAGTCTCAACCTCAATCATTAGGCTCAGAGGAGTTCTCAAAAGGAGATGACACCCTAAGAAATTCCTCCATCAAATTTTGTGAAGTTTTGACTAAATACTCTACTTGATCTCTAAAACTCTCAACATCTCTCAAGTGATGTGCAGGAGCATGCGGAGTAACACATGTGGGAGTGCTCTCAGGAACTCGTGTAGGAGAAAACTCGGGAACATACCTACGAGACGCTCTCCTTAGCTTAAAATAATATTCTCTAAGGTGACCTATTTGTTTCCAATGGGGACAAACATACATGGGTTTGGCTCCACCTCTCTCAAAACGTCTAGGACGAGCTCTTCTAAGTGGGTTAGGTCAAGGCTATAAGGATCTAACACAAACTCGGGAATCGACTTGGGTGCGGATGGGAAGTGGACGCACCATCATAACCTATTCCTAACCTCTCAACTTTACCTAATGCAGGGCTGAGGAGCATTTTACCTACCTTCTTACACGTGTTCACGAGTCTCCACGAATGCAAGGAGATCTCTCGTAAGACTAGCCACTTGTTTGGTCAAGTTCCAATTTCTCAAAAACTCTCACCCTCTCTCCCAACTCTCATGGAGGACTCTCTCTCTCTCTCTCTCTCTATCTATCTATCTATCTATCTCTATCTCTCTCTCGTCCCACTCAACTCCTTCTCTAGGGTTAAGACTCTAGTTGCTAACCCTTTGTTTTTGTTGCCCAGATTATACTCAAGAGGGGGGTGGATTGAGATTTCACAAACTTTTTGGGGTTAAATTAAAATTTTAATTTAAAACACTTAATTCAGATTTCAGATTAAAAAATCTTAAATTATTAAGCTAATAAAAATTAACTAAATACAACCAATTAATTTAATCAAGATAAATCACAGATTTTATCACCCAATAAATAAATTATCAATTTCGTATTTAATAGGAATTTATCTTCTAGAATTAATCATAAATGATTCACAAAAAGAATATCAAATAAATACTCTCAATTAATAAAACAAGTATATTTCAAGAATATAAGACCCAATAAATTTATAAACAATCTTCGTAATTAATAAAAATTAATATTTCTGAATTAATTAATTATTATGAAAATAACTATTTTTATCTTAAAAATATTTTAACAAATTTTGGATTTAATGCGCAAATATATAAGTGTTGACAGATAAAATTAAACACTCATAAGCAAAAATATAAATGCTAAAAATAAATGACACCATAATTTTTAACGTGGTTCGGCTAAATCCCAGCGTATGTCCACGCGCCAAGAGCAGCTTCCAACTCATGCGCTTCACTATTGCTGATCCACTTGACGGTAGGATCAAACCACCACTTTACAGTAGAAAATCGGCCACTAGTACAATCGAAGCTTCAAAATAAATCTGAAGTTTTAATACAAAGATTTGGATGTCAAAACTCTTTAATGTACAATTGTAAATCTGAGTTTGTTCTTCAAATGCAAAGAGACTTCACAATGATTTTGATTTTGGACTAAGTCTTCACTTGAAATCTTATTGTTGAATAATGGTTGTTGTGCTCTTGAATTTCTTCTTCAATAAATAGCTAAATAAAAGCTTGTTGCTATCTTAAATCTGTAGAGTTGAGTGTCCAATTTCAGTTGCTTTCTAGAGTACATGTATGAGCTGAATAAATATTTCATTTGCTTTTCTTCACTATGCCATTTCAATTCTGAGTTAGTGCTTCAACTGCTTTTGGTCTTGCGTATTTTTAGCTTAAAAAATATAATGATCGTTGGAGCAGAGCATGAACTGAGTTCCTCTCCGTAATATTTAACTGATGAGAGGCATGGCTGAAAAATAAGAACGTTGGATCTATTGCAACTTGGAATAGCATTAAATGCACATAATATCTTCAAATGAAATCGTATCTAGAAGAACCATTTTTGATGTCTAAGAAATATTGTAGACTAATATATATATATATATATGTGTGTGTGGAGAGAGAGAGAGAGAGAGAGAGAGAGATGTTAGAAGCACAATGAATATACAATGTATTTTACAAACGTAGTCAACAACACTTGTCTGAAGTAAAAGATATCTCTGCACGTAAATAACTATGGGAGCCCAAGAGACAATGTAAAGACCACAAAGTGGTCTTCGAAGAAGGCAATTTACTCATTTTAGATATATTGAACGTGGTTATCAAGGCTAGTATTATAAAAAGATATCAATTGTAAACAATAGTTGTGTGGATAATAAAAGTCTTTTCAGCAAATATAAGCTTAAATAATACAAAGCAATACATTAAGTCAACAACTATCGTCCACTGTTCTAAAAAACCCGCCTAGGCTTGAGGCTTGGGAGAAACGCCCCGCCTTAAGATTTTGACGCCTTATGCTTAGTAAAACCCTTAGACGTACTTTTTCTCTAAAAACAACAATGCTTTAGTGAAACGATGTCGCTTTTTAAAGATTTTTTTGCAAATCGGACCATTATCTCATCCAAAATAATCAAATAGTATTTTTATTTGCAAATATTCAGACATATTTTTATGATATGTATAATTTTAGTATTTTAATAGCCTTGTTATGTTTAAAAAATATTAAAATATATTAAAAAGACCTAAACGCCTTTTCACGCCTTTTTACGCCAAGGCTCGCCTAGGCTTGTAAGGCCTAAGGCTTGGCCTCCACGCCTCGATCACGCCCCGCGTTTTTTAGAACCTTGCTATCGTCCATAAAAAATTGTTTACAAAAACAATTATCTGCAATAATGTATGACACTAAAGCCAACACAGATAAATTGGCTACTGTATGGCTGAAATAAAAGGAAACTAAATATAGTGACGGGTAGACCTGTCAACGGGTCGGTTTGGGTCGTGTACGGGTTACGGGTTACAGGTCAAAACACCCTAACCCATACACGACCCGTTAAGCCTAACGGGTCTAATAACAATATCCAAACACGACCCGTTAATATTAACGGGTACACGACCCAAACCGTTAACACCCGTTAATATTAACGAATCATTTTGGGTCGAAATGGGTAACGGGTTGGGTGACCCTATAATACCCGTTAGTCTTCAATACTTTAAAAATAATGGGTTTTAATTGTAATTTTTATTGGGTATAGATTGGGTGATCCTATAGCACCCGTTAGTCTTTAAAGATTTAGAAATAATGGGTTTCAATGGTTATTGTTATTGGGTACGGGTTTGGTGACCCTATAGTACCCGTTAGTGTTAACGGGTAGAAATGGGTTAAAACGGGTACAGATAAATTTCCAAACCCGAACCGTTAGTGTTAACGGGTCTACCGTGTCAACCCGTTAATGACTCAAACCCAATAAGGATAAACTCATTAACTTATAATTTCGTGTCGGGTCGTGTCGTATTAACGGGTTATCGTGTATTTTGACAGCTCTAATGACGGGCCCAAGGCTGAAGCAATATATGGCAGTAAAAAAAATTGTGTTAAAGCATAAACAACTCAAAAGATCTTGAATAGACAATTAAAGGTTTTGAGATTTGATGCAATCTGCTAAGGCAGATAAAGGACTCTTATCATGAGGCCCAAGAATATCTTCAAAGTATTAGATAAATGAATTGGACAAAAGACAGATATATAAGTATATGTAAAATAGAATAAGAAACGTTTATACCAACTATCATTATCGCCAAAGGTAGTCAATAGGACATCAAGGTTAACAACTTAAACAAGCCAGAGAAAATCAAGGATAGTTGAAGATGGTGTGATGTTCATAATTTGTTACATATACAATTGTGACTAAAAGTAAGCTTTTCATTATATGTGCAAAGTTAAAAAAAAATAGTTCACAGCTTTGTTTAAAAACAAAATTCACGGACAAAATAATATACATTATTTTTATTGAAAAAAGATTTATATAAAAAAACATATAAATATCTAAAACATATATAAACAAAATACATAAGCAAATATAAAGAGACCGTGTATATGTATATATATATATTAAAAATAAAACTGTCGACAAAATCTGCCTAATGCAAATAGAAAAAAACTATTTGCACCAAGATGCATGGACCGAGCCTTGTACATAGAGCTAAAAGACAAAAAATAAAGAAAGAATTATTTGTCTAACTGATTTTTTTAATAAAAAAATTGTATTTTTAATAAAAATGTTTTTTTTTAAACTGTTTTTAAAAAAACTGTTTTTAACTTTTTATAACTGTTTTAAAAAATAAAAAATAAAGATTTAAATGATATGGGTTTGTGTCAGCGATACTAACCAATCGCGATAATAATGTTGATCCGCGTCAGTAACATTAATCAAATGCGTTGATGATGTGGGTCCACCCCAGCGGTACTAACCAAACGCTATGATGATGTGAGTCCGCGCCAGCGGTACTAACCAATGGCGATGATATTATGGGTCCGCGTCAGCGGCACTAACTAGTCGCGATGGTGATGTGAGTCCGCAGCAGCGGTACTAACCAATGGCGATGATATTATGGCTCCGACGGCACTAATCCATCGCGATGATGATGGGTCCGTGCTAGCGGCATTAACCAATCGCGATGATGATGTGAGTCCGCGTCAACGACACTAACCCATCGCGATGATGATATCAGTCCGCGCTAGCGGCACTAACCAATCGCGATATTGTGGGTCCACGCCATCTCTTAAGAAATTGTTTTTCATATTTTTAATAAAAAAAATATATTGTTTTTTAAAGGGGAAAGTACTCTTGGGTCCCTCGCAAACAAATTTTAAACACTAAACTAATTTTGACAAATTTTAAACACTTAGGTCCACTAATTCTCTTCTTGTACAAGTCCACGCTAGTGGCATAACAAGTGGACCTAATTGTAAATTGTCCTTAAATGTTTAAAAATTGTTACCAATGGATCTAAATGTAAATTGCCCATTTTTAAATAAGAAATTATTTTTAAAAATAAAAATAAAATTATTGTTTTAAAAATAAAATAAGATTTCAATTTTTTTTAAATAAAATATTTTTACACTATATCGCGATTGGTTAGTAATGTTGGTTCGGATCCACATCATTATCGTGATTGGTTAGTGATGCTGGTGCGGACCCAATTTTTCTTTTTAAAATAAAATATTTTTACACAATAAAAAAAACCATTTTTTTATATTAATAGGAAAACAGTTTTTTTTTATATAAAAATTTATTTTTATGTCCATTGTTAAAAATAAAAGAATAAGGCCACATCACTATGTACAATGGGTAAAACAAGTCTACTAGGGGTGGCCGTGGGCCGGGCCTGGGCAGCCCGGTCGGGCTCGGGCCGGGCTTGAAAAATTTAGTGTTATCCCAAGCCCGCTCGGGCCTAGATCGGGCCTTATTATGTAATCCCAAGCCCGCCCAGATTTGAAAGCTCTTTACCCAGACCCCCCCGATCGGGCCCTATTATGTTAATTAAAAGATTTTTTTTTTAAATTAAAATACCTATTTTTTTATTTAAAGACCAATTTTTTTAATTAAAAATATGTTTTAAGCTCCATATATTACAAAGTCCATATATAAAGTTTCTCACTTTACATGAAAAGACTTGGTATACGTTTTTATATTTATAAAAGCCCCCCCCCCCCCCCCCCCCCCCATATATATATATATATTTCGGGCCTCGGGCCAGGCCGGCCTCATCGGGCTTAAGAACTCATGCCCAAGCCCGCCCGAAAAAAAATCGGGCCTATAAAATTTTTCCAAGCCCGCTTTGCGGGTCTATTTACCTTACACAAGCCCTATTTTTTTATTGGGCGGGCTTAGCGGGCCTCGGGCGTATGACCACCCTTAAAGTCTACTACACAATGGAACTGTCAAGATTCAAAATAGACGTGGCTTCCCAAGAAAATCAAGTTATCTGCCTAAGATTTTAAATGATTTCAGCTGTACAATTTGTCATTTTCATGGGTCCCATAAGATTTGAATATGAACTTTTACCAACTCAAACTCAACTGCCAATAATATACATCATTCGTCCAACTAAAGCAGTTGTAAGAGAAACTATATATATAATAAGGAAGTGGACGAAAGTATATAGTGTATATATATAGTAACTATAAAAGTATATATATATATATATAATATATATATATATAACAATTTATTACTTATTACTATACTTATAAGTAATAAATTGTTATATATATATATATATATATATATATATATATATATATATATATATATGAGTAGTGATAGTGGAGAAGCCACAGTGCTCCTGACCTGAGCACGTGCCTAGGCCAGAAAGCTAAATTTCGATTTTTTTTTTTACACACCTGTCTTAGCAGGGCTGCAGGGTAGTATGTCAGCTGGCCCAAAAATATGATATAGAAGAAAGCCCAAAAAAACCCTACTTATTTATCTCTTTCTCTTCATACAAACAACAACTTCATTTCTAAGGAACTACACGCAGCAATAATAGCAGGCAACCAACTATTCATTTTCTTTACCCCTCTCTTTGAACTCCATCTTTATTTGAAAGACTCACAAGGTTTGTATTCTTTTTTTTATCAATCTAAATTTTTTTTATTTATAATTTTTTTATCCGTGTAATTTTTTTTGTCCCTCTAAATTTTTTTATTAATCTGATTTATTTAACAACATTATTTTAATAGCAGGTTGTATTCGTTTTTTATTTATGATGATTCTTAGTCTTTTTTTTATTAAGTTGTTTATTTATGTTCATGTTATTATCAATTTGGCATTAACTTAAAAACAATGTTGTTAATTATTAATTTGTAATTAACTTAAAAAAATGTTATTAATCTGTTAACTTGAAAAAAAATGTTATTAATCTGTCATTAACTTAGAAAAATATTATCAATTATTAATCTGTTATTAATTATTAATCCTTTTTTTAATGTTATTAAGCAATTTTTTTATTAGTGTTATTAAGCAGTTTTTTTTAATGTTAATAAGCAGTTTTTTTTTATTAATGTTATTAACCAGTTTTTATTAATGTTATTAAGCAGTTTTTTTTAATAATCATTTTTTTTATTAATGTTATTAAGCAGTTTTTATTAATGTTATTAAGCCGTTTTTTTAATGTTATTAACCAGTTTTTTTTAGTAATGTTATTAAGCAGTTTTTTTTTATTAAGCAAATATTGGAAACAAGGTTCGTCGTTTCAACACTGATTGGTTTGCTAAATTTCCTAGTTGGTTGGAATATAGTGTGAAGGAGAACTCCGCTTTTTGTTTGGTTTGCTACTTATTTTATGACGAGTCTCCCGACAGAAATAAAAGTGATGTATTTGTTAGGGGTGGATTTAGTAATTGGAAGTGCAAACAGAGGCTAAATGAGCATGCTAGTAGTATTGGTCATCACACGGCGTACATTAGGAGTCAGAATTTATTGAATCAAGATCAACATATTGAGACAATAATTCATAAGCAATCCAAGGAGTGCCAAGTTGAGTACCACCGAAGGTTAGTTGCCACAATTGATGTGGTGCGATTTTTGTTGAGACAAGGGTTATCTTTCCGTTCTCATGATGAATCAGAAAAGTCGACGAATAAAGGTAACTTTCTTGAACTATTAGAATTTCTTGCTCATAGGGAGGCACTTGTTAATAATGTTGAACTTAACAATGCTCCTGGAAATTTAAAATTGACATCTCCCGATATTCAAAAAGATGTTGTAAATACAATTGCTAGTGCGGTTATTAAAGAAATATTAAATGATCTTAGGGGGGATTTATTTGCAATATTAATTGATGAAGCACGAGATGTGTGGATTAAAGAACAAATGGCTATTGTTGTGCGTTATGTGGATAAGAGGGGTTTTGTGATTGAAAGATTTATGGGCATGGTCCATGTTCCGGACACGACGTCTTTGTCTTTAAAGGCATCACTAGATCAATTTTTCAACAAACACAACTTGAGTATAAAAAATTTACGGGGTCAAGGTTATGATGGGGCAAGTAATATGCAAGGGACCTATAACGGGCTAAAATCACTTATTTTGAAGGAGAACAAGTCAGCATACTATGTACACTGTTTTGCATACTAACTTCAATTGACACTAGTAAAAGTCGCAAAAGATCTTAAGCACATTGATGAGTTATTTTTTAGTGTGAATATGATAGTGAATTTGTCTAGTGCATCATGTAAGCGACGAGACATTTTACGAAAGAAAGAAGTTGAGCGAATTTTCAGTCAGTTTGAACTCGGCGAGACATCAAGTGGTAGAGGGTTAAATCAAGAAACTTCCATGAAACGACCCAGAGATACACGATGGAATTCACATTATGGGACTTTGATTAATTTTATGGTTAGGTTTGGGTCTGTGGTGGATGTTTTGGATGAATTGGGAGATAATGGTACGGATAGAAGAGGTGAAGCAGTGGCCTTGCAAATGAAGATGCAAAATTTTGATTTTGTCTTTAACATGCATTTGATAAAGAACGTACTTTCAATCACTAATATACTTTCTAAGTTAATGCAAAAAAAGGATCAAGATATTGTAAATGCAATGGACAGTGTGAGAGTTGCCAAGTGTCGTTTCTAAACAATAAGGGATGAGGGGTGGGGTAATTTATTGATGAAAGTATCTTCCTTTTGTACTAAATATGAGATTGTGGTTCCTAACATGGAAGATAACTTTTGTCTTTTAGGGAGAGTAAGGAGAGGTCCAGTGGTAACAAATTTACATCATTATAAAGTGGACATATTTTTCCAATGTGTGGATAAGCAACTAGTTGAACTTAACCACCGTTTTGATGAGGTGAATTCTGAATTGCTTATATGTATGACCGCATTTGATCCTAAATTTCAATTTGCTGCTTTTAATGTAAATTTGTTGATTCGTCTTTCTAAGTTTTATACTGAAGATTTCACGGAGGAAGAACGTATTGAACTTCGAGATGAACTTGTGAATTTTCAATTTGATGTCAAGTCAAATAGGCACTTTGATGAAGTGGAAGGAATAAGTGGATTGGCTAAGAAGATGGTTGAGAAAGGAAAACATCTAGCATATGGATTGGTCTACAGGCTTTTGAAATTGTCATTAATTCTTCCGGTTTCCACTGCTTCAGAAGAAAGGGCCTTCTCTGCTATGAATATCATCAAGACTGATCTTCGGAACCGCATGGGGGATGCTTGGTTGAGTGATACATTCATAACATACATTGAAAAGGATGTGTTTGATGTAATTTCCAATGATGTAATCGTGAATCGTTTTCAGAAAATAAAAAATCGTAGAGGAATTTTGTAGAATGTAATGACAACTATCTATTTTATATCATTGTAATTCATCTATTGATATGTAATTTTTCATGCATTTAATAGATTATTATAAGTTTTCTCTAAAAAAAATTGGGGGCTACCACCCCGAACCCCCCGATTTTTCCTTCTGTGCCCAAGTCAACTTTAATTCCTGGCTCCGCCACTGAGTAGTGATAACATGTGCCCTAAGGGCACATCATATTAGCTAAACTTAGAAAGTGTAAAACTAACATAACTCTTAGGCACTTAAATTCTCACATCCTCCATTATCTCGGTTATACACATACTCACTTCTTGAAAACAAAAGAACAATTAATGCCTACATTCTCTCTCCCCCCCCCCCCCCCCCCCCCCATTAACTCCCCACTTTAAATTCTTCTTGTTTTTTTAGTTGAACATTATTTTACAGATTTAACATTAACAATAGTTTGTAGATCTTTTTTATTTGATTATTTAAAAACTTGTTTTGTATATAAAAATTGTTTTACAGCTTTTTTATTGTAAATAAAATTGTCTTGTCTCTATAAAAAATTGTTTTTAAAATAATTTTTTTTTCTTAGAAATATGCTTTATAGTTTTTTTATAACAATATGTTTTACAAAAACTGTTTTTAGACAAAACAGATTTTCTATTAATAAAAAGGTATGAAAACAGGCATGTAAACAGGTTTTTAATATAAAAATTGTTTTTATATAAAAAAAATAGTTTTTCTATTGAAATAAAAATTAAAAACGTTTTTTTTAAATTAAAAGGAAACATTTTTTTTATTTTAAGTAAACATTTTTTTAATTAAACGCAAATAGTTTTTTTTAAATTAAAAAAATATTTTTCATAAGTAAAAAAATAATGTTTATTGACATGATATCGCGATTTATTAGTGCCGCTGGCGGGGATCCACATTCCCGGACTCGCATTGTTGATGTAAAAAATTAGATTATCTCTAATTGTTTAATCACAGATAAAAAATAAATAAGACAAGAGATTTTAAAGTGGTTCAGCCTTGAACGAATGGCCTACGTCCACTGTTTGGGAATTCTCGAGGTAGGATTTATCTCAAGAAATTCCGGTCCCCTTACAATGAGGAGGATACAATGTATTTATAGCCATGAGTCTGTGCATGTGAATGGGTAATACATAGCTGTTCAATAAGCGTATACATCCGTGTAATAATAATCAATATTTAATACGCATTTAATCCTCTTAATTGGCTGATAATAAATGCTCTGATCGAGGTGCAGCTCGGACCGCATAAGCTGCTCGAACCACCTAAGTATCTCGATATCCATGAGTTGCTCGGTGTAGTAAAGTTCCTCGGTGAACATCTACTGCTCGGAGTATCTGAGTTGGTCGGGGAAATTGAGTTCCTCGAAGACAAGGTATTATTCAGAAATGTTTGTTAGTGCCATGTAGATTGACACGTGTCTCCACTTAACTGAGCCATGTTAGCAGACTAAATTTGGTATCAACAGAAGCCCCCAATGTTTCACAATTCAAGACTGAGGAGTGTGGAACATTCTTCTCGAAATGTGCCGGGATTAAATGGTCATCCTGAATTCTAGGAGCGTTTTCTTTGCATTTATTTTTCTTTTCGAATTCATAGAATCAGACTTTTTGAATTTTTCTAACTGCTTCGATCTCCGCGCCCTTTTTGTCCTTCTAGCCACCGATAGCGTAAATGTCTCCCTTTATAATCATTATTTTTACCTTTTCCCAAGGTAAGGTATTTAAGCGTTGCAGAAAATCATATCGTCTTCTACTTTTTCAAATCTGTATCTTTGAGTTTTCCATTTTCTCTCTCTCTTGTGTGTTCATCCCTTTCATCGTTCGTTGTCAACAGATCCATCATTTTCCTGTAAGATCTTCTTCTTTCTCTTTTATTTCCTTTATTCATCATGGTTTACCTTGTTGAGTCACTTGATAAGTTTCGTTCTGATTTATCTATTCCTTCATGGGTTGTTATGGAGGAACTTTCTGAACCTTCAGATTATTTCCGTTTGGCTGAGGGACATTGGTTCCCCAGTCTCTTTGTGGCTGAATGTGGCTTTTCTTTTCCCCCAAACCCTTTGTGTCTCGAATTTTGTCAATATTTTGACGTGGTTCCTGCAAAAATAGCCTCAAATACATGGAGAATAGTTAATGGAGTTCATAGATTAAATTAGATTCATGGAACTCGTATAGGAATTCCAGAAATTATGTTTTACTATAGATGAGTTGTCGGCGACAGTACTTTTTACTTGAAAACTAGGTTTTTAAATACAGCTTTAGTGGTCAATCTCCCAGATGCCAATAGGGATTATTTCGAGCATGGTGTTGTTATGAAAAATTGGCAACATGCTCCACTAACTAGAAATGATGTGTATCAGGCTCCTAGATGCCCTCCCTATGGCAATGGGATAGGTTGTTTTTACTTTAATTTATTTTTGAAATTATGCTTTTTTTGTGTTTGATAAAATGTGTCACTGATATTTTAAGTTTCATTTATTTGCAGTTGACAGCAAAAGAAGGTCTCCAAAAGAGACAGAAATTAATTTAAAACATCTGAAACTTATCTGGGGTTTGCATCAGACTGTTGCCGATGAGCATATCAGATCAGCTTCATATTTGCTGCAGTATAAGAGTTGTACCTCGTCTTTTACTGCTCGTCCGGTGATAAGTGACGTAGAAACAGTACCCGCTTCTGCAAGTTCTTCACCTGAGTCACATATTCCTCTGAGTGAAAGAATGAAGAGAAGAAGAGCTCCTGCCCTCTTCGAGAAATCTGCCTCTATTGCTGGAGAAACAAAGAAAAGCAAATATGATGTCCCAGAAGAAGGGATAAGAAAAATCGATGCACCTCCTCCGGCTGCTACTGTGAAGGTTGACGAGAAGCCCCTAGTGGCTCCGAGCAAGGTCGCTGCTCCAAGCGAGGTTATAGTCATATCCCCGACTAAGACTACATCCTTTGTCGAGACCGTTGATGCTCCTCTGAGGAGGATGAAGAAGAGCTCCTCGATCAATTTGGCTGAATCCATTTCTCAGCCTCCAACTACTGGAAGTGGTGTTCCCACTTTCATTGCTCTGAGCTCTCCCATGAGCTCGGTGAAATCTTGGATCATCCCCGAGATCCAAGGCATTGAAGAAAATCTTTCTCGGGATATGGTTACCACATTGGCTGCTCGTCATATTGCTTCTGTAAGTATTATTGTCCTAAACTTTCATTTTTCCACTGTTATATATTTGCGCTGACTTGCTATTGTTTTCTTTTCCCAGTTGGTAACCTGTTTTAATACAATTTTGAAGAAGGATGAAGCTATTAAAGC
The DNA here is from genome assembly GCA_949130495.1 of Sambucus nigra. Taxonomy (NCBI): domain Eukaryota; kingdom Viridiplantae; phylum Streptophyta; class Magnoliopsida; order Dipsacales; family Adoxaceae; genus Sambucus; species Sambucus nigra. Next base: position 77,776,665 of record OX422221.1, on the reverse strand, counting down.
TTTAAGTTCCTCGTCAGGTGTAGAGGAAGCTTTGGTGGGTCTGACGCAGTCTCTGAAGGATTCTCGTCAGAAGTATGTTGATGATAAAGCTGCTTGGGAGAAAAAACTTAATTCTATTGAGCAAGAGAGGGATCAAGCTGTTGAAGTCTCCAAGGGGTTGGAGAAGAAAATAAAAAACTTAGAGGAGAAGAATAAAGAGCTCGAGGGGAAGCTTCAAAATACTGGAGAGCTTGAAAGTAAGCTCAAGTCTGCTGAGGAAGAGTTAAACAAGCTTCGTGAAGTAGGTCGTCAGAAGGAGAAAGTGGAGAATAAATTGAAGGCTACCAAGGAACTTCTATCCGAGAAGCTTTCCTAGGAGAAGGTGAAAAGAAAGTTAGCTGTGAAAAAGTCCTTCAGTGCTGGCTGGGACAAAGGTTGGAATAAGGGTTTAGCTACCATAATGTCGCAAGTGGAATATGGTTGCCTTAAGTACTTTAGGGATGACTGGGTCGCTGCTCTGAAAGAGATGAATGTTGATGAAAATTTTGACTTGTTTCAGCGACACGTCCCTGGCCCCCCTCCAACTCCTGAAGAAGAAGAAGAGGACGAAGCTGCCTCTGAGTAATCGTCGATGGTGATGGGGGATCAAATTTCTCATCCCCCAGTTGTCCAGTCCTCCTGCGAGCAACTTCAACCATCTATTATTTCAATCGAGAAGCTTCCAGTACCCACCGAGCAACCATCTGTGCCATCCGAGCAACCTACCTCCTCGTCCCAGCCTCCCGAAAAAGTTTTGGGAGACAGGGAGAAGGTGTAGAGCTGTTCGGATTTTTCTCTCTGTTTATTTTTGCCAATTGTAACTCTTGAACTATGTACTTCTCTTTTATGATGTAATAAAATTTGAAATTTTAACTATTCATATTGTTGATTCTCTTCCTCTTGCTCCTTATTAATTCTTTCTATCTCTTCTATTTACTAGTTTATGGCCAGGATGGAAATGTTATCTGCTCATGATACAAAATTATTGAGACAATGCAATGAGTACTTCAAAGCTGGTCATACAGATATGACTGAAGCTCAAATCGTTGATATCCTCTGTCAAGATGCTTCATAGCAAGTAGTTGAATCCTACTAGTATTTAAAGTGTCTTATCGATCAGGAAGTGGCTAATAATGTAGCATATTATGAGATGATTGAAGACCTCCAGGGCACTCTCGAGGAGCTTCAATAACAATATAAGGAATCTACAGCCCTCCTGCACCAAGGATATGAGAAGAAGTATCAGCAGCTGAATGCTGATTAGGGATATGATAAGTTGTTTGTTGCTTATGATGTGAGGGAGAGAACTTTGAAAATTGAGGTCGAAGAGCACAGGCGGATAGCCAAGTTGCTGGAGCAGGAAAATAATAACTTGCGAGGAGAGGTATCCCAGCTGAGGTCTGCAGCCTCTACCTCAAACACTTTGGTCCCTGTAAACAACGAGGGATTCTCTTTCTTGGAGGTTGAAAATGCCAATCTGAGAGACGAATTAGAAACCTTGAAGAGGATTGGGCCTTCTACCTCTGCTCGGGGACGAGCAAGAGCTGCTCGAGGATGAGCAAGAGTTGCTCGAATTACTATTGAGGAACAAAGAACTCAATCGGCTCTAGAGAACAAAGCCTTCCAATTGATGGCAAAGAACCAGGCATTGGCTGAGATGTCTAAGAAAATCATGAATCTGGACGAGCAGCTCTCTGCTCAAAAGTTTGCTTTGGAGAGTAAAGAACTTTTAACGAAGAGTCTCTTCGAGAAATTGGAAAGGCTAACCTATCAATTCCACAAACAGCCCAGGGAGTTTTGGATGGCTGGTTATAATGAAGCCCTCTACCATCTAGATGATCGGATCCAAAATGCAAATAATGTGGGTTACAAGCAAGGATGGCTAAATGCTTTAGGTGTGTTGAAGTTGGAACAAGGTCATTACTTGTGGGATTACCACAATCCTTGGTTGCTCGACCTACCAGTGCCTTCTTTCAAGATTGATATGAGCTGGATTCCTACTCGGGCCATTCCACAATGCCTAATTTCAAAGTATCCCGGCGACTACAGTCTTCACTCCAACTTTGAGATATCTCGCCCAGAGCACCTTCTTGATCGGCCATCAGTTATGAACATCAGGATGCTTAAAGATTTGAACTTCATAAACTCCCCATATGCCTTAGACGATCCTCCTACTGGTGAAGAACTTGTTTCAAAGGCAGAGGGGAAGAAACGCATATAATAGGATTCCTGATGTAATAATTTTTTTTTATGTATTTTATTACCAATGTATTTTGTTTTGGATTTAATGAAAAACTTCTATTTTTCTTTGAAATCTTGTTTGCCATTATCTTATAGGTATTTTGTAAAACACTTTACTTATTTACTAATGAATGTGCATGTATATCTGTTAAAAAGATAACAACATTGTGTTATTTGCCGACCAACTAAAGTTGGTGAAACTTGTTATTGACTATCTTAAATTGATAATAATCATTTTTCGACCAACTAGAGTTGATGATATTTTTTTTCTCGATCAACTTGGTGAAATGTTTCAAGTATTAAAATTTTTCTTGATCACTTTTTAATTCTAAGCTATTATTTGTTTAACCAACTATTTCCGACCAAAGAGAGTTGGTGTTTTTAATTCTCGACCAACCTTAGTTGGTAAATTTTTTTTATTCCCGACCAACTATAGTGGGTGAATCTTCTTCCCAACCAACCGGAGTTGGTATTTTTGGGAAATATTTTTTATTCCCGACCAACCGGAGTTGGTGGATTTTCTTCCCAACCAACCGTAGTTGGTATTTCTGGGAAATATTTTTCTTCCCGACCAACCGGAGTTGGTGGATTTTCTTCCCAACCAACCGGAGTTGGTATTTCTAGGAAATATTTTTCTTCCCGACCAACCGGAGTTGGTGGATTTTCTTCCCAACCAACCAGAGTTGGTATTTCTGGGAAATATTTTTATTCTCGACCAACCGGAGTTGGTAGATTTTCTTCCCAACCAACTGGAGTTGGTATTTCTGGGAAATATTTTTCTTCCCGACCAACCGAAGTTGGTGGATTTTCTTCCCAACCAACTAGAGTTGGTATTTCTTGGAAATATTTTTATTCCTGACCAACCGGAGTTGGTGGATTTTCTTCTCGACCAACCGGAGTTGGTGGATTTTGCTGAGTAGTGTGTAGCACTAGTATTTCGCGAAAAAATTTCAACAAAAGGAGACAATTTCACATTTTATTCATACTGATGAAATTGCATTACATGAGGGTTTACATTACTGATAATATTTGCGCAGGTGCTCTGCATTCCATGCATTCTTAAACTCCTCCCCTTCTAAAGTTTCTATTCTGTAGGTTCCTGGTCGAACAACTTCTGTAACTCGATAAGGTCCATGCCAGTTCGCTTCCAGTTTGTTGTGCTTTTGAATCACTTTCTTCAGCACATAGTCTCCTTCTTTCAGGTCGTACTTCTTCACTCTCTTGTTGTAGAACAAAGCTGTTCGTTGTTGGTAAGCAGCATTCCTGATGGCTACTTCTTCTCTAACTTCCTCGAGTATGTCCAAGTCTAACCTTCTCATTAAATCGCTGACAGGGGAGTTGAAGTTCAGCACTCGGTGTGTTGGAAGGCCCAACTCGGCAGGTTTAACAGCTTCACTTCTAAATGCCAGCATATATGGAGATTCTCCAGTTGCTGCTCGGGGAGTAGTACGATAAGCCCATATTACCGAATGTAACTCGTTGATCCAGTTTGCTTTCGCGTCATTCAGTCTTTTCTTCAAGCCATTTAGTAGTCTTCTGTTTGTCACTTCAGTTTGTCCATTGATTTGGGGATGGCCTGGTGCCGAGTGGATTTTCAAGATATTTGACTGATGACAATAAGTAGCGAACTCCTCGTTGTCAAATTGTGTTCCATGGTCGGTGATGAATGCATGGGGAAGACCATATCTATAAATGATAATTTTTCAAATAAATTGGTACACCTTTTCGTACGTCATGTCGACAAGAGGCTCGGCTTCAACCCACTTAGTAAAGTAATCCACTGCGACGACGAGATATTTAAATCTTCCTCTGGTCGTTGGAAGTGGCCCAACCAAGTCAATTCCCCACATGGAAAATGGCCAAGGGGAAGTAATGGGTGTCAACAATGCTTGGGGAGTTCTTCGGATAGTGGAGAAGCGTTGACACTTGTCACATTTATTGGCATAGGCTATACAATCAGCCCTCATCATTGGCCAATAGTATCCTTGTGTCATCACTCTTTGCAAAAGTGTCTGACCTGCTATATGGGCTCCACAGGACCCTTCATGGACCTCTTCAATCAAATCTTTCACCTCGGAGGGATGCACACATCTTTATAAACCTGCCATAATTCCTCGTCTGTATAGAACACCATTAGTCAGTACATAACGAGCAGCTTTAAACTTCAATTTCTTGGCTGCGAGTTTATCAATAGATAATTCTCCCTCCTCAATATATGCCCTAAGGGGATCCATCCAAGATGTCCCTAAATCAAGGGTAATAAAATTCATCGTCAGATCCTCATCTATGCTCCGACCAACTAGAACTTCAATTAGGATTGTTCTTCGTTGCTCGGTACGAGTAACCGATGCTAATCGAGCTAAAGCGTCTGCCCTTGCATTCTCCATTCTTGGTATTCTGACCAGTTGAACAGTAATAAATTCCAATACCAATTCCATTGCCTTTGTATGGTACTTAATCATCAACTCTCCTTTTGATGTATATACACCAAGCATTTGGTTTACAATCAACTGTGAGTCACTGTATACGATTACCTGCTCTGCCTTCATGGTTTTTGCCAGACTAAGACCTACAATCATCGCTTCATATTCGGCCTCATTATTAGAAGCTTAAAATTGAAAGCGTAGAGCATATTCTATATCGACCTCGTCTGGACTTTTCAATACAATCCCAGCTCCACTACCTGAGGTGCATGATGATCCATCCACATATAGGTTCCATACAGGTATTTCGTCCTCAAACTTCTTATTGGACAAAGTTCCTCGATGGAATATTTGTTGCTCCTTTATCTCCATTTCTACTACACATCGCTGCTCGTCGACCTTCTCCTCTTTCTCTCTGACCAACTTAAGTTGATCGGGGTTTAAATTTGATGATCCTGTAACATCCACAGGTTGGTCGGTGTTCAGCTTTTGCTCATCGAGGGTATCAGGATAAGTGAACTCTGCTATAAAATCTGCTACTCCTTTCCCTTTTAGTGACGATCTAGGTTCATAAATTATATCATATTCACCAAGCTATACATCAATCTCCCTGATTTTTTTGGTTTATGAAGAGCTTGCCTCAACGGCATATCGGTATATACGACTATGGTATGAGCCTGGAAGTATGGCTTCATTCTTCTACTCGCTTCGATCAGCGCCAGTGTCAATTTTTTGAGTTTTGGATATCTGATCTCTGCTCCTCGGAAGGCCTTACTAGTGTAATAAATTGGTTTTTGTACTCCATCCTCTACTCTTATTAATGCCGAGCTAACTGCATTTTCTGAAATCGCCAAATACAAGTACAACCTTTCTCCCATCACCGGTCTGGACAACAATGGAGGTGCTCCCAAATATTTCTTCAATTCTTGAAAAGCTTTCTCGCATTCTTCATTCCATTCAAAAGTCTTTCGGAGCGTTTTGAAGAATGGGAGGCATCTATCAGTTGCTCGCGATACAAATCTGTTAAGTGCTGCTACTCGCCCTGTAAGACTTTGCACTTCTTTCTTCGTCGTTGAAGATCGTAGTCCCAATAGAGCTTTGATCTTTTCAGGGTTTACTTCAATGCCTCGTTGATTGAAAATATACTCGAGAAACATGCCTTCCCGTACTCTAAATATGCACTTAGTTGGGTTCAACTTCATTTGATATTTATCTAATTGATCAAAGGCCTGACCTAAGTCTACTAGATAGTCAGCAGCTTTCTTGCTCTTTGTCAGCATATTATCAACATAAACTTCCATATTGCAACTGATTTGCTCTGCAAACACCTTGTTCATCAGCCGCTGATATGTTGCACCTGCATTTTTCAAACCAAAAGGCATAACATTTTTCCCTAGGGGTAATGAAAGAAGTACTCTCCCTGTCTTCAGGTTTCATTTTAATCTGGTTGTAACCAGAATAAGCATCCATGAAGCTCAACAGCTAGTGTCCCGAGGTAGCATCCACTAATTGATCAATTTGGGGCAAGGGAAAATGATCCTTTGGACATGCCTTGTTGAGGTCAGTGAAGTCTACACATATCCTCCATTTGCTGTTCTTCTTTTTCACCATCACTACATTTGCTAACCAGTCTGGATATTTAACATCTCCAATAAAGAAAGCTTTTTGGAGCTTCTCGACTTCCTCCTGCATAGCTTGGTTCTTCTTGGGGCTGAACACTCTTCTTCTTTGCTTCACTGGCTTGATCTCCTTATTCACATTGAGCTCGTGACATAAGAAATTTGGGTCTATTCCGGTCATATCCTCATGACTCCAAGAAAAAGTTTGTTTTCTGCTTTTTAAAAATACTATCAACTCTTGTTTTAGTGAGGCATCTAATGACGAACCTATCTGAGTTGTTCGTTCAGGGTGCTCGTCGTCCAGAATGATGTTTTCAGTAGCTTTTACCACCTGACCTTTCACGAGTTGTGACTCGTCTCTAGGATCCAATGTTTCAATTTCTGCACCCTCATCCACCTGATAGGTAGTAGTCTTTTTCTTAGATTCCTCTAGTTCCTCCTGCTCGGCAGATGAATAGTAGCATTCCCAAGCTATTTTTTTATCACCCTTCATAACTCCTACTCTAAAATTGGTTGGAAATTTTAGGCATTGATGTACCGTAGATGGTATTGCTTTGAACTTCTTCAATCCTACCCTTCCCATGATTATATTGTAGGCTTATTGAACATTCTTATCCATCATGAAGAAGCGTACTCTTTCTGTTCGACAAGCAGGCCATGTACCAATGAACATATCCAACTTGATCGTCCCAAGTGGAAAAACTTTCTCACCAGCAAAATCGAGGAGGGGACTATGATAAGGCTCCAACTGAGACAACTTTAGATTTAAGCTGTCGAAGCATGAGTAGAACATAATATCAGCCGAGCTACCATTATCAACCAGTACTCTCAAGATCATCACTTCCTTCATTCTCATTTTGATCACCAATGGGTCATCATGAGGATACAACACACCTGCGAGGTCGTTTTTTGAGAAACCGATGACCAGTTTTTCTTTGTTGACCTTCCTCGGGCGATCATCTTCAGCCAAGTTTATTCGTTGAATATATGAACAGGATTGAGCCTCATTGAGGTAAGCTTTTCTTTCTGCAGTAAGGTCTCCTCCTCCTGCATCTCCACCTGTAATCACATTGCAATCAAATGATCCAAAACGTATTGAAAATACCTCACGTTCTGGCTGCCTTGGTCTTTTGGGAAGATCGGGGTCGTCTTCTGGATCATCTTCATGGTCTCTTTTCTTATTCGCCTCTGCTCGACGAGGAGATCTAGACCTTTCTCTTGCTCGGTCGTTGTTTCTTCTTTCATTTGTACGATCAACATACTTTGCCAGTTTTCCTTGTCTAATGAGTGCTTCGATCTCATTCTGAAGAGCTATGCAATTTTTGGTCGTGTGGCCATGATCCTTGTGGAACTTGCAATATTTGGCCTTATTCCTCTTGTGAGGGTCTGACTTCATTTTCTCCGGCAAGTTTAACTCCTCGTTGTTCTTGATTTCTTCTAGAACATGGTTGATGTCTACCTTCAAAGGAGTATAATTTTTAAATTTCTTTAATACCTCCCATGATGGCTTTGTTTTTGAGTGCTTGTCACCACCATTGTTCTTATGCTCTTTCTTTTTGGCCTTATCAACCTCCACCTTGGCCTCTTTGGTATCCATATTCTTCTTTGCAGCCATAGCCTCCTCGGCATTCATGATCTTGACCGCTTTTGCCATCAATTCTGACATGGTTCTGGGTGGATCTTTAGCCAAATTGTAGTACAACTTGTTGGGCAGCAACCCACTCATCAGAGCAGTAATCGCTGTCTTTTCCTCATAATCAATAACTTCGAGTTTCTCGTTATTGAAACGAGTTATATAATCCTTGGTGCTCTCACCTGCCTTTTGTCTAACACTTAACAAGTGTGCTACTCGTTTAACAGGTTTTGCTCCAAAACAAAAGTTTCTAATGAAGAGCTCGACCAGTTGAAAGAAAGTTGAAATCTTACCCCGAGGAAGATTATTATACCATATTTGAGCAGATACTGTAAGAGTTCCCCAGAATGCCCTGCATCTCATCTCATCTGGCACAGCATAGATGTCAGCAGCAGCTTGGTATTGCTCTATATGAAGGACAGGGTCGGTTTTTCCATCATATTTAGGAGTCACAACAGGTGCTTTGAACTTTGATGGTGTGGAAAAATCCACAATTGCTTGGACAAAAGGTGTCCCTTGGACAAAAGTTCTTTGTAGAGGATTCTTGGCCTTAGCCATTTCCCCTAATCTATCCTCCAACATCTGAATAGAGCCTTTCCACGCATCATTTCCCTCCTCGGGCCTATTGGTTCGAGCAATTAATCGTGTTGAAGTCGCTTCCTGGGATCTATCTTGTCGAGCAACTGGTTGTGATTGGGCAGAACCCTCTCTTAGATCAAATGGTCGTCGAAAGTTTCTCGACACAGCCTTAGGAGGACTTTTATTCTTCCTAGGGCCCAATCAATCAAAAGGAGAGACCATACTTAATCTTTCCAGTGCACTGGTCCTTTCTGGAGAGAGAGTGATGTGTTGTTCAGTATCTGTGGCTCGTACTGACGAAGTTCGACCCGGTTGATAAGAAAAATCTTCAGATTTCTCAGTGCGATATGAATCGCTTTGCATAATGCGTGAATAAAGTAAACGAGTATTTATTTGAACACTTCGTTGTCCTGAATAGGTTGATGCTCCACCCTGGATAGTTTGCATGAGTTGTCGCATTATTTCTTGCATGGTTGTCTGACCTTGAGCCAAACTGGCCATGATTCCATCCAGATCTTGGATATTTGGAGGAGCGGATGTATTTGGGGGGTTTCCAGCGTTTCGATTGCTGGATTCAGGATTGTCAGCCATTGGTGATGAATTATTTTTGGTGAAAAACAAAAATTACAGTCGTTTCCCACAAACGGCGCCAATCTGTTGATGTAAAAAATTAGATTATCTCTAATTGTTTAATCACAGATAAAAAATAAATAAGACAAGAGATTGTAAAGTGGTTTAGTCTTGAACGAATGACCTACGTCCACTGTTTGTGTTATTATTGACTGTTTAGGAATTCTCGAGGTAGGATTTATCTCAAGAAATTCCGATCCCCTTACAATGAGGATGATACAATGTATTTATAGCCATGAGGCTGTGCATGTGAATGGGTAATACATAGCTGTTCAATAAGCGTATACATCCGTGTAATAGTAATCAGCATTTAATGCGCATTTAATCCTCTTAATTGTCTGATAATAAATACTCTGATCGAGGTGCAGCTCGGACCGCCTAAGCTGCTCGAACCGCCTAAATATCTCGGTATCCATGAGTTGCTCGGTGAGCATCTACTGCTCGGAGTATCTGAGTTGGTCGGGGAAATTGAGTTCCTCGAAGTCAAGGTATTGTTCAGAAATGTTTGTTAGTGCCATGTAGATTGACACGTGTCTCCACTTAACTGAGCCATGTCAGCAGACTAAATTTGGTATCAACACGCATCATTTGTTGAATGTGCGTCCACGCCAGCAGTACTAATCAATCGCGATATTAAGGCATCAAATTAAATAGTTTTTTAATTAAAATTAAATGGTTTTTTTTTTATTAAAATTAAAATTAAAATTAAAAGATTATTATTTTTCGTAAATAAAAACATTTTTTATTAAAACAATGTTTATTGTTTTATGCCTTTTTATTAAAAGAAAATCTGTTTTGTCTAAAAACAGTTTTTGTAAAACATATTTTTATAAAAAAAACTGTAAAACATATTTCTAAGAAAAACAAATTTGTTTTAAAAACATTTTTTTATATGGACAAAATAGTTTTGTTTACAATAAGAAAAATTTAAAACAATTTTAATATACTAAACATGTTTTTAAATAATCAAATAAAAAAGATGTAAAAACTAGCAGTTTTGCTTACAATAACAAAACTTTAAAACAATTTTTATATACTAAACATGTTTTTAAATGATCAAATAAAAAAGATGTAAAAACTATTTTTAATATTAAATCTGTAAAAAACAATGTTCAACTAAAAAAAACAAGAAGAGGTTAAAGGAGAGAGTTAATGGGGGAGAGAGAATGCAGGCATTAATTGTTCTTTTATTTTCAAGAGTGAGTATGTGTATAACCGAGATAGTGGAGGAGGTGGAAATTTAAGTGCCTAGAAATTATATTTGTTTTACACTTTCTAATTTTAGCTAATATCATGTGCCCTTAGGGCACATGTTATCATTACCCTATATATATATATATATATATATATATATTGATTGAAAAAAAATGTCATAAAAGATTAAATAAAAAACAGTACACTGCTTAAAATAAGGCTATCAAGAACAATCAAAAGCAATAAGATGTCATGATGACAACTTTTACAATTTGAAAGAACAACAGGCATAAAATGAATTCATGGTAGAAGTTAAGCTTTGTATAGGCGTGAAGCTTTTTTTTAGAAAAAAAATGTAGCCTTCACATCTTAGATATATAGGGTAATACTAATATGATATAATATAAGTAAATAATAAATATAATATACAATATAAAAGAAATGTAACTAATAATTAATTATAGCATAAATAATAAAAAATATTATAGAATAAAAAACTATATATATAGATATTATATAGCATATGATAAATATATTAACTATATATGATATAGTATATAAAAAGAGTAATAATTTTTTTTGTATACAAACATAAAAACGTAACAAGTATATATATAAATTAATAATAACATTATAATGAATAAAATGAATGACTATTATTCATAAGTTAGTAATAATGACATATATATATATATATATATATATATAATATGATAAATGAATATAACTAACTAACTAACTAAATATATATGGCACAATTAGATGAATATTATGATAAGTAATAAAATAAATATATAGTATGATAACTATACTAAAAGTTTCATAACTATTAATAGTATAAAAACAAAACAAAACTATATATATATATATATATATATATATAAATTAAGAAATATTTATATAATTGCTCAATCAAAATATATTTGGAATCATCAAAATCAATTTATTATATCAAATGAAAATGTACATTAATTATAATTAACTAACTAATTAAATATTAACTAAAGAGGTTAAATACATTTTTGTTTAATAGTTTTGTTTCTTCGTTTTAAAGGACTCAACATATAACTCGGTGTAGGCGCTGTAGATCACTCTGGCTCTCACTTAATGCATCATCACCCTCACTCACGTCGAACTCACAGTCGATGTGTCCTTGATGTACTCACGTGACTAGCCATGAATGCGGTGAAGTTACATTCATGTGGTGATTCTTCTCGCGAAATCATCGACTCGACCTCATTATCACTAAGGGTGACATTTAAGGCGGCTTTGCCTTGAAGATTATGCCTAGTTGGAAACTCGTGAGCTTTGTGACCTGTACCTTTGCACTCATAACATCTTCCATTCTCTCTCTTTGGGAAGTCTTTCCTATCTTTTCAACATTTTTCTTGCCCTTTTTATTTTTCTCAAAACCTTTCTTATCTTTACATGAACCTTTGTTTTTAAGTTTGAGAAATTTTATAAAGATTTTAGCAAAGAGGGATAAATCATCTAAGTCTAGATCATACTCAGAAGCGGAAGATAACTCCTCTATCTTTTTAGGCACATCCTCTCTCTTCCTAGACACCTCCTCTCTCTTTCTAGACTGAACCTTAAGTGCAATCCCTTTTTCTTTTGGTTTAATAGATTTAGGGAACATGTCGACTTCATTAGTTTGAAGGTCTCCTACGATTTCGTCTACCCTAAGTGTATCTAAGATCCCTAAAGAATTAAGAAAAATGACTTTTGGGATAAATTGGGCAGGGAGTGATCTTGAAATCTTTATGATTACCCTAGTGTTAGGAATTTTTTCACCCAAATTAAAATCCAAATTGACAATATCCGACAGACAACCATAAAATGCATTAAAGCTCTTGAACTCAAGCATAGTAATGGTCTCAAGTTGGGTGGTCAAATTTTGAATTTTAGACACCTTTACAGCGTTGGCACTCTCATGTGTAAGCTAGAGGATATCCCATGCCAACTTTGATATGGTGCACGTCATTATGCGGTGAAACTCATCGGGGGTGACGACTCCAGAAATAACACTTAAGCCGCGTGAGTTATAGGTACTTCATTTAAATTCCTCTTCAGTCCAACTAGAGACGGGTTTAGGATTAATGACATTATGAACAATGATCGTGGGATGAGTCCACCCTCTTTCACATATAAGCCAAACCCTTTCATTAATTGCTTTTAAAGTGGGTTTTATATTGGCTTTCAACTAGGCATAATTTGATCCATCGAAAACAGGCATCCGATTATATAAGTTATCCATTAGCGCTCGTCTTTTTAGAGATCAACAACATTTTTAAAAAAAATGATATCATAGAAAATTTTGCGGAAAACAATTATAAGGTAATTTTGTGTAAATGGCTCTGATACCAATTTTAGAGTGCACTATAAGTCTAATGGATTAACTTATCTAATTAGATGTCAACCCACACAAACAAATTCAATTTTATCTTTTTATCCTAAGACATGCATCTAGGTGATAAAATATATAAATTAAAACATTCAATCAAATAGGCAATTTAAGGAAAAAAAACCCTTGTGGGCAAAACCTTTTCAATTCAGCATTATAGAGTTTTACAAGAACGCGACTTACACAACCTCTAAAGAATACGACTCTATCCAAAGTCATCCACAGGTGGAGGTCCACCCTCGGTATCCACCGATTTAGCTTTTGTCTTCTTTTTAGCAGTGATCTTCTCAAGAACCATAAGGTCAGCAGTGAAGAATGTCTCTCCATAAGAGTAGCTCATATATGATATACTTTTAGGGTCTCAAATGGATTCATAAAAATACGGGGGATTAATTTTGTGAATCAAAAAGTGTTTTAAACCTAAATAAAGGGAGGACTTTTACAACAAGTATGTAGTTTTTCATTTTGCAAAAAGTCTCTCTGAAAAGCTGTATGAAGCAGGTATTTATAAGATGGCTCAAAAATCGAGGTGGCATCATTGTTCAAATGGAATTAAACTTTGTACGAACGAGAAGATTCTTGTTATAACTACATCAAGTTTGTTAGAATGAAAACAATATCTCATTTAAACGAGCTTCAAACATTCGTGCCCTTATTGAATGCTCGTTAGATAAAATGTAACAATGAGGCCTCTAACAAGTTAAACTCCTGGTTCAAATGAGAATTACTTCTCATTTAAGCGAAGTCAGCGAATTTTGAAAAAATTTTAAACAAAAAAAATTGCTTCATTTTTAATAAAAAAAATATCTCCCAATATAAATGCAAATAAATCTGAACTCCTAATTTATTTATACCTTCGTAATGTGGAGATCATCTTGAATTTTGAGAAGTTGAAAACTTGGTTCTTCATAACATCTCGAGTCAAAAGATAACGGGATATGACAAAAATCTATGTAAGCCTAAGTTATGAGCAATTGACAGATATTATGATATTACAATATTCTAGTTTGATGTGGGATGGGATGGGATTTTAAGTGGAAAAATTTATCCCATCTAATGTTTGATGTTGGATGATATAGGATTTCAAGTGAGATAACTTATCCCAAGTAAAGTACCTTTTGTTTTTACCTCTTATGTGTGAATCTAAGCCACTCAGACTTATAAGGTATCAAATAATGTTTATTTTTTTTAAATGACTAAGAGGTTAGAGATATTTTCATCTAAATGAACAAGAGTTAAAATTACCTCTGGATTCGAATTTATCTAGTGTTCAAATTTGCAGACACACTTTAAAAGTGGGTTGTGGTAACCCTCAAACCTGATTGGTTAAAATATTGAGAAGCGTGAAACCCATTTCCACTACTTAATTGCCAATTATCTTATACCTTTAAATATATTTATGACATAAAAAAATCTTACATAACCTTTAAAAATATCTCTTTACTACATTTTCTTCCCCATAACAAAACATTATCCATTATATTAGGAGATGATGTCATTCTTAATTTGATTGAGTTTTGAATTCAATGCACAAAAAATAAACATTTTTATATAATACAACTACGACTTGAAGCTTTTCATAAAAGGTTGAGATGTAAAAAACAGCTACAAAATTCATAATAATTTAAGGAGATCAAACTAATGGACACGAGCATTCAGTTTTCTATAGGATACAAAAATGATTACCTAACCAACATGAAGCATTATAAAAGGGTGTCAATCCAATAAAAGAGGTAGATTTGCCTAATTCTAAGAGGGCACACTGGTAAAGGAGGAGGAAAACTATGCATATTGATGGAGAGATAATGTTAAAAATTCTTCTCTAGAGCATTTCTCTTTCCAAATTCTAGAGAGACAAAATATTTTTTCGTGGAATTTGGATCAATATGTTTAGAAGGAATTAAATTAAGCTAAGGAATTATAATTTTCATCGCAATAACTTTGAATGTTTATTCAAGAAAGAATTAATTTTTTGAATCTAAAATTAAAGCCGATCAAACATTCTCAATACATGATCTCCCCAAATCGAATTTAGTTTGATTTTTTAATCTAGATATTAACAATTGTTAGGGTTTTGAAAAATTAGGATTTTGATTTGAAGAATAAAATAAAGTAAAATATTTATTTTATAGTTAAATGTGAGACTATTTTGGTTAAAAATTGATTAGGGGATTGGGTATAATTAGAAATTATATAGTTTTTATGGTGATATTGTCTTTTTCCAAATATTAGGGGTTTAGTCAAACGCATTACGAAAGGTGATAAGCACCCAAAAGTGTCTATTTTATACCCCGAACAAAGGCATTTTAGTCACTCCTTTTAATTAAAATTGGCCTTATGTCGTATTTTATTATTTTTCAGGTCAATCAACCGTCGCAACATCAAATCATGCTAAATCAAGTCAATTGCGACTCAATAGCGGTTAAAAGTTTGCATCGAATAAATCAAAGGAGATCGCGAAGTCTGGAGTCCTATTTAAGTGCGCCGAGATGTGTTTCGATGCCCTGAACCAGTCTCGTAACCTTAACCTAGCTCAGATCGAGCCCAATCAATCACCCGAGCCTGTGTGTGTTGAGTTTGTACCTTTTTAGAATTTCTTAGATTTTTATTTTGAGTCGTTTTATTTTTACGACTTATTTTAGATTTATATAGGATTTTTATAATTTTTTTCCATATTTTTATATTTTATTTTTATTAGTGTATTTTTATTTTTATTTTTATTAGTTTTAGTTTTGATTTTATTTTATCAGGATTAGTTTTAAGGATTTTATTTATTTTTTATTTTATTTTTTTAGATTTATACATTTTTAGGATTTTAATTTTTAGTTTAATAGATTTTTATTTTTACTTTTATTTCTTTTTACTTCTTTTTTAGTCTTTATTTTATTTTTAGAGTAGTATTTTATTTTTAGATTTTTAATTCTAGTTTTATTTTTTTTAGTGTCATTTTTTTAGGGATACAAATTAAACACACACATACCACTTACCTACACCAAACATACACACACAACCCACTCACACCCTAACCTCCATACACACACAACCCACTAACCCCTCCATTCTCCATCTTCAACCTCCAACACCTACGATTCTCTCTCCTATCACCAAAACACCATAACCACACAACTCCATTAACAAACTTCAAAACCCACTCACCCTAAATCCATACACCTAAACACACATTAAAACATCACTTACCCTCACCCTCACACTCACACTAACCTCCACATACCCATCACTCAAAACTCGGCCAAAACCATTTTCCAAAGAGTGGTGCTATGGGTACCAAACAACTCCCCCAAATCTCCCCCAAATAGCATTAATGAGTTGTGCCCTGGCGGGACCCATACCATAAGGTATAACACTTAAAGCTATTTGGGGGACGATTTGGGGGAGTTGTTTGGGACACATAGCATTTTCCTTTCCCAAATCCAACCGAACCTAGCAGCTCCTCAACCCGTGAAAAACCTGAGATCACCATAAACCCATAACATCCCCTGACCCCACAACCTTTACCCGCGACCCATGTCCAAGTCAGACCTGCTCCGCCGAAAAAAACCCGACTCTTACCACCTCCGAACCCGAGTTCCACCAACCCGTCGCCCCAAACTCGCGAACATAACCCGTGGCATACCCCATACCTGCTACGAACTAGCTCCGACTTGCTCCGATCCACATTCAAAGCCTTTAACCCGGAACTAACCCTCACAAAACAACCTGCACCCAAATCGGAACCAACAATTATCTGAAAACCCACTTGCTTGAAAATTATTTCTGACTTGGCAACATTCAAATCTCTCAAATCTCTCAACTAAATAAAGAATCGTGGGGCCCTTAAAAGAAGATTGGCGACTAAAAAAAAAGAACTCTCGACAGAAAGAGAAGAGGGAGACGCATAGAGAGAGAAAACTGTGTATATTATGTACAGTTTAGGGTCATGAAAAAAATTTAGAAAAATACAAAAAAAAAATAGTTTAGCTTTAGAATCATTTTTAGGTTTAGTTTTTAGTGTTCTTTTTGTAATCAAGTGCTGAAAATTGTGAAGAAGTTAGACGCATGTCAAGGCGCATTTCAAGATAAATTTGTGGAAAAATTGCGTATTGTATTTCTACATTTTCTTTTCAATTTATTTCCTTCTTGACATATTATTTATTGTTGTTTATGCACATATGAGAATGTTTGGCTAAACACCCCGTTCAAGGGGTGGGATGCACTGCGAATGATGTTAATTTAATTAATTAGTTTCTTTATTTTTATATTTCTAGGTAAATTAATTTTAACTGTCACCAATTAATTTATGTAACGAGAGTTAGTAAATTAATTGAACAAATTAATGTTTGAATTTAGGAATCGAACTAGAGATAGGTTTTTCCTATATTTGAATATTAATTCGGTGTTGAAATTTGAGGATTGATATTTTTTTCGTCAAATTAATCCTAGCGGGTAATTTTTTAAAAATAATATAATTCCTAATTTTTCATTGTGTGATATTTTTAAATTAGTTTTCTGAAAAAGATTTTATTAAATTTATAATTTTTAACGAGATTTAGATTATCGATTTAATATTATCTCAAAATATTTCAAATTAATAAATTGAGAAATTAAAATAATTGAAAATCTCATCTGTTGACCTTCTCACATTATTTCACACTAGGTTGCTCATTCTTCTTTATTATTTAGTCATTTTATAATTTTTAGCATTTGTTAGTTAATTTTTCCCTTGAAATTGTTTAAAAAAAATAATTTAATAAAAAAAATTAAATTGCACGTTTTCACATTAATTGTTTTCACCTTGAAAGTTGAATTGATACCCGTACTTACTGCAATACGAATTATTTTTAGACAAGTTTTATAGGTACTCTAGGAAATTTTGAGAGTGGCTTTTGCACTACAACGACCATACACAAAAAGCTATTTATCAAATGGCGTCGTTGCCGCTTTCTTGGCCTCAAAGCAACGATGAAGACTTGTAATTTTTTAATTATTTTTTTCTATTTTTTTCTTTTCAGTTGTAGTTATTCCTTCTCCCTCCTCCTTAGACTGGTTGTATAGGATTTTTGAAGCTTTGTATTTATTTGGGGTGTATTTTGACACCATATTATTTTTGTAATAATTATTCATTAAACAAAAAAAAAAGCGAAAAGGGAACCCGAACAAGGTAGAGAGAGGGCGTCCAAAGGCGAGGATTTTAAAGCCTCTCTACTTTGGGTCGATAGGACTCCCGTGGACGACTGAAGTAGGCGTACTTCCCCCCGTTCGACTCAACTCGGTTTTCACCCCACGTGTGTAAAAGCCGTGGGAGGTATATTTTTTTATCCCTTACCACTCTCCTGCAAGCGAGTTCATTTTTGTGTGATTAATTGCTCCTATGTGCCTTTAATTTTTGCATCGTACGTAAATTGAATGGTTTGATGAATTAATTTACCTAAGACCTAGACCCAGTCATTGAAACGAGAAGGGATTTCGTCACTCGACTCACTCGCTTATCCATTGTGTGCTACCCTAGCTATCATTAAATTTAAAACCAATCAACTAGCTAGCCCCGTAGGAACACATTTTTGCAATCATCGATCACAAAGATAAATTTCGTGAATTTTCGTCGCCCGTGGACTTAATTAAAATTTGACTACCTCTTTCACTAATTTTTAAGATAATAATTGGCTATGTGCTCATTATGATTTTTTCTTAACTCGTGTGTGTCCAATTCCATTCTTTAGGTAGTCGGTTTTAGTTAGTTCGACCAAATCAAGATTCCAAAATTTCCCATTTTTCGAAAAATACCAAAAATATTTTCTTTTTTTAAAGTATTTTCAAAAATCCCAAAAAGATTTTTTTTCCATATTTAAAATACCAAAAATATTTTCCTTTTCTTATTTTCAAAAATCACAAAAAGATTTTATTTTCTTTTGAAAAATATTTAAAAACCGAAAAATATTCCTCTTGTTATGGCCGAAGAACGTCCTTTATGGGAATACTTTGGTCATTTCCCATTCTCTGGAAGCTTGCTTGATGATAAGTCCGAATCGAACCTTCATTCATTACTTCATGACTTTAAATCTCAAACACACACCGTTGATACTCGTGTGTCGTCCACGCACACATCTCCTACTCCACCGCCTTCGGTGCCGAGTGTCAACCCATCCCATGCTTCGCCATGCACACACTGCTTTCTTATTGATCACTTGTCCATGAGTGTCCATTTATATTCTCTCCATCTAAATCCACCATGGAACATGTGCGTCCATATGACACTGTTTTGGAAGCATCCTCGAAGTATGGGCATGACATATCTAATGTCGAGGGGTATGAATACCCAAGCTATTCATGGAGGCCTGATCATCCTTCCATGCAATATGAATCACAACGCCATGTTGTGGATCCTTACGGTTTCCAACAGTCGTCATCGACACTCGTGCACCTCATACCTATTAGTCCCCTTCACATGCTCCTCATGGTGATCACACTTTTGTCCCTCACGGAGATGCTTCTCCCGTGCATGCTGCAGTTGATCCCATTCCACCCACTTTATATGAGTATTCTCCACATCCTAGTGTTTCTAGCGAGTTATGTCCACTTCACCCACCATTTCCACGCACAAACACTTCAACACCATCTTGCACATCTGCTCTCGAAAGTCTCTGGCACAAGTTCGCGCACACACTTCAATCTCAAACTGAATCACTTCAAAGGCTTGAACAACGATTATATAATTTTGAGTGTGCGAACGAGACAGATTCTACCCCAAGTTGACCCTTTATTACACCTACGTGGGACGATGATGTGTCGTCTTGTGCCACTGATTTTGAGTGTGACCAACCCTATCATCCTGAGAATCTTAAAGTTGAGACCACTCCATGGTCCGGGCCCCAAGTTGACAATAGTGTTAAGATTTCCATTGATTGTGGACTGATCCCACACCGCCCTACCCTCTCGAATCCACCATAGAGGTTTGCCTTTCCCCTTCCATAGAATCCTTATTTATGCCTGAGACTACACCTATTAAGCCCATTGCGTGTGTTCCTGAGGAACGACTTCATCCTAGGTTAGCTCCGGCTACAAGTGCTCACCATTTTCTTGATATTAAATCCGAGATGGTTACCACCTCTCTTGATATGGATCCTACCCCATCATATTTGGTTCCCCTTGAGCCGAATATTGATGTAGATTCATCTATCTCGGATCTTAATGCTCGTTAGACCCTTTCACCACCTCGGATGGTGACGTAATGGTGGCTAAGTTGATCACTCCCACGTTTATTTCCCCACTTCCTCCTGCAAGTGACCTTGAGGATCACTCCACGCCTCGTGAGGAATGTGTGTCTCCTCATGATTTAGATCATCTTCCCTGACCCTGCGTCCCACCCAATCCATCCCACCACTTGGTTTGGAACTTTTTATTGCACCTCACCTGTTCCCATCTACGTATTTAGGTCCTCACCTCCACCAACCCTCCACCCTAGTGCTCCAGGAACAGCCGTGCACTTTCTCTGAGGCCCACCCCATTATTATTGCCAAACCATTTTGCCTCCCTATCCAACTTGATCACCATACTTATAGGGCCCTTGTTGCCCTCACATTTACGCTCAATAAGGCCCGTGACCGATGCCTGTTCACCCTCACCCTTGCCCATCTTATCCTTACCCTAATACCCACCCACCCATGGTCCACCGATGCTTTGCATCAAGTGATGCACTTTTCTATACAAGTGCATTGACCTCTTTTGTCCTTTATCCAACAAGACTGACTATTCAGTCTTGTTTGGGGGTGATACTTCACACCCCGTTTTTCTACCGCCCTGTGCTTTTCATAGTTCCTATCCTTCGGGTGAGATTGGTTCGGCCTGGCTGAAGACGTTAAACTTAGCGCTACCGGGAGGCAGCCCGTCGCTCATTACTTCAGAGTATGAGTCTTATCCTATTTGGGGGTGGTGTTTCACACCACCCATTGCTTTTCACATGCTTTATAGACTTGTACGTCTTTTTGTATCACATCTGTTCTTCAGATTTCATCTATGCTCCAGAGTGCGGTACATTTCACTAGTGGTTCACTATGGTACTATCTTTCCTCCCTTGTGATTTTAATTTTTATTTATGGTTTTAAACATCGAGGACGATGTTCTTTTTTGTTTGGGGGTGGAAAATTTATCAAAATTGTACCTCTTTTGAAAAATTTCAGAAACAAGTGATTTTAAATTTTTTGTGTAGTTAAAAACAAATTTTTATGACATGATTTGTCTATCATCCCTCTTTTAAAAATCTCGGAATACCTGTGTTTGACTTAAAAATTGCGCTTTTTACAATAAATTAATTAATACTTATATAAGCGTACTTGCACCATGAATTTCTACACTCAAAATTTTTGCACTATCACGTTTACAATCAAAAGTTGAAGAGTAACTATATTCTCAAGAGAGCCTTAAAAGATCACTTGTGGCGACTTAAACCCGTGAGATTTAAGCTTTTCACCTTTTTGAGGGTTTTTACGTATCTCCGAGTCACAAGTTGACTCAACTTTCTTTGGGTACTACATTTAGTCGTTGAATGATCTCATTATTTTTTCAAATTTGGCTTAATCACTGAGAATGACATTACTTTCGAGTTGTAAGAAACATGTGTCTTGTACTTTGTCCCGAGCACTAAACCGATTTTTCCATACACTTACCATTTTCCCTATCACATTATCATTCACCCATTATCATTTTTCATATTACCCTTATCCATATGTCCCAAATACTATCCATCATTGCTACCATTTTTTAGAAAAAGGGTGTTTGAAATTTTCAATGTAAATTGTCTTCATTTTCGTTATGAAAAAAAAAATGCATCGCAATAAAAAAGTAAAAAAAATAGAAGCAAAGAAAAAGAAAGATGCGATCACAAGTTCAAATGATGAAGACAATAGTCAGTCAAAATGTGTTTCACTCTTCTCAAAAACCCTATCATTCATCTTCTTCGTTTCATTATTCCCTTATACCTTTCATAAATCACATTTTTCACCCTTGGTGAAATGTTCGGGCAAACGAAAAGATTATATGGTGAATAACTCGACATTCTCGACATAGTGGTTAGCATTCCTTCATGATATTATATTTTCTTTCATGTATCCGTCAGCTTTATAAAGTGTGTGAGACGTTTAAATTTGTTTACATTTACTCACCTCCTCACAAACTAGAGAGATACACTTACCCAATTCTCAAAGAGTTCGATTCAGAGAGATATATCCAGTGAGAATTGATGTCAAGGCTTTGATTCCAAAAAGGCGAACTAAGAATTACTCTAAGGATACTTAAGATTGTTTCACACTACACACGCTAAGTTTTAGGAAGGATTACACTTTTGGTATTAAGTAATTTCATATCTTATTTTGATAGTTCAATACGGTGTTCCTTGATGTCCTTTTAAAGTTGGGTTGTATAGCGTTTCATCATCTACTCAGATACTACGTTTAAATAAGTTTTTGAATTTTGTGGGTATATTCACTGCAAACCCTCATGAGATACCACTCGTCCTGTAGGGCAACCTACAGGTTTAACGGCTTGTTACACATGCTAAGTGCAATCACCAATGCCTGCGAAAGTGGCACACTTTTGGTTACTTATCTCTGTTTTCTCTCTAATTTTTGCTCGAGGACTAGCAATGTTCTGTTTGGGGGTGGTGTGATAAGCACCCAAAAGTCTCCATTTTATACCTCGAATAGAGGCATTTTAGTCACTCGTTTTAATTAAAATTGGCCTTATGTCGTATTTTATTATTTTTCAGGTCAATCAACAGTCGCAACATCAAATCATGCTAAATCAAGTCAATTGCGACTCAATAGCTGTTAAAAGTTTGCATCGAAGAAATCAAAGGAGGTCGCGAAGTCTGGAGTCCTATTTGAGCGCGCCGAGATGTGTTTCGATACCCCGAACCAGTCCCGTAACCTTAATCTAGCCCAGACCGAGCCTAGTCAATCACCCGAGCCTGTGTGTGTTGAGTTTGTACCTTTTTAGATTTTCTTAGATTTTTATTTTGAGTCGTTTTATTTTTAGGAATTATTTTAGATTTATTTAGGATTTTTAGAATTTATTTGCATATTTTTATATTTTATTTTTAATAGTGTATTTTTATTTTTATTTTTATTTTTATTAGTTTTAGTTTTGATTTTATTTGATAGGATTAGTTTTTAGGATTTTATTTATTTTTTATTTTATTTTTTTAGATGCATTTTTAGGATTTTAATTTTTAGTTTAATAGATTTTTATTTTTACTTTTATTTCTTTTTAGTTTTATTTTTTTTGAGTCTTTATATTATTTTTAGAGTAGTATTTTATTTTTAGATTTTAGTTCTATTTTCATTTTTTTTAGTGTCATTTTTTTTGGGAGAGAAATTAAACACACACACCACTTACCGACACCAAACATACACACACAACCCACTCACACCCTAACCTCCAAACACACACAACCCACTAACCCGTCTAGACCTGTCAACGGGTCGGTTTGGGTGGTGTACGGGTCGGGTTAACGGGTGAAAACACCCTTAACCCGTACACGACCCATTATGCCTAACGGGGCTAATAACAATACCCAAACACGACCCGTTAATATTAACGGGTACACGACCCAAACCGTTAACACCCATTAATATTAACGAATTATTTTGGGTCGAAATGGGTAACGGGTTGGGTGACCCTATAATACCCGTTAGTCTTCAATACTTTAAAAATAATGGATTTTAATTGTAATTTTTATTGGGTATAGATTGAGTGACCCTATAGCACCCGTTAGTCTTTAAAGATTTAGAAATAATGGGTTTTAATGGTTATTGTTATTGGGTACGGGTTGGGTGACCCTATAGTACCCGTTAGTGTTAACGGGTAGAAACGGGTTAAACGGGTACAGGTAAATTTTCAAACCCGAACCGTTAGTGTTAACGGGTCTACCGTGTCAACCCGTTAATGACCCAAACCCAATAAGGATAAACCCATTAACTTATAATTTCGTGTCGGTCGTGTCGTGTTAACGGGTTATCGTGTATTTTGACAGATCTAAACCCCTCCATTCTCCATCTTCAACCTCCAACACCCACGATTCTCACTCCTATCACCAAAACTCCATAACCACACAACTCCATTAACAAACTTCAAAACCCACTCACCTAAATGCATACACCTAAACACACATTAAAACATCACTTACACTCACCCTCACACTAACCTCCACATACCCATCACTCAAAACTCGGCCAGAACCATTTCCCAAATCCAACCAAACCCAGCAGCTTCTCAACCTGTGAAAAACTCGAGATCACCATAAACCCATACCATCGCCTGACCCCACAACCTTTACCTGCGACCCATGTCCAAGTCGGACCTGCTCCGCCGAAAAAAACCCGACCCTTACCACCTCCGAACCCAAGTTCCACCAACCCGTCGGCCCAAACTCGCGAACATAACCCGTGGCATACCCCATACTTGCTACGATCCAGCTCCGACTTGCTTTGATCCACATTCAAAGCCTTTAACCTGGAACTAACCCTCACAAAACTACCTGCACCCAAATCAGAACCAACAATTATCTGAAAACCCACGTGCTTGAAAATTATTTATGACTTGGCAACATTCAAATCCCTCAAATCTCCCAACTAAATAAAGAATCGTGGGGCTCTTAAAAGAAGATTGGCAACTAAAAAAAAAACTCTCAACAAAAAGAAAAGAGGGAGACGCATAGAGAGAGAAAACTGTGTATATTATGTACAGTTTAGGGTCATGAAAAAAATTCAGAAAAATACAAAAAAAAAATTAGTTTATCTTTAGAATTATTTTTAGGTTTAGTTTTAATGTTCTTTTTGTAATCAAGTGCTGAAAATTGTGAAGAAGTTGGATGCATGTCAAGGCACATTTTAAGATAAATTTGTGGAAAAAATTGCGTATTGTATTTCTACATTCTCTTTTCAATTTATTTCCTTCTTGACATATTATTTATTGTTGTTTATGAACACATGAAAATGTTTGGCTAAACACCCCGTTCAAGGGGTGGGATGCACTGCGAATGATGTTAATTTAATTAATTGGTTTCTTTATTTTTATATTTCTAGGTAAATTAATTTTAACTGTCACTAATGAATTTAAGTAACGAGAGTTAGTAAATTAATTGAACAACTTAATGTTTGAATTTATTTAGGAATCGAACTAGAGATAGGTTTTTCCTATATTTGAATATTAATTCGGTGTTGAAATTTGAGGATTGATATTTTTTTCGTCAAATTGATCCTAGCGGGTAATTTTCTGAAAATAATATAATTCTTAATTTTTCATTGTGTGACATTTTTAAATTAGTTTTCTGAAAAAGATTTTATTAAATTTATAGTTTTTAACGAGAGTTAGATTATCAATTTAATATTATCTCGAAATATTTCAAATTAATAAATTGAGAAATTAAAATAATTGAAAATGTTGTGTAATCCCATCTCTTGACCTTCTCACATTATTTCACACTAGGTTGCACATTCTTTTTCATTATTTAGTCATTTTATAATTTTTAGCATTTGTTAGTTAATTTTTTCCTTGAAATTGTTTTAAAAAAAATTAAATTGTACGTTTTCACATTAATTGCTTCACCTTGAAAGTTGGATTGATACCCGTACTTACAGCAATACGAGTTATTTTTAGAGAAGTTTTGTAGGTACTCAAGGGAATTTTGAGAGTGGCTTTTGCACTACAACGACCATACGCAAAAAGCTATTTATCAAAATGGGTAATTAATTAACGTATTAAAAAGTTGAGGATTAAATTAAAAACATATATATTAGTATTGGGGTAGTGACTACAATTATAAACAAATTCATTAGTTGACCTAATTTCGACAATAAAATGGCGACTAGTTATCCAAAAACCTTGAAATTTGTAAAAAAAGACCAACATCTCCCATATATATATATATACTTCTTAAAAACTTAAAAAAGTTCTAATTACTGAATATCACAGTCAAATATGAAAGTTAGGATTTGTTTAGTATCTTTATGTCTCCCTCTTAACAATGTACTGAAAAATAAAGTTGATGACATGAAGTGTTAACCAACTTCATATCTCTTGAGTGATACATATATTTTTTTTTTCTTGAAGTTGTTATTTTTATATTCAATATTTATGAATCTTTTACATAAGCCATGTATTTTTATTATTTTGGTTATATATTTTATATTTTGAATTTGCGGGATGGGATCGAAAGGTGGTTGAGAATTGGGATGCGGGGGGTTGAAGGGTTTGAGTTACAAGAATGGGATTCGAGGAGTGAGGTGGTGAGTGGGTGTTAAAGGGTATGACACTACCATATGATATCATACGGTGTTTCAGAATAATTTGTTTATGTCTTAATTGTACACATGCATGTGAATGAAAGAATGTGATAGAAATAGTCTTTTACAAAGACCTTACTGGACCATTATTGAATAACCCTATTTATAGACCTTATTAAATGATTTGTTAATGTTCTGGTACATGGAAGCGATCATGCTCTTGAATTAGTATGTGAGAGCCAAGACTCTCATTAATGAGTTATTTAATTAAGGTGTTTATGGAAATCTATTTAAGGACGACTCAAAGATTATTGCGCACTTTATGATAATTACGGATCAAGTAGGAGACTTTTAGAATTATTTTAAATAATTCTCTATTATGTGCTCCATAATTATATTAATACTAAGAGTGACTTTGGTTAATGAAGGGGTACTCCAAATACTAAGAGTCTAAAGGACTCTTGGGCATCTACCTTGGTGGACGATTAATATTGAGTGACCATTGGAGATGTAGGTCATATCCCTGCCTATAAATAAATGATTGATTTCCATCATTCAATGACTCTAAAAAGACAACATAAAGGAAAGGGAGAGAAGTCCAAATTCTCAAGGAGAGTAAATTTCAAAACAACATTTTGTCTATATAGGGAGATCTAACAATTGGAATATGTATAAATTGGAGTAGGTTCTTGCCATATACACGATGAAGACATGTTCCAAAATCCATCCTGATCGGACATCGTTAAGGTTGAATGCTCCATAAATCTTTGTAGTTGTGACATGATAGAGGTATGTTATTTTAATACCATGTTATTTCTCGCATAATAATATATGTGATTATCATGAAGATCCAAGATCCTTTATTAAGAACAATTATATGTGAGAATTTAATCAAAAATGTATTATGGATTAATATTATGGTTTTCTTAAGAATGATTTTACATATAGTATTAGAGCTAAAGTTTAAGATCTTATGATTTTTCGTTGCCTATAATGGAGTCTAAATTAAATTAATTTTTGTACATGCCTAAAATTTTTGTTATGTTTTTCTTCTATCACCTATACTCATTAGTCATCTTGAAACGTCAAAACTTGATCGGAATTTTTGAAAGCTCACATGGTTGACTGGAAATGTCGAAATAAACAAAACCTTTGTATACGATGGGCCCCACCCCTCTTTTGCGTCTTGACGTCGTTTAGACCCATAAAAATGCATTTTTGCCATTTTGGGTAATAATGTCAATGCTAATAATTCTCGCTTAAAATTTGATTTTGCGATTCTGTGAATTGGAGAGTGATCCTGAAGAGATTGTTTATTTTACTGTAGTGATAACTCAAATATTTCATTTTGGGGAATATAAATTACTTTTCCTTATTTTATGGTATAAATCACTATATATATTTTTATTAAATGGTTGTTCTAATATTCATGTTATGAACTATTTGTATTGAACAAAAGGTTCAATATAAATTTTGAATATTAGATATATGTTTATGCGTTTGACAATAACATTTCGATAAATTAGATTATTGTGCGTAATCTATATTTGGTAGTCTTAAGGTCCGAATGTAATTATGAATTCATGTTTCGACACTAATATTTATATGATATTAGATGGGAAGGACATTAAAGTGTCTTAATATATAATTATAAATATTATATTATTGTGTTTTTATATATATTTGGACCCTTAATTATACATTAAGTTTTGAGTATAATATTTTTTGGGGCATTGATTTTACATAAATAATGTTTACGAAAATGTCTCATTCTAGAAAAATTATTTTTGAATTTCGTCGAATGTTTTGGGGTTCTAGAGTAATTTGATACAGTTCCATGATGCTAGCTCATTTTATTCATTTTTGACAAAATTTAAGTTTCCCCATATTTCATGTCTGTTATATCTAGAGCTGTTATAAAACTTTGTTCTAATGATCCTATTTTTGTTGAATATTCGTGCCAAACACAGACCAACATATTTCATGTGGTAAGATATTAGACTTGTGTTATTGTTAATATTCATATCTTGACGAGTCTCATGCCAAACACTAGCGAACGATTCACATTATTGAATATTATGTTATTATTAATATTCATATTTTGATGAGTCATATTATTGAGTATTATGTTATTGTTAATATTCACATTTTGATGGGTCTCTTACCAAACAAAGGCCAACGATTCATCTTCTTGAATATTATGTTTATGTTAATATTCATGTTTTGATGAGTCTTGTGCCAAACACATGCCAATGATTCATATTATTGAATATTATTATATTCATGTTTTAATAAGTCTCGTGCCAAACACAGGCCAATGATTCATGTAGTTGAATATTAGAATTATTGTTTAATCTAATGCTAGTACTCCCATTAAGTTGAATTAAATGCCAAACACAAGGTACAATTCGTATGTGTGAGTACCATATATATGATTTCATTCGAATGCTAGTATTCATGTTAAATTGAATTAAGTGCCAAACACGTACTACGATTCATATGCATGGCTACTAGATAATGTATTTCAATCGGATACTAATATTCCTTTTAAGTTGAATTAGATGATAAACACAGTCTATAGTTCATATATGTGGATATTAAATTATTATAATGTTCATGTTTAGTTTAGATTAGACACTTAACACAAGCTACGATCTAATATTATGGACATTAGGCTAATTTGTTTTAATGTTGAGTTGTTGGTGTATGTTCATTCACTTAACCATAATTAATATTGTTGGACATCCAACACAGATGCCACAAGTATGGTAGCTATGACTAACTGAATATTAATGGGTAAAAATATTTTAAGAAATTATTGGACATCAAATACATATGCCTTTGATTTCTGAAATCATTTAGCACGTTACCAACTTAAGTTTTTCTTTTATAAAACACCAACAACTTAATGTTATAACTGTATTGTGTATGAGTATGACCATGAATGATTTGGATCAATATTTATGATTTGTTACTCATACATAAGTGATGAAGAGAAAGTAAACAATTCATGTTTTTCATTTACTATTATTCGTGTAATATCTCATGCAAACTCTTTTTCTATTTGATTTTCACATTATGTCTAGTTTTTCGTGAATTTCAAATTTAGAAATAGACAATTCTATAATTTATTCATGTATTACGGGTATTTTACACGTGTAGGATTATCTCTAATATTTATATAATGTAAGGATTATTGTTCATTACAATATTCCATTCCATAACAGATAAATATGGGACTCACGCATTTATATCATGCATATTTTGGTTGCCTACCAGTCCATGTATGATATTAAATGCTAGGATTTATGATGTTGCATACATATTACAGTTCATTCAATTATAGTGGTTCGGTAGCCTACAGGTCCAATTACAATTATTGAGCAAAAATTAAGTGGTGATATATATTTTAGGAAGACAATAGTGGTCATCAAATGCAGATGTCATTATCTCTTTCATCATGATATCACCAATTAATTTTATGAATCCTAAACATGAATAATTTAGTTCATTGCTCATGCAATATTTAATGAACATAAGTGGAAAATTTATTGACTTGTGTATGCCAGTCTTTACTTGATGTAATATTCATATTATGAAATATTTGGTAATCGCCATAGTGACCCAGCTATAATGAAAATGAATATTAAATGTAAAGATAATAGCAGTAGTAACTTGTGATACTTATAACCGTGGAATATATTGAGTTTAATCATCAAACAAGATTATTCCTTGCATGAAATTATTCAAGTATATACATTTAATACTTAAGTATCTACAAGTATCATATAATTATTAATTAATGGTTACTAATGAGAACATAAAGTGCACATTAGGTATTAGAGAGATATTAACACATGTGTTGTCAAATCAAGGCATTAATGTAGTGAGTAATTTATCTCATATCTTTAACATGTTATTGTATGATTTTGTTTCTCTCGACTATTATGTTGGATTTTTTTAGCCCACTATTGATGATCAATTTTGTGTGGAACACTCCATATAAAGTTTGAAGAAATTAAGCAAATTAAGTTTTTTTTACATGTTTCCCACTCGGACTAATAATGATAGAGATAATACATATCTTTTATGGTTTGAAATGAGTTTTCATCGTAGTAGAGTTTGCAAGTTAAACTTATGGTGTTACAGAAAGTATTTACTTTTGATGCAAGGATTGTTTACAAAATAAACTAGAAATGCAAATAAGATTTCTTCTCTTTTATTCTTGGGGAATCAAGGCATTTTCTTTTCATAATCCCTCAATGCTTTCAATTTTCTTGAAAATATATCTCTAGACTTAATTGGGAGGGATTTTATTTAAAGCATTTCAGTCCTTCTCAAAGGTTATGGTATTCTTTTAATGTTTTGTATAAAAGAAAGGTTGGATATATTTCTTTTAAAGATTGTTTTAATCCCACATCATAATCATATTATTATCGATGGAACTCTTTAATCTTTTTTCAAATTCTCCATTTGATAATTTTTTATGCACAAGATTTTTATAACGTCTCTTACAAATATTGATAGTCGAGTTATGCCCTTAAAGTGTTATGATATCTAATATCAGGATAACCTATTTGGCCCAAGTGGGAGATTATGAGAAACTTCTCTTAAAGTGGACCTACATAGATCATATAATTTTCATTAACATGTACTTATAGCATTATAAAAAACCAAATGTCAAATTCATTATGAATGGTGAAATTAGTGGGAGTAGCAAATCATGAATATGGTTATAAATAAAGGGAGGGTACTTATCCCATAACCAATAACTTTCTTTAATACTTGTTTTTTTAGTTGTTATATTTTTTAAACAATAAAGAACAAATTAATGATAAACCACTAGATCATCGTATTGTCATTGTGAGACAAATGTGGATAAAATCATAAGGAACAGTATTAAGAAGATCCTAAATGGAGTCTACTATTCTAAATGATTATGTGATGTATCTATGTGAATATGAATTCGGCATAAGGATAAATAAATATTTGATTTTTTTTCACAAATCATAAGAAGTGAACTTATTGGACTACAATTAAGTTAAGGATCTCATTGAATTACATTTAAGTCGAGTATGAAGGGGTCATCAATACCAAACACGATGCTAGTTGTAATTAAATGAATAAAGTTAAACTGTAGTAAAATATTTTATATGTAATGAGGAAAAGGTTATATATGAACCTTCTCATTTTTCCAAGGATGTGAATTTATGAAATGAGTAACTCATTATGATTGAGAGTTACATTTAGCATATGTGAAAATTATTATGCTTATGATATTTTAATCATGTTATGAAAACATGATTGTATAAACTTAAATAAGTTTCCCACCTATGGTATATTTAGAAGTAATACCATTATATTTTCTAATCATTGTATATTCAATTTATAGAATTTATGATCAGTGGGAGCAAGTTTATATATTCAATTTATTATAAAGTAGAGAAACAAAATGTTACGTGAATTTTCAATATGTAATGGATGAAGTTCTAAGATATTAAAAGATTATATGCTCACATTTAAGTTGACTGTTCATTTTTGGACGATAAGTTATTATAACTTAGATTTACTAGTTTTATGGAAAGTATAAAGTTCACTCTTATCTGCTTATTCTTATTTTGGTTTAATAACCAATATGATGAAGGAGTGCAACCCAATCCATTGATTATTATGGAAATTTGAATTTGTATCATGCTTTGATGCTACAACTTATTGGTTATGGCAATGTAACTTAAATTTTAGGACCTGGAGTTGTCGACAATATTGCTAAACACTGAAATATTATGATACTATCATTGTAATTTTCTTTATTACTATACAATAGGTATTATATGAGTAGTTAAACACATTGAATGCAAATAACTTTTAAAGAATAAATTTTGAAATAAATGTCATTTAACACATTTGTACAAGTGTTAACATGGAAAATCCATATATTAGGCTATCATGAAAAACATTAATGAAGCATGCTTAAGATACGAGTCTTAAGTATAGCCGATAGAATCTTGATGTGGTGGATTTTTCTGTGCTTATTTTAACACTACCATATGATATCATACGGTGTTTAAGAATAATTTATTTATGTTTTTATTGTACACATGCATGTGAACGAAAGAATGTGACAGGACTAGTCTTTTACAAAGGCATTACTGGACCATTATTGAATAACCCTATTTATAGACCTTATTAAATGAGTTATTAATATTATGGTACATGGAAGCGATCATGATCTTGAATTAGTATATGAGCGTCATGACTCTCATTAATAAGTTATTTGATTAAGGTGTTTATGAAAAACCATTTAAGGATGACTCAAAGATTATTTCCCACTTTATGATAATTATGGATCAAGTGGGAGACTTTTAGAGTTATTTTAAATAATTCTAAATTATGTGCACCATAATTATATTAATACTAAGAGTCACTTTGGTTAATGAAAGGGTACTCCAAATACCAATAGTCAATATGACTCTTGGACATCTACTTTGATGAACGGTTGACATTGAGTGACTGTTGGAGATTTAGGTCATACCCCTACCTATAAATAAGTGATTGATTTCCATCATTCAGGCACTCTGCAAAGACAACATAAAGGAAAGGGAGAGAAACATAAATTCTTAAGGAGAGTAAATTTCAAAATAATGTTTTGGCTATACAGGGAGATCTAACTGTTGGAATATGTTGAAATTGGAACATGTTCTTGCCATATAGAAGATCAAGCCATGTTTCGAAATTCAGATTGATCGAACATCGTTAAGGTGGACTGCTCCATAAATATTTTTAGTTGTGACATTATGGAGGTATGTTATTTTAATACCATTTATGTTCCACCAAATGAATACATGTGATTATAATAAATATCCCAGATCCTTTTATTAAAAACAATTATATATGAGAATTTAGTCAATAATGTATTATTGATTAATATTAAGGTGTTGTTAAGAATGATTTTACAGGGGTGTTAATGCTTGGGTGAGGATTATCACCTAGGGATAGCAGAGTTTGAGCTGACCGTTGGAATATGTCTGACCTGTACCGCCGATATGATGATATTTTTCATCCTTGATAAAAATATGGTGTTGGCTTATAACTTACTATGGGGGCGTATGAGACTGAAAAAGTTTGAAGTTGCATCCTCTACTATACGTTAGGTCATGAAGTTTTTAACTGATTTTTGCATAGCCAAAGTCAGGGGTAACCATGCAGTCACTAGGGAGTATTTTTCTCACTCTAGTCGAGCATATTAAAGCTCACGTAAGTTGAATACTAATAATCAGATAGAGACTCTTTATCCTTGTTATGATGATAAACTAAAGAATGATGGGCAACCAAAAATGTCAAACCTATCATCTTAGACGATGATAAGTCAAAATGAATGGTTCAGATTGACTCCTCTCTAAAGATAAAATTCAAAAAATAACTAGGCAACCTCCTTGGACAAAGACGCGATGTGTTCGCTTGGAACCACAAGGATATTCTCGGAATGGTTTTGAAAGTATTGTGCTATAAACTCAATGTGTTGAAAGAGACAAAGAAGGTCAATAAAAATAGAATGATTTTTGCTCTACAAAGAAACGCGATAAAAGAAGTTACGGTTGACAAGATCCCACAATCAAAGTTCATTAAATATGTAAAGTATTTGACTTGGATTTCAAATGTGGCAATGGTGGAAAAATCAAACAAAAATTAGAGAATATGCATATACTTCACTTAATGAACAAGACGTACCCCGAGGATCATTATCCTTTATCAAGGATCGATCAGTTGGTTGATGCACGACTGGTTATAAGCGTCTTAACTTCATGGATTCACACTCCGACTATAATCAAATTTCAATGAAGACCAGTGATCGAAAGAAAACCTAATTTATTATCGATAAAGGGACGTATTAATATGATGTTATGACTTTTGGACTAAAGAACACAATAGATAAGGGTGTTCACGAACTCGAAAGGACAGAAAAAATCGAATCGAATCGGACCCTCTTTTGAGAGTTTTTTTAAAGTTCAGTCTTATTTCGATCCTAAATATGAAGGACCACTTTTATACAAGCCAATTTCGGTCTTAGGTCTTAAAAATAGGGTTTGGATTT
The DNA here is from genome assembly GCA_949130495.1 of Sambucus nigra. Taxonomy (NCBI): domain Eukaryota; kingdom Viridiplantae; phylum Streptophyta; class Magnoliopsida; order Dipsacales; family Adoxaceae; genus Sambucus; species Sambucus nigra. Next base: position 77,742,558 of record OX422221.1, on the reverse strand, counting down.
GACCGAACTAATTATGTTAGATATATATATATATATATATATACAAAGTTACTACGCATCCAACCATAGAGAGACAGAGAGACATGACTATTTTTTCCACCCAATAAAACAAAACTTAGCCTGATTTTTTCCCCTAACCCAAACCAACCATATAAAACACTATAAACATCTCTCTTTACCCTCTTTTTTTTTCGGGCCGACTCGTCATCCCCTTCTCTACCTCTTCATCTCTTCATCCCTCCCTTATCTACCTCTTCATCTCTTTTGTCTCTCTCTCTCTCTCAGCCAATAAATTCAACGAATATAAGACAACATCCGACCAATCCCTGTCCCGTAACATAAAATCCAAAATATTTCTCTCATCGGTGTTGAATTTCATATGTTTTTCTTTTAACTAGCATTTAATTTCATGAAACGTGTATTAATTTAGTTGTAATTCCCTTCATCATGTAATTTTAGTAGGTGGATAGGCACTTTAATTTGCTAGTTTGTAAGTTAGGCCATTTGATTTTTTTTGTCCACCAAAATGCACCACAATACCTTATTAATTTACAAGTATTTGAGATAGTATTTTTAAAATTATCATTTTTGTTAAGTATTTTGAATGAGGATTTGTTCTATAGCTGTAACCCTAATTGTTCTCAAGTTCACAAAAAATAATTTTATATATGTACTTGGCTTGATTTGGTTTTGGATCTCAGATTATGTATTTGTCATGGTGAAAAATAAATTTATTTATTTTATACAAGTACTTGATTTGATTTGGTTTTGGATCTCATATTATTTATTTAACAAATTTATTGAAGAGCATATGACTTTGAAAAACATATTTATTGAAAAATAGATTTTTTTGATAAAAAATAGATACTATTATTTAAAAAACAATTGCATTTTAGAATGAATAGGACTGAGATGGAACCTAGAACAAAACGAAATCGAATAGGACCGAGATCTACGGTCGGGAATGGCCCCAGTCTTGAATTTTATATGATCAATTTATTCAATCTGACCACTAAAATACCTCAAAATCAGACCGGATCGAACCGTGTGAACCCCTAAAAATAGCTACGGATTCAAGATTGGTGAATGAGATCTTCAAAACACAAATTGGACTTAACATGTAAGTGTATGTAGATAATATGATTACTAAGATTAAGATGTATAAGGACCATGTGAAATACCTCAATGAAAACTTTGATGTTGTGGAAGAGTACAAAATGGATCTAAACCTGACTAAGTGTGTGTTCGGGAAATCAGAGGAGAATGAAAGAAAATTCATATTAAACCAAATCCCTCATAAACATCTAGTCAAAAAAAAAATATTAAGGAAGTTTAGAGGATCACACACCATGTGGAAGCCCTGAATCGGTTAGTGTCAAGATCAATTGATAGATGTCTCCTAATCTTCAGAGTTATTAAAAAGAGATTTAAATCGAATGAAGGGTGTGAAGCTGTTGTACGGGAGATGAGGTGATAGTTGGTATTTAAACTATTACTCTATAGGGAAATCTTGGGTGAAAAGTTATACCTATATCTATATATGTTAGATTCAATGGCAACTTGATATAAATAACAAGTAAGGATGGACTTTAAAAACAAGTATACTACACCAATAAAGCTTACAAGGAAAGATAAAGTTAGAGAAGTTATCACTATCTTTTCTCGAAGCTTCACAGAGGATGAAACCGTATCTCTATTCCTACAATCATGGTCTACACTAATCAACCTCTAAAAATAAGCCATTAGAAGGCTGGGGAAGGCAGGAAGATTGATGGCCCGGGCAGTTATTTTTGGAGAGTTTGACATAATTTATTAACTTATAAAAACCATCAAACGATAAGAAATAGTTAACTGTATTACGTAGTTTACTTTCGAAGAAGAGATAGTTGTAGACAACAAGGCCATGGCGCAACCACCTGCATTATATATTGTTGAAGTAGGGACTTCCACGCCAGTCATGACTAAAGAAGAAAGATATTGGGAGTAAATAAATAAGATGTCAAAATGAGTACTGTTAATTGAAGATGAGTTTGACGAGACCATCCTAGTATGGAAGCTTTTTATAGATGTTTCATCATGTGCGGATGGGACCAAAGTTGGGAATGTGCATTAAGGTTTTAACTTCAAAGCCTCAAATAATGAAGCTGAATATGAACACCTAATCATGGGACTAAGGCTAGCCTCATCTCTAGGAGCACTGAAAGTGTTTGATTATAATGCTTTATAATTAGTCATAAATCAGGTCCTCGGATCATATGAGGTAAGAGAAAAAAGTCCCTATATTTGACATAGTGAAAAAATGTCTACCAAAACCAAAATTCATAGGAGTTACCATTGTTATGATTACTAGGACAGATAATTCAAAACTAAATTCATTGGCTCGTTTAGCTTTAGCTATGCGAGTCGAACTTGGGAGAATAATACTAGTGGATATCTTGTTGCCTTTGAGCATAAATGAGGATGAATTTCAATTTATGGATTTAGAACTGAGTTCATTATGGATGGATCCGATAGTTTCGTATCTATAGACAAGAAAGTTCCCGTCGACACAAAAGAAGTTTTATGTTTGTGCTAGAAGAAGAAGTTTTGTGATACCATTCTAGTTGCGTGTTCATCCCACCGAGGTCTAGGTATTTATTTAAGAAGTTAATGATGGTATTATGCCATTCTAGCAGTGTCAATATAAGGTTACTATCGTCCAACAATGAAAGAGTACTATATGTCATACGTGAGGAAGTGTGAGAAATGCGAGATACATGCAATAATAAGTCATCACACAATTGTGGCTTTATCACCCATCACTATCACTGGCCTTTCTCACAGTGGGTCTAAAAAGGGATGTTCTGGTACTTGGCCATCGTAGTCGGATACATCACCAAATAGTTTGAGGTAGAGTCTATGATCGAATAACTCAACCTAAGACATTTATGTTTATATGGAAGAAGATCATCTACAGATATGGCATACCCAACTCTTTCATTATAAACCACCGTAAAGAGTTCGATAATGACTAGCTCAAGAACTTATTGTGCAAGACTTTGTGTCATATATGTCAAACTCGTTCTCGAGAACTTGTTAAAATTCTACAAAGTTTTTTGTGTGCAAAACTATATATCTAGATTATGTTAATCTTTCACTATAAATAAGTTAAGTTGGACCGGTCAATGATTTAAAAGAGAAAAATATAATATAAGTAGTTTTTTTATTAACGGGTATTTCTAACCTTAACGTGGGGAAAATTAAGTAATTAATAATAAGGAGCTTGATAATTCTGGATTAAGGAGTAGAATTGCAATTATAATTATTTAGTGCAAATAATTATAGGGCTTTTTGACATACCTCCCCGTAATAATATCAAATTTTGACATAACCCCCTTAATTTTAAAAATTAGAAATAACCCCTAGATTATAATATTCTTACTTTTCCATTAAAAAAATAGTCTAATTCAAATTAAGTTAACCCCCTATATTTTTTGGACGAAAATACCATTGTTTCTGTCCACTTCATGCTCTTCCCCAAATCCAACCTCTCTTAACCCTAATTTAAAATATTCTATCCATTGAAATAATGCACAATCTCATACACAAGGAATGAAGGTATATATTGACAACATGATCATAAAATCCAAAGATAAATTTGTACATGTCCTCGCACTGCGCAAGTGCTTTTAGAGTCTCTCATAGTAGATGAAATTAAACCCACATAAATACGTGTTTGATGCCATGCATGGAAAGTCACATATCTTTTTAGTAGGAAGAAATAGTATCAAGTCGACCTAGAGAAGATCAAGGACATACAATAAATGCCTATCCCATGTACCAAAAAGGAAGTGGGAGGATACCTCGTGAAAATCTAGTACCTTCCTAGGTCCATATAAATGTTGACATCTATATACACACTAATTATCAAACTTCTCTGTAAGGATTCCACAAAAATCTATAACGAACAAAACGGAAAGGCATTTAACATAATTAAAGATTATCTTATCCAAGCATTGCTGCTTATGTTGATGCAATCGGGGCTTTCGATCTTATTGCACCTCTCTATGATATATACTATAGAGGGGCTATGTTGTCCTAACACATCATCACTTCCATAAAATAAATATGCATTTACTATAATAGCCATAAACTATCACCCACAGAGTTCAATTAGACAACATTGGTGTTGATGTAAAAAACTAGATTACTCTAATTATTTAATCACAGATAAATAAATAAGACAAAAGATTTTAAAGTGGTTCAGCCTTATATGAATGGCCTACGTCCACTGTTATGTTATTGCTGAGTGTTTGGGAATTCTCGATTACAAGTTCTATCCAGAAATTCCGGTCCCTTTGAATGAGGGTGATACAACGTATTTATAGCCCTTAGGATGTACATGAAAGGGTGTTACATTAAATGATACACATATGAAAGGGTAATTCATTTAATGTTCTTCAAACGTGCGCGTCAAGATGATAAGCATTCAATGAATAGTTGAACTGTTGATTATCTGGCAATTAATGCTGTGGTCGAGGTACAGCTCGAACCGCCTTAGTTGCTCGTCGTCCAAAAGTTCCTCGGAGCATTGGAGTTCCTCGCAGGATAAGAGTTCCTCGGAGGGTTGGTGTTCCTCGGAGTGAGTATGTTGGTCGGGGAAACAATCTTCCTCGTTGCTATTGTGCCACATAGATTGACACATGTCTTCTTATTGTTCGTCCACATTAGCACACTAATTTTGGTGTCAACAGAAGCCCCCAATGTTTCATATTTTGAACTTTGAGGAGTATGGAACATTCTTTCTCGGTATATGGAGATATTAAATGACCTTCCTGGGTTTTAGGAGCCTTTTCTTCATATTTAAATTTCCTTCCAAATTCGCTGAATTCGCCTTTTTGCATTTTTATAAGCGCTTCGATCTTCGTGCCCTTTTTGTCCTTTTAGCCGCTGGTAGCGTAATATTTCCTTTTTATAATCATTTCTTTTTCCGTTTCCCAAGGCAAGGTATTTAAACTTCAGAGGCAATCCCATCGTCTTCTACCTTTTCAATTTCTGCTTTCGAGTTTTCTAAAGCTTTTCTCTCTCTTGTGCGTTCATTTCCTCCTTCGTTTGTTCGTCAACAGATCTCCTTTTTTCCTGTAAGATTTTCTTCTTCATTTCTTTTTATTCCCATGGTTTATATTATCGAATCTCTTGAGAAGTTCCGCTCTGACTTCTCTATTCCTTCTTGGGTAACTTTGGAGGTTCTTTCTGAGCCTTAAAGTTATTTTGATTTGGCCGAGGGACACTGGTTCCCTAGCCTATTTATTGCTGAATGTGGATTTTCTTTTCCACCAAATCCGTTGTGTTTAGAGTTCTGTCAGTACTTCGACGTTGTCCCTGCAAAAATAGCCCCCAACACATGGAGAATAGTTAATGGGGTACATAGGTTAAATCAAACTCATGGAACTCGTATAGGAATTCCTGAGATTATGTACTGCTACAGATGGGCTATTTTAGACAATGTTTTTTATTTAAAAACTAGGTTTTTGAATAGGGCCTTAGTAGTCGACCTCCCTGATGCCAACAGGGATTATTTTAAACACGGGGTAGTTATAAAAAATTGGCAACATGCCCCTTTGGTTGGAGATGCAGTATATGAGGGTCTTAGATGCCCCCCATATGGCAATGGGATAGGTCATTTTCATCTTATTTTATTTTTGAAATTATGATTTCATTGTATTTGATAAAATGTATGACTGATATTTCAATATGTTCTTGTTTACAGTTGACTGCAAGAGAAAAACTCCAAAAGAGTCAGAAGTTAATATAAAGCAGTTGAAACATATCTGGAGTTTGCATCAGAGGGTTGCAGATGAGCACATCAGGTCTGCTTCATATTTGTTGCAGTATAGGAGCTACACATCATCCTTTACTGCTCGTCCTATGGTCAGCATTAGTGACCCATTTCCAGCTTCCGAGGAATCTTCACCAGAATCTCATATTCCTCTAAGTCAGAAGATGGGCAAGAGAAGAGTTCCTGCTATCTTCGAGGAGACTTCCTCTGCCGGGGATGGAAAGAGGAACAAGGCTGAAGTCCCAAAGGGGACCAAGAAAATTGATGATGTTCCTTATGTTGCTGTTCAGAAGGCTGCCGAGAAGCCTCCAATGGCTCCGAGAAAGAAAAGTACTTCTATGAAAGTGATCACTATTTCCCCCACCAAGGGTTCTTTGGCTGAAACTGCTGAAGTTCCACTGAGGAGATTGAAGAAATCCTCCTTGGTTAGTTTTTCTGAAGCCATTCCCCAGCTCCAAACTAGTGGAGCTGGTGTTCCAACCATCATTCCCCCGAGCCCTGCAATGAGCTCGGTAAAAACTTGGATTATTCCTGAAGTCCAAGGCATCGAGGAAAACATGTCTAGGGATATGCTGACATCCCTGGCTACTCGTCACATTGCTTCAGTAAGTTTCTTTTTATCTTGAATTTTTCCTTCTATCAATATATGTATCTCGGCATTAACTCATCACTACCTTCTTTTTTCAGCTGGTGAGTTGTTTTAACACCATTGTGAAGAAAGATGAAGCGCTCAAGGCTTCAAGCTCCTCGTTTGGAGTAGAGGATGCATTCCAGGGTTTGGCCCAATCTCTGAAGGAATCCCGTCAGAAGTATGACGAGGATAAAGGTGTATGGGAGAAGAAATTGGCTGCATCTGAAGCAGAAAAGGTGCAGTTGGGAAACAAAGTGAAGGATTTGGAGAAGGAGAACAAGAAATACTCCGAGAAGCTCACTACTTTCGAGGAGCTTGAAAATAAGCTGAAATCAGCTGAGGAAGAGCTGACACTTCTACGTGAAGCAAATCGTCAGAAGGAGGAGTTGGAGGCTAAGTTGAAAGCCTCCGAGGACCTTCTATCTGAGAAGCTCTCCTCGGATAAGATGAAGAGAAAAACAGCTGTGAAGAAATCCTTTCGAACTGGTTGGGATAAAGGATGAGATAGGGGGTAGCAGCAATGATGACCCAGGTGAATTATGGAAGTTTGAAATTCTTCCATGATGGTTGGGTTGCTGCCTTGCAGGAATTGAAGGTGAGCGAGGACTCCGAGCTATTTCAACAACATCTCCCTAGTCCTCCTCCAGTTATTGAAGACGAAGATGAAGACGAAGCTGCATCTGAAGAATCTTCAATGATTGTGGGTGATCAAATCCTTGCTCCTCAACCCAACCAGACATCTGCTGAGGAGATTTCTTCTTTGCCTGCTCCTCTTGAACAAATCCCCACTCCAACCGATCAAATTAGTGTTCCCATCGAGCAACCAAGCTCCTCGTCCCAGCCTCCTGAGAAAGTCTTGGGAGACAAGGAAAAGGTGTGAAGTTGTTCGATACTATCTTTCTATTTTTCTCCTTACTTGTACTTTGTATCTCAGATCTTTGTAACTTTTGCCTTATGATCTAATAAAATTTGAGTTCTTTCTTTCCATATGATTGTCTCTTCTTTATCTGCACTCTGTCTTGATTTTCTTTTTCTTTCTCTGTTAGTTTCTGGCTAGGATGGATCTTTTGTCTGCTAACGACACAAAGTTGATGCAGCAATGCCATGAGTATTATAAAGCTGGTCACACAAACCTCAGTACATCCGAAATTGCCGATATCCTTAGTCATGGTGCTTCAGAGCAAGCAATCGAAGCTTATCGGTACTTGAAGGAATTACTTGATAGAGCAGTGGCCAATAACGTGGCCTACTATGATATGATCGAGGAGCTTCAATATACTCTAGAATATCTCAAGGATCAGTACAGGGAGTCAAATGCCTTGTTACATGAGGGGTATGAAAAGAAATATCAACAGCTTTCTGCCGAGAAGGGCTATGACAAACTCATTGCTGGGTATGATGTCAGGGAGAGGACCCTAAAAGGTGAAGTTGAGGCCTACAGACAGATCGCCGAGCTGCTGGAATAAGAGAACAACAATTTGCAGAAAGAGTTGGCACAGTATAAGTCTGCAGCTTCATCTTCCACTGCCTTGGTACCAGTCTCCGACAAAGGGTTCTCATTATTAGAGGTTGAGAATGCCAAATTAAGGCAAAAATTGGATACTTTAAGAAGGTCTGGTATTTCTGCTACTGCTCAGGGACGAGGAAGAGGTTCTCGTCGGTGAGGAAGAGCTGCCCAGGATGTTAACGAGGAACGAAGTACTCCAGCTACTCGGGGTCGATCAATAACTCCTCGTAGTATTGAAGAAGCTCGTACTCTGTTAACATTGGAAACTCAAGCGTACCAGTTGAACGCAAAAGATCGGGCTTTGTCTGAAATGTCCAAGAAAATCCTGACTTTGGAAGATCAACTTACTGCGACGAAGTCTGCTTTGAATAATAAGGATGTTTTTTCCAGGAACCTTCATGAGCAATTAGAAAGATTAACTTTCCAATTCCATAAACAACCTCGCGAATTCTGGAATGCAGGCTATAATGAGGCCCTTTATCACTTGGATGCTCGCATTGAAAATGCCAATAATGAAGGTTATAAACAGGGATGGTTGAATGCCCTGCGTGTGCTGAAGCTCGAACAGGGGCACTACTTATGGGATTATCATACTCCTGGGCTACTAGACTTGCCTGTACCACCCTATAAATTGGATATGGAATGGATCCCAGCTCGTGCCATTCCTCGGAGCTTAATTTCAAAATATCTTGGTGACTATAATCTTCATTCTCAAATTGAAGTATCTCGTCCCGAGCATCTCTTGGATACTCCTTCAGTAATGAATGTCAGAATGTTGAAGGACTTGAATTTTATCAATTCTTCTCAGACATTAAATGATCCTCCTGCTGACGAGGAACCTGTATCGAAGGCTGAGGGGAAAAAATCAATAGAATAGGATTTTCAATGTAATAGTTAGCACACATATGTAACTTGTAATTTATTTTGAATTTTAATGAAAGACTTTCATTTTTTGTTTGCAAATCTGTATTGCTATTGTTTTGTACTTGTCTAACACTTTTATATTTGTGATTGCATAACAATTCTTTGTGGTTCATCGACCAATCTAATAATAAAAAAATACAAGTATAAAAAATGTTGCTCGATCACTTAATAACAAAGTAATGAGTATAAAAAATGTTAAAATTTCTTACAACCAACCAAGGTTGTTTAAATTGAGCTCGTCGACCAAATATAGTTAATGGGTTTTTATCCCCGACCAGCTATACTTGGTAAATTTTGTCTTTTTCAATAAATGTGCCCAACCAACCAAGGTCAAAGATTTTTCCTCTTCGACCAACTATAGTTAGTGGGTTTTTATCCCCGACCAACTATACTTGGTTCAGTTTGGAATATTTGTTCTTCGATGAACTTTTATGTAATAACTTACTTCCCGACCAACATAAGTTGGCATTTGAGAGCATATTTTGTTTTCAAACCAACTGAGATTGGCATTTTTAAGAATGTTGTTCTTGCCCTTTTACCAATCGGGGTTGGTCATGGGTTTGAACTATCATGCCCACTAACTCTTTTACCAACCGAAGTTGATCACATTAGTGTTCGCCTCCTAACCAAAGGAGTATAGTTTGTTCTCGCTATTTTACCAACCAAAGTTGATCACGCTCGAACTATTAGTGTCCACTAGTTATTTTACCAACCGGAGTTGGTCATGCTAGTGTATGCCTCCTAGCCAAAGGAGTATAGTTTGTTCTCGCCCTTTTACCAACCGGAGTTGGTCGTGGGTCTGAACTATCGTGTTCTCGCTATTTTACCAACTGAAGTTGATCACGCTCGAACTATCTACTAGTTATTTTACCAACCGGAGTTGGTCATGCTAGTGTATGCCTCCTAACCAAAGGAGTATAATTTGTTCTCGCCCTTTTACCAATCGGAGTTGGTCATGGGTTTGAACTATCGTCTTCTTTTTGCTGTCGAGCAGCGTAGTGTACAACACTAGTATTCCCTAAAAAAATTTCAAACAAAGGAGAGAAAAATGGTGAAACATCATCGTTTTATTCATATTGATGGATCTGCTGTACATTTTACATCACTGATAATACTTGCGAAGGTGTTCAGCATTCCAAGCATTCTTGAATTCCTCTCCTTCTAGAGTTGCTATTCGGTAAGTTCCTGGTCGAATAACTTCTGTAACTCGGTAAGGTCCATGCCAATTTTCTTCCAATTTATTGTGCTTCTGAATGACCTTCTTTAGCACGTAATCTCCTTCCTTTAAATCGCATTTCTTCACCCTTTTGTTGTAGAACAAAGCTGTTCGTTGTTGATATGCAGCATTCCTAATGGCTTCTTCTTCTCTAACCTCCTTGAGCATATCCAAATCCACTCTTCTCATCAAGTCACTGACTGGTGAATTGAAATTCAGCACTCTATGTGTCGGAAGACCCAACTCGGCAAGTATTACAACCTCACTTCCAAACGCTAGCATATATGGTGATTCTCCAGTTGCTGCTCGGGGAGTTGTTCGGTAAGCCCACAATACTGATTGTAGCTCATTAATCCAGTTAGCTTTAGCCTCATTTAACCTCTTCTTCAAACCATTTAATAATGTTCTGTTCGTCACTTCAGTCTGTCCATTGCTTTGAGGATGGCCTGGTGCTGAATGAACCTTCAAAATGTTTGACTGATGATAATAGGCGGCAAACTCCTCGTTATCGAATTGTGTTCCATGGCCTGTAATGAAGGCATGAGGGAGACCATATTGGCAGATGATTTTCTTCCAAACGAATTGGTATACCTTCTCATACGTCATATCAATCAGAGGCTCAGCTCCTACCCATTTAGTAAAATAATCCACTGCAACGACGAGGTACTTGAATCGTCCTCGGGTCGTTGGCAGTGGTCCAACCAGATCAATTCCCCACATGGCAAATGGCCAAGGGGAAGTTATGGGTGTTAATAATGCTTGTGGAGTTCGTCGGATGGAGGAAAAACATTGGCACTTGTCACACTTCTTGGCATAAGCTATACAATCAGCTCTCATCATTGGCCAGTAGTATCCTTGTGTCATCACCCTTTGCAAAAGTGTTCGACCTGCTACATGGGCTCCACAAGACCCTTCATGGATCTCTTTAATCAATTCTTTCACCTCGGAGGGATGTACACATCTTTGCAAACCTTCCATAATTCCTCGTCTTTACAAAACACCATTAATTAGTACATACCGAGCAACTTTAAACTTCAATTTCTTGGCAGTGATCTTATCCTCCGATAATTCTCCTTCCTCGACATATGCCCTGATGGGATCCATCCAAGATGATCCTAAATCAAGGTAAATAACATTCATCGTCAAGCTTTCATCTATGCTTCGATTTTCTAACACCTCAATTGGTATCGTTCTTCGTAACTCGGTACGAGTAGCTGATGCTAGTCGGGCCAGTGCGTCTGCTTCTGCATTCTCCATTCTTGGTATTCTGATTAACTGAATGGCATCAAATTCTGCCAACAACTCCATCGCCTTTTCATGATATTTGACCATTAGTTCTCCTTTAACTGCATACGTTCCCATTATCTGATTCACAATTAATTGAGAATCACTGAATACCATCACTTGTTGTGCTTCCATAATCTTTGCTAAATTAAGACCTACTATTAAGGCTTCATACTCAGCCTCATTATTGGAAGCTTTGAATTGGAATCGTAAGGCATATTCCACGTCAATCTCGTCTGGGGTGTTCAAAGCGATCCCGGCTCCACAACTTGTTGTGCAAGATGATCCATCTACATACAATCTCCACGTAGGTAACTCGTCTTCAAAATTCTTATCTGACAGCGTTCCTCGGTGAAATATTTGCTGTTTTGTTTCATCCTCCCCGGGTATTTTTCGCTCCTCATCGACCATCTCTTCTCGCCCTTTTACCAACCGTAGTTGGTCTGGGTTTGAATTTGATGATCTTTCTACATCCACAAGCCTTTTTATCAACCGGAGTTGGTCTGGACTTATGTCTGTTGATCCTGTAACATCCACAGGTTGGTCAGCGAGCAACTTTTGTTCCTCGGGGGTATCAGGATATGTAAACTCTGCTATAAAGTCTGCTACAGCTTGCCCTTTTAAGGATGATCTGGGTTCATACACAATATCATATTCACCGAGCTCTATTGCCCAGTACATCAGTCTTCCTGATTTTTCTGGCTTATGAAGAGCTTGTCTTAATGGCATATCGGTATACGCGATGATGGTATGGGCCTGGAAATATGACCTCATTCTTCTACTAGCTTCAATTAATGCCAATGCCAATTTTTCCAACTTTGGGTACCTGATCTCTGCACCTCGGAAAGCCTTACTTGTGTAATAAATTGGCTTTTGGACTCCATTCTCCAATCTGATCAATGCCGAGCTGACCGCATTTTCTGATACTGCTAGGTATAAGTACAACTTTTCTCCCATCACTGGTCTGGACAGCAATGGAGGTGTTCCCAGATATTTCTTCAAGTCTTGAAAGGCTTTTTCACATTCATCATTCCACTCGAAAGTTTTTTGGAGTGTTTTGAAGAATGGAAGGCACCTATCAGTTGCTCGAGATACAAATCTATTGAGCGCTGCAACTCGTCCTATAAGACTCTGCACTTCTTTCTTCGTCGTTGGAGATTGCAACCCTAAAAGAGCTTTAATCTTTGCTGGATTTGCCTCAATGCCTCGCTGGTTGACGATGTACCCGAGGAACATTCCTTCTCGTACTCCAAAGGTGCACTTCGTTGGGTTGAGCTTCATTTGGTATTTATCCAGTTGATCAAAGGTCTGACCTAGGTCAACTAGATGATCAGCAACTTTTTTGCTCTTTGTCAGCATATCGTCGACATAGACTTCCATATTGCAACTGATTTGTTCGGCAAAAACCTTGTTCATCAGCCGCTGATATGTCGCTCCTGCATTTTTCAAACCAAAAGGCATAACATTATAACAATAAGTTCCCCTAGGGGTAATAAAAGAAGTGCTTTCCCTGTCTTCAGCTTTCCCTATCACGAATAATAGCATTCCCGAGCTACTTTCTGATCACCTTTCACAACTCCCACTCCGAAATTTATTGGGAATTTTAAGCACTGATGTACTGTAGATGGGACTGCTTCGAACTTCTTCAAACCAACTCTTCCCATGATGATGTTGTAGGCTGACTGCACATTCTTATCCATCACAAAGAAGCGTATTATCTCTATTCGACAAGCAGGCCAAGTTCCAATTAATATATCCAACTTGATCATCCCAAGTGGAAAAACTTTCTCGCCAGCGAAACCCAGAAGAGGTCTGTGATAAGGCTCCAATTGAGATAACTTCAAATTTAAACTGTCAAAGCACGAATAGTACATGATGTCTGCCGAACTGCCATTGTCTACCAGCACCCTTGAAATCACTACTTCTTTCATCCTCATTTTGATCACCAAAGGGTCATCGTGAGGGTAAAGAACACTTGCCAGGTCATTTTTTGAAAAGCCAATAACCAGCTTCTCTTTGTTTACCTTCCTCGGACGATCCTCCTCGGCCAAATTTATTCGCTGAATATACGAGCAAGCTTGTGCCTCTCCGATGTAAGCTTTTCTTTCTGCAGTAAGATCTCCTCCTCCTGCATCTCCTCCTGTAATAACATTACAATCAAATGACCCAAAACGTATGGAAAATACCTCTCGTTCTGGCTGCCTTGGTTTCTTGGGAAGATCGGGGTCATCCTCGGCATCATCTTCATGACCTCTCTTCTTTTTCTCCTCTGCTCGGCGAGGAGATCTAGATCTCTCTCTAGTTCGATCATTATTTCTTCTTTCACCTCCCCGATCAACATACTTTGCTAGCTTTCCTCTTCGGATGAGTTTTTTAATCTCGTTCTGAAGAGCTATGCAATTTTTAGTCATATGGCCATGATCTTTGTGGAACTCGCAATATTTGTCCCTGTTCCTCGCATCAGGATCTGACCTCAGTTTCTTCGGCCACTTTACTTCCTCACTATTCTTGATTTCTTCCAAGACATGATTGATATCCATTTTCAAGGGAGTAAAATTATCGAATTTCTTCAGGACTTCCCATGATGACTTATTATTTCTGGAACGCTTGTCGCCACCATTGCCCTTATGCTCTTTATTTTTAGACTTGTCGACGTCCACTTTGGTGTCTTTATCTATATTCTTCTTTGCAGCCATAGCTTCCTTGGCATTCATGATTTTGGCCGCTTTTGCCATCAACTCTGACATAGTTTTAGGTGGATCTTTCGCCAAGGTGTAATACAACTTATTAGGCAACAACCCACTCATCAAGTCGGTGATTGCTGTCTTCTCCTCGTAATCTATAACTTCCAGCTTCTCATTATTGAAACGGGTTATGTAATCTCTAGTACTCTCACCAGATTTTTGTCTAACACTTAGCAAGTGTGCTACTCGTTTTACTGGCTTTGCTCCAAAACAGAAATTACCGATGAACAACTCGGCCAACTGAAAGAAAGTTGAAATTTTACCCCGAGGAAGATTGTTGTACCATATCTAGGCATCTCCAGTAAGAGTTCCTGAGAACGCTCTGCATCTCATCTCGTCGGGGACAGCATAGATATCGGCGACAGCTTGATATTGCTCTATATGAAGAACAGGATCTGTCTTTCCATCATATTTAGGGGTCACTACTGGTGCTTTAAACTTTGACGGTGTAGGAAAATTCACAATGGCCTGGACAAAAGGTGTCCCTTGAACAAAAGTTCGTTGTAGGGGATTCTTCGCCCTAACCATTTCTCCCAATCTATCCTCCAATCGCTGAAGGGACCCTTTCCACGCTTCATTTCCTTCCTCGGGCCTATTGGTTCGAGCAATAGATCGTTCTGAAGTAACCTCTTGAGATTTATCTTGACGAGCAACTGGTCGTGATTGTGCTGATCCTTCTCTTAGATCTGATGGTTGTCAAAAACTCCTCGACATGGTCTTAGGTGGACTCCTATTCCTCCTAGGGCCTAATCGACTGAAAGGAGACACCCTACTCAGTCTTTCTAAGGCGCTGGGTCTTTCCGAAAAGAGAGTGATACGTTGATCAGTATCTGTAGCCCTTATTGACGAAGTTCGCCCAGGTTGATAAGAGAAATCATCAGACTCCTCATTACGATATGACTCAGTACGTCTGGATCGTGAAGAAAGTAAATAAGTTTGCCTCTGACCACTTCGCTGTCCTGAACGTGCAGGTGCACTGCCGTGAAGGGTTTCTATAAGTTGCCTCATTGTGTCTTGCATGGCGGTTTGTCCTTGAGCCAGATTCGTCATAATTCCGGCCAGATCTGGAGGTGCAGAGGGATTTGGAGGATTTCCAGCATTTCCAGTGTTTCGATTGCTAGATTCTGGATTATCCGCCATTGATGATGAATGATTTTTGGTGAAAAACGATAATAACAATCGATTCCCATAGACGGCGCCAATCTGTTGATGTAAAAAACTAGATTACTCTAATTATTTAATCACAGATAAATAAATAAGACAAAAGATTTTAAAGTGGTTCAGCCTTATATGAATGGCCTACGTCCACTGTTTTGTTATTGCTGAGTGTTTGGGAATTCTCGATTACAAGTTCTATCCAGAAATTCTGGTCCCTTTGAATGAGGGTGATACAAGGTATTTATAGCCCTTAGGCTGTACATGAAAGGGTGTTACATTAAATGATACACATATGAAAGGGTAATTCATTTAATGTTCTTCAAACGTGCGCGTCAAGATGATAAGCATTCAATGAATAGTTGAACTGTTGATTATCTGGAAATTAATGCTGTGGTCGAGGTACAACTCGAACCGCCTTAGTTGCTCGTCGTCCAAAAGTTCCTCAGAGCATTGGAGTTCCTCGCAGGATAAGAGTTCCTCGGAGGGTTGGTGTTCCTCGGAGTGAGTATGTTGGTCGGGGAAACAATCTTCCTCGTTGCTATTGTGCCACATAGATTGACACGTGTCTTCTTATTGTTCGTCCACATCAGCACACTAATTTTGGTGTCAACAATTGGAAAAGGGTTATATGACTGTTCTCTATGCCACTAAGAAGCTCTAAACATATGCTTGCATTCTCCATTCAATTAGTTTCTCATATAGATCCTCTAAAGTACATATTTGACAAACCCACACTTTCAAGTAGAATGGACAAATAGTAATTCCTAATCATATACATCACACATAAATCTATAAAAGACAAGGCCATTTAGATATTTCCTTGAATAAAGACTCAGTAAGCCCGGATACAAAACAAACTTATATCCTGAAAAGTCCTTCGTAGGGTTGGAAGAAGAAAGGAAATGACAATTGTTCTTCGATAAGAAAAAAGGGATATTCTTTTTTGGTATTTTTTTGATCTCCCAAAATGGAAATTACATACCAATTAATAGTCGATCTCGACCACCCCTTCACAAAGATCATGGAATACGATTCATGTATCATCATACTCTAAGCAGTACAACACAATGACATTCAAAAATTCGAGGTTTTAGGAGACTCTACACTCATCATTAGTCAAATTTTGGGAAAATGGAAAGTTTGAGGGGACAAAATCCTCTCTTTCCATGAAAAACTGGAAGAAATTGTTACATAGTTTGAGCAAGTTAGTTTTCGGTACTTACAATGCGCTTGGAATAGCTTCGCAAATGCTTTGAGTACCTTACTATCATATTCACGCATACATGTCTTGAGCAATAAGAATGGTTCAAGTGATAGCCTTTAATCTCATGGCATTATATATCATTTATTGTTTGTAGAAATAAATTAATAAATTGGATTAATTATTACTTGTATGGAGTGATAGTGATAAAATGCATAATTTAGATGGTAATTTAATTTTTCATGTTGCGTGTCCTTATGATATATGTTATAAGTAGTTATTTGATGATATTAATTATATGATATTTGACTGTGTGTGGTTAAGCGTAAAATAAATGAGTGTGTATTTTTATTTTATGCGGTGAGGTATTGTCATATATTATGAGGTATTACCGTTTTGACCAAACTATAAAGTGACATAGAGGCCCGAAGATATATTTATAATTCTTTAGATTGGTTGCATGGGGTAGATGTACATTTGGGATAAGTTTTGGACTAGTTTGGGTTGTGTTTTGGTCTCATTTGGAGGCCCTAAATTAGGCCTTTTAGTGATGTGAGGGTGTTATGATATTTAAGGGGTGTTAATTCTCATCAATTAAACACTTTACGCATAATACATACACCCTCTCAACCTAATAGATTTGGGAAAACATAATAACTTTAAAGAGGAAGAAAAAGAGATTAAAAAAAGGACTTGTTCATTCTTATTGGTTGGCAAGAAATCTCTTGCTTTATCGTTATGTAATTTGTAACTTGTTCATGATTTCATTGCTATTAAATTGAGTTGGTATTAGAAGAATGTTTAGGAATTAATTATGCTACTTCAATTATATTGATGTTGGGTTTATTTAGGTTAATGTATTTAAGTGTTATTTAGTTAATAATGTGATTTTAAAAATGGGGATTTTGTAGATTATCTTTAATTGATCTATTTTGGTTTGTGATATGATGTTAGAACTAATGTTTTGTATTGATTTACTCATGATAATCAAATACCTATGTTAATTTGAGAAATGAATTTAAATCCCTTGTTAATTTGACCTAATTGAATGAACAAGATTAATTTGGGTTTGAATCATGTGTTAGAATCATTTTAAGCCTTGAAGAACTGGGTTAAGAATATTGATTCATAGTTTTTATGGTTGGAGATTAGGTTTTGGTATTGTGTGGAGCAGTTAAGATTAATTTTTATGGGTTCCACCCGCCACTAATGGCATTTAGGGACGAAGGTCAACACCTAGGACTTTGTGATTTCAAGGACTTTATGGTATATTGTTATTGGGTGTGTATTTATATATGTGAGAAAATGTATATTCAGTTTTATCTAGTTTATAAGATGTTAAATTAATAAGACACAATTGTAATACCCCGTATTTTTTTGATTTTATTATGAGGATTTTACTAAATTAAATTGGAATGAAATTTATTTAATATTAATCCGTATTTTAAAATAAATATTTACTAGAATGATGATAGTTAGTAATTATTTGGTGGAAATTACTTAATGAGTAAAGTAATACATAGAATTGGATTTATTAAAATTGTTGCGAGTGAATAACATGACAATTATAGAATTTAAGTTGGGACGCGCTTGTGTCGTGTCGGGACCAAATTAATGGAATATAAAGTAATTAAATTATAAGTAGCCCGTATGGTCATTTAGAGTGCGCCAATGTATACAGAAGGGTCGAGATAGTCAGAAAAATGTACCCGGGGATTTAGTTTGGGTCTCGGGACGTTTTTAGGCCTACCCGGCAACCCAGGAGGACATTTTAGTAATTACCCATTTTAAGGCTTAAATATGGACGAAAATTGAAGAGTTATATCTAATGGAAGTTAGAGTTCTCGAGGGGTTAGAAGTTGTATAGTTGCAGAGAGGCTAAGGAAGATAAAAGAGAGGAGCCTTCCAAGGAGGAGAGCCACCAAACTACACCATTGTTGCCATCTTTCACCACCAATGCGTAGATCCGAAAACGAGGGACGCAATCATACCCATCAACACCTGAGAATCAGACCTTCATATTTTAGGCAAGTATCTAACTTGATGTTATTTTGGTTGATATCACATCTATGCTAGTTTAGGAGAATAATATTTACGTTTCATAAAAAGACAATTGATGTCTGGGAATGATTGTTGAAATTACAAAATAGAAATCATGTTAGGATGATTCCTTTGTTGGATTTAGATTGGTGAACATGAAATTGATGCCCAGTAGAGATAGGAATATTAAAATCAATGGAATTCATGTGAAATAAAATAAACTAGGGTTAGAATAAATCCTTAAATTTAATTCGTTTGATGATGATTCTTGATGAATTAATGGAAATCTTACGTTCGAAATCATCTATTATTGTTTATATAATGTTCATTATGGTTGGTTGGGAGTTTGGGACTTGCTAATGGCGATTTGGTTAAGATTTATGGAAAAAACCCGTAGGTATGAATTTGCAGAATCTGGGCAAGAACTACTCGATCGATCGATCGACTCAAAAATGTCGATCGATCGTTCCATCGATCGACCCCTTTTTATCGATCGATCGACCCCTCCTAGAAACTGAACACTTCTCCCCTTTCTTTTTGTTAATTTGATTAAAATGCGTAGGGTCCCTTGGATATAATTTAAAGATCATAATGGGACTTGGGAAGGATCAGTAGAGTCTAAGTAGGGTCCGGGTGATGAAACTTTCTACGAGATGTAATCGTGGGATAACGGGGGCATAAAATTTATTAGAAATCGTGCGTACGTTAAGTGAGGTATTGGGAGACTCAAGAAAGACTTAGACCAGTATGTTAGTGAGGGTACACCTACTGAATTTACATCTAGTAAAAGAAAACACTTCGAGGGACGATAAGTACTTATGAAATGGCGATAATTGAAAACAAAAAGAAATGGGTTAATTATACGTAGGACTTGGGTGATTTGTACCACGTAAGGTTAAAATATTATTATGGGTCGTGGGCGAACCTAATTGAAATAAGTGAATATGTATATAAGGATAAAGTGAATATATATCATTGATATTATGCATGGACTATCGAGAGTTGAACAAGGTCACGATACAGAATAAGTATCCGTTGCCCAGAATTGATGACTTATACAACCAGCTGAGGGGAGCTGCCTTCTTTTCGAAGATAGAATTGAGATCGGGATACCATCAGTTACGGATGAGGGAGCAGAATGTGTTAAAGACCGCTTTCTTGACGATATATAGGTCCTGTGAGTTCAGAGTCATGCCATTCAGGCTGACAAATGCTCCAACCATATTCATGAACTTCATGAACCAGGTGTTCAGAGAGTTCTTAGATCAGTTTGTCATCATCTTCATAGATAGCATACTGATTTATTCACTGACTGAGGAGGAGCATGTCGAGCACTTAAGATGGGTTCTTTAGACTCTACGAGAGCATCAGATGTATGCCAAGTATGAGAAGTGTAGATTCTAGTTACAGGAGGTATAATTTTGGGGGCATATTGTGTCAAAATTAAGGATATCAGCGGACCCGAGAAAAGTGTCGCCAGTGAAGGAGTGGGGATATCCCACGACATCGATAGAGGTGCGTAGTTTCTTAGGGTTAGCCGGATACTACATGCGATTCATTCGAGGATTTTTAAAAATAGTGGGTCCGTTGATAAATCTCGCTCACAAGGGTGTACCATACGTATTGGATGATGCTTGTCAATTGGATTTTGATGAGCTGAAGGATAAGTTGACTTTGGCGCCAGTTCTTGCTTTACCTAGGCCAGGGGTGGAGTACCTGGTGTATACTAATGCTTATCTACAGGGACTCGACGGAGTACTTTAGCAGGAAGAGCAAGCAATAGCCTATGCCTCCCGTAAGATTAAGCCTCACAAGAGGAATTACCTTACCCTTGACCTGGAGCTAGTAGAGGTCATGCTTGGATTACGAATTTGGAGGCATTATTTGATATGGGAGAAGTTTTTCTTGTTCACAAACCACAATTCACTGAAATACTTGTTCACTCAGCGGGAGTTGAACACGCATCAGCGCAGGTGGTTGGAGTTTGTGAAAGACTACCAGTTTGAGAAACAGTACCATCCGGGGAGGCTAACATGGTTGCTAATGCATTAAGCTATAAGCCGGTAGGTGAGGTAGCGGAAGTATGGAAGGTGAAGTGGAAAGAGTTGGGACACTAGAATGCGGTAACCCGAACCTTTGTATCTGTGATGATGGTAATGCTAAAGATTGTTACGAGGGTGATCCAGGCCCAAGTAGCTGATACGTTTTGTCAGGATCAGATTGTATGGCTCCTAGATGAGGGTGCGGAGTCCTATTCAGTGAGTTAGGATAGAGGTTTGCGGTTTAATGGGAGATTGGTGGTCCCGAAGGAAGAAGACTTACATCATGCAGTGATGACATAATCGCATGGGTCCAAATTTACGGTACATCCTGGAGGGGATAAAATGTACCAGGACATGAGGCGACAATATTGGTGGAGTGGGATAAAGAAGGACATTGCATAGTTCGTGTCCAAATGTACCACCTGTCAAATTGTAAAGGTGGACCAACAGAGACTTCCAGGAGTACTTTAACCACTAGATATACCTACGTGGAAATGGGAGAGAATTTCCATGGACTTCATCACTGGGCTGCCTACATCACAGCGGGGTCACGATTCCATATGGGTAATAGCGGATCGATTGACCAAGGTAGCTCACTTTTTGCCAGTGCGGACAAACTACACTATGGGCTAGTATGCGCACTTGTTTATTGCTGAGGTAGTGAGATTTCATGGGGTGCCCCTAGATATTGTGTCTGATAGAGACAAGATTTTTGTGTCATGTTTGTGGGAGAGCTTTCAGGAGGCTATGGGTACAGAGTTGAGATCGAGTTCAACTTATCACCATCACACAAACAGACAGACTGAGCGTACTAATCAGATGCTGGAGGATATGCTACGCATGTGTGTCCTTGATTTTGGAGGGGGTTGGGAGCCGTATCTTCCACTGGTGGAATTCACTTATAATAACTCCTATCAGTTTACGATCGACATGGCCCCATTTGAGGATTTGTATGGCAGACCTTGTCATTCTCCCACTTGTTGGCTAGAGGTGGAGGACAACAAGTTTCTCGGGCACATCATCCAGAATCGAGTTAATCAGGAGTTGCATTTGGGTAGCCTAGAATAGGCAAAAAATCTACACCAATGCAAAGCGGTCTTTTAGGGAATTTGGCATGGGAGACTAAGTATTGCTGCGAGTGTCTACTATTAAGGGAGTAATGAGGTTCAAAAAGAAAGGAAAATTGGCTCCGAGGTATGTAGGACCATTTCCCATTATCAATAGGGTAGGACCGGTGGCATACATATTGGGATTGTCAAATCACTTTCACCATATTAATGACGTGTTCCACATTTTGTTGTTGAGGTGATATCTTCGGGATGATATGGCCCACACTCACATCACGATAGAGGAGATTGACTTACAACCCGATAGTTACTATAATGAGAGACCAGTGGATATCCTAGACCTTAGCGAGAGGATATTGAGGTCGAAGGTAGTTCCACTTATACGGGTCCAGTAGGAGCATCATAATGTGGAGGAGTCCACTTAGGAGCACGGGGCAGATATACATGAAAAATACCCAGATTTGTTTTTACCAGGTATGCCTTATTTTCCAAATTTCGGGACAAAATTCCGTTATCAGGGGAAGTATGTAATACCCTTTATTTTTATGTATTTTATTATGGGGATTTTATTAAATTAAATTGGGATGAAATTTATTTAATATTAATCCGAATTTTAAAATAAATATTTACTAGCGTGATGAGAGTTAGTAATTATTTGGTGGAAATTACTTAATGAGTAAAGTAATACATAAAATTGGATTTATTAAAATTGTCGCGAGTGAATAACACGACAATTATAGAATTTAAGTCGTGACACGCTTGTGTCGTGTCAGGACTAAATTAATGGAATATAAAGTAGTTAAATTATAAGTCGTCCGTATGGTCATTACAAGTGTGCCAACTTTTTCGGAAGGGTTGAGATAGTTAGAAAAATGTACTCAGGGGTTTAGTTTAGGTCTCAGGACGTTTTTAGGCCTAACTGGTAACCCGAGAGGACATTTTAGTAACTATCCATTTTAAGGCTTAAATATGGACGAAAATTGAAGACTTATATCTGATGGGAGTTAGAGTCCTCAAGGGTTAGAAGTTGTAGAGTTGCAGAGAGGCTAAGGAAGAGATACGAGAGAATCCTTACAAAGAGGAGAGCCACCAAACTACACCACCGTTGCCATCTTTCACCACCAATGCATAGATCGGGAAACGTGGGACGCAACCATACCCATTAACAACTGAAAATCAGACCTTCATATCCGAGGCAAGTATCTAACTTGCTGTTATTTTGGTTAATATCACATCCATGCTAGTGTAGGATAATAATATTTATGTTTCATAAAAAGACAATTGATATCTGGGAATAATTGTTGAAATTGCAGAATATAAATCATGTTAGGATGATTCCTTTGTTGGATTTAGGTTGGTGAACATGAAATTGATGCCCAGTAGAGATAGGAATTTAAAAATCAATGGAGTTCATGTGAAATAAAATAAACTAGGGTTAGAATAAATCCTTGAATTTAATTTGTTTGATGATGATTCTTGATGAACTAATGGAAATATTACGTTAAAAATCATCTATTATTGTTTATATAATGTTCCTTGTGGTTGGTTGGGAGTTTGTGACTTGCTAATGGCCATTTAGTTAATATTTATGGAAGAAACCCGTAGGTATGAATTTGCAAAATGTAGGCAAGAACTGCTCCATTAATCGATTGACTCAAGAATGTCGATCGATCGATCCTTTTTTATTCATCGATCGACCCCTCCTGGAAACTGAACACTGCTCCCATTTCTTTTTGTTAATTTGATTAAAATGCATAGGGACCCTCGAATAAAATTGAAAGATCATAATGGGACATGGGAAGGACCAGTAGAGTCTAAGTAGGGTCCGGGAGATGCAACTTTCTACGAGATGTAATTGTGGGAGAACGGGGGCATAAAATTTATTAAAAATCGTGCTTACGTTAAGTGAGGTATTGGGAGACTCAAGAAAGAATTAGAATATTATGTTAGTGAGGGTACACCTACTGAATTTACATCTAGAAAAAGAAAACACTTTGAGGGATGAGAATTACTTATAAAATGGGGACAATTGAGAACAAAAAGAAATGGGTTAATTATACATAAGACTTAGGTGATTCGTACCACGTATGGTTAAAATATTATTATGGGGCGTGAGCGAACCTAATTGACATATATATATATATATGTTGATACCAAAATTAATATGCTGATGTGGACGAATAATATGAAGACACGTGTCAACCTACCTGGCACAATAACAACGAGGAAGATCATTCCTTCAACCATTACATACTTTCTCCGAGGAACGAGGAGGTCACTCCGAGGAACCGAGATACTACATGCGCTCCGAGGAACCGAGATACTACATGCGCTCCGAGGAACTCTTGATCAACGAGCAACTAAGGCGGTCCGAGCTGCATCTCGGCCGTATCATTAATTACCAGACGGACGACTGTTCAACTATTCCTTATATTCTTGACGCACACGCTGCATTAAATGTATTACCCTTTCATATGTATATAATTTAATGTATCGGACCTTTCATGTACAGCCTAAGGGCTATAAATACCTTGTATCATCCTCATTCAAAGGGGACCGGAATTTCTTGAGAGAACTTGTAATCAAGAATTCCACAAACACTCAGCAATAACATAACAGTGGACGTAGGCTTTATTCCTAGCCGAACCACTTTAAAAATCTTTGTCTTATTTATTTATCTGTGATTGAATAATTAGAGCAATCTAGTTTTTTACATCAACAGATTGGCGCCGTCTGTGAGAAACGACTGTAACTATCGTTTTTCATAAAAAATCATTTATCATCAATGGCAGATAATCCAAAACCCAGTAATCGAAACGCTGGAAATACTGGAAATCTTCCGAATCCATCTGCACCTCCAGATCTGGCCGGAATTATGACGAATCTGGCTCAAGGACAAACCGCCATGCAAGAATCTATGAGGCAACTCATTCAAACTCTTCAAGGCGGTGCACCTACCTATTCAGGACAACAGAGTGATCGTGGGCAATCAAGATCCAGACGTACTGCGTCATATCGCAATGGGGAGTCTAATGATTCTTCTTATCAACCTGGGCGAACTTCATCAATACGGGCTACAGATACAGATCAACCCATATCTCTCTCTCTAGAGAGAACCAGTGTCTTGGAAAGATTAAGCCGGGTATCTCCTTTCAGTCGGTTAGGACCAAGGAGGAACATGAGTCCACCTAGAGATCCAACGAGAAGCTTTCGACCACCGTCACGTTTGAGAGAAGGATCAGCACAATCACGACTAACCACTCGTCGAGATAAATCTCAGGAAGCTACGTCAGAGCAATCAGTTGCTCGGACTAAGCGGCCTGAGGAAGGAAATGAAGCATGGAAAGGTTCCATTCAGAGGTTGGAGGATAGACTGGGAGAAATGGCTAAGGCAAGAAACCCCTTACAGAGAACTTTTGTTCAAGGGACACCTTTTGTGCAAGCCATTGTGGATTTTCCTACACCATCGAAATTCAAAGCACCTCTAGTAACCCCTAAGTACGATGGAAAGACAGATCCTGTACTTCATATAGAACAATACCAAGCTGCTGCCGACATCTATGCAGTCCCCGACGAGATGAGGTGTAGAGCATTCTCGGGAACTCTTACCGGATCTGCACAGATATGGTATAACAATCTTCCTCGGGGTAAGATTTCAACTTTTATTCAATTAGCCGAGTTGTTCATTGGAAATTTTTGTTTTGGGGCGAAGCCGGTAAAGCGAGTAGCACACTTGCTAAGCGTTAGACAAAAATCAGGTGAAAGTACTAGAGATTACATAACTCGTTTTAATAACGAGAAGTTGGAAGTCATAGATTACGAAGAAAAGACAGCAATCACTGCTTTGATGAGTGGTTTGCTGCCTAATAAGCTGTACTACACCTTGGCCAAAGATCCACCTAAAAATATGTCCGAGTTGATGGCGAAAGCGGCCAAAATTATGAATGCCGAGGAAGCTATGGCTGCGAAGAAGAATATGGATAAAGAAATTAAAGTGGAGGTCGACAAGTCTAAGAAGAAAGATCAGAAAGGTAATGGTGGTGACAAGCATTCTAGGAATAATAGGACGACGTGGGAAGTCTTAAAGAAGTACGATAATTATACTCCATTGAAAATGGGTATTAATCATGTTTTGGAAGAAATCAAGAATAGCGAGGAAATCAAGTGGCCAGAGAAACTGAAGACAAATCCCGATCTGAGGAATAAGGCCAAATATTGCGAGTTTCACAAAGATCATGGCCATATGACCAAAAATTGCATAGCCCTTCAGAACGAGATTGAAACACTCATCCGAAGAGGAAAGTTGTCAAAGTATGTAGATCGCAGAGGTGAAAGGAAGAATGATGATAAAACTAGAGAGAGATCTAGATCTCCTCATCGTGCAGAGGAGAAAAAGAAAAGGGACCATGAAGATGATCCAGATGATGATCCCGATCTTCCCAAGAAGCCAAGGCAGCCTGAACGAGAGGTATTTTCCATACGTTTTGGGTCATTTGATTGTAATGTTATTACATGAGGAGATGCAGGAGGAGGAGACCTTACTGCAGAAAGAAAAGCTTACCTCGGAGAGGCTCAAGCTTGTTCATACATTCAGCAAATAAATCTGGCCAAGGATGATCGTCCGAGGAAGGTAAACAAAGAGAAGCTAGTGATTGGTTTTTCAAAAAATGACCTGGCAGGTGTTCTTTACCCTCATGATGATCCTCTGGTGATCAAAATGAGGATGAAGGATGTGGTCATTTCAAGGGTGTTAGTAGACAATGGTAGTTCGGCAGACATCATGTACTATTCATGCTTTGATAGCTTGAATTTGAAATTATCTCAATTGGAACCTTATCACAGACCCCTTCTGGGTTTTGCTGGCGAGAAAATTTTTCCACTTGGGACGATCAAGTTGGATATACTCATTGGAACTTGGCCTGCTTGTTGAACAGAAAGAATACGCTTCTTTGTGATGGATAAGAATGTGCAGTCAGCCTACAACATCATCATGGGAAGAGTTGGATTGAAGAAGTTCGAAGCAGTTCCATCTACAGTACATCAATGTTTGAAATTCCCAACAAACTTTGGAGTCGGAGTTGTGAAAGGTGATCAAAAAGTAGCTCGGGAATGCTATTATTCGTCTGCCGAGCAAGAGGAACTTGAAGAATCAAGGAAAAAGACTACTACTTACCAAGTGGAGTAGGGTACAGAAATTGAAACTCTTGACCCTAGGGATGAATCTCAACTCATAAAAGGGCAGGTGGTGGAATCTACAGAAAATGTTATTCTGGACGACGAGCATCCTGAACGAGTAACCCAGATAGGATCGTCGTTGGATGTTTCAATAAAACAGGAGTTGATAACTTTCTTGCGAAACAGGAAGAATACTTTTGCTTGGAGTCATGAAGACATGCCAGGAATAGATCCAAACTTCTTATGTCATGAACTCAATGTGAATAAGGAGATCAAGCCTGTGAAGCAGAGAAGAAGAGTGTTTAGTCCTGAGAAGAACCAGGCCATACAAGAGGAGGTCGAGAAGCTCCAGAAAGCCCAATTCATTGAAGATGTGAAATATCCAGATTGGTTGGAAAATGTGGTGATGGTAAAGAAGAAGAACAACAAATGGAGAATGTGTGTTGATTTCACTGATCTCAACAAAGCATGCCCAAAAGATCATTTTCCATTACCCAGAATTGATCAGCTAGTGGATGCTACCTCGGGACATGAGCTACTCAGCTTCATGGATGCATATTCTGGCTACAATCAAATCAAAATGAAACCTGAAGACAGGGAAAGTACTTCTTTTATTACTCCAAGGGGAACTTATTGTTATAATGTTATGCCTTTTGGTTTAAAAAATGCAGGTGCAACATATCAGCGGCTGATGAACAAGGTTTTCGCCGAACAAATCAGCTGCAACATGGAGGTCTATGTCGACGACATGCTCACCAAAAGCAAGAGAGCTACTGATCATCTAGTTGACTTAGGCCAGACCTTTGATCAACTGGATAAATACCAAATGAAGCTCAACCCGACGAAGTGTACCTTTGGAGTACGAGAAGGAATGTTCCTCGGATACATCGTCAACCAACGAGGTATTGAGGCAAATCCAGAAAAGATCAAAGCTCTTTTAGGGCTGCGATCCCCAACGACGAGGAAAGAAGTACAGAGTCTTACAGGACGAGTTGCAGCGCTCAACAGATTTGTATCCCGAGCAACTGATAAATACCTCCCATTCTTCAAAACACTGCGAAAAAGTTTTGAGTGGACTGATGAATGCGAGAAGGCCTTTCAAGATTTGAAGAAGTATTTGGGAGCCCCACCATTGTTGTCTAGGCCAATAACAGGAGAAAAGTTGTATTTGTATCTGGCAGTATCAGAGAATGCAGTCAGCTCGGCGTTGATCAGATTGGAGAATGGAGTCCAGAAGCCCATTTATTACACAAGTAAGGCTTTCCGAGGTGCAGAAATCAGGTACCCAAAGCTAGAAAAATTGGCATTGGCATTAATTGAAGCAAGTAGAAGAATGAGGCCATACTTCCAGGCCCATACCATCATCGTGTATACCGACATGCCATTAAGACAAGCCCTTCACAAGCCAGAAAAATCAGGAAGATTGATGTATTGGGCAATAGAACTCGGTGAATATGACATTGTGTATGAACCCAGATCATCATTGAAGGGGCAAGCTGTAGCAGATTTTATAGCAGAGTTCACATACCCTGATACCCCCGAGGAGCAAAAGGTGATTGCTGACCTACCTGTGGATGATACAGGATCAACAGACACAGGTCCAAACCAACTAAGGTTGGTAAAAGGACTTGTGGATGTAGAAAAATCATCATATTCAAACCCAAACCAACTAAGGTTGGTAAAAGGGTGCGAACAGATGACCGACGAGGAATGAAAGATACCAGGGGATGATGAAACAAAACAGTAGATATTTTACCGAGGAACTCTGACAGATAAGAAATTTGAAGACGAGGTACCTACATGGAGATTATATGTAGATGGATCATCTTGCACAGCTGGTTGTGGAGCAGGGATTGTTTTAAACACCCCAGATGATATTGACATGGAGTATGCCTTGCGATTCCAATTCAAGGCTTCCAATAATGAAGCTGAGTATGAGGCCACGATAGCAGGTTTTCAGTTGGCGAAAGTTATGGAGGCACGTCGAGTAATTGTTTTCAGTGATTCTCAATTAATTGTGAATCAAATTATGGGAATATATGCAGTTAAGGGAGAATTAATGGTGAAGTATCATGCAAAGGTGATGGAGTTATTGACAGAATTTGATGCTGTTCAATTGGTGAGAATACCGAGGATGGAGAATGCTAAAGCAGACGCATTGTCCCGATTAGCGTCAGCTACGCGCACCGAGCTGCGAAGAACGATACCCATTGAAGTATTAGAAAGTCGGAGCATAGAAGAAGATCTGACGGTGAAGATTATTACCCTTGATTTAGGACCATCTTGGATGGATCCTATCAGGGCATATATTGAAGAAGGAGAATTGCCGGAGGACAAGCTAGCTGCCAAGAAATTGAAGTATAAAGTTGCTCGGTATGTATTAACTAATGGTGTTTTATATAGACGAGGAATTATGGCAGGTTTGCAGAGATGTGTGCATCCATCAGAAGTCAAAGAATTGGTTGAAGAAATCCATGAAGGATCTTGTGGAGCTCATGTAGCAGGTCGGACACTTTTGCAAAGGGTAATGACACATGGATATTTCTGGCCGACGATGAGGGCTGATTGTATAGCCTATGCTAAGAAGTGTGACAAGTGCCAACGTTTTTCCTCCATCCGAAGAACTCCACAAGCATTGTTGACACCCATAACATCACCTTGGCCATTTGCCATGTGGGGGGTTGATCTGGTTGGACCATTGCCGACGACCCGAGGAAGGTTCAAGTATCTCGTCGTGGCAGTGGATTATTTTACTAAGTGGGTGGAAGCTGAACCACTAATTGATATGACGTACGAGAAGGTATACAATTCGATATGGTCTCCCTCATGCTTTTATCACAGACCATGGAACACAATTCGATAATGAAGAATTTGCTGCCTATTGTCACCAGTCGAACATTTTGAAGCTTCATTCAACACCAGGCCATCCCCAAAGCAATGGACAGACTGAGGTGACGAATAGAACATTACTAAATGGTTTGAAGAAGAGGTTAAGTGAAGCTAAGGCAAATTGGATTAATGAGCTCCAATCAGTACTATGGGCTTACCGAACAACTCCCCGAGCAGCAACTGGAGAATCACCATATATGCTAGCATTTGGAAGTGAGGCTGTGATACCTGCCGAGTTGGGTCTCCCAACGCATAGAGTACTGAATTTCAATTCCCCAGTCAGTGATTTGATGAGAAGATTAGATTTGAATATGCTCGAGGAGGTTAGAGAAGACGCAGCTATTAGGAATGAAGCTTACCAACAACGTACATCTCTGTTCTACAACAAAAGGGTGAAGAAATGTGATTTAAAAGAAGGGGATTATGTGCTAAAGAAAGTCATTCAGAAGCAAAATAAGTTGGAAGCAAACTGGCATGGACCTTACCGAGTTACAGAGGTTGTTCGACCAAGAACTTACAGAATAGCAACTCTAGAGGGAGAAGAATTTAAGAATGCATGGAATGCTGAACACCTGCGCAAGTATTATCAGTAATGTAAAATGTAAAGCATTTCCTTCATTATGAATAAAACGAAGATGTTTCGCCATTTTCTTTCTGGTTGAAAGTTTTTCGGGGAATACCAGTGTAATATACACCACGCACAAAAAATACTCCTTTGGTTAGGAGACGACACTAGTGTGACCAACTAAGGTTGGTAAGATATCTAGTGGACAGCTCTAAGGAGCCAAAAAATACTCCTTTGGTTAGGAGGCGACACTAGTGTGACCAACTAAGGTTGGTAAGATATCTAGTGGACAGCTCTAAGGAGCCAAAAAATACTCCTTTGGTTAGGAGGCGACACTAGTGTGACCAACTAAGGTTGGTAAGATATCTAGTGGACAGCTCTAAGGAGCAAAAAAATACTCCTTTGGTTAGGAGGCGACACTAGTGTGACCAACTAAGGTTGGTAAGATATCTAGTGGACAGCTCTAAGGAGCCAAAAAATACTCCTTTGGTTAGGAGGCGACACTAGTGTGACCAACTACGGTTGGTAAGATATCTAGTGGATAGCTCTAAGGAGCCAAAAAGCTTGAGGAGTACATCAGCATGATCAACTACGGTTGGTAAGATAAAAATATATTCTCACATTACAACTTATGTTGTTCGGGAGGTAAAATTATTACAAAAAGTTCTTTGCAAATATATTCTCACATTACAACTTATGTTGTTCGGGAGGTAAAATTATTACAAAAAGTTCTTTGAAGAACAAAATATTCCAAAATACACCAAGTATAGTTGGTCGGGGATAAAAACCCACTAACTGTAGTTGGTCGATGAGGACAAATTATTGACCTTAGTTGGTCGGACACGTTTTATGAAAATATTTGAAATTGAACTAAGTATGGTTGGTCGGGGATCAAAACCCATCAACTGTAGTTGGTCGACAAACATCATTTATCCACCTTGGTTGGTTGGAAACAATTTGAACAATTTATACTCATTACTTTATTATTAAGTGATTGAACAACCTTGATACTTGTAATTTTTTTACTAAGTTGGTTGACGGACAACACAATATTGTTATCTTTTTAACAGATACATAGATACATATGCACAAATATAAAGGTGTTTGATAAACACAAGACAATAGCAAAATTGGCAAACAGAAAATGAAAGTCTTTTCATTAAAAATCCAGAATAAATTACAAGTTACATGAATGTACTAACTGTTACATTGAAAACCTATTCTATTGGTTTCTTTCCTTTATTTTTTGAAACAGGCTCCTCGCCAGCAGGAGGATCCTCTAGGCAAAGAGGAGAATTAATGAAATTAACATCCCTGCGCATTCTGACGTTCATCACAAAAGGTGTATCCAAGAGATGCTCAGGACGAGACAATTCAACCTGAGAATGAAGGCTATAATCACCGAGGTACTTTGAAATCAAGCTACGAGGAATGGAACGAGCTGGGATCCAGGCCATGTCCAATTTGAAAGGTGGTACATGCAAGTCTAATAATCCTGGAGCATGATAATCCCATAAATAATGCCCTTGCTCCAATTTTAACACACCCAGTGCGTTCAACCACCCTTGCTTATAACCTTCATTGTTGGCATGTTCAATACGATCATCCAAATGAACGAGAGCTTCATTATATCCTGCCATCCAGAATTCCCTGGGTTGCTTATGAAATTGAAAGGTTAATCTATCCAACTGTTCGAGAAGGTTTTT
Organism: Sambucus nigra; assembly: GCA_949130495.1. NCBI lineage: Eukaryota > Viridiplantae > Streptophyta > Magnoliopsida > Dipsacales > Adoxaceae > Sambucus > Sambucus nigra. The sequence continues at coordinate 77,710,591 of OX422221.1, read as the reverse complement.
GGCAAAGAGATCCTTAGTATGTAGAGCAGACTTCGTTGCAGTAAGTTGATCCTCCAAAGATAGATTTTTCTTGGACATTTCTGATAGAGCTCGATCTTTGACGTTTAATTGGAATGCCTGAGTTTCTAAAGTAGATTGGGTACGAGCCTCTTCAACATTGAGACTAAGAACTCTTGATCGGCTCCGAGAAGCGACTGGAGAACTTTGCTCCTCGGCAACATTTTGAGAAGCTCTTCCTCGCCCCCGAGCAGTCCCAGAAACAACAGATCTTCTTAAATCATCCAGTTCTTGCCTTAATTTGGCATTTTCAACCTCTAAGAACGAGAAACCTTCATCAGTAACGGGCACTAGAGCAGTGGAAGATGACGCTGCAGATTCATATTGAGCCAACTTTTTCTATAAATTATTATTTTCTTGTTCCAGGATCTCGGCAATCTGCCTGCAAGCTTCAACTTCACCTTTTAGGGTCCTTTCCCTAATATCATATCCAGCAATGATCTTCTTATGGCCTGTTTCAGAAGAGAGCTGCTGGTATCTATTTTCATAATCCTTGTGCAACGAAGCCATTGATGCATTGTGTTGATTTTGAAGATCCTCTATGGAACCATGAAGTTCCTCGATCAATTCGTAGTATGCCACATTATTGGCCACAGATCTATCAAGTAAATCCTTCAGATACCGGTAAGCCTCAACTGCTTGTTCTGAGGCATCGTGACCAAGGATGTCGACAATCTCTGATACACTTAGGTCTGTATGACCAACTTTATAATATCCATTGCATTGTCGCATCAACTCAGTATCAGGAGCATATATCAATTCCATTCTGGCCAAAAACTAATAAAGAAGAGGAAGCAGGAGTTAATAAATAAATAAAAGCAGACAGAGTATCAATAAAGAAGAGGAACGAAGATGTATTTTATTAGATCATCAAAAGGTTACATTGTTCGATTACAAGTAATGAAATATAGAAATGATACCGAACAACTTCACACCTTTTCCTTGTCCCCCAAGACTTTCTCGGGAGGCTGGGACGAGGAGCTCGGTTGCTCGGTGGTAACAACGATTTGATCAGCAGGAATCTTCTCAGCAGGGGGAGGCATAGAAGAAATGTCCTCGATGACAGAGGGTTGAGAAGTAGAGACTGGGTCACCCAAAGCCATAGAAGATTCATCTGAGACAGGCTCATCTTCTTCTTCTTCCACAATTGCTGGAGGAGGACCAGGGAGGTGTTGTTGGAATAACTCAGAATCGTCTTTGACCTTCAACTCTTGCAGTGCAGCTACCCAACCATCGTAGAAGTATTTCAACTTCCCATATTGGACTTGGGATGTCATAGCAGCAATCCCCTTATCCCATCCTTTCTCCCAGCCTGCGCTGAAGGATTTTTTGACCGCGGATTTTCTTCTTAATTTCTCCGAGGAGAGCTTCACATCCAATTCTTCTTTTTTGACCTTGATATCTCGCAGGGTAGATAACTCTTCCTCTGCCTTTTTCAGCTGGCCATCATATTCCTGATGTTTAACCTCTAAACCTTTTACTTTATCCTCCAAATTCTTGGAGGTTTGGGCGATTTTGACTTTCTCAGCTTCAGCCACAACTAATTTTTTCTCCCAAACAGCTTTTTCGTCAACATACTGTTGACGAGATTCCTTTAAAGACTGGGTCAAACCCAACAGAGCATCCTCTACACCTGACGAGGAGCTTGAAGCTTTAATAGCTTCATCCTTCTTCACAATATTATTGAAATAGTTCACCAGCTGAAAGATGAGAAAAATAGCAAAGTCAATACAAAATGCAAGCTTTCAGAGAAAGAAAGAAAAACCAGAAGTATGAGAAATTTACTGAAGCAAGGTGACGAGCAGCTAAGGATGTCAGCATATCCCTAGGAATTCTTTCATCAATACCATGGACCTCGGGTACGACCGAGCTCATTGCAGAACTTGGAAGAACGATGTTTGGAACATCAGTACCACCAGCAGGTAGAGAGGAGGCAGTTTCAGCCGGAGTAACCAAGGATGATTTCCTCAATCTCCTCAACGGGAGTTTAGAACCTTCAACCAAAGAAGTCTTGGTCGGAGAGATTGTAATTACATCTACAGGAGCATTTTTCTTGCTCGGAACCATTGGGGGCTTCTCGGCAGCTTTAGAGGCTGCAGCATCTACTTTCTTAGTCCCCTCAGGGACATCAGTTTTGCTCTTCTTGGCCCCAACAACAGAAGTAACATCATCAAAGAGAGCAGGAGGAGCTCTTTTCTTACCCATCCTTTGACTTAAAGGAAGATGAGAATCTGAGGAGGAGTCCTCTGGAGTCGAAGCTGGCTCAACAGGGCGAGCAGTATAAGATGTTGTATAACTCTTATACTGTAGCAAATATGATGCAGACCTTATATGCTCGTCTGCAATGTTCTTGTGTAAACCCCAGATAAGTTTCAGATGCTTGATATTAACCTCTGATTCTTTTGGAGTTCTTCTTTTGCTATCAACTGCAAATAAATACATAACGAGATATCAATCATACATTTTGTCAAACATGATGAAAGCATAATTTCATAAGTAAAATAAAATGAAAAATAAACCTATCCCATTGCCATGATGAAAGCATAATTTCATGTCCTGGTACATTTTATCCCCTCCAGGATGTACCGTAAATTTGGACCCATGCGATTATGTCATCACTGCATGATGTAAGTCTTCTTCCTTCGGGACCACCAATCTCCCATTTCACAAATCAGAGTTTATGGGAGGAGAATAGAGTTAGACTTATGAGTCATTTTAGTAGTACGATAGGTGTGCTCACTATACGAGAGGTGAGAATTCTCAAGAAAGTGTCGCGTACTAACATGTATGTCATATCAGCTAGTAAGCATTTTAAATACTTGCTAAACCATTTTTTAAGTTGTTTTACACTCGGGCTCTGACCCATTTCTTTCATTTTTCCTTCTCTTATATATATATATTACAGTTGCCCAGTCAGAGGGGAGTCATGCGTAGTTCATTGGGCAACGACGTACTGCAGCTTGTGTGGGAGTTGCATGTCCTTGCAAGTAGACGACCCTTTCCTTGACTCCTCAGCTTCCGATTTAGCTATTTTTTAGTTAGGGCATGTGTCGCCCATTCCCAGATTCCTGTTTAGATTTTTTTAGAGATTTTGTACTCCTTTATGGTTTCAGTATTCAGCTTTATTTGGGTTTGTTTATCCTTTACGTTGACAGTAGTTGTGGATATTTATTTGGATTGAGTAATCTAGTTGACATAACTCATTTGAATGGTTTTTTTATTTATCATTAGTACTATTCATAAACTGATTTTGTACACATAAGATCTTTACAATGGAATTTAAATAAAATAAAATTAAATGTTTTGACACTTAGCTTAATTATTTATTAGGTGGTTAATAAAGAATTTTTTTATGACAATGATGCTAAGAATGAACCAACTGGGCACTTTGAATTAATTAAATAAAGGACTGATCACCCGGTATTTAATTAGGCGGGGTGTCACAACAATGGTTTGGTATTTAGTAGGGTTTGAGAGTATTGTCCTTTAATAAATTTGAAGAATATAGTGATGGGGATTGGGATGGTCTCGTGTATGCTTAAGAGTATGAGTTACATACATATATATATATATATATATATATATATATATATATATATATATATATATATATATATAGAATTGCTTGTTGATGTGAACATACCACATTTGACTTGTGATGAATCTATCAGTTGGGGTTTGAATTAAATAGTTGGTGACCAGGCACCACACTCCTAGCTATTGATGAATGACTTTATGTATGTTGACATGTTTGATCACACGTTCATTAGGTCACCAGCTCACGACATGAACCATCAGACAAGTTTTGGTATGGGACTAGTCGGTGGTGTGACTCTATTATGATCCACCATTCTTATATATATGCATATTTTTAAATCTGTTAGGAAGGGAATCCTACTGGCTTACCGACTGAGGCACGAGATATGAGACTTATAATAATTGATGATGTTTTCCATTGATGGACACTTTAATAAAGAACCTTATATAACATTAATTTGTTATGTTATGATATCATGTGTATTCCACTTTACAGGTAACATAAGTGGGGTTTGATATTGGGTAGTATTCTGTACGTGCATATTTAGTTGCATCCAGATGTAGTATTTTAATATGTTATTTTCACTTATTAGTCTAGTGATAGATACTAATTATTATTAATTATACCCTGTGTTGATACACTCGTGTAATAGTTCACTTATGATGAGGGGTATGGTACCTCTTACATATGAGTGTCAATGGGTTGACATGTTTATCATAAATGAGTTGCATGATTATAATTCCGTTGATGCTATGAGATATTTCTCGAAACTTTAGGGTGCTGACCCAAATTATATAAAATATTTTCCAGGCATTCTTAGTTAATATAAACATAGTTAAGGTGATGCACACTTTCCACTTATCCACTCATTAGTTTTTTAATTGATTCATATATTATGTTTTTGTTTCATTTCATTCTTTCGCTTTCATACTATTATTCAGATATTTTTATGGACTATGTTAGTCACGTTTTTTATTCAGTTGGATTTATTTATGAGTGTTGAGAATATTTCATTTATTTATGTTGGATGTTGAGACATTTAGTTATTTCGTTATTTATTATTTCATTGTTATCATTTGTTGTGGATGGTTCACTTCCGTTATTATTTATTATTCTTGATGTTGAGAATGATATAAATGGATTAATATGACCTATATTCGGCGTATCAGAATGGAAAATCGACAAGTGAGAAAATATGGGGTCCAAGGTTCTAGTGTCTTAGGTCCCATTGGAATCCAGTTACATTTTACGTTGCGTTTTTTGATTTATTAGAGACATATGTTTTGAAAATCATTATATCATTATTCAAACCATTAACTAATGTGAATCTTTGTTTTCTTTCAAATGATAAACATACGAGGTATGAGAGGACCACTATTTTCCAATATGGTTGTCGATAGGGATGCTTAGCAGAAGCCTCAACCATAACCACACCACGCACCATAATAGGGTGGAAATTTTGGAAATGACACAACAACATGACACGAAATGAAAAAATTAACACAAAATTTACAGTGCTTATTGGGTTCGTGTAAGGTTGATTAAACCCGCCATCGTTTCATCTCCATCTTCAATTTTGGCCACAAAATTAACCCGAATTGGACATGATAATACCCGATTAAAGACATGTTAGTTATCCTATTTAGACCCATTATTGACCCATCTAAAAGGTTAAATCATTAAAGTTCTAACCCGTTACAATACTTGATACATATTTAATGTTTAATCCTAAAATTAAAAAAAACTCACCCTTTCTTACCTCACAAAAAACCTCTATAATTTATTACCCTTACTACCTTAGTAATAATAAGCCTTTACCCTCACCCCTCCCTCCATTTATCCCTCCCTCTCCCTCATTCGTCCATCTTTCCCTCACTAGTTTTTCATCCCTTATCCGCCTCTCTATCACAGTCCTCTGATGCCCCCATATCATCCTTTTGCCAATGAAATCAATGAATAAGGGGGTGACATATGTATGGAATGAGTTTGTCCAGCGGGCCTTTGATGAATTGAAGGTCAAGTTAACTTCAACTTTAATGCTTTATTTAACTTATAGTGGGGTGGAGTACATGGATTCAAGATAATTTTTTCATCACATTGATAGATAATAATTTCGGGGACCAAACCTCTTCACGTGGAAACATTCTCTCATCATCAAAATATATTTAATTGAGACAAGTGTTTCCATGTTAATGGTGATCATCAAAGATGCATGTGACATCTATGGGTGCAAGATACACTTCTTATATATAGAGAGACAACATTAGATAATATAAAGTAAGTTTTATCATACCGATAGTGTTACTTTGAGAGAGAGAGAGAGAGAGAGAGAAAGAGAGAGATAACTCTTCTTTGTACTCAAGTGTGGTGATTGAAGACAATTGATAGTGGATACTCGCCTTCTCTGGGGTTATAGTTCAATCTTCTTGAACCACCTATGTTTGATGTTATATATTTCTCCATCCTCCTATGTTATATGTTAATTGTGTCATTTACGATTACTAGATTATTTATGGTCTGATTATTGACCTGCAACAGACACTATAATTTATTATTGATTCCTTCTACCAAAAATCACCATCAACAATATGGTATGTAATCTTCATTATACTAATTCGTGGAACCTATACATTTATGTTAAAATAATAAAATAAGTGTGAAAGTTTTATTTGAGTTTACTTATAAATCAACATGATCAACATAAATTTAGGATTTTAAAGAAGACATTGACATAAATTTCATTTAAAGTTTAATTTCAGTATTAAGTATCATTAAAAACTTAGTTTTATTTGTTGATATTGTAATTTGAATATCTTTAACGATTGCAGCACATATGGTTTAAAAGTTGGTTGTCTATAATAATAAAAAAATACGTTGAGAGCAGGGAGTGTGAAACTAATTTCTACTTTGCATGCGACTAACGAAGTTTTAGTGACTTGTTGTCAAAAGATCAAAGCTCCAATAACTTCAACTCTAACGAGTGAAATTTTGGCAAAATCCATAATCTAGTACTCTTTAACTAGATTTATAGAAAAAATGGTATAGTTGTTAAATTTAAAAACAAGAATAATAGTAATAAAGATATAAAAAATAGGTAGTAAATTCAAAAGATGAAATATAACTAAGTTTTTCATATTACTGTAATACACTATCAAATTGAGGTGTATGTTAATATCCTTAATTAATAAATAAATATATAAAGGCATCTTTAGGATAATAAACCTCCAGTTAGGTCCGTCACATGGGCTGTGTGAGTCGTGCTTGGATATGCTGAAACTTGGCTCAAACTTAGTGAGCACTTCGGGATTTTTCTTTTTTAGGATTTAGGATTGAAGAAATTATCTTCAAACTTCTCTACATATCATACCATAGATGACAGAAATTGAAAAAGGGGAAACCTTACGAGGAGAGAGAAAAATTACAAACTAAGTAAAAAATAAGCATAAATCAATATAAAATGAGTGAAAAACTAACAATAATAAACTGCCTATTCTGAATTGAGTTTTACCACATTCTCATAATAACTATAATTTCTACACAAAACACTTAATTATTTGTGGGAGGACTATAAATAATTGTTTGCCTAAACTTTTAAATAACTATATGTATTTATATCTTTATTCCAGGGGAAGGTAAGTGTAATCTAACTATAACTTTAAGTATTTCAACATCGACCTTTATTCAGAGTGAGTAATATAAAGCCTAAGCTCGCCCCGTATCATAGTATGAGCATAAAATTTGTCTAAATTACAGTTAAATCTAAATTATAATATTAAAGGAATGTACAAATGATCTTTGATATTAATAATTTCAATTAATTATCATACCTTAAGTTACTTGGATAAACCTAGGTTCATCATACCCATGAGCCACCATATGGTCAATTTATTTGGACCACATGAACATGTATGATGGTTTAGGGCCTTGTTTGATAGTTCAAAGAGGATAAAAAATTAAGGGTGACAATCCGTGTTGTTGGGTCGTATCTTGGGCCAATATGACACGACATGATGAGTGTTTTTTATACGCACACGAACACGAACATGAACATGAACATGACACGACTTTATGTTTTTCATTTGACAGAACATGACCATGTTTTGTTTTTTATACGAACATGAACATGACACGAGTTTTTGTTTTTCATTTGACATAAGAGGACCAAATAAAACATGGAACGACATGACTAACGTTATTATTAGGCCATATAAAACATGGAATGACAGAGAAATATAAAGGCACCCAAAATCTTAGAATCCCAAGCAAGGCCAAAGATCTTGGAAACTAATGGAATAACCCAAAAGACTTATCAATCCAAGCAATGTTCTAAAGGCATCCAAAACTAGACCCATATGAGGAACACGCTCCCATGACCGACTAGTTCATTAGGAAGCGTGTAGGACTCTTGATCCCAAGTGGTTTGCCAATCATAGGAGGTCTAACCGACTACTCTAGACATAATTAACTCCGCATCCTAAATGTTGTTCTCCTGTTGTGTTTCTCTTTTTCTCTAAAAAAAGCATTAAAACTTTCTTCCTTTTCATTCTAAACCCCTCCATGACCAAACTCTCAACTATTAACCTAAAAATTCTAACCCTTTTTTTGTTCTCATGTAAAATTAAAAACTTCGAAACATACTTTCGTTTTCTTTTACTTTTTTAAAGAAAAACTTTCCTTCTAAATAAGTTTTATATCTATCTTCAAAATGGTTGATTTCAAGTTGGAATGCTATCAAAATAAAAAGGAGTACATGTAACATTATAGATACGTTCTTCCCAACTCTTTTTTAAAGTTTAGACTTAAAACAAGTGGTTTTGTGATGCAACACCACACATTTATAATCATCTTCTTTTTCACTCATAGACTTTCTATAGAGGTTATGTCGGAAGTACATTGTATTTAATTCTGCATGCGACGGATACATAGGCATATTAGGGTACAACCCTAAAAGCTCAAATCAGATCTTGTACATATTTATATGTTTCTACTCTTTATTTTATAAATATTAAAAATCTAAATACTAAACCTTCAAATACATAAATTAGGTTAGATGATAACTATATTTGGGGACTTTACATACTATTTAGTTATTAATGTTGGAAGTCTGATTTTTTTTTTACATTTCCATATCAAATTTTTCTTCACTCGGAAGTCAAAAAGTTTCACATCAAGCCTTTATACGAGGTAGTTACCCTCCTTGTTCTTTTGTGAACTACGTGGACTTTGAATCACCTTGTGTGAGTATGCAGGCTCATTCGAATTGTCTTCGGAGTGAATAAGTCCGACTTTGTACATACATATTATTTTTTATATTATCCACACCCCCATATTGCACAACACAGTTTATTTACATACCAACTATTTTCATTTTATTATTTCTTTTTACACTATAGTATGTTGATGTAAAAATTTTGCCTATATGTTTGTGACATAAAGGGGCGAGAGGGTTCCTAACACCTTCTTGATTCATAACCTAGTCCCCGGACCTTTAACTCTATTTAAACACGCAGATTACTTGCCATCACTAGGTATCCACGCCGGACTACTTTTCATTTATCTGTTTTGTATAGGGTAGACTGACAACTCTATTATTTTTAATAGATAATGAAGTGATGATCGCGCATTACCACAAAATACCCCTTCTCTACATTTATACAAATGCATGGGGATGAGGCGCATCACTCGAGTTTTGGTTCTCATGGGGTGACTCTACTGAGGAATTTTTTAAGGTTGACTGAACTCAATTTAAAGTAGATTTGTATTTATATAATCATGTTATTTATATTTATTAACTGTATATTCCATTATTTTTCTACTTGTTTTTAGATACCTAACACTGGTATTGCATGCTACCATAAGGATATACCCTATGTATCCTTTGAACTTTGATTGTGATATGCATGCCAAGATATATGGTAATATGAAGAAAAATTGGCTATATTAAACAATAAAAGACTTTCCAAAAGATGCACACTACTTCACAAACATAACATTTTCATATCATTATGTAACTTATCACCTTAGGAAGCATAGAGACGTGATTCATGTCTAACTAACTCGGGTACTTAGCAACATCTTCCACTGTTCTTGGCCTCGTTCCCTAGGTGTATATAAAGTGGTATGTTCTCAATGAATATCACTATATACCTTAAGTATATTGAGTAAGATCTCCCACTTACTGTCTCCATGAGGTATATCGGGAGGTATCATTCATGTACATTTGGGTATATCAAAATAGCCCTTTAACTTGTACTTCAAGGTATATCATAAGTGGTCATATCCAAATAAGGGATCATTTATCCTCGCGAAAAGCATTGCATAATCTCATGTAGTAGACTATTAGAACACAACCAAATAATAACATAAGAAAGTAGATTCTCCAAATGATGACATTTCTCGAAAAGGTTCTTTATCCACCAAGAAATTTTCCCAGAAAATATTAGAACTCGGGACTTGGAAAGTCCACTCACGTTTCATAACTCCCTACCAAGGGTTGTGACCAAGTGAAGAGTTCTATAGGAAATATATGATTATATAAACTTAACCAAACATAATCAATCTTTATTTAAGCTCATGTTTGTTCTCTTTAGAGTGATACTTAGGAAAAATCCTAACTCCTCATTTTCCTTAATATCATAGTTACCATCTTTGTAAATGAACGAAAGTTGTTTCTCTCGAACTCCGATGTCTTATAGTCTTGACAACATTAAAAATGATGAAGAAATATCATTAGCCAACATCCTAGCCAATTTGACTATTTGAGAAGTGTGATGTCTACTCTGGGGCAAGAACAAATCTCCCTCCCCAATTAATCATATAATATCTAAGGGCAAGGGGCAAATCTACACCCTCCAAATACCATATCTCCACCTGTTACGATCAATGTCACTAACAACCCTTCGATAGCCATTAATGAGCCATTATATTAAATTAAACTAAATCCCCAGTGGATATGGGATTCCTTAGAATTGAGTTTCAATCACTACAAAAGATGAAACTTTGACACATTAACATCCTTGGTGACATTCAATGCTTATCCCTCCGTACGAATGGTAGGTTGCCCCATAGATTCAAGATGTTTGACATCAAAACATTTGCATGAATGGGACCACCCACAGTTCACCTCAGCCTTTATGGTCTAAAATCCTCAGGGCCTTCTGAGTAATTCATGGCTCAAATATTCTAATACATTATGTGAGGGAACACTCAAGTGTTTTTTATATATGGATGATAGAAAAACAACAAATTGGAGTGATGTTTGTAGAGAATTGTTAAATAATACAAGTATAATGATGAATTATAGATCACTCATCGAGACTTGGAGGTAACAAAACAAAATATCAGTGAGAACTTTGTCAGCTTCATCACTCGCTGGAGGAGTATGCCTGCACATATGGTAAATCGACCCTCAAAGGAGGAATAAGTATCCATCGTAAAGAAAAACCTGATCCAACTATAACAAGGCCAACTCAAAACAAAACCCCTAACCCACTTTAAATCCCTCATGGACATGGGAGTCCATACTGAGAATGATCTTATAAGTCTTTCTTCTAAAGTCGTGTTAGATAATCGGACAAATATCCTTAATTTCTCGACCCAGAGGACCGATAAGACAAATGCTACCACTTTAAATGTTATCCAAGCACCTACATATGCTCCATCATCATACGATCCTGAAATAATCTGAAGACCATTTCATCCTTTGTGCACTCCCATACGTACAATTTACCAAAGTCTAATAAATAAGGGCCTTTTGAAGCCTAAAGACCCAAGACCTTTACCTAATCCCCCCCACATATATCTATATCTATATATATATTACTTAAAATAGTATATAACTTAGACTATATTGAACCTTAATAAGAAAAATATCCCGCCACATTAAAAAATCATGTGCAACCCAGAACACGCGGGGTGTGGTTAATGAGAATTAATTGGTTAATATGACATAAAAGAGGGGCACAACAAAATAAGACGCGCAACGCAGACTGTAAGGACATTTTTGTCCATTGTCAATTTGTATGTCGTACGCCGTTACACCGTTGAAGAAACTCAAGATCGCATCTACATCAACAGATCTGAATGTCAAAGTGTCTTCAACATCATAGCCTATGTGAGAATGAACTTGGTAAAATTTTGTTTTTTACGTTCCTTAAAGTTCATATTTAGTATTGGGAAATTTTTATAAAATGTTTTTTATAAAAATAAGAAGTAAGTTTTTTCATGCAAAATGAGGCTTTTAAAAAGTTTTTTATTTTACTGGGAATCCGGACCGGTCCGCCCTCTACCCGGACCGATCCGCCTTGCTGTAGATCCAGTAGACCCCGAACTGGTAGCGAACCGATGGAGCAAATTTTAAAATAACCGATCTGAGGTCGGACCGATCCGCCGCCATACCGGACCGGCCCGCCTGGGATAAACACGCTCAGTTCCGTGAGTTTTTTATTCACCATCTTATATTTCCTATATATATAACTATTTCAGTGGTATATTTTTTCAAGTCTTTGAGAAAATGTTTTTAAGAGTTAAAACACAACAAGACTTCAATTTTTGATGTGCCAAACATCTTTTTGATTCACACACAAAAATCCCAATTGCTTTTGTGAATCTTTTGGAACCCTAGAACACAAGTTTTGCTGTTGTTCAACCTTTGTGGGGAGATCTTTGCAACCGAGGGCTACGTGTCATTGCTGAGGGAGTCTCTACAAAGTATTATGGCTGCGTGTCATTGAGGAGAGCTGCGGTTCTTCCTTCGTTGTTTGGTCTGCGAGTCCTTGGAGGGTGCTGCGTGTATTCTCTTGCTGAGTTCAAGACTGCGTGTCTTTGTGGGTTGGCTGCGCGTTGATCCATTGCAGATTTATCTATGTAATTGTAAGTTGCGATTTATATATTCATAGTGAAATAAAGGTTTTACCCGAAAGGGGTTTTTTCCTGAAATCTGTGTCTCAACATATTTACTGTGTTGCATGCTTTATTTTTGATGGGTTGACACACGCACCTTTAATTTAAAAGTAGACTCTAATTAAATAAGGGGTTCATGGAAACTTGCGAATCTAGTTTAATCAATTATTACACAGACGCATCTCTTTCACAGACCCTAAACAATATAATATAAAGATAAGGTGATCAAAATACAAACCCCAAATAATAACAACAAAATAGACTTCAACAAAAATAACATTTCAAGTCATCCAAGGTGTAGAATCACTATATAAAAGTTAATGGCAAAATTATATGGTTCATATGGAAAAAACACAATGATACCAAAACCAATTCATTAGTCCGGTGTGAATGAAAAAAATACAAATGAAAAGGACAAAAAATTGAAACTTACAGTTCTTCAATGCCTGCATTAAAAAAGTTTACAATCCAATAAAAGAATATTACAATCCCATTTATTATTAACATATTTGATAGGATTGAGAGCCTAGTTTAAAATGAAATCTAAAGAGTTATATTTGATACCGAATGTCCTCCCAAATACAGTGGTAAAACTGAGCTAATATTGAAGCATCTACAATTTGCACAAAAAAAATAAATAATGAAATGAGTTCATATAAAAAAAATATTTAGCTCCATTAAATATTTACTCAATAATTTGGGTACAGTACAATAAAATACAATAAAAATTCACAACATAACAATGAACCATGTTGTGTCCATGTTAGAGGCGGTCGAACGACACTTTCAAAAGGATGAAGAGATGGGTTACAAAAGAGCATTAACCATATAGATAATGAATGGGCTAAATCAACTTACAAAAACAACTTACACAAAAAATCATAAAAAGAACTTGCACTCAAACAACTTACCCCTAAATTAGACCCAATCATTGTAGAAATAAAAATAAAAAAAGTAAAAAAAAAGGTCAAAGATAGAAAGTAAATATGCTTAATGAAATCCTATGTGAATATACCATTAGTTAGGTCATTAATTATGAATGTTAGAACGAATGTATGTGACATTAAGATTAAAGAGAAAAGATAGAAAGTAAGAAATGGTCATGAAAGTCATTTATGGTAAAGCAATGTATTAACTAAACATATAAGAGGAAAATATCTAGCTACCCCAAAGTATTAATTGAATAATAAAGATATTTTTCTCAGTTAGGCAACACAATTTTCAAAAATATCATAACTCATGTACTAAACCATGTAACTCTCCACAAAAGGCTAACCTTTAATGTATGTTTTCAATGTATAACCACCCGACATTTGCTCAAATGCAAAATGATGTCAATGCACTAAACACAAAAAATTAAACATATGACTTGAAACCATATAGAAGATAAGATAAAAGGAAAAAATAAAGAAGAATCATCTGTTAGTTTTTTTATAGTTACGAAATTGATCGTCCACGCACATAGTCCATAGATTATAAAAAGAGAGAAAAGTCCCCATATGAAATAAATTTGAAGCTAAAATTGAAATGGAATTTGAACCCCGAACTGCCTATTTTGAAATTAGGGCTTCAAAACCCCTAAATAATGGAATGAGCGAGACAATAAAAATTAGGGCTTTAAAAATCCAGAAAAGCGCTCTAGGTCTCTAATATGGATGGTTCGAAACATAAAAATCAATTTTTTTTGTAGTTAACCCAATAAAACTTAACACCGATTAAACAAATGTTGTGTAAAAAAATTATACAATTTTATCTTAACCTAAAACAATCATCAAGGTGATACTAAGATTAAAGTAAAATAAATCAACCACAATGACCGACGTATGTGAAAAGTTCAAATGGAAGAAAACTTGAATGACCTAGCCACGAAAATTCATTATGTTAGGAATTATACATGGATTCGACAGAAGACTTATACAAACGACTCGAATCCTTTTATCCTTAAAACATCTACGTTATTTTGACCTTATGTACAGTAACATGTAAGATTCCACCTACACATTACCACAATATGTGAGTCCACACACTCCTCATTATCCACTGATCCATGCTCAGCAATCGCTACAAAAATGGACTCCATCACATTTAAACCACAAAAATAACGGAGTCCACTAAATGAAACAAATTATTAATAAAGAGATAAACCTTAGCGCTCAATTTGGAGATCTGAGGTAAGCACATTAAAATTAAATCTTGGATCTCAATGTGTTTGGGTGTGACAAGGGTTTGGAGGATTTTGGATTTGTCTAAGAAATTAGTTTTTCCCAAAGCTCTCACATAAAAAGTTCCCACCACGCTTATTTATAGAAAACACAATTTTTAAGGTGGTGGAATCGCGTTTGAATGAAAATAGTAGGTTCATTCAAACGAAATGAATAATCTCATTCAAATAGGAGATCGAATGACCTTCGAACGATATTTTTCTATCAAGCAGTGAAATATCAATTAAAGTTCATTTGAATCTTATTTAAAAGACAAGATATAATCACTTGAACATATTAAACATCTCGTTCAAATGAACAATAAAGTTTCGTTTGAATGGGTCTCTCGAATGACTTTTCACAAAAAATAAAATTTTCTTTAAAAACCTTTTTATGAAAAATATCCCCCCAAACTATTTTAAACGCACGCCCAATGAAATATCTAAGGATAAAAAACATACTCATTCATACCTCATGAGATACTTGAACATTGAAGATGAAACATGACACCGTGATGTAAACACTCTAGCTTGGTCGCTATAGTCTTCAATCAAACACGTTGAAGGTTTTAAATGATTACCCAAGAGGAATTAAGACAATATATACAAATTGATTCGATTTGAAAATTTTTCCTTACGAATCTCCCCATTTTGATATTCCAGGACAAATCTGAAAAAAACCTATTGATCGCCAAGCTCATCTAGAGACTCAATTACAATCCTGAAAGGAAAAAGTACAGACTTGGCGATCATAAACTTTGAGTAACTTTTTTCTTGTAAAACTTTGACGCGTTGCTACATAACTGCATAAATAAACACAACTTTTAAATGAAACTTGAATATATAACAATATGAACCACAATTGGAAAAACCATCCCCCGTTGTCTAAAAACTCTACCGAAGATAAGACGTCTCTCCCTAAGGTAAAATTTTTCTCCCCTCGAGTTAGAAAGTTAGATACAATTTGTCCCTCTTTTTTTAAGTAATAGACAAAGAATGAGGTTTATAATATAAAGAAACTCCCCTTGAATATATCACATGAAAACACAAAAAGAAAAGCACGTTGCAACTTGTGATGATGTGAAGTGAAATGCAATGACCAATAAACATTGAAACTGTAATGCCCCGACCCAAATTTATGTATTACCCATAGTTAACCTGGTTCGATCCGAGCATTAGGTGTGTGGTGCGATGAAATAACCTATATAGTGTTTATACTCCAGTTTTATTTTAATTAACATTACACTTGTTTCACATGCGATTCTAATTTCAAATGAAACTACATGAGAGACCCGTAGGAAGCACCCTGATGTCCAAGTATAGAGAGCTACTAACATAAAATAAAAGAGAGTACTTACCTGTACCACGCTCTCAAAATTTGAAACTGAAACCAACCTGCCATAACAAAACGAGGGAGTGAGCCAAATTATCAGTGGGAAATATACAACATTGAAATATATAATCAAACGGTAGAAAGAAGACTCTAAAATGTTACGCCTATGTGCATATGCAAATACCTTCTACATATATATACACATATACATAATGCATGAAACCGTTTTACTTCCAAAAAACATTATTTATCCCGATTAATTCACCTTAATCTTGTAAAAGACTTCCTTCCCCTTATCTTGATATTTATCCCTTTATTTAACACACACGGTTAAATATTTGAAACAATTACACTTGGTTTGATCGAAATCCATTTCTTTATCAAAATTACCCTTTTTCACTTTAACCTATCAACATTAGTATTTTCATTTAAAAATCACCCTTTCAACACATGCTAACACCATGTTAAAAAATACTTATTTAGCCATTGAAAATCTTTCACTACACACCTTTGTGTTAATTATGGTTTAAACATCTTAAGTTGCTTAACCACTCATTTACCCGCTTACTTTACCTTTCTTCATCTTATGGACATTAATCAATTACACATTTACTTGTCCATTTTATCCTTTTATCGGAACATTTATTAACTCATTCAAGTTAGGTTGTCTTAATACATTTTCACCACACAAAAAATTTCTTGACATTTTCGTTGTTCCTCTATCTTTTTCTCGAAATCTTTCAATAATCGCGTACTTTAACGGGTCCACACCATCGATGACACCACCATATGCTCTGACTAGTGTTTTAGATCTTTCACCCGAGGCCTTCGGGCCCTCCTTAGTTTTTTCGGAGCCATCCGAGTTCCTTTTTATGTGTTTTAATATTTTGAAAATATCCATATTATTACACTTTGCCTTTTACCCGGACGAAGCCAAAACTCGGGATTTCACCCCAATTTGTACTTTAAACTATAACCTTTATTTTATTCGAAAAATCATGTTCAATAGGACTATAATGTGTTACACCCTTTCCATCATTTATATTTTATAAAAATGTTCCACTTAAAGTTACCATTTTACCCATTTCTTCCCAAACTCACCTTTTACTCAATTTTCACAAGTGTTAATTTTTCAAAACACCATTAAGTTATCCACACTAACTTCTTAAGTGTCTTTTACATGTTAACGCCTTTTTAATCTTTTGGAGTAATATTCTTCTCAATTGGAAACATATTTATTTCAATACTTTATATTCCAAGAATCATTAAACATATAAGACTACTTTAGAAGAAAAATACCATTTTCTTTCGTTAACACATGTAGTCTTATAACCTTACACTTATCACCTGTAATTCCTTTTTTACACACTTTAAAAACTATAATTTCTACTTTTATTATTTCATGTTCAAACCTCGCAAAACCTTCTTTAAACTTTCTTAGATGTTCATCATCAAAATACTACAAGTTTATATGCATGAGAAGTTAGATTTTAAATCTTAAAATCCTACTAAATGGGTTAAACATATTTTCCATTCTAGAAATTCATAATACTTGCAAAAATATACATTTCTAGACCTTAGGACTTTTTATTTCTGAAAAACTCAAACCAATATCCCATTTTTATAAAGTCTTTATTTGTGCAAGAAATCCAACTTAATTTACCAAATATTTTTAGCTAGATAAAAATGTAAATTTAAACATTTATTCATAAAAATCTTCTGTATCTAACTTCTTAAAACATACCACCATGAAAATCCCAATTATTTAAGAAAACTTTGAAATATTTACTCATCATTTATTTCCAATAATATAACATTTTGCCAACATTTGTACTCCATAAAAATGTTTAATACCAATACTACCAAAACCCATTATTTTAGTCATATGCATTCTACTCTTAAATTCTCATAACAAGTCCACTAATAAACAAAAATAGAGTCTTAAACTAATAGTATGTTTTTCTCCTGAAATGAATCTCTAACAATGGAAGGCATGGAATGTCTAAGAAGATGGCAACCTACCACCTCCTAAAGTGTACTCAAGGAGGTTGCCTAGCTCCACCAAGCATGTCTCGATGAAAGATCCATAAAAAATCTTCTTCAAGCTTCATGAAACTCCCATCTTCATATTTTCCAAAACCCCCATCAATAATTCATCAAATTCGTAGATATGCCCAACAATGGTTGAAATGGGTATCTAAAGCTTGGATATGGTGAAGACTAGAAGAATATGGTAGTTTAAGGTGGATATGTGGTGGTGGAATGGTGATTTAAGGTGAAGGAAATGCTCAACAATGATGGAAGACTCTCATCTCTCTCTCTCTCTCTATTCTTCCAACTTTACGACTAAAATGAACCAAAACAATCCTTATAAAAACCCATTAAACACCAAAATCACATTTTTATCCAATCTCGGTTCACTAGATCTTAACAACTCATCCATCCAATGGCCTAAAATGAGACAGCGCACAGGTGCAGTTTGATTTAAAATTCTGAAGGGCCTCGTTCGAACGAGATTCGGCCCTCGTTCGAACTAAAAAGGCATCCATTCGAACCTTATTCGATTAAAAACTTCAAACTACCTTTGAATGACCCGGACCTATTATATAGTGGAATCTTATTTGAAGATCATTTGATCCCCTGCTTCGAACGATCTCGTTTCTCGTTCAAATGACCTCCACTTTGTTTGAACAACCCTTTTTCCTATTTTATCCAATTTCGAATTTGAACTCTCAATCTTCCAATAATTACCATCAAGCCTTCAAAGCATTCAAATAATAATATAAAACCAATCAAAATCATCCAAATCTCAATGTATTTATATTATTACAACTCATACGGGGAAAATAAATAAAATATTGGGGGCGGGGTATTACAAACTTCCTTCCTTGGGGAATTTTATCCCCAAAATTCTCGATCCATTAATTCTTCAAATTCATGGGGTTTACCAATTCTCATTCTAAGTCATAGAACTCTATAATATAACATCACCGAAGTCCTCAATAGCTAAGATCACATCACACGTCCTTATATGAGGTTTGTCACCAAAGGCTTAATATGCGACATGCTATAATGCTCACTATTTTTCTAATCATGAACATCACATACCCGATCCCGAGTCTCCACTCACTTAATTTTTATGTTCAATTGAGTCCTAGGGTTACCTTGGTTAATTGGCAAAGCATATTGGTGCCTTTACGACAACCCTCTCTAGTGATAGACACTCATCAAAGAGCGAATCGTAATATAACCAATCATCAATTTCATTATCAATAACCATCTCTAGTCTTAGGACTACACATCCCGTGTCCCATAAATTTTTGGGTTTTCCAAACTACACAATTTTCATGATCTTGACAATAACCTTACATTGCTCGTCAATCACTCCGAGGATTAATACACCGACCAAATCATTACCGCGCACTTAGACGACACCTTCCGCTGCATTAATCTGATGACTCTATTACTACTCTAGGCATCTCACCTTTGAGAACTCACTCGAGTCTCTCACCAATACACTCACCGTGGCAAAGCAACACTGTGTGCTAACTTTTCTCAATTTCTAACACTATACAATATCCTTAATTCATCATTCCGGTCTTTACATCCAGAGCCACTAACTGCCATGCTGGATAGTCGAAAGGTCACTAATTTTGAGAAAATATACACTACACCAAAAACAGCATTTTGGCACACCCTGATATTAAAATTCTGGCACAGCTTAAAACTCTACCAGATTTTGGCACGGTTTAATAGAAATTTGGTACACTTTAAAACAGTGGCAAATTTTGTCACTGTTTAAAAGTTTGCCAAAATTAAGTACACTTCATTAAAATATAAATACCCCCCCAAAAAATTAGCCCCTTAATTTTTTTAAGCTCCCGCTCTCTTCTTCTCAGCCCCCCGCTCTCTCTCTCTCTCGCTACCTCTCCCTCTCACACGCTCAGTCCCTCACCTCCGTCATCCTCCACCATCCACGCACCTCTGTCTCCATCCTCCACCATCCTCGACCATCCACCCACCTGCGTAGACATCCTCCCCCACCCACTCACCTCCGTAGCCTCCACACACCTCCGTGCCCTTCTTAATATACACACAAAATTTTAGTTTGCCCTCAAATCCAAATGCCCAAATCTCAGACCACTCTCCGATCAAATCTCAGACCACTCCCCAAAACGATGGAATCTCCACTTCCCCAAGATAAATGTTTCTTCCCTTTTCTTTATGGAGCCCCTAGATTGGTAAATTCTTCTCTCTTTGGTCTAATCTAAATCTAATGCATGTCATTTATTATTATTTTGATTATAAGATCTTCTTGTTTGAAACTAGTTGAGATTGTATATTAATTTATGTTTGATATCCTCCATTTATGTTAGATGTTAAATTTAGAGTTCATATTAGGTAAATGGTTGATATTTATTAGAAATATTTTACAATTATTGTTGGTTTAATATTCAGGGTCAATTTTATGATTAATTTTAGAGATATTGTTGGTTTGAATTTAGTTTAAATTTGAGTTTGATGAATTTAATTTTTTTGTTAAAAAAGTTAACTTATGGAGATTTAAAAAAAAAGCCATGTCTTGTTACTCTTAATCTCTAAAAATAACCTCAAAAAAATTTGGCACCAAGGGGGTGACACTCAAATTGTTTTATTGTATTTAGATTATTCATTGTAGCTTAGTATATGATGGTGCAATGAGGAGAACAATTTAGCTCTTTATATGATTGAAATTGCATGAAACTTATCGATAGATGGGCATGGAGATTTCACATTCTTAAAACATTTTATAAGGAAGATTGTTGAACCCATCATGAACTTCGACATGTTGTTTTCCACATAAAACTAATCTTAGGTTTGATTGAATGTTACACTTCAAAAGCCTAACAATGGTGCCCAGGGTTCTAGAGCTACTAATCTTCCATTTTCTCTTTTAGTTTTTTTTCTTTAGTTTTTGCCCCAAGATAAGTAATTTCTAACTAATTTGACATGTATTTTATTCTTTCACTTATTATTAACATACAAGATGTTCTGTAATTTGACATGTATTTTTTTGGGATAATATTGTGTTATGCATACTAGAAGGACAGTAAAAAACATTCCCAAGTATGCTCCATCACAGTTCTACATTGACAATGTGTTGCCTCAGATCAAGGAGAAAAAGATAATGTCCCTAAAACCTTTTGTTGACCGCCTTCGGTAAGTTTAGGGATGTTATTCAGAATGCTATGTTTTCAATTTAGTACATTTTTTAAAAGTTCAAGATTGTGTTAGTTTTTTAATCTAATTTTCATCTTATGTCTTGAAATCATTGTAACTGCAATTGTATATCATAATGTGCCCATACATTTTTCAGATTCTTAGCTCTAGAGTGGAAATGAGAGAAGGAATAAGGTTTGCAGTTACACTACTAAAGATGGTAGTTTGGTCTTCTGTAAGTTGTTTCTTAAATAATCCCACAATATGATTAATAACATCTTGATAATTCTCCCAAGTATTACCCTCTTCATATTTAATGGAGTGAATCCTAAGCTTTTAGTGCTTGGTTTTAACACTAGACTAGCCATTACCAAACTTACCTCATCTCTGTTGTTACATCAAGTTTATATTGTCCCCTATAGCTTAAGTCTGATAATCCACTATCCTCAATGGCTTGGTTAAAGAGCACATCCGACCCCAAAGGTCCATTGAACCTTGATGTCAAACCTCCAAAAGATCCAAAATTAACCATTTACATTACTTGCACAACCTTGGAAACCCCACTTTCTTTGGTAATTTAAGATTTTACCATTTACATTACTTGCACAACCTTAGTTTATATGAGATATAATTATTGATGTCAATTTGTGTAGTGATTAAGTAGTAATTGGTGTCAATTTTCGTTGGGTTGGTTTATTTGTATTTCAATATGAGTTGAAATTGTTAGATTATGTATATGAATTGACTTCTACTATCAATCGTTCATAAACCCTTTGAATATATGCATAAATATTTAGAGAATGGAATCAAATTGATTAAGATTGAATTTTTAGGGTTCTTGATAGAGAATTGGGTTTTACGAGTAAATCTTGAATTAATATTGTGTTTTTGATGTTTTAATCATGTTTAAATCATAGTTACTTTATTTAGATGTTATATGAATGATTTATGGGAGGTTTAGGGGTCATTAATGGAGTTTTGGTTTGAGTTTTGTTGAGCTGGGTAAGATTGAGTTTAGGGTGATTCATAGGTTTATTGTATGTGATAAGTTCATTATTTACATAACTTCGTAATGATACTAGAGTGAATAATTCCTAAACTTTGTTTAGATTTCCATGTGTTGTGATAATATTTTTTCTGTGTTACATGTGTAAAATGCACACTACATGTGTACTCGTGGATATCGTACCAAGGGGGATTTAGTTATCGAGGCATGTACGACGCAGACCGTGATGGCACCTTCGCGAGTAGATGAGTAAGACTTGGTCATATAACCCCCGCGTCACATGTATAGCTACCTGTATCAGAGATGGATTGATGGGGATATTTCATCATATAGACTTAGGTATGGTAGAATATATGAGCGATGGGTATACGTGGTGATTCATCACTTTCTCGTGTTAAGGTAGGTTTGGGATGATCTAAGACTATACTTGGTTTGCGTGAGTGATCCCAGAGGGCAATAGGGATATGCCTTTGTTAATTTCACCAATTTAAGTAAAATCCTACTTCTATGGTAACATTATAGTTCATGCTTACAGACTTTATGTCTATCTAATTTATTTTGTACGCTCGTAATTATTTAGTATAATGAATAGGACCCAGGGGAGGACAATACTCAATATTTCACAATAGGACTCAGAATAAATCGATAAATTGATAGGACCCACATCGAACACATGTGCTTGGTTTGTGACCTTTCTCAATTACTTAATCATTTTCACTAATTCTTCATGTATGCCAAAATTGAAAAACTGGTAAATAAAACAAAAAACCAAGAACATTTCACAAGTCAGAAAATTAAGTCACGTGTTGTAAAATGACTACTTTCCCTACATAATGGTTAATATATCTTTTTAAAATATAATTTTGGTATTGCAGGACCTCTTTGTGTCAGGACTGATACAACATCAGCACACTGGTGAAAGCCAAAGCGGAACTCGAAGAAGTGATTGGAAAAGGGAAGATCTCAAGTTGTTTGCACAAATACGCAAGGATCAAGAATGAGGGAGCTTATTCGGAGGATCTCAAGTTGCGAATAAGTTTGGTAAGTATTTTATATTGATGATATAAGATTTTATAATGTAGTGCACCTTTACCAAAGTAAATTCTTCATTTAGTTGTGTGCGCGTGTGTGTTGTGTAAGATGTGTGTCTTAAGGCCTTAATAAGTGGTTGACATGGAGGAAGGGGATATATGGATTTATATACTATTTTTAGATGTTAAATCGGTGGAAGGGATTTATTGGTGGTTTAGCTGTGGCTTTTGTGCTTGTTGTTGTTGTTGGGCTTATGTTAATATTAAAATAAGTTGGATTTCATGAATAAACAAAGGAAACTCTATTGAAATTTTATGAAATAAGTAAGTGTTCTAAATTGATTAAGGTGAACATACAACATTTGAAAATTGAACATTGGTGAATGAAAATGTAAAACAACTAATAAACATACCAGAATGAGACACGCGTAGTCATGAACATCTCGCACGGGATCAATGCGACTTATAGGAACCGACCGCGTAGTCACGGGGCTCCCAGTTTGAGTGTATAACGTAAATTTGCAAAATATTTAGACTTAAGCATAAAAATATGCAATCGAAGGGTGAAAACGTAAAACAGCACAAAACAGTCCCGTAGAGGAACGAACGCCTCGCACGGGATCGATGTGACTCATAGGAACCGACTGCGTAGTCACGGCGCTCCCGGTTTGAGTGTACGACGTAAATTTGCAAAAAAATAGAGTTAAGCTTAAAAACATGCCATCGAAGGGTGAAAACGTAAAACAATAGACCCAACGCATTTTCCCCCAAATCCTTCATCCAGGTACCCTAAAATCGATAGTGCAAACCATTGGGTGACAAAACCCACCTTTAAAAAGGTAAAAACAATAAAGAAATTAACTAATGAAAAAAGACGTGAGGAAGAGATCATATTAGAGGTAGAGTACCAAATGAAAAGGATATTGTTTTGAACACTCAATGTAATAGTCAATTTAAGAATCTCAAATAGTCAATATTTGAAACCCGCAAACTTAAAGTAAACACTTACTAATCACTATACTCATTTGAACAAACGAATCACTCTAGAATCGATGAATTAAACACATACTAATTTCCAATTTATATATGTAAAGTGATGGAACAAAATGAACATATAGTCTAGACATTAACATTGAGAGAATGAGATAAATAGTTTATCTACAGCTAAACCATCTACTATTCCATCTTAATATAATCCATTTACTACTCCATCTTGTTTAAATATCAGTTGTTTTTGGGACTCATAATTCTTCTACAAAATCAGCCCCCAACAATTCTGCAGGCACTGTTCATCATCGTTTGAGTTAGGTTCATTCTCTACTTTCAAGGCAAGTGGGGTTTGGAACATATAGAAAGAAAGTGAAAATAAAAATAAAATAAAATAAACCATAAACCAAATACTATACCTGACTGTAAAATACAAACATAATATCTCAATTCGTGTCGCATCACCGTCAAAAGGGAAGAGTTGCTTTTCATTTCAGTAAAAAAAAACAGGGGTAAAAAACTGTGGGTTATTCAATGGTTAAAATGATGGCGTATAAGACGAAAACCAATTGTAGGTTTTTGGTCAAAACCGAATGTGGGAAAACCGTTGTAGTTTATAACAAACCTAGATTATAAATCAAGGGGATCTAACCTTGATTTTGAAACCAAAAATATCAAAGTGAAAGGGACCGGGAAGGGGGCACGTGTTTACGTGTATGCATATATGCAATGCGTGTTTGTGTGTGTGTTTGTGTGTGCGTGTGTGAGTGGGGAAGGGGGAGGGGACGGTCCAGGGTGATATACACCTCAATCTCATCCACCCAATCCCCTTCATACCTCCCATTCATAAAATAATTACACACTCCACTCCCACTCTCATTAAACCAAAAGGAAATCAAAGATAAGAATCATACCTCGCACGGGACCAATGTAACTTGTAGGAACTGGCCGCGTAGTCCCGGGTCTCTCGGTTTGAGAATATGATGATAATTTGCAAAAATCCCACTTATACTTAAAAACAAGCAGTTAGAGGGTGAAAACCCAAACCAGCTCCCAAATGGCCCCGTAGGAGGCACGAACACCTCGCATGGGACCAATGTAACTTGTAGGAACTGGTCGCGTAGTCCCGGGTCTCCCGGTTTGCGAATATAACGATAATTTGAAAAATCACACTTAGACTTAAAAACAAGCCGTTAAAGGGTGAAAACCCAAACCCATCCGCAAACGACCCCGTAGGAGGCACAAACACCTCGCACGGGTCCAATGTAACTTATAGGAACTGACCGCGTAGTCCCGGGTCTCCCAGTTTGAGAATATAACGATAATTTGGAAAAATCACACTTAGACTTAAAAATAAGCCGTTAAAGGGTGAAAATCCAAACTAGCCCGCAAACAACCCCGTAGGAGGCACGAACACCTCGCATAGGACCAATGTAACTTGTAGGAACTCGCCGCATAGTCTCTCCCGATTTGAGAATATGATGATAATTTGAAAAAATCACAATTAGACTTAAAAACAAGCCATTAAAAGGTGAAAACCCAAACCAGTCCGCAAACGACCCCGTAGGAGCCATGTACACCTCACACGGGACCAATGTAACTTGTAGGAACTGGCCGCGTAGTCCCGGGTCTCCCGGTTTGATAATATGATGATAATTTGTAAAAATCACACTTAGACTTAAAAACAAGCCGTTAAAGGGTGAAAATCCAAATCCTCCCCCAAACGACCCCGTAGGAGGCACGATACCTCGCACGGGACCAATGTAACTTGTAGGAACTGGCCGCATAGTCCCGGGTCTCCTGGTTTGAGAATATGATGATAATTTGGAAAAACCACACTTAGACTTAAAAACAAGCCGTTAAAGGGTGAAAATCCAAACCAACCTGCAAATGACCCCGTAGGAGGCACGAACACCTCGCACGGGACCAATGTAACTTGTAGGAACTCGCCGCGTAGTCCCGGGTCACCCGGTTTGAGAATATGATGATAATTTGTAAAAATCACAATTAGATTTAAAAATAAGCCGTTAAAGGGTGAAAATCCAAACCCAACCGCAAACGACCCCGTAGGAGGCGCGTACACCTCGCACGGGACCAATGTAACTTGTAGGAACTGGCCGCGTAGTCCCGGGTCACCCGATTTGAGAATATGATGATAATTTGCAAAAATCACACTTAGACTTAAAAACAAGCCGTTAAAGGGTGAAAATCCAAATCGTCCCCCAAACGACCCCATAGGAGGCACGAACATCTCGCACGGGACCAATGTAACTTGTAAGAACTGTCCGCATAGTCCCGGGTCTCCTGGTTTGAGAATATGATGATAATTTGGAAAAATCACACTTAGACTTAAAAACAAGCCGTTAAAGGGTGAAAACCCAAACCAGCCCGTAAACAACCTCGTAGGAGGCACAAACACCTTGCACGAGACCAATGTAACTTGTAGGAACTAGCCGCGTAGTCCCGGGTCTCCCGGTTTGAGAATATGATGACAATTTGCAAAAATTACACTTAGACTTAAAAACAAGCCGTTAAAGGGTGAAAACCCGAACTCCTCCGCAAACGACCCCATAAGAGGCACGAACACCTCGCACGTGACCAATGTAACTTGTAGGAACTGACCGCGTAGTCCCGGGTTACCCGATTTGAGAATATGACAATAATTTGAAAAAATCACACTTAGACTTAAAAACAAGCCATTAAAAGGTGAAAACCCAAACCAGTCCGCAAACGACCCCGTAGGAACCATGTACACCTCACACGGGACCAATGTAACTTGTAGGAACTGGCCGCGTAGTCCCGGGTCTCCCGGTTTGATAATATGATGATAATTTGTAAAAATCACACTTAGACTTAAAAACAAGCCGTTAAAGGGTGAAAATCCAAATCCTCCCCCAAACGACCCCGTAGGAGGCACGACACCTCGCACGGGACCAATGTAACTTGTAGGAACTGGCCGCATAGTCCCGGGTCTCCTGGTTTGAGAATATGATGATAATTTGGAAAAACCACACTTAGACTTAAAAACAAGCCGTTAAAGGGTGAAAATCCAAACCAACCTGCAAACGACCCCGTAGGAGGCACGAACACCTCGCACGGGCCCAATGTAACTTGTAGGAACTCGCCGCGTAGTCCCGGGTCACCCGGTTTGAGAATATGATGATAATTTGTAAAAATCACAATTAGATTTAAAAACAAGCCGTTAAAGGGTGAAAATCCAAACCCAACCGCAAACGACCCCGTAGGAGGCGCGTACACCTCGCACGGGACCAATGTAACTTGTAGGAACTGGCCGCGTAGTCCCGGGTCACCCGGTTTGAGAATATGACGATAATTTGCAAAAATCACACTTAGACTTAAAAACAAGCCGTTAAAGGGTGAAAATCCAAATCGTCCCCCAAACGACCCCATAGGAGGCACGAACATCTCGCACGGGACCAATGTAACTTGTAAGAACTGTCCGCATAGTCCCGGGTCTCCTGGTTTGAGAATATGATGATAATTTGGAAAAATCACACTTAGACTTAAAAACAAGCCGTTAAAGGGTGAAAACCCAAACCAGCCCGTAAACAACCTCGTAGGAGGCACAAACACCTTGCACGAGACCAATGTAACTTGTAGGAACTAGCCGCGTAGTCCTGGGTCTCCTGGTTTGAGAATATGATGATAATTTGCAAAAATTACACTTAGACTTAAAAACAAGCCGTTAAAGGGTGAAAACCCGAACTCCTCCGCAAACGACCCCATAAGAGGCACGAACACCTCGCATGGGAACAATGTAACTTGTAGGAACTGACCGCGTAGTCCCGGGTTACCCGATTTGAGAATATGACGATAATTTGAAAAAATCACACTTAGACTTAAAAATAAGCCGTTAAAAGGTGAAAACCCAAACCAGCCCGCAAACGACCCCATAAGAGGCACGGACAGCTCGCACGGGACCAATGTAACTTGTAGAAACTGATCGCGTAGTCCCGGGTCTCCCTGTTTGAGAATATGACAATAATTTGCAAAAATCACCCTTAGACTTAAAAATAAGCCGTTAAAGGATGAAAACCCAAACACGCCCGCAAACGACCTTATAGCAGGCAAGAGCACCTCGCACGGGACCAATGTAACTTGTAGGAACTGGCCGCGTAGTCCTTGGTCTCCCGATTTGAGAATATGATGATAATTTGCAAAAATCACACTTAGACTTAAAAATAAGCCGTTAAAGGGTGAAAACTCGAACTAGCCCCCAAACGACCCTGTAGGAGGCACAAACACCTCGCACGGGACCAATGTAACTTGTAGGAACAAATCGCGTAGTCTCGGGTCTCCCGATTTGAGAATATGACGATAATTTGCGAAAATCACACTTAGACTTAAAAACAAGCCGTTAAAGGGTGAAAATCCAAACCAGCCCGCAAACGACCCAGTAGGAGGCTCGAACACCTCGCACGAGACCAATGTAACTTGTAGGAACTGGTCGCATAGTCCCGGGTCTCCCGATTTGAGAATACAAATATAATTTGCAAAAATCACACTTAGACTTAAAAACAAGCCGTTAAAGGGTGAAAACCCAAACCCGTCCACAAACGACCCTATAGGAGGCACATACACCTCGCACATGACCAATGTAACTTGTAGGAACTGGCCGCGTAGTCCTGGGTCTCCCGGTTTGGGAATATGATGATAATTTGCAAAAATCACACTTAGACTTAAAAATAAGTCGCTAAAGGGTGAAAACCCTAACCAACCCTAAACGACCCCGTAGTAGGCAAAAACACCTCGCACGGGACCAATGTAACTTGTAGGAACTGACCGCGTAGTCCCGGGTTTCCCGATTTTAGAATATGATGATAATTTGTAAAAATCACACTTAGACTTAAAAATAAGCCGTTAAAGGGTGAAAACCCAAACCAGCCCATAAATGACCCCGTAGGAGGCACGAACACCTCGCACGGGACCAATGTAACTTGTAGGAACTGGCAGTGTAGTCCTGGGTCTCCCGATTTAACAATATGACGATAATTTGCAAAAATCACACTTAGACTTAAAAATAAGCCGTTAAAGGGTGAAAACCCAAACCCCTCCGCAAACGACCCCGTAGGAGGCACGGACACCTCGCACGGGACCAATGTAACTTGTAGGAACTGACCGCGTAGTCTCGGGTCTCCCGATTTGAGAATATGACGATAATTTGAAAAAATCACACTTAGACTTAAAAACAAGCCGCCAAACGACCCCGTAGGAGGAACGGACACCTCGAACGGGACCAATGTAACTTGTAGGAACTGGCCGCATAGTCTCGAGTCTCCCGGTTTGAGAATATGACGATAATTTCCACTCCTATATGTAATTTTTTGGTTTGAGTAATTTTTTTTTTTTGTAAATTAATGGGCTACTAATAACGTATCTTTTTGTATCCTATTTTTTTTTTGCAATGATAACAGTTTATCGTTGGCATTTATTCACGTGGAACACACAGAGAACTCAAGGGTTTATAATAAGGGTTTTATTCATGATTCCATTTTTTTGTATCATGGTCGTGCGGACTTTTGTTGTTTTATTGTTTACTTTTATGGTCATGCGGGCTTTTGTAAGTTAATTGTTATATTTTGTGGCCGTGCGGGCTTTATGTTAGGCAAGTTTGGTATTAGCAGGTTTTGGAATGTCCAGAAAATAGAGGAAACTCTGCCCAATTTTTTTTGGGTCTGTGAACTGTTAAAGACTTGTAATATTTTGAAGTTTGTATGTACATTAGTTTATTAACAACGTACAGTATTACTAATTTGTGAATTTTGTGCTTTCAAATAATTAATTTTTTTTTCTTTTATAAAAAATTTGGCACAGTTCAAAACCGTGGCAAAAGTGTATCATATTTTGGCACGGTTTTGAAATGTGCCAAATTTTTTAAACTATGCTGAATCTGGCACAGTTAAAAATTGTGCCAGAAATATCAAATTCTGGCACGGTTTAAAAGTGTGCCAAATTTTTTTAAACTATGATGAATCTGGCACAGTTAAAAACTGTTCCAGAAATATCAAATTCTGGCACGGTTTAAAAGTGTGCCAGAAGTGTTCCTGTTTGGCCAAATCTGGCACACTTTTGAGCCGTGCCAGGAAAAAATGCCATTTTGGAACACCTGATTCTGGCACAGTTCAAAACCATGCCAGATTTGATCTGGCACAGTTTTAAACCGTGCCAAATTCCTATTTTTGGTGTAGTGATAATACTACGAGTAAACCGTGTGGCTGAAAGCACAGTTACCCAGACATTGAAATTTGTGCAATAGTAATAATACCTCAGATATGACGCACCATGTTATCGAGCTGAATTGACCATACCAGGTCCACTCGTGCTTTACCAGGTCTAATCGTGTCATACCATGACATGCTACCAATTCGAGCTACAACATATGTGAGAATACTGATCCTCGATTTTAGAAAATGATAGGGACACACAAGAGTCAGAAAGAACAAGCAACCATTTCTAGAAATCATGTCCGTACGCGTCAAACCTTGATTTAAGATAAGCGACCTTATGCTATATGCTTGAAGTCTCATCACGCTTCCCAGACGTTCTCACTGGGTACTAACCTAGCCCCATACCTTGGCTTGAGTCACCAACCATGACAAATTTGATCAAAACCATTCATTCCCATAAGACGAAAGTAATATATGAACCTTTCATTCTCTAAAAAGACAAATTCCCGACTTCCCTCCTTAGGAGTAATGCCCTCGCCCTTGCATCCTTGGTGCACGTGAACCACTTTAGTTGGTGAATGCCTAACGCTCTTATCTACACTTACCTTGTCCATTTACCAAGACGATGTCACTAACCTACTACACCTAGGTTACTCTCTACCTTATCATATCGTGATCGCACCTTAGATCCCCTTAGGCAGTATTTCGTTCTAGAGAGACATTCACCTTATTGTATCATTTAACTATGCGAGATTTTTTTCTAAGATTACTTCCAGGTTCTACCCAAACTTAACTCACGTGATGATCACACCAGCCTCCATTGGCATTCTAAGGGTAGTAAGTACTACACAGGGCTACGTCTTCTAATCCATACCATCTTAGCAGGGCATGTTAGTAACTAATCCTAACCTTGCTAAGGCTATCCTAGCATACCGTTGACACACGCTAACATTCTAGTCATGCTTCAATATTATCCCCCTTTGGTCACCATTTTCAAGTCTCCATATGGTGTCATCAAACTAAGTCTTGAATAAATATCCTAATATTCCTCAAAGTCAAGTATCACACCTCTACTATCAGTCATATAATGACACCCGGGCATCACGCCCGATAACGACACGGGCCTCCAAATCCTCCTTAGAGGTGTGTATCCATCTGTGCCGATTTGGGGAACCTATCTCGTCATGTACGTTATTCGACTCTTGTAACCTTAACCAGTAACCGAAGGTCATCATCTGACACTCAATGCAATCACTACTAGTATGATAATTCTTCTTCATGCCGAACTTAACTGGTCTTTTAAGGACACCAAATAAATTCCATATGAAAGTCCCAAGATTCGATAATATTTCATCATTCTCACCTTTATAATTGTAGGTGCACTCTACAAAACTTTCAATACCAATATTGTGATTCTAGGTGCTCATAACCTTTCAATACCCATCATTGTTGCATATGTAATATACTTACTGCAATTCGCCCGTAAATCTCTTCACACCCTACGTGGTACAACCTTTAACTAAGAATCACTAGGACATTTACTTGTTATGACACTATCTTACCGATTTAGACCGATTACACATCCAAAATGTTGACCAACACGGCCCATCATGATCATTAAATCATCAATCTCCTTATGACGTGATACTATCTCAAGGATCAAATTCTCCTAATCACATCATCAGTACTAACTACTCGAAAGTAACTAGTCAAAGGTCTTAATGCATTTTTATCACCAATTAACACTATTTAGTTATGACACACTAGCTACCCAATCTCCACAGTTAAATTTACATGATTCATGTTTCTAATTCAATAGACGTCATTCAGCATTCTCTGCACCTCAATTGGCTTCTAATATCACTACGGTTTTGACACACAAGCACCTCACACTAAAAACATGAGGTGTTACCGCCACCGGCTTGCACAAAAACTCGCAACCTATTAACATATCTCAATTCGAAGAGAGAAAGAGATTAACAATAACTAACTTAGTCACGTGACCCTTGGCAATGAATTCACTCATAATGCTAACCTCTTTGACTTCACTGTCGAGGAAAAGAACTAGCCTATTAACAAAACTACCGTGATCGAACCAAACTAACATTGACGTCGAAAGATCCAATACCTACTTTACCACGTCACTCCAGAAAGGAACCTTAAACCTAGAGCTCTGATACCATTTGTAACGTCCCAGCTTGCCTTAGTAAACCTGGTATGACTCGAGCGTTAGGTGTGAAGTGCAGTGAAATAACTTATATAATGTTTCTACTCCAATTTTATTTTAATGAACGTTTCACTTGTTTAGCATGCGATTCGAATTTTAAATCAAAATTCGTGAGGGACCTTTAGGGATCACCCTAGAGTCCAAGAATACATAGCTACTAATGTAAAATAAATGAAAGTACTTACGTGCACAACGCTCTCAAAATACGAAACTGCACCCAACCTGCCATAACAAAACGAGGGAGTGAGCTCAATGATCAGTGGAAATATACAACAATGCAATATAGAACCGAACGGAAGAATGAAGACTCTAACACATTACACCTATGTGAACATGCAACTACCTTGTACATATATACATACATATACATATACTTAATGCATGCAACCATTTTACTTTAAAAAACGTTATTTATCCCAATTAATTCACCTTAATCTTGTAAAAGATTTCCCTCCCTTTATTTTGACATCTATCCCTATATTTAACACACACGGTTAAATACTTGAAACAACTACACTTGATTTGACTGAAATCCATTTCTCTATGAAAATTATCCTTATTCATTTTAACCAATCAACATTAGTATTTTCATTGAAAATCACCCTTTCAATACATGCGAACACCATTTAAAAAAATACTTATTTGGACTTTGAAAACCTTTCACAACACATCTTTGTGTTAATTACAGGTTAAACCTCTTAAGATGCTTAACCACTCATTTACCCGCTTACTTTACCTTTTCTTCACTTTAGGGACATTAATCAATTACACATTTACTTGTCCATTTTATCCTAAACCGAAACATTTATTAACTCATTCAATTTAGGTTGTCTTGATACATTTTCACAACATAAATAATTTCTTTACATTTTCCTTATTACCTTATCTTTTTCTCAGAATCTTCCACTAACTGCGTATTTTAACGGGCTTTGCACCATTGACGACGCCACCATATGCTTTGGCCAGTGTTTTGGGTCTTTCACCCATGGCTTCGGGCCATCCTTAATTTTCCAAATGTCATCCAAATTCATTTTAATGTGTTTTAACATTTTGTAAATGCCCACATTATTCCACTTTTTCTTTTAGCCGGCTAAAGCCAAAACTCGAGGTTTCATCCCAACTTGTGTTATACTTTGAAAATCATCATTTCTTGTCATTTACACTATAACCTTGATTATATTTAAGAAATTATGTTCATTAGGACTATCACGTGTAACACCATTTCCAACATTTGTATTTCATAAAAAATGTTGTACTTTACATAATGTTACCATTTTACCCATTTGTTTCCAAACTCACTTTTTACTCCATTTTCATAGTATTAATTTTTCAAAACACCATTAAGTTACCCACACTAAATTCTTAAGTGAGTTTAAAACCTTAACGATTTTTAACCTTTTGGAGTAATATTCTTCTCAATTGGACAAATCTTTATTTCAATACTTTCATTTCAAAGAATCATTAAACATATAAGACTACTATATAAGAAAACACCATTTTCTTTCATTAACACATGTAGTCTTCTGCTCTTACACCTATCACTTATAATTCCTTTTTTACATACTTTGAAGACTAGGATTTCTATTTTTCTTGTTTCATATTTAAACCCCACAAAACCTTCTTTAAACTTCTTTATATGTCCATCATCGTAACACTACAAGTTTATATGCATGAGAAGAACAATGTTAAATCCTAGAATCCTATTAAATGGGTTAAACATATTTTCAATTCTAGAAATTCATAATACTTGAAAAATATACTTTTTTAGACCATAAGACATTTTATTTCTTAAAATTATTTAAATAGGGGTTGTCCCATTAAGGTAAATTTTGCTCTTTATATTAAATATAATAATCAATGACAAACAAATCCTAGGTAGATGAGAAGATTATCTCCAATGACTATTAAATGAAGGTTATGACGAAGAAGACATGGAAAACTTAGAACCGAAATATAAGGATGTTTAGTCCTATCAACAAAAAGGTTGATGAGATAATAAAAACGTTTGGGAGGAACAAATTAGTTAAACCAGATACAATACCTATAGGGGTGTGGATAACTATGATAAGTGTATAAGTAGGATTATTAATATGTCTATTTAATAAATTATAAGAGAATGGATCAAATGACTATGAGTCAAAGTAGTATAATAGGATTATATAATAATAAATTAGACATTCAAAATTGCAGTAATTATAGAAAAATTGGGTTGATGAATCATGCTGTGAAAAAATGAGAATAAATAATGAACAAGGATTAAAAAAGCAGCTACATAAATGTTGTGGTCCCCTATTGAGGGAACGAACCTGTATTATTTATATCAAAGCTATATATAATGGCACAACGACAAGTGTTAAAAACATTGTTCCAATCAAAGTAGGTCTATATGAAAAATATGCTCCAAGATCTCACTTATTTGCTATAGTATTTTACAAGATAATAACATACAAGAGCGCATACATGGTGTATATTGTTTGTTGATGATATAATTTTATACACTTCCAATATGCATTGTAAATAAGGGTAAAAATTTAGAATAATATGCTCCAAACTAAAGGACTAAGAATTAAAAGAAATAACTAAATGTAGGGAACATAAGTTTAATAATGATGCAAAAGATTATTTATAATGGTTGAGGATTAAAGAGCGAGTATTAACTTAAGCACAATGCGTGGACATATGTACGACTAAGTTATCTACCATAATTAAGGTATCCACTATACTTAAGTGAACTCACCTATTTCTTTTGGAGTAATTCTTGACCTTAGATGGGGCGTAAACTTTGTATGTAAAATATATTATTGTATGTTTATTCCCTAGACAAAATAAATAGCATAACTTGCCACGCTATATATGGAAGTGTAGTGGAAAGTAAGGATCTAATTCACAGAACGTTATTGATGATTTTGGAAACACCACCACCAGATAAGGTGTTAACAAGCTCAAGCAAGTGATAACAATGGTATCATAAGAGTATATATGTATAGTAGGAGATGAGGAGAAGGGGATAAACACAAAAATATAAGTGGTTCGACAATTGCCTACGTCCACTGTGGTGAGTGTAAATATCACTATCAAATGAGGCTCTAATGGCCTTAGTTATACTATCACTCCTCTTTCTCTCTCTACTATAAATGCAATAGATTTTTGGCTAGGGTTTATACTTTTGGATATCTTTTAAGGTAGGAGAAGATAAGTATATATAGTGTTTGGGGGTGTAATGTACCCCCATGCATGCAATGAGCATGCGTGTGATGATCCAGCCAATCTAATGAAGACATCTGTCACTGTCACATGTAGAGAATGATGAATAAATATTCCCTCTCGTGGATGGAATGATTTTGTTATAAAAGACTTGTCCACATGCTCCAAACCATTCATGCGCATGTAAATGCTCAGAGCTCTTTAATTGGTGCAACCTCAGCCTGGAAGAGTACGAGGTTGGTGATGTTCGACTGTTACCTTATTTAGAGGTTATTCATAATGACCTCGGCCAACAAGGCTAGTCAAGGTTAGGTATGTGTAATTGTAACGTTGGCTTGGGTCGATGATGACCTTGCCAAGATTGATCCCATGTAACATTACTCATCTCGACTGATGATTTGTAATGTCGGCCTATGACGATGATGGTCTTGAAGGGTGGTTGAACCCATGAGTCCTTGCTTTCCTCGGTTGATGCCCTATCGAGGTTGATGTAGGAGGTAGATGCAATGTTGGCTGGGGCTGACCTTCTAACAGATGGCCTTACTAATGGTTGTCATAGGCTTCTGGTCACCTCGGCTATGAGATTAGCTGAGGTTAGTTACTCTAAGCAAGAGGGTGCACTTTAGACACATCAGTTATTTATGATGAAATTTATTTAGTACCAAGAATAGGGGAAATGAGAAATATTATTTGACTAAGGGGTATGCATGGCCGAGGCTGAGTTTTCTTGTGTGCCAATATTTCTTTGACACATGTCACTTGCTGAAGTGAGTGGCATGCCTAATAAGGCATGATGATTTTGATTTTCCCCTTAGGTTCCCTAGGCAATGATGGGACTTGGTACTTATGCCGAAATGATTATGTGGGTTTAAAACCCTCTCTCATTCCTTTTGTTCATTTTCTTCCCGCCTTAGTTTCCTTTTGCCTCTGCAACTTCTCTCAAGATTTCATTGTTGATCTCTCTGGTCTCCTTCGATTTCTGCCATCCTCATCACTTATTTACAACCAATAAGGTACCATGTCCAACCTCTTTTCTATTTTTGGGCTTTGTTTCTCATTTCTGCATTTTCGATGAGGGCTTGTGTTTTTCGACGAGGGTTTTGGGTTTTTTTGGCAAGTCTTTGCATTTTCTGGAAAGTCTTTGCATTTTTTGGTGACATTGTTCTTGGTTGTTATTGGTTTGAAAACCTTCCAAATTTTAAGTTTGATCTTTGGTTTAGATTGAGTTGAGTTGTTTGTGTGTTTATGGTTTTGAGTCCAAGTGTTGTGTTGTCTGCCTTATGCTCAGACCTCTGTAACAACTCATAGAAGAGTTACATTCCCTTTGTGAGAAGACTTTTGAAAAACTTAGGCGGATAGATCTAGACCAAGAGGAATCTCGTAGGGCTGAGGCCTTCCCTCTTAGAAGGTCATCTACCCTGAGCCAATCGATCCTACTGAGCCAGCAGAGGTTCTAGTGGACCCGACAACCATGTCTGAGTCTGAGTCATCTTCCTCAGACCCTATGTCTGTAGACTCTTTCCAAGAGGCTATGGATTACTCGATTAGGCAAGATCAGGTCCCTGATCAGGCTGAGGTTTCGAGTCATTCCTCGTCTCACTAGGGTGCTAACACCTCACATCATTCTTCTGATATTGAAGTTATAGGGACAAGTGTGGCCATTCCTCTCATACTTGATGTCATTCCTCTGTCGTCTGCCACCGGGGCTGAGTTTTGTCACATGTTTCTTGATGGTGTCCTTACACCTGCCCAAGCCGATGTTGTTAGGGATGAAGATAATGGGTAGGAGATTGATGTTAATACATCTGTGGCAATCGAGATTGAGATCTCCGTTAGTGAGTACGACCTTCTAGCTTTTAGGCACCTCTATTTGATAAAATTTTCTATTAACCTTAGGAGACCTCCGAGAGGTGAAAGGGCCTTTGATGGCTGAGATGGGAAGATCTGTATTTTTTAGAAGATGTTCAAATTGGGCTTCTGTCTCCCTATCCACCCTTCCATTAGAGCCATATTATCCCATATAAATCTAGTCGCTTCACAATTATCCCCCAACGACTAGAGGGTGATGATTGGGTCCATCATCCTTTAGAGGGATGTCCACCACTCAGACCTTCTCACCAGAGTCTTCACAAGTTTCTATGTCCCTTTATCTACCAAAAACCACCCTAGCTATTACCACTTCTTAGCTAGGAAGTCAGAGAAAAAAATGATGTTGGTTAACTAGACATCAAATCACAATTGGAAACCTCGATATTTCTTTGTATCCAGGGCATGGGAATTTAGTCCTGATGAGGCTTTTGGGACATCGGTTCCAAGGACCCCTCGGAGATGGGGGGAGGTCTCGCTTGCTGTTAAAGTCAACCCTGGACTTAGCCAGGATAATTTTCAAAAAGTCAAGGATCTTTAAGATCAGGGGGAGCAGGGTTGGCTAGTTAAATATAAACATCTGATGACCCCCTACTACCTCTCTCAGACATGCCTGGGGGGTGGTTCTTTGACAGAGCTTCGTAAGTCTCATTTGAATTGTACCTCTTGCTTTTCATGTCTCTCATTTACTAACTCAGATACATCTTTTACAGAGCACCCTGAAGGTATATCGGACGACCTCTGGGAAATGTCTGCTCCCAGTTTAGTGAAGATGATGAATAAGAAGGTTGGCAAAAATGTGTTGCCGTCTACCACCCAGAAGAACGTCGGCACAACCAAGGCCGATGTTAGAAAGAAGAGGAAAACTACAACAGACCCGGAGCATCAGAGGTCTGGCAAGACTCAGAGCGGAGATCGTGCCATTCCCATCTCTATAGATGAGGCCCTGGCTTCCTCGTCTTTCTCAGTTGAAGATTAGTGACAACCTCATTGGTCATAGTCTGAAGGCCGCTGATGCTATCGGCTCCGTGATGAGTAAAGAGGATAAGCGTTTCCTACGCTCTTTGGACGTCCCTCTGCTGGTCGAGTTTACCCTCCACAGATCAATTCAGGTACTAGTTTTAGTTCATTTGCTCTTTTAAGTGTGACCTCGGCTGTTTGATAATGTATAGCACTCATACATCCGACCTTTCCACTGCATGGTATCTTGTCCATACACCATTTTGTTGACTGGACCCTGAAGAAGATGCCCCTCATAGAGAAGGGTCAAGAGACTGAGAGGGTCGAGGCCTCCTTGAACGCGAAAGTTGAACGTCTGAAATGAGAGCTAAAGTAGGTTGATAAGTTGAAGGAATCTATCCAGCAGAGAGATAGGGATATGTCTAAGCTAAAAAAGGACCATGATTTAGCTCTGAAGGCTAAAGACGATGCTCTGCAGGCTAAGGTGGCTGCTACGCTTAAGGCTACTTTAGAGGACGTTTCAGAGAAGATCATCGAAGACTATAGAGTCTTTGATGAATTTGTTAGCTTTGGCTTTGAATACCTTAAAAAAGGTATCAAAGCAATTGGAAAATAGGCGGCCTCTAAGGAAAAGGAGTTAGGGAGTCTGACTACCTCAAATTTTGAAGGTTTGGGCTTTGGTGACCCCTTGTTTGCTCAGGCCTTATAAGAGGTTGAGGAGGTCGATACTGCTCCTACTGAGGCTTCTCCCTTGGTAGTCACTGAGACCGAAGATGCCAATCCTTAGGATGACACAACTTAGGTGACCAATGTCGGCCATGATGACATGATCGTACCTACAGAGGCTTAAAACTCTTCTTGTGAAGCTTTAAGTTATAATTTTGGTTTCCCTTCCATACCCCTTAGCTTTTATAAACTTTGATGGCCATTTGGCACATTTGACTTGTAACTTTTGAATGTTCATTGATAGATCATTAATCTCATCTTCTTTAAATTGTATTATTTTCCTTCCGATGTTATGCTTGAATGCCTTACCTCTTGAATGTTGCTTAATGATGTCCACCCTCCATGTTGAAGGTCTGAGGTCACCATAATATGATGTTAACCCTCATGATTTTCACCAAATTAATGATGTTAAAGGTCTGAGGTCACCATATAATGATGTTCACCCTCATAATTTTCAACAAATTAATGATGTTTAAGGTCCGAGGTCATCAAATTATGATGTTTACCCTCATAATTTCACCAAATTAATGATGTTTAAGGTTCGAGGTCATCAGATTAAGATGTTCACCCTCATAATTTTCACCAAATTAATGATGTTAAATGTCTGAGGTCACCATATAATGATATTCACCGTCATATTTTTCATCAAACTAATGATGTTAAAGGTCTGAGGTCACCATATAACGATGTTTACCCTCATAATTTTCACCAAATTAATGATGTTTAAGGTCTGAGGTCGTCAAATTATGATGTTTACCTAATAATTTTCACCAAATTAATGATGTTTAAGGTCTGAGGTCATCATATAATGATGTTTCACCTCATAATTTTCAACAAATCAATGATGTTTAAGGTCTGAGGTCATCATATAATGATGTTTACCCTCATAATTTTCACAAAATTAATGATGTTTAAGGTCCGAGGTCATCATATAATGATGTTTACCATTATAATTTTTACCAAACTAATGATGTTAAAGGTCTGAGGTCACCATGTAATGATGTTCGTCCTCATATTTTTCACCAAACTAATGATGTTAAAGGTCTGAGGTCACCATATAATGATGTTCACCCGCATAATTTTCACCAAATTAATGATGTTCAACGTCTGAGGTCATCAAATTATGATGTTTACCCTCATATTTTTCACCAAATTAATGATGTTTAAGGTCTGAGGTCATCGTATAATGATGTTTCACCTCATAATTTTCACCAAATTAATGATGTTTAAGGTGTGAGGTCATCATATAATTATGTTTACCCTCATAATTTTCACCGAATTAATGATGTTTAAGGTCTGAGGTCAGCATATAATGATGTTCACCCTCATAATTTTCACCAAATTAATGATGTTTAAACAATAGGTAACAAAGTATTGTCACTGGAAATGATATTTTCATTAACATCCTATTCAGAAAAGGATACATGTATTACAAAGAAACAACTGCAACATCGTATGTAATATTTCTTCAAGTGGTCAGCATTTCAAGGATTGGAAAAAGGTTCCCCTTAAAGATTTTCTAACCTGTCGGTACCAGGCACAACCTCATCAACTACTTTGTAAGGTCCATGCTAGTTTGGGTGGAGCTTATTTGCCATCTGCAACGTCTTCTTTAGGACTAGGTCTCCCATAACTATAGGTCTTGATTTCGCCCTTTGGTTGTAGAACTTTGTAGTTCTTTGCTGGTAGGGTGCCTGTCTAATCTCTGCATCTTCCCTTCTCTCTTCAATTAAATCCAATTCTAGTCTTCTATCTTCTCCATTCCTATGAGGATCATAGGTATGAACTCTGTGGGTGGGGAGTCCTACTTCTATATGGATGACAACTTCTTAACCATGTGCTAGCATAAAAGGAGTCTCTCTCATTGGTGTCCTTGCGGTCGTCCCGTATGCCCATAACACAGAGTATACCTCCTATGTCTATCTCCCTTTGGCCTCTTCCAACTTCTTCTTTATCCCGTCAAGGATTGTTCGGTTTGTGGCCTCAGTCTGCCCATTTGCCTGGGGTCATCTAGGAGAGGAGAAGAACTGCTTAATCCCCATTATTTTACAATATTTTTCTAAGGAAGCATTCCTGAATTAGGTTCCATTATCTGAGATGAGGGTGTTTGGAAGGACATATCTGCATATGATGTTCTTCCAGATGAACTGGAAGGTCTTTTATTTCGTAATTGTTATCATCGGCTCGGCCTCTACCCACTTGGAGAAGTAATCAATTTCCACCACTAAGAATCGATATTTGTTTGCAACTCTTGGCAAAGGTCCTAACAAGTCAATACCCCATACTGTAAATGGCCAAGGTGAGCTAATTGACGCCATAGGCTGGTGAGGTTGGTGAGGGATGGTGGAGAATCTCTGACACTTGTCGCATCTCTTCACATAAGCAACTTCATCTTTGGCCAAGGTCGTTCACTAGTACCCCTGAGTGATTATCATCTTAGCTAGATGCCTCCCTCCAATGTGACCTGAACAAGAGCCCTTATGTACATCTTGAAAGATGCAAGGAACCTCTGAAGGGTGGACACATCTAAGGAGAGGGATTAGGAACCCCTTCTTATACAAGATATCTCCTATAATTGAGAACTTGGATTCTTCAAGCTTTTCGACCTCTTCTCTGATGACCTCATATTCGTCATAGAGACTTCTCTATAAGGGACATCTTCTCCTTTTCTTGATGGGCTTAGCGTCTTATATAACATTGAGTTTGTGGCACATGACCTTAGGATCAATACTTGGCATGTCTGCGTGGCTCCAGAAAAAAATTCTTGTAACAACCCGTCCTTCTTGAAGACAATTAAATTCCATAATTAAGTATAATTTGGAATTTGGAGAATTCCTCGAAATAGTGATTTTTGGAATTTTCGAGGATTGAATGATTTTCGATGGGTATTGTATTTACGTTTGGGACTATATAGGTCGCTATAATTTAATTATATGTCGTCGTGGAGAAAATTGACGAAAAGGTCAGATTTTAAATTGGAAAACCCGCAATTACTTTTATGGGTTGGAATAGTGATTTGCAGTCAAGTACCTCGGATGGAAATTTCGACTGCGCCATGAGTCTCGGAATGTCCGAGATAGTCGGAAAAGAGTATCCGATTGTCGAAATTAAGTTTCGGGTAATTTTAGAGGTAAAAGTAACTCGTAATTGGGTAAACGAGTCGTTTTTGGGTTTTAAGGGTTTAAAACCTTTTTCTTTCTTTATAAAGAGGGAGAGAGGGAGAAAAGAGAAGAAAGAAGAGAAAAGAGAGAGAGGAAGGAGAGAAGAGGGGAGAAAAAGGAGATTCGGGCCAAACTCCGCCGGATTCGACTCGAGGTCGTCGGATTTCATCCTGCAGGCAAGTGTTTACTTGCTTTATTTCATTTTGTGCATTCCTCTCATATCACAATTGGTATAAACATGATTTTGGGGTTAGAACCCTTAAAATAAATTGGGTAAAAGTTGATTATGAGTTTACACATTGATGTAGTGTAAACTCTTAATGATTTTTAGTGTCAAAACCATGTTAATGGAGTATAAAATGGGTTTAAAGGTTAAGTTGGAGTTTTTATGGTTTTAGAGTTTAAAACTAAGAGAAATGATTTAATACCCCAAAATAATTGATGTGTTAGTCGTAAAACATAGATTAGATGTTTATTGAGTTGTTGGGTGAGGTTAGAAACAACAAAAATGGAGAAAAATGGAGTTTGGGATTTTGGGAGAGATAATAAATAGTAACCCGTAACTTTTGGGGTCATTTTCGGCCAAGAAGATAAATGATTTAGCTTTCGGAGAAACCACGAAAGTTGTAGATATTTTCGATACGGTCGCGTGGGTGCTGACCGCGTATTTTTCTGATTTTTCTACGATTTGATATGATTTTTATAAGATGTCAGCTCCGGGTTGAAATCATCAACTCGGAAATCAAATCGGGAATTGGAAAAATGACGGCTAGAATTAATGTCGTAGATGTTTGGGATAATTTTTGGGGTAGTTTAGAAACCCCAAAAATGAATTTGGGTTGTTGGATTAAGGATTAGAGGAATTAAAGTTTTGAGGACCTGGCGTGACCGGTCGACCGCGCCCATAAGGCCGGTCGACTGCGTCAAGGAGAAATGGCCTACTGCTTTGTTTCGTAGGCTTATTTGCAACCCGGGGTCGACCGGGGGTCTAGGACTGGTCGACCGGTGCCCTGTTTTTAGCCCAAGATTTTTGGAGATATCCAATAAACCTTTAGAAGTTGGTTAAGGTAATTATTAGTCATCAAAGTAAGAAAATACTTTGGGCTTAGTATCATGCTTATATGAACGCATGATTGTGATTCCTGGAGGGAATCTTTGGGATTATGGTCATCGTTAGATGATATAGGCCATTATGGCCGGTTATATATTCTAGGAGGAATATATATATATATATATATATATATATATATATATATATGTTATGATGGAAATGATTTTGAAAATATAAAAACGAATATTTTCAAAATGGAATGAGAAATGTTTTTCATAATTAATAAACTATGGATTATACACACCTCCCTAAATCGCTATCATAAGGGAAGTTGCGCGCGTTGTGGTGAAGCCTTCCTGGCTGTTGAGCAGGTTGGATATAGTCCCTAGGCCATATGGGCATTGGTATTACTGCACTGGTTAGGGGATTCCGGGTGTGGTCCTAACTTTCCCGTAGGCAATATGGCCGCTTCCCGACGTTGGTAGGTTCCCAGGTTGTCTTGTATATATAGGCCCTGGAAGATGATAGCCATTTAGGGGCGCGTCCAGTGGGGAAACCCGGAGGGGCGGTCATAGATTTTTTAAAGCAATTCATGATAATGGATTGACTTTAATTTACATTTCCTGAGTATAAAAAGGGAAATGGGATAAAGATTTGGCTTCGGTAACACTCCCGGATGGAAGAAGGGATGTGGAAGCATGGTTTGATCAAAGCATTTTCATAATAATGAAAATGGCTTTGAATACATTTCCTGAGTGTAAAAAGGGAAATGGGATGATATAAACGGAAAAGCATTTTTATGATAATAAAACTGGCTTTTAAAAGTATATGATTGGTTAAAGCAATTCATGATAATGAATTGGCTTTTATATTTACATTTCCTGAGTATAAAAAGGGAAATGGGAAATTTTGAGAAAACGAAAGTATTGATAATTACTTTATATATGAACCCTC
Organism: Sambucus nigra; assembly: GCA_949130495.1. Taxonomy (NCBI): domain Eukaryota; kingdom Viridiplantae; phylum Streptophyta; class Magnoliopsida; order Dipsacales; family Adoxaceae; genus Sambucus; species Sambucus nigra. The sequence continues at coordinate 77,666,002 of OX422221.1, read as the reverse complement.
AGTCCGGGAGATAGATCCGGATGGTTATGGTAAAATATGTATATGTATATATGGATGAATCGAGTGCCGAGGGTCTTATGGATCCCGACGATCGACCGTGCCGCATAGTAGTGTATTGGGGGGGTTCCTTGTTTGGATTTCGCTTCGCGAGACACCCCACGCACGAATATGGCACTGTGTTGAGACTGGGGAGAAGTTTAATCCTTAGTGCTCTAATATTATAAATGTTTATGGTATATATATATATATATATATATATATATATATATATATATATATATATATATATATATATATATATATATATTACATATATCTTTCTGTACTGAGGGACTGCCGGATCTCGATGATCGACCTTGCCGCATAGTAGTGTATTGGGGGGGTTCCTTGTTTGGATTTCGCTTTGCGAGACACCCCACCCATGAACATGGCATGGCGTCGAGATTAGAGTGAAGTTTAGCCCTTAGTACATCTGTTGGACTATCTAGGGTAGATAGTGGTTGGGTGTTAGACTAGTCTAGTAGGGTAGCTTGACTAGGATGTTTAGAGGGATGCGCTAGGAGTGCACTGTTAGAGGAGAGGTTAGGGGTATCTCATGGGAGTGCGATACCAATTTAAATATGAGATAAAAAACTATTTTTCTAAAAATAAAGCATTTATGCACTTGCAAAATATTTTCAAACATTCGGGCTCTGACTCGTTTATCTACTCCCCTTTCCTTCTATATACTATATATATAGGTGTCCAGACACAGGGACGCCTGGATGTAAATTCTTTCGAGTTAGACGTCTGCTGCAGCAGCTGTGGATGCTTGCGGGTTATCGGTAGACGCTTCTTTCCTTGCACTCTAGATAGGAAAATATTGTACAAACATTCGGGCCAATGGTCCAACTGATTTTATTTACTATTCGCACGATATTCGATATGGTTGTATTATTTGGACCGAGTGTTCGGTTATTTTAATTTATTTCATTTTTATTTCAGCTTATTTACGCATTTAATTGTGGATGTTTTATTTTAATTTTTAAAAAGAGTAGTTAGGTAAAAGTTTTTAACGCCCACCTAATAGGATATTAGTAATTAAATGGATTTTCGACAGTGATGCTAAGAATGATCCATATGTAACTCCTGTTATAATTTGATATAGGAGTGATCGCCCGGTATCCCATTAGGCGAGTTGTTACAGATGGTGTCAGAGCATCAGGTTCTAGTGTCCTTAGGAATCTGTGCGGACGTACTATGCTTTCAGCGTTGCTCTCGATTTGTTATAGAGCCCCAGGATTAGGATTGTTGATATCTCCTGCAAGATTTCGATCTCCTGCCATATTAGAAGATTAAATAAATCTTTTGCGCGCTCATTTGAGAATTGTGTGCGGAGCTTGGATAGCAACAGGAGACAAGGCTTAGCTGGAGCAGCTGGTAGAAGTTGGGGATGAGGACCTTAGTAGATGCCACTCCCCTTGTGGAAAATGCTAAGGATTGTTGCAACAACTACTAAAGTATAGTAGTTACGAGCATCCAAGTACTGCTGTTATAGAAAGTGGTACTCAAGTTGTACTATCCCCGTGTAGATTAGGGTTCGAAAAAGGGTCTTTGATTAGGACCATATATTAGAGTTAGGGTCGTGCAAAGTGAGCGTGGCACTACCTAGTGGAGGTAGAAGGATTGGGAGCTTTGGCTTAGAGCAGGGTATGGAAATGCCCAGATGTGAGAATTTAAAGAAGATTCTCACTTGTAGGGAGAATGTGGGTGTGTTCAGGTGCCCCTGAATGGACATCCACATGGGGAGATTGTTGAAACTGGTAGTGTACTTTCCTTTTAACGAAGAGGTTAAGAGGATTAATAAGGTGATTGTAAGGAGTAAAGTTATAGAGTCTGATGGTGTTGACGACCCTATCATGGTCAGGAAGACCAGTGATGGAAATGGTATTGTGGAGTGAGGAGCCACACGGTTAGTCTTTTCCCGATAGGAATAAAGGACTAGGTTATGGTGCCCAGATGGGGCCTAGAGTTAAGAAATCTTGGTAAGAGGTGTGGCTAGAGGAAGCTGTGGCGTTCGATAGCCTTAGACTCGTGTGTGTAATATGCGTTTTGTTTTGGTCTCGATAACATAATAATGTAGGCTTGTGTGTTTTTCGCGATAGCGGAATTTTGTTTTATTTCATTCGCCATAGAGGCGGGTGATTATATTTTGTATATATACGTATAATGTATTGGTTGATCGGAGAGATAGCCGGCTAATGATGGCAAGTCTATCATGTCCGCAATTCCTGGAGGGGACAGGTTGTTATTGTGGTGTCTCACCTTGATAAAGGTCGAGTTCACCTTTATTATTATGGATTGATGGAACCTCGATGAGTAGAGGCTTCCTTATTTTTATGTGTGGCAACCTTATAAATAAAATTTAAGGCCCACAGGATCATTGTTGAGCTGTAAGATTTAGCTCAGTATTGGTTTGCGCAAGAACTTAGAAATAGTGCGAGCGCTGGGTGGTGTGACTCTTAGTTAGAGATAGGAGTTCAGACCATCTTTTTGTTAGATTATGGGATAGGGATATCCCAGGTGCATGTTGAAATAACGGGACTCCGTGACCAACAAAGTCAAGTGTTAATGTGTGGAGGGGTTCCTTGGTTGGATTTCGCTTTGCGAGACACTCCACACATGACTCTTAACGGCGCCGGGCATGGAGAGCTGTTATGGGATGCAAGGATGTGGGTTAGTCTTATAGTGTGGATTAACCACTATAGACTACGAACCCTGTGATGATGGTACGCTTATGGAAATACTGAGCTATGGAAAAGCACTAAAGTGGTCCTCCCGCCACAAGTAGATGGGTGGAGTAGGACTTAGAGAAATTGATTCGAGGATGTTATCCAAGCCTTAATAAGAAGGCAAATTTGGAGAAATCTTTGATCGGTGTGATGTTAGTAGTGTTCCTACAGAGAGTAGGCACCTTGATTTGTTAGGTTTCCTTTCGTATGGGCGGAAGGATAAGATAGTAGGAATGCGTTTGTAGGTTAGTTTAGTAAGATTTAGGACGTCTCGCTGGTGTGCCTTAGGTCGTTATATCTTGATAACCGACAACGCGAGGGAGTAGTGTGACGGGAGGGTTCCTTGTTTGGATTTCGCCTTGGCGAGACGTCCCACGCACGAAACCAAGAAAATTACGGGAGTTGAGAGAGGCCTTGGGCACTAGGGATATAATTAGGATACTCGTTTCGCTTAGGTAGGGTAACGCCTAGATAGTAGCACTGTAGGATGTAGGCTCGATAGAGTTAGTGATGCCGAGGTTAGGAGTTTGGACTTTCCCTGGTCGGGAGGACCCATAGATGAGTATTACACAGAGGAAAGGAGACCCTTATTGGGAGAGAGTGTTACGTGTTAGACGTTCACTACGAATGTGCAAATGTGCACAAGTTAGAAAGGTGTATGGGCACCTTGGTAAGATAGTCTTATGTACCGCCCGAAATAGTATGGGCGTAGTATATAAGGTTGAAATTCATGCCAAGAGTCATTTTAGAGGATGGGTATTAAGTGACGTATTAGAGTCACTTCATGATTGCGGTAGCCGCGTAGTGTGTGGTTGGAAACCGTTGGGTTAGTATCGTTTCCCTTGAGGTATTAGGATTTGGAGTGATCCTAAGATTGGTGGTGTAGGTCGTATCTGAATTTTGAGGACGAAATTCTGTTGTAAGGGGGGGTATGTAACAACCTGTCCTTCTTGCAGACAATTAAATTCCATAATTAAGTATAATTTGGAATTTGGAGAATTCCTCGAAATAGTGATTTTTGGAATTTTCTAGGATTGAATGATTTTCGATGGGTATTGTAATTACGTTTGGGACTATATAGGTCGCTATAATTTAATTATATGTCGTCGTGGAGAAAATTGACGAAAAGGTCAAATTTTAAATTGGAAAACCCGCAATTACTTTTATGGGTTGGAATAGTGATTTGCGGTCAAGTACCTCGGATGGAAATTTTGACTGCTCCATGAGTCTCGGAATGTCCGAGATAGTCGGGAAAGAGTATCCGATTGTCGAAATTAAGTTTCGGGTAATTTTAGAGGTAAAAGTAACTCGTAATTGGGTAAACGAGTCGTTTTTGGGTTTTAAGGGTTTAAACCCTTTTTCTTTCTTTATAAAGAGGGAGTGAGGGAGAAAAGAGAAGAAAGAAGAGAAAAGAGAGAGATGAAGGAGAAAAGAGGGGAGAAAAAGGAGATTCGGGCCAAACTCCGCCGAGTTCGACTCGAGGTCGTCGGATTTCATCCTGCAGGTAAGTGTTTACTTGCTTTATTTCATTTTGTGCATTCCTCTCATATCACAATTGGTATAAACATGATTTTGGGGTTAGAACCCTTAAAATAAATTGGGTAAAAGTTGATTATGAGTTTACACATTGATGTAGTGTAAACTCTTAATGATTTTTAGTGTCAAAACCATGTTAATGGAGTATAAAATGGGTTTAAAGGTTAAGTTGGGGTTTTTATGGTTTTAGGGTTTAAAACTAAGAGAAATGATTTAATACCCCAAAATAATTGATGTGTTAGTCGTAAAACATAGATTAGATGTTTATTGAGTTGTTGGGTGAGGTTAGAAACAACAAAAATGGAGAAAAATGGAGTTTGGGATTTTGGGAGAGATAATAAATAGTAACCCGTAACTTTTGGGGTCATTTTCGGCCAAGAAGATAAATGATTTAGCTTTCGGAGAAAACACGAAAGTTGTAGATATTTTCGATACGGTCGCGTGGGTGCTGACCGCGTATTTTTCTGATTTTTCTACGATTTGATATGATTTTTATAAGATGTCAGCTCCGGGTTGAAATCATCAACTCGGAAATCAAATCGGGAATTGGAAAAATGACGGCTAGAATTAATGTCGTAGATGTTTGGGATAATTTTTGGGGTAGTTTAGAAACCCCAAAAATGAATTTGGGTTGTTGGATTAAGGATTAGAGGAATTAAAGTTTTGAGGACCTGGCGTGACCGGTCGACCGCGCCCATAAGGCCGGTCGACTGCGTCAAGGAGAAATGGCCTACTGCTTTGTTTCGTAGGCTTATTTGCAACCCGCGGTCGACCGGGGGTCTAGGAACGGTCGACCGGTGCCCTATTTTCAGCCCATGATTTTTGGAGATATCCAATAAACCTTTAGAAGTTGGTTAAGGTAATTATTAGTCATCAAAGTAAGAAAATACTTTGTGCTTAGTATCATGCTTATATGAATGCATGATTATGATTCCTGGAGGGAATCTTTGGTATTATGGTCATCATGAGATGATATAGGCCATTATGGCCGGTTATATATTCTAGGAGGAATATATAGGCTATATATATACTGTGTGATTTAGTTATATATATATATATATATATGTTATGATGGAAATGATTTTGAAAATATAAAAACGAATATTTTCAAAATGGAATGAGAAATGTTTCTCATAATTAATAAATTATGGATTATACACACCTCCCTAAATCGCTATCATAAGGGAAGTTGTGCGCGTTGTGGTCAAGCCTTCCTCGCTGTTGAGCAGGTTGGATATAGTCCCTAGGCCATATGGGCATTTGTATTACTGCGCTGGTTAGGGGATTCCGGGTGTGGTCCTGACTTTCCCGCAGGAAATATGGCCGCTTCCCGACGTTGGTAGGTTCCCAGGTTGTCTTGTATAGATAGGCCCTGGAAGATGATAGCCATTTAGGGGCGCGTCCAGTGGGGAAACCCGGAGGGGAGGTCTTAGATTTTTTAAAGCAATTCATGATAATGTATTGGCTTTAATTTACATTTCCTGAGTATAAAAAGGGAAATGGGATAAAGGTTTGGCTTCGGTAACACTCCCGGATGGAAGAATGGATGTGGAAGCATGGTTTGATCAAAGCATTTTCATGATAATGAAAATGGCTTTTAATACATTTCCTGAGTGTAAAAAGAAAAATGGGATGATATAAAACGGAAAAGCATTTTTATGATAATAAAACTGGCTTTTAAAAGTATATGATTGGTTAAAGCAATTCATGATAATGAATTGGCTTTTATATTTACATTTCCTGAGTATAAAAAGGGAAATGGGAAATTTTGAGAAAACGAAAGTATTGATAAATACTTTATATATGAACCCTCAGTCCGGGAGATAGATCTGGATGGTTATGGTAAAATATGTATATGTATATATGGATGAATCGAGTGCCGAGGGTCTAATGGATCCCGACGATCGACCGTGCCGCATAGTAGTGTATTGGGGGGGGTTCCTTATTTGGATTTCGCTTCGCGAGACACCCCACGCACCAATATGGCACTGTGTTGAGACTGGGGAGAAGTTTAATCCTTAGTGCTCTAATATTATAAATGTTTATGATATATATATATATATATATATATATATATATATATATATATATATATATATATTTCTGTACTGAGGGACTGGCGGATCTCGATGATCGACCTTGCCGCATAGTAGTGTATTGGGGGGGTTCCTTGTTTGGATTTCGCTTTGCGAGACACCCCACGCATGAACATGGAATGGCGTCGAGATTAGAGTGAAGTTTAGCCGTTAGTACATCCGTTGGACTATCTAGGGTAGATAGTGGTTGGGTGTTAGACTAGTCTAGCAGGGTAGCTTGACTAGGTTGTTTAGAGGGATGCGCTAGGAGTGCACTGTTAGAGGAGAGGTTAGGGGTATCTCATGGGAGTGCGATACCAATTTAAATATGAGATAAAAAACTATTTTTCTAAAAATAAAGCATTTATGCACTTGCAAAATATTTTCAAACATTCGGGCTCTGACCCGTTTATCTACTCTCCTTTCCTTCTATATACTATATATATATAGGTGTCCAGACACAGGGACGCCTGGATGTAAATTCTTTCGAGTTAGACGTCTGCTGCAGCAGCTGTGGATGCTTGCGGGTTATCGGTAGACGCTTCTTTCCTTGCACTCTAGATAGGAAAATATTGTACAAACATTCGGGCCAATGGTCCAACTGATTTTATTTACTATTCGCACGATATTCGATATGGTTGTATTATTTGGACCGAGTGTTCGGTTATTTTAATTTATTTCATTTTTATTTCAGCTTATTTACGCATTTAATTGTGGATGTTTTATTTTAATCGTTAAAAAGAGTAGTTATGTAAAAGTTTTTAACGCCCACCTAATAGGATATTAGTAATTATATGGATTTTCGACAGTGATGCTAAGAATGATCCATATGTAACTCCTGTTATAATTTGACATAGGAGTGATCGCCCGGTATCCCATTAGGCGGGTTGTAACAATTCTTTGCCTTTTCCTCAAAAACTTCACAAGCTCTTCCTTGATCTCAGGTCTTTGGGATTTGCCGATTTGGATAATTTTTTCGGCTCTTCCTCATTGAGGATGATGGATTATACCTCTTCCACAACCTCTCCCTTATTAAGCTTTGTATCATCTCTAGGATCAAGGGTGTCAATGTTGTAAGTGGTTCGTGCCTTCTTATGAGCCTCTCTATCTTCTGCGAATTTGAAGTAGCATTCACGTGCCGATGTTTAGTCACCTTGAACTTCCCCTACCCCATAGGGAGTCAGGAATTTTAACATTTGGTGGACCATTGAAGGCATGACCTCAAATTATTTGAGGGCTACTCTTCCTATGATGAGGTTGTCAGCTAAGAAGACTTTCTCATCCATCACAAAGAAATTTATTTTTTTTGGTCAACCTCTTAGGCCACTCATCTCCCATTCTTACATCCATATCATATATGCCCAATGGATGAACCTTTTCTTTGTTGAAGCCAATCAAAGGTTGATGATAATGGACAAGCCTAGCTCTGCTGAGGCTTAGGCTCTTGAAGCAGGCCAGAACATTACGTCTGCTGAACATCCCCCATCAACGAGTATTCTCTGCACTTCACATCCATGTACCCTTGTGGTGATTACCAGAGGGTCATCGTGTGGAGCTAGGATACCTTTGAAATCGAGTTGTGAGAAGCCAACTATGAGAGTATACAAATCTACCTTCTTTCTCTTGTCGTGTTTAACCTCTGAAGATGCCCGATTCCTAACCTCTACTTTGGTCACTGATTTAGCCTCAGCCACATGAGCTTTGTGATCGGCTACCTCTGAGCCACCCCCTTATTGTCCTCCACAGATGGTGTTAACACCAAAGGAGATCATACCAACCCTCTTCACTGGAATATTTTTATCTTTTGGTGGGAGGTCAGGGTCATCATCATCATTATCATCTGAGTCCTCAGCTCTTCTAGTCTGGGTATCTTCCCGACACCCGTTATTTCTCTTCTTTTTAGGGTCGTCTCTTCTCACGTTAAAAGCTGTACTATCCACATACTTATTGATATTTCTAGACTTCAACATCTTCTCAATCTCATCATTCAAGGCAAAGCACTTGTCAGTCAAATAACCGTAGTCTTGGTGGAACTTTCACCACAGATTCTTATTCCTCTTATGCGGAGTTCTTAAGCTTCTTTGGCCATCTCAGGGACCTATAATTTTTTATTTCGTTAAGGATGTGCTCGCAGGTCACAGTTAGAGGAGTGTAGTGTGAAAACTTGTCATATGCATCCCTCTTATTTCCATACTTCTTCCTTTGGAATTTTTCACTGCAACTTTCGTTCTCATCCTCATACTTTGCGGCCATTGCCTCTTCAGCGTTCACGACCCTACCGACTATTGCTAACAGCTCGGCCATTGATTTTGGAGGGTCTTTAGAAAGCTTCCAAAGCAACTTCCCCTTCTTCAATCATCCTATAAGGGCTGTCATGGCTATATTATCCTCGTAGTGTTCAACCTATAACTTTTCCTTGTTGAATCTTGCAATGTAGTCTCTGAGGCTCTCATTCTTACCTTGATTTACATAGAGTAGGTGAGTTGTCTTCTTCTGAGGTCTTACCCCAAAATAGAAGTTGTGTATGAACCGTTCAGCCAAACCTTTAAAGTTCTCTATCGAATTTTTAGGAAGGGAAGTGAATAAAATATGCGCAGCTCTTGTCAAAGTGCTTGAAAAAGCTTGGAACCTCATCTCAACATGGATTGAATAAATGTTAGCTGCAGACTGATACATCTCAATATGATGTACCGGGTTGGTACTTCCATTATACTTGGGGGACACTATAGGTGGCTTAAATTATGCAGGGTTTGGGAAGTTCACAATCCTTACCACAAATGGGGAGCCCTTTGAGAACCCCCTTTGCAGTGGGTCTCAGTTTTTTATGAGGTTCCCTATCTTCTCTTCCAGCTGCTGAATGGAGTCATTCCAAGGGTTATCAACGTCGACTTGGCTGAGGTTGTCCCCATCCATCTCCAAATGGTGAACTGAGAGTTCCTCAGCTATTGTACAATGTCGATTGTTAACCTCTTGGACACAGTCTCGGCCATATAGGGGTCGGCCATGGCGAGGCCGATGGTCACCATCTTCTCTCTATGAGCCAGCCATACTGCTTGACCTGGATAACCATTGCCTCAGATCATTAAATGGGCCAAGCCTTTCAAAGGCCAACCCTCTACTAAAGAGATCAAAAGCTGATCCTCTTGATTGGGCATAACCAACCTCGACCCTTCTTTCTCCGTAACCTCGGATCTGCTGTATAGGGCGTACTATGTTATCTGAAACCTCATATGGATCCCAACAGTCTATTGGAGCATCATCTTCTTCAATATCATCGTACTTATCCTTAGGGCAAGGGTTTCCTTGCCTCCCCAGACACAAATGCCTAGGGTCAACAATTTCCCTCCTCCCCTGAGGTGTAGGTTAGTCATTTCGCGGTGCCTGGGGTGGTCCCCTGTCCTCGGAATGTGGTTGAGCAGTCACCGGAGTAATCATTTCCGCTGAGACCCCAGGTGGCCTCATCATATTTTTTCTTAGATGGGCAAGCTTCTCCTTCATTGATTTATACATTGCAGCCAACGACCTCAAGGCTGTTGCCACCTCAGCCATCTCGGACTGGGATGGTGCTTGGCTGGAACTGGGTCCTCCAACGCGAGATGGTGCAGGAGGTGGTGGTAACTCCGGTGCCATATGTTAGGGCTAAAGAGCTTGCGATGAAAATATTAGAAAGCTTAAATACCTTAAAGGACCTCTTTCAATGGTGAAACAACTTCACACGAAGGGTGAGGCCTGGTTCACCACCAGAGTCTCGATGAGGTTAAGCTAGAAAAGGAAGAGATGAATCTTATCGTTCCCACAAACGGTGCCAAAATGATGATGCTAGAAACAACACCACCAGATAAGGTGTTAACAAGCTCAAGCAAGTGATAACAATGGTAGCACAAGAGTATATATGTATAGTAGGAGATGAGAAGGGGACGAACATAGCAATATAAGTGGTTCGGTAATTTCCTACGTGCACTGTACAGGTGAGTGTAAATATCACTATCAAATGAGGCTCTAATGGCCTTAGTTATACAATCACTCCACTTTCTCTCTCCACTGTAAATGCAACAGAGTTTTGGCTAAAGTTTATATTTTTGGATCCCTTTCAAGGTAGGAGAAGATAAGTATATATAGTGTTTGGGGGGTTGTAATGTACCCCCAAGCATGCAATGATCATGTGTGTGATGATCCATCCAATATAATGAAGACATCTATCACTATCACATGTAGAGAATGATGATGACATATTCCCTCAAGTGAATGGAATGATTTGGTTATAACAGACTTGTCCACGTGCTCCAAACCATTCATGCGCCTATAAATGCTCGGAGCTCTTTGATTGGGGAAACCTCGGCCTCACAGAGTACGAGGTTGGTGAAGTCCGGTTGTTTCCTTATTTAGAGGTTATTCATAATGACCTCGGCCAACAAGGCTAGCCGAGGTTAGGTATGTGTAATTGTAATGTCGTCTTGGGACGATAATGACGTTGCCATGATTGATCCCATGTAACATTACTGATCTCTGCTGATGATTTGTAACGTCATCCTAGGCGATGATGGTCTTGAAGGGTGGTTGAACCCATGAGTCCTTGCTGTCCTCGGCTGATGCCCAGCTGAGGTTGATGTACGAGGTCGATGTAATGTCGGCTAGGGCCGACCTTCTAACAAATGACCTTACTGATGGTTGTCATAGGCTTCTGGTCACCTCGGCTGTGAGATTAGCCAATGTTATTTACTCTGAGCAAGAGGGCGCACTTTGGGCATATCAGTTATTTAGGATGAAATTTATTTAGTACCAAGAATAGTGTAAATGTGAAATATTATTTGAGTTGAAAAGGGGGGAAATAAGTCAACTACACGATTAAAAACCTAATAGCAAAGATAAAAAAAAAATAATATTAGGATCATTTCACCATTACGGGTTTACGAAAAGTGTAATGGAATTTGGTTAAAAAAATTAACCGAGTATAGTCAGTTAATTATAATATTCTAATATGAAAAAATAAAATTCAATGATGAAAGATATAACTTTCAATCGAAAATTGTCACAAATGGATTAATGTCGTCATATCACTATAAACACTACTATTGCGTGTCAAAGATAGTTAAATGCCTAATATTTCAATATTAATACAATAGGTTTCAAATAAATTATTTAAAAAAACCCCTAGATTTTTTATCTCAAACACCTATTAAGGGTGAAAAATAGTCCCTACCCCTTAAATTAGTTAATACACATATTAAGACAATTAAAACAACTAATTAAACAACAAAAACAATAAACTAAAATTACAAATAATTTATATTGAATTGCAACAAGATTACAAAGGATGAAAACAAGTAAAGAATGACTTAATTAGGGAATAAGACAATAAATAGTAACTTACATAACCCAAAATGGGTAAAACCATGAGAGAGAGAGAGAGAGAGAGAGAGAACCTCAATAATCAGCTCTCAAACCCTAACTAAATAAAATAAAAGATGTCTAACACTTTAAATAATATTTATATATAAATACCAAACCTAAAAAAACACTAAAAAGAGAGTTTTATGAATTTTTAGACTACCTGAATCGATTTGGAAAAGCTAAAAAATGATTCGGTACCTAATAACACTTTTTCTCAATCGGATCCAACTTTGACACGTCGCACGAAAAAGGCTATATAATATTCACACGGACTTCGAATGATGTATGGTCGGAACCTATGTGAAACTAATTAAATTATATACATGTGGGTTCTTTAAAACCCTACAAATTGTCAAGTATGAAATTATCAAATCACTCTTATAGTAGAATATCATGCCAAAACTTTCTAAAAATGACCATAACTTCGTCATTCGGGATTAGAATAACGCACGATCGATGACCGCGTGAAGATAATTTAGTGATATCCATGTTGGTAATTTTATACCCTCAAAAATATGAATTTTAAAAAGATCCAATTATCTTTGAAGTTACATCTTGTGGCAGAACTTCCCCAAAACACATCCAACCTCACACTATGCATCCAAAATACGTACAAAATCTCAAATATCGATCGCAAAACATATAGAAAGATATAGTAGAGGTTGTCTAGTTAACAAGAATAAACATATGAATTAACAAACACAAGGGGGTTAATAAAGAGGTATAAAATACAATATTCAGGATGAATCACACCCCTAAGCTTACACAATGCTAGACCTTATAAATAAAGTGAAAAGAAACCAAATCTGAAAGAAATACCAAAAATGGAGGAAAGCTATACAAATGATAAATGGCATTTTCGCAGGTGAGCGATGGTATTTAGTATCTGCAATAAACCATTAAAACTCTAAGTTACCCTAGTGGAGAGTGTCGTCTCGTGAGGGTTTTTAGGGATAAAACTCATCACCATCAAGGTTTCTTAAACTTATGAAAAAACAAATAAATGTATAAGCTCAACATATGAAAATGATTTAAACAATTTATCAGCATAATAAATGAAATCACCCAAAATTTCGTAATCATTAACATTAAAATAACTTCATTACAACGCACATGAAAATAGTTTGATTTGGAAAAACTTTTACAAACCACATTAGCATTAAAGCATATCATCATCAAAGGTTATTACACTCAATAAATAAATCACTATTAAAGGGGTGTAACACACGGGGGACATACGAACACATAGATTAAATATAAATGGAAACTAGGCCTCACACATATAATCAAAGAAGAAATTTATATATAAAATGAGAAATTAAAAATTTAATGAAAGGATTTCGTTCATAAAATGAGGTGAAATACATTTTCAATATTATCGTAACTATTATGACTGTCGAAGCAATTTTATCCTGGGATCACATAGGACTTTAAGAAGTCATAATGTTGGTCTGGGGTTAAGGTTTTGAAATGGAGGGAATATTTACGGATTCAAAGGTGTTTGTGGATGAAACACTTGGAGTAATGAAAAATTGTTTGAAATTTAAAAATTTGAATATGATTTCCATAACAAGCAGTGGATATAATATTGGCAAGCGACAAATATTATTGAACACTATATATAAAGTAGAATACTTTATATTTCTTTTCTTTTCTTCTTTTTCTCATATTTTTCTTTTGCTTTTGCTTTTCGTTTTCATTTTTTTATTTTCTTTACCTTTTCAGTCTTATATGCTTAGTTGTAACCACAAGTCAAAAACATCATTAAATCCCAAGTATCATTCCAATAAAAAATAAGGAATATTACAAGATTTTGGATTTTGAAATAAAAGGCTATTATTTAGGCTTAAAGGGATTGGCTAGAGAAATATATAACGTGAGATCAATGTCAAAATGGGCATACTAAGAAGGAGGAATTACAATATTTTCCAATATTTTATGTGATTCTCGAGTCAAACAACTTTGAAAATCATGCTCAAATATGAACTCAAATGAACAATCAGTGATGGAAAAGTGAAATTACCGACGACTTTAACATTTTCAAGGAGGAAAGAGTAACGTGTAGCATTCAAAAATGAAGAAAGGCACAAAGCTCAATTGGTGTAACTATATACAATGCAATAAGAGATTACCGAGTTATAAAATCCTTAAACCAAATCAATTAAACAAGAAAATCACATGTGCTCATGGAGTCAAAGTTTAATTCATGAAGTTTTTTCATAATATAAATGATTCGAGGACTAAGGTTTAATAAATTCTAAAATAAGAACATGCTCATTGAATTATTTATGGGTTTGCGCATTTATTTGAAAGATCATTAGAAACAAAGGGGAAAAATAAAGAAAATATTTTTGAAAATTTTAAGTTTTTAACAAAATCATACTTGGTAAGAAAATGTAAACAAATTAATGAAACTAATAATGAATGAGAAGAATATCCCACATCATCCCCTATCTTACACATTGTTAGTCCCTAGAAATGAAGTGAAAAGAAACCAGATGTTGATGTCTAAAAAAGGAGTGGGTCCAATTTTATAATCAAGGATAAATAATAAGAGCAATCTTAAATAAACACAAAAGAGGAAAATATTTTTAAAGTGGTCCATTTGTTAAAAGCCTACGTCCACTATTGGTATTATTAGTGATGTTTACAATAGCTCAGTATGGTGTGCTTGAGATTAGTTGAATCGTCCCCTTGAGCTAAGGGAGATTAAATATTAATGGTGGTTCGGAACCCTAGAGACATAATACCTTTATATCTCTAGGCATTTACATCTATATACAATAAATGAGACTTTTGACATTCAGTGTTGGTCGCCCTTTCATCCAAGTAACTTTTGTTATTCCTGATGGTTCACATTCTGGCTGTTGGTCGACATTCTAACCGATTAGGTACCTCTGATGCCAATCAAGATAGTTTAATGACCACCTAGGATGACATGTGTTTATTTTTCATGGTCCGTGTAGGAGAGTGATTTTTACATACAACACTAGATAAAAAGGAAATATAAAACATGGAAGAAATTTGTATAAAAGATAAATTCCACTTTCGCAGGCGAATGATTTCATTTATCATATGTAGTAATCGGTTCAACCTCTAGGTTACCCTAGTGGACGAGTGTTTTATCATGAGGATTTTCAGGGATAAAACCCATAAATATCAAATTTCCTCAAAATCGTGCCAACCAATAATACAATCTCAATAGGACGGAAATTATTTAATTAAGTTATTAGCATGCTGAATGAAATCACTCAAAATTCCATAAGCATTAACATTAGAATAATTTGATCACAGTTGAAACCTTAAATTTAGAAGGAAAAGCGAGCACATGAAAATAGTTTAATTTGAAAAAAACATTTAGATATCGGATTAACATTAAAGCATAGCATGGTATTCAATTCCTCACCGGCGATTACACTCAACAAATGAATCACCGTGAAAGGTGTGTAACACACACGACCATGTGGGCATAAAGAGTAAATGTAAATGAAAACTACGCCGAACACATGTCATTAAAGAAGAACACTATATATAAAATGAAAAATTACATTCTCAATGAAAGGATATCGTACATCAAATGAGGTGAAATGCATTTTAATAGATTATCGTAACTATTATGACTGTCGAATCAATTTCATCCTAGGATCAAATAGGACTTTAAAAGGGTATAATGTAGGTTCGGGGTTAAGTCTATGAAATGAAGGTGATATTTACAGATTTAAAGGTCTTTGGGGATGAAACACTTGGAAAATGAAAAATTGTGGGCAATTAGAAAATATTAGAATATAATTTCCATAGCAAGCATTCGATATAACATTGGAAAGTGGAAAAGATAATTGAATACTAAATATAAAGTTGAAATACTTTCCATTTATTTTATTTTCTCCTTTTTCTAATATTTTTCTTTTGTTTTTCACTTTATCTTTCTTTTCTTTATCATTTCGGCCTCACATGCTTAATTGCAATCACAAGTCAAAAACATCATTAAATTCCATGTATCATTTCAAATAAGGGTAGAGAATGTGATATTTGTGGTTTGGAAACTCCAATTTGGAGTAGGTTATGGGATTTTGAGTTTTGAAATGAAAGGCTAATATCTAGTCTTAAAGGGATGACTAGGGAGATATATAAGGTGAGATCAATTTCAAATTAGGTGTGCTAAAAAATATGAACTATAATATTTTCCTACATTTTACGCTATTCTCGAGTCAAACCAACTTTGAAAATCATGTTAAAGTAACACGTTTCAATATAAACTCAATTAATGAACAATTAATGAAACATTAGTGAGATTACCGATAGCTTTAATATTTTCAAGGTGGAAAGATTAATGTATAACACTCACAAATTACGAAAAGCACAAAATTCACTTAGTGAAAGTATATACAATGAAATAAAAGATTACCGAGTTATAAAGTCCTTAAACCAAATTAAGTAAATAGGAAAATTGCATATGTGCATGGAGTCAAAGTTTAATTCATCAAGTTTTTCATAATATCAATGATTACAGGACTAAAGGCTAATAACTTATAAAATAAAGAACATGCATCATTGAATTATCCATGGGTTTGGGTATTTATTTGAAAGATCATTAAAAATAAGGAGAAAATTCCTAATAAATGGGGAAAATAAAGAAAAAATATTGAAAATTTGTATTTTTCAACAAAAATCATACTTGGTAAGTAAATATAATCAAATTAATGAAACTACCAATAAATAGGAAGAATATCCCACATCACCCCTAACTTAAACCTTGTATCATCGTCAATGTAAATCAAGAACTAATTTAAAGAGAGACAAAAAGCAATATTACTCCAAATGGAGCGATTTTCGAGTAGCATAAGACCATTGATTTTACAAAATAAGTTAGCCCCAAGAATAAAAAAAAAAAATAGAAACTAAACTAATTACACTAAACAATAAGTAAAAAGAAAAAACAACAAATTATGACACCCCGCCTAATTAAATATTGGGTGATCGGTCCTTTATTAAATTAAATCAGAATATTTAGTTGGTTCATTCTTAGAATCACTGTCGAAAAATAATTTCTTTTTTAATTCACCTAATAAATACTTAATCCAGTGTCAAAACTTTTCCATTTTTAATTTAATTAAAATCATTCCACAAAGCATATTGATAATAGGCAACGTCACATCACAACTGAACTAGACTAAATGTGACTATAATAACTCTCCAGTTAATATTTCCTTACCATCAAATAAAACTGATATCAACAGTACTGACATAAATGATTAAAATCTCTATAATAGAAATTAAATAACTTGAATCCTAGGCGACATGCCATAAATGAAAGTAGACACTATAGATGTGTGAATCAAAACAATGGAAGTGTCTAAACAAATATACCTTTCCATTAGCAGCTACAACTCTTCGATATATCCATATTCTATGCCGGCATCCCTGATACTGGATACCTAATGTATGAGATACAATAGAGAAAAGAATATGTAAGGAAATGGGTCAGAGCCCGATTGTAATTTTTTTTTAAAAACAACAAGTGCTTAACAAATGCAATTAAGCAATTCTTATGTACATGTTAGCTTCTCGGGCCACTCGGTTAAGAATTCTCACCTCTCATCTAGTGTGCACGCCTAACATACCTTATTATCTCTCTAATTAAGGTTCTCCATTAGGATTCTGCCCCATATCATTTCCCCGTATTTCCCACATAATACTTATGCTAATTAAACCTGTTCATTTATCTTTAATATGAACTTTCACAGCATTAGGATTAATTATTCACTTACTTATTTTAATCTGTTCTTATTATCCATTTTTCATCTACAATTTCACACAGTATATTTCATCACAGAATATACATTTTAATCTACAAATTTCACATAGTAGATTACCTCATATCTACTAAATGTCACAATATCACAGGTATATATATATATATATATATATATATATATATATATATATATATATATATATATATTCACTCTATAATATATACAATACTGCACCCTACCAGACTCGGCTGCGATGCATGCATACTCTGCTTTCATGTTCGAGTACATCTCGCACTGTACAAGGGATTGTTGGTTTGACATCTCTCACGAACCATAAATCTCATATAAAAAATATTGGAGGCGATCATACTCCCCAGCCAAATGGGTCACTCACATACCTACGCTCCCATTCAGCCGTTGAAACTATCATTCTCAACCCATAGCACGTGTCCAAGGTCCTATGCTCAAGGTACGAATCAAAATCCCCCTCAAAGGCACACAAGGATATGACTGTCCACAACGTGCAACCTCCACCCCAATAGCAATCTGCGTAGGTATATTATACACACAATATAAATAATAAAGGTATTCACCCCACCTATATAGAATAACAATAGGGCACACGCATAATCCATATATATATTTCCATATGTAGTATTTGTATCTCATATATCTTACGTATTTACAGATTATGACTTTAGTTCTTAAATTATATTCACGAGCTTTTCTCATCACTCAAAGTGTAATAATTTATTTCTCATATAAATTCAGTAGGTAATCACTCACGTCCTACAAGTCCATGTCATCACAACACCCGAATTTCTTGAATTAAAATCATCTTTAATTATGTTTATTTATCAATAATTCCTAATTTAATCTTAACCCTTTTATTTCACCTATTAGGGTTAATCCCACGTAATCCTAACGTTATTCCGGTAATAATAACTTCCTTACTTTTGGTATTAACCTTAAATCATCTTTTATTCGATTTAAATCCAATATGTATTTTTTTCCACCGTAATGAATTTTATTCACACTTCGTTAATTTCCCCCATTCCATTCCATAATATTTTTTGTGTCTTAAGTATACCATATTTCCCTTCTTTAATTCCCAATTTATTCAATTAATCATCACCAAATAATTCTCAAAGTTGGGGTTTAAACAAATATTTAAAAAGGAATTAAATCGCATTTCGAGGGGGAGTCGATCGATCGATTATTCCTAGTCGATGATCGATCGATTCGATCGATGGACATTCTTGAGTTGATCAATTAGTCGACCAGATATTTCCTAGATTCTGCATATATTTACTTATGGAATTTACAAATTTTCATCCTCAAAATCATATTAAGGCATCTCCAAATTTATATTCATTTAACTCAGATCATATACTAACATATATGGGCAAGTTTTAACGTATCCAAATTAATTAAACATCATCAACATGTATAAATCTACCCAGATTGCATATTCAATCTCAAGAATTCTAGTTTTGACTTTATCATCAATTACACATGTAAATCCCAGATTTCTTCACCAAGTGCTTCATATATTTCATGGAGTTTGTTCTAAACTCAGAATGAGATCATTCCTACACAATTCTCATTTCAAAGATTCATCAAAATTTATCTTAATTCATATCACTTTTCAGAATTCTCTAAATAACCTAACATGGACAATATACATGCTAGAATTTGCAATAGTTTATCACTTGCCTCTAATTCGTAGGTCTGAACCATTGAAGAAGAATTATAGCCTCCACGAATTTCCTTCACTCCAGGTTTATTTTTGCACAAATTTGTCAAATCCTCCCCTTAGGCTCTTGAAATTCTTTCTCATGCCGCTTCACTTTCTCTCTACCTCTTTGCATAATTTTCTTAACCTTTGGATTTGTGAGAATGACTCTTCCCTAAGCCCAACCTTTAATTTTAAAGGTGAAATCCAGTTTTTAGCCTTTCACCTACCATTAAGAAGGGCAAAATCCACCTAAATAAGTCCCGATTAATCTAAAAAACTCCTAAGTCCCAATTTTGACTATTTAAACCGTTCTGGACACTTTAGCGCATTCAGAATGACCATTCTAATGACATAAAAATAATATACTTTTCATTCTACTAAAATATAGTCCCGACACGACTCACATGCGCATCACAACTTAATTAACAAAATTATCGTATTCATCACTCGTAATAATTTTATAAAAACCACTATCATTTGTAAAGTCATAATCATATATATTACTTTTAATCACAGGTAATATTCAACACAATCTACATATGACTTTATTCCCGAGTAATGTTTAAATTCAGATTAATTTTTAATTATTTCACAATTAATTCTAATTAATCCAATTTTAAAAGTCATAAAAATACGGGGTGTTACACAAACTACTATGTTTAACCTATAATTTTAACTTCTAACTAACTATACACTATCAGCTTAAAACTTTGATGGTCCATCTAAAATAAAATTTGACTTTGAGAGATTAAATGTGTACCCTCATTTGAGTTCATGCCTTTCGAAAAATAAGAATTCTGTTTGAATAACAAATGCGTGGTTTAGACGAACAAAAGTAACCATCTTCAATTAAACAAAATGGGAGGATGATAGGAGTTTGGGATGCTAATAGGAACAAAACTATATTGGTCCCAAGAAAATAAAAATTACCTCTTAAAGATTTTTCAATTGGAATGAGAGGCGAGGCAAGTGCAAGTGAATAGTTTATAAGAAAATGCATCTAAAAGAACACTCCCTTACAAGAATTGGGTCAAAGCCCTCAATACTTTCATCCATTTCTTGCGATAGTTGCGATGGTTTGATAATGGTAGTAAACAAAGTAAATAAATGACCCTCAACATAAACAAAATTAGAATAATAAATCAAAGGTTGAAATTAGAAGTACATGGATCACTCTCATTGATCTCTTCTTCCAAAAGGGAGGTGAGACGCAAGTTTCAATCCAACCGAGCTTGCAAAAGAAGAAATAATTTGATCGAGTCCGATATTTATTTATAAAGACCAAGCATTATAACTCTAGACTTGGTCAGTAAATTCATTTTCTACTGACTCTTGATCAAACTAACCAAAAAAAATAACATCTTCTTATGGGGTTTGCTCATAGTTATAGTATTCTTCATTTCCTAAAGTTTCCCAAGACAGTTAATGGTGACATTCAAATTCTTGATTTTCATATTCAATTATTTCATTTTAAAGAATTTATAGGAATTTGCGCATAGTCTTGGGAGTGGAACTTTAAAAACAACTATCACAACACTTCTAATTATCAACAGAGCTTTATCAATCCATTTTAAAGTGGGCAATTCCAATACGTGACGAGCACCCAAACTTTAATTACTTAAAACAATTCAGTATAAGTCATAAAGTAAGTAAAAACAATTACAATAGATACACCAATTACTAAATCAATAAAATCCTTAAATACACCATTCCCCAGCATCGAAACCATTTTTATGGGCCTAAACTTATTAGGTAATATAAGTTGTTGGGTGTTTATGCCCTACATAAAATAAATACCACAACTTCGCATGCTATATTTGGAAGTTTAGCAGCGAGTAGAGATCGAATCCAAAAGAAACGATATTTAGGATGAAGTTTATTTAGTGTTGAGAAATTGGAAAATATAAAAGATGATTTGGGTTGAAAAGGGAAAAAATAAGTTAAATAAGATAAAACAAAAACAAGTTTATAATGATTTTCCCACCATTGGTTAATGAAAAGTATAATGAAATTTGGTCAGAAAAAAATTAACCAAGCATCGTAAAGTAACTATAATAATAATCAAACATGAAGAAAATAAATTCAAAGATAAAAGATAAAACTTTCAATAAAAAATGATCAAAAATGGATTAATGTCGCAATATCTCTAAACATTATCGTTGCATGACAAAAGGAACTTAAACGCCCAATATTACAACATTAGCAAAAGAGGTTTTAATTAAAATTATTTCAAACCAAGTCCTAGCTTTTTATCTCAAAATCCATTAATGGTGAGAAAATATAACTTTTTCAGATGGATGTTAAAATCGAATTTCTTAATACAGAACTATATATATATATATATATATATATATATATATATATATATATATATATATATAGAGAGAGAGAGAGAGAGAGAGAGAGATAGATAGATAGATAGAGAGAGAGAGAGAGAAACACACACACGGATTTATATGGTGAGACCTTCTACGTATGGCCTCAAAGAATAGTCTATGTAGTGGTACTTCCGATTTCATCATGACATTACCTCTGTTGGTTTTGAGATGATTGAAGAAGATCATTGCATGTATCTTAAACTATCCATGAAAAATGTTCTTATCCTTTCGTTGCATATTGACGACATATTACCATTTGGGAATTATATGGGTTTTATTATCGCCACTAGAGAGTGATTATCCTCTAATTTTAATATGAAGGACATGGGTGAAGAAAACTATATGCTCAAAGTTAATATTGTGAGAGTAGGTTTAATTAGCTTCCGCGTTTGTCTCAGGAGACTTACATAAAGAATATTCTAAAACGGTGTTGCTGCATAACTTCAAACCCACTGACACCCTGATGAAAAAAGGACGTACCTTAAGCCTAGATAACTGTCCTAAAATGGATGAAGGGAAGAGTTAAATGTTCAATGTGCCATATGAATCAACTATATGGAGTCTGATGTACGTTATGCATCCATACATCTCCTATGTAGTTGGATAGTAAGTCGTTGCCAAAGTAACCCTGGGCATGCACTGGAACATCCTGTCTTGTGTTGGGTTACCCTGATGAATATTGGTTTAGCAATAGATATGGACGTAAGCCCACTATGGGATATGTGTTTATAGTTAGAGGCAGAGTTGTTACCTGGTGAAACAAGAATGCAACATGTGTTGGTCTTTATACAATGGAGTCGGAATATGTGGCATGTTCAAGAGCGGTTTAGGAAGCCGTTTGGCTGAGGAGATTCTTGTAGAGGACGAGCCTCATAGATCATACAAGAAAGGTTGTACTAATTTTTTGTGACAACATGCCATCTATCTCATATGTAAAGGATCCCAGGTTATCATGGATTGTCCAAACACATTGACATCCGATATAACTACACATGAAACATGGTTCCGTAAGGGGAGGTTATCTTAAAACATATCTCCACAAGAAGCATAGTGGATGATCTCTTGACCAAGCCTACTGCACGAGGTGTTTTTATTTCTCATGTTGGTAGTATGGTACTAAATAAGATCTAATATGTAACACCCTGACCCTAATTTATGGGTTACCTGTGGTCAAACCAGTCCGAACTTAAGCGTTAGGTGTGAAGTGCAATGAAACAAACTATATAATATTTCTCATCTAGTTTTATTTAATTAACATTTCACTTATTTAGCATGGGATTTAAATTTAAAATAACTACGTGAGGGACCCATGGTAAGCATCCCCGGAATCCAAGAATACAGACCTACTAACGCAAAATAAAAAGGATACTTACCTGAATAAAGCTATCAAAATACGAAACCGCACCCAACCTACGATAAAGAAGACGAGGGAATGAGTTAATACCTAGTGGAAAATACAATAATGCAGTATAGAACCGAACGACATAAAGTGACTCTAACACATTACATCTATGTGCACATGCAACTACCTTATATGAATATATATGCAAATACATATACTTAATGCAAAAATCCATTTTAATTACAAAAGTGTTACTTATTTCAATTACTTTGCCTTCATTTCATAAAGGAACCTCTTTTACTTGGTTCAAAATCTATTTATTGATTTAATGCACCTGGTTAAATACTTTTAAAAAAATACACTTTGTCTAGAGAAAAGCATTTCTTTCACCGAAATTATCTTTTTACTCACACCCAATTCACTTTAATATTTTTCCTTGAAAATCATCTTTCAACACACGCAAGCACGACGTTAGAAACTGCTTAATTTTCTTTAAAACCTTTCATAAACACACTCTTGTGTTAATTATGAGTTAAACCTCTTTAGGTTGCTTAACTACCCATTTAGCCACTTCACTTTACCATTCTTTTACTTTGTGAACATTAATCAAATTTCACATCTACTTTTCCACTTTATCCTTTATCGAAGTATTTATTAATTAATTCAAGTTAGGTTGTCTTTTCACCTATTCACCACACAATTCATTTCTTGACATGTTCCATTTTTATTATTGTTTTCTCAGAATCTTTTAATATTCGTATACTTTAATGACATCACACTGCTGGCTATGCTACCATATGCTCTGGTCAGTGATTTTGGGTCTTTTACCCCGGGGCTTCGGGACCTCCTTAATTATCTCGGTGTCATCTGAGTCCATATTAATGTGTTTTAACATTTTACAAATGTCGACATTATTTCACTTTTTTATTTACCGACTGAAGCCAAAACTCGGTGTTTTACCCCCACTTGTGTTACACTTTAAAAAAATCATTTCATGTCCTTTATACCCTTACATTGATTTTATCCCCAAATCAAGTTCATTTAGGACCATATTATGTAGCACCTTTTCCAACATTTTTATTTCCTAAAAATGTTCCACTTTACTATTTTACCCATTTATTTCCAAACTTGTCCTCTCCTCCATTTTCACGAATGTTATTTCCCAAAAGAATTATTATGTTATACATACTAACCTCTTGAATGTTCTTCACTCTGTAATACTTATTCAAAACTTTGGAGTAACATACACCTCAAGTTGAAAATCTCTTTATTTCATTACTTTCTTTCTCTAAGAAATTATACAATATTTAAAGGATACTTTATAAGAAAGCATCACTTTCCTTCATTAACACATGTAGTCTTGAAACCATACACTTATCAAATTCTCAACATCATTATCACACACTTTAAGGGTTGAAATTTCTAATTATATTTATTTCATGTTTAAACCCAATGAAATCCTTATTAAACTTATTTATATGTTCATCCTCAAAATACTACAAGTTTATATGCACGAGGAGATGGATTTGAAGTCCAAAAATCCTATTAAATGGGTCTAACATATGATTTGTTCTAGAAATTTCATAATGTTTGGAAAAACATATTATTCAAGGCAAAAGACATTTTTTTCTTCAACACTTGAATAAATGTCCATTTATATGAAAATTCCAATTTTTCATAAGAAAACCTTGGAAGTATTTATTCATGAATATCCTCAAACAAATAACATTCTTCCAACATTTTTATTCCATAAAAATGTTTAGACAACAATTTTTCTTTAAATATATCATTTTGTTCAAAACCATTGAAAACTATTTTGTAAACCCATTTCCAAAAATTATAAGAAATATCATTCTTAAATCCTAAATGCATCCTATTATTACAAACTCTAACTACAGAACCAACACAATGTAAAATATAATGTTTAAATGAAAGAGTAGAGTTTTTTCACCTCAACCAGAGCTCCAAAAATAGTAGATTAAATGTAGAAGAATATTGAAACCTCCCACCTCCTAAGGTGGCCTTAAAGAGGTTGCCTAGCTCCACAAGGATTGTTTTCATGGAAGTTTTAAGCAAGACTCCCTTCAAACTCCATTACTTTTTACTTCTTTTTCTTCTTAAAAAAACCCCAACAACAACTCCATAAATCTTAATCTTTCTGAACAAATGGTTTAGATGGGTTTTATGGGCTTAGATATGTGGGAAACATGAAATACTAGGGTGTCTTCAGGTGGAGGGTGGTGGTGCTGTGGTAGTGTAAGGTGGTTGTGAGGAGGAACAACTCTCAAGAGTTAGGGAGAAATATAGAATTTGGATTAAAATGAGACTCAAATGACCCTAAAATCCATTAAATACCCCAAAACCTTTTGGGGAAAAATCCCCAAAATTCCACAAACCCTATTCATGATTTGATTTGCTACTACAGGAGTTTGACACGTGTCTTAATCCAATAGTTAAGGTTTTGACAACATTTTCTAAGTTTAAAAATTTTGATATCTGATCACCCTATTCAAATGAGATCAGTACCTCGTTCGAACGAGACCAAGATCTCTTTGGATCATCCATTGAACAACCTTCTAACGAGTTTGGGAACCTAAGAAGTGACATATCAATAGATACTTGTTTGAACCCAACCTCAAACGACTTTCAAATCTCTTTTGAACGACCCTGTGTTTTCCCAATAATATTCTTAAGTCTGTTTCGATTCCAATTAATTGCACCACTATATTCCTCAAATTCGACCCACAATTCATCTCAGAAGGTCCCAAGCCCAATTAGGTCACACAAAGTCACTAAATCACACGAGTACAGTCAAAGTCATGGGGCGAGTCTTATAATCTTCCCTCCTTAGGAATTTCATCCCCAAAATTATCGATCCAAATATTCCTCACGTTTCTAGGGTTTACCAACTCTTATTATAAGTTATAGAGATCCTCCAATATCTAATCACCGAAGTCCTCAATGGCTAAGATGACTTCATACTCCCTTCCACGGGGCTGTCACCAAAAGTTCTACATGCACAAGTTCTAATCCTCACCATCATACTAACCATCAATGTCAAATAAACATCTTTAAGTCTCCACTCACTTGATGATCATTCTCAATTAAGTCATAATATTACCTTGCCAATACCCAAGCATATCGGTGCCCATACTAGGTAATGCCTGCTAGTGATTGACATTAACCCAAGTGTAAACCGCGATATATCTAACATCCAATTCATCATTAAGAACCATTTATAATCTTAGGACTACACATCATGCGTCTCCACAAATTCTTAGGTCATCATGATCATACAATTTTTCTTAAGCCTGATACTAATCTTGCATTGCTATTCACTCGCATCGAGGGGCGACATGCCACTAAGTCTTAAACTGCGCATCTGACTAACACCTTTCCACAGGATCCTTCTGTGAACCTAGAATCACTCTAGACGTCTAAATATGGAACACACACTTGAGTATTACACCAATCTACATATTGTGGGAAAAAACAATGTGTGCTACGTTTTCTCGAGTTTTAACACTTTACATTGTACTCGAATCATAATTCTACTCTTACCCTTATAGCCTATGATTTCCACATCCACCAATTCAAAATATTTCTAACTTAAGGATATCGGATACTAGGAGAAAACTATGCGGTAAAAATTGAAACCACACATACATAGAACTTATGCAAATAAAGGAGTATTTCAAACAAGAGAGCGCCCAGTTGTTGAGCTGCAATTACCACACTTGGTCCATCCGCACTCATATTGAGCTAAGTCACGCTATGACCAAACCGTCAAGATGGAACATTACCAGACTATCAAAATTTAAAGGACGCCATCCTCAACCATTAGAACCAAAGGGATATAGTCCTTGGTTATCGAAACTCAAGGAATGAAAGAAAGCCAAATGAACAAACAACCTTTTCTAGGAAATCCCATCCTCTTGTAACCGCTATGGATAATGAAAGGTGAACTTATGCCATACACTCGGAGTCCCCGAATCCTCTTAAATGATCTCATCGAATACTAGCATAGACGTACACCTTGGATTGAGTTCACTTACCGTGACAAATTGAACCATGAACCACTCATCCCCTCGAGAGGGAAGTAACATACGAACTTATATCTCCCGGGTAATTTAAACAATGGACTTCCCTTCTTAACAATAAGGTTTCCCCCTTTCATCCTTGACAAACGTGATCCACTCTGATCAACAAATTCCAATGCCTTTGTCGACACCAACCTTGTCCATATCACTAGTCAACGTGACCAACCTAACACACCTGAGTTACCGTCTACTTTGTTGTACCGTGATTGTATCCCAAATGTCTCCTTAGGGAATACCCATCTAAGAGAGATGTTTACCTTATTATAATATCCAACAGTACAAGGTCATCATTGGTCTTGTCTCCATATTCTACCCAAACTTGACATTACTTGATGGCCACACCGGTCGCCATTAACACTATAAGGGTAGCAAGTACTACTCGGATGTATACCTCCTAATCCGTACATGTCTGGCAAGGCGAACTAAAATATAATCGTCCTCCCACTAGGGTTATTCTAACTTATATTATCAACACGTGTCGATATCCTGATCATACTTCGATATCTCATTTAAATTTCAATTCACAAAACCTCAATCATAACATCGTTGACCCAAGTCTATAATTCATTTTCTAGTACTCGTCAAAGTCAAATATGACACTTCTTATACTAGTTCTCTTATGATAATGAGTATCATGCCCGATCTTGATACAAATCTTTAATTTCACTTTATAAGGTTGGATCATCTATTTACATCTAATTGGATGACCTCACCAAGGGCTATATGATTTGACTCCTTGAACTTGAATGATGACCCAAGGTCATTGTATAACTCATAATACACTATCACTAAAACACATCATACTCCATAAAATCGAAATTGACTAGTTCACTATGGATGCTAAGTATACCCAACGTGATTATTACAAAGGACTAGACAATATTTCATCAACTATGATTTCCTTATAGTGGGTATACCCTACCAATTTCCCAATATCCATTTTAATGACTGCTAGATACGCACCCAAATACTAACCTATAGGGATCCAAAAATGGCATGCCACAATCGTTGAATTTCCTCAAAGCATCATAATAAGTAAACCCCTATTCCCAAGGACGCCACATGCAATAAATCCCAAGGATATTACAAGGACCTCCTTTTAAATCACTATTACTATGCACTACGTATTAAACCACACGTTGACACCTACTAAGGATTCTAGAAGAATACTGGACACTGTGTATAACCTCTATGTCTCTACATCCATACTACTAATGTCACTAAAGTTCCTATTCATAAAATGTTGCATTGTACTTTCCAAAACTATGTTATAGAAGGCTACCTAGGGTCCACTCCCATGTCATTTCAGCTCATCATTGTTACACCCATGACAAGCTTACCATCAATGGCTTGTGGCTCTAACTAAGATGCATGAGATACATCTATCGATCAACAATTACAATGTCACTCACTTATAATGATAACATCCTATCAATTAAAAACTAAATTCACATTCTCTAGTAATGACCAACACGGGTCTACATCTCTACCGAATTATCAATTACCTATGACGTGACACTACCACAAGGATCAGATTCGCCTAATCACGTTATCATTATCAATAACTCATAAGAATCCAATTAAGGAACTTAATACATCCCTGATAAAATTCAATACTGCTTAGGCATGATACTCTAGTCACCTAATCACTACAGTTGACTTTACCCAATTCATGTCTCTAGTTCAATGGATGTTGTTTACCATTGTTAACATTCTAGTTGAACTCTCACATCATCAAAGGTTGATACACAATCACCTTATAGTCAAAATCGCGGTGTCGCCACTATTGTCTCGCACAGACACTCGCAAGTCATTAACATGTCTAAACAAAAACTGCGGAAGATATAAATAACAACTAACTTGGACACTCACTACTTGGCCACAGATTTGTTTTCATGCTAATCTTTTTTATTTTCACTTTGAGACACACAAGATGAAATTGTCACCAATCCCGCGTGATCCTTCCAAAACCAATACCGACATCAAAGATCCACTACCGACCTCAAACCATTACTCCCGAAAGGAACCTTGAACCTAGAGCTCTGATACCATTTGTAATTCCTTGACCCAAATTTATGGGTGTGGTCAACCCCGTCCGACCCGAGCGTTAGGTGTGAAGTGCAATGAAATAAACTATACAATGTTGCTAGTATAGTGTTATTTATTAAATATTTCACTTGTTTAGAATGCAATTCCAATTTAAAAGAACTACGTGAGGGACCCGTGGGAAGCATCCCCAAAATCCAAGAATAAAGAGATACTAATGTAAAATAAAAAGGATACTTACCATGCAACGCTCTCAAAATATGAAACCACACCCAACCTGGCGTAACAAAGATGAGGGAATGAGCCGAACGCCAAGTGGGAAAATACAGTAATGCAGTATAGAACCGAACGACAAGAAAAGAATCTAACATGTTACATCTACGTGCACATAAAGCTACCTTATATGTGTGTGTGTGTATATATATGAAAATACATGTACATTATGTATAAATCCATTTTATACGAAAAACGTTACTTATTCCTATTAACCTGTCTTAATATCATAAAGGAACCTCTTTTCTTGGTTCGACATTTATTTTTTGATTTAATGCACACAGTTAAATATTTTAAACAAATACGTTTTGTGTAGAGAAAAGCATATATTTCACCGAACTTATGGTTTTATTCACATCCAATTCACCCTAGTATTTTCCTTGAAAATCAGCTTTTAACAAACGCAAGCACTGCATTAGAAAATACTTATTTTTCTTTAAAACCTTTCATAAGCACATTATTGTGTTAATTGTGAGTTAAAACTCTTTAGGTTGATTAACTACATATTTAATTAGTCCACTTTCCCATTCCTTTACTTTATGGTCATTAATAAATTTTCACATCTACTTGTCCATTTTATCCTTTACCGAAGAAAAAATAACTTGAATTCCCAATCAAATTTTTTTTGATGACTTTTCCCCTTCCTTTTGACTAGTACCTATATCTCTCTCGAACTGAATCTGTGTGAGAGAGATGAAAACTCCATCTTTTTCCTAGATTCCCCAACAGTGAAGAAACAAGATAAAGAACCCTCATCAAATTCAGGAATCTATTGATACCATCTCCTCTTTTTACTCAAATCTTCCAGACCCTTTTTTAAGGAGACGAACCAATCATCAAGATATCAAATGAGGTTTACAAATCATCCATTGATGCATGCAAAAACAGGTTACTTGGAAGACTTTCTTTATCTAAAGGTACAAAACCAATTTCATCTGAATCTCTTCATCCCAAGCCTTCAAATATTTGGAAAACTAATAATCTATGGTCCCTTATGTATAAAGGAAAAAGGTTTTACAGCATGTACTTTGAATCAACACAAGATTTGAATATGGTGTAGATTCAAGGGTCTGTTTCATTTGATCTTGGTTGCTTTAAACCTTTGAAGTGGATTCCTAATTTCAGTCCTAAAAATTATGTTTCATCCAAGTCGAATGTTTGGGTTATATTTTTGGATCTACTTGATGAATATTGGCATCCTAGATTACTCTGAGAGATAGATCGTGGTGTGGGAAACCCAATCAGAATTGATCATACAACCCTTGAATAAAAACACGATTTATTTGCACGTGTTTTAATTAAGATCGACTTTTCTTATGATATGGCCAATTTTGTTATTGTTGAGAGAGAAGATGGAGCTAGATTTCAAATTTATTTTGAGATGGAAAAACTTCCATCATTTTGTAATTACTGTGGATGCACAAGCCATTCCATTTCAGCTTGTAAAAATATTAGGAAAAATCTTCATATCCAACAGGAGTTGAAGGGAGCAGCGAACGTTCAAATAGATTTAATCAAGCTGATGGTGAGTTTTTCAAACATCAACCAGTATACAAGGAACCTAGTCAGCAGCTACCACTAGGTCGTTCCAGTTTTTTGGCCAAAAATGGCATCCAAGCAGGTACCGAAAAATATAATCAGACCAAAACAGTGACGGGAGTATCAAATAAAATTCAGGTGGATCAAAATGAGGGTACACTGTTCATAAGTCTCAATACCAGTCCAAAGAAGGGGACATAATTCCTGTGCAAGCATCGTTGTTGACTATTCAACATGATAATTGGAAAATCCCAATAAATCCAGATAGGATCGAAACTATTGATATAATTTGTTCAAAGGATAGCACACCTTTGTTGACCACAACTAATTCCGAGGCAGGTGGAGACCCTATGATCTTTAATTCAGGCAGCGTGGGGAGAAAGTCACGAGATGAGATTGGTCAAAAATAAAATGTTGCATATAACTCGGTAACCCCTAAAATGTTGGATTAAAATTCTAATCAAATTATATTGGAATGTAGAACGGGGGATTGTGATAGTGTTAATAGTGAGAATAACGGGTCAAATTCTGAAGATGAAATGCCCCTACTAGAGAACATACAAAATTTAATCAGGCCTAAAATGAATTTATATGTCGAGCTTCCTAAATTTGATTTAGGAATGAGTCCTAATTCCACCAAACAAAATGCTTTTATTGAAGATTCGATTATAAAAAAGGTGGAAACGTACATTCTCAAACTCAAATTTGCAATTCATTCGATGTTCTAGGAAACTTTGAAGATGATGTGGTGGACACAAATTCTCAAAAGAGAATAAACAAGAATTATCAAGTGGAGTTTCAGTCCTTAACTCGTGAGGAGAAATTAGGGATTAAATATAATTTAAGGTCTTCTTTTTGTCGTTCAAGATCTTTAAAATTTTAGCAGTTTTTACTTTTCCTCTAGCGCTGGTAAGAGCCACTAGGAGAGGATTTTTCTCCTATTTGGTTATTAATAAATCATCTCATTAAAAAAAATCCGTTACCGAAGCATTTATTAATTCATTCAAGTTAGATTGTCTTTTCACATATTCACCACACAACCCATGTATTGACATGTTCCGTTTTCCTTATGTTTTTCTCATAATCTTCCAATATTCGCATACTTTAACGGACTCCACATCACCGACTATACTACCATATGATTTGTCTAGTGATTTTGAGTCTTTCACCTCGGGCTCCAGGACCTCCTTAATTATCCCGGTGTTATTTGAGTCCATATTAATGTGTTTTAACGTTTTTCAAATGTTCACATAATTCCACTTTTTTCTTTACCGATCGAAACCAAAACTCGGGGTTTCACCCCAACTGGTGTTACACTTTCAAATAATCATTTCATATCCTTTATACCTTTACATTGATTTTATTACAAAATCAAGTTCATATAGGACCATTTTGTGTAACACCTTTTCCAACTTTTTTTTAATAAAAATGTTCTACTTTACGTAAAATTACTATTTTACACATTTGTTTTCAAACCTTTCATTTCCTCCATTTTCATAACTGTTATTTCTCCAAAACATTATTAAGTTACACACAATAATCTCTTATATGTTCTTAACTCCTTAGCAGTTATTAACACTTTCGAGTAACGTACACCTTAAGTTGAAAATATCTTTGTAGATGTAAAAAACTAGACTTGATCTAATTAATTAATCACAGATATAAATTAATAAGGAAATAAGACAAAGGATTTTTAAAGTTGTTCACCCTTAATGAAAATGGCCTACGTCCACTATCTTGTATTGCTGGGTGTTTTGTTTTAATCTTAATTATGATCGCAAGTGATCTATCACCCTTGTTATTCAGGGGGTTACAATGTATTTATAGCCCTTGGGCTGTCAATATGAATAGACAATATTTCGTTATTTAATAGACATATACATCTGTACATAATAAGAATGTTCATTGAATTCGATGTTCATTGAATCTGTAATTGCCGCTTGATCTTCTTGACTAGATGCTCTGTACGTTGAGTAGCTCGGTACGCTGAGTAGCTTGGTCGTGTTGAGTTGTTCACTGAATATATATTTTTGCTATGTAAGATGACACGTGGCTTCATATAATTGGTCCACGTCAACTGACTAATTTTCGTATCAATAGAAGCCCCCAATGTTTCATAGTTGAGGTTGAATATGAGAGTGTGGAACATTATGCCCAGAAGTTGTTCGGGCACATTTACCCAATCTTGTTAGATTACAAATTTCCAAAATTTGTGACATTTAATAACTTTGAGAGGGAAATGGCAAACTCATAAATATTTTGAATCTTTGACAGACGTTTGGATAATTGCGTCTTTTCATCATTTAGCCGCCGGAAACGCAATCGCCTTTTCTAGTAATCATTTTTTTTCTCGCTTCCCGACGTAGCACATTTAACAGAGATAGAATCAAATCATCTTCTACCTTTTGCCTTTTAGACTTCCAAACTCTTTATCTTCTCACTTTGTCTTCTTACGATCGTTCTTTCTGTCACCTGCCTAATCCCCTATGTTTGGAGTTTTGCCAATATTTTGATATTCTTCTTCTAAGAGTAGCTCCAAATACATGGAGGGTAGTTAATGGGTACATAGCTAGAACCAAATACATGGAACTCGCTTAGGAATTCTTGAAATCATGTATTGTTATAAGTGGGTTACCAGCAACACTAATTTTGATTTAAAAACTAGGTTTTCAAATAGAGCTTTAGTGGCCAATCTTCCCGATGATAATAGGGAATATTTTGATCATGGGGTTGTGATGAAAAATTGGCAACACCCCCGTTAAAAGGAAAAGATGTGTACCAAGGTCCCAGATGTCCACTTTATGGCAATGGGATAGGTTTTTTTTAGGTTTTCAATTTAGTTCTGTTTTTATTTGATAAAATGCATCACTGACATGTATGTTTTTATTTGCAGTTGATAGAAAAAGGAAACCTCCAAAAGAGAGTGACATAACTATAAAAGACTTAACACTTATCTGGAGTTTGCAGAAATCCATTATCGGGGAGCACGCGAGGTCTTCTTCTTATTTGTTCAGATACAAGAACACCACTTCATCTTTGATTGCCCGACCTCTCGTTCCTCCTGTGGTAATTGATCTTGATCAAATACCGCCATCTCCAGGAACCGCAGGAGAATCTTCTTCTAATTTGGGTACCTCTATTATTGACCTGATGATGAAGAAGATGAAGGTACCTGAGTTCTTTGCCAAGTCTGCTCCTGGTACTGAAGGGGAGAAAAAGAACAAGAGTGACGCTCTAGTTGACGGAACTAAGAAAAAGGACGTTGTTCCTCCTACCAAAGATATCAGCAAGAAGCCCCCTGTTTCCCCTAAAGAGGCAACACCTTTGATTAAAGTTATTATCCCAAAAGAGGCAGCACCTTTGATTGAAGAAGAGGTATCACTTGTGATTGAAGGTGATCCTTTGAGGAGGTTGCTTGCTGAAAGACCTGTGAATGTTGTTGCCCAACCTACTGGAGTTGGGATTTTTTCTTTGCGGGATAGTTCTCTAGATGCCCTTACCCCTGGCTTGGCTAAGAAATTGATCAACTCTGGGACTCTCCCTGATTATCGATCTGCTGAAACTTTAACTTCTCCCGATAAGGTTACTGACTTGGCAGCCCTACACCTTGCATCAATAAGTGGTCATTATACTTAACTTTCTAATTCTTCATTGCCATGTTCATACTCTAATATGTGCCTTTCTTATTCTTATATTTTTTGGTGTATTTTGATAATATTATAGAGCAGGATGAAGCCATCAAATCATCAACCTCTTCCAGTGGAGTAGAAGAAGCCCATGATGGGTTGTCAAAATCTTTGGAAGATTCCCGACAGAAGTACAAAGAGGATAAAGCTGTCGGGAGAATAAAATGCAATCGTCCAATTCAGCTCATCAACAAGCTGTAAATGCCTCCAAAGAGTTGGAGGAATAATTGAAGGTTTCTCTTTCTAGTAAGGTGGAAGATGAAGAAAAGCATGAAGAGGATGAATGACGTAAGAAAGAGCTTGAGGAGAAGGTGAAGTCTGTTGAAGAGCTTCTCAGAGAGAAAACCTCCTCGGAGAGAACAAAGAGGAAAGTTGCTATGAAGAGGTCCTTAAGCTCTAGCTAGGATAAAGGATGGAATAAAGCTTTGGCTACTATATCTTCCCAGATGGAGTATGCAAGTTTGAAATACTTCAGAGATGGATGGGTTGTAGCTTTGAAGGAGTTGAATGTTATCGATGATTTTGAACTATTTCAGAAACACACTCATGGCCCTCCTCCTACTATTAAAGAAGAAGAAGAAGATGAAGCTGCATATGATGAATCTTCTATGGTGATAGTATAACAAACACCTACTGTTACCATTTCTCAATCCTCTAAGCAAGTTCAGTGGGTAATAACTTCTACCGAGTAATGCCAACCGCCCTCTGAGCAACCAACTCCTTCATCCAAATCGGCTGAAGATGTTGTAAGAAATAAGGAGAAGGTGTAGAGTTGTTCGACTCTTTAATTTTGTTATTTTTATATTTTTTCCTTTCTTTATAAATTTAGTTGTACTTTCTCCTCATGTGATCAATAAAATGGACTTTGTTATTTACTCTAAGTTTTCTCCTTTACTTGCTCAATCTGTATTGTTATTGATCCGTTTTTACTTGTCCTTGATAGTTTGTTGCCAGGATGGAACTCTTGTCAGCTCATATTTGATGAAGAAATGTAATGACTACTTAAAGGCTGGTCATACAGAGTTGATGAAGAAATGTAATGACTACTTGAAGGCTGGTCATACAGATTTCACTGAAGATGAAATAGTTAACATCCTTAGGCCTGATTCCTCTGAGCGAGCAATTGAGGCTTACTAATATTTAAAATGTCTGCTTGATCGGGCGGTGGCTAATAATGCCGCTTATTATGAAATGATTGAACACCTTCAAGGAGTGATCGAGTAACTTTAACTTCAACAGAAGGAAACCACTACACTTCTGCATGAGGGTTATGAGAAGAAATACCAACAATTGAGTGTTGATCGAGGTTATGACAAATTTATTTCTGCCCATAAGAAGAGAGTGAGTGTGCTTAAACTTGAAGTTACGGAGCACAGAAACATTGCCAAGCTATTGGAGGAGTAAAATATTTGTAATACCCCGTATTTTTATGCTATATTAATTTGGGTATTTATTAAATTTAATGTGAGTTAATTATTTAATATAAATCCAAAAATTAATTATGTTATAATTATTAACGTGACGAGAGTTAGTAATTATGGGAAATTTGTTGAATATTACTAATGAGAAAAGTAATATGTAATATTGGTTATATTGAATGTCACGAGTGAATAAAATGATAATTTTGGAAATTTGAGTCGGGACGCGCCCATGTCGCGTCGGGACTAAACTTTGATAAATAAAAGTGAATATTTTATAAGTCGTTCGTATGGTCATTTTGAGTGCGCCAACGCATCCGGAAAGGTCGAGATAGTCAAAAAAGTGTACCCGCGGGTTTAGTTTGGGTCTCGGGGCGTTTTTAGGCCTAATTAGTACCCCGGGAGGGCGTTTTGGACATTTCGCAATTATGGGTAATTAAACCCACGAAAATCAGTAATCTATATCAGCCATTTAGGTTAGTCAGCTAGGGTTAGAAAACACAAACACAAGAACGGCCATAGGAGAGAGCTCTCAAGGCAAATTTAAGGCCCAAAATCCATCTGTTTGCACCGCCACCACCATCAACGCGTAGATCGCGCAACGGGCTACGTAACCACACCAAAATCATCTGCAAATCAGAACACCACAAATCCCAGGCAAGTGTTTATCTTGCTTATTTCATTGATGAATCTTTCATATTAGTGTAGGAATGATTAGGGTGAGTTTTATGGAAGAAAATCTAAGATTTGAGATAGGAATCCCATGTAGTTATGGTTTAAATGATAATTCTGGAAACCCTTGCCATGTAGAGGAATTTACCCACGAAATTATGATGTTTATAAGAAGAAATTTCTGGAAAAATAGATTGGAACCACGATTTAGAGATTTCTAGGGTTCTTGAATATTTAAATGAATTATGGCATGATTAATCCATGTTTAGTGACGTAAATTGACATGCTTTACGTAGGAAATGTATGATATCATGTTAGGATGTTAGTAGTACAAATTTTTAGATGTTTGGGATTGTAAATTATGGATTTGGTGTAACTTAGAATATGAAACCCGTAACTGCAATTCTGCAGATTTCGCAGACCTGCTTGATCGATCGATCGATCGAGCCCCAGACCTTGATCGATCGACACCTCCTGGCAGACTCCTATTTCCTTTTAAATGAGTTAAATTCAATTTATTGTGAGATAATTCTTCGGTATCCTTAATAAAATGTTTTGGGAGATAGGGAAGACCAGTAAGACGTGTGAATAGATTTTGGGACCCTTGATGTCGGGCAAAGATTGTATTTTGGGATAATTACATAAGGGTCGGTGAATTTATGATTTAAAGAGAGGGACACTTAAGAGAGTTACTTTGGGACAAATCTGTATACCTACTGAATTTTATACTTGGGAGGATAGAATCCATGAGCGTTATGTAGTAAGTGGAAAGGTTCCTCAAATTAAAGTAAGATGTGAACGGTTATATGTGATAACTAAATAATGATAAATAAAAGTCGAAACTATGAGATTTGAGAATATACCCATTATTGATATGGTAATATTAGTATAGTTATATGATTGTGTATGCATATACTATCTATGTGTGAAAATCATGCCCACGCTACTTGCTATCCCTGAGGTTTCCGCGCTGGGACAGTCTTATCTCGATGGGACCTTTATGGGGGATATTGACTTATACCCTAAAAGATAGATATCCTTGGTACAGGCTATCGATGTAATAGTTCAGACGGTCCTAAGAGACACAGGAATGTGCCATCCTCTTAGAGACTTGGAATCTATGCTTCACCTCATATTGTTTGTGTATAGATATCCTTGGTACAGGCTATCGCAGTGATAGTTCAGACGGTCCTAAGAGACGCAGACATATGCCATCCTCTTAGAGACTTGGAATCTATGCTTCGCCTCAATATTGTTTGAGTATGTGTTAATACAATTCGAGAGTGATTCCGAATTTGTATTCCCCTTAATATGAGTGATATGGGGTTTGGATAGTAGAGTATGCCCGCACCATAGTTTTTATTTGGGGTGCTGTTATGATATATATATTTTTACGAGTAGTTAATATATATATGAAATTCTGAAATCTGGAACTGCCTACTGTGATTTGATATGTAGGACATGGTTTATGCTTCAAATTGTAAATACTTGTTTTGATAAAGTATAATATGACACTGGAAAACTTTATTGATTAATAAAGTTAAAATGAGAACTTTGGTTACTAATTGAAATATTCTTTTCAAACTATTGAATCGTTAAATTTTAAATCCTGCGAATAACCTAAGATAAGTTAAACCATTGGGAAAGGATAGTGTGATATATGATGAGATAGACCACTGGGAAGGTTAGTGCGATAGGTGTGCACATTAGAAGAGATGTGAGAATTTCTCAAGAGAGTGTCGCACTAATATGTTGTTGCATTGGCCTGTATCAATTTAAATACTTGCTAAACAATTTTTAAATCATATACACTATCGGGCTCTGACCCGTTTCTCTCTCTCTCTCTCTCTCTCTCTCTCTCTCTCTCTCTCTCTCTCTCTCTCTCTCTCTCTCTCTCTCTCTCTCTCTTATATATATATGTATGTACTACAGGTGCCCAGCCATAGGGGCGTCTTGCTTAGGATCCCTTGAAAGGAACGTGCTGCAGCTTAGGTGGGAGTTGCAGGCCACTTGCTTAGACGAATTCATTTACTTGATTCCACTCCTATGATTCTCAGTTATTGGGGCATGTGTCGCCCTTTCCACTATTTATCTGTTCTGTTGGGACATTTGTATTTCAGTTATTTCTGGTACTGTTACTTTGGGATTTATTCACCATGTATGTTTTACTTTTAGTTTTAAATGTTGGGATTTTGGATGTTGAATGTTTAAAGTAATTGGATTATGTTTCAGGATAATTGTTGTATGATTCTTACTTATTGAGGATGCGGTTAATAATTAAATAAATAAGTTTTTCTTTAAAAATACAATTTGGTTAGAAAGGTTAAAAAAATGGTTTTGACACTTAGCTTAATTAATTAGGGTGTTAATTTGGAAAAGTTTATTTTTACGACAGTGATGCTAAGAATGAACCAACTGTTCACCTTGATTTTAATTTAATAAAGGAGTGATCGCCCGGTATTTAATTAGGCGGGGTGTCACAATATTTCCTTGCAAGAAGAACTGAGACAACTAAAGTCTTCTTCTTCTTCTGGACCTCTGGTACCGCTCAGTGATAAAGGCTTTTCATTTTTGGAAACTGAAAATGTTGCATTGAGAGAAGAACTGGAGGCTTTGAAACAAGTCAGACCTACATCCTCCTCCCGAAGTAGAGATAGAGCTGGTCGGAGAAGTATTGAGGAGACTAGAACTAATCAAGCCTTAAAAAACCAAGCTATTCAACTGAGGGAAAAAACTAAAGCATTAACTGAGATGTCCTAGAAAATCCAAAGTCTCACCGAGCAACTATCCAACTCGAGTTATGCGTTGGACAGTAAAGAGAACTTAGTGAAAATAACTTCATCAACATGTGGAGAGATTGACTTATAAATTCCCCAAACAACCCAGAGAATTTTGGATGGAAGGATACAATGAAGCTCTATGCCATCTCGATGGTCGGTTGAAACAATCAAATAATGAGGGATATAAACAAGGATGGATGAACACCTTGACTATGATGAAAATTGAGAAAGGAAATTCCTTATAGGATTGATATAAGCCCGAATTACTTGATGTACCCGTGCCTCCCTTTAAGCTAGATGTCAGATGGATTCAAGCCCGTGCCATTCCTCAGTGTTTGATCTCCAAATACCTTGGGGATTACCAGCTTCATGAAGACTTTGAGATATCTCGACCTCAACATCTGATTGATCAACCTATTTTGAGAAACACTAGAATGTTACGAGATTTGAATTTCATCAACTCTCCTTATGCTTTAGATGATCCTCTAGCTGGAATGGAGTCTGTACCAAAGTCGGAAGGAAAAAAGTCAATAGAATAGGAAATTTGTATTTAATGAATAAAGGTTCATTCTTTTGTAATTTTCTTTCCTTGGAAAGAAATTGTAATTTTCTTTTGATGAGTATATATCTATATCTATCTCTCTCTCTCTCTCTCTCTATATATATATATATATATATATATATATATATATATATTAAAGGGACAATTTGCCCTGTTTTGTTTTAATTGCCTAGACAATGGGACTTTGCCCCATTTGTTGCCTAGTTGTAGTGACTTGTCACCCATAAGTGCCCAAGCAATGGAATTATTTTCATCCCATGGTCCTGCTTAGCTGTAGCAATCTTATCTAGATTACCTTGGTGCCTAGGCAGTGGATGCCCCTTGAGGTCACCCATCTTCTTGCCTAGTTTTGGATGCCCCTTAAGGTCACCCATAATCAAAGAGGCCTTGCCTTGTATGATTGTTATGCCAAAAATTTGTTGGTTAAGTTTATT
Organism: Sambucus nigra; assembly: GCA_949130495.1. Lineage (NCBI taxonomy): Eukaryota > Viridiplantae > Streptophyta > Magnoliopsida > Dipsacales > Adoxaceae > Sambucus > Sambucus nigra. The sequence continues at coordinate 77,625,505 of OX422221.1, read as the reverse complement.
GGTGCCAACTAACCTTAGTTGGTGGTTGTTGATTACCTTGGTGCCTAGGCAGTGGATGCCCCTTGAGTTCACCCATCTTCTTGCCTAGTTTTTTATGCCCCTTGAGCTCACCCATAATCGAACAAGCCTCCCCTTGTATGATTGTTATGCCAATAATTTGTTGGTTAAGTTTAGTGATGTCGACCAACCTTAGTTGGTGGTTGATGATATCCGACTAACCGTAGTTTGTGATTGCTGATGTGCCAATCAATCGTAGTCGGTGGTTATTGATGCCTTCTTGCCAAATTCAAGTGTAGTGTGTAACACTAGTATTCCAAAAAAATTGAACGAAAAAGAATATGGGGAGAATATAAATTTTATTCATATGGAAGGAAACGGAATACATGTGAATCTACATAACTGATAATATTTACACAGATGCTTTGCATTCCATGCATTTTTGAACTCTTCCCCTTCTAAAGTTTCCTGTAAATTCCTGGTCGAACAATCTCTCTTACACGATAAGGCCCATGCCAGTTGTCCTGCAACTTATTATTCTTCTGAATGACTTTCTTGAGTACATAATCTCCCTCCTTAAGATCACAATTCTTAACTCTTTTATTGCAGAACATGGCGGTTCTTTACTGGTATGATGCATTCCTGATTGCTGCATCTTCCCGGACTTCCTGGAGCATATCTAAATCTAAGCGTCTCATCAAGTCGCTTACTGGAGTGTTGAAATTAAGCACCATGTGAGTAGGTAGGCCAAGTTTAACAGGTATGACTGTTTCACTTCCAAAGTCTAACATATAAGGAGATTCCCGAGTTACTATTCGGGGAGTAGTGCGGTAAGCCCATAACACATAATGAAGCTGGTTAGTCTAATTTCCTTTCGCATCATCCAACCACTTCTTCAACCCATTCAATAGAATTCTTTTGGTTACCTCTGTTTTCCCGTTGCTCATGGGATGACCTACTGCAAAATGAATCTTTTGAACATTAGACTGTTGACAGTATACGACGAACTCCTCATTATCAAATTGGGTACCATGATCAGTGATGAAAGATTGTGGCAGACCATATCTACAAATATTATTCTTCGAGATGAAATGATATACCCTGTTATATGCCATGTCAATGAGAGGTTCACCTTCCACCCATTTTGTGAAATAATCAATAACGACTACCAAGTATTTGAATCATCCATTGGTAGTTAGCAGAGGCCCGACCAAGTCTATTCCCCACATAGCAAATGGACAAGGTGAGTTAATATGAGTTAATAATGCTTGGGTATCTCTTCGTATGGCGGAGAACCGTTGACACTTATCGCATTTCTTAGCATAAGTTGTGCAGTCAGCTCGCATCGTTGGCCAATAATATCCATGCGTCATTATCCTTTGCAAAAGAGTTCGACCTGCTACATGAGCTCCATAAGAGCCTTCGTGAATCTCTTCTATTAGATCTTTAACTTATGATGGATGAACACATCTCTGTAGACCTGCTATCATACCTGTTCTGTATAGAACTCCATTGTTTAAGACATACATAGTAGCCTTAAACTTGAGCCTCTTGGCCGTAAGTTGGTCAGCTGGTAAAATGCCTTCTTCAATATACGCTCTGATGGGATCCATCCAAGAAGGTCCTATATCTAAAGTGATAAACTTCACCATCAAATCACCATCAATTCTTCGGTCTGCCAATATTTTAATAGGAATCGTTCTTCATAGCTCGGTACGGGTAGCTGAGGCTAACCGAGCTAATGCATCAGCTTTCTCATTCTCTAGTCTTAGTATTCTGATCACTTAGACCACTATAAAATTGGATACAATATCTATAGATTTGGTGTGATACCAAGACATGAATTCTCCCTTTGTCTCGTACAGCCCGAGAATCTAATTTATGACTAGTTGTGAATCACTAAACACCGTAACTTATTCTACACTCAGTGTTTTAGCTAAATTGAGGTCCATAATCATAGCCTCATACTCAGCTTCATTGTTGGAAGCTTTGAACTAGAAACACAGAGCATATTCAATATCCAATCCATCCGAACTATTAAGAATTATTTCAGCTCCGCTGCCTCTGGCACAAGAAGAACCATCAACATACAACTTCCATATGGGATACAGTTATCAAACCCTTGGTCTGACAAAGTCCCATGATGGAATATTTGGTGCTTCCTTTTATTATCCCTTAATTATGGGCTTTTATCAGAGGATTCTTATTTCTCGATCACTATCCCTTCCGGCATGTCTACTGATGTGAGTTAATCAGGGACAGTTTCTGATGAACCTCTAACATCCATGAGTTGTTCTGCGTTAGATCCCTATTGATTGGAGGTATATGCGTAAGTAAATTCAGTAATGAAATCTTCCACTACCTGCCCTTTGAGGGAAAACCTTGGCTCATAGATAATATCATATTCACCTAACTCCACCGCCCAATACATCAATCTTCCAAATTTTTCTAGCTTGTGTAAAGCCTGTCTGAGTGGCATGTTAGTGTATACCACTATGGTATGGTCTTAAAAGTATGTCTTCATTCTCATGCTCACCTCAATCAATGCTAATGCCATCTTCTCCAATTTTAGATACCTAATCTTTGCTGTTCGGAATGCCTTGCTTATGTAATATACCAGCTTATGCATGCCATCATCTAACCTTATCAACGTTGAACTGACTGCACTTTCTCAGACAGCCAAGTAAAAGTATAATTTCTCTCCTACCATCGGCCTGGACAGCAGAGTAGGTGTCCCCAAATACTTCTTCAACTCTTGGAACGCCCTCCCACACTCATCATTCAACTCGAAAGTTTTTTTGAGTGTCTTGAAGAATGGAAGACATCTGTCAGTTACTCATGAGACGAACCTATTGAGAGTTTCAACATGACCCATGAGGCTTTGTACTTCCTTCTTCATAGTTGGAGATTGTAATTCTAGCAAGGCTTTGATTTTATCAGGATTTTCTTCGAAGCCTCATTGATTCACAATATACTTGAGGAACATGCCTTCTTGTACGCCAAAGATGCACTTAGTCAGGTTCAGTTTTATCTGATATTTCTCCAACTGGTCAAATGTTTGGATTAGATCAGCTATATGGTTAGCATCTCACTTGCTCTTAGTCATCATATCATCGACGTAAACCTCCATGTTGCTATCAATTTGCTCTGCGAACACCTTGTTAATTAGCCACTAGTATGTAGCACCTGCATTTTTAAAACCAAAAGGCATAACATTGTAACAGTATGTTCCCCTTGGGGTAATAAAAAAGGTACTTTTCCTGTCCTCTGGTTTCATCTTAATTTGGTTGTAGCCGAAATAAGCATCCATGAAGCTCAGCAATTCATGCCCCGAAGTAGCATCTACCAGCTGATCTATTCGGGGTATAGGGAAATGATCTTTTGGGCAGGCTTTGTTTATATCTATGAAATCCACACACATTCTCCATTTATTGTTCTTCTTTTTTACCATCACCACATTGTCTAACCAATCAGAATATTTGACATCCTCAATAAAAGAGGCCTTTTATAATTTCTCTACTTCCTCTTGAATATCTTGGTTCTTCTCTGGGCTAAAGACCCTTCTTCACTTGTTCTTCAGTTTGATCTCCTTATTAACATTGAGTTCATGGCTCAAGAAAGCTGGGTCTATCCCCGACATATCTTCATGACTCCAAGAGAAAGCTTACTTTTTATGCCTAAAAAACTCCACCAACTCTTAATTTATTGTTGGATAAATTGAAGCGCCAATTTGAGTTGTTCTTTCTGGTCATTCGTCATCCAGAATAATGCTCTATGTCACTTCTATGACCTGACCCTTCACGAGCTCTGATTCATCTCTAGGGTCTAGTGTCTCAATCTCTGAATCTTCAAAGTCATCCACTTGGTAAGTGGCGGTCTTCTTCTTGGTATCCTCTAACTCTTCTGGTTCGGCAGATGAATAGTAGCATTCCTGATCTACTTTCTAATCGCCTTTCACAAGTTCCACACCAAATTTGGTCGGTAACTTCAAGCATTGATGTACCGTAGATGGCACTTCTTTGAAATTTTTTAGACCTACTCTTCCCATGATTATATTATAAGTTGATTGGACATTTTTATGCATTTCAAAAAAGCATACTTTTCTATTCTGTAGGTGGGCCAGGTACCAATAAGCCTGTCCAACTTGCTCATCCCAAGTGGAAAGACTTTTTCTCCAGAGAAACCGATAAGGGGCCTGTGATATGGATCAAACTGGGCTAGTTTCATGTTTAAGCTATCAAAGCAAGGTTAGAACATGATGTCTGTCAAGCTACCATTGTCTATCAATACTCTTAAAATGATTACATCCCTCATCCTCAACTTGATCACCAAGGGGTCTTCGTGAGGATACAAGACACCTTCCATATTACTTTTGGAAAAACTAATGACTTGTTTATCCTTGTTAACCTTCCTCGAGCTATCTACTTCCCTCAGATTCATTCGTTGTATATAGGAACAGGCTTGGGCCTTATTGAGGTAAGCTTTCATTTCAGTAGTATAATCCCCTCCTCCTGCATCGCCACCTGTAATCATATTACATTCGAATGAACAAAAATGGATTGAAAATACATCACGCTTTAGTTGCCTTAGCTTTTTGGGGAGGTCGGGTTCATCCTCTGGATCATCTTCATGGTCCCTTTTCTTGTCATCTCTTATTCGACGAGGAGATTTAGACCTTTGCTTTGTTCTGTCATTGGTCTTCCTATCATTCTGGCGATCCACAAACTTGTTCAATTTTCCTCGTCTATTGAGTGCCTCAATCTCATTCTGGAGAGCTATGCACCGCTTGGTTGTGTGGCCATGGTTTTTGTGGAACTCACAATATTTGGACTTATCCCTCCTTTTAGGGGTTGTCCTCAATTTCTTTGGCCAATTTATTTCTTCGTTGTTTTTTATCTCCTCTAGAACATGGTTTATATCCACCTTTAAGGGAGTATAATTCGCATACTTCCTCAAGTGCTCTATCGTTTCTTTGACTTTCGATTGCTTGATGCCCCCATTATGCTTTTGATCTTTCCTCTCTGACCTGCCCTCAGCTTTAGGCTCTACTTTGGTTTCACCATTCTTCTTTGCAGCCATAGCTTCTTCGGCGTTTATAATTTTGGCTACTTTAACCATTAATTCCTCCATGGATTTGGGGGGATCTTTAGCCAAAGTATAATACAACGCTTGACTGTTTAGTGTTCTATGTGTGGAACATGATCAGTCTTTCCATCGTACTTTGGCGTAACTATAGGAGCCTTAAACTTTGAGGGTGTGGGAAAGTCCATAATTGCTTGTATGAAGGGTGATCCTTTGACGAAGGTTCTTTGGAGAGGGTTTCTGGTCTTAGCCATTTCCCCTAACCTATCTTCCAACCTCTGAATGGATCCCTTCCATGCATCATTTCCATCTTCTGATCTATTTGCCCGAGCAATAGATAACGCTGAATTCTCCTTTTGGGATCTTTCTGTACGGGTTGCAGGGCGTGATTGGGCAAAACCTTCCCTTTGATCATCTGGTCGTTGAGAATTTCTCGATGCAATCCGAGGAGGATTTTTATTCCTGCTGGGGCCCAAACGATCAAGGGAAGAGATTCTACTCAACCTTTCCAAAGAGCTTATTCATTCTGGAGTTAGAGAAACATTTTTTTGAGAGTCCATGACTCTTATGGGAGCAGTCCGCTCAGGCTGATAGGAGGGATCGCTGGACCTCTCAGTACGATGCGATTTAATATGCCTGGATAAGGAAGCATGAGGCAACAAAGTACGTCTCGATCTCAAAGACGATAGGTGAGTGTTTCTATGAATTCTTCACTAGACTGACTGGGAAGGCGTTGCATTTTGAACAGTTTGAATGAGTCATCGCATGGTATCCGGCATAGCTATTTATCCCCTGGCTAAGCTGGCCACTATTCCAGTGAGTTCATTGACAGTTGGAGGAATAGACGGGTTGGGAGGAACTCCGTTACTATTCCTATTGCTAGATTCTGGGATCTCAACCATGTATAATGAATCTGTTAGTGAAAAAAATGCTACGTATAGTCGTTTACCACAGATGGTGACAATCTGTTGATGTAAAAAACTAGACTTGATCTAATTAATTAATCACATATAAATATGAATAAAGAAATAAGACAAAGGATTTTTAAAATGGTTCAGCCTTAATGAAAATGGCCTACATCCACTGTCTTGTATTGCTGGGTGTTTTTCCTTAATCTTAATTATGATCACAAGTGATCGATCGCCCTCGTTATGGAAGGGGTTACAATGTATTTATAGCCCTGGGCTGTCAATATGAATAGACAATATGTCGTTATTTAGTAGACATATACATCTGTACATAATAAGAATGCTCATTGAATCTGTAATTGTCGCTTGATCTTGTTGACTAGATGCTCTGTACGTTGAGTATCTCGGTCGTGTTGAGTTGTTCGTTGAATATATATTTTTTTCACGTAAGATGACACGTGTCTTCATATAATTGGTCCACGTCAACTGACTAATTTTTGTATAAACATCATTTCATTACTTTCTTTCTCTAAGAAATCATTGGATATTTAAAGACTACTTTATAAGAAAAACATTGGGCTCCTTCATTAATAGATGTAATCTTGAAACCATATACTTATCACATTCCTAAAATCTTTTTCACACACTTTAATGGTTGAAATTTTAATTTTCTTTATTTCATATTCAAACCAAATAAAACCCTCATTAAACATGTTGATATGTTCATCCTCAAAATGCTACAAGTTTATATGCATTAGGAGATGGATTTTATGTCCGAAATTCCTATTAAATTGGTCTAGTATATGATTTGTTTTAGAAATTTCATAATGTTTGCACAATTTTTAATGAGGTAGAAGATTTCTCAGAGCAAGTCACATTGACATCCTTCAAAATTGGTTTATCCCGACATCAATGCTGTATCAATCCCATACTAAGAAGGAACCTGATACCATTGATCATGTCGTGTCATTCATTGAGAAATATGCAAAGGTGGAGGACGTGATCCACACCGATTAGGATAAAAATAGTCATACCAAGATGAACAAAGGGAGCGACAATGAGAATAACCCCAAGAAGCAGAATGGTACCAAGAAAGGGGGAATAAGAGATTCCTCTAAATCTTTTCAAAACATCAACACATTTTCAAGGATCTAATCTATAAGATTCAGGAAAATATCAAAATCAACAGTTCCTTAAGTGGCCAAAGAAGATTGGGGGGACCCACTAAGAGGAATAATAGGATCCGATGCACATTGTACAAAGAGAATGGCAAAAAAAAATGAGAATTGCAAGGCACTTAGAGCTCATTTAAAGAATTTGGCCCAGTCCAAGCATTTAAACGAATACATTGAGAAAAGTCTAACCAAGTTGTCATTAATGGAGACCAAAAAACAGATAACGTCCTAAATGATAAGATAGGACACAAGTTCACAATCATACATGGGGAATCCGACCTTAAGATAATTCAAGGTAAAGATGTTCGGATGAGGTCCAAGAAGGTCTCAGCCATGATGCTCCCGTCAAAAGACAGGTTGGCAGGCGTCGGCGACTAGAGGACGTCGACTATAACAAGCACATCATTTTCATAAAGAAGGATTTGGTTGATGTACAAACCCCTCACCATGATGCACTGGTAATCACATTTTCAATCATGAGTCGGGATGTGGATAAATTACTAATGGACCAAGGGAGATCTATAGAGGTGATGTACCTGGTGCTCTTTCACAAGCTCAAGCTCAAGCTCAAGATGTAAGATCTTAAAGAGGCAACCGTCCTTCTCGTCGGCTTTGTAGGAAAGATGACCATGCCCTTAGGAAAAGTGATGTGACACCCCACCTATTTTAATAACTGGTGATCAATCCTCTACTAAAATAAAATAGGAATATCATCTGGTTCATTCTTAGCATCACTATTGATAACCTTTTAATTACTAACCACCTATTATTTAAACAAGTTGGTGTTAAATTTTTAATTTTTAATTAAATATAAAAAAATAAACCATTCACCGCATACCATTAAAAGTAACCAAATTAAACATAAACCATCACTGTAATAAAGTCTAAAGGCATAATAAATTAAAAATTCAATTACCAAATACACGATAGGTTACAAAACAATCCAATATAATCCACACTAGTTGAGTTAAATAAAACTGAATATAAAGAGTCTGATAAAAGAGGTGACATGCCCAACTAATAATTGAAATGAAATCTAAATAATATACCAAAGATAGAATCGACTACTCAAAAACTTGCAAGCCTCCATATTGGTCGCAACTTCGTAAATCCTAGATCGAGTAATCATGCTTGGCGTCCCTGTGCCTAGACACCTAAAAGTTTTGAAAATATTTGGTACGAGTTAGAGCCCAAGGCCTTTGAAAACATTTATCAAGTGAATAAAATGCGTTAATAAAAATGTAAAGCATTTTTCCATATTTAAATCGGTAGTTCACTCCTCATCCATTATGCGCACCTCTCATATACATTTTAAACACCCTAGTTATGCTACCCTATTTAACTAGTACCAACACATATCTTAGCCCCATACGCTAACCTTTTACCTAAATGTATGACATACATTTATTTTATGCTTTGTTCTTATTTCGCTATCACACACGTTAAATCAGTTTAAGTTGTATCTTAAATAATTCACAAAACTTCACCCTAATCATTTATTCCGTACTCATGTACTAATATTATTCATGTATATGTAATTGTCACACTTATATACGTATACTCATATCCCATAGTATTCACATACACACATACACACACACACACACACACACACACATATATATATATATATATATATATATATATATATATATATATATCACTCGCTATATACGTATAATCGCAATCCCTCCAAACATTTCCCTGCTTGGTGAAAAATCACTAGCATGATATCAAGCTCCAAAAGTATCTACCTCAACCTTAGCAACCAGGTCAAAATATCACCACCGAACCCAAAATGAAAACAAAATTCAGAGGCGGTCAAGGTCTTAAGTCCATGGGCCATAACCATACCACATTATTCCACGGGACTCTAAAACTCACATAGGGTTGTCATTCACAAACCTATGACCCAGGGGAATGGTACTACCTCTGTTGGGATTCGCCAGAGACACCTCCCAAGACGCGTAACCTACATGGATAACATATCCTCTAGGATGGGTATGTTTCACATAAATATTATACACACAAATATTATTATTGTTATTCATATTCATATATATTGTCTATTCCAATACCCGTATATATATATATATATATATATATATATATATACATATACATATCACATAATTCGGCTAATCCGTGTCTAATACCTGAAGCACTAGCCTAAATGTCCCGAGTCTATTCTCAACTCCGGAATATTAGATTAATCCCTAATATTCACAAAATCTTGAAAATTTGTGTCTATCACTCGAAGCACTACCCTAAATGACCCGAGTCATTTCCCAACTCCCGATTATTTGATTAATCCCTTACTTAATGGGATTCACACCTATATTATTAAATATAGACACTAAGCTATTCCTGACCAGTTCGTATCCTAAATTGACCCAATTTCCAACCCAATTCATTAAACTATTTTCCCGAGTGTTATTAATCCTAAACACTCAAAATTCCATACTTCGATTTTATTCCAACTAACCCACGGTAAACCAAGGTCCTTAAATAATTTTACATAAATCCCACTTTAATCTACGGACATCTCAAAATAACCCGGACCTTAAACCAATCAACACATCAATTAAAGGAGAAACCTGGGTTAAGTAGGGGGGGTCGAACCAGTTCGTCCAGGGGGCAAACCGGTTACGCCATTGTACGTAATTCAAATCGGGGATGCTACGTTCTTTACAAGATCTACCTAGATTTTCACTCCCAAAAATGTCCCAGTCTTCATCCCAATACATAATATCATTACTCTATCAATAGTCAACATAAAAAAAACATGTTTGATTGTTCCAATTCCTCAAAAACCAAACTTAATAATGGAATTCAATCACCTTTTTTCCAGAATTAACTCACCCTTAATTCTAATATAATTTCTAAATCCATAATTCAAGATCACATCTTTTAATTGTTTAATCATAGATTTTTCAATTCAAGAAAATAATATAACAATCTCATTCCTAGGTTTCTCTATCAAGGAACTATTTTTCATATGGGATTGTGACAACCCGCAATCCAAGATAAGGGGTGGCCAGCCCGATACTCAAACGTAACAGGAATCATGGATGGATATCATTCTCAGCATCACAAATAAAAACTGAGTATACGGGAAAACCACCCAGTAAATCAGAAAACGGGTTGCCAAAAAGTGTAAAATTTTAAAAATGCGGTTATGAAAATTTAAACTAAGCAACCCAATCTGACAAGCAAGTGGAATTCCAAAAGATAATATATAAAGTAACTAAAACGAATGTACACAAATGGACCGAATAAGCTGTCGGTCCACAGCTACATAAGACAACGTACAACAATATAAAATATCTTACATAGTACAGCCATAATCAAATACAAATGTTTGGGCCACACGCCAGAGGGACAAGACCCGATCATATCTAGAATAACAAGAATGAAATCGTCTAATACAACATCCTGTAATAACCCGCAAAGTCTTACAGCTCGTCGAAAGTGTAAGGAACTAGGGAAAGTCAAGTCGGGCGTCCTTGTGGTGGAGCACCTGAGTGGATACAATAAAAGATATACAACAAGGAAGTAAACCGGTCAGGGCCGGGTTCTATATGATTTCTAGAAGAATAAAAAGCATGATAGATATGAGAAGTTCTACATGAATGATGAGGATGATAATATGACATGCTATCTACAATATAAGCAAGAATTGAAGGTAAAGCACTTTAAGTTAAAACCCTACCTTATAAAATACAATTTCCATATCCTTCAGACATTCCTTATTAGGAATAAAACCATATAATTGGTTAAGTCAAGAAGTTATAATTTCTATTCATTAATTAAAACTTCCCATTTTATCTTTCCATTCCTTATTAGGAATATCATTTACATCAGGTGCTCTTTATGGCACATATATTATTACCGTGCTCTTCCCGGCACATATATTATGCTCTTTATGGCATTTCATACGCTCTTTGTGGCGTTTAACAACCATCAAGTCCAACTTGATGAAAATATAGTTATATTCATATACATATAACGATATCTAAGACCGCCCGTCCGGGTTTCCCCACTGTGCGCGCCCCTAAATGACCATCATCTTCCAGGGCCTAACATAAGACAACCTGGGCACCTATCGGAACACGTCGGGAAGCGGCCATGAGCCTGCGGGGTAGTCAAAACCACACCCGGAATCTCCTACCCATCGTAGAAAAATATAACAATAAGCGCTCCCATGGCCTAGGACTATATCCACCCTGCATTCATTAGCCAGGGGGCTTCACCTCACGAGCGAACTTCCCTTATGATGTCATTTAGAGAGGTGTGTACCAGTAAATTAACATTTACATTTTTTTTACCATCATTTTCATTATCAAAATCCATTTCCATTAATCATGAGATTGGTTTTTTTTTTTTTTATTAAACCTAACATCATTAAACAACTGGGTTCGTTCTAGTTGAACCTATTATCATTAAACTCATATGGGTTCATTTTATGCGAACCTAATTCCCGTTGAATATTACCATTATTCCTCAAATTACAATTCCCGATTAAATCTCCAAATGATCATTATGATCCTACAAATCTCCAAGGCCTATGTAACTTGACAAGCCCTTCTAGTCTCCAAGTTAGGGTACCTAACTTCCAAACTTCTAAGAGTTTGAATAAAAGAAGTAATGCCTTAACATTACTTTAGACCTCCCCGAAATGAACCCCAGATGAACCCATTTTTAGTCCAGGGTAACAACCAAACTCCATAGCTACTCTAGGACTCTAAGTTTACTTCTTTAAAGAAGTTTCCTAGGCCCTAATACTAAAGAATAAGGAGGAAAATTAAAAGAAAAAGACCCCCAAAATCTGCTGGAACCGAATCGATTCGCCCTAAGGGCCGAATCGATTTGTCCCAGCGAATCGATTCGCTCTGAAAGCGAATCGGTTCGGACAATAAAATTTGGTTTCTGCAAATGCCGAATCGATTCGGTCTTAATCCGAATCGATTCGGACAACAAGACCTGGGACTCTGCATCTATGCGAATCGATTCTCCCTAAGGGCCGAATCGATTCGCTCCTGCGGAAATGCCAAGAATGGCTATGGAGTCTTGAACTCCAAAATTCTAACCAACCCAAAACCAACCAAACCCAATTAATTTAATGGAACTAGTACACCAAAAATACACCCAACTACCAACATTTGTAATATTTATCATCCAAATCAATCTCAAAGGGGTTATATACCCAAAATTCCACCAAAACCCTAACATTTCTAAATCATAAATATTAATGCAATTTATTCTACTTAAATCATAAACTTGCAAGTAGATTACTTGCTTCAAGGTAAGAATCTGATTTGATGAAGAAGGAGGCAACAATCCAAGCTCCAATCTCTCTTTTTCTCCCAAGTTCTCTTCCTCTCTCTACTCTCTCTACGGCTCAATTGTGTAAAATGGAAGAATGGGAATAGGGGTGGGAAAATAAAATGGGGCTTAAGTCCCATAAGCCCACTTAAGTGACTAATACGCGATAAAAATATACGCGACTACACTATTTAAGCCAAAAACCAGTCAAAAGTCCCCAAAATGACAAAATACAATATGGCACTTATTTTGACTGTCTCACACCTACCGGGACTAACTACACTATCCAAATTATCATTTGGGAATTTTATAACTCATTTACTTCCGGTTTCATAATAAACCAAAATGTCATTTTAAATTCTTATGACATAATAAATTACCACATGAACATTTTTATCTACTCACGAGGTAACTACACAACATATTAGTAAATATTGACTTGACACAACAAATTAATATTTACTCAGCATCTATCAGATAATAACTAATTACTACACATGGTAATTAAGGATAAAATGGGCTATCGGAAGAGAGGGTTATTACATAATCCCCCCCCTTAAGAGGGAATTTTTCCCCCAAAATTCGGATATACGTCGCAAGAAGAAGTGCGGATACTATTCTCGCAAGTCATCCTCGCGCCCCTATGTCGATTTCTCGACACTCTGCTTAATATATAGAACTCATCCCCCAGGGTACTACCAGCGACACCAACGTAACTCTACGCTCTAAGATAGCAACCGTCTACTTCTAATAAGAACCGTCAAGTTGCATCTACCTCGAAAGGAATGTGCCTAAAGGCACCATCGTATCCTTCGTACTCCCTTGCATGAGAGACAAGGAACAAATTATGAACTTGCCGTAAAATGTTTCAATAAAGCGAGCGAATAGTCTACCGGACCCACCGCGACATTTCTAGGAAAGGTACATTGTCATGCGGTGCAAGTTTTCCTTTCTCCTCGAAACGTATAATGCCCGTCCCTGGCGATACTCACCACAACATTTGGTCTAAAGACCTTAAACTCCCGATGCCTTCTCTCATATCGACTGAGCTCTTTTCGTCGGTATTGGTTATACGAGAGACTCATCATCTCGTACTTCCGACCAATAAGGGGAAAATCAACAAGGCCTAACATACAAAGCTTCTTCTAAAGCGCCGTCCTAATAGTGAATCGACACCAATTCTATATAGGCAAATTCAACGAGCGGAAAGCATTGTTCCCAACTACTCTTAAAGTTAGGCACGCATATAAGGAGTATATGCCTCAGCGTATGGTTTATTCTATTGGTCTGGCCATCTGGAAAATGACAAGAAGTGATTAACCATAACTCGATTCCCATGACTTCTTGGAAACTTGCCAAGAATTAGAAACGGAAGTCTTATTCTAGTCAGGATTATAATCAAGGGCACCCCTCGCAGTACAACAACCTTACTATGCCCAGCCAATAATACTAGCGACGTACAACTTAGCACATTTCGTCATTACCTTGATGAACCGAAATGTTAGAACCGCGTGATTACTCCATATCTGCTTTACTTAAGATCCTTTTGTTCAGGACAAAATTCTCTTAAGGAAACGCACCCCACCCTCAATGTCAAAAGAGCAGAGTTTTGTTTCCTAAATTAGCAGCCTATCTTGAAATAAGATGTTGTTCGCACGAAAGACTAAATTCTGCCCAGGAAGTAGCATCTCTCTTCCTATACAGCGATCACCCCCAAGATGGACTTCAACTTAAATAGGGGGAAATACTTCTCACAAGTTTAGACTTGTGAGGCGCATTAACAATAAGTCGATACTCCAGTATTATCACTCCCCATCATGGCAGAGACTTGCTAATGGAATCTACCTTCGAGCTTAACCACGTGGCTCAGGGGTACGAGTTAATTCACCCTTTCGTTACCTCCGTAACACTCCACTACGTGAGGCCTCGTCTCCTTCGGCCTTAACCACCAACTTCTCGAAATCCTCCCACTTCACATAACATGAAACCAATCACTTGGTATGAGTTTACGCATGACGTAGTCATGGTCAACTCCCAACAACCCTCCTAAACTTACGTCCCATACTAAAAGGCCCTACGTCTAAACAATCCTAAAGTCTATCTACCTATACCCTATCTAAGTCGTATACACCTAATGCTAAGTATATCCCTAGTGCCCAAGACCTTTCTCAAATTCCGACATTTGCTCAGTTTCGTGCGTGGGACGTCTTGCCGAAGCGAAATCCAAACAAGGAACCCTCCCGTTACACTACTACCTCGCGTTGTCAGTCATCGAGGGGTACAGGTCTAAGACACATGTTAGGGACCGAAAAGATCCTACAGCTACACACTAACACTTAAATAACTAAAAAAAAATTTTAACGTTCACCCTTCGTGAAACCCTAGGGTTATATGCCCTAAAACATATATACATCTCATTTAGTAGCCTTCTATAAAGGCATAACCCTAAGTCTCAGTTCGACTTCGTACTCCAGTCTCCCTCCTATCCATCAGAGGAGAGAACTATATGTAGTGCTCCTAAGTTGCATTATAATAGCCATCAATCACCCTAGTACGTGATCCTCGGCTAAACTTTCAAATCCCACTTCCGACAATAAAGTAACAAAATAAAATATAATAAAAGGGAAGAATAGCATATCTTCACACACAACATCGTTAAGTGTTCATGCGGCGGAGTGTCTCGCAAAGCGAAATCCAAACAAGGAACCCCTACGTCACATGCCTACTTAACTAGTTGATCACGGAGATAGAGCGTAATACACATGAGATAAAAGAAAGGAAAGGTGGTATATCCCCACTCCCATCGTCGTTAAGGTTCGCGCGTGGAGCGTCCCGCAGAAGCGGAATCCAGACAAGGAACCCCTCCTATACGCTACCACTCAACTTGTTGGTCGTGGAGATAAGGCATAACAATCACATACCAATATCACATCATACTCGTCCATGTTAAGGATAAGTAAATCGGCCTCAAGCACAATTTAACAAGAGAAATTCCTATATACATACAGACAAAAGGAATGAGCGAACCAATTCCCATAGGACTCTATACTAATGAAAATACTCTCAGCAGATATTATGAAATCTGTAATCTGAGAAGAGCTCATAAAACAAATGGGCGCGTAATCACCCGCATCGAATAACATTTAACTCGCGTATCTCTGAGAAAAACTTACCCTCAATAACGGGCGGTGCCGGCAGGGCTGGAGGAAACATAGCCTCCCGATCAAGACAAACGCGTCCATACTGTAGTTGCCCCTGCTGCGGAGGAACAACCATAATAGGTACCGGAGGTGGGAAAAGAACATACGGCTGTTGCGGAACCCGAGGAAACTGACCCCCAATCATCTGAGGACACTCTCTCTTGATATGACCTACCTCCCCACATTGGAAGCACCGTCCCTTCATGTCCTCCAGACCTCGACCTCCGATATCCCTAAACTGAGAAATACCTCGGCCCGGATGACCTCTACCTCTAGGGCCACCCCGATCTGCCTGATGTAAAGTACCTTGTTCGTGCCTATTATTGCCCCTCGCAATAAACTTCCCAAGCTTCCCTACTTGCCTCATTTCAGTAGCTTTCTTGCTATCCTGCATATAAAATCGATGCTCCTGGCAATGGAGTAAGGCTGCATTCATGACCTCGCCATAAGTCTGGAAAGCTGGGTTACCCAACAAGTGTTTTTGGATTCTCCAGTTTAGACCTCCCATAAACTTCGAGATCTTCCTCTCTTCCGGAGTCACCTCATCTGGTACAAAACTTGCTAAACGGGTGAACTCCTCTTCATACTCCGCTACAGACCTCTCCCCTTGCTCTACGTCTTGCAACTTCCTCTTCATCTCCCTCTGAACAGCGGGAGGAAAATACTGAAGATCAAACAAAGCCCAGAACTCAGTGATTGACATGGTGTCTCTTTGCTCTGGGGTGGTCATCGTCTCCCACCAGTGTAACGCAGATCCGACAAGCTTAAAGGTGGCAAGGACTTGTTTCTTATCTTCACTGCATTCTATCATTCGAAGGTGGCGTTGCATGTCTTTCTTCCATTGATTGGCTTTAATAACATCCGCACCTCCCTCGAATTCCGGGGGATTGCCCCTTAGAAAGGACTCCCTAACCCTTTCCCACGGAGTAAGTCCCGTAGGATCTTGAACACCTGGAGCCCATGGCAATTGTTGGATCACTACGGACATGGCGGCATGAACCGCCCCAGCCACTATGCTTGCTACATCCGCAACATTAACAGTCCCTTGTAGTGGCG
Source organism: Sambucus nigra (assembly GCA_949130495.1). Classification (NCBI taxonomy): domain Eukaryota; kingdom Viridiplantae; phylum Streptophyta; class Magnoliopsida; order Dipsacales; family Adoxaceae; genus Sambucus; species Sambucus nigra. The sequence goes on along the minus strand of OX422221.1, from coordinate 77,608,762 downwards.
GTGGAGGACCTACTTCCTTCTCTACGACCTTAACACGTCTCACCGGGCGACCTCTCTTAGACTGCATCTGAGATGGAAGAACAATAGTATTAGAATGCTAGTTAAAACAATCTATCTTGCAGAAGATCGCAAACATAAGCAACAAGAAGCCCTAGCATTAGGCCCTACATCAAAGAACGCTATGGTAGAACGAGACAAGTCCACACAGATCCTAGTACTCTAGAACCTGAGGCTCTGATACCATCTGTGACAACCCGCAATCCAAGATAAGGGGTGGCCAGCCCGATACTCAAACGTAACAGGAATCATGGATGGATATCATTCTCAGCATCACAAATAAAAACTGAGTATACGGGAAAACCACCCAGTAAATCAGAAAACGGGTTGCCAAAAAGTGTAAAATTTTAAAAATGCGGTTATGAAAATTTAAACTAAGCAACCCAATCTGACAAGCAAGTGGAATTCCAAAAGATAATATATAAAGTAACTAAAACGAATGTACACAAATGGACCGAATAAGCTGTCGGTCCACAGCTACATAAGACAACGTACAACAATATAAAATATCTTACATAGTACAGCCATAATCAAATACAAATGTTTGGGCCACATGCCAGAGGGACAAGACCCGATCATATCTAGAATAACAAGAATGAAATCGTCTAATACAACATCCTGTAATAACCCGCAAAGTCTTACAGCTCGTCGAAAGTGTAAGGAACTAGGGAAAGTCAAGTCGGGCGTCCTTGCGGTGGAGCACCTGAGCGGATACAATAAAAGATATACAACAAGGAAGTAAACCGGTCAGGGCCGGGTTCTATATGATTTCTAGAAGAATAAAAAGCATGATAGATATGAGAAGTTCTACATGAATGATGAGGATGATAATATGACATGATATCTACAATATAAGCAAGAATTGAAGGTAAAGCACTTTAAGTTAAAACCCTACCTTATAAAATACAATTTCCATATCCTTCAGACATTCCTTATTAGGAATAAAACCATATAATTGGTTAAGTCAAGAAGTTATCATTTCTATTCATTAATTAAAACTTCCCATTTTATCTTTCCATTCCTTATTAGGAATATCATTTACATCAGGTGCTCTTTATGGCACATATATTATTACCGTGCTCTTCCCGGCACATATATTATGCTCTTTATGGCATTTCATACGCTCTTTGTGGCGTTTAACAACCATCAAGTCCAACTTGATGAAAATATAGTTATATTCATATACATATAACGATATCTAAGACCGCCCGTCCGGGTTTCCCCACTGTGCGCGCCCCTAAATGACCATCATCTTCCAGGGCCTAACATAAGACAACCTGGGCACCTATCGGAACACGTCGGGAAGCGGCCATGAGCCTGCGGGGTAGTCAAGACCACACCCGGAATCTCCTACCCATCGTAGAAAAATATAACAATAAGCGCTCCCATGGCCTAGGACTATATCCACCCTGCATTCATTAGCCAGGGGGCTTCACCTCACGAGCGAACTTCCCTTATGATGTCATTTAGAGAGGTGTGTACCAGTAAATTAACATTTACATTTTTTTTACCATCATTTTCATTATCAAAATCCATTTCCATTAATCATGAGATTGATTCTTTTTTTTTTATTAAACCTAACATCATTAAACAACTGGGTTCGTTCTAGTTGAACCTATTATCATTAAACTCATATGGGTTCATTTTATGCAAACCTAATTCCCGTCGAATATTATCATTTATTCCTCAACTTACAATTCCCGATTAAATCTCCAAATGATCATTATGATCCTACAAATCTCCAAGGCCTATGTAACTTGACAAGCCCTTCTAGTCTCCAAGTTAGGGTACCTAACTTCCAAACTTCTAAGAGTTTGAATAAAAGAAGTAATGCCTTAACATTACTTTAGACCTCCCCGAAATGAACCCCAGATGAACCCATTTCTAGTCCAGGGTAACAACCAAACTCCATAGCTACTCTAGGACTCTAAGTTTACTTCTTTAAAGAAGTTTCCTAGGCCCTAATCCTAAAGAATAAGGAGGAAAATTAAAAGAAAAAGACCCCCAAAATCTGCTGGAACCGAATCGATTCGCCCTAAGGGCCGAATCGATTTGTCCCAGCGAATCGATTCGCTCTGAAAGCGAATCGGTTCGGACAATAAAATTTGGTTTCTGCAAATGCCGAATCGATTCGGTCTTAATCCGAATCGATTCGGACAACAAGACCTGGGACTCTGCATCTATGCGAATCGATTCACCCTAAGGGCCGAATCGATTCGCCCCTGCGGAAATGCCAAGAATGGCTATGGAGTCTTGAACTCCAAAGTTCTAACCAACCCAAAACCAACCAAACCCAATTAATTTAATGGAACTAGTACACCAAAAATACACCCAACTACCAACATTTGTAATATTTATCATCCAAATCAATCTCAAAGGGGTTATATACCCAAAATTCCACCAAAACCCTAACATTTCTAAATCATAAATATCAATGCAATTTATTCTACTTAAATCATAAACTTGCAAGTAGATTACTTGCCTCAAGGTAAGAATCTGATTTGATGAAGAAGGAGGCAACAATCCAAGCTCCAATCTCTCTTTTTCTCCCAAGTTCTATTCCTCTCTCTACTCTCTCTAGGGCTCAATTGTGTAAAATGGAAGAATGGGAATAGGGGTGGGAAAATAAAATGGGGCTTAAGTCCCATAAGCCCACTTAAGTGACTAATACGCGATAAAAATATACGCGACTACACTATTTAAGCCAAAAACCAGTCAAAAGTCCCCAAAATGCCAAAATACAATATGGCACTTATTTTGACTGTCTCACACCTACCGGGACTAACTACACTATCCAAATTATCATTTGGGAATTTAATAACACATTTACTTCCGGTTTCATAATAAACCAAAATGTCATTTTAAATTCTTATGACATAATAAATTACCACATGAACATTTTTATCTACTCACGAGGTAACTACACAACATATTAGTAAATATTGACTTGACACAACAAATTAATATTTACTCAGCATCTATCAGATAATAACTAATTACTACACATGGTAATTAAGGATAAAATGGGCTATCGGAAGAGAGGGTTATTACAGGGATTTAATCACCAAGATCATATGGAATCATCACAATTTTTATTCCTTCCCCAAAACCCATTTAACATATTAATCCCACTCCAAAATTGGTTTCAATTCTACTAATAATTATATGACATACATAACTACAAATATAACATTAAGCAAGTCATTCACTTTCCTTAGGTATAAAGAAGACTCTGAATCCTCCTTTTATATTAAGTGAGGCCTATCAATTCTTCAAAGATCCTCTACAATTTGGCCTCCCTTAGTTCTTCTTATTTCTCTTCCTCTTTTCTTCCAGTTCCTCTCACAAAATATGTCTAATGTAAAGTGGTTACCCATAAGGCTTTAATATATTATTTAAATACTATAATCCCAGAATTAGGTTAACCCATAAGTTCCAAATGCCTCGTATACATCTAAGTGGGTCCCAACTAGTCTGAAAAGATCACAAAACCTGATCACTACCCTTGGGTACTTAATTTTGACTATCTCGATCAATTCTGGATCATCTGTGCACTCGAAATCAACATAAGAGTCTCCTATTATCAATTTACTCTCTTATTCCCAACACGACTCCCGTCCCGGATGAGATCCTGTCGAGCTATCGCTTTTACCTACTTATGAAGTACTATACAATAATATAATTTTATTTACTTATCACAAGTAAATATAATATCACAGAAGTAATCATAATAACACATCAATATTAATCCATTTCTCACTAATTAATATTTATTCAATCCACTCTATTTTCAATTTAATTAAATTACTGCGATACATGTAATTTAAATATTCCCCAAAATATGGGGTGTTACATACTTCCCCCCTGCAAAGGAATTTTGTCCCCAAAATTTGGATATGCTCGATACTAAAACCTTCAGACCCTTACACGCATTGCATCCAAACGTATTCAAAGTCAACTCATGACAACATTTTGGTGCCTCCACTATACATCCTCTAGTGGTACCATTCTAACTGAAGGCCTACTCGTTATAGCCCAAGATTAGTAACAAGTCCATTCAAACCATTTCGTATCGATATATTATATCATTCTTAAGGTCTCACTTATATAATGATACGCAAAACTATCATGAATCTACTAACAATGCTTCAAAAATATGAGCCTATTCTCCACTAGCTCTATCATCTCAATGTTGGAAAAGGCCTCACTTCCCTAGGTGACAACTTTCCTTGTTGTCCAAATCCCATACTCCATATGTGAGAAATACCTACAACAGTTTTTGACCACTCATGTCGGTCTTTAACTCTTCGATTTATGATGACTTACCTCATATGACACCTTTGAATTATACTAAAATAACTTTGATTAACTCAATCCTTACCAACTAACTATAAATAACATTTGGCCTGTGAAACTTATTATAACCCACCCTTAGCCAACCATAGGGTGAACGAAAATGCCTCCTGCCTTAAGTCTCAAAAGATTTATTTTTAATAATATCTTATACGAGTCATTAAATACAACTCTACCAATGGTAATTTCTCCTCTCAATTACCTTAAAGTATAATATACACATATCTCGCATTCTTTAACATCCTTGTCACTTTTTTCGTTTACTCCTCCATCCATGGTTAATATTTCTTATTCCTCCATAATTTTTCCCTATGGACTTATGATAATTCCCATCAGATGTAGGCTTAAGTATCTCCTTCTTATCATAACGATGTTTAGCGGCACCTTGTGCCAATTCGTTCTCTCTCTTTAATGAAATGTTGGGCACGCTGATCGATATTACAGCTCACCCAAATTAATAATAATTCTTCTATCTCGTTCAAATATTACACAAATTCAAAGAAAATTTTGACCCTTCTGCGACATTGGTAACCCAAAGATGAACTCCATCGGTCTCCTATCCATTCCGTCACTGAAATCACTAAGTATTGCAAAACTCTAGTTAATCACCTAAGACCAACCTTTTTCCCTCTAACGAGTAGCATACCGGAGATGAACTTCGCTATGTATCACTCCACACCGATCTGTAAGCTCAACATCCCCTATCAAGTGGTTCATCTTACTTACCTTCTTAGGGTATACCAAAATCATGACCCATGTATAAGTTCCAAAACTATGCAGCTCGCGAGTCTTTCTTATCTGGTAAAATCAATCCCTATTTATGCGCAAGCGATCCTTGAAACTTGACTGAGTATGAATCTACTCTAATTTTTAAAACTATTGGACCCTCCCTGGTCTAGATATCCCTCGACTGTATCTCCACAATCTGCAACCCATCTCGAGTGTGATAGCTCTCCTTGTTGTATATAATCGGACTATCTTATTCCTCAATCAAAGTTTAGTCCATCTTACATTTCCATGATGTTCCTAAATCAACTATAAGCATACGACACAATATATTTATTTCCATGTCCCCTTATCTCAGACGATACTTAAAATTGAAATAATCAGTGCGCCCATACACCCTATATCCCATGCATTTCTGCATAATTAGAACAAATGTAACATATTTTGACATCAACTTAGACCGCATACTCGGTGTGGATATACAATAAGGTTACACTCGATTACCCCACTAGTCGTAACTTAATTTTGCCGAGATTGCCCCCACCGATCCACTATTGGTGCAAATGTTCCATAGTGCTTCCTACACAACACTACCTGGATCCACTGGCCTTAAATCGTAGAATAGCTCTCAACTCAAAGTGTCATTCACCTACACTAGTAATAATTGAAGTACTAATCACTGCCTATCCCCCACATCTCTCAACTTTCGACATTCATTGGGGTTCATGCATGGGACAACTCGTAAGTGAAATCCAAATAAGGAATCCCCCGATGCCCTACTACCTAGCATTAACTATCATCGAGTTCTGTAGGCCCAAAGAATATAACCGGGACAATCAAAATCATATCCATAAACGTATAAGTCTAATCATATACTCCCACCTCACTAAATGAGTCATACAATACGACGTTCTCACTATCACCAAGTCCCCAGTGCCAAATCATTTATGAGATAAATCTCATCGCTCAACGGCAAACCCGATATACCTAAATCACATTAGTAAAAGTCCTTACGTACCGGTATCGATAATAAGAAGACAACTATACTCTTCGAACTCTCCCCTTGGGCTTGAACCTATTTTAGGTGAAACCTCACAAAAACACCACATTCTACTCTGGAATAGTGAGCACGATAGCTTTACTGTAACCATCCACCATCTCTCAAACTGTCGGTAACCAGTACTTACCCAGAATAACATCATACTCACTTAACACATATCTCTAAAACGAATATATATATATATATATATATATATATATATATATACATATCCTCACAGTGTCCAGACACTCCCCTGTCGATGGAACTAATGAGTCTTGCTACCCAACGTTAAATATATATACACCATAGTGATACTAATGATAAATTCACTAAACCCACCTCACGCGCGAATCTAGTGCTACCAGAAATATGGTGACACCCCCGTGTCACGTAAAACTTACCCCATTTACCCAAGTATAAAAATCATAAGTTCAGTTGCCAATGGCACTCGCTGCTCAACTAGTTCCTAGAAATAATAATCGTATTAGAACTAAACCAAGAACACTTTTAATGCTTGCCCCTGTTGGACACACTGCTACTGACCCATCCACGCTGTGGGAAATCTCTCTTCTGGTGACCTGTCTCCCCACAATTAAAACAACGACCAGTAAAATCACCCTGCCTCTGGCCCTGGTGTTCATATCGAGGTTGTCCTTTAGCTCGTTGTGGACAAGTTCGATGTACTACCCCATATTTTTATGGCTTTTAAATTTAGGGATTTATTAAATTTAATTGAGATAAATTAATTTAATATTAATCCAGAAATTTGTTTTAAATATTTACTAGCGTGACGAGAGTTAGTAATTATTGGAAAATTGTTGAGTTGTTAAATATTACTTATTGAGTAGAGTAATATGTAGAATTGAATTTATTAAAATTGTCACGAGGGAATAATATGATAATTATGGAAATTAAGTTAGGACGCGCCTGTGTCGTGTCGGGATTAAATTATTATTAGTAAAAGTGAATAAATTATAAGTTACCCGGGGTTTAACAATGTGTCCGGAAGGTTCAATATAGTCAAAATAATGTACCCAGGGGTTTAGTTCGGGTCTCGAAGCATTTTCAACCAAATTTGCATCCCGGGAGGGTATTATAGACATTTTACATTTTTGGGCAATTAAACCCACAAATTTCCTAAGGATATATCAGCCTTTAGGAGTTGTCTTCTAGGGTTAACAAATACATAACCCAAGAATGGCCATTAGATAAGGAGTTGAAGAGCTTTCCAAGCAACTCAAGGTCAAAGACTCACCCATTCACACTGCCACCACCCCCAAAGCGTAGATCGCGCGAGGAGGAACGTAACCATACCTATTTCGTCCACAAATAAGAAATTCAAATTCCAGGAAAGTATCTATCGTACTTTGTTTTTAGTTAGTGTCTCACCTATGTTAGTTTAGGATTATCAAGAACATGTTTTATGAAAGAAGTTGATAATTTAGAGACTTTAAATCGCATGTTTAGAGAAATTTAATATATTCTGGATATACCCATCACATGTAGAGGATTAACCACGAATTAGTATGAATTTAGATACAAGAAATCTGGGAAATAATTACAAGAATGTATATTTCCTAAAAAATTAGGGTTCTTTAGGATTTTGTCAATTTTACCCCCTTAAATCGACATCGTTGATGAATTTGAACATGTTTCACATAGGAAATCATGTATTTAGGTATATAGTACCAGTAGTAATGTTGTTTGGGAGTTTGGGTGAAATTGTTAGAGGTTTTGAGGACTTTTTGGTGATGAAACCCTTAGGATAGTATATGGAAAATCTAGGAAATATCTGGGCGATCGATTGATCGAACTTGAATGTCAATCGATCGACTGGATCGATCGATCTAACCCCTACCTTCGATCGATCGACCTCTTCTGAAGTTTGAAGCTGTTCTTTATTCTTAATGATTAACCCTGTGCCACTTTGTGGGAACCTTATACATATTTTATTTACCATAATGAGACTTGGGAAAGACGAGTAGGGTTATAGGCAAGGTTCGGTTGATACGATTCATACGTGATTTAACCGTAGGGTTCAGGAATATAAATTTAGTGGGAAATCGTGCTTACGTTATGGTATATCTTGTGAGAATTAAGGAAGACCTAGACCAGTATAGTAGTGAGGGTGCACCTACTGATTTTATATTGTTTTGAGAGGATACACTTCGAGAGTCGAGAAGTATTTAAGGGTTTGTTATACTTAATAGAATAAAAAGAGCAATTTACTTATACGTAGAACTCGAGCGTTATATGTTACGCATGGCTAGAATTATAATTATGGGTCGTGGGTGCACTTAATTTAGAAAATTTGAATATTTATATATGACCGTGTGACTATGCTTATATTATGTATCTGTGTAAAACTCATACCCGGGCTACTTTCTATCACGAAGGTATTCGCACCGGGACAGTCTTATCTCGATTGGACCGTTATGGGAGATATTGACTCGTACCCTAGAAGATAGTATCCTCGATACGGGCTATCTGAAAATGATGGTTATATGTTCTAAGAGACGTGAGGGTATGTGCTGACCTCTTAGGACCTAGAACTATGCTTTGCCTCCATTTGTTTGTGTATTGTGTTAATACAGTTCAAGAGTGATTTTGAACTAGTATTCCCTTAGATTGTGTGATACGGGGACTTGATAGCAGAGTATGCCAGCACCATAGATTTATGTGGGGTGCCGATAGTATATATATTATATGAGTGATATATATATATATATATATATATATATATATATATATATATATATATATATATATATACTTAAACTTCATTGTAAGTGTCTGGGAATTTTGTAACAATACCAATTTATTATAAGCAACGTGAGACATATGAGAGAGTATAATTTTCAGAAATTTATTATCTTAGCCATAGTATTTTTCTCAGGATGAAACCTTATGGGAAAGTTAAGATAAATGAACTTCAGAGACTAATAGTACGGTAGGCGTGCACACTATATGAGAGGTGAGAATTCTTAAGAGAGTGTCGCATACTAATATGGTTGTTACATTAGCCGGTAAGCATTTTAAATAGTTACTAAACTATTTTTAAACTGTTTTACACTCGGGCTCTGACCCGTTTCCTGTTTTTTCTTTTCTCTTGTATATATATATATATATATATATATATATATATATATATATATATATATATATATATATATATATGTATATATTACAGGTGCCCAGCCACAGGGGCATCACGCTTAGATTCCTTGGAACGAACGCACTGTAGCTTATGTGGGAGTTGCGGGCCACTGCTTAGACGGCCTCATTATTGACTCTACTCTTATTTTAGTTTTGTTTAGTTAGGGCAAGTGTCGCCCATTTCACTTTTTAATTGGAATTGTCAGAGATTTATGTTTATTATTTAAATTTCAGTATTCAGTACACTTTGGGATGTAATTCGTGTCAAGATGATTTCATTTGTAGTTTTTAAACTTGGTATTGGTTTATCTGAATGGTTGAATTCTTGGGTGTTTATTACCATTCTTCATATTTATGTGATTCTTAAACTGTTAATAATTAAAATAGGTTTTTATATTTGGATTTCAAATAAAATGGAAATAAGGTTTTAAATTGTTTTGACACTTAGCTTAATTATTTAGGGTGATTAAATTGAAAATTTATATTACGACAGTGATGCTAAGAATGAACCTACCGTTCACCTTGATTTTAATTTAATAAAGGACTGATCACCTGGTATTTAATTAGGTGGGGTGTCACATTCAACGTATGTGATCCTACTCTCCACATATAAAACACATCCATTTGTTACCTCTTTGTTTCTATCCTTACTGGCCGTATCGGGGTTGCCCCAGTCCTTGGCCCTGATGGCCTTAGCCCTTTTGGCCACTTTCATTGTTGTATTAGCCCTGAGGACCTCGGAGAACCTGCTTCTACTATTGATGATGCTAAGGATCCTGCCTAAATCCACCGTCGCTGGACCTAAAGCCCCTTGAGCGAAATCTCTTAGAAGAATTCCCCAATTGGGAATCTTGCTCTTATTGATGACTAGTTTGCTATTGCGGTGCTCCACCCACACTGCTACCTTCTGTCATGCCTAACTAGCTAAATTCCATTGCTCTTTTGCCCCTAGTCAACTTAACATGATGTTCTTAAAAGTACAATAATGCGGTAGTGCCCTCCTCTGCAACAATGTCAGCCACATCTGTAGCTGTCACTATCCCCTGTGATACCTGATGTGTCTGCTGACCCGAGCATTAAGTGTGAAGTGCAACGAAATGACTTAAATAATGTTTCTAATCCAGGTTATTTCAATTAAAGTTTCACTTATTTAGCATGCGATTCCAATTTCAAATCAAACTACGTGAATGACCCGTAGAGAAAATCCTGGAGTACAATCATATATAACTACTATCGTAAAATAAAAGACAACACTTACCTATATGACGTTTTTAAAATATGAAACCACACCTAACCTGCCATAACAAAATGACGGAGTGACTTGAATACTCAATAGAAAATAAACAACAACGCAATATAAAATCGAATAGAAGAAAGAAGACTCTAACACGTTATACCTACATGTACATGCAACTACCTTGCACACACACACACACACACACACACACACACACACACACACACACACACACACATATATATATATATATATATATATATATATATATAAAATAAAGGAGGAGGGCTTTTTTGGTCTCCACCAACTGATGGTTGAGATTGAAATTTGATAAATTTGGTCTTTATCAACTAGCGGATGAGATTAAGTTTGGAGGGTTTGAATCTAAGAGATGATAAAGAGGGTTCGAATCTAAGGGTCTTCAAACCAAATCCTCTAACTCAAGCCTCGCAACATCCGTATGCATTGGAACTCTAAATTTAAGCTGTGGGGTCATATCAGATCTCATATCTGCTCTCTCAGGTATGCCAACCAAATTCTTTACCAAGAAAGAGAGAGGAATATTACACACATCTCTTCCCGTTCAGTCTGCCACTCTCCCCCATACTCTCCCTCTCATTCCGTTTCAATCTAGCGCCACCCACATTCTCATCCCTCTCTTACAAAACTCATAGCTCGACTGACGCTATTTTTTGTAGGGCCTTCGCTATTTTTCTTTCCTACCTCCAGACACTATTTTTTGTAAATATGATAGCACCACCGACCTGGGTAAATCCTTCCCTATAGCAATACCGGGTATCTTCTGTAAGGCCTTCACTATCTTTTCTTTAACCCAAATTGAAAGGACTTTTAGTTTTTGGGCGTAGATAGTAATGCCGGGTACATCAAACTTTTTTTTCTCAAATTTGTTTTTATGGGTCTAATGTCTCTGGGTTTTTATGTGGACTCCGATGACAATTATTAGCATGGTGGGGTTTTTATGTGTTCGAATACCCATAAGAAACAAGTACAAGACCTTTCTTAGTCTCAAACCCTCACTTTCTCTCTCTCAAGCCCTCACTTATTTTTTATATTAATGTGTTGAAATCTGGTTAAAAAGATTTTGCTGTCTTTTGAGATTCAGATACGATGGGGTACATGCGCTCTTTCGAAGTTCTACTACCTTGAATAGAGCTCTCACCTAAAAAAGAAAAAAATATATGAAACAAAGGGAAGTAAAGTAACTGTGCTTGAAAGTTTTATATTTTGAAAGGAATCTTTTAAAAATCGAGTTTTTGTTTCTGAACCAAAAACAAAAAATGATTTTATACCCAAAAGAAAACTAAAGACAATTTTTTATTTTTGGAGAATATATTCAGATCTAGCCAAACATGGAAAATAACCCAACATGCCCTTCTTTTTCTTTATTACGCAAATCGATTTGATACTAAATAACCCAACATACGTACGGTGGTTGGAGGTCATAAGTAGCGTGGAGCCTAAATAAGTTTGGTGCATTATACAAATAAATCATTGAAAGATGAAAGCTTGGTAGTGTCGTGAAATAATGTTAAGCGGCGGCGCACACACATTGCAACATAATGTTAAGCAACCAAGCTTCAACTCTTTATTTATTTATTTATTTATTGGGTGTTTCTGGTGTGGAGCAGCAAAGATCCCCATTATTCTCTCTCTCCTCATGGTTTATCTTCTCTCTCCACAACCTTCTTTCATTTACTATTTTTTTTCTTCTTATAATAGTTATTTGTCTCATTTTTTAGCGATTTATCTTCTCTCCTCATGGTGGCCGATTGAAACATCTATGGACTCTTGAAATGACTTTACGCTTGAAACATCTATGACCGGTTGGAGAGAGTAAGAGAATAAGAGATGTTCTACAACACTGATCGTAAACATCTATTGCGTAAAGATTTATGTTTTTTGGGGTATTGTATTTTGTAGCTACATGTTTTCATGGTTCTCCACTACTATTTTTGGGTTTGGGATTCTTACAGTCTTACTAAATGAAGTGTTTAATTGAGGTTGATCCGAGTGAAACATTACAAAGATTTTATTTATCAAGGTTATGGTACAAAATATTTTTCTTGGAAGCTGTGTTTTATATATAGAGATTTTGTTTACCCATACTGATAGTTTTGATTCAATTAATGTTCAATATGGTAATATAATTTTTTATTGTTTTAATTTTTTTGTTCAGGGTCTTTATTGTATGAGTTAAATAGGTATACCTAGGGGTGGAAATTCGGGTCAACGGGTCGTGTTTCAGCCCGACATGACAAGGTTTTTTCAGACACGAACACGACGAATTTGTGTTTTTTAGTTGATACGAACACGACCCGAATAAAAAACAACACGGCACGACACGACACGAATACCAAAATTTCTTAAATTTCATGCCTAAAAACACGATAACACGACACGACATGACTCATAATTCAGACACGAACACGACACGACATGACACGAATTCGTGTAAAAAAAACACGACACGAACACTATATATCCTGTCAATTTCGTATCATTCTGTATAGTTTCTAAAATTTCCACCCCTAGGTATACCTTATGATTTTTAGTTTTGTTGAAATATGTGATGTTCAGGTGTTGATAATTAGAGAATTAGTGAAGATTTGGTGTTTTACTTATTTTCTTAGAATTTATGATGAAAATTTATATGTCTCTTTAGTCTATAGCTGGGAGTTGATTAGGTGTTGTGATTTCTTTATAGTGGTCTAAGAATTGGATTCTACTGATTTGTACAAACAAGTTAGTGAGATGTCTAGCAATGTGCCCATTTTTTAATTCCCAAAGCCGCGAATTGATGTCTATTTGAAATTCAAATTTTGAGTATTATATATTAAATTGAAAATATATAAAACAAAATAGTTTGACTATTATAAAATCAATAATTGAAAATTTATTAGACCACTGAATCTACATTAATTAGAAATTTGAGAATTATAAAATTATAAAGTCAATAATTGAAAAATAATACAGGCCACAATAATACTATTTTGCCCTTCCAGTTTAATAGCTTAAAGTTGCAACACCTGAATCTACATTTTTTTGCCCTTCCGGTCAATATCTCTACAACTGCAACTAATTTGCAAAATAAGACTAGACATAATAATACTATTTTGTGTCCGAAGTTAAAAAGAAGGTGAATATATAAAACTATTTCTAATGAGGGAGAATTATAAAATCAATACTTAATTTTTTTTAGAAGTTTTTATTATTTTAAAAAATCAACTTCTATTTTTTCTATTTAAAATACCCGCTCTCTTACACCTTTAACTCAAGTCAAAATTTTCAAATGAACATGACCCGTTTATGCAAGTAATTTTCGACATAAATATGCCTTGAGAAATGCAAATTTTGAATTATTGTATTGATTTTTCCTTTGTGTTTAAAATTCGCAACCACTATAATGATGAAAACTAATAAATTTAATTAAAACTAATTTCAAATCTAAAATTGATGTTCTTAAGACACAAATGCATCGTATTAAAGTCATAACCATGCCGCAAGCATTTAATCATTATGTTTGCCATGACGAGTAGGTTTATCATGGGGTGACCAAGAGTATTTATACTTGCACTATTGGCGACAAGAGAACAGATTTATCACTCGATAAAATTAATTGTCGCGCCATCAGTGCGGGGATAAATTTATCACCGTGCCATCAGCAAGGGTACACCCTAGTATATATATATATATATATATATATGCATGAAACTGTTTTACTTATGAAAACGTTATTTATCCTCATTAATTCACCTTAATCTTGTAAAAGACTTCCTTTTACTCATTTTGACATTATCCTTTTATTTAACAGACACAGTTAAATAGTTGAAACAACTAAACTTTATTTGACCGAAAATCATTTCTATACCGAAATTACACTTTTCATTTTAACCAATCCATATTAGTATTTTCATTGAAAATAACCCTTTTAACACAAGCAAATACCATGTTAGAAAATGCTTATTTAGACTTTGAAAACCTTTAATAACACACACTTGTGTTAATTATGGGTTAAATCTCCCATGTTGCTTAACCACCTCTTTACCCACATACTTTACCTTGCGGACATTAATTAATTTACACATTCACTTATTCATTTTATCCTTTACCCGAACATTTATTAAATTCATTCAAGTTAGGCTGTCTTAACACATTTTCACCACACGACCTATTTCTTGACATATTCCTTAATCATTTTTCTTTTTCATAGAATCTTCTAATAACCGCGTACTTTAGCGGGCTCTACACTGCTAGCGATGCCACCATATGGTCTGCTCAGTGTTTTGAGTCTTTCACCCCAGTACTTCTAGCCCTCCTTAATTTTTTCGGTGTCATCCATGTTCCTTTTTAATATTTTTTAATATTTTACAAATGTCAACATTATTCCACTTTCTCTTTTACCCGACCGAAGCCAAAACCCGGGGTTTCACCCTAACTTGTGTTACACTTAGAAAATCATCATTTCATGTCCTTTACATTTTAGCCTTGATTTTATTCCAAAAATCATGTTAATTAGGACTATCATGTGTCACACTCTTTTCAACATTTTTATTTTATAAAAATGTTCCACTTTACATAAAATTACCATTTTACCCCTTTGTTTCCAAACACGTCTTTTACTCCATTTTCATAAATATTTTTTTTGGGTAACGAAAAAAATTATTTATAAAGAAATAGGAGAAAAAGCATGTACTAGGGGGCTCTTACAAGTGCTAAAGAAAAAACAAAGGAGAATAATCTACAAAACTTTACGATGCCTTGACCGAGAGGTAGAATGCCTTAAGTTATACCTAAGAGCCAATTTTTCTTCAGCACTTAAGTACGAAAAAGAGTTCATTGAGTATTTTTAGCTTCTCCCTTGTGTTTGTATTGAACCACCATATATGGAATGATATATATTGAATCATTAATGTTTTCTATGATTTCAATAGAATTTATGACTTGAGTATTGATAACTTTATATTGATTTTTTCTTCCTTTCTTACCAATCGAGTCTTTTATAAAAACGCAAGGTTGAGTAGAGTTAGAAGACAAATCATACTTTAGGATTTCAACATATAAATTTATTTGATGACTAGTACCATCCTCTTCTTCTAGCAATGATCACTTGTATAGGTTGAAATAACCTCATTTAAATATGGGGTTTCCTCTAAAGGGGGAATATCATCGTAGGAATGCGACTCATCATTATAAGGAATGATAGTATCCATCTAAGAATTCTTATTCTTTATTTTGGGGGTATGACCATCCATTTGGATACGTTAATTGTAATTCTCATCCATTCGAAATATATGGAGACATTCATTTTAAGTTCAGGTTGACACAAAATTTTAGCCAATCCTTATCTATTTTTTCCAACGTCCCATAATTAATTACTTGAAGAATTTTATTTGGATGACTTTTCAAATTTCAGCCGATCCTTTTTATTTTTACCGACTTTTTATTATGTTTTAACATTTTGCAAATGTCCACATTATTCCACTTTCACATTTACCTAGCTGAAGCCAAAACTCGAGATTTCACCCCAACTTGTGTTACACTTTGAAAATGATCATTTCATGTCCTTTACACTTTAGCCTTAATTTTATTCCAAAAATCATGTTCTTTGGGACTATTATAAGGGCATTTTTTTGACACTACCCCTAGAATATAGGACTTATCCGTGGTTTCAAATTTACATTAGATATTACATATCTCATAATATTGGTTATGAAATAGCACGTCTTCACGATCATACATGACGTCAACAATCTGAATATCTGGCAATGTGCATCTCCAACGTGCACCACTCATCTTCATTGGGATCCACTTATATATTTAATTGTTCTCCATAACTCCATGTTTTCTAAGGTATATTTTAAATTTTGAGTTCTTTATTTCTCATAAATGTGCTTGGGAGAATTTTACTTTATTTTATTTTTTCAAAACGAGGCTGGATTTCACTTAAAATAAAATTTTCGTCAACTGTCATTGAAACGAGATGCATATCTCATTTGAACGATCCAACAATGTCGTTCGAAGTGTCGTTTGATGGCCTACATAAAACATGCTTCAAACAAGGGCTTATTGTTTTGGTTTTATTCAGGTCGTGAGAAGTTCGTTAGTAGCAAGCTTTTAACGAGATACATACATCATTCAAATGACGTTTCTATCTCGTTCGAACGACTCGATGCTGCCTCGATTTTTGTGTTCGCCTATAAAAACTTGCTTTGCGTAGTTATTTTGCAAGACTTTTAAAACATAAACTTTTGTAGAGATGTTGTACAAAAGTCTCATTTTTATAAAGTCAAAACATCTTTTGATTCACTCCTCCCATATATATTTTGTGAATCACTTTGAAACCCTCACACACAATTCCATATTGGAGTTTCTCTTATGGAGAAAGTGTCACCACTACTGATCTTTTGGTTCTAATGGGAACCATTGCTGAAGGAAGACGAAGGGTCACCTACAGGAGATTCGTCTGAAAATGATGTCTATGTTTATCTATTGTATATGTAAGTTTCGATTTACATACTATAGTCCAATAAAAGGTTTTACCCCTTTGGTTATTTTTCCTGAAATTTGTGTTGCTCGTTTGATTGGAAGCTTTCATGTTTTACATCTTTCAACCACATGGTTGCATGATCTAGGGTTTAAAGGAATTAAAACTAGTGTGAGTTGACATATAATTCAAAAAGTTTTTGCCATTGAACTATAGCGTACTCTTAAATTGGTATCAGAGACATTTACACAACTTTAATATGTAATTTATTTTCTACCAAATTTTTCTTGATACCAATTCTCTGAAAAATAGATTTTTGTTCAAAATGGATAACTTATATAATAGAATGCCAAATTTTGATGGATCCAATTATGCTTATTAGAAAGAGAGAATGATAACCACACTAAAAACAATTGATGAAAGCGTCTGGATAACTTGTGAAAGAGGGTGGACACCACCCACTATGGATGCGAGTAATGAAATTAACCCTAAATCTGTCACTCTATGGGATGAAGAAGAATTTAAATGGATTAATTTTAATTCATGAGGCCTTAGCTCTATTTCAAGAGCCGTCACACCCGGTTAGTTTTGGCATATAATGACGTGCACCACGTCAAAAGACGCATGGAGTATCTTGGAACTTACACATAAGGGTACTACAAATGCTGTTAAGGTGTATAAATTACAAAACATGACTACAAAGTTGGAGACCATAATAATTCTTGAGTCCAAGAGATTTTATGAATTTTATGCTCACTTTCCGGATATTGTTAATTTTAGTTTTAATATTTGTGAAAAAATTCTCGAATCTAGAATAGTCAAAAAGATTTTAAGATCACTCCCTATCTGTTTTATCCCAAAAGTCACTGTGCTTAATTCTTTAGGTATGTTAGATTGCCTTATGTTGGAAAAACTTATAGGAGACCTTCAAACCTATGAAATTGACATGTTTACTAAAACTGTTAAACTAAAAGAGAAAGGGATTGCACTTAGGGATCAGTCTAGAAAGAGAGAGGAGGTGTTAAGAAAGAGAGAGGAGGTGTCTTTCAATTCCAGTACCACTTTGACTTAGATGATTTAGACCTCTTTGCTAAGAATTTTAAGAAATTTATCAAAATTTAAAATAATGGCTCATCCAAAGATAAAAAGATTTTTGAGACAAATAAAACTAGGAAGAAATTTTAAAAACAATAAAAAGGACGCCCCAAAGAGAGGGGAAAAGAGGTGTTATGAGTGTGATGGGAGATGTCACTAAGCGTATGAGTGACCCACTAGGTTAAAGAGTTAATGCAAGGGCAAAGATACTTTATATTCCATCCTTAGTGATGATAGAGAGGTCGAGTCGGTGGATTCAGGAGAAGAATCACCGCATGAATGTAACTTCACTGCATTCATGTCTAGTCATGTGAGTTCATCTAGTGCACTTCATGAGGCTGAGGATGGTACTTTACATGGACACCTCAGCAGTGAGGTCGACGTGAGTGAGGGTGAGGATGCAACAAGTGAGGGTGAGAGTCACCTAAAGCACGCATGTGCCGAATTATATGTTGAGTCCTTTAAAATAAAAAAAATAAAAAAAAATGGCTAAAACTAAGATCATAGCGCTAGAGAATGAGTTAGGAGAGACGCGCGAGAGAGTTTTACAAAGAGATAGAGAGAGAGAGTTTATTAAAAAGAGAGATGGTACTTGACCAAACAAGTGGCTAGTCTTGCGAGTGAGCTCCTTAAATTCGTGGAGACTTGGAAGAAACTTGAAGCCCTCGTAGCCCAACTCGAGAAAGATATCAAGAGATCATAGGTCAAGATAAAGAATGAGGACACATCTAAGAAGATGGTAAATATGTTCCTCGGCCCCAATTTAGGGTTTGGTGAGAGGATATAAATAGGTTTCGAGGACGCATCCACTTCACATGTTTCACCGAAACCAGTTCCTGAATTCATTATGAATCTTTACGACCCCGAACCAAAACCCCAAATAAGCATTCGACCAAGAAAGGAAAACCAAGGTAGGCCTAAGCTTGTTTATTTCTACACTTATTACAAGAGAAAAGGACACCTTAAGGAGTTTTACTATAGTTTCGGTCGGACTCAACGTACACATACTCCATCGCATCGATTTAGAGATTTTGATAGCCTCTAGGAGAAGGTTGAGTGCCTAGTATCCACTTCTCATAGTTTGATGGAAAATTTCCAACAACAGTGCTTCTGTTGTGTGGAATAAGAAGCCTTCATATCTGAATGCACGCATTTAATTTATTCGGAGCTACTAGAGCGGGATCCACTTTTGGGGGGAATATGACTCGAAGCAATAACAAGAATATCTCTAGTGGAACATCTTTCATACTCATTGGAGAGATGGTTCACTAATAGACCGAGGGAGAAGAAATTATACCCATTCACATTAGTGGATACTTATAACCTCCCGACTAGAACCAACAACGGTTAGGGTAAACAAAAGGTCACCACAACATAGATTCCTAATCATGAAGAAAAATCCCTTATTGTTTATGTTGATCTTAAGGCTTAAAATATCTCCTAGTGGTATTTTGACAATGGTTACTCCAAGCACATGAATAGGGATGTCTCAATTTTTACCAACATTAAGTATTACAAGGAAGGTAAAGTAACCTTTGGAAATGGAAGTAAATATGGAATTATTGGACGAGGTACGTAGAGATACCCGAATTTCCTAACCTAATTATGTTTTGTATGTTAAAGGTTTAAAAGTAAACCTTATCAGCATTAGCCAGTTGCATGAATCAAGCCTTTTTGTATAGTTTGATTGGAACGAGTGTAAAATTTTTTTATCAAGCCGATGAACTTTATTGTAAGGGGTGAGGACATAAGATAACTATTATGGGATGGTTCCAATGTCCTCATTTGTGCAATAGTGCCATGATCTCTTCAATGGATTTGTGGTATTAACGTCTGTCTCACTTTCATTTTAGGGAGTTAGATCATTTAGAGAATAAATACCTAGTATGTGGCTTACCATTTCTTAGAAAGCCAACTTCCACGATTTATAGTCCTTGCGAGCAAGGAAAATAAGTCACGAGTTCCCATCGAAAGTTGAATTCCATTACCACTACACGTGTGCTTAAGTGGATACATATGGATCTTATGTGTCCTAAACTCAAGGAGAGTTTGGCTTGTAAGAGGTATATCCTCGTGATGGTAGATGATTTCTCTCAATATTCGATAGTTGGTTTTCTGAGAGTGAAATCTGATGCTGTAGAGTTTCTTACGACCAAGTGATGTGTCCTACAAAATCCACATGGAGTCACCATCAATAGAATGCGTAGTGATAGTAGCAAAGAATTTAAAGAGGCAAAAATGGATAGCTATTGTGATAGCCTAGGAATTAAACACAATTTTTTTACCCTGAAAACCCCTTAATAAAATGGGATTGTTGAGAGGAAGAATCAGATGATTCAAGAGATGGCTATATCCATGAACCTCGGTTGTAGAGTGCCTCGATGATTTTGGACAAAGATGGTGTCTACCGCGGGACACATGGTGAATAGGGAATATCTTCGTCCACACACACTTCAGACTCCTTATGAGTTTTAAACAAGGAAGAAACCCAACTTTTTGTATTTTCGTGTCTTTGGGAGTAAATGCTACATCCTGAGGGGGTAGAGAGAAATTCAGAAAGTTTTACTCCCAAAGCAATGACAGAATTATGTTAGGATATTCATCGACGAGCAGAGCATACAAGGTGTTTAACCTAAGAAGCTCTAAGGTTATGGAATTAACAAAGGTCATTATTAAAGATGATGAGCCATCGACGCTTCTTAATCCTTAGCCTTTGTGTGAGTATGATTCACCCCTTTGTGATGATCCCATTGTTCCTCACACACCTAGGGTGGACCCGGATCCCAATTTAAGGGATGCACCTGCTTGGGTTCGCAAGAGTCATGACCTGTATGTCATTTGAGGAGATCCTACTTTTGATGTCAAGACTTGTCCTCAGATTGAGAACATTTTTAACTATCTGTGCTATACGTCTAAAGTCGAACCCAAGAACATCAAAGAAGCACTCAAAGATGAACTGGATATACACTATTCAGGATGAGTTGTTCAGTTTAGAAAGAATGATGTCTGGGAAATAATCCCCGACCTAGTGAGACAAATGTGATTGGTACTAAGTTAATCCTTAAGAATAATATTGATGAGAACGGTACCATTATCTGTAATAAGGATAGGTTGATCGCTCAAGGCTATACACATATTGAGGGTAGAAACTTTTAGGAGACATTCGCTCTTGTTACGAGGCTTTTGTTCATTCGCTTACTAACCGCCATTGCATGTCATCTACGCTTCAAGTTATATCAAATGGATGTCAAGAGTGCCTTTCTGAATGGCATTCTATAGGAGAAGATTTACGTGGAAAAAACAAAAGGGTTTAAATTGGAGAGTGGGGAATGTGAACTACAATAATAGAGTATGAAATTGGAGAGTGGGGAATGTGAATGAGATAACATAGTAGTTCATTTGGCTTTTAAAGATTGATCACTTAAAGAAAAATAAAAACCTATAAAATAAATGTTATTATGTTTGGCTTTAGCCATTGGGTATTCTTGTTTGATTTAATTTGGTATTTTCAATTTGGTAAGTTCGAAAATATCATTTTGGTATTTTTTGTACATTTATTTTGGTATTTAATTTCAGTACGGTACAGTCAGTTAATCGGTTTTTAAAATGTTAAAACCAAAACTAACCAAAAAAAATTCAGTATTTCGATTTTCGTAGTTTCAGTGTGGGTAAGTAAAAAATGTAAATCATTACCATTAATTTTCGATACAAAACGGTATGGTACAGATTTTTACCATACCATGAACACCCCTAGTTTCACTACAATAGTGGTAACTAGGTATTTGGTATTCTAGGTTAGGCCCCCCTTGTTTGTGACCATTTTAATACTGAGACACGGAAAAGGTCACTTTATTTAAGGTTCATTTCACGCACTTGTGCTATGATCAAAATTTTAATTCGTATGTATTCTAGCATCAGAACATCAAACTAAAATTTATAATTTTGAAAAAATTGAATTTGGAACTTTACAAATTTTTTTATTTACAGCGTTCTGATTCAAACTCAATTTCCCTCAAATTTGAGCTTCCAATGTACAGTATTATCAAAGTCCCACAAATAAAAATCAGTTGTATGCTGTCTAATGTACACAACTTATTTCTCGAAACCAAATTAAGTTAAATCATTGCTGTATTAAAAACCTAGCGTAAACTAAAATTTACAACCTATAAATTTTAAGATATGAGAATTTACTAAATGAAATTTAGTGAAAAGTCCAATTAAAAAATGAAATATGAAGATTCAGAGAAGGCAAGATAATTATAATCTTCTCATATCATCAATAAAAGATGGCTTAGAAGAAAGCCTCATTGTCCACCATTTTATTTTTTTATATAAGTTGTAATCACACCAATAATATGCAAACTTCAAATCAAGAAAAAATTAAACGACGAAAGAAAAGGCAAACGGAACAAGAAGCAGAGAGAGAAAGAAAGCATATTTGGTGATTAATTTTTGGGCAATTTACAATTAGGTCCGTTGGTAACAATTTTTAAACATTTAAGGACAATTTACTATTAGGTCCACTTGTTATGCCACTAACATGGACTTCTACAAGAAGAGAATTAGTGGACCTAAGTCTTTAAAATTCGTCAAAATTTCTTTAATGCTTAAAATTTGTTTGTGAGGGACCTAAGAGTATTTTTTCCTTAAGTTTTCAAGGACTCGTGTAATACAAAATGTGTTATATGTCCACTGTGTTTAAAAATTATAAAATAGGATGATTTTGTTTAAATCCTTCGACCCAAGTTCCTGAAAAAAGAGTAAAGAATATGGATCTGATATTCAACAAATGGTACACATTATATATAGTAAAGAAGGTCATGAATATTCAACAAAATACCAAATCTATTAGATAAATCCTTGAATGATAAAATGCTGAAATTTTATTTAGTACACTAACCTGATACCATACGGAATGTATCTGTGGTGGCCCAATATTGTAAAAAGTTTACCCTTCTCGAGCATTATGTGAGACAAGAGTCTTAACATACAGAATATGCTGATTCAAAAAATCGATACCATTGATGTGAAGATTAGTAAGTAGACTCCTATCAGGAACATATACTATAAGACTTTTCGAAACTTGTGCATGGTCAAACATGAGTTACTTCCCGTTCTTTAGGGGACATAACGGCTGAAGGTAACTAGGAAGTGAACAAGTTTGAGAAGGAACTATCATTATTGGACCAACATACAGATTATCCTCTCATCACCTACAAAAATATATTGTTACCACCTACCATCCTCCCATCACGAGGAAGGGGCAATGGAAACTATTAAAACTTGTCATCTTTCAAATCAAAAGAAATAATCAGTTCGGGACGATGAGATTGATATGGGTTCTCCATCAACCAAAAGATGAATCCATCAATTGAATACCCTTGTCTTGGGCAGAGAAAATCAGATATATTAATATCACGGGGGAAGACTTGTTGAAATTTTGTCCAAGAATTGGATTTCAGGCTGTAAATGTCAACCTCAATTTTATGAAAAGAAAACAATCTCACTAGCTTGTAATCGTCAATGGAGGAGTCATACCCAAACCATATTATCTGAATACTTCTATAATTGTAAGGTGGATTAATAGGGTTAGGTACCATCTTGTAATCACCTGTTGATGGGTTCCATATAACCAATTTTTTGAAATGAAACTCTAAGGCTACTAGGCGACTCACATAACCCCAAATAAAAAAGATGAGTGTGACACCCTGCCTAATTAAATACCGGGTGATCAGTCCTTTATTAAATTAAAATCAAGGTGAACGGTTGGTTCATTCTTAGCATCACTGTCGCAAAAAAATAATATTTCAAAATTAAACACCCTAAATAATTAAGCTAAGTGTCAAAACAATTTAAAGTTTTATTTCCATTTTTAAATTCCAACTTGAAAACCTTTTTAAATAATCAATAGTCTGAGAATCATATAAGTGATACAAATAGCAATCAACGCAAAAGAATTAATCCATCTAGATTTACCAAACCAAGTCAAATAACCATACATGAAATCATCCTAATAAGAGTTAACTTCCAAGGAGTACTAAATACTGGAAATATAAATAAACATAAATCTCTGAGAGTTCCAAACGGAATAGGAAATTGGGGGACACATGCCCTCACTATGAGAGACTAAAACAAGAACTGAATCAATGAAGAGGTCTCGAATCCAAAGAACCTATGCATAACGCCCCTGTGGATGGGCACCTGCAATACATATACATATATATACAAGAGAGAGAAAAAGATAGGAAACGGGTTAGAGCCCGAATGCAAAACAATTTTAAAAATAGTTTGGCAAATATTTAAAATTCTTACCGGCTAATGCAACAACCATGTTAGTATGCGACACTCTCTTGAAAATTATCACCTCTCATCTAGTGTGCACGCCTACCGTACTAATAAATCTTCTATGTCACTCTAACTTATTCTACATAAGGTTTTATCACGTGAAAAGTAGGGTTATGGTAATTACTTTAGAAAATCAATCTCTTCAAGATTTCTTACATTATTTAGAACAACTCAGTACCGTTATAAAGTTCCCAAATACTTGTAATAAAGTTAAAGCATTTATTCATTACTTAACTACTTTTATGCAAAGTAGAAAGTTCCCCTATAGATATATGTATATATATTAGTCACACATATAATATATATACTAACGGCACCCCACATAAAATCTATGGTGCTGGCATACTCTGCTATCAAGTCCCCGTATCACTCGTACTAAGGGAAATACTAGTTCGGAATCACCCTCGAACTGTATTAACACAAAACATATACAAATAGAGACGGAGAATAGTTCCCAGTCACTAAGAGGTCAGCACATACCTTCACGTATCTTAGGATCATCTAACTACCACTCATTTAGCCTGTATAAAGGATACTATCTTCTAGGGTACGAGTCAATATCCCCCATAAAGGTCCAATCGAGATAAGACTATCCCGGCACAAAAACCTCCGTGATAGTAAGTAGCTCGGGTATGATTTTTACGCAAATACATATCATATGCACAATCACATAGACATATATATATATATATATATATATATATATATATATATATATATATATATTCACAATTTCTAAATTAGGTGCGCACACGACCCATAATTGTAATTATATGTTCTTAGCACATATTACTCCATTATCTCGCATAACGGATTCGTCTATTTTATTCTCATTTATAATTTATTTCATACTTACTTCTCAAATCTTGAAGTATTATATCTCACTAAGTATAATTTCAGTAGGTATACTCTCACTTACCTTCTGGTCTAAATCCTATACGAGTCTCAAACTTTTAGTAAACGTACGCACAATGTCCTATGTGTATAACTCCACGTTAACTCACAATTTTCTCCCACATAAAATTTCACTCAACAGAGTCTACCTAGACCCAGCTGATCCTCTTTATAACTCATTATACTCTATCAATAATAATCAAGGGTTCCTACGCATTTTAACCAAATTAAACAAAAACGAGAAAAATATGTAGTTTTTCAGGAGGGATCGATCGATCAAGCAGTTATGACGAATTCGACCATTGTTAAGTTACGGGTTTACTTCTCCAATCTCAACCAAAAATCCATTAATGATCCCCAAACTCCCAAATAACATTACTACTGGTACTATATACCTATATACATGATTTCCTACGTGAAACATGTCCAAATTCATCAAAGGTATCGAATTAATGGGGTAAATTAATATAATTATCAATAACCCTAATTTTTCATAAAACATCCATTATTCTAATTCTTTTCCAGATTTCTAGCTTCTAAATCCATACAAATTCGTGGGTAATCATCTACATATGATTGATATGTCCAGAATATATTTAGTTCCGCTAAAACATGCGATTTGAAGTCTCTAAATGATCAATTTCTTTCATAAAACATGTTCTTAACAATCCTAAACTAACATGGGTGAAACATTAACTAAAAACAAAGAAAGATAGGTACTTGCCTGGGATTCAAGTATCTGATTTGTTGATTAAAAAGATATGGTTGCGTTCCTCGTCCTGCGATTGACGTTTTGGTGGTGGTGTCGGTGCTATCGAGTGAGTTCTTGGCCTTGGATTGTTTGGAAAACTCTCCACCTTCTTCTCTAATGGATGTTCTCAGGTCTTTTGTTTGTTAACCCTAAGAGACAACTCTAAATGGCTGATATATCCTAAGAAAATTTGTGGGTTTAATTACCCAAAAATACAAAATGTTTATAATACCCTCCAGAGATGTCAATTAGGCCTAAAAATGCCCCGAGACCCAAACTAAACCCCCGGGTATACTTTTCTGACTATCTCGAACATTCGAGACATGTTGGCGCACTCAAAATGACCATACGGGCCACTTATAATTTATCCACTTATAATAATAATTTAATCCTGACACGACACAGGCAAGTCCCAACTTAGATTTCCATAATTGCCATCTTATTCACTCGTGACAATTTTAATAAAATCAATCTTATATATTACTTTACTCATCTAGTAATATTCAAAAAATTTCCAATAATTGCTAACTCTCGTCACGCTAGTAAATATTTAAAACAAATTTTTGAATTAATATTAAATTAGTTTATCTCAATTAAATTTAATAAATCCTTAAATTTAAAAGCCATAAAAATACGGGGTATTACATACTCCCCCCTAATAATGGAATTTTGTTCGAAAATTCAGAAAGTAAGGCCTACCTGGTAAAACAATTCTGCATACCTTATCAGTACGTAAACTATCTACATAGTAATGCGCTCAATCACTATAGCCCCCGCCTCACAGCAAGCTTGTTTAACACGCTCATTAAAGACACTTCACATTGTGCTCCTATCTGACAACATTCGCATAAGACATGCCTATACATTATTAATTCCCATTATTTCAATATCATTGGGAGGCAGCACCTCACTACATGATAACTATTCAGATTTATCTAAACACAAAACTCCCTTTTTGAGAGAAACCATACGAACATATGACCACTCTTATTCGCCTAAAACAACCATGGTAATTCCATCATAGTCATCAGACTCTAACTCGACCAATCCAAAATTCTAATTATCCACCCATCTCTTAACATTCATAGTGAGAAAAGTTATGGTTTTTCTGCCCCAAAACCTCAGTAAGCATCTTGTTCACAATGAACTGGTATGAATGCTCCCCCGGAACCCTACCATTAGGTAATATCCTCCCCCAATTACCGTACTATACTCCACTTGCTAGCTATTACCGTTGTGGAAATGAAACGATCACAATGAATCCAAAATTACTTTCACATTGCTCCACTAATGGTTAACCACCGCTCACCTAGTCCCCGGATTATGGGTGATACAACTTTCTTAACACGAAGTGTTATTCCCGCTGCTTCCTAAAATTCCATATTGAAGGTGGGATTCGAAAGTCTCATCCCAAGGACAACGATCACGTACCGGTACGATTATTCATTCCAAAGGAAGACTGGGGCACACTAGCTAATATTGTAAATTACCTAAAAGGAATATCATTTACTTCTTTCTTGGGCGACCTGTTCCACACGTTCAAAGGAACCCTGGATCTTACTTTGAGGTTAGTAACCCATCAAAGAAATTTTTACCGACTTGACTGTCCTCTTCCATTATTGGAATCGTCGACTTGACACAAAGTTTTCTCGCTGAACCTCTTGCTCCAATCGAATTCTATCTATGAGCGGTGCACGTGGAGACTACTCATTATGTCTCGCTCAACATCGACTTCCACTTATAATGTCTCACATTAAGTGACAGTTAATATTTCCCTTTCTTCCTTTGCGTATTCTGAAAGTTCTGACCTGTGCACTTTTCTCCACGATGTGCACTTCTGGGCCTTTTATACCTTACTAGCAGCATCGTTCTTTGTACGCGTAATTATCTCTCACATTTGACTAATTACAACTTCGCTCCGAGTGTTCTCCATATAGTTAAATTCTATCCTTCTCATGGAATACCCCTTTTCAAATAGCTTCCGACAGCCTTCCAACCAGCTTCGGGTGTGCTACTCTGATCACACACACATATATGGATTTATCGTCTTTCACACGCCTCTTAATCCACTCTACCACTTCCACTTTGTTATGATAGTCCCACAAACATTTATTCCACACGTCTATTCCCATGTCCTTTCAACTCGAACGATTTTAACATCAACTAACCAGGATGCCCACACACCCTATAAACCGTGCATACTAGCGTAAGAATCACATACGCTTCACATATGACACTCAATTCTTTATTTTCCTTGTGCTCACAATGTGATTACAACATTTGGGTACTCTCAATCACCCTAGAAATCGAAATTTTAAACCGTCTTTCTCACCATTCCACCCCTCAAACCGAGGTGATAAAATAAAACTTTCAATGCTTTCTTATCACACAACCAGCTCCACTGGCCTTAAATCATAATTCAACTTCCAACTTACAGATATAGTTACCTGCGCCTATTACGACTGAGGTACGGAACTCATGGACTAATGACCAAACATTTCCCTATTTCCAACCTTACGCTAAGTTTCATGCGTGGGATATATCACAAAGAGAAATCCAAACAAGGACCCCCCGATACACTACTACCTAGCATTGTCGATTATTGAAATCCGTTAGGCCCTTCGTACATAGCATGTACCACTTTATTCCATCCCTTGATAGAAAAGTTACTTCTCCTCCCGAAATCACACTTAACAAAGAACATTTTGCCAATTGCACTATCGTTCAGTATTGGTGGTAATCACATTCCATAAACGTCAAATACATACAATCGGGGTTCTCGAAATCCTGTCCCCAAACATATGGGTATAACTCTTAACTCCCATATTTCTAAAGGATAGATATATCAATGCGCTCTTCATATGACCAAGTCCTGAGCGCTAAACATAATAATGAGTTAAATCTTTTCACTCAACAGTAAACCTAACATATACTGAATCATAACAACAAAGTCCCTACACACACCGGGATTGAATATCTCAAGCCCACTATCCCCTCCTAAGTCTCTAAAATAGATAATATAAGTGCGGGTCCGATCCTCTCGTAGGTGAGGCCTCGCCAGAACAAAACATGTGGCACTAAGGCAACCACTCTGATAGCCTTGAAATAACTGCCTGCTATCGTACTAACCATTACTATAAAGTTGTAATCAAGACAATATCGTACTCATATATCCCATCACTAAAACGAGTAATCTCAATAAATTATATAACACTATTAATACACCCATTCATCGTCCACGGATAGCACTAATGATAATCCCTCAGCACTAGGGAAAATATTAACATAATAATAACGTTTATAGTTATACGTACTAAACTCATCTCACATGCTAATCTAGAATGAACAAAATATAGTGACTCTCTCGTGTCACATAAAATACGCCTCATCCTCCGAGGATAAAACTCATACTTCTACCTTTCCAATCATCTTGACTGCACAAATGGTCCCCGGACGTAACATGCCTATCTAAACCAAAACAAAAACTACTTTAATAGTTGTCCTTTACTAGGCATCCCACTCTTATCCCTTTACTCACTTCGGGAAAGCACTAACGCATGTGATTTCACTCTCCACAAAATACCTCTACACACAATCCACTTATCACCTGTCATAATAACCATATTAGGATTGTTCTTTTCTTGGACTTTGGTAGGCTCAATTCCTGATGGCTACCCCCGTTCTTACCTTAGCCTTGTTGGCCCTAAAGGATATGCTAATGGTTACAATAGTCCTTACTAAATTCACCATCGCTTGGTAAGAATTCAGTTATCCTAATCATTTAAATGGGTCCCCTGATGTGTATCCCCACACCCCTTGTGGTACTACACTACCACCGTTGCATCCAGTTTTATTCTTGACTAAATTCTTCGATTATTTTAGCTTCCCACACAAAGAAGCATTATCATCTCCATTGACAAAGGACGACATTATCAACCTCTGAATCGACCGTCCAACACAATTCCCTTTTAAGTGTTATTAACTATTTTTACGAGTCAATCTCCCACTTGGAGTCCTTTCCTCCATTTGTAACTACATCCTCCGATACAAGATTCGGTAATGATTTAGATTCATATTCATAAATGGACCTCTGTCAGGTCCTCTTATAGTGAGTTCAGAACAACGTTCACATCTCATCCTGAACATCTGATGAAGGAACATGCGGTTAAACTATACCCAAGATCCTTATATAGACATAGCATTCGGCTTCTAAAAGTGGTGGCTGACTCCCACCATTATAACTTCGTTCCGATAAGCCAAGATAAATTTTACTCCAAATTTTCACTCTCAATTTTCCACACTCCGTCATATGTCCAAACCTTTGGATATTTTACCTCCTTTGGCTAACACCCACAATTTTCGCATTTTTAAAATTTCCACCGACAGCTCTCTTTAATTTTTCGTCTAACTTTTTCCCAGTTGTACCACGTTGGGTGAGTCTACTCTTGCACCTCTTTTGACTATAGTATCACTTGGAAATCTTAGGCTGCGCCCTATCCATCTTTACAATCCTTACTTTTAGTGCCATAATAGGGGTGACCTTAACTACGATCATCATC
This sequence comes from Sambucus nigra, assembly GCA_949130495.1. NCBI lineage: Eukaryota > Viridiplantae > Streptophyta > Magnoliopsida > Dipsacales > Adoxaceae > Sambucus > Sambucus nigra. The sequence goes on along the minus strand of OX422221.1, from coordinate 77,578,042 downwards.
CTCGAATATACACTACAACCTCAACTAAGCCTAGCCTCCTACTGTATGCCTAATGGCCCGTGCCTTCCATATTCCTTTGTTCGAACACTCTGAATGCAAATAAGATTCACTAATGTACATACGTTATAGCAGGAGAATGGAATCTCACCATAGAAATCAACAATCCTAAACATAGGGCTCTATATAAAAACAAAGTAATGCTGGAAGCATAGTAAGTCGTACAGATCCTAAGGACACTAGAACATGATGCTCTGATACCACCTATGACACCTCGCCTAATTAAATACCGGGTGATAAGTCCTTTATTAAATTAAAATCTAGGTGAACGGTTGGTTCATTCTTAGCATCACTGTCGCAAAAAAAAATCCAAATTAAACACCATAAATAATTAAGCTAAGTGTCAAACAATTTAAAGTCTTATTTCCATTTTTAAATTCCAACTTGAAAACCTTTCTAAATAATCAATAGTCTAAGAGTCATATAAGTGCTACGAATAACAATCAACACAAAAGAATTAATACATCTAGATTTACCAAACCAAGTCAAATAACCATACATGAAATCATAATGACAAAAGTTAACTTCCACGGAGTACTAAACACTGGAAAATATAAATAAACATAAATCTCTGATAGTTCCAAACGGAATAGGAAATCGAGCGACACATGCCCTCACTATGAAGGACTAAAACAAGAACTGAATCAATGAAGAGGTCTCGAATCCAAAGAACCTATGCATGACGCCCCCATGGATGGGAACCTATAATACATATATATATATAAGAGAGAGAGAACAAGACAGGAAACAGGTCAGAGCCCGACTGTAAAATAGTTTTAAAAATAGTTTAGCAAGTATTTAAAATGCTCACCGACTAATGCAACAACCATGTTAGTATGCGACACTCTCTTGAGAATTCTCACCTCTCATCTAGTGTGCACGCCTACCGTACTAATAAATCTCACAAGTCTCTCTAACATATTCCACACAAGGTTTTATCACGTGAAAAGTAAGGTTATGATATTTACTTTAGAAAATCAATCTCTTCAAGATTTCTTACATTATTTAGAACAACTCAGTACCGTTATAAAGTTCTTGAATACTTATAATAAATTTAAAGCATTTATTCATTACTTAACTACTTATATGCAAAGTATAAAGTTCCTATATAAATATACGTATATATATTAGTCACACATATAATATATATACTAACGACACCCCACATAAAATTTATGGTGCTGGCATACTCTGCTATCAAGTCCCCGTATCACTCATACTAAGGGAAATACTAGTTCGGAATCACTCTCGAACTGTATTAGCACAAAACACATACAAATGGAGGCGAATCATAGTTCTCAGTCACTAAGAGGTCAACACATACCCTCACATCTCTTAGGACCATCTGACTATCACTCAGATTGCCTGTATCAAGTATACTATCTTCTAGGGTATGAGTCAATATCTCCCATAAAGGTCCAATCGAGATAAGACTGTCCCGGTTTGAAAGCCTCTGTGATAGAAAGTATCTTGGGTATGATTTTTACACAGATACATAACATATACACAATCACACACACACACACACAGACACACACACACACACACACACACACACACACACACACACACATATATATATATATATATATATATATATATTCACATTATCTTAATTAGGTGCGCACACAACCCATAATTATAATTATCCATTCTTAGCACATACTCGCATAACGGATTCATCTCTTTTATTCTCATTTATAATTTATTTCATACTTACTTCTCATCTCTCGAAGTATTCTATCTCACTAAGTATAATTTCAGTAGGTATACTCTCACTTACCTTTTGGTCTAAGTCCTTTACGAGTCTCAATCTTTTAGTGAACGTACGCACAATGTACTATGTGTATAACTCCCCGTTAACTCACAATTTCCTTCCACATTAAATTTCACTCAACGGAGTCTACCTAGACCCTACTGGTCCTCTTTATAACTCATTATACTTTATCAATAATAATCAAGGGTTCCTACGCATTTTAACCGAATTAAACAAAAAGGAGAAAAATATGCAGTTTTCCAGGAGGGATCGATCGATTGAGGAATGGGGTCGGTCGTCAATGCTCTTGGTCGATCGATCAATCAAGCAGTTATGATGAATTCTTCCATTGTTAAGATACGGGTTTACTTCTCCAACCTCAACCAAAACTCCATTAATGATCCCGAAACTCCCAAACAACATTACTGCTGGTACTATATAGCTATATACATGATTTCCTACATGAAACATGTCCAAATTCATCAAAGGTATCGAATTAATGGGGTAAATTAACATAATTATCAATAACCCTAATTTTTCATGAAACATCCATTCTTCTAATTCTTTTCCAGATTTCTAGCGTCTAAATCCATACAAATTCGTGGATAATCATCTACATATGATTGATATGTCCATAATATATTTAGTTCCGCTAAAACATGCGATTTGAAGTCTCTAAATTATCAATTTCTTTCAAAAAACTTATTCTTAACAATCCTAAACTAACATGGGTGAAACATTAACTAAAAACAAAGCAAGATAGATACTTGCCTGGGATTCAAATATCTAATTTATTGATGAAAAAGATATGGTTGCGTTCCTCGTCGCGCGATCTACGTTTTCGTGGTGGTGGCGGTGCAATCGGGTGAGTTCTTGGCATTGGATTGCTTGGAGAACTCTCCACCTTATTCTCTAATGGCTATTCTCAGGTCTTATGTTTGTTAACCCTAAGACACAAATCTAAATGGCTGATATATCCTAAGAAAATTCATGGGTTTAATTACCCAAAAATACAAAATGTTTATAATACCCTCCCGAGATGTCAATTAGGCCTAAAAATGCCCTGAGACCCAAACTAAACCCCCGGTTACACTTTTCGGACTATCTCGAACATTCCGGACATGATGGCGCACTCAAAATGACCACACGTGCCACTTATAATTTATCCACTTATAATAATAATAATTTAATCCTGACATGACACAGGCACGTCCCAACTTAAATTTCCATAATTGTCATCTTATTCACTCGTGACAATGTTAATAAAATCAATCTTATATATTACTTTACTCATCTAGTAATATTCAACAAATTTCCAATAATTACTAACTCTCGTCATGCTAGTAAATATTTAAAACAAATTTTTGGATTAATATTAAATTAATTTATCTTAATTAAATTTAATAAATCTTTAAATTTAAAAACCATAAAAATACGGGGTATTACAATGAGGTGGTTCATTAATAATGTAAATTTTCATGGGAAAGCATGACTTGGTTCCAGGTCTTCTTCTACGAAAGTATGGAAGTGGCCAGAGGAATGCTTGATAAGATGTTTCTGTGGGCTTTTAAATTTACTTATGTGATTGTGATGCTTTCTGAGAAACTTTGGGTCAGTGAGATAACAACGCCATAGTTTTCCGACGCACCAAAAACGCGCAATAGATTTTGTAGGCAGTCTTAAGAACACGTGGGAGAGTACAATATCAGCAGGCAATTCAGGAAACATTGAACAAGACATCTTTGGTGAACACGTGAACAAACAAACACGTAAGAAGAAAATAGCACTAAAAAATCATCTCTTCCCGCTCTGATATTCATAGAAATAATTCAGGAGTTTTTTATTTGCAAAACAATTCATTCAAGGGAATGTAGGACTTAAGACTGACACAAAGGCTCCAACATTTAGTTCATCAATAACGTTCGTAGCTTTCCAATATGAAGTCGAAAAATATATAATGGAACGAAAAGGATATAGATATATACCTTCAAGCTTGAGAACTTCCTCGTCTTCATGCGGCCTTTTCTGCCTTATCTCCTCAGCACTCGAATCAAACAGGATCTCCCTCTTAATTTCTCTCTCCTCCTTTTTTTCGGAAGTATATGGTTACCACACTCATTTATTTCTGCTATCCGCGTATAGTAGTCCACTTGCCGACGACTCATGACTGGGAATTACAATTATACCTACAATCATTTTCATAGGTATTATATTATTTTAGAGGTTTACTTTGGTGATTTGACTTTACTTACCATTTTCACATCTAGCAATGAAAAAAGTGAAGACAAGCGTATATGCATGTTAAAATGAGCGATAAAATCTATAATAAAATTAAATGTTAGGTAAAATCAAATGATATCGGAAGCAAAACAATAGACAGCTAGATCTACATAATATTCCAGTGTTCATGAGGTGTCGGGGAAGTGTTTCCAAATCATATTCATGAGATTAAATAGTATGGAAAACCCTCAAAATTCATCCACTAAGACTACATACCTAAGTTAACATGAAAAAATATCTGAAACTAAGATTAAATGACACCTAGTGCATAAAAAGTTATAGATTATCATAAAATGACATAGTAACATAAAAATAAAAATATTGAATATAAAATAATACCCATGTTTACAAAACGCATCGTTGTTGAACATTAGAAATCATGAATCTTTTCAATAGTCTAAGAAGTATAATTTGGGTTAATTTGTTATGCATCATTAATAGATTTGAGTTGTGGTGGTTCTTTAATGGTGCCTTCAACATAATCAAACCAATCAGTTGTGATGAGAATATCTTTAAATTGATCTCCTCACAAAAGATAGTTAGATCCATTGAGATTAATCAACATGGAATTGGTAATATTTGTGAATGGAAGCGATGGGAAAGATAAAGAATGTATATTTGAAGGTGTTGTAGCATATGAGGAAGAATGTGTCATTAATGAACGTTTTGAAGAAATGTTTGTTGATTAGGGTTTTGAGTAGGATCCAAAAAAATAATTGTTGAGCTTTAAATCTCTAATACATTAAAGGTATTTGTGGTTTGTAATTCATAATGGTCCAAATTTCAGCCGCCCAAGCAAGCCCAATCCAGAAATACGAAGCGTGCTGCCCAAGTCAGATATTAATGTCACATACGATTAATGTGGGAAGCTCAATCTTGTCATTTATAATCTCGGAGGAGATAAACATGGATAAACAAATGAGCCAATCAACACCTGGGAGATTTTGAATATGTCTTAAATACTCTTATCATCATAATTATAACCCTTACCTGGGGCAAATGGGCTTGTAATTCTTTATTCGCGAGCTATAAATAATTAATATACAGAGAGAAATAACCCATGGATGCAGGAAGTTGCTAAAACATGTAAATAATTTTGTTTTGAGATCATTTTACTTCTTGTTTGGTTACAAGTTGCTTTGATTAATTCATTGTGATCATTTGCACTCTTAATTGCTGTTGGCTGTGGGAGTTTTTCCAATGAAAATCATAAATAGCAAGCTAAGTAATGTCTCATCCTCATAGTTCACTTGTTGTGATCGATCATCAAGGACTCTCTTTATATTAAGATAGGTATAAGATCTATCTAGATTTAAATCAGGTCATCGTCCATCCAAGATTCTGCCTATAAGAACGACATTCTGAGCAAAGTAACGAACAACCCAAACCAACTCAGATCTCGCGGATGGTCGATGCTTATAAAAAATGACTCCATACAAAATAAGAGGCAACATGCCTCTATGTGGAAGAGAGCGGTCATCTTTAACAACCCTTGAAAAAATAGAGCGAGAACTCCTAGAGATAAGAGCAAGTGTCGGGTCAGAAGCAAAACACTCAGGCGAGTAAAACTCTCAACCGAGGGAGGACTTCACATCATGAACAAGAACATTCAGAGTAGAAAAATCGACCGATAAGGGTATCCAAGTCAAATTATATAGTAGGAACGATATCCAAAGTCTAGTTTGAAGGTAGATGGATCAACACCTAGCCATTCGCGGGGATAGATCCACCAAGGAGCTAGCACGGAGGGAACTCATTACTCAGATCCAGTCCCCCTTTTTAGGGATAATTGAGGAGGAGGATCCCCCAAAGAAGTTATCAACCCCAAGATTTAAGATCTATGATGGGAAGACCGATCCTATAGACCATGTGCATCAATACATATAAGCCATGACCCTGTGGATCATAATGACGCCCGTATGTGCCGTATATTTCCCTCTATCTTGGGAGATGTTGCACAAAATTGGTTTGAATAGCTGCCTCACAGGTTGGTTAAAAACTTCATGTCTCTCACAGAGGCCTTCACAGCTCACTTTATTATAAGAAGTTCTCACCCAAAGAGAATAGGTTATCTCCTCACCATGAGGGAGAAACCCAAGAGTCTTTATGAGATTATGTGAGGCACTACTGAGAGACCTTAAGTGAAGTTAAAGATTTATCAGAAAAAGTTGTCATAACATTATTCAATATATGGTTTGCCCACAACTCCATGTTGCACTAGTCCATATGGAGGCGAATACTATCGACAATTTGATGTCACGCATAGATTAGTATGCCAAGATGGAAGATGTGTTTGCCCTCAACCAATGAGATAACGGTAGTAGAAAAGAGGCCAAAGGATACGATAAAGAGATCACCAGCAAGAAAAAAGACAATAAACATAACGAAGGATCGAAAAATAAGGGACAAGGCATACCTAGCCAAGGCCTTCTAGGAAATCAACACTATTTTCAAAGAATAAATCTACAAGATCTTGGGAAAGATAAAATACCATCAGTTACTGAAGTGGCTAAAGAAGATGTGTGGAGATCCGAGCAATAAAAATACTACTCTCAGATATGCTTACTATAAAGATAACTAGCATAAGACGGAGAACTCCAAAGCTCTTAAATTCGATCTGGAAGAATTATCCCAGGTGGGGCACTTAAACGAGTATGTTGAGAAAAAGTCTGAAAAGGATGTCCCCAGCACCGATAAAAAACTAGATAATGTTTTGGAGGATGAATTGGGCATGAGTTTGCTATTATCTACAGTGATTCAAGTCCCAAGAAGATACACGGCAATGATATATGAATGGATCTTACTAAGGTCACAACAGTAATGGAGGCCTTCAAAATTGACCCTGGCAAAAACCTAATCAGGAAGCGCAGGCAACCAAAATAATGGACTACAATAAGTACATAGTCTTTACGAAAGATGATTTGATCGGATTAAAGACACCTCACTATGATGCTCTAGTAATCACTCTCAAAATTTCAAACTGGGACATGGATAAGTTACTAGTCGATCAAGAAAGCTCCTATGAAGTTATGTACTTAGAGAGTTTTTTATAAGCTCATGATGAAGTTGGAAGATTTTAAGGAAGTGAACATCCCTTTGGTTGGCTTCACTAGAAAAATGACCATGCCATTGGGAAAGGTGGTCCTGCTAGTTAGGGACGAAAATATATCGAAGCTGGTCGACTTCTTAGTGGAGGACATTGACTCCCCTTATCATGCCAATCTTAGGAGAGGATGGTTGCATTCAATTAAGGTCGTTCCCTCCAGTTACAACCAAAATATCAAGTGCATCATAGAGTGAGGAATAATGGACTATAAAATAAGAACGGAGATTAAATTAGCTGATTTCATCACATAATTCACAAGAGAAAATGAGCCCAATAAACAACATATTACTAATCACTTGAAGAGCCGAGAGTTCGATTAGTCTAGAAATGGACATTGTGTGTGGATAGCGCCTCCAACTATAAGAGGATGGAGTAGGTATTACGCTGGTCACCGGAGAATTCCATTATTGAAAAAGGAATCAAAGTTAGCTTTGAGGCATCTAATAATGTAGTTGAATACAAAGCTCTTATTGTCAGACTACGCAATGCTCACGCATTGTACGGTAGTCCACCTTAATATATCTCATGTTGAACAAAGTAATGAGATATTTCAATGTCAGGGATGAATAAATGGTGACTCATGATTTGATACCAAAATTTAAGAAAGAACACATTCAACAATTCTCCCTATGGTACAATAGCCATGCAGATGCTTTAGCAGCCTTGGTGTATGCAGTGGACTCAAACATGAGAAGAACAATTGAAGTGGAATTCCTCGCAACATCCATCATCATGAAGCCCTAGTTTTCGAATAGATTCTCGTCATACAAAAAATTCCCAGCTAGATGGACTCGATAGTCTCTTATCTACAAAATGACATCACTCATCCGATAGAAATCAAGCCGACCAAGTCAGAGTTAAATCTATGTAATTTTATTTGGAACCCAAAGGAAAACTCTATAAAATATCCTTCATTGGTCCCTACCTCTAATTCGTGCATCTAAGTGTACGAACTACACGATGGAATATACAGAAGCCACGCTGGAAAAAGTTCTCTTGCCTTCAGAGCAATCAAATAATGGTACCGGTGCGTATATGTAGAAATATGAAAGCTCTTACATCCATAAGTGTGAAAAATGACAAAATTTATCTCCCGTACTCCATCAGTGGACCAACGAATTAAAGTCACTGGCTAGCCTATCGCCCTTCACTCAGTGGTGTTTGGATATCATAGGTCTACTCCCAATAATGCCAAGGAATCGTAAGTATCTCTTGGGCAGCGTAAATTACTTCACAAAGTGGATTGAAGCAGAGCTATCGGTGAACATCAGGGATACCAACATGATCAGATTAATTTGGAGATAATATGTTTAGCATACATAAGATAATTATCACGAAACACTGACACACAATTTGAAAGTGGACCATTATAAGGTTTTTACGATAACCATATCATTAAAATCACTTCATCTCTATGGCCTACCTCCAGAGAAATGGGAAACCAGAGGTTTCTAACAAAATGTTGCTCAACGACATGAAGAAAAGATTAGAGAAAGAAAAAGGAGTTTGAGCGGACGAGCTTCCTTACGTCCTATAGGCATATCATACTACGCCCAGAAGACCTACTGGAGATATTAATTTTTCTCCATCCTATAGGATGGAGATTTTCAGTCCTTTAGAAGTTGGTTTTTTTACCATAAGGATCACCATTACTGAGCAAGGTGTGAACGACGAAGCCGTGAGGACTAAACTTGAACTAGAAAAAGAACGAAGGGAGAAGGCCATGATAAAGCTGACCTCTTACCAACAACAACTAGCTAAGTTGTACAAGAAAGTCATCAATCTAAGAAAATTCCATGACGATGATTACATCCCCAAAAAAGTCCTCGATAATTCCAAAAAACCTTCAAATGACAAGTTGGGACCTAATTGGGAGGAACCATTCAAGGTCATCAGAGATGATTTGTAAGGAGCCTACCATTTAGAAACAATGTAGGGCAGGGAGATAATAAGGCCATGTAATGTGTCTAACCTCAAGAAATTTTATTTTTGAATTCACACTTGCTTAGTCTTTCCTAACTTAGTTAGTGCTCACAAATTTTCATTCCAGAACTTATGATGCTCACAGTTTGTTCTAGATTTTCTAATAAAGTAAAAGCCTAAATGCTTCAGTTAGTTATTTGATATTTTTCCAAAGTGGCATAGTTAAACTTTAATTAATGGTCAAAACATTGATCGATATCACCTTATTTTGATTACAATTAAAAGTTGTTTAATTACAATTAAACTCAAGGCCTTGCGATTTTCGTCATAAAAAACACAAAAACCTCATGACTTTACCAAGAAAAATAAAGACCTCCAGGGGATCCCTAGGGCTTAAGTGAACCCGAACTTGGTCAGATTTATATCCTGAATGGTTGGATTACCATAAAACTACGTACATTTATGCCACTCTCTTGAAGGACTAAGTTAGCGTGATGACACAACTTAGAAGGTAAGATTCGACAATAAAACTAGGTACATAAGTATGACCTCGTCTAGATGAGCCTCGGCCCAACTTCATGACCCCTCCAAGTGCTAGTCAGAATCATCCTTATATGGTCCCACATCACAAAGGCCCATGCCAGTCAGTGTTAGCTTCTGAGAATCAATCAACAGAATAGTCACAACAATACACACGGGCTACCTTTATACTCATAAGAGCTTTCATGTCTCCGCTTTGACGTGTGTCGGCCTCATATGACACTACCAGGTCGAGACCAATTTGCATTCCCAAAACGAGTATCACTCTCGATACTACTCAACCAGAAGCCACTTTATTAGTTTCGATCAACCAAAACCTACCAGAGCCGACATCAATATCTCACACGGAACATATGACTTGTGCATTTCCAAGATATGTGGGCCAAACTGTTATAAAAGATCAACCCATCACGTGAGGAGAATATTCTTTCATCATGACATACACATAAAGGAGGAAGTTGGCATCCTTTTATTGGTCTACTTATCTAGTAAACACTAGGTGCATGCTTGGGGTGAAATTGTGCATCCCCGACACTATAAAACTCCACTCTATTTTATTTGTAAAGGATTGATTAATTCCTAACCATACTGAAACTCTGCCATTTTTTCTTAAGAGAGAGAAAGCTTGAGTGTATATTCTTTGCCATTAGTGTCTTGTTATAGTAAAAACACCATCACTTTGCACAGTGGAGTAGGACGCATGACCACTTATATGCTTGTGTCTTTATTCCCTCTCATCCTCATTATATATACATATCTCTTATAATGCTAAATTTATTCCACCGTTTTTAACAGATCAAGAGCTTAAGTTGTGTACATCTTTGAGGTGGTGATTCTTAGTATCATAATTTTTAGCGCCATATATGGGAATAGATTTATCTTCCTCTTCTTCTTCTTTGCATAGACAACTCTATATTTACATCTGGTAGTGTTCTAGATCCACCACTGTTAGACCTAAATCACCATTGAAAGAGCTTGGGTTTGAGTGCTCTTCAAGCTTTCTACTGAGCCAACTCACTTCTAGTTTTTCTCTCTTTGACTGTGTAAATCTCACTGATGGTGCCAAATATGGTACCACCAAGTAAATGAGTGAATGCTCAATCCAGTTATACCTCAAATGTGTAATAATGGTGAAATAACAGCAAGATCAATAAGAAAGAGGTGAGGCAAAGAGGAGAAAGACAATTATATAAGTGGTTCAGCCTATTTCGGCCTACTCCATTTTGTGTGTCTTTGTGTGTGAGTGAATTTCACTATGAAATGGCTCTAAGGACTTGTGATACAGGTCGCTCAACTTTCTATCTCAACACTGTAATGTTAGCATAGTTTTGTTAGGGTTTCGAATTAAGGTTCTCCTCAAGTATAAGAAGACAAGTATATATAGTGCTAGGGTGGCACAATGTGCACCCCATGCATACACCAGGAATGTGCAGTTTGCATTAACCAATGAGTAAAAGACACCTGTCACCTATGCAAGTGGATTATGATGACAAACTATTCCCTCCACGTGCACATGTGATATGATTGTAACTGCCTGTCCACGTGGGATGATAATGTTAGATCTTTGCCTTGTGCACATGATAGTGATCGTCCAAGTGCGGCTTCGCCGAGTATGAGACCCATAAGGTCTTATTCAAATTTAGTATGTAGGATACGGTCTCGACTTAGTAGACATCAGATCGAGATAAGGTCTTGATTATCTGAGGTACCAGACGAGGCATTAAGAAGGAGAAGTTGATTGGCAGAAGGTATCGACTATAAATAATGAGATGAGGCCGAGGCCATTGAGTGTTGGATCCTCCTCTAAGCTTGCTTGGCTGGGCCAAATAATAATCTCCCCCTTGACCTTAGTCTCGAATGTTAGGAGGAGGATTAGTTGCAAGAGTGTCTGAAGATAAGGAGATGATAATGGTTATTAAGATGACCTATGGTAGTTGATTAATGGATTGCAGGCTTAATTAGACACTTGTCATAGTTTGCATTGGGTAGTGTCTGCTCCAAGCCAAAATGATGGTTGAAATGCTTAGGGTTTAGCACCCAAATGATGGCCTTCCTTGAAAAAATATGCACAATCATTACTTGGTTTAAGAACCAAGATATTTCCTTTTCTCTCTCGTTCTTGACAAAATTATTCCCGCCTAATCTTTTCTGCTCTAAACAACCATTGGCGTTCTCTACTCTTCTTGACTCTAGTTTTCCAACTCTTTTGCTGAGATTATTCCTTTTTCAGGTGTTTTCTCTCTTCCAGGTATTTCTTCTCTATGAAGATCCTTTTGATTTACATTTGGATTGGTCTAGTTTTCTTTGATTTTCTTTTTTGGTAACTATTAAACTTTTTGGTGAACTTTTGGGATAGTGTTTGGGCTTAGCCCTTGCTATTTTGGAGGGTTTTTAGGATTTTGGTGGTTTTCTTTTCCTAGGTTAGGTGTTTTAGGTCTTTAGTCCCTCATTTTGGGGTTCTAGTGATTCTTCGGCCATCTTCTCCGACGGAGTTCTCACCATTTTCTACTTTAGTTCCTGTATTGTTCTTAAGACTGTACCTAGAAAATGATATAACTTACCCCTCTTTGATCTTGTGGTCAACTTGGTGAATTCTCACCTATGTTTCATTCTTAAGGCCTTTATATAAATTAGTCGAATAATTCCCAACACTTAGGGAGACGCATTTTAAGGAGATACGAAAGTACGAAGCCAAGGACGCAGCCAAGAGTAAAGCTGAGGCCTTTGATCTTCGACCAATCTACCTTATTCACCTTATCATTGTACATCCTTTTATTATAAAAATCATTGACTCAATGTCGGAGTCATTTGTATCTACAGACGATAATCCATCATTTTCCCACACCGCCGAGTGTGTGGCTAGTTTTGATGAGGCTATGAGACTCCCTACTAATGGGACTTCCAGGGCCTCGTCCTCTAATCAAGACGAGTCTTCTAATCAGTCAGACTCTTCTGTACAAGTTCTTTTATCTCATGATGAGTCAGGAGTAGGTGTTGCAATTCCACCCCATGTTATGATTGTCCTTCTATCTAACATTCTGGGTCAACACTTTGCATAAAGTGCTCAAGGTGTTGACCCGACTGACAATCCAGATGACGATGAGGGTGAAACAAAGAATAAACTTGACACTTCTTATGCTGGATCTTAACTCAAGACATTCACTAAGATATATATTCTAGTTTGGAGACATATCTATGGAAAAGTGCCCTCTATCACTATGAGGGTAACTTCCTTTGATGGCCGAGAGGGTGAGGTATGTGTTTATGAATAGGTGTTTAAGGTCAACGTTAGGCTACTTCTGTATCTGACAATACTATCCATATTATCCAGTCTAGGTCTTCGCCCTACTCAACTTTCACCCAATGCTTGGAGGCTTATTCTTGGATTCATTACTATCTGGAACTTAGTTCACCATAAAAACCTTCCAGTTAGCATTTTCATGGGATGTTATATTGTCTCGTCCCGTACAACTCAGTTTGGCTACTACCAAATCATAGTCAGGAAAACTACAAAGAAATCTTTGTTTGTTACTCAGACCTCCAACCATAATTGGAAACCTCCCTAGGTTTTCATATTTGGGGCATGGGAATTCGTCCCTGATGCCTCCTATAGTATCTTTGAGCCCCAAGTTCCTTTATAATGGGAGAAGGCCCCATTGTCAGCTAAATTGGATCCAGTCTTAAGCGCTGATGCCACCAAGGATGTGGAAAAAGTTAGGAAACTTGAATAGGAGGGGCGCCTTGTAAAATTTGAGCAATTAATGACCCCTTACTTTTTCAAGTAGATGGGTTTGGGAGTGGACCTCCTAACTAAGTTATATAACTATTCCACTTTTTTTATATGAACTATTGATCTCATCACCGAAGCCGTTTGAAGAATGGCAGCCCCAAGTTTGACTAGCTTACTGAAGCAGGTGGGCAAGAAGATGGTGCCCACTCCTCATATAAAAAAATCAATGGTTGTCAACCCTAGCCAAGCCGAGGGGTCGAAGAAATTGAAAGAAGTTCGGAAAGATCTCCCTACATCTCAGTGAAATAAGAAGAGCAAATATGACATGTTTATGATCGGGATGAATCGGGCCCTCCCTATCTCTTCTGAGGACGCTCTGGAAGCTCATCTAGAGAACCTCAAAATCAACTTTGATTCTCTTTTGGGGAACAAGAACAAAGCTTTTGATGATCTCTCTTTTATAACTTCTAAGTCTGACATCTGATGTTTGGAAGCCATCAACATCTCTCTCGTTAATGACTTCGTCTTTCAGAAGGCCACCCAGATAAATTCTTATGTCCTTTTCTTATTCGTTTATATTTATCTCTGATGTCACCTCGTAATGATGTTTCTTCTTCTATGCAGACCACCATCTGTCTACAAAAGGTCCATTAATGGGTCGAAGGGAAAATCCCTAAAATCTAGCCGTCTAGTTATGACATAAAAAATGACAAGACTCGGAAAAGCGAATAGCAGATTTGGAGTCTGAGATTAAAAGACTAAAGGGTCAACATACTGAGGCTGTCAATAAGCTAAACACTGACCATGTTGAGGAAGTAAAGGCTTTGAATGACAAACATGATATCGAGGTTGTTGAAAAAGTCCAAACTACCCTTGATAAGGCAATAGGAAAGGCTCAGCAGATGGTTTTGGAAGACATTAAGTCTTCAGAGGAGTTCTAAGGATACAACCTATAATACCTTTAAAAAAGGAGATCATACTTCCTACTGGTGGGATACACTAAAATTTCTTGACATCGACCACTTGTCAGAGAAGATGGAAGCCTTTAGTCTAGACGATCCTTTGGAAATGATCACCTTGAGCCAAATTGAAGGGTTGGGGCAATTGGAGCCGACGACTTAGACGACCAACCAGGTAGAAGAGACTGAACATGTAGGTGATGTTAAGGCCGAAAGCAATATTTTTGGGGATGGACAGCCCCTAGAGAGATAGAGACACCCATTATGAATGAGACCAACCCAAGATCGTATTCCTTAGGTTCTATTTTTCTGGGCATCCGTTTGTGGCTTAGTGCCCTTTCTGATGTAACACTTTGACAATTATGATCTTTTGTTTTTGTATTCTGTTGTTATGCCTGTGAACACCTTTCTGCTTGAAAAAATTGGTTACACCTTTGAATGGAAAATGCATATATTGCTTGTTCTCATCATCCTCTCTTGTTATGTCATGTTTTCTTGTCCTGGATTTTCACCATTTGTTTTTTTGGCAAAAGCTACTGATGTTTAACAAGTAGAATGGTTTATAATCTGAGTTCACCAATCAATAATGTTCTTCTCACATCTCGCCTTGTCCGTAGACGAGATAAGTATAACCAAGTAAATAATTTTTCAGATTTGAATTCACCAAATTATGGTGTTTAATCATAAGTCCCCTCTCATTGTTTTAAGAGTATATGGACCAGACATCTCGTCTTACACTGTCGTCTCGGCCGAGAGAGTTTTTCACCAAATTAAATTAATGATGTTAAGGTAGACCATAATGAAATGAGTTTTGAATTTGTATTCACCAAATTATGTTGTTTAATAATAAGTCCCCTATCTCCATTTTGAGAGTATATGGACGAGACATCTCGTCCTACACTATCGTCTCGGTCAAGAGAGCTTTTCACCAAATTAATGATGTTAAGGTAAACCATAATGAAATGATTTTGAATTTGTATTCACCAAATTATGGTGTTTAATCATAAGTCCCCTCTCATCGTTTTGAGAGTGTATGGATGAGTGTTACCTCATCCTACGCTGTCGTCTCGGTCGAGAGAGAGTTTTTACCATCAAAGATGATATTATCACGTTGTTCACCCCTCTCGGTGTTATTGAGAATCCATAGACGAGGTTCGCCCTATCTAAATTATCATGTCACCGAGAGTAAGTTAATTCTACTTCACCACATAAGTGATGCTTTATAGCTTAGGATGATTTGAAATATACAATTTGAATTATTCATACAACAAGAATAGGAGATAGCACTTGCAATTTTTCATTCATAAATTTTCTTCGTGTACAGTATACAATGATACATTGATAAAACAAAACTCTTTGCAATGTTCTATTCATAATATTTCGTTAGATGATCAGCATTCCAAGGATTGGAGAAAGGCTATCCCTCCAAATTATCGAGCCGATACATTTCAGGAACTACCTATTTTGTTACCCTGTAGGGACCATGCCAATTAGGATGAAGTTTATTAGGCATTTACCAAGCCTTATTCAAATCCAAGTCTCCTACTGCTAATGGCCTAGCCTTCACTCTTTTATTATCGAACCTAGGAGTTCTCTGCTGATAGCTAGCCTGCCTAACCTCTGCGTTATCTCTCTTTTCTTTAATAAGGTTCAGATACAACCTTCACTCTTCATCATTTGCTTTCGGGCTGTATGTCATAACTATGTGTCTTAGTAGGCCCACCTCTGTAGGGATCAGTGCCTTTGAGTCTTAGGCAAGCATGAAAGGGGTTTCTCCTGTCGGAGTCATCTCTATCATCATATAGGCCCACAAGACATCATGCACTTCTTTAGTCAAAATGCCCTTAGCGTCTTTTAACTTCTTCTTAATCCAGTCAAATATGGTTTTGTTAATCACCTCTATTTGGCCATTTTCTTGAGGTTGGCCTAGAGCTGAGTAAAACTACCTGATGCCAACCGTCTTACAATAGTCCTCTAAAAATGAGTTTTTGAACTATTTTCCATTATCCAATATGAGTATATGAGGTAGACCATATCTACAAATGATGTTCCTTTAAATAAACTTGAAGATCTTCATGTTGGTAATGTTTATCATGGTTTCCGGCTCAACCCATTAGGAGAAATAGTCGATCACCACGATGAGATACCTATAGCTTCCAGTTGCCCTGGGCAAGGGTCCTACCAAATCAATTACCCAAATAATAAATGACCAGGGAGAGGTAATAGAAGATAGTGGCTGATGATGTTGGTGAGGCATGTTGGCATATCTCTGGCATTTGTCACACCTCTTTACATAACTAGTCGCATCCCTGGCCATGGTCAGCCACCAATACCCCCATGTGACTACTCACTTTTTCATTGATCTCCCTCATATATGGATAGAGCAAGAACCTTTATGTATGTCTTTCATTATGTATTCCACCTCTGTCGAATGGACACATCGAAGCAGAGGTAGGAAAAATCTTTTCTTGTATAAAATATTCCCAATGACCGAGAATTTAGCTGCTTTGTACCTGAACTTCTTCCTTTCTAACATTGAGTCTAGTAGTTCATCGTATCTTATATATTGGATAAGAGGATCCATCCAAGATTCACCTATCTCAAGGTTTAAGCAGAACTCAAACATCTTTTTCTTCTTCAATGCTTAGTCGGTGTAGGATATCTACCGGTATTGGCCTTCTAATTTCTATCCTAGTTACGGACGATATTCTTACCAGTGCATCGGCTCGGACATTATCTAATCAAGGAATCCTTTTCAGTTTCACCTCCCTGAAGTTTTTCAATATTACTTTTACCCTATCTAGGTATAACGCTATTCTCTTGTCCTTTCTTTCATACACTCTTAGAATTTGGTTCACTACCAGCCTAGAGTCATTGTAAACCAGTAACTGTATAATATTCAGTGTTATAGAGATACCTGCTAAGAGGGATTCATACTAAAATTCATATTGGATGCCTTAAATTAGAATCTCAAAGAATACTATATATCAGTTTCGTTCGGAGCCGACACTATCAGGCCAACTCCATTCCCTGCCTCATAAGAGGAACCGTCAACAAAGAGGCTCCACATAATACATTTTTTTAAAGAAATTTACTTCTTGCAAGGCTTCATTCTTGAACATAAATTTTTCTTCTTCATTCATGACCACAATTATCCTAGACTTACTCCTCTCGACTTTAGTGGGGTTAGGACTTGCTCTTTCGAGCTCATTTGTTGGATTCATAATCTCCTCTGCACCGGCCTTGTCCCATGTAAACTCATCTACAAAATCAGTTAGATTATGTCCTTGATGGATGATCTCGGCTAATAAACGATGTCGAATTCCCCCAGCTCTATAGAGCAGGCCATCAGCTTACCCGGTTTCTCAAGTATATTGATGTCCTGCAAAAGAGGAGAGTCTGTTAGGATGACCATGGAGTGGGCCTGGAAGTAGGGTTTCATCTTTCTTGATGCATGAATGAGAGCATAATCTAATTTCTCCATTTTTGGATACCTCTGCTCGGCCCCTTGAAGAGACTTATTGTTGAAATAAACTGGCTTTTGGACACCCTCATAATCTCTCACAATTGTTACGCTGATAGCCGACTCAGACACGACCAGGTGCAATTAAAATTTTTATCCTTTAACAGGCCTTGACAATAAGAGTGGGGAGCCAAGGTAGACCTTCAACTCCTGAAAGTCCCTCTCACACTCCTCATTCCACTCGAAGGTTTTTCTCAGCACCTTAAAGAAGGGTAGATACTTATTTGTTACCCTGGATACGAACCTATTCATCACTCCCACTCGTCCGGTCAACCCAGTGATATAGCTATGGTCTTGGTGAAATTCACAACATTTTGTTTTATCCCTATTATGAGGAGGGGCTTTAAGCTTCTCTGGCCATATTAAGAACCTATCATTCTTGATCTCATTCAGGATTATGTCAGGTCTAACCATCAATGGCGTGTCATTATCAAAGTTGTTGTCCACCGACCTCTTCTTATATTATTTTACTTTAGATTTCTGGGATTTAATCCCACCGGCTCCCTTCTCATCTTCTCCCTTGGATTCCATGGCCTCCTCTGCATTTATAACCCTCTCGACTATAGTTAGGATTTCAGCTATGGACTTTAGAGGATCCTCGAACGGCTTTTATAAGAGCTTTCCTTTTTATAGATCTCCCATAAATGCATTCATAGTTATACTCTTGTCATAGTCTTCCACCTCCAAATTCTCTTTGTTGAAGCGAGCGATATAGTCCTCCAGAGATTCATTTTTCCCTTATTTTATGTACAGCAAGTGAGTGGTCTTATTCCTCATCTTAACCCCAAAATAGAAGTTATGTATGAACATCTCTACAAGTTGTTTGAAGTTCTTAATTGAGTTTCTAGGAAGGGAAGTATACCAGATATGTGCAACACCGGTCAGAGTTCTTGAGAGAGTTATACACTTCATCTCGTCTGAGATCGAGAAGACATACGTAATGGATTGATACATTTGAATATGGTGGAATGGACTAGTACTCCCATCATACTTCGGTGTTACCACTGGTGGCTTGAACTTATCCGGGGTAGGATAAATCAAAATCCTAGAAACGAATGGAGATTCTTAATTATAATCCCTTTGCATAGGGTCTCAACTCTTCAACAAATCTCCGATCTTGTCCTATAATCTATGAATATATCTATTCCAGGGTTTGTCGATAGCGGCCATGATGGCATTATCTCCCTTGGCCTAAGAAACATTCTCGCCAGACCTTTCCCTCTCGTCTTGGAATTGGACGGGTTATTGGCCGGGTTATTGGTCGACCGTTCTTTGATGGCTATTGACTTCATGTTGCTCCTCATCTTGACCATGGGGGGGGGGGGGGGGTTGTTTGTTAACACGCCCTCCATTTCACCTTGATCCTACCCTACTGCGAGACCTGGACCATCAGTCTCGGAGATCACTTACAGGGTCGATCCTATCAAAAGTGGACCCCCTACTGAGCCTATCAAACGTCGAAGGATAAAATCGTCCCTCTTGGCTTGGCCTTGCACTGTTTCCTCTACTTACTTAAATAGGGCACACAGTATCCCCAAAAATTTTGTATGGTTCCCAGCACTCTTCATAATTATCACACTCATTTTATTCATATTCTTGACCTTACCTCCCTAGGCATAAACACCTAACGTTAGCAATGTCTCTCCGCCTCTACTGATGTACGCCTTCTCTGGCTGCCTGATGTATGCCTTCTCTAGCGAATGTAGCTACCATATTTATCGTCATGCTAGTGGGCCTGGTCACTAAATTCAAGTTGAAGGACATAGATGCTCCTGTATCTTAGCTTGCCTGAAACTAGGACCTCCACTTGGTGGGAGATTTGTAAGAAAATTAAAACTCAAACCAAAGCTATTTCAATGGTGGTTCAAGCCCAACCAAGTGTGGGTTGGACCACCACCAGATAATCTGGTGAAGAGTAAGCTGCAAATGAAAGGAAGGAGATTATGATATCATTTCCCAGAGACGACGCCAACTAATGGTGCCAAATATGGTACCACCAAGTAAATGAGTGAATGTTGAATCTAATTAGGCCTAAAATGTGTAACAATGGTGAAATCACAACAATATAAATAAGCAAGAGGTGAGGAAAAGAGGAGAAAGATAGTTACATAAATGGTTCAGACTATTTAGGCATACCCCACTTTGTGTGTGAGTGAATTTCCCTATGAAATGGCTTTAAAGACCCATATGATACATGTCACTTAACTTTCTCTCTCAACACAATAATTTTAGAAGTGTTTGGTTAGGGTTTCTAATTAAGTTCCATCCTCAAGATAAAATAAGGAAAGTATATATAGTGCTACGGTGGTACATTATGTACCCCATGCCTACACCAGACATGTACAGTTTGCATTAACCAATGAGTAATAGCCACCAGTCACCTATATAAGTGGATTATGATGACAAAATATCCTCCCCCATATGCACATGTGACATGATTGTAACTGCCTATCTATGTGGGTGATGATGCTAGATCTTTACCTTATGCCAAGGATATTGATCGTCCGAGTGGGTCTCGACTTGGCCGAGTATGAGACCCGCAAGGTGTTGTTCAAACATAGACTATAGGATACGATCTCGGCTTAGTAGACATTAGGTCGAGAAGAGGTCTTAATTTTCTAGGGTACCAGACGAGATGTTAAGAAGGCGAAGTTAATTAGCAAAAGGTCACAGTTTTTGGGCCTACCTAATGAGATGTTAAGAAGGAGAAGTTAATTGGCAGAAGGTCTCAGCCACATATAACAAGACAAGGCTGAGGAAGTTGAGTGATGGCTACTCCTGTAAGCTTGGTTGTCTAGGTCGACTGGGCTGAATATCTCTCACCGAAGATAGCATCTGACTGGCCTCCTAACACTGTCCCAAGCTCTAGTTAACCACCACCTCAATTAAATAGTTGATGTGGCTGCGACGATGCGATCCTTGGTTGCCAATTGACCAAAGATGCATGAATAATTCATGGATTTCAGCCAAAGTGTGTTGGGAAGATCCCTTGATAACCCATCGATGAAGATCATTACTCTATCTGCCAAAGAAGTGGTAAATTTGGAGATAGGAGGACTACCCCCAACTCCACTCAAGGAGGCGCACCACCATTGTAAGCGAAGAGACGTCATCAATCGTAGAAGTCTATGCCTTAGAAAATAGATATAGGGATTTCCATATCAGGATTTTGATGAGGAAGAGTATTGGAGCCATATGAGGTTTCCAACGACACCATCCTCCCTAGAGGAATAACAATGCCAACTTAATAGGGAAAAAATGGAAGAATGCTCTCGAGAGCCGAGAGAGAGCGTTGACTTTTGAGAGATTAAGTAGATGGTCGACCATTGAACATCTCAGGCCCAAAGAAGAAAGTGGACGAGACATACACTCTCATTATCGTAGCATTGGTGAAACCAGAGGAAATGTAAGGTGTTGTGATGAAAGACCAAGGCAAAGATGATAAAAGATATGATCAGAGAGAGTTAAAGAATTGATAAAATGATTAGTCGAGAGCCAGTCCTAAAGGTAGTTAATATAGAAGGGGGTACTGATAATAGGGTGGAAGAGGATAAGCTGTGGAATAGTTCAATCCAAAAGGTTAAAGGATAGGATTTGAAGCTTGATTAAAAGTCGAGACTCAAGCTATTGAGGCTAGATGGAAGGGTCTCCATTCGTGCCAAGGATCATAAGTTATCCTACCCCAGCAAGGTTGAAACCCCCAACTATAATGACGAGCTATGATGGTAGTTCAAACCCAATCCACCATATAAAGATGTACCAGTGGATCGTCTACAAACTCAACACCCGATGATATAAATGCCGAGATTTTTCTAGCACTATCACATGCGCGGCTCACATGTGGTCCACCGCCCTGCTGAGAGATTTTATAGAGAATTTTAAATAGATAGCTGAGAAGTTCATTCATATCATTTATTTCGTAATGAAGACACCAAATAGGGTAACTTATCTCCTTATTATCAAGTAAGGAAATAATGAAGCTTTGAGGGAGTAAACAACTCATTTTAACAGGAAAAGTTGGAGGTTGAAGATTATGACAATGGGTTTCAGTCGAGTAAACTCCTTTGGAAACTCTTCAAAGATCCTCTAAAAATCGTGACAGAACTCCTGGTCGTGGACGGGAGAATCATGAACGTGGAAGAGGCCATGGCGGCCAAGAGGGGAGACACAAATGAAGTCGATGACAGTAAATCTGGTAAATCCAAAGATAAAGATGGAAAGAAAAGATCTAACGAGGATGAGTTTGCCAAGTAAACTTCACTAACTATAAGCCCATATATGATTTGAATGAAATCAAAGATGATAGAGAACTTAAGTGGCCCAAAAAGCTCAAGTCCCCTCCTTACAAAAGGGACAAAAGAAAATGGTGTGAATTTAAACCGGATCATGGTCACATAAATGAGAATTTATTCACTTTGAAGAACGAGATTGAAAGGTTATTGAAGCACAGAAAACTCCGAAAGTATGTAGATAGGACTTGAGGAAAAGATGAGGCTAGAAAGAACCACAATGGGAGGAAAGATACCAACCTGAGATGAGAGGCCAGGCCAATAAAAATGATGATGAGTTCGATGACAGTGGGGAGGATAACCCCGACCTCATGATAAAAATCCCGGTGGTAAAAGGATCCATTCATATGATCTCTTTCGATGTGAAAATTATATATGGTGGCCTAGCAGGTGGAGGCACATAAAAATCTTATAGGAAAGCACGAGTTGTTGAAACCAAAGCGACACCAAAGAGGATTGAGGTAAATTCTTCCGAAACTGAGGCAAAGCCTGGAAAGTTGAAGAAATTGGATATGGAAACTCTGATAGTGGATTTTTCAAGGTTCGATTTCAAGGGAAAACTATCTCCATACGAAAACCCCTTGGTTATTAGCACGGGAGCTCATGGATACAACGTGTCTTGCATCTTGTCAATGGGCGAAGATCGTCGGATGTTGTGTTCTAAAACTATTTCAAGGTGTGGCCATCCTGAGGGGTCAGTATTTGGAGGTGGATCCCTCTTTACTTCCCCTTTTTTCGGCATGCATGAGGGATTACGTCCTTTATCGGGGTGCTCGATTGTCATCAATGTGGGGGGATATGTAGAGATAGAGTCACCAACCTATTTTTCACAAAACAAGCAAAAGAAATGATAGCGCCTTGAGAGAATGGCATCAAGGACAATATTGTGCTTGCTAAACCAAATAGCTCAAGGGTCCGATAAGTAAGTTACGAAATGGGAAGGTGTTAGGCACCCATCCCGCCCTTTTGATCTCTCATGGGCATGTGTTAATATTCTCCTGTAGAACTCCATGATGTGTGTGTTTATGCGCATAATATAAGTGGAGGATAGAATCTATCGACTCACGTTATGGATAAAGGTGGAGCGAGGTCATCCTTAGGAGTGTTACCAAAATAATAATAAAAAGTATAATGTATGTTTTTATCGATTTAGAAGCCGTTATGAAGGAATGATTGCTTATATAAGACAAGTCACAAGAAAACAAGCATATAAAATGTATATATCATGAATATATGATTAGAATAAAATAAGAAATGTATGTATGAGGACTCGAGTCAATGGATTCACTAAAGATGCCTATGTAATACCCCGTATTTTCTATGATATTTATTTTTGGGGATTAATTGAATTAAATGTTTATTAATTGGAAATTAATCTGGATAATAATATTAACGAGATGTGAGTTAGTATTTTATTATAATGTGTATACTTGGCATTATATGAATATTGGAAAATATTGAAATTGTCACGAGATTGAAATACGGCAATTTGGGAAACTTTGTTGGGACGCGCGTGACAGTCGCGTCAGGAATATAATTATTTGAATTAAAAAGTGAATTTTATTTTTATCACCCTTATGTTCATTTTGAGTGCGCCAACGCGTCCGGAAGGGTCGAGATAGTCAGAAAACACTAGTCGGGAGTTTAGTTTGGGTCCCGGGGTATTTTTAGGCCATACCAACATCATAAAGGGTATTTTGGTAATTTTGCATTTTTGGGAATTAAAAGTGACGAAAATTAGAATAGAAATCTGACTTCTTCTTTAACCCACTAAACCCACTAACTACACTAAGAGACTTAATGGGCTACGGGAGAAGTTGAAATATAGTCCCAACTTACCAAAAACCAAACACACCTCCATTGTCATCATCCTTGGGAAGAACTTGTAGAGAGAGAGAGAAAGGAAAGAATTCTGCAGAAAGAGAGATAGAGGACAGACTCAACCTTCAAATTCAACATCAAATTCAGAGAAAGATTAAGGCAAGTGGTTTAAATTCATTTGATTCAAGCTATGCTTTTCCATGTTTAGGAATTTTCGAAATTGATCTTGGAAGATTATTTAGACCCATATATTGGAAGTTAAAAGTTATGAATTACGTTAGGGATTGCATGTAATAATATTCTGGACGAATTATATGTTCTAAACAGAACCATTGATGATCTAAAAATGGAGTTTAGAAGTAGTTTATTGATGTTCTTGAATGGGGAAGAAATCTGGAAATTTTTGATGTAGTTTTAATCTAAACAAAGCCTTTGAATGATGAATTATGGGTTTTAGAATGTTAATACTGTTGTAGAATGATAGTATGATGATATTGTAACCTTGTCTTAGAGTTTCATGCTTGAAAATGGTGTTTTGGGACGAATTGGTAACTGCAAAATGAAGCAGTCCGTAACCATACCTGGTGCGTTCGATCGATCGATGTTCTTCAGTCGATCGATCGACCACCATCGATCGATCGAAGGTAAAGGTCGATCGATCGACCTTCCCAGAATGAGTAAAGTTTTTCCCTAAATAAATTTTAATGGTGTTAATCCTTGAATGATATTATTGGAGACCTTATGAATACCCTTAACCTTAAGGAAGACCAGTAGGCATGATTATGAGATTAGACCTTAATTGGAATTCAATTTGAGGAATTATTCTAAATTAATGAAATTCGATAATTGAGATAATATTTGGGATTAATAGGGTAAATTTGAATAATTTGATGAAATAAGGTTTGGGGCAGAAGTAAAGACCTTAGGTGTAAAGATGTTATATGGGGGAATAAGAGGAACTTAATAGTCTATTCGAGATAGGTTTTAAGTTTAAGAAACTACGACGTGAGACGTGTCGACAATTTAATTTCTATATTATCGGGATACTTGAAATATATGAATTTGGAATAATGGTATAAAGATGTAGAGTATACCTTTATTAATATCGAGATATCTAAGATGTGTGAATGCTTAGTATATAATTGTATGTGTATGACATACCTACCATACTTGCTATCATGGGAGGTTTACGTTCGCTTAGGGCCTTCTTATCCTTGTGTTACTCGGATTTAGATTGGTTACCTCGATGAACATAGGTCATAGAAGGACTTATTGGGATATTAATAAGTTTGCTGATCGTGGGAGCGTAGGTATGTGCGTGACCCATGTGATGTGACTGTGTTCGCCTCCACTATTTGTGATGTTGTTATCTAAACGATTCCTGAGAGATTCGGAATGCGTGATCCTTATGTACGTGATGTACCGGGAGGGATTGCAGAGTATGTGTGCACCGCAGCTTAGCCTTTGGGTGCTTGTATTGTATATTTATGATGTGAGAATATACGGTTAAACGAGAAGGAATTTACTATGTTAAATTGTGAGTATAGTTATGGTAATGTTATGTAGATAAAAAGGGAACTTATATCTATAAATGGTTTTGTTAATAATTGGGAATCCGAGAATTAAAGTAGAACTCTCTATTTAATTGTTAAGGTAGGAAATTAAACGTGAACCGAGTAGTAGTGTTAGAAACTCTTTAGAATTAGATAGTTATGAGATAACACATGAATGGGTACAGGAACGTTAGGAGTGCACAGTTAGACGAGAGGTGAGTATCTCATGTGAGAGCACGTCCTAACATGTATTTTGCATATACTGTTTTAAATGTTTTTAAAGCACTTGCAGGTTTTTAAAATATCTCCACATTCGGGCTCTGACCCGTTTGCTTTCAAATCTATTTTTTTGTAAAACCATTTTTAGGTGCCCATCCACAAGGACACCATTCATAGGATTCTCACTCAGATGACGAGCTGTAGCTGCTTGTGGAAGCTACAAGAATTGCTTTTAGACGTTTATATCATTTGGACTCCATACTCAGTATTCCTCAGTTGTAGGGCATGTTGCCCAATTTCTATTAGAGACATTTCCATTTCAGTTTTTCAGACTTTGGCATGTATTGTTTCAGTATTCAGTATTTCGTTACTTACTTCAGTTGCGGGATTTTGTTGTGAGGAGTTTTTCCTCCAGATTTATTTATATCATGTGTTGGTTATTCTATTATTTCGTTATGGTGAATGGTGATATTATTCTTGCTTTAAATCTTTTACTGCATGTTAATCAGGCTTTAATTAAAATTTGGCAACTTACTTTTTAAATACTAGGTGGTTAGTAATAATAAAAATGTTTTCGACAGGGATGCTATTAACTGAGCCAACTTGGGATTTTGATTTAATTTAATAAGGGAGTAGCTACCCGGTATTTAATTAGTCGGGGTGTCACAGCCTATATAACCCCGCGGGCATCAAAGTCCACGTAGTTCGAATATAATATGGGGTGGGGTTTAGCCCACAAATCCAATCGGGGACTTATTTATGTGTGTGTATAAAAAAGATGTTTTGGTGTGAGAAAATGTGATGAGAAATCCCTGTTTGGAATTTACAAGTGAACCCTCTTTTTCTTATTTTTGTGTTTTTCTATGAAAATAAAGTATCTGTGAATACTACTAATAAAAAGTTTGGAAATAAGATGTGTGTTGCAAAGAGGTAAAGTACTAAAGCAAAAATGAAGTAACTAATGCAAAATTAGGAGAATTTAAAGACAAAGAGGAAGAAATGTACCTCCTTATGAAGACTTGAAGTATATCTTGCTTGTCGATGTGCAAATATCAAGAGGAGGTGAAGGTGGTTTGAGGAGGTTGGTGGGAATATACTCAAAAGAGTATGAAAATGATGGCAGGAATGTGAGGAATGTGCTTTTAAGGAAATATTAACTGTAAATTCAAGGGAATTCTCTCTAAATTGCCGAGATAGATGCGCAGGGGTTCTGAGGCATGGATTTCAAAGTGAGGTCATGGCCTTTATACCTACCGATCAGCATGGTCCTATACTTACCAATCGACATAGAAACCTAGATACACTATCGATAGGCAGGGTCATGGGGTTACCAATTGGTAATCTAAGGATGTTTTTTTTTAAATGGCCATAAAATGCGAACTATAAGTCAGAATTATGCATGGGGTGGACCATTAGAAATGTATTTAGATCCCTTCAAGAATACATTAAGCCACTCTAGGGTTCAGGAGTGGAAAAAAGTCGAACGGGGCTCGAAAGCTCCCATTGGTCATCATATAGGAAATTCTCGGAGGAAAATGGATCATTCTTTTGAACCGTGAGGCTAATTTACACACGAGACGGAACATTGGAAAGGGTATTCAGTGTCATTATAGATTTCCTTTCAGTTTCATTTGGTTTGAAGAGTCAACCTAGGTGAAATGGGGATCGAAAGCGCCCGGTGACCCTTCAAAGTATAATGGGTCGTTCATCCATACTGTAAGGCTGAATTCATGCATGGGGTGGACCACTAAAAAGGGAATTCAGAGAAATTTTAAGATTCATTCATTCTTATTCAAGTTAAAGAGTTTACAGGAGTCAAATGGAGCCCAAGAGTGCCTGGTGACTCCAAATTAGTTTTCAGGTAAAATCGATCGTTCGTCCCAACCATCAGGTTGATTTATGCATGGGGTCGATCGTTGGAAAGGGGATTTAGAGCCTTTAGAATATTTATTAAGATTACGCTAAGGAGAGGAAGTTATTAGAGTCAAAACGGGGTTCGAGAGTGCCAGTGGCCTCCTTATCAGTTTTTGATAGTAAAATGGACCATAAGGCCGATTCATTTATCATATTAACCATTGGAAAGGGGATTCAAAGTTCTTCAAAGATTCATTAATCTTTCTCTTAGACGAGAAAGTTGACTAGAGTCAAATGGGTCACGAGAGAACCCGGTGGCCTCTAGTTCAGTACTCGAGGTATGACTTATGGTTTGCGATGAAGGGAGTGAGTGTTAGGGACCTAAGGAGGTGCTTAGGAGGGACCTAAGATGGGTTATCTAAAGAGAGCCCCCTAACGGGAGAGCTTCGAATAAGCGGAGGTCATCAAATGATGGACCCAAAATCACAATTAGGAAAAAGGTTTTGTAGATCGATTCTAAGAACCTAAAGGATGAGGTTGATCGATTCAGTTGGTCAAGGTTAATTATGAGAACCTTAAGGTATGAGAATGACTGATTGAGTAGAACGAGGTCAGTTCTAAGGACCTAAGGAAGAGAAGATGACCGATTCAGTAGGTGGAAGACTTGTTGAGATTGGTTCTAAGGGGCTAGGGAGACTAATGCAGCGGCTCGAGGTTAATTCCATAGTTGTGCTGGGGATGACCAATTCCGACTGTCGAGGTTAATCCTAAGGACCTGAAGTTATAGCGACCAATTCTGAGGGTCAAGGTCAATTCTGAGGACCTAAAGTTATAGCGACCAATTATGAGGGTCGAGGTCAATTTTGAGGACCCAAAGTTATGGCGACCAATTCTAACGGCTGAGGTCAATTTTGAGAACCTAGGGTTGTAGTGACCAATTCTAAGGGTCGAGGTCATTCTGAGGACCTGAACCTAAAGTTATAGTTACCAATTATGCGGGTCGCGGTCAATTATGAGGATGAGAAACGTGTGTGCTCGCGTTCAAATGATCAAACCATATATAAAACCCTTTTAACACAAACAAACCCTAAACATGCAGCAGTATGTGATTGAATAAATTGATAATCTACGCAAGAACATTCAAACACATGCAATTAAGGAAAAATCCCCCTCAGGGGCAAAACCATTTATTTTCACTATAATTTGTAAGAGAACGGCTTACAATCAGATTACAATGAAAATACAAGTTGACTAAGAATTACCCTCGGGTATCGGATTCTGTAGTCGCGGCTGGAATTATCCATTTCTAGTAGGGCTGCAATGAAGAAGAAGAACAGTCTCCTCCACAAGGGTTGAACAAACCAAAGTTGTGTTCTTGGGTTGCAAAAGGATTCACAAAGGTTTGGCAATGATGTGTGAATCAAAACATGAGTCTTGGGACTCAAAAATATGAAGACTAGATGTATTTGGACTCTCAAATTCGTCTCCTAAAGTCTTTCAAAACAACTCCCCCGAAGTTGGTATTTATAGGAAAAAATATGAAGAGTCCCACGTTCTTAAAACTCTAAAATTCTATCCAGCGTACAAAAAAAACAGCATTCTTTAAGGAATTTTCTCTATCTTCAAAAGGTCATAACTCCTTCACCGTAGCTCGGATTGAGGTGACGTTTTTTCCAGTATCTTCGTTGTGGCGAGATATTCAACTTTCTAGTTGACCAGACCTCCGAACTATGGATGTGAAATTACGAAAATGCCCTTGAACTCTCCTATTGTGCCTTTTTTCACTGTTTTGACTTCCCTTGCGTACCACTTGCATTAAGTCCCTAAAATCTTGGGACGTGAAGTCATTGAGGCAGATGTGAGACATATTAGTGGAGATAATGCATGCTTGATTCCCGGAATTCGGATAGAGGCGGTCATGTGAGATCGTGAGGAGACGTGCCAAATGTAGCGGCGCACGACATAAATAAATGAAATATTTCGGACATGTGAAAAATGTCCTTACAAATCTCCCCCTATGTCTATGCCGATACATACATAAAAAATCCGAATTATCAAATATGAAATTGCCTATACAAATCTACCCTCCCATGAACCCAAAACTGAAAAAGGTACAAATGAATAGTCTTCATCGTTTGTTCTTTAATTCTTCAGGAATCTCAAAACTTTTCTCATCAGGGTGTGCAACATATAGATCTGCAATCTTCATACCTACACACATGAGACAAAGCAAATACCACGTGACATATCGATTTTGAAATGAGATAACATGGATATCAGTATATGATAAAAATATAAGCAACATCTTAAAAACTCCTCCAGAATTCAAACTCCCCCATAATATGATAATTCTTTCTCCCCCTTTTTATGATGTCCCCAAATGGACAAATTAGAGAAATAAATCAAATAAGAAAGTGCGGGGTGTCACTAGGATAAAAACACACCATGAATAAACAGAAAGCAACCAAGTCAATGATAGCGTAAATGAAGTGGTGTGATCAAATTCGATAGGAAAATCAATGCATACAAACATGACATATGTGCACGATGAATATTTGATATTCCTAGCGAATGAACTCAAATGCTTCCTTTGGTGTAAAAGAGTGACAATATAAGATATTGACTCAATCAAATCAACAAATCAAAGCTCAAAATGATTTTCACACCAATAACGTCCAAAATGATTTTATGCTTTTTCAGGACTTTCAAGGAAGTGCAAACCCGTTTAGATTCTCCAACCAAACTCCCTCAGATATTGTATTGAATAGAGGCATTCTAAATTCTCAAACTTTGGAGAATTGATGGTGAAACCTAAGTGTCCCATATTTGGCATGAATCGCTTTTTATTGCCTTTAAATTTTTTCGGGCTCTTTTAACCTCTTTGGACCTCGGATATTAAAATTCCTCCATTTTTTAGGTCCTTTTTAACGGTGGCTTTTGCGCAAAGGATAGATGATTACCTTTCGCAGCCCCTCCCCGTTATACAAAAACACACAGTCTCACCAAAACGGTTTTTACATGTATTCCAATCTTGTCAAGTTTTATCGCATATTGTACATTGTATAAACAGGATTGAGATGAAAACACGCAAGCCAACATGAGATAGACAAGTGCAATAATCAAATATAGTCGTGCATGTGTGCAATAAAGGATATAGGAGTCAAACATGTAGGAAGATATCACTAATTACATCTCAAAGACTCCAATCAATGTAAAGCACATGGATGAAATGATGTAGCCTCTCAAATCTCTATCAAACAGTCACATGGATAAATGGAATGAAGTTGTGACTTGGATATCTTACATGCTCATCCATAAAAGAAGAAAAATACAAAAATCTTTTTAGATTTTTTCAAAAATTTGGAGAAATAAAATCTTTTTGTGCTTTTCTCAAAATTTTTCTTAAAGGAAAATATTTTTGTATTTTTTTTTTAAAAGAAATATAAAAAGCAAAAGGAATAAAACAAAGCTGTACAACAAAGTAATGGTACATATAAAACAGACTAGCAATAGGAAGCATATGATATGAACATGAAGAAGCATCCTATTCTAGACATAGACCAACCCCTCAGTCAACTGTGCAAATCCCTATAGATTTCCTAAGACTCTCAAATCTAAGGGCATCTAAAGGTTTCGTGAAAATATCGGCTAACTGACGGTCGGTAGGAACAAAACTCAGGGATACGAATTTCTCTTCAACTAACTGACGAATAAAGTGCTCACATATCCTGATGTGTTTTGTGCACGAATGCTGAACTGGATTGCGGGATATGTGTATCGCGCTCATGTTATCACAGGAAATGGTCATGGTGTCCTGTGATATCCCATAATCCTCCAGCATTTGCTTCATCCACAAGAGTTGTGTGCAACAACTCCCGGCGGATATGTACTCAGCCTCCGCAGTGGACAAAGAGATGGAATTTTACTTCTTGCTCAGCCAGGAGACAAGAGCAGAACCAAAATAGAAACACCCACCAGAAGTGCTCCTACATCCATCTACATCCCCAGCCCAATCGGCATCCGAGTAGGCGGACAGACGGTCATCGGTATCAAAGGAATACCAAATCCCGTATGAGAGAGTCCCACTTACATATTTAATAATACGTTTTAGAGCAAGTAAATGTGACTCTTTTGGGGATGCCTGATAACGCGCACAGACTCCAACGCTAAAGGTGATGTCGGGATGACTGGCAGTCAAGTAGAGGAGACTACCTATCATACTCCGATATAAGGTTTGCTCTACGTCCTTGCCTGAAGTGTCCTTACTAAGCTTGGTAGTGGTACTCATAGGTGTACGTGCATGCTTAGCGGAGTCTAAACCAAATTTCTTCACCAGGTCTCTAGCATACTTGGATTGGGAGATGAACATCCCATCCTCTAGCTGACGAACCTGGAGACCAAGGAAGAATGTAAGCTCACCAACCATGCTCATCTCAAACTCACTTTTCATCTTCTCCTCAAAGTGGTGAGCATGCTGGGAGCATGTGGATCCAAAGACTATGTCGTCCACATAGACTTGGGTAACCAAAATAGCACCGTCATCTCTCCTGACAAACAACGTCATATCTACTCCCCCTCTCTTGAAGCCACGAGCTAAGAGATAAGAAGTAAGCCTCTCGTACCAAGCACGGGGTGCTTGCTTTAAACCATACAAGTCTTTCCTCAGATAGTAGACGTGCTCAGGGTGCTGAGGGTCTTCAAACCCTTTTGGTTGTTCCACATAAACCTCCTCCTGTAGAATGCCATTTAAAAAGGCACTCTTGACATCCATCTGATACACCTTGAAGCGCAGATGACATACGATGGCGAGCAGAAGACGGACGGACTCAAGCCTCGCAACAGGAGCAAATGTCTCTCCAAAGTCTACACCCTCTATCTGTGTG
This sequence comes from Sambucus nigra, assembly GCA_949130495.1. Lineage (NCBI taxonomy): Eukaryota > Viridiplantae > Streptophyta > Magnoliopsida > Dipsacales > Adoxaceae > Sambucus > Sambucus nigra. The sequence goes on along the minus strand of OX422221.1, from coordinate 77,545,549 downwards.
TAGCCTTGAGCGACCAACCTAGCCTTATTTCGGATTATGGTACCATTTTCATCCATTTTGTTCTTAAAAATCCACCGGGTACCTATCGCATTAATCTCACTAGGTCGGGGAACAAGTTCCCAGACATCATTCTTTTTAAACTGAAGCAACTCATCCTGCATAGCAGATATCCAGTGTTCATCCTTGAGTGCTTCTTTATGGTTCTTGGGCTCGACTTTGGACGTGTAGCAAAGATGGCTAACAACGTTCTCTAGCTAAGCACGAGTCTTGACCCCTAGAGTGGGATCACCAACAATGGCAGAAGGGTCATGACTCTTGTGAACCCAAGCAGGTGTGTCCCCTAACACAGGAGTAGGTTCCACAGAGTGTGAGAGAGGAACAGCTAAATCACTGTCAGAACAATCCTCATCCTCACACTGAAGGTTAGGATCAATAACTGTCGGAGGTTCGTCATCTTGCACGGTGACGTTTATTGATTCCATAATCTTAGAGCTCTTCAAGTTAAAAACCCGGTACGCTCTGCTATTCGATGAATATCCTAGAAATATTCCCTCGTCGCTTCGGGAGTCAAACTTTCCTAATTGCTCTTTATCCCATAGGATGTAGCATTTACTCCCAAAGACACGGAAATATGCCAGGTTGGGCTTCTTGCCAGTCCACAACTCATAAGGAGTGTGAAGTGTGTGTGGACGCAGATACACCCTATTCACCGTGTGGCATGGAGTAGACACTGCCTCTGCCCAAAATCTCCTAGAAACTTTACGACCTAGAAGCATAGATTTAGCCATCTCTTGGATTGTTCTATTCTTTCTCTCAATAATCCCATTTTGATGAGGAGTTCTCACAGCAGAAAACTCATGTTTGATCCCAAGGCTATCACAGTACAAATCAACCTTTGCTTCCTTGAATTCAATGCCGTTGTCACTACGTATTCTGTTAATAGTGACACCGTGTTGATTTTGCAGGACACGGCACTTGGTCGTTAAGAAATCTACAGCATCGGATTTCTCTCTCAGAAAACCTACAATGGAGTATCTGGAGAAATCATCTACCATCACGAGGATGTACCTCTTACCACCTAGACTCTCAGTACGAGTGGGACCCATAAGATCCATGTGAATCAACTCCAGAACATGAGAGGTGGTAATGGAATGTAACTTCCTATGAGGACTATGAATTTGTTTTCCCAACTGACAGGGTCCACAAACGGTCGAAGTTGACTTTCCAAGAGATGGTAAGCCACGTACTAGGTCCTTTTTAGATAAACGATTGAGATCTCTAACGTTCACGTGACCTAGACGTTGGTGCCACAGATCCATAGGAGTGATCGTGGCGCTGCTGCAGACAAGTGAGGATGTGGGCTCAGTCCCATAGCAATTATCCTCGGTCCTCACCCCTTGCATCAAAAGTTTACCGGCTTGATTGTAGACTTTACACGCGTCCCGGTCAAACTTTACTGCAAAGTTAGTGTCGCATAGCTGGCTAATGCTGAGAAGGTTTTCTTTCAAACCTTTGACGTACAAAACATTTTCTAGCTTAGGAAAACCAGGTAACTCGATAGTACCTCATCCTATAATGCTAGACTTACTCCCATCTCCAAAGGTGACTCTGCCATCTTGATAATCCTCAAGAGTAGTAAAAAATGAGGCATCACCTGTCATGTGTCTGGAGCACCCACTATCAAAATTCCACTGTGAGTTATTATGTGCTTTGAAAGAAACATGAACAACAAAGGCCTTTTTATCTTTCTTAGGCACCCAAGCAGAGATGACCTTTTGTTTGCCTTTGTTGGTTTTAGCTGGAATGTAAGAAGCATTCACTAACGGCGAAGACATCCGTCGGAATTCTTTCATCAAACTCTGAGTCATGGCAGCTAAGAACTCAACTCGCTCTCTCAGACTAGAAAACTCATCAGTATGTCGTGGTGGAGCAGTAGTACGTCGTGTCCGACCCATGCTATAGCAAGTTTCCCTAAGGTGGCCTTTTCTTTTGCAATAAGTACAAAAGAGCTCAGTCAAAGGCGGACCTTGGTTTGCTTTTCTTGGTCGAAGTCTCCTTCGAGGTTTTTTACGGTGACCATAAGGAGTTGTAGTAAACTCAGGAACTGGTCCAGGTGCAATTTGCGACGTGGAGGCACCATCATATCCAATTCCTTGACTATCACCAAAACCTAAAGCGGGGCCGAGGAGCATCTTTCCCATCTTCCCAGATCTGTCCTGGATTTGTACCTTGACTTCCCGTGCTTTCTCAAGATCATGAGTCAGCTGGGCAACAAGGGCTTCAAGTTTCTTCCGAGTCTCCACGGAGGAATGGAGCTGACTCGTAAGACTAGCCACTTGCTTGATCAAGTACCCTCTCTCTTTCTCTAGAGTACTCTCTCTCTCTAAACAAATTCTCATTCTCGACACAGGTAGATTCTCTCTCTCTCAGGGCGGTGCAGGTGTAGAACTCTCTTTCTCTCGCTTTCCTTAAATCTTCCTCTAGGCAAGTGATCTTAAGAACTAACGCTTTGTTACGATTTTTAGTTTTAAAAGACTCAGAATATAACTCAGCGTAGGCGCGTTGTATATCACTCTCACTCTCACTTGTGTCATCCTCCCCCTCACTCACATCGATCTCACGGTCGAGGTGTCCCTGTGAAGCATCATCCTCATCGTCGTGAGGAGAACTAGGAGTGCTCACTTGGCTGGCCATGAATGCGGTGAAGTTACACTCATGCGGTGACTCATCTCCAGAATCCACCGTCTCGACCTCACTGTCGTCACTAAGGGTAGCATTAAGGACAGCTTTCCCTTTCTCTCTATTCAGACGATTGGCACACTCAAAAGCTCTATGACCCCTACCATCACACTCAAAACATCTCTCACTTTCTTTCAGAGAAGGATTTTTGGAAACTTTTTCATTTTTCTTTTCAAACTTATTTTTCTCAAATTTCTTTTTATCTTTAAAATTGCCATTTTTCGTAAATTTGAGAATCCTCTTGAAATTTTTTGCGAAAAGAGCCAAATCATCTAAGTCAAAATCTCACTCAGAATCTGACGTGTCAGTCTCTCTCTTTCTAGATGACTCTACCCTCTTTCTAGCTGACCCCTCACTCCTTCTCTCTTGGGCTTTAAGAGCAATTCCCTTATCTTTAGATTTAGCATTTTTAGGGAACATATCAATTTCATAAGTTTGCAAATCTCCTACAAGTTCTTCCAATTTTAGCGTATTTAAATTACCCATAGAATTTAGCACAGTGACTTTAGGGATAAAACGCTTAGGCAAAGAACGAAGAATCTTTTTAACAACTCTAGCATTCGGAATATGTTCACCAAGATTAAAACTAGTATTCACAATGTCAGAAAGTCTAGCATAAAATTCATCAAAGCATTCAAAATCATGCATGGTGATTGTTTCAAATTGAGTTGTCAAGTTTTGCAACTTAGACTCTTTCACAGCATTAGTTCCTTTATGGGTGAGTTGTAAAACATCCCATGCCTCTTTTGAGGTGGTACACGTCATTATGCGTTTGAACTCATCAGGTGTGATAGACCCAGAAATAGCACTTAGACCCTTAGAATTAAAAGATGACCATTTAATTTCTTCATCAGACCAAGAAATGTCAGGTTTCAAGTTGGTCACATTATCAACAGTCACGGTGGGAGGATTCCACCCTTGTTCAACCAAAATCCAGACACGTTCATCAATGGCTTTTAAAGCCGACCTCATACGGGCTTTCCAATAAGCATAATTTGTCCCGTCAAAAATAGGCATTTTATAATATGACTTCTCCATTTGAACACGCACTTTTTCAAAAATCATTTTTTTCTGAAAATTGATATCTTAGAAAAATTTTGCGGAAAAAAAAAGGAATACGCGATAGATTAGCGTAACCTGCTCTGATACCAATTTGAGAAACGCGTGTGCTCGCGTTCAAATGATCAAACCATATATAAAACCCTTTTAACACAAACAAACCCTAAACATGCAGCAGTATGTGATTGAATAAATTGATAATCTACGCAAGAACATTCAAACACATGCAATTAAGGAAAAATCCCCCTCAGGGGCAAAACCATTTATTTTCACTATAATTTGTAAGAGAACGGCTTACAATCAGATTACAATGAAAATACAAGTTGACTAAGAATTACCCTCGGGTATCGAATTCTGTAGTCGCGACTGGAATTATCCCTTTCCAGTAGGGCTGCAATGAAGAAGAAGAACAGTCTCCTCCACAAGGGTTGAACAAACCAAAGTTGTGTTCTTGGGTTGCAAAAGGATTCACAAAGGTTTGACAATGATGTGTGAATCAAAACATGAGTCTTGGGACTCAAAAATATGAAGACTAGATGTATTTGGACTCTCAAATTCGTCTCCTAAAGTCTTGCAAAACAACTCCCCCGAAGTTGGTATTTATAGGAAAAAATATGAAGAGTTCCACGTTCTTAAAACTCTAAAATTCTATCCAGCGTACAAAAAAAATAGCATTCTTTAAGGAATTTTCTCTATCTTCAAAAGGTCATAACTCCTTCACCGTAACTCGGATTGAGGTGCTGTTTTTTCCAGTATCTTCGTTACGGTGAGCTATTCAACTTTCTAGTTGACCAGACCTCCGAACTATGGATGTGAAATTACGAAAATGCCTTTGAACTCTCCTATTGTGCCTTTTTTTCACTGTTTTGACTTCCCTTGCGTACCACTTACATTAAGTCCCTAAAATCTTGGGACGTGAAGTCATTGAGGCAGATGTGAGACATATTAGTGGAGATAATGCATGCTTGATTCCCGGAATTCGGATAGAGGCCGTCATGTGAGATCGTGAGGAGACGTGCCAAATGTAGCGGCGTACGACATAAATAAATGAAACATTTCGGACATGTGAAAAATGTCCTTACAGAGGACCTAGGGTTATAGTGACCAATTTTGAGGGTCGAGGTCAATTTTGAGGAAATAAAGTTATAGCGACCAATTCTGAAGGTCGCGGTTAATTCTGAGTACCTCAAGTTATAACGATCAATTCTGAGGACCTAAAGTTGTGGCGACCAAGTTTGAAGGCTGTCAATTCTAAGGACCTAGAATTATAGATACCAATTCTAAGTTCCAAGGTCAATTCTGAGGCCCTAAAGTTATAACGACCAATTCTAAAGATCGAGGTCAATTCTGAGGACCTAAAGTTGTAGCGACCAATTCGGGGGGTCGAGGTTAATTATGAGGATCTAAAGTTGTATCGACCAATTATGAGGGCCGATGTCAATTTTGAGGACCTAAATTTGTAGCAACCAATTCTGTGGGTCACAGTCAATTCTAAGGACCTAAAATTGCAGTGACCAATTCTGGGGGTCGAGGTCAATTCTAAGGACCTAAAGTTGTAATGCGGGGAATTTCTTTTCGGGGGAATTTTTAAATTATCTTGGGGTGAAGATGCATCTATGGTTTCACTGGTGATTCTGTTGTTTTAATACTCCATTGGGGAAGGACATATCCTTAAAATATTTAGCTGGGAATTATGTTGTCTTGAGACTCCACTGGGAGATGTTTAGGATTGGGAATAGTAGACTTCAATCCGAACGCGTCATTGGTTCTTCGTATGGAATGTTGAGGATAGGTTTACAAGGCTAGTCTGGCAGGAGATTATGTTGGGCATAAGTTCATAAGATTAATCCCGCTGGGTATTTCAGAGTATTGTAAGGGGATATAGTGCTCCAAAATTGATTTTGTGAAGAAAAATGAGGTTCCATATTTTTCTAGGATTTTAGGGAATTTTTTGAGCAATTTTGGGATTTTTCTAGAATTTTTTGGCATTGTCTGTAGGAAATTTGGAGTGTGTGCCGATAGGCGATTCTAGAGGGGGTGCCAATTGGTAAGGACCTAGACTCCTGGGCTTTATTAGAAAAGGGAAAAGATGACTGCCGACCGGCATGGTCAGGGGGGCTGTCAATTGACATGCCCCTTAGCCTTCTATAAAAAGAGGCGAATCCTTCCATTTTTCAGACCTTAAAGTGTTTTAATCTTTTGCTTTATCTCATTAAAACTCATTCCTAAGTTGTTTTTTATTCAACACTTTAAATGGAGGGTTTGAGTGAGGTGTACTACAATGCATGTTTGGTTGACGACGACTGGGTTGACTTGGAGTGTCAGTCAAGGGTGCCTTTTGCTTTAGGTAATGAAAATTTCTTTGATTTGTTTGGGCATGTGGCTAATGAGAGTACTCTACTATATGATCTCGCATACCATCATTCATCTAGGGTGAGCAACTATAGTGGCTATGTAAGTGTAGTGATTTTTGGTATTCCAGTTCATTTTTCTCTTTCTTCTTTTGTGCTAATGAAGGGGTTTTCTCCTTTTCTTTTGTAGACTGACATTGCTCATTTAGCTATCCGATCCCAGGGAAGAATGGGATTGAAGGATGTTTGGGATAATCTCCCTGGTGTGGTATGCTGGATCGTATCTTATGCAGGTTTTGGTCTCTTCACAGAGGCTTTGGATGGGACACCACGTTCTATTGCTATTTTGTGTGCTCTGGGAGAGAGTTAGTGGGACATTACCCACACTTTCCATCTGGGCTTTGGGGAGATGACGATTACTCCAAGCTGGACTTATTTTATGGTCTTAGGAGTCTTTAACTCCACCAAAACTTTGATTATTTCAGGGCTAGATTTTATCCCCCATTGATTGACAATAAAACCCAAAAACTTGCCTACTCTGACTCTAAAGACACACTTTGAGAGATTCGGCTTCATTCGATATTTATCCATCGTGCTGAAAGTGTGCTCTTATTCGGTCACATACGTATCAGCCTTGAGACTCTTGGTGAGCATGTCATCAACGTACACCTCCATGGTCTCACCTATCCGATCTTCAGACAACTTATTTACTAGCCTCTGGTATGTAGCCTTGGCGTTCATGAGGTCGAAGGACATTACCTTTTTATAGTATGGGCCTTTGTCTGTGATGAACGAGGTCTTATCGACATCGGTTGGGTCCATGAATATCCGATTGTATCCTCAATAAGCGTCAATAAAACTAATTAGTTCATACCTAATTGTGGCATCAACCATCTGATATATTCTCGGTAAGGGGAAGATGTCTTTGGGGAACACCTTATTCAGATCTATGAAATTAATGCACATTATCCTTTTTCCATTGGACTTTGGCATAATGAAAGCATTGGCTAACCATTCTGGATAAATAACCTCTCTGATGAAGTCATATTTCTCCAATTTCTTCATCTTGTCTCTTATCACCTCGTATTTCTCCCTGTAGTAGACCCTCCTCCTTTGACTAACTGGCTTGGCCCCATCGACTAAGTTTAATTTATAGCAGAGGACCTCCGAATCAATTCTCAACATATATTCGTGACTCCAAGAAAAAATGTTATGTCTCTTCCTCAACAACTTAATGAATTCTTCTTTGATTTCTCTCTTCAGGGCCTTGCCAACTTGGACTATTTTTTACGGCTCGTCCTCATTGAGGACGATGGATTCTACCTCCTCGACAGCTTCACCCTTTTCAATTTTGTCTCTTCTCTAGGGTCGAGAGTGTCGATGTTGTAAGTAGTGGTGGCCCTCATATGTGACTCTCTCTCATTGAACGAGTTGAAGTAGCATTCGCGTGCCACGACCTGGTCACTCTAAACTTCCCTTACTCCATAAGGAGTAGAGAATTTTATCATTTGGTGAATTGTTGAGGGAACGACCTCAAACTCTTTGAGGTCTAATCATCCCATAATTATGTTGTATGATAAATAGACGTTCTCATCCATGACAAAGAAACTGATCTTCCTTATGAGACATTTCGGCCAAGTGTTCCCCATCCTGATATCCATTTCATAAATACCTAGAGGTTGTACTTTCTCTCCGCTAAAACCAATTAGGGGTTGGTGATACGGGATTATATAAGTTTTCATTTGGAAACATTGGTATTTGTCAAAATCAGATTTTTTTTGAAAGAAATCAATATCACAAAATTTTATGGAAAAAGGAATTCACAATAAATTAGTGAAACTTTCTCTAATACCAATTTGAAAAAGCTGTGTGATTTTTGATTAAACCGAATTCACAAATTCCAATTGTAAACTTATTTAATTGAAGTCAATTTTTAAACCAATTTAATTCAGTGCTAAAACATACATCTACGTAGATAAAATCAAACTAGCGTTCATAAATTGTTGACGAACAAATTTTAGGAAAAAACCCAAAAAGGTAAAACCTTTTATTTCACTTAATAATACTCATAATGATTACAAGCGAAATCAGGAATGAATATCCGCAGATACCCCCAATAACACGTAGTCCATCATCAACCCAGGAATACCCACGAGCACTCCCTATGACACGTAGTCAACATCAGCCTAGTACCTCCCTTAAGTGGCACCTAGATCAGAAGTAGGTTATCCTCCCTACAAGAGAAACTCCAATAAAGATGTATCTCAGGTTCCAAAAAATTCACTAAAGCATATGGGATTTTTGTGAATTAAAATACAAAAGGATTGAACCCTAAAAGAAGAAGACAAAGGTAATCTATTGTTTTGAGTTTATGCAGAAAGAAATTCATGATCTGGCATCATTGGGTGAAGAAGGTGACCCTACTATTGATCGGTTCCTTCTCTCAATACGGATCTCAAAAAGAATTTGGTTCATCGTTGGAGTGAGGTAAGTGTGCTCATCACTCACGGTGGATAATATGGCAATTCAGTTGGTGGGGACCGATTTAATTCCTAAATACGATGTAATATTGTGGGTATTTTACTCTAAATAAGTAAATTTCCCAAAATATCTTTGAGTTGTATACATAAAAATAATGAACATAGTATTTATGTGATTCAACCAAAGTCGGCCTATATCCACGGGAAGAGAGGGCTATTCTTTATTATTAGAGAGAGAAATAAGGAGAATTAGAGTGCCAGAGAATGCTAATTAAGAGTTCAAATCCTAATAATAAGAATTTTTTGTGTTGAAATAGTATTCCTTACCCTCAAATGATGGTAGATCCTATTTAGACATTACAAGAGTCCTAAGTAGTTGAATTATCTTTGGTGATCGATTTGATTGTAGTCGATCTTTATTTTATCTTATCTCTATTGATGCGGTTGATTTCACGTAGGATTGTTGTGCTTATTGAACTGTCAATGATTATCTTTTCATGTTGGAGAAGTTTAAAGTTAATATATATATATATATATATATATATATATATATATATATATATATATATATATATATGTGTGTGTGTATGTGTGTGTGTGTGTGTGTGTGTGTGTGTGTACACATATATATGAAAAACGGTGATGACAATACAAAATGCTCTGATACTAATTTGAAAACATAGGTTTTGGCAAAAAAAATCAAATTTTGAGTTCTTCAAAATTTAATTTTAGCTTAAACAAAATTATATGAAGTTCAAATTTACACAAACCAAATTTAACAAACAAAATTCAAAATTGAATTAAACTAAACTAAAATTATCCAAATTGAATTTAGCACCAATTAAACCATGTGGTCAAACCAATTTTACCATAATGCATGCATCTAGGTGTGAAATAGCAAGATAAAATAAACAATCACAACAAGACGATGTATGAGGAAAACCCTTTAACTATGTTTAGAAGGAAAATGACTATGTTGTTGGGAAAAGTGCGGTTGCCAGTTAGAATCAGGAGTATTTGAAAGCTTATCAAAATTCTGGTCATCGACATTGAATACCATATAGTGAAATCTATGGGAAATGATAACTTCACTTGATGAAGTCAATCCCATCCACCTACCACCAAAACTTCAAATGCATTAACAATGAGGGGTAATGGAAAAACGTGGCAAAGTATACTCAGTAATGCTTTATCGTGGCCATTAAACCAAAATATAATAAAAAGGAAAAATATGGAGAATGCAAAGGAGACCGTCTCCACCAAATAGAAGTTAAATCATTGACGACCAAAGGTAATATACACAAGATTAACCCCCCGCGAATAGAGTCATTGAACAACTTCAAGAGTATCGATTCGATGATGCTCACCCTCATAAAAGATTCCTCATAAGCATTTCCCTCGTCGATAGAGAAAAAGAAGAACAAATCACATTACTTAAACAAAATCAAGATGCACGACGCCAAATACCCAAAATGGTCATGGTTTTGGACCGTGATCAAGCTCTCGAGTCGCGATTCCGGTCTCTGACAATATTAAGGGTTGCCCTTCGTGACCATTATACATGGACATGGCTTTTTTTGTAAAGCTAATGATAAGGGCTTGGCCACAGTTGTGAACTGTGGTCGTTGGTCCTGATTGGTCATATTTCAAGACCCTTACCCAAATAATGACATTGTTTTCTTTGTCACATTCAAGAATCGTGACCACTAGTCATAGAAAACTATTGTGAACTTTGGTTGGTCAGGATCATGAACCAGAGCTCCCTATGTCCTACAAGTTTGTTGGTCATAGTTTTTTAGCGTGACCACCTTTAAGCCATTAAATTATTGCCACGGACACGGTCATGGTTTTGGACCATGACTAATATAGAATTTATCGGTTATAAGGGATGCAAGTGTGTAGTCATATCATTACAATATCATACAAAACCTTTGGACAGGTAATCCCAAGGTAATTAGGGAAATAATAAAATGGCTTGGTACACTTAGCTAGAGTGGTACTCATACATATGGAGTAAATAACAAACTAGGCACTACCCATCTGAGTCATATTGGCTAATTAGAACTACCGTGGTATACCGGGGTCTAATCCTTGAATCATAAGGTATGCTAATAAGGTTTCACTAATAATTTGTATAAATTGAATGGTTTGTGTAAATTAAGTTTAATAGGAGGCAGGGTTATACCACAATTAAGGGTTTAAGGGAATTTGGTGGGTTTTACTGAATCCATAGGTTACAGTCACTTATCAAATTTGAAAAATAATTGGGATATCGATAGATATAACAAGCACGATATATATGAACAACATCGAAGAGTCCGTAATAAGAGCATGAATTCAAATTAGCATATAGTGATACAATAATATATTAATGTGCAAAGACATAAGCTCAATGGTTTAATATTTAATATAAAATTACTTACTTTATATTTACGGGGTGTGGTTTTGTGCTTCTATCTCACTATGGTTGTCTGGATAGTCTAGAATTAAAGAGAGTATAAGTTGGTAGTATAAGTCTAAAATAATGATTATAGGATGTTTTTGTGATACAGTTGAGTGATAATTTAAGTAAGTTCTAGTGTAAAACTTATAATATAGTATAATTGTATAATTTTAAAAGGTATAAAGTATAAAAAAAATCCTAATTTTCATTTGGATTTGGCCTTAGTGGAAAGTGAAAAAATGTCTATATTTGACGTAAGGAATTTAGGAAAAAAAATTGAGGGTATTTTGAAATATTTGGAAAACTGTCCTGGGGGTTATGTGCAAAGTAAAAGTTTAAATTTTAAAACCCTAAACCTGGTTTTTTGAGATTATGTTTTCTAGGATTCCAAATAGGGTGATGTAATATACTATTTTGTTCATAATTTAAAAATAGCTTTTTTGGAAAAAAAATAGATTTTTCTTATTGGGGATGCGCCCTCAAACGTTAATCAAACCATACACACGCCTAGTTTGACTCCAACTCGTGCGCGTGTGACCCACGTCATCTTTAACCCTCGATATTTTAACCTTTGAGTTTTGAAATTTGACCTTATATGCGATACGTTTTAGAATCCCATTTAAGTTGGTTCCTCACTTAAAGTTGTGTAATTTTTGAACAGGAATCCAACCGTACTAGTTTCAAAAAAATTTGTGGGCCATTTTGATCTATTGGATTACTCTAAAAATGGCAAAAGTTTAACCTAAAAATAAGTGATTAAAAGCTATGACCTAGATTCCGTTATAGTAATGGTTGTATTCTAGGTGGAAAATGCAATCATTTGGTTTGAAGAATTTTGGTTGAGTATAGCTCTTGAATTTATGTTCTAAAATTCTCAATTAAACATTGCACCTAGGTTCCTGTGGACCAGAGCTTAAGTTCCCTCACTTTTAAACTGGTTCAAATTCAAGGTGGCAGAATCCACCATTGAAGCTCAAGCTTTAATGGAGTTTTCTGGTTTTTAAGCTTGTTCAGTGCCATTCACACGTTAGAACTTACATGTAAATACATATATTTACTCTAGGAAAGTGCAGAAACTTAACTAAATGGCAGAAAATAACCTTCACATATATGATAAATATGCATAAAAGCTCAAATTTTTACTTAAAAAGTTCTCAGAACTGGATGAGTATTTTATTAAGGCAAGTTAGGCTATTTATGTGGTTCGTGATGGAGATCTGATTGGTGAAGAAAGTGGTGGGTTTTAGCTTGGTTAGGCTCAGGTTTCAAGGTGGCTACATGTGGGTACAAGTTTTTACCTATGTGTTACACTTCCATGTAGGCATCCAGTTAGTCCACATTATTTGGGTAGTTTTAGTCCTTGGGTGGTTTTGGTTTAGATTTTAGGGCTTATATGTTACTTTTTGAAGGTTTTAGGGGCTTATGTAGAATTTCTCAAACTTAAGGGCTTGAATCATGATAATCCTACAAAATATATGCTATTTGGTCAAACTTGGGTTCAATTTTGGATTTAAATTGTATGGTAAGATACATGATCGCATAATTCTTTATTTAGGGGTATATTTGTAATTTGGAAAAGTCTAAGGACTCTTTAAGGATTTTGGGATTTTTGAAGGGACTAAATATCTATTTTGGATGAGTTATTACATTCAAACTTTTGTTTAGTTTTAAAAACCCATTTTTTCGATAAAATATTCATTTCTTCATGTGCAAGTACTAATGACCAAGTACCATACTAGTGTAAGGCATTAAATTCACGCCGTATGACATCACACCATCTTACATGTTTAACTACATCGGTGTAGCTAGAAGTTTCAACCATATGATAATCACATAACACATTCATTGTGTATTTAGGATTGACTAATTGAAGTCCATCTTTACTTTTAGTAATTACAAGATGATGAGAGAAATATGGGGATTGATTGGATGGGGGTACCTGGTCAGTTAAAGGTGGAACTGGAGAGGGAGGTAATATAGTGGATGGGGAATGATCTCGGTGATATGGGCATTGAGGTTGGGTAAGAGGAGTTCTTTGGGTAGAGGGTGAACATGGTGGGTAGGTAAATAGGTTGGGCACGGGAATTGATTAGGTTAGGACAATACTAGACAAGTGTGGAGAAGTAAGCAATGTGACTATTTCAAGGACTAGAACAAAATTTAGTGTTTTTTTGAAATGGAAAGGAGATTTCAGAAAAAATGACATGACGGGACAGGTAGACAAGACCACTGAGAGGATCGAGGCAACGATATCCTTGATGATTGAGGGAATAGCCCAAGAAGATGCAATGCTTTGAAAAAAAATTGGAGCTTGTTAGTGTTTTAGGGACACAGATAAGGATAACATGTACAACCGAAAGTGGGAGTTTTGTGAAACAGTTTCTCATACGGACTTGTGTATTTAGGAACATGAGTTGGGAGACGATTGATTAAATAAATCGCAGTGTGAAATCACTACACCAAAAACAGGAATCTGGCACGGTTTAAAACTGTGCCACATCAAATCTGGCATGGTTTTGAACTGTGCCAGAATCAGGTGTTCCAAAATGGCCATTTTTTCTGGCACGATTTAAAAGTGTGTCAGATTTGACCAAATAGGAACACTTCTGGAACACTTTTAAACCGTGCCAGAATTTGATATTACTGGCACACTTTTGGCATAGTTTTGAACTGTGCCAGATTGAGAACATTTTGATAAAATTTTGGCACAGTTCAAAACCGTGCCAAATTTGATACATTTTTGGCACGGTTTTGAACTGTGCCAAATTTTTGGATTAAAAAAAATTAATTATTTGAAAATAAGAAAATTCACAAATTGCAAATCTTGCATGTTGTTGATAAACTAATGTACATACAAACTTCAAATATTACAAGTCTTTAACAGTTCACAGACCAAAAAAAAATTGGGCAAAGTTTCCTCTATTTTCTGGATATTCTAAAACCTACTAATATAAAACCTACATAACATAAAGCCCGCACGACCACAAAATATAACAATAAACTTATAAAATCTCACACGGCCATGAAAGTTAACGATAAAACTACAAAAACCCGCACAGCCATAACATAAAAAAAATAGAATCATGAATAAACCCCTTGTTGTAAACCATTGAGTTCTTCGTGTGTTCCATGTGAATAAATGCTAATGATAAAATTTTATCCTGAAAAAAAAACAGGATACAAAAAAGATACGATATTAGTAACCAAGTAATTTATAAAAAAAGCTTACTCAAGATAAAAAATTACATATAAGAGTTGGAATTATTATATTCTAAAATTGAATATCTTTTGCAAGTTATGACTACCTGATCAGGTCCTACGAGTTACATTGGTCTCGTGTGAGGTGTTAGAGCTTCTTACGGGACCGTTTGGGGGCTAGTTTGGGTTTTCACCCTTTAAGTTTTTTTTTAATCTTAATCGATAAATTTTCAAATTATTGTCATATTCTCAAACCAGGAGACCCGTGACTACGCGATCAGTTCGTTCAAGTTACATTGGTCTCGTGCGAGGAGTTCATGCCTCTTACGGGGCCGTTTGGGGGCTAATTTGGGTTTTCACCCTCAAACGGCTTATTTTCAAGCCTAATCTACATATTTTGTAATTATCATCATTATCTCAAATCGGGAGGCCCGCGACTACACGATCAGTTCATATAAGTTACATTGGTCCTGTGAGAGATGTTTGTGCCTCTTACGGGGCCGTTTGGGGGCTCATTTGGATTTTCACCCACAAACGGCTTGTTTTCAAGCCTAATCTACATATTTTGAAATTATCGCCATTATCTCAAACTAGAAGGACCGTGACTACACTGTCAGTTCGTACAAGTTGCATTGGTCCCGTGCGAGGTGTTCGTGCCTCTTATGGGGCCGTTTGGGGGCTAGTTTAGGTTTTCACCCTCAAAGAGCTTGTTTTCAAGCCTAATCTACATATTTTGGAATTATCACCATATTTTCAAACTGGGAGACCCGTGACTATGCGATCAGTTTGTACAAGTTACATTGGTCCCGAGCGAGGTGTTTGTGCCTCTTATGGGGCCATTTGGGGCCTGGTTTGGGGTTTCCCCCTCAAACTGCTTATTTTGAAGCCTAATATACATATTTTGAAATTATCACCATTATCTCAAATCGGTAGAACCGCAACTACGCTGTCAGTTCGTACAAGTTAAATTTGTCCCGTGTGAGGTGCTCGTGCCTCTTACGTGGTCATTTGGTTTTTCACCCTCGAACGACTTGTTTTGAAGCCTAATCTACATATTTTGAAATTATCTCCATTATGTCAAATCGGAGGCCCAGGACTACATGGTCAGTTCGTACAAGTTACATTGGTCCCATGCGAGGTGTTCGTGCATCTTACAATTTTGTTTTGGGGCTAGTTTGGGTTTTCACTCTCAAACGGCTTATTTTCAAGCCTAATATACATATTTTGAAATTATCGCCATTATCTCAAATCAGGAGGCCCGCGACTACACTGTTAGTTCGTACAAGTTACATTGGTCCCATGATAGTTGTCCGTGCCTCTTACAGGGCTAGTTTGGGTTTTCACCCTCAAACAACTTGTTTTCAAGCCTAATCTACATATTTTAAAATTATCATCATATTCTCAAACCATGATACCCGCGACTACGCTATCAGTTCGTACAAGTTACATTGGTCTTGTGCGAGGTTTTCGTACCTTTTATAGGGCCGTTTGGGGGCTGGTTTGGATTTTTACCCTCAAACGACTTGTTTTCAAGCCTAATCTACATATTTTTAAATTATCACCATATTATCAAACTAGGAGACCAACGACTACGCGGTCTGTTCGTACGAATTACATTGTTCCCGTGTGAGGTCTTCGTGCCTCTTACGGGGCCGTTTGGGGGATAGTTTGTGTTTTCACCCTCAAACGGCTTGTTTTCAAGACTAATATACATATTTTGAAATTATCATCATATTCTCAAACCAAGAGACTCGCGACTACGCCGTCAGTTCGTACAAGTTACATTAGTCCCGTACGAGGTGTTCGTACCTCTTACGGAGCCGTTTGGGATCCGATTTAGGCTGTCACCCTCAAATGTCTTGTTTTGAAGCCTAATCTACATATTTTGAAATTATAATCATTATATCAAATTGGGAGGCCCACGACTATGCTGTCAGTTCGTACAAGTTACACTGGTCACGTGCGAGGTGTTCGTGCCTCTTAAGGGGCCGTTTGGGGGTTGGTTTGGGTTTTCACCCTCAAACGGCTTATTTTCAAGCATAATCTACATATTTTGAAATTATCGTCATATTCTCAAAAAACATACAATTTCTACCATTTCGTTATATGCACATGTGCGAATTATTTTTCCAATAATTCCATCAACAACAGATACGTTGTGAAAATAATGACATTAAACTAGTTTCGAAAAAAGACTGGTTTTGACTTAATTAACTTAATTAGATGCGCTAAGAGATTTGGCGTCATATACGACGCAATATATAATCATCGGGCATGTTGATGAATTAAGAGAGTTGAAAACTTACATCCACAACATCTTGCTCTTGCTCAGTTTGTATCCCTAGCATCATTGCCCTAATATAAACTTGATCAATTTACTTGATGATGCTTTCGTCTATTAATTTCTTCCCATCCTTATGAATCACATGAAAAACTATACATTAAACATTCATAGGCCCCAAGTGAATACAAGTTACAAGACAACATATATATAATACTAACGTGCGCATAAAGGAGTGTAGCTTACCATCCATGAACCATCTTCACTACTACTGCTGCCACCTCATCTTCACTACTGCCGCTGCCACCTCATTATCATGATGTTTTAAATATTGGTCTCAAACAATGTATGTTCGAATCAGTAGTAGCATAACAGTACTCCAAAGTGTTCCACCACTTACCATTCACATAAAAAACTACTAAAAGCAAAGGAGGTTCTGAGAACAAACTCAAAAATGAGTAATTAATTTCCAATGTTTTTTACCTTCTCAAGTGAGCAACATATTCTTGGAGGCTCACATTCTTCATATACTCTAGGTCTTGTTGATAGTTTTCCAACTGCAAAATATGATCAAAATTTGTATTTACATTTCAATAACCTGAAATATAGGCACCATGGGATTTGAACAACATATCCCCAATAAGCATGAGCATGATAAGTAATTAATAAAACAATAAGTCGTGCGATCATGAACCAAAAAAAGGACCATAGATGGAACTGTAAAGTAGCACTTCCAAACACACAGTTTAAACAACTAAAATACATTTTCGGTTCTATTATGTTTTTATTTCCTGTCTAACTTTGTCTTCCTTTTCTAGTCTACCTTTCTTTCTTGCAATTGGTGTCCCATAAAGGAGATTCGTATCTACCTATCCACCTATGCCTCTAGATCATAAATGAAACCAAACAGATACCATTGAATAACATCACGTGATTCAAAAAAATGATACATATTGAGCATTATTCGAGTAACTATTGGTGATTAATCTCCTGCTGACCCGAATAGGGTCCGGATAACTGTTATATAAACTGTTATATAACTATTTGTATGACAGTTATATAACTGTTTATATGACAGTTATATAACAATTATATAACTATTATATAAACAGTTATATAACTGTTATAGAGCATTATTGGAGTTGCGCTTCGTAGGAAACTAAAGTATTAATAGAGTTAATTTAGTTATGCTTAGAGATTAACACATTCCTATCATGTTCTAGATATGGTTCAAGATTTGGACTCTTAACAGCCAATTGGTTAAGGTCAAATTGGACATGCCACAACCCAAAATGCATTCGAGAATACTTAAAAGTTACTAATATAAAAGAAATAAGCTCCATATAATTTTAAAGAATAAAATCCAAATTCATCCATCTATGACGATGTAATGCAATGATATTTTCGAGTGGAAGTGTTTACTATAATGAATTTTGTAAATTTGGTGAGCTTCCCAAAATAATTGAAGGAAGTATTGATTGTATAGGATTACATTCTTTTAGGTTTAGTAAGGTGGTTTGTTTCGGTTTGAGTGTTGGTTTGTCCACACTCATTGTGAGCCACCGAGATCATTGGATACTTCTTTGATATCAAGGATTGAAGCCATGTTGGGTAGAACCTAAAAAATAATTATAAATAAAAGGACAACTAAGTCATTCATCATAATCAATAGTAGATTTAATTCAGGGAAAACACAATAATATTCACATCTATGTATATATATATATAATACGTGGGTACGTTTCATGACACTGAGGGATTATATCTGATCCCAAGGTGTTATATTTCAAGTCTGAACTAAAGTATCTTTACTTCCTCAATCCATTAATAAAACTCCAAGGCTCCTCTCTATGAGCGCGACTCTTAATTCGAGAAAGAGATGCATAATCTTTGCAATTTTATAGAAATTTCGAATGAAACTTAGAAGCACTTGGCATTTTGAGTATTATGACTAATTTATTAAAATAAATAAAGATTAAATCACATGTGTTATTATCAAATCTTATCCTAACTAGGTTATGAAGATATTGGAGTACATTAATACTATTTCATTTGAAATTAATAATCCTGATTTGAAAATGAGGATTTTAAAAATAAATAAAAAAAAGTATTGTTAACTTAGGACGGATGCACTACTTTGAAGCTACTATAAGTTCATATTAAAGCGTAAAACTCCTAAATTGATGGTGTATGCATAAAGGTCTTGCTAAGTCGACGATACAACACACCGTATTTTCTTGGGGAAGACAAAAGTAGATGATATGATTGAGGTTGAACAATTTCACGTTGATATCATTTGAGAACTGTAAATACGAAAATTATCATTGTGTTAATTCCCTCGTTAGATTTTTCCAGTTAATTAAAGTTTCAAATTACACACTTACTTATCACTTTTAGTAACACTTTAATTATTTTTTATACATGCCTTTGTTTAAACAAAAAGTAAAACAATGAATCAATGAAGTTTATAGTCTGACTCAACAAATTCAGTAGATATATATTCCTCAACTTCAATAATCCACAATCACAATCCATTATACACAAATAAAAAGAAGAGATCTGAATTTTTCTTTCTAAACAAGAAAAAAGCTTTCCGAGTTTTGATCTAAACCCTTATCCAGTTTCCATCAAGCATGATATGTGTGTATGTGTGTGTGTGTATGGGGGGGTGTGTTTGTGTGTGTGTGTGTATATATATATAGATAGATAGATAGATAGATAGATAGATAGATAGATAGATAGATAGATAGATAGAGAGAGAGAGAGAGAGAGAGAGAGAGAGAGAGAGAGAGAGAGAACCTGATCATTTATCAAGGTGTAACACCCCACGATTTTTGGGACTGAGAAATAAAATTTTGGGAAAAATAAAATTTATTTGAATCGGAGAATTTTAGAATTTGGAAATTGAAGCCCAAAAATTGAGGACATTTTAAAGTATTCCGAATGATAATTCCAAGTGCGCCATCGGTTCTGGATGGGTAGAGATAGTCAAAATAACTATCATTGGGTTTTATTTCGGTTCTGGATTATTTTTAAGTCAGTTTGACTCGAATTTGAGTAAACGAGTCATTTAAAGTGTGTATTAACATTTGAAACTGGGTTTATTGTTTTAAAGGCTTAAGAGGCTTATGAATCAAGGCTCTTCTCATTTGAGAGAAGAGAAATAGAAAGAAAAGAGAAAGGAAGAAAGAAAGAAGACGAAAGGGGGAGATAGAGGAAGAAAATCTTGGAGATTCCGGCCCAAATGCGAACTCGGGGACGATTCAACCCCTACAAATCTGAGGCAAGTGTTTAATCTTGCTAAATAATTCATTTGTGTATTTCATTTCATAATTGTGGGAAAAAGAATTGGATTTTTGGGTATATTTATCAAAACCTAGATTTTGGGTTTAAATCTTGAAATTGATGTTTACACATGGGTTTAAGGGGTAGAAATTGAGGAGGTGAAATATCGGATGTGTTTTGATGTTTGAAATATGATTGGGTGACAAATTTATACTTATAAATTGTTGATTTTGGGATTTTGGGAAATTAGGTTTTTGAAGAAAAATGACCATTTCGTAGCCTGCAGAACAGGCCGAATCGATTCAGCCTCTTTCCGAATCGATTCAGAATGTTGCAGAGTCCCAGGTCTATGTGACCGAATTGATTCGAACCCAAGGCGAATCGATTCCTCCTGGGACATTCTCCCAGGTCCTTTGGACCGAATTGATTCGCAGTTGGAACGAATCGATTCGCCCTTGACACCGAATTGATTCGGGCTAGGTCGAATCGATTCGGAAACAGGGCTGTTTTGTGGAATTTTTCTAGAAAAATTTGGGACCCTTTTTGGTTGGGTTTATTGATTTCGGACATGATTATATGATGTAAGAAATATGTTTTGGAGATTTATTTGAAGTTTCTCGCATGGTGAGATCACGGGTAAGTATCGGGTCATTTTGGAGACTTATATACATATGTATTGGAGATTATTGTATTAGTGTATTGTGGGAATTTCTTCACGAACGGTAGTTCTATTTAGAGGTCATAAGTGAGCTTACATACGACGTACGATTTAGAACTCTTTGAGAGAGAGTTGTGAGGGCATGGCTCAAAATTTTAGACCGAGGTTAGTGCCAAATCCTTATAGTAATAGGACTCTAGTGAGATACAAATTGGGGACCGACGAGAGAGAGTGGTCGCGTATCCTTAGTAATGTTTAACTTGAGGGATAAATCGCAAACGCCATAAGATTTATGGATTCATAGGAGAAATTGAACTGTAGTCGGGATAGTGATTATATATTGGTGTGGTATTTACCTAAGTGATGGGATCATGAGATGAATTTAAGATTGAGCTTGAGGCTTATAGACTATTAGTCATGTGTATACCAATGGTTGAATTACTACTAGAGATATTGATGTACTTTCTGATATAGATGAGATGTGTAGTAATGGGTTCCTACACTAAACTTTGGGTGATAACCTTAATGTTGGGTGTATATATATGTTGGAAGATTATTCATATCATAGGATAAATGGATGAATATGCTTCAAGTGAGGGATCATATTCACATATCGAGGTAAATTAAATGTGTTGCGTCGACGGCTAGTATATTGAGGATTATGTATACTTATCGCCGAGTTTATAAATCTTATACATACGGACGAGAGATAGTGTGTATATTTATGTGGATATGTGGATATATATATATATAATTGTATAGATATGGATATATGTGCATACTCATGTTGTGAATATCTGAACCGTATGTGATGGTTTGATTATATGATGGGATCATAAGGATGTATATATATTATGCATGTGAATGATATATATACTTATGTGATTAAGCATACCCCGCACATGCTATGATTGGGATGTTTTCGCAAGAAGGGTGATGACCCTGGCTCGAGGAGCAGAGTGTGGATATTCCCCAGGTCATAGTCATCCATTGTGTTATTATGTGATTTACATTTTTTTGGGATGAGACGTGGTGGGTATGATTCATCTCATTGCTGGTTAGGAACTATGACTGCTTCCCGGACGTTGTGTGTGTGAGTTTATCACGAGGATGGGTGTCGTTTAGCCCCACCAAGTGGTCCCCAGTATTGCTACGTGAGTTGGCCACTGGGAAGATGATAGCATGGTGCAGTTTATCGGCAATATATATATAGCCGGGTATATTATGTGCATGGCCATTGTACATCATATGTAGTGTGTACACTTGGCTATGGGAATGAATGATTGTATCTATATATATGTTTAGAGTAAATGCATTTATACTTATACATATCCCATAGGAGGAAGGATATAAAGGTTATATGGTGTACATCTTGGATGATTATGGTGTACCAAATTATTGGGGGTTGATGTATCGCACTTAAGGAATATTTAGGTTATATCAACCCAAGGATATTTGTTGGAGATTATGGGATTTCTCTTAGTTGGAAATCCATATAGTAGTATTAGATTGTGTGTATGACATAACCGATCCCTACGATCGACATTGTCAAGGAGTAGTGTAACGGGGGGGTTCCTTGTTTGGATTTCGCTTTGCGAGATGCCCCACGCACGAAACGTAGTGAAATGTTGAGAGTAGACAGAAGTTTTATCCTTATTAATTTGTGCATGTTATTTAGAGAATAAATTCTTAATATGAAGTTAAATGTTAATATGTAAAGTAATAAGATGGTTAACTGTTTAGGTTATAAATTTGGAATTAATTAAGCCTAGTATTGCATAAATGTGTGTATATAATTAAGTGTGATTAGAATGGGAAGGATCCTTGGGTTATGTTAGAACAGCAGGTCGTGAGGGTATAGTCCGTGCTTATTGTAAGTTAGGTTGTCATTATGGATGGGGTAACTTAATTAAGATTCCAGGACGCGAATAGGTGCGCGCTTTTAGATGAGAGGTGAGATTGGGGTTTCACGAGAGTGCGATTCCACCTTAATTATGAAATAAATTCATTTATATTTATTATGCATGGTTAACACACTTGATAAACATTTTTACAACTCGGCATCTGACCCGTTCATATTTCTCTTTTTGCTATATATATATATTTATATATTACTACAGGTGTCCTACCTCATGGATGTCAGATGACCTTCCATCCAGAGTCGTGGGAGCCGTAATAGGTGTGGACTGCTGCGGGATTTAGATTGTAGTCGCCTCTTATTTCTTTGTGAATCTAGATAGGATTCAGTTTGTACCTCGGGATTATACTTTAGAGTTATTTATATTCGTTTATATTTCTTCCCCATGGTTGTTGTACTGTCTGTGACCCAACAACTTATTCGGGTATATTCTTTGTATACATTCATCTCATATTATTCTTGCACTTTCTGTCTTCATCATGTTTATGCAATTTTCCTTTATTTGTAGTTCTATAGTGATGGTTTGTTGTTTGTTGCATATTGTATTTAATTTGGCATCCGCTTGGAATATTTTTGGGTAGTTAGCCATATACTAGTTAATATTGTCAGTTGATGTTGAGACTGAGCCATCTGAGATTCCCGATTTAAAGTAGTATTGGTCTGGCCACCCATTTTTATTTTGCGCGGGCTGTCACAGATGGTATCAAAGCATCAGTTTCTAGAGTCTTTAGGATCTGTGTGGGGTTTTTCTGCGTTTTTCGTTAGCGTTCTTGATATAGAGCCCTACAGTTAGGATTGTTGTGTTCACTGTGTTTATCTTCTTCTGTGAAGTGTATTCCCTTGATTGACGTTCTGATAACACTTGCTCTCATTTCGAACGTCGCCTAGAATATGTCGTCCAGGAAGGGACAAGATTAGAGATGCAATACCCATAATAAGATTTTGGGTATGCTTTGATCGGGGGTATTTGTTTTTGAAAATCTGTTAATAAAATTAAACTATTTAAGTAACGCCGAACAGTTTTTTTAAAGAATCTCTTTTCTTAAAAATCAAAACTATTTGAACATAAGATGTGTTTTATAAAAGTATGTACGAGATCTATTCAAGATTTCAATAACAGGTTTAATAAAGCAGTTTAAACAAACTTTAAACTCAGCACAATCAAGAATGAGATGAGAAGATGTAGGAAGATTAAGAACACGATTTTTTACGTGGTAAAACCTCACCCAACTGAGGAAACATCCACGAATCCCTCTACGGAGTAAAACAAAAAAATCCACTATAAAAAAATTTAACAGTTACAAACTATATAACAAACATGCATACAACTCAAACCTACAAAGGTTTAGGAATGTACCCTCTGGTGTCCTTATAACTTCTCTGCAATTCTGATTGTTGATGTTGTTCTCCCAATTTTTTAACTTCCAATTTGTTTAAGCTCTTTACGTCGACTCTTGTTCACAAGAGATATCTTATTACCAACACTTTTCGTGTGGTAGGGTGAAAGTGTTTGTGGAGGTGCTCTCTAACACATGCATGCACACACACACACACACTTATTATGTACAAACACTCCTAACAAATTACATATAAGACTATATGCAGTGACTTTTCTTTTTCTCTCTTCTCACAAAACTTAACCTTATTTGACCTTTATAACAATCCCAGAATCCACGGTTATCTTGCTCAGAAGACGTATCAAGATCTTAATCAATCTCTGTTTTGAAATTTTTTTGAGATTGAAAATCACCAAGTGCGATTCCAAACTAGGTCAAAGGTCTTGTTTCAAGAGAACTAGAAACATAAAACATTATTGTTGATTTCAAGTTAAAAATCTTTTCAGAAAAGAATCAACAATATATTTCTCAAGCTGAGAAATAAAAAATGCAAACTAAGTGTAATATACCATGAAGAACTCAGATCTGAAATTTCTATATACCAGAAAAATAGATCTAAGAAAATGATTAAGTTGGAAATAAGATCTAAAGAACGAAGAGGTTACAACAACAAACCAACTCTCAAATCATCTCTCAAACACTCAAACACTCAAGGTTGTGTTTGGGAAAATACAGGGGTTTGAAGGTTTACTTTTGGTTTGAACTGTTTAGATGATTTAGGGTTAGGGTTAGATTTCCTAACTCTTTGTCTCTCTTCTAGGTTCTCTCTTTCTGTCTCTTTTCTCTCTTCTCTCTTTTTTTCTCTCAAAGGACGAAATGGCAAAAGTCTCTGAAGGCTGAGAGTAGGAGCCTTTTTAAAGGAGGCTGAGAAGGTTCGAGAATGAGGACCAAAATCAAAGGTTCAGATTGAGTCAAGATGAATTGACTTTAATCCAAGGGTTCTCGATAAGCGGTGATTAAAGTTCTCCTAATTGGTTCATATGGGATTCACATGGATTAAGAAAGGAGACATGTAGATCGTTGATAAAAATGATCCAAGGGATGAAAATGATCACATGTTTAGTCTCAACAAAGAAACACGCTTCCAACCAATCAGAAGACAACACATGTTGGCATATAAGACGAGATAGAATGCGCGTCTAAAGTTTATTAAAATCACACCCTGAAGTCTCTTCCGCTTTCGGATTCTACCCAAGACAACTTTAAGGCAATAAAACCAACATAATGAAATAGCAGATTGACCCCACAAACTTTTAAAACCAAGCTTTAATTAATAAAACCTTATTTTAAAAGGTTTATAAAATCCCCAAAAAAATATTTAAAAACCAATATTAGGTATTTAAACACACTCAACATATGTACACACATTAATATGCAATATGAGATGTATATGATCCCTTCTACTATGTGTGACTATTGGTAATGAGGTCTAGATCACTTCAATCAATGAAGAAATAGTAATGCAAGCTCTGGGGTTCTTTGGATTCTAGGTTAGACATAATTTTGTCACAATTTCCAAACTATATGAACACTTATACAATATAGACTCAAGTGAGCCAAGAGTATAAGGTGCTTCAATCTCCCCCTTTGGAAATATGAGACAAAATCTCCTTTGAGTCATCTAGAACTCATAGGGCCACAAAAAGGAGGAAACTTATTCCTACAAAAATCTATCTACCCAAATCCTAGAAAGCAAAAGTACATAACTCAACTATTTACAATTGAATACCCTATTACAACTGTTGAGAATAACTGTACAGAATCCTGCAATGAATCACTAAGATCAAGTTGTTTAGCATATATGAATTTCATTAGACTCAAATTTCTTTCCCATTTTGTCTCAAATGGACAAAGGGAAAAATAAAGAGATCAAAGAGATTAATCAACACACACCATACCAATAGATTTACGCAAAGAAATAAATTGATTGTAATCTAAAGGTTTGGTAAACATATCTGCAAGTTGCAAATCAGTAGGAAGATAATTGATTTCTAATTCCTTAGTTTCAACTAATTTGCGTATAAAGTGATGTCTTATTTTTATGTGTTTTGTTCGCGAGTACTAAACAGGGTTTTTAGAAATATTGATTGCACTTTGATTATCACAATAGAGATGCAATTGGTTTTCTTGAATAACATAATCACTCAGCATTTGTTTAAGCCATAGTAATTGAGCACAACGGCTGCCAGCGGCTTTGTATTCAGATTCAGCTATTGAGAGTGATGTGCAGTTTTGTTTCTTACTACTCCATCCTACCAAGTTATTACCTATATAATAACATGCTCCTGATGTGCTTTTACTAACATCAGTACATCCATCCTAGTCAGCATCAGTGTATCCAATTATAGTGCTTGGTGTGTCATTAGTGTACCAAAGTCCTAGATTCAGAGTGCCTTTTACATATTTAATGATTCGTTTAGCAGAATTCAGATGGCTCTCTTTAGGATTATTTTGATAACGAGCACAAATACACACAGCATACATAATATCAGGACACAAGGCAGTAAGGTATAGCAAGGTTCCTATCATACTATGATATAGAGTAGGATCTATAGTTTTTTCAGTTTCGTCTTTAGAAAGTTTTATCGTAGTACTCATGGGTGTTTTAGCATCTTTAGAACTCTGAAGGCCAAATTTCTTTACTATCTCTAAAGCATACTTAGATTGCGAAACAAATATACCTTCTGAATTTTGTTTGACTTGAAGACCTAAGAAAAATTGCAACTCCCCCATAAGAGACATTTGAAACTCCTTATGCATTATTTCAGAGAAGGATTTTACTTCTGAGTTGATCCAAATATAATATCGTCAACATAAACTTGAGCAATAATGATGTGTTTGCCAAAATGTTTGACAAAAAGGGTTTGATCATTTCCACCTCTTTTGAAACCTTTATCTAAGAGGAAACTGGAAAGACGCGCATACCAAGCTATAGGTGCTTGTTTAAGTCCATACAAAGCCTTTTTAAGACGAAATACATGATTTGGATATTGAGGGTCAATGAACCCTTTAGGTTGTTCAACATAGGTCTCCTCAGTCAATATTCCATTAAGGAATGCATATTTGACATTCATTTGGTAGAGTGTAAAATGCAAGTGGCAATCTATAGCAAAGAGAAGACGAACATATTCTAAACGAGTAACAGGAGCAAAAGTCTCGTTAAAATCTATTCCTTCAATTTGAGAGTATCCTTGAGCAACTAATCTAGCTTTGTTTCTAATGATTATCCCACTTTCATCAGACTTATTTTTAAAAATCCAACATGTGCCAATAACTTTTTTGTGACCAGGCCGAGGTACAAGATACCAAACATCATGAATGATAAATTGAAGAAGTTCTTCCTTCATAGCAGAAATCCAGTGAGAGTCATTCAATGCCTCATTTACATTCTTTGGTTCCACTAGGGAAATAAAACAGGCATAATGTGCATAATTTCTTAGTTGAGATCTTGTACGCACTGGCTCACTAGGGTTACCAACTACGTTATTTATGGGATGATCTTTAGAAATCCAGTTAGGTACTATAGGTATCTCAATTGGTAATGAATCATCTATTTCAGGAGAGTCATTTTCTAAAATGTTTGTAGGCTCTTCTACATAAGTTGATTCACCAGTCTTGTTCTCTATAGTAGTGTCACTCACAATTACATTTATGGATTCCATTAAGGTTTTAGTGCGAAGATTATACGCTCGATAGGCTTTACTGTTAGGCGAGTATCCTCAAAATATAGCTTTATCTCCCCGGCTCTGAAATTTGGACAAGTGTTCCCTATCTTTGTATACATAACAAGTACTACCAAAGAATGTAAGGTACTTAATATTGGGATTTTTATTATACGAAAGTTCGTAAGGGGTTTGTTTGGAATTCTTTCTAAGATAGACCCTATTTATAATGTGACATGCCGTACGAATAGATTCTACCCAAAGTATTTAGTCAAATTCTTGGCATATAACATAACATGTGCCATCTCTTGAAGTGTACGATTTTTTCTCTTGGTAATTTCATTTTGTTGAGGAGTCTTAGGAGCATTAAACTCGTGTTTGTAACCATTATAGTCACAATACTCTATTATACCAGTGTCTTTGAATTCTCCACATCTATCACTACGGATTCTATTTACTTGAGTGTCCTTTTCATTTTCAATGCGAAGAAGTATTTTTAAGAAAGTTTGAAAAGTGTCATACTTTTGTTTTAAAAAGGCTACCCAAGTAAATCTGGTGAAGTCATCAACCATAACTAGAATATAACTGTGTCCACAGAGACTAACAGTTTGGGAGGGACCCATTAGGTCCATATAGATGAGCTCCAAGGGATTAGAGGTAAGAACTTCATTAACTTTCTTATGAGGTGCCTTAACAATTTTACGTTCCTGACAGGAACCACAGACAGTATTAGGAATGGATTTGATTTTTGGAACTCCTCTAACTATTTCTCGAGAGGTCAGTCTACTAAGATTATCGTAATTTATATGACCCATTCTGTTATGCCATATCTCATTTTCATCCATTCTGGCAACATTACAGATTTCAGAATTATTCATGACAGTATAACAGTTGTCAGGAGTTCTGAACCCTGTAATTATGCATTCACCTTTTTCATTTAAAATTTTGCAATTGTTCTTTTAAAAGGTAACAGTATGATTTGAGACACAAAATTGCGAGATACTAAGTAGATTGGCTTTAAGATCTTTAACTAGAAGAACATTTTTGATAATGGGAAGTCCATCTTCTTGGAGAATTCCTTTGCCTATGATTTGAGATGATACTCCATCACCAAAAATAACTTCTCCACCAGCAAAGCTGGTTTTGTTCAAAAGTTTAGTATCATCCCCAGTCATGTGCTTAGAACATCCAGAGTCTAAATACCAACCAGATGATGTGTGCTCAGCTTGTAAAGAAGTAATAACTATATTACACTTCATCTGAGGTAATAGATCCTCTTTTCTAACCCAAATTGCTCTAGTTTTCATTTTGAGCTTATTAGCTCTCAATTGATAAAATTTGCGAGCATTCGATTTTTGTTGAAAAATGTTTTGCGCATGATTTTGAATTTTATGAAAAACATGAGCATTTGATTTGGGAAAGTGTTTAGGAGTCCTTCTAGAGAATGTTCTTTTAGGTTTGGTCTTTCTCTTTTTATAATTAGAGTTTTTGTCTGGTTGTCTAGAAAGTATATAATTGTTGCGGCTCCTCCTAGAATAGTTAAAGTTCTAATAAGTAGGAGGATAACAGACAGGTTTAACTAGTCTCCTAGCATAGCAACTATCAAAAGAGTGACTGTATATATCAGAGTAAGAGCAATAAAGATTGCTCAAGGTTGGAGTCTCCTTAGGAAAGTCTCTAAACAACGGTCTTGAGGAATTTTGGGGTTGGACTATATTCCTAGGTAGGACAGTCTTGAATGCAGACTCACTCTTCCTAATAGAGGGGCAGACATATTTATCTTTAGGTGAACTTTCATGCTTAGAGAAACTTGATTCCCCAATGTTAAAATTTAGACGTTTTGAATCAAACTCAGTTTTTAGGGAATGAAAATCTGGGCAGGTTTCAATAGGTCTTTTACCTCCTGACACAAACTTGATAGTTTCAAAATATTTTGTTTGTGTCTTCAAATTGGGGCAAAACCCAATGCCCGTTCGATCATCAGAATTGGTTTTAGATTCAGCAACAAATTCATCAAAACAATTTGAATTATTTTCAAATTTTGTAAATTTTTTGAAAACAGTTGCTGTCTTTTCTTTAGTTTGTTCCAATTCTAACAATGTCCCTTTCTACTTTTTCTCCAGAGTTTGATTTGTTTCAGTCAAATTTTTGATTTTTTGATCAAACATTTTAATTTCACTTTCATGAGTTAAACATTGGGTAGTATACTCTTCAGCATTTAGTTTGACCATCAGGCTTAGATCTTCCAGCTTTTTTGTGAGATCTTTCACAATCTTTTATAGTCTAGTGCCTTTCTTGAGAGTTTTAGCATATAGTGTGTGAATATCTGGGAGGTCTTCATTGTTCGAGTCACTAAGTGAAGTGTGTGAAATGACCCCTAAGTCTTCATTTCTTGGACTCACACACCCATTGACATCGTCATTATCGCTTTCCCTTTGACTCACACACCCCGAAGAAGAAATAGCAATATTCTCAGTAATCAAAGCATCTAAACCAGTAACAACATTATTCGAAACATCAGAAGTAAAATTACTAGATTTATCCTCACTAACAAACACATGCATATCATCATTATAGATAATCTTGGCAAATAAGGAATGAAAGGGTAAAAAACATCAGATGACTCAGGTTCCTCATTTTCAAAGTCACTTGAATCATCCCATGTCTTGGAGATGTTAGCTCTAGTGTGTTTGTTTTGAGTGTTCAAGTTAACTCTACAGTCTTGTGCAATGTGTCCTAGTTTACCACATCTAAAGCATTCAGTCTTCTTAAGGTCTCTGTTAGGTCTAGTATGAGAGTCCTTGTGATGTTTGTCATGGATTTTCTCATGAGGTCTGTGATTAAAGGGAGTTGGATAATTGAACTTGCCTTCTTAAACTGTTTTGACATCAAGGAAATCTGATTCTCCAAACTCTCTATATCGCATTCCTCATCAGAGTTATCATTGTAAGTATTAAACTCATGCTTAATCAATTTAGAAGAGAAGCTTATATTGGAACTAGTCTATTTCCTATGGGAATGGGTCAATTGCTTCTCAAATTCTAATTCCATTTCCACAGTTCTTAATTTACTACTGAGTAATTCAGGAGTGAGATTTATATCACACATTTCCTCAATATCATATCTTTTGTTGTCAAATTTCTGTGGTAATGATCTTAGAATTTTAGATACAATTTCTTGTCTGCCATATGTTATCCCATTAGCATGCAGTTTTGTCACAATATCAGTCAGGTTCATATAGAAGTCATCAAATGACTCAGTGTCAGACATAATTAAGGAGTTATACTGTTGAATGAGGATTTGAGTTTTAGCAGCTTTAACTCTAGTGTCACCTTCATGAGCAGTAACCAAACTGTCCCAAGCTTCCTTAGAAGTGGTACAAGATGAGATTCTTTTGAACTCATGTTCATTTATGGACATAAATATGGCATTCTTTCCTTTGTTTTTGTTGCGAGAAACTTGTTTCTCTTCTTGTGTGAACTCACTTAATACTTTCTTAACCCTCTCATTACTTCCTTCAGTGGCTGGTTTTGTAGGAAAAATGTAACCATTTTCGACAATGTCCCAGACATCATCTCCCAGAGTTCCTTGAATGAAAGCAATCATTCTTACTTTCTAGTAAGAAAAATTGGTTCCATCAAAGATAGGATGTCTGGTCAAGTTACCAAATCTTTCCTTTTTCTTGTCCATATTTGATTTTCAGAAAACAAATTCAGAAACACACGATCTCTTTAAAGGAAGTTTTACAAAGCTCTGATACCAATTGAAAATCTGTTACTAAATCCGTTTAATAAACTTAAACTATTCAAGTAACTCCGAACAGTTTTTTGAAGAAACTCTTTTCTTAAAAATCAAAACTATTTGAACACAAGATGTGTTTTATAAAAGTACGTACGAGATCTATTCAAGATTTGAATAACAGGTTTAATAAAGCAGTTTAAATAGACTTTAAACTCAGCACAATCAAGAATGAGATGAGAAGCTGTATGAAGATTAAGAACACGATTTTTTACGTTATAAAACCTCACCCAACTGAGGAAACATCCACGACTCCCTCTACGGAGTAAAACAAAAAAATCCACTATAAACAAATTTAACAGTTACAAACTATATAACAAACATGCATACAACTTAGACCTATATAAGTTTAGGAATGTACCCTCTGGTGTCCTTATAACTTCTCTGCAGTTCTGATTGTTGATGTTGTTCTCCTAGTTTGTTAACTTCCAATTTGTTCAAGCTCTTTACGTCGACTCTTGTTCAAAAGATCTTATTACCAACACTGTGGTAGGGTGAAAGTGTTTGTGGAGGTTCTCTCTAACACATTCATGCACACACACACACTTATTATGTACAAACACTCCTAACAAATTACATATAAGACTATATGCAGGGACTTTTCTTTTTCTCTCTTCTCACAAAACTTAACCTTATTTGACCTTTATAACAATCCCAGAATCCATGGCTATCTTGCTCAGAAGACGTATCAAGATCTTAATCAATCTCTATTTTGAAAAAAATTTGAGATTGAAAATCACCAAGTGTGATTCCAAACTAGGTCAAAGGTCTTGTTTCAAGAGAACTAGAAATATAAAACATTATTGTTGATTTCAAAGTTAAAAATCTTTTCAGAAAAGAATCAACAATATATTTCTCAAGATGAGAAATACAAAATGCAAACTAAGTGTAATATACCATGAAGAACTCAGATCTGAAATTTCTATATACCAAAAAAATAGATCTAAAGAACGAAGACGTTACAGCAACAAACCAACTCTCAAATCACCTCTCAAACACTCAAACACTCAAGGTTGTGTTTGGGAAAATACAGGGGTTTGAAGGTTTATTTTTGGTTTGAACTGTTTAGACGATTTAGGGTTAGGTTTAGGTTTTCTAACTCTTTCTCTCTCTTTTGGTTTCTCTCTTTCTTTCTCTTTTCTCCCTTCTCTCTCTACTCTCTTTTCTTTTCTCTCAAAGGACGAAATGGCAAAAGTCTCTGAAGGCTGAGAGTAGGAGCCTTTTTATAGGAGGCTGAGAAGGTTCGAGAATGAGGACCAAAATCAAAGGTTCAGATTGAGTCAAGATGAATTGAATTTAATCCAAGGGTTCACGATAAGCGGTGATTAAAGTTCTCCTAATTGGTTCATATGGGGTTCACATGAATTAAGAAAGGAGACATGCAGATCGTTGATAAAAACGATCCAAGGGATGAAAATGATCACATGTTTAGGCTCAGCAAAGAAACACACTTCCAACCAATCAGATACAACACATGTTGGCATATAAGACGAGATAGAACGCGCGTCTAAAGTTAATTGTCCTCACACCCTGAAGTCTCTGCCGCTTTCGAATTCTACCTAAGGCAACTTTAAGGCAGTAAAACCAACATAATGAAATAGCAGATTGACCCCACAAACTTTTAAAACCAAGATTTAATTAATAAAACCTTATTTTAAAAGGTTTATAAAATCCCAAAAAAAATATTTAAAAACCAATATTAGGGATTTAAACACACTCAACATATGTACACACATTAATATGCAATATGAGATGTATATGATCCATTCTACTGTGTGTGAGTGTTGGTAATGAGGTCTAGATCACTTCAATCAATGATGAAATAGTAATGCAAGCTCTGGGGTTCTTTGGATTCTAGGTTAGACATAATTTTGTCACATTTTCCAAACTAGATGAACACTTATACAATATAGACTTAAGTGAGTCAAGAGTATAAGGTGCTTCAGTTTTTCCCGATTTCGACGGAGATAAAGAGGCGATTTCTAGCGGTGATTCAAGGTGATCTGTCGGTGGTTGAGTAAGAAAGGGAAATTTACTCGAATGGAGAATCTTGGATTTAATGAGGTAAGTACTGATGAGGAAAGAATAGGGAGCCCTTGGGAGGTTTAGATCGAGAAACCCGTCAACCTTTGTTAGGAAGACTGGTGATGCTGACTTTTACCGATGGAAGGTAGGTGGCATTGTCCTACTGTTAGGAGTATCGTCTTTATCTAAGAAGGGAGTAAGAAATTTGGAGACTCGGATTAATTGAGTAGGACCGAAGGAATTGTCGGAAGTCGAAATAACACTTTGTCCTTCAAAATGGTTAAGAAGGATTTTTCGGAAGACGTCTCTTTGAGGAGAATTAGGCCTTATGAAGAAAGATTATCCTGGAAGAAGTAGAGGACTTTGATTAGGGATTCAAGGGCGAAGTAAATCAATTGGATTATGGAACTATAATTTAGAATGCCTTTCTTTGGGGTTAAGTCACGCTTTATGCGATATCGGGAACGTTGTGTGTAAGGTATATGAGTGGTTAGGCGCTACACCCCTAGGGTGTATAGAATTTCCCTAGAGGAGGGGGTGAGAAAGTACGACCTTTGTATGGAATCTTTTGAGTTAATAGACCGTCTCATGACGAGATAGTAGAGATAGTAGAGATTTGTTCTATTGAGTTCCGAAAGTGCCGACTATTAGGGTTTGTTCAATAATGGTTATAAGGTTATTGTTGCATAGATAGGCTAATGCGGGTAATTGTAGTGGTCCAATAAGGGAAGGACTTACTTGTGGAAATGCTTTAATGTGATGCAAAGGATTTGGAGAACTTAATAGGTTCGGAGTTTAGGAGATTCATTGTTGAGTGGAGAATTTAGCTCATGGTTGCGCTAGTTGTAAGATAGTTGATTGCTTAGAGTATTGTATCTGTTGAGGCCTTGTCTCCTAAACATAAGGTGTTTGTTTGGCATGTCGAAAGACATGGAATTGTTTTTTATTATGTGTTGCATAGGCCTTCGAGCAATATCTAAAATATGAAAATCTTTTATAAAACCTTAACCCTGGTTCAACTGATCTCAATCCCCGACATAGCTATAGAGTAGTGTATTGGGAGGGTTCCTTGTTTGGATTTCGCTTGCGAGACCTCCCCTGCATGAATGTAGCTAGTGTCAGGAATTGAGAAAAGTTCAACCATAAGGAATTTTGAACTTTTATATATATTTAAAATGTTGCTATAGATCATGATTGTTGAGAGCTATATTACGATTTGAGGCTAATGGTACCGAGTTATTATGGTACGAGCTGAGCTCGACGTACGGGGTGTATGGGCGCCCTAGGTAGCTAGTTTGAATTTTAAAAGTCTATACGGTTCGATGTGAGAACTAGTTGAGATGGATATAGTGACCATGAGGGTAGATGTAAGGACTAGATGAGATTGAAGTCCTACACATATCTTAAATTTCGCGGGCGAAATTCTTGTAAGGGGGGAGGGTGTAACACCCCACGATTTTTGGGACTGAGAAATAAAATTTTGGCAAAAATAAAATTTATTTGAATTGGAGAATTTTAGAATTTGGAAATTAAAGATAAAAAATTTAGGACATTTTAAAGTATTCCGAATGATAATTCCGAGTACGCCATCGGTTCCGGATGGGTCGAGATAGTCAAAATGACTGTCATTGGGTTTTATTTCAGTTCTAGATTATTTTTAAGTCGGTTTGACTCGAATTGGAGTAAACGAGTCATTTAAAGTGGGTATTAACATTTAAAACTGTGTTTATTGTTTTAAAGGATTAAGAGGCTTACGGATCAAGGCTCTTCTCATTTGAGAGAAGAGAAATAGAAAGAAAAGGTAAAGGAATAAAGAAAGAAGAAGAAAGGGAGAGAGAGAGAGGAAGAAAAGCTTGGAGATTCCGGCCCAAACGCGATCTCGGGGACGATTCAACCCCTACAAATCTGAGACAAGTGCTTAATCTTGCTAAATAATTCATTTGTGTATTTCATTTCATAATTGTGGGCAAACGAATTGGATTTTTGGGTATATTTATCAGAACCTAGATTTTGGGTTTAAATCTTGAAATTGATGTTTACACATGGGTTTAAGGGCTAGAAATTGAGGAGGTGAAATATCGGATGTGTTTTGATGTTGGAAATATGATTGAGTGACAAATTTATAGTTAGAATTTGTTGATTTTGGATTTTTGGAAATTAGGTTTTTTTAGAAAAATGACCATTTCATAGCCTTATGAACAGGACGAATCGATTCGTCCTCTTTCCGAATTGATTCAGAATGTTACAGAGTCCCAGGTATGTGTGACCGAATCGATTCGGACCCAAGGTGAATCGATTCGTCCTGGGACAATCTCCCAGGTCCTTTAGACCGAATCGATTTGCAGTTGGAGTGAATCGATTCTCCTTTGAAACCTAATCGATTCGGGCTAAGGTCGAATCGATTCGAAAAAACGGTTATTTTGTGGAATTTTTCTAGAATAATTTGGGACCCTTTTTGGTTGGGATTATTGATTTGGGACATGATTATATGATATAAGAAATATGTTTTGGAGATTTATTTGGAGTTTCTTGCATGGTGAGATCGCGGGTAAGTATCGGGTCATTTTGGAGACTTATATACATATGTATTGGAGATTATTGTATTAGTGTAATGTGGGAATTTCTTCACGAACGGTAGTTCTATTTAGATTTCATAAGTGAGCTTACATACGACGTACGGTTTAGAACTCTTTGAGAGAGAGTTGTGAGGGCATGGCTCGAAAGTTTAGATCGAGGTTAGTGCCGAATCCTTATAGTAATAGGACTCTAGTGGGATACAAATTGGGGACCGACGAGAGAGAGTGGTCGCGTATCCTTAGTAATGTTTAACTTGAGGGATAGATCGCAAACGTGATAAAATTTAGTGGTTCATAGGAGAAATTGAATCGTAGTCGGGATAGTGATTATATATTGGTGTGGTATTTCCCTAAGTGATGGGATCATGAGATGAATTTAATATTGAGCTTGAGGCTTATAGAATATTAGTCATGCGTATACCAATGGTCGAATTAGTACTAGAGATATTGATGTACTTTATGATATAGATAAGATGTGAAGTAATGGGTTCCTACATTAAACATTGGGTGATAACCTTAATGTTGGGTGTATATATATGTTGGAAGATTATTCATATCATAGGGAAAATGGATGAATATGCTTCAAGTGAGGGATCATATTCACATATCGAGGTAAATTAAATGTGTTGGGTCGATAGCTAGTATATTGAGGATTATGTATACTTATCGCCGAGTTTATAAATCTCATACATACAGACGAGAGATAGTGTGTATATTTATGTGGATATGTGGATATATATATATAATTCTATAGATATGGTATATATGTGCATACTCATGTTGCGAATATCTGAACCGTATGTTATGGTTTGATTATATGATGGGATCATATGGATGTATATATATTACTCATCTGAATGATATATACACTTATGTGATTAAGAATACCCCTCACATCCTATCATTGGGAAGTTTCCGCGATGAGGGTGAGCACCCTGGCTCGAGGAGCAAAGTGTGGATATTCCCGAGGTCATAGTCGTCCATTGTGTATTTATGTGATTTACATTTTTTTGAGATGAGACGTGGTGGATATGTTTCGTCTCATTACCGGTTAGGAATTATGACTGCTTCCAGGACGTTGTGTGTTTGAGTTTATCACGAGGATGAGTGTCGTTTAGCCCCACCAGGTGGTCCCCAATATTGCAACGTGAGTTGGGCACTGGGAAGATGATATGATGGTGCAGTTTATCGGTGATATATATATATATATAGCCGGGTATATTATGTGCATGGCCATTGTACATCATATGTAGTGTTAACGCAAAAATTCTCCATCTACGAGGACCAATCAGAAAAGGACACATGTCATCCTACGTGGCAATATTCGACACCCGAGGAGAGTTGGTCGGCATCCGAGGAGAGTTGGTCGGCACCCGAGGAGAGTTAGTCGGCACCCGAGGAGAGTTGGTCGGCATAACAACCAGGAAGATCAAAGGATAGCTATGCATTTAATGTGCATTAATGAAGATGACAGCACATTTAATGAGCCTTAATGTACATTTATACTGTATTAATAGATGACAACACATAGCATACCAAGCAATTCAACAATTAGATTCGTTGAATGTAGACATAAATGTCTACATACAAAGAATATCTTTATCTCCCATCACTATAAATACATGTATCCCCTTAGCCAAAAAGGGGGAGATCCGGGAGGAGATCCGCCAATGATGAGAGATCTGGGGGAACCTAGAAACCCCATACACAAGATACACATCCTTTCTCTCTCTACACCTTATGGTGCTATTGTAAACCCCTAGGAATAAAATAACAGTGGACGTAGGCTTTATTCATATCCGAACCACTTTAAAAAACTTTGTCTCTTATATGTTTGATGTGAATGTTTATCTTCATCTTCAATCTCATCCTCTTTATTTATCTGCTGTTGACGCCACTAAAATGACAGTGGCCATTTTCTGTCTTCAACAGATTGGCGCCGTCTGTGGGAACGTGTTACAAGCATTGTTCTCCATCAAAAGCTAAGTTTTTTCTCTACGTATAATCAATTATACATACATCTTTTTGATTCAATCATGATTTTTATGTTTATATACATATATTAATTGTCCAATTTTTATCTGCAACATGTTGCATATCATGATTTTTAAATCATAACTGTTAGAATAATTCTTATTTAGAAATCTGAAGAATGGTGGATTTCATAAATCATAACTTTTTGCTTGATTCTCGAGTTTCAATTTTATATCATGGAATAAATATTTTAAATGATTACATATACCAATATATACGACGATGATAAGATTTGATAATTTTCATTGTTGATTTTGAAATAATTTTTTAAAGATCTTTAATGACTATTCAAATTCCCATTATATTTTTAATCAGCGAATGGGAAAAGGTTAAAGGCAATGTAAAGTTTTCTCATGGAAATCATGACCCAGATCTACTTTCTCTCTCTTCAAGTTTGAGTCTCTTTGCATTCATTTTTATGAACTATATACTTAATTTGGTTCATCTTCCATCTATGTCAATAATGTCTCATTGATTGATTTTTTATATAAATTTGGTAATAACTTCTATCATTCAGCATATTTTTATCTCTCCAAATAGGGAATAGGAGGGGATCAATATAAAAAATAATTTTCTCTCACCTGAAAAACCATTACCCACCTCTTGTAAAAAAGGATCAATTAAACAATCATGACCATATCAAGACCCTGGGTACAAATTTGAGATGTTGGCTCCTCGTTCTTCACATCACAAGGTTTCTTTGTCGGAATCACACAATATAGTGGATTAGAGAATGGACCATTTAATTAGCAATCTAAATGTTTGGATTTTACATCAAATGTTATTTTTCTGATCTATTGGTTCGAGATATTTTGGGACATAGCAATCTCATGAAAAATTCATCACCGCGGCTTATATGGATGTTCGAAATCGTCCACTTACAGCCCCTATTTCTGGTCAGCCATACATATTGTTGATCGGCATCATCTCGGGCCATCTTTTATTAAAGGGAAGCTTAACCAAACCATTTTTGTTTGTCGGAGATAAGATGTGAAGATCCATCAACAATGTTGAAATAATTTTACCCAACTACGAGGTATCTTATTATTGGTCGGAGACTCATATTGTAGCTCGGTGGAACCAATTGCAGGTCGACGATCATCTACTTCTTGATCGATGACATCTCAGTCTTGTTCGGAGGGTTCAATTTACTGGTCGGCAACTATCCAACCATGCACTTCTTGGTCGGCGACATCTGATGTTGTGCGATAACCATCCAACAGCTGGTCTGCAATATCAATGCACCATTTTTGTTGATCGGCGAAATCGCTTTGCTGGTCGGGGACCATTTGCTTCTTGGTCAGCACTATATATTCTTCGACCTGAGACATCCCCAAATGTTTGTTGGCAACACCCATGTCGTTGGTCGGCAAAGTAGAATCTTGGGGTATTAAAAAATGTGGATCACCCCAGATATTTCGTTAAACACGGGTTCAGCTTGGGGGTAAATAGGGGGCTTAAGTTTTTTTTTTTAAACTTGTGATCACCCCAAAAATATTTTTAAAAACCAAGTGATAAATAATTTTCCAACATCAACTTATACCTGATTAGTTGTTGGAGATTAAATAACTTTACAAAAAACTCTATGTCTTATTTATGGCGCATATCTAATAAAAAATTGTCCATCTCACACACATTTGGCACAAAACATATTATTTCATATTTTGAAATTTTTATTGCCTTATGCTGATACACATCACATATCGTTTGGCTGAATAATTATTCTCATGACAATAATTATTTGATCTAGTCTCAGCAGGTGCTCGGGCATCTTATTAAAATTTCATAGGGACGAGATTCAACCCCGACAAAAGCTCAGCCACAATCTTAAACCTCTGGAAACTATTATTGCTCGACATCAGGCAATTTTGCCTCGACATATCAGCCAACATATATTATTTCATTTTTTGAAATTAATATTTTTATTTCTCAAGCATATACATATTATATATTGATTGGATGAGTAAATTATTCTCATGATAACTAATCAATTCAGCCTACACATATGGTAGAGCAAGTTATTACTTTTTACAGGTACAATTTTCGATCTCGACTAAGTATTCGGCCATGATTTCCTGGGAATCTTATTAATGCTCTGATATATATATTCGATCGAGCACAAATAGCTACTCATAAACAATCTTACTCTTCTAAAAAATATTATCAAAGCTCGGCATTATGAAATTTTCCCTAAACGAGGCACTATTGATTGTATTATTGCTATGATATCTGCTCCAGCACAAATTATTCTACATATCCATGGGGATTCATATTCTATATTCATCTCATCATGGAGCTCGGCAAAAATACTTATTATCAAATTCAGCGCCGAGAAGAACTATAACATTTATTACATTTCACCCCCAACGGATGGTTGGTCGGGGTAATTCTTATTTATATTCAGGCCCGGCAAAGTACTCGGCCATTTTCTTATATTCTGGAAAATATTATTCTTATTCGGCATTATGCAATTTTGCCTCGACAGATCATCAAAACAGTTTCTTATTATTCTAAATCATTCTTTATGTCTTTGCATATTTTATATTATCTTATTCCCAACAATCTGTTGGTCAGCTCCGAGGAGATCTCCATCATTTATATTATCTTATTCCCAACAATCTGTTGGTCAGCTCCAAGGAGGTCTCCAGCATTTATTGTATCTTATTCCCAACGATCTGTTGGTCAGCTCTGAGGAGGTCTCCAGCATTTATATTATCTTATTCCCAACAATTTTTTGGTCAGCTCCGAGGAAGTCTCCAGCATTTATTATCAAAAATATTTTCCAAAAATGCCAACTGAGGTTGGTTGGGAAGTAAAACTATTCCTAAAAATGCCAACTAAGGTTAGTTAGGAAGAAAAACTATTCTCAAAAATGCCAACTAAGGTTGGTTGGGAAGTAAAACTATTCCTAAAAATGCCAACTAAGGTTGGTTAGGAAGAAAAAATATTCTCAAAAATGCCAACTAAGGTTGGTTGGGAAGTAAAACTATTCTTAAAAATGCCAACTAAGGTTGGTTAGGAAGAAAAACTATTCTAAAAATGCCAACTAAGGTTGGTTGGGAAGAAAAAATATTTCCCAAAAATGCCAACTAAGGTTGGTTGGGAAGAAAAAGTATTTACCAAAAGTGCCAACTAAGGTTGGTTGGGAAGAAAAAATCCACCAACTCAGGTTGGTCGGAAATAAGAAGCTGTGAACTACGGTTGGTCGAAAACATTTTATGAGTATGTGAAAGCGATCAAGCAAAAAGCATTCAAAGTTCACATTCCACACTTTGGGGCTTCTATTAAAAATTCAATTGTTCATTAGGTGGCACATTCTCATAACATCATACAGTCGAGAACCAAATTCAACTCCATAAACTTACATAGTCGGGGCCCTGACTAATTATCATTCAGAAGTTTTTTTTCTTGCTCGAGAATTAGTTCAGGAGGCCATTGAAGTTCAGGAGGTATATTGAAGTTCAGGAGGAATATTGAAGTTCAAGAGGGGTATTCATAAGTTCAGGAAGCGCATTCAGAAGTTCAGGAGGCATATTCAGGAGTTATTATGCACATACTATTGAAGTTCAGAAGTCAAATTCAGCATCTACAGCACTGAGATCTTTACTACTACTGTCCCGACCAACATTGAAGAAGAAGTTGTATGAAAATATTTCGAAGTCCACCACTATCTTGGTACTAATCATATTGAAGAGTTGGGTTCAAAAGCTAGTATGTTACTCGACAAAGTATTCAGAGGATTATAAATCAGAAGAATCAAGCACATGAAGTTAGCACTTAGTTGCTCGGCACAGGAGGCAGTTGGTCGGCTAGCAAACCAATCAACATACTTGAAGATTATGACAAGCTACAAGCTGCATACTATGGCATGGTTGCATCCAAATTCCCAGGGGTGATACGTAGCACACGGAGTTCCTCTAAAGAAAGATTATAAACCATCGATCAGCCTGCATCATATGTCGTCCAGGAGATAATGCACTTTATGTTGAAAGAATCAAGAAGGTAGATTAAGAATTTCACGAGCACCGAGCAACACTACAGAATAAATACTCCATCCTTTCAAGTAAACCATCAATCATGGAGTATTGGGGGCTTCTGTTAACGCAAAAATTCTCCATCTACGAGGACCAATCAGAAAAGGACACATGTCATCCTACGTGGCAATATTCGACATCCGAGGAGAATTAGTCGG
The DNA here is from genome assembly GCA_949130495.1 of Sambucus nigra. Taxonomy (NCBI): domain Eukaryota; kingdom Viridiplantae; phylum Streptophyta; class Magnoliopsida; order Dipsacales; family Adoxaceae; genus Sambucus; species Sambucus nigra. Next base: position 77,503,453 of record OX422221.1, on the reverse strand, counting down.
CACCCGAGGAGAATTAGTCGGCACCCGAGGAGAGTTAGTCGGCACCCATTTTCTGTCTTCAACATGTAGTGTGTAAACTTGGCTATGGTAATGAATGATTGTATATATATATGTGTGTGTGTGTGTGTGTGTGTGTGTGTGTGTGTGTATGTGTGTGTGTGTTTAGAGTAAATGCATATATACTTATACATATCCCATAGGAGGAAGGATCTAAAGGTTCTATGGTGTACATCTTGGATGATTATTGTGTACTAGATTATTGGGGGTTGATGTATCTCACTTAAGGAATCTTTCGGTTATATCAACCCAAGTATATTTGTTGGAGATTTTGGGATTTCTATTAGTTGGCAATCCATATAGTAGTAGTAGTAGATTGTGTGTATGACATAACCGATCCCTACGATCGACATTGTCAAGGAGTAGTGTAACGGGGGGTTCCTTGTTTGGATTTCTCTTTGCGAGATGCCCCAGGCATGAAACGTAGTGAAATGTTGAGAGTATGGAGAAGTTTCGTCCTTATTAATTTGTGCATGTTATTTAGAGAATAAATTCTTAATATGAAGTTACATGTTAATATGTAAAGTAACAAGATGGTTAACTGTTTAGGTTATAAATTTGGAATTAATTAAGCCTAATGTAGCATAAATATGTGTATATAATTAAGTGTGATTAGAATGGGAAGGAACCTTGGGTTATGTTAGAACGGCAGGTCGTGCGGGTATAGTCCGTGCCTATTGTAAGTTAGGTTGTCCTTATGGGTGGTTTAACTTAATTAAGATTCCAGGACGCGAATAAGTGCGCGCTTTAAGATGACAGGTGAGATTGGGGTTTCACGAGAGTGCGACTCCACCTTAATTATGAAATAAATAAATTTATATTTATTATGCACAGTTAACACACTTGCTAAACATTTTTACAACTTGGGCTCTGACCCGTTCATATTTCTCTTTTCTCTCTCTCTCTCTCTCTCTCTCTCTCTCTCTCTCTCTATATATATATATATATATATATATATATATATATATATATATATATATATATATATATATATATATATACATTACTACAGGTGTCCTACCTCATGGATGACGGATGCCCTTCCATCCAGAGTCGTAGGAGCCGTAACAGGTGCAGACTCTTGCGGGATTTAGATTGTAGTCACCTCTTATTTTTTGTGAATCTAGATAGGATTCAGTTTGTACCTCGGGATTATACTTTATAGTTATTTATATTCGTTTATATTTCTTCCCCGTGGTTGTTTTACTGTCTGTGACCGGATAGCTTATTCGGGTATATTCTTTGTATACATTCATCTCATATTATCATAGCACTTTCTTTCTTCATCATATTTATGCATTTCTCCTTTATTTGTAGTTCAATAGTGATGGTTTGTTGTTTGTTGCATATTGTATTTAATTTGGTATCCGCTTGGAATATTTTCGGGTAGTTAGCCGTATATTAGTTAGTATTGTTAGTTGATGTTGAGACTGAGCCATCTGAGATTCCCGATTTAAAGTTGTATAGGGATGGCCACTCGTTATTATTTTGAGCGGGTTATCACACAAGGTTTCGTCTAGAGAGTTCTGAGAGAGTTGAGAAAACATTATGTGCTGAGACGAGAATAGTGAGGTCTTTTAAAAAGGATACGATTAGTAGTGTAATACAACAAATGGGCATTACAAGTTCAAGGAGCAAGACAATTCGGAATGAGCTCAGTAATTTGGCATTACAAGTTCAAGGAGCAAGACAATTGGGAATGAGCTCAGGACAGAAACCTACGATAGGAGAGGAGCATGAGAATATAGACAGTACCCAATACTTATGTCCATGGTAAAAGAAACTAGATTTTTTTATGACAGACAATTACAAGACAAATTTGGAATAGAACATGTAAATGTTTATAAACCATGTTCGAGTTAACATACAATATAATGTCGAATTTAGGGAATACCTTCTACTGGATCAAAAAGGCCTACCACTGGGAACTTTAAGCAAAGAAAGCAGAAAGTTTAAAATAAAAAAGAAGAAAATGATTAGAAATCAAATACATAAAAAATAAATAAAAGAAAAGAACACTGTCAAATCATGGAAATATGTTAGATACTTCATATTCCAATAAAAATAATATACATTACAGGTACGAGGGAAATCACAGTAGTCATTCTACGAGTCAATGAATGAAAAAAAATAACAGAAAAAAATAAGTGTTATCGAATGCCACAAGCAAAACAAGTAGGAAGGACTTCCTCAGCTAATCAACCTCCCCTGCGCAATTTGTAGGAACGAAAAAAATTCAAATGGTGTCTAATCAATCTCCCCCTTTTACGCAATTTCTCACAATATTACTCAATAATTTCCAAATTACAGTTCTTGGGTTAAAAATAAAAAAGACCATTGAAAATATAGGTTCCCTTTTGATCATGTTTAAAATTTTCACAGAACTCTATCGTTGGCATATACACACAAACGCACAGAGAAACTACACAACACCCATGAAAAAAAGATAACGAAGTCTATATGTTGACTACCCAATGAAACATGTAGGCATTTCCATCCACCTTGGTCTAGCCTAATTGATCATTTCTCTTTCTGATATTAACCTTATTACATAGAACTACCCATAAACGTCCAATATATATATATATATATAATAAACATCAATTTGAAATAAAACTCAAGAAATTGTTAAAATCATATCACCCATGACAAAATACATGAAGCCAGGACAAAATACATGATTGAGGTTGGACGGGAGTGACTTACCGTAGTCGGACGGAGCCACTGGAGCTGGTGTATCCTTGCCAGAGTAGAGGGGAGACAGAGTGTATCCTTACCGCATTAGAGAGAGTGTAGCCTTGCTGGATGGAGCGGTAAGTGGGTGAGGGGAGGGAGAGAGTCGGGGAGCGGGAGATTGAAAGATGAGAGAGGAAAGAGAAGAGGGAAAGTAAACATAATAATTTTTTTAGGGTCTCTTATATTTTAATCAAGGGTACTCAATTTTGTTGGCACTGTTTTAATGTGTGCTAGATTGTCATTAAACCGTGCCAGAATCTAGCACCGTTTAAAACTGTGCCAGATTTTTAACATCAGGGTGTGCCAAATTGTTGTTTTTGGAGTAATGAATGAATCCACCCAATAACTGATTGCCATTTGAGAATGTGCCAAAATAGTGAGAGCAATCTCAATAATATGGTGATGTTTTCATTCGTCGAATCAATTTTATTCAGGATAACCGACACAAGACGAGCGAAAATCACTACCATGATTGGTTAAAAGTGTTTAGAAAGCCCGTTTAGTGTATTCACGGCCTCCTTTAGATTGAAAACTTTTAATTTTGATGGATAATAGATTTGCAAAATATAACTTCAATGGAACAAAAACATCAAACACCTCATTCTTGAATTTCATAGGAAAAATCCACAAATTACATGAAAAATCATCCACAAATAACACATAATGTTTAGAGCCGTTTATAGATGAAATAGAAGATGTCCAAACATCTGAATGTGTTAATCCTAATGGAACAGTAGATATTTAATCAGACAATTGAAATGGTAACTTAGTACTTTTTCCTAAAGGACACGAATGACAAAACCTAAATAACTAGGTTCACTCAGTGGAATACATTTATTTGAAATAAAACATAAAAGAGTGTTCAAAGATAGATGACCCAAGAGAGAATGCAAAACTTGAGTTCTAGCACAAACACCAAAGAATACAAATAGGTGACCGGGTTTATTAGAGACCCGTTTATGGAAATGTAACGAGTAGAGACTACATTCACTCTTCCCGCGAAAAATCATCCTCCCATTTTTTTTATCCTTCATATAGAAACATAATGTATATTAATATTTTTTGGACAATGTATATTATTATTACAAAGTACAACAAATGTTAATAAGAACTTGTTTAGTGAAATATCTTGAATTTTTATGTTTATTTCGTTTAACAAAATTTGTTCCATCTCTAGATATGGCATAATGTTGCACAATGTGCCAATACTCGTTTAGGCGATGCAGATCATATTGTATTTTTCAACCATTTTTCCAACCACGCAGGTTGAGCTCCTTTTCCCTAGTCAAAGAAAAATGGGTGTGGAAAATTCAATTAGATTTATATGGTTCGACAATTCTTATTCGAATAGAGCAAGAATTATGGATGCTTTGGAATGGGTAGCTTGGTCATGGGAGAACAATCGTATTGATGAAACATTTGTTGAACATAGGCCTTCTGTGAACCTACACCATCAAGAACTAATCTCGGGTTTCAAGAATCTCCCCAGGAAGGCTCACATACCATTCGCTTGTGCCCCATAGCAATTTGATTATGCCCCAAAACAGCGAACATGCATTTCAAAAACCCTAAATAGTAAGAACCCCGCATATCAAGCCAATGTGGAATTCTTTAATGTCCCACAATAGGTCAACTCGGGTTACAACTTGCCCATCGTGTCTAGTTGGATGGGCCCAAACACGCCTGGTCAACCACCTTCTGAAGATGACTAATAATTGTAAATGTATGATTAATGCAAACATTTATAAGGCTAGTGTTTTTATTAAGTCACAAGAAGAGTAAGATTATGAACATAAGATCCAATTTCTTTAATTTCTTAGTTGTGGTTAAATTTTATAGTTATTTATTTAGCTATTAGGGTAAGAAAAGAAGTGACCTTTTTATAAAATGCAAACCGACAAAGTATTTTTTTTTCTTATGGTTGATATCTTTTGTGTTGTTCTAGTTTTCTCTATAATGTTTCAACTATAATGACTGCTTAAATTATTAAACATTTTTTAAAGGGATGTTATGATATCGATTGAAATGAAAAGTAAAGAGTAATCTCACTCGATTTTTCATTTGTAAGTCTTCTAGATATTACCAAATTGATAATTCTATTGGGCCTATACGTTGTTAGATCAAATACAAGGTCTCTTTGAACTGTTTACTTTTGTTGTTATTGTACTTTATTGATTTAAAATGGGTTAATGCTACTTTTAGAGCAATTTATTGTGTAAAATTTTCTTCTTATGGAAGCTAATTTGGAATCTTAGTCTTTCTCATGCTTATACATTGGCCTTATGAATTTGGAAGAGCGATAATTTGGTATTTTTGGCGTGTAAACTCTTTTACCCCTCAAAAGTAAGCATATTTCCTCACTCTAAATTATAAGGGCTACATTCACTCGCCTAATAAGAGAACTCAAGAACAAAGAGAACTGTTAAAGGGAGAACTTGTATTACTCAATGCTTTGACTCATTTTATTATTTGCGCAAATGGAACTCTTACCTACTTATACACACCCACCTCCTCAATGGATAGTGGAGTTCATCTTACATCAAGGGTTAATATTAACTCTCCAGAAAGTTCTTTAGAAGAACATCCTAGAATCCTACTCGTTCCTTATCATTGTAGAATAATCTATTCCATGCTAGTATATACAAGACAATATTCTACAATTCCATAACATTCCATGGCCTACTACACATTGCTAGAATAATCAAAAGAAATATATAAAGTTATAAAAAAATTAGGGAACATGAATGGAGCCTGTATCCGGGGAAACTTAGCAAAATAAGAAGTTCACGACCTCGTGACATGTAATCTTTACTGGAAACAAGCTTATAAATAGTGTTTATGGAGTCACTTTCAATCTGTGAAATAACCAAACTAGGAATTTCAACTTCAATTAAATCCTCCCTAATGTATAACCTTAATGTTCATAATGAAGACAAAAATGGAAAGTTGTTTAATATAGAAACACTCTTTACTTCTTGTTCTGGGCAAAAATACATTAATCTGTTAGGTATTACTTCAAGGAGAGGAAAAAAGATTTAACAAGAATAATGATTGGGGAGAAGCAGTTGCGAAAGATATTGGTTCTCGTTAGTGCCTACCACCTCTTTTCTGATCATATGAGAAAATGAATCCTTGTGAGTAGAGTTTTTTTAATTAATTATATTCTTATAGTTGTTAAAGAATTCGAAGTGGTCATTTGAGTCTTCGGTTTATCTTTCTTTCACTTCTTGGTGAATGTTATTGGTGTGTAGAAGGAATGATCATCTTCTGCATTTTTTGTAAAAAACTAATAGTGGAGGAAGACCTCCTAGGGATAAAAGACACAGGGCTAAATAGAGATATAAAAAAAGATATTTCTTCTATAATAATCTCGAATGTTAACTTTAAGTAGAGAATATTATTTAATACAAACTTTCATTGCACTTGTAAAATGAATTAAATGATAAAAATGATTAAAAAGTTGTGTAAGATGGCCATGAATGTGAGGAATTTTTGTTTCAACATGTGCTCCTATTAGATATTCTGGTCATTATGGAGAAATTTGTTTTCTATTATGAGTTGATAGTTAATTAATATACATTTTTTAGGGATTTTTTCCAACTTAGATTCGATATGTATGTATTTTAATTTTTATTATTAAGGAGCCCTTAGAAAACTAATGTATTTTAATTTTGATTATTAAGGAGTCTTTACAAAACTATCTTTTACGTTTGTTAGGCAACCTTTGGTACACTATTAATACAATTTGGGTTCTTTGTTTTCTACTCTTTTTTTTTCTTAATATCATATATTCTTGTATTAAGTCTTTTTCTATCTTTCAAGAAATCTAAGATCATCCAAAGTGGTAGATTCTCACGAATTGTAAACTTGCCAAACTAATTGAACAATTTAGCTTGCATCAATGCTTAAGTCCACAATAGTGGAGAGGATAGAATTCGTAAAAGACTTCCTACAAACTTATGTTGTTCGTAGTAAAGAAAAAAATTCTTATAGACAACATTTGCTTATATGAATTGTTACGGACTAAGTAGTTCATAAGATCCAAAATATGTCATAAAAATTAATTATTTGTATTTGATATGAACTTCAATTGTTCGTAGCCATTGACACGAACAAATAAAGTTCGTTGGAATTACTATGAACTAATGAAGTTTGTTGGAAGTGTTTATAGAATTTGTATCCATTATCTAAATTTGGAGAATGGCTACATAGCCACGAATAGAATTTGCTCAATCTTTCCCACCATTTTCGAATGTCCCATTTGTAAACTTACAAATTGTGTTGGATTCTACCTCCACCATTACACGTGCTCTAAAGGACACAATATGGATGCGATGAATCCTTTAGTTTAAATATATCTTAGTTTAGACGAAGCATTTTATTTAACATTTGGCATGATTCTTTTTCTCGTTCTTATTCATCTTCTCAATTTATTAGTTTGATATATGACTTAAATATGTATATCCAATGATATTCGTTTTAGGGTCCGTATATATATATATATATGTGTGTGTGTGTGTGTGTGTGTGTGTGTGTGTGTGTGTGTGTGTGATACTAGAAAACACACAACATCACTTAATTCTCCTTTATTGTTAGAGTGTCCATGTGGACATACAAGCTCAACCCCCATACTAAAGATTCACCTATACAATTCATCTCCTCGAACCCAGATAAGGCACTACCTTTTCATATGCTGAATTTACATAGATAAATCAACAGTCCATAATAAAAAAAAGATTTGGTATCTTCTCTATCTCTGCACTTATTTTCTTACCGACTTACCTCTCTAAGTCCCTTATCTTTGCATCATAATATATACCATTTTTGCTTCCACTTCACTTTGCATTCAATATGAAGTTTGGGAAGCTTACCAAACCTCTTCACTTACGCTTTCAGCAGCTCAATAAATATTGATGTCCTCATACCCTCTTTCGTCAAGGGCCCTTAACTTCCCCATGTCTTTACCTCCTCCTTCCCCCATTTTACCAGCAAATAGATGAAAAGTTTAACCTTCCACCTGTGTCTTCTTCTACAATCAATATGATGATCATTGTTAAAACAACATGAGAAGGTATTTTTTTTTCTCCTTCACAATTCATAAATCAATTGTCAATTTTGGTTGCGATATTTTTAGTATTTATGAAGCTTTAATATCCTTTGCTATTGCATGCCTCATATCATTATTTGTGTTAAATGTATTCTCGTATCAATGGTGTGAATACTGGTTCATGCCTTCTACAACCTTAGATTAAGGTATCACATATATTGTCGAAATATTATATACTTCTCTTTCTAGAAATCAATAATTTAATTATTATTTACTGTTATTGTATTAATTATTTACCAAGAACCTATCTTTGAGAATACAACCTAAAGGGATCAGTAGGTATTTTACATTCCAAACAACACAAATTCCTATACCCTGAATATAAAAAAAATCTCCATACCCCAACTTCTTTATAGTTAACTAATGATTCAATCAAACACAATATCTCTCTATGCAAGTTCTCGACTCTTGTGAGCATATACTATCAATGTATATATAATTCTTTTTTATCAAAAAGTTTCCAAAATTTATTTTTCTTTTTCGGAGTATTTTTTATATAAGTGTAGGTTCCAAAATGTGAATTTTCCATATAATTATGTCATGCACGTATACTGTTTGATCGAATGCTAGATGAAGATTAAACGAAAATTTTATGACTATTAATGGTATTGATAATCTATTAAAGATCATATCTGGCTCTATATATTTAAATTTTGTATCCTCGAAAATTCAAGAACCATTTGGGAGGCAAGAGGCCTCAAAAGTATGCATTTAATCTTTGAAGTTTTGATCCATATAACCTTCTATTAGATCCTCTACATTTTAATTTTAATACAGAAATAAAGTAACAAGGATCAAGAATTACAATTGAACAAGTAACCATGTCGTTACTTATTTCCTATTGATTTACTGTATTTTCCTCTATTTTATAATTTTCTTCAACAATACCGTTTCTCCATCCCTCCTTTAATTCTGTATTTTGAAGTATACATCATCATATGAAAAAACGTAATTTTTTTGTTTTTTTGAAATTAATATCCTCAATGATGTGATATTATGCGATTTTTTTCCTTCAGAATATCTACGCAACCATAATCACTAATTTCAAATTGTTCAAAAGCTCTCATCTAAGGAAAGGGGTAAAGCGTAAGATCACTAAATAACAGTTGTACATTCATCTTCGCCGGACATATTGAGTGAGTGAATGAAATATGGTTTGGAAGAAATATTGATCCTGCATTTTTTTATATAGATAGATTCATGTACCTATAAATTCCTCTTATAAGTGTAGCAATTCTTCATTTTGTAAGTTAATAGAGTCATGATTCGTCTCCAAATGATTAAAATGTGTTTGAAAAAAGGATGCATAGCACAAAGCTTTTGTCCATTTTCCTTCTAGAATTTGTATTCGCTAAATATAGATATTCATGTCCATGCCAAATAACATCCAATTTCGTGGATTTTTTATGTATGCAATCTTGGCAAGTCGCTATATATTACATTTTGAAGGTGTGAATGGGAGTACAATTTGATAGCTATACAAATATAACTAGAGTTTTTGTGAGGTATTTGTGAAAATACACTCCACCCCCCCCCCCCCCCCCCCACTCCACCCCTAAAAAAAGTTGTAAAGAAATTAGTAATTCGGGAAGGTTGTGTAAAATATTCGATTTCTACTTGAAAAATTATTGAAATTAAGAGAGTAAAAACAAAAATGAAGGATCACGTAGACATTGAAAATCGTAAGAGTAAAATAGAGGACAATTTATTTAAATATAAGAGGTTTTTGTTATTACATCAGAAAATGAGGTTGAGAATCATGCATACCAAAAAATATTAATCATATGTTTTAGATTTACTAAATTTTAGATGAATCCCCATAAGTGGGATTGAATATGCAATTTTGATACTTACATATGGTTTTTCCTCTACCTAAATTGCTCTTTCTCTCTAATGTTAATTTTTTTACATTTTTTCCTCGGTATCACTTACTCTTGAATGTTGATTTTTTTTTTGCTTGCGACAGATATGGAGATAACCCTAAATTCTAATTTTACATAATAGGAAAGTTTTGCTAAGAGGAAAGTTTAGTTCTTATTTTGTTCAGGTCTCTATTTACTTCAATTTTCTCATGTCACTATACTTCACATAATGTAATAGGGAAATGTCGTCGGGAAACATATCTCGACCATTGTGAATTGCAAAGCCTTACAATGGCCCATAAGTGCACACCCCCAGTGATATTTTCTATTTTTGGATGATTGAGGAGTATAAATTATGTTTGGTTTTGAAGATATATTTCTATTCTTTTTTTAAAGAAGAGGATAAGACCCCACTTAAATTAAAAAGAGGAGAAAAATAGCCTTTCTGCAATGGCTTACAATGAAAGCATACAATAGAGAAGTTATTAATAAAAGAACATAGAAATATAGAAGTATGACCTTCGTAAGGTCTAGGTTTAAATGCCACACAAAATTCTTTATGGATGTCTCTAATAATATCTTTAGTCTTCATCTTAACTCCATCAAAATTATCCCGATTTCTAGTGAACCAAATCCTATAACAAATGAAGTTAGGAATAATCTTACAAATTAAGGCACGTATAGAATCCCCACGTGAGTAAAACCACCAAACACATGAGGTGAGATTGCAATCCAGAACGTTGAAAGTTCAACCCCATCAAATTTTCAAAAAAATTCCCCACACATAAGGCCGTATCACTCGTAGCAAACAAATGATTATCACTCTCTTCCTTAGAAAGAACACAACATCTACATTTTGATATAAGAGGATTTTAATATTACTTAAATTCTCATCAAGAGGAACACCGTCATCAAGTAAACGTTACATCATAATGGAGATTTCAGGAGTGATCCTATTATCCATATCATAGTAAATGAGAATATTAAGAATTATTTGTCTCTAACAACCTCCCAAGCCTTTTTAAAGGAAAATTCTTGGAAGAGCAATACATGATCCGGATGATAAAAAATATTTGAGTCTACATCCCCAATAAATTGCATCCTTTTCCAAGTCTCACTAGTAAACGAAGGAAGACCACTGAAATTTAAGTGAGCCATTTTTGTGTATTTGTACGTCATATATTGAGCCCATAAGGAATTATTTTTAAGAAAATGAACCCAAATTTTACACGAAAAAGCCATGCAAACATCACGCAAATCTCGCACCCCAAGGCCACATTCTTTATTCGGACGACATATAATATCTCATGCAACCCAATGATACTTCTAAACATCCTCCATATTACCCAAAAAAATTGGAGCAAATTTTGTTAAACTCTTTAAAGAAGGCAGCGGTAGGAAATAACACTTCAAATAAATCTTGGTCCGAATAATTAAGCACTGAATTTTATAGAGTCGGTCTACCAGCATGATTGAGATGAACACTTTGCCAACTCTTAATTCTATCAGTAGCCTTGGAAGATATAGGAGTAAAAAGAGAATTTTTTTTCCTTCCATGGAACAATGGAACGTCGAGGTAGATCAGAGGTAAATGTTTATGCACGAATCTGGTAGTGGTATGCAACGTATGGTGTTGCCTTGGAGAGAAAAAATCTGAAGTGATAAAATTACTTTTCCTCTCGTTAACAAGCATTCCTGAATGTCACTAGTAATCAGTTATAGGAGTAAAATAAGTTAATGGTAGATTTGGGGTGCTTGTGTGAGTAAATAAACCATTTATTGGTGGATTTTTATTTTATTTATTCATTTTTTTATTTTAACTTTGCATTTTCATCATTATTCACAACAAATTTTTGAAACTGATTTTACCCATTAAAAAATTCTTATTTCAAATTCACCTGAACTAGAAAGTTTTGAGTTTTTTGAAGTCAGTTTCGAAAAACTATGGCATGACATTAACAGACACTCGAATGAATTTCTAAGAATTTTTTAGTTCAGTTGTATTGACTTTGTCGTGTCACGCCATATCCTAAAAAAAGTTCATATCAACTCCTTTACTATCCAAACTTCCGAGGTGCATGTTAAAATGCAAAATAAAAATAATTAGTTAAAATTTATTATCATAAAAGTTTAGGAAATTACTGAATTGCACTTATTTGCATTTTAGCTCCCCAAATTCACATCTCAGTGATTTTAATATGAAATTTAACAAAATTTTAAGGATAACATCATATTGCCTAGTAAAACATTTAAAAATTACTTTTAGTCCCATAGGGTTTCTAAAATTTTAGTTTTACCCCCAGGGGTTGCTAAAATTGCATTTTAACTTAAATTATTTTCAAAGTCTTATTTTTCTTTTAAATAAAAACTGTCTCTAAAATTTTATTATATATTATGGAATTGTCCTAACAAGGCCTAGATTTTGGTGTAAATTATAAAAATTGCGTACTCATCACCTTGTACCTCACGTCGGGCTGAAGCTCTCTCTCATTGAGATCAATGTGTTGGTATTCTCAAGCATCTCCAAGGAATCAACATAATATCGAGACATGAAATACATCGTGTAACTGTCATAAATGATCGAGCAAGGTAAAACAATATATTACTGGTCATTTATGATCCATAATGGTAAACGGTCCCATATATTGGTGAGACAACTTACCCTTTTTTACGATCTACTTTACTCCCTTCGTGGGGGACATTTCAAGTAGTACATTATCTCTAACAAAAAGCTCTAGGTTCTTCCTACCCAAATACGCATAACTCTTCTACTATCTTAAGGCAGTCATCATCCTCTCTATAATAAGCTTCACCTTCTCTAAGGTGTCATAAATGAACTTGCACGAACTTCTAAATATATCTCGAAAATAACCCTGGTCCCAAAGTAACTAGCCCTCAGGACCGAATCGATTCGATTTTTGGCTGAATCAATTCACTGCCAGACCAAATTGATTCTCTCCAAGGCTGAATCGATTCAGAATGTTGGAGTAACCCATATCTGCTATGTGTTCTAATACGTGATTTCTTCATTCATTCCCAAGATCTATTATAAAGGTGATGTTCTTTTTGTAAACATGTAAATGGATCCTTACTACTTGATTACACATCATAGAACAATTAATTCCATATAACAACACCAATTTCAATCCCCATATCTCATATTTCACGTGAACATATTAGGAACTTTAGTCCAAATTTCTTCCACAAAACTAACTATATGTAATTCAGATTATGGGGTATATAGCATGGAATTAAGGTCACATTATGCAGATCATAAACATGTATTAAAATACTCTACATGTGATTTCAAGATTTCTTCAAATCCACTCAAATAACTCTAAGGTATCAATCATCAGATTTCAAGAATTCGATTCCTAAATTTCTGGGTTAACACCCTACGTTTCAATTAATCCTCTACATGCATTGGATTAATTCCTAACATTTAATCATCAAAATTCAACCTAAACCCCATAAATCATATGGGGTCATTACGATGAATCGAGAAGCAAATTGGAAATTAAATTTAGTAAGAAAATTCTTGCCTGGATACGTAATTGATGAAATCCCCATTGAATTCCTCTCCAATTTCTTGTTGTGGCTTTTTCTCCACTCTCTCTCTCACTCTCTCTCTCTCTAAGTGGTGAAGGCTAGGGTTCTTAGAGGATCTACAGGGACTTTATTAGCTTCTTAATATAAGTTATTAACTCTCTACTCCCGAGTTGGGTTAAATTCCCAAATGGGCTCGAACCCATTAGTGAGTAGCCCAAAAGTCTCCCAACTTATATACTTATACCTCGGGACCATTTTTAAAGGTTTAAAACACCTAAATGTGCCCGTATAATTCCTAAAATAGATCCCAATTATTTTATCACAAAATTACTTTTTTATAATCGTGCCACTCATCATTTATGAATTTTCTACTACACATGCAATTGTTATAATTATCGACATCACAAAAATGAGTTTAAGGAGTTTTAACTTCATTTATTCTGAGATAATGATTGTTGAGAGTCGTATAAAATGTCCCCTAATGTTTAGTTGGTTCAAATGACATTCATCATAGCTCAAACGACATGTGGAGGTTTCTCAAACGATAGAGCTTTGTCGTTCAAATGACATTGATATCTTGTTCGAATGACAACCTTATCTTATTCGAACGACGCACCTACTTACTTTTATATATAAGGCGTTTTTCACTTAGAATTTCACAAGTTACATAACCATACAAAATTTTAACATACAATAAATTTTCTGCACAAGTTTTCTAAGGTTTTTGAAGTCTAAAAACATCCTTAGAGTTTAAAGATCCGAGCTTTCATAATCTTATGCTATAGGGATCGTGGTTTACACTATTGGTTTGTTCTTACATCATTGAAGATTTGTTTCATTGGGTTTTTTGGTGAAAAATTGAAGGAGTTCGTGTTCAACATTGTAGACATTTCCAAGCTACATCGGTGGACACCAACGCATTCGTCAACGCGCGTGTTGTGGACAGGTATCGTGAAAGGACATCTGTGTGGCCACTGTGGAGGGATTGTTAAAGGATCAGAGTAACATTAAGATGTGTGGGGATCGAGTCGTTGAGTAAGTATGATGTTTGTACTTTGTAATACCACATCATAGTGATTGTCTGGCTTGGTTCGTCCGAGGTTTTTTCACTTAGTATATCCTCGTACATCTGGCGTCGCTTTTGTGAGCTTATTTATTTTAATTTCTTTAATCACCTAGATGCATGTTTAGGATTAAAAAAATAAAATTGGTTCACATTCTTGGTACGTATAAAATTTTGAATTTTTTTTGTTAAAAAAGAAATGTATTTTGACACCCTCAAAACACATTCGAAAGAAAAAATGGCCTAGAAATTTTTATATTGGGATTTATTAAATTTAAAATGAAAAAATAATCCGGCTTAAAATAAATATTAATTAGTGATACAAAGGTTAATATTTATTTATATTGAATATTACTTAGTGAATAAGTAAACAATTGATAAGAAAGTATTATGATTGTCGTGAGTGAGAAATACGGTAGTTATGGTAAATTTAGTGGGGTCGCACGTGTCAGTCATGTTAGGACTTAAATTAATGAGATAAAATGTAAATTGGTTATGGGTCATCCAAATGGTCATTTTGAGTGTGACAATGTGTCCGAAAGGGTCGAGATAGTTAGAAAAAGTGAACTCGGAGGTTTAGTTTGAGTCCCAGATCATTTTAAGGACAAATCAGCACGCCGAGAGGGTATTTCGGTCTTTTTGATTTTTAAGGAAAGGAGACCTGCAAAATTTATTGACTTATAACATCTGGTAGGTTGAGGATACGAGGGTTAGAAGTTAGAAACTAAAATAATGGCCACATAAGGAAGAAGGGGAGTGTTCCAATGCTAAAACAACCATTCTTGCACCACCACCGGAGTGTAGATCGGGGGAAGAGGAAACCAACCACACCAAAATTCTGCAAAAAACTAGACCTTCATTTAGAGGCAAGTATTTACCTTGCTACTTTTTGAGCATATATAACATCCATGTTAGTGTAGGATGAATAATCTTATGAAAGATAAATGTTGGCTTCGATTTGAAAGAATAAATTCATGTTCTTGGGTAATTTGATGGATATGTGTAATTCATATATGTACCACGAAATTAAGGATTGAAGAACAAAACTTGGGAGAAATCTGAGGTTGTTGTTGATGTTCTTGAAGAAAAAGGATAATCCAGGGTTCTAGAATTTAATTGTTGAATTAATTCGATTAAAAGGATTTCTTTGATGGTTCAATGATTCAATTACATTTAAAATCATGTATTCATGTTAGTTATAATGTTTAGTACATTTGGATAGGAGTTTAGGACTATGTAATGGATGTTTATGTCTTTAAAAATGGTGAAACCTATAGGTGTAGAGAAGATGAACTGTCATGTACCTTGAACCGATTCGGTAGACCCCTCAAACCGGTTTGGAGGTACACATGAACCGATTTTCTTATACACTCAAACCAGTTTGGGGGACCTGACAGTCATGGACTTGGTTTGCTTAAATTTTTAGAGGTTAGGGTTGGAAATTTTTTCCCAATTAAAGAGAATTAAGACTAGGAATTATGGGATATATTTTAATATCAAATAATATCATGAGAATTAGAATGGATCATGGAGAGTACGAGTGAACCTATGACCAAACTAGCAGTTGAGGGATATTATGACTAGTGAAATAATCGTATAGGGTAGTTACAACTCTTCGAGTGGTGTGAAAAACACTTGGGAAAATACGAGGTGTAGTATAATGATGAATTAATAATACGTAGGATATTTGGGAGTTATATATACTACGTATGAGACATATCTTATAGGTTGAGTGTATACGTATACTGATGATATATATATAGTGAGGTTGCGTGAATGCCTATTTTTTATTTATTATATGTGAACATACCTAGGTTACTTGCTATTACGGGAGGTTTCATGTCGTGGATAGTATTATCCTAATGAGCCCATTAGGGGGATTTTGACTTGTACCTTAGAACATAAAACTTATGGATTGATCACAACTTGTGCAAATAAGGATGTGACCGGTCATTTAGGGTGCGTTAGGTATGTGCGTAGCCCAAAGGCTTAGAACTATGTCCGCCTCCAACTTTATGTGAATTTTTTAATGTATGTTCGAGAGTGATTCCAAACCTGATGTCCTTAATTAGTACGTGATGTACCAGGACTTGATAGCAGAGTATGTTCCCATCACAGGTCTCCACCTAGGGATGTCGTATACGTATAAATTATAAGAGTGATATATATATATATATATATATATATATATATATATATATATATTTTTTTTACATTACTGATCTTGTGCATACCAGTCCCCATTTTAAGAGTGCGGACCAGACATGTATCACTTGATGACGAGCCCAGAAAAGAGATAGAGAGTGCCTATAATTTCTAGGCTCACCATCAGGTGACACACGTCTAGTTCACACTCTTAAAATGTGGACTGGCATACAACACACACACACACACACACACGCACACACACACACATATATATATATATATATATATATATATATATATATATGTGTGTGTGTGTGCGTGTGTGTGTGCGTGTGTGTGTGTGTGTGATTTATTCTACTATGGGTGTTTTAGTAGATACGATAGATAATGGTATCTAAATTGATCTCAATATGTGTGAACATATAATTAATTGGTGACTCTTAATAAATAAAAGGGTTTGGAAATTTAATAACGTATTGTATGGGCAATATGGGTGGGCACAATAAATTAATAGACGGGAAATGGATTAGGTCAAACTAGTTGGGGGTAGCGCAACTAGGTGGGTTTAGAAGAGTACATTAGGCATGCACAATAGTTGAGAGGTGAGGATCTCATGTGAGAGAACGTGAAGCTAACATATATCTAATATATACTCTTTAATGCATTTTCAATACTTCCTAAAAAAAATTTCAAACTGTTTTACTTGGGCTCTGACCCGTTTCAAATTCATTTTTGTAAAAACATTTTAGGTTTCCATCCACAGGGACGCCAGGTTTAAGAGCTCCTTCATTCGACGTGTTATGGCTACTGTGGAAGTTACAGGATCTTGGTAGTAGATGCCTTCACATCTATCCATTCCTATTTAGAATATCGATCTCAGTCGAGCATGTCTCCCATCTCTAGCCAGTGATTATTCACAGAGAAAGTTTGAATTTTTATTTTATTTCCAGTATTGACGTTGGGTTTGGTTCTTATTATGGATGACTGTATTTGGATTTCAGTCTGTAGTGTTTCTTCCAATCATTATTATTTATTCAGATGATCTAGTATTCATTATGTTGTTATTTGGAATGGTGAATGGGAAATATTTATTTGCACGTTAATAATAAGATTAAAATTTTGACACCGGGCCATTAGGGTATTAGTAAAATAAATCT
This sequence comes from Sambucus nigra, assembly GCA_949130495.1. Taxonomy (NCBI): domain Eukaryota; kingdom Viridiplantae; phylum Streptophyta; class Magnoliopsida; order Dipsacales; family Adoxaceae; genus Sambucus; species Sambucus nigra. Next base: position 77,485,774 of record OX422221.1, on the reverse strand, counting down.
GATTTCGAGAGTGATGATAAAAATGACACCATTAATGATTCATATTTAATTTAATAATGGAATGATCCTACAGGATTAGAATAAGCGGGGTGTCACAGATGGTGTCAGAGCATCAGGTTCTAGTGTGTATAGGATCTGTGCGGCTTACTACGATTTTTTACGTAGTATTCTTTGATGTAGAGCCTTACTATTAGGATTTTTGTATCTTGTTTTACGCATTTACGTCTTCAACTATATTAAGATATAATGAAGTTTCAGATTCCTCATCGACGTGCACCACAATCCACTTTAGAGGCACAACCTGAGCCACAGCCATCTCAGGCACCAGGGACTATCAATGCTGCTGAGGTAGCCGCCATTATGGCATAGGCGGTTAATGTGGCCTTTGACTACTTTTTCCCAGAAGGCACCACAGATTCCACCTCAGCCTTAGGCTATTTCTCAAGCTCTTTCACACTTGTTTCCTTGTGTCTGGGAGTGAGTCAGAGATGCCTTCCATAAGGCTCATCCTCTCGAGTTTCAGGGGAACTCCTATGTAGTTGCGGGGTGCCAATGGAAAAAGGATATCCAGAGGCATTTGAGGATGTATGACTGCACTGACGTACAAAGACAGATACCAGCTATCTTTAAAATGGTGGGGGTCAGTCTTACAGTGGTGGGAGTCCATTACCACCGCATAGTAGAGGGACACCGTTACCATTCAAGAGTTCTGGGAGTGGTTCGGCCGTAAATACTTCCCATCCAGTATTCAGACTGAGATGAGGCAGAAATTTTTAGATGTGACATAAGGGGGAGGACTGTAGCGGAGTATGAGGATGAATTTACTTAGCTGGCAAACTTTCTCCCCGAGGAAGTGAGTATAAAAGAGAAAAAGATAAAGTTGTCTGTGGATTGTATTACCTGGAGGATCTGACAACATTTGTTAGGTATCCCGCTTTAAAGACATATATGGATGTGTTGAATGCTGATCTACTACACTGTTAGGACCACTACTTCCATGCTAAGGGAAGAAAGCACTCAGGAGAGTCCAGCCAGTAGGACATGACTGGGGGTAATAGTGTTAGTGGGACACAATCGATTCAGAGTCATCAGAGGCAGAGTGAGTATGGTTTCCACCAAGGGGATGATATTAAGCATTTCTGTTCGGGAGATTATAGGTAGGGACAGGGTGAATTTCAATAGGGCCAGCCTAGCCAACAGTATTTTCATCTGGACTAGGGGAGATGTGGTAGTGGCCAGGAGGGCTGAGGCTAGTAAGGATAGAGGGGAAGAAATTTCAAAGGCAGGTGTTTCATATGTGGCAAGAATGGCCAGAAGCGTCAGGATTTCCCTAATAAGAGAAGATTTCAACAACAACAGGGCGCTTATAAGGAGCCCTAGAGGCCTATTTACCCCGCTTCCTTCCCAACACCAGCACTCGTGCCAGTATTGCCCATTGTTCCAGCAACCCCACAATGGCAGGGGCAGGAGGCCGAAGTTTCACAGGCTCCACCTACAGTAGAGGGTATGTTTCTTATACATAGGACTTCAGGACACATTTTGTTTGACACTGGGGATTCACACTCGTTCATAGCCACTAGATTTGTATGAGACACAGGGCTATTAGGCATGGTCGATAGTACAGCCGTGTGTATAGAATCACCACTGGGTAGTGGGGCACTTATATTCTTTATCTGTCGGGGTGTAAGTATAGATATTGGGAGACTTGTTTTGCCCACCGATATGATTATGTTAGATATGTCGGAGTATGATGCCATTATAGGTATGGATTGGCCAACAGCATATAGGTCCATGATTGACTTGTATAGTAGGAGCATATTGTTTATAATTTCGGGCCAGGAGATGTTCTTAGTGGCGATGTCTTATCCCGAAGGAGGATCGTCGACTTATTTGTATTATATAGAGGAGGAGACCTCTTAGGAAGTAGCTATTTCCCTATATTCGATCCCAGTTGTGTGTGAGTTCCTCGATGTGATTCAAGAGATATCGAGATTACTGCCTAACTGATAGATAGAATTTGTTATTAATTTATCATTGGGCACTTGGCCAATGACTCGGGCGCCATATCGTATGGCTCCTATGGAGATAAGGGAGTTGCGGGATCAGATTGATTAGATATTGGGGAAGGGTTGTATCCATCGAAGCACTTCACCTTGGGTGCCCCAATGTTGTTTAAGAAGAAAAGGGATGGTTCTGTATGACTGTGTGTGGATTACCAGGAATTGAATAACGTCGTGATACATAATAAGAATTTATTACCCAAAATTGATAACATATTTGACAAGGCAAGGGGGGCTGCATACTTCTTTAAGATAGACTTGAGGTCAGGAAATCACCAATTATGCATCCGAAATGAGGATGTATCTAAGACTACCTTTTTGATGATATATAGGTCTTACGAGTTTCGAGTTATGCAATTCGACCTAACCAACGCGTCAGTTGTGTTTATGGACTTGATGAATAGGGTGTTCAGAGAGTTCTTGGATCAGTTTGTCATTGTCTTTATTGATGACATCCTGGTTTATTCTCAGACTGAGGAGGAGCATGCCGAGCATCTGCGTCGTGTTTTGCAGACATTATGCTAAATTGGAGAAATACGGGTTTTGGTTACCCGAGGTTCAGTTTGGGGGTCATATTGTATCAACTGGGGGGATATCGGTGGATCCTATTAAAGTTTCAACGATGAGAGATTTAGGATAACCCACAACACTAACAGAGGTGCCCAGTTTCTTGGGATAAGTCGGGTACTACAGACGGGTTATTCAGATATTTTTGAAGATTGCAGGTCTGTCGACTAACTTGACTTGCAAAGGCGTACCATTTTTTTGCGATGACTCTTGTCAGTTAGCATTTGATGAGCTGAAGGACAAGTTAACTTCAGCACCTGTACCTTCACTTCCCAGGTAAGGGGTGGAGTATCTTGTTTTCACTGATGCGTCACTACAGGGACTTGGGGGTGAGCTACGGCAGGAGGATCAGTCTATAACTTATATTTCCAACAAACTTAGGCCTCACGAGAGGAATTAACCCACCCACGACTTGGAGTTAGTGGTTGTCGTATTTGTATTGCGAATTTGGAGACATTATCTGCTAGGGGAGAGATTTCGCCTATTCATAGACCATAAGTTACTGCAGTACTTGTTCACGCAGAGGGAGCTAAATATGCATCATCGTAGATGGCTTGAATTTGTGAAAGATTATCAGTTTGACATCCTGTATCACTTATGGAAAGCAAACGTGGTGGAAGATTATTAATGGGGGGTGTAGCTGAAGTTTGGAATTTAATGGAAGGATCTAGGACACCAGGATTCAATTGGCAAATCATTTATGTCCGTTATGATCATCACACCCTAGATTGTCACGAGTGTAGTATAGGCTCAGGCAACGGATTCATTTTGTCTGGATCGGATCATACAACTTTTAGTCGAAGGATTCAATTCATACTGTGTGAGTTAAGATGGAGTCTTACTCTTCCACGGGAGACTAATTGTCCCAAAGGCAAAGGACTTGCAACACGCGGTGATGGCAGAGTCGCACGTGTCATGGTTTACGATAAATCTTGGAGGGGGATAAGATGTACCAGGATATGAGAGGGTAGTATTATTGAATTTGGATGAAGAGAGACATTGCAGAGTTTGTCTCGTGATGTACCATTAGAAGTCAGCAAGGGTTCTGCAGCCATTAGAGATTCCAATGTTGAAATGGGAGAGTATTTCCATGGATTTTACTATTGGGTTACCCACTTCACAGAGGGGTCACGATTCCATTTCGGTGATAGTGGATCGGTTGACCAAGGTAGATCCCTTTCTGCCAGTCAAAACGGATTATACTATGGGACAATATGCCGAGTTTTTCATCCCTAAGATAGTGAGATTACATGGGATGCCACTTAATATTGTGTCTGACAAGGACGAGATCTTCGTGTCTTATTTTTGGGAGAGTTTTTAGGATGCCATGGGTACCAAGTTGTGATTGAGTACGACATATCATCCGCAGATGGACGGCAAGATGGAGAGGATGAATGAGATGTTTAAAGATATGCTACGAATGTGTATCATTGATTTTAGAGGGAGTTGGGAGCATTATCTTCTACTGATGGAGTTTGCGTATAATAACACCCACCAGTTCACGATTGGCATGGCACCATTTGTGGCATTGTACGGTAGACCTTATCGTTTGCCCACTTTTTGGTTGTGTGTGTGTGGGGGGGGGGGGGGGGGGGGACAACAAGCTACTTGGACCAGAGTTGATTCAGGATACGTCGGTCAAAATTAATTTGATTTGGAGCCGTATATGTATTGCCTATGATAGACATATGAGTTATGACGATGCCAAGAGGTTCTTCCTAGAGTTTAAAGTGGGGGATTAAATATTACAACATGTATCTCCTACGAAGGGGATAATGAGGTTGGGTAAAAAAAGGAAGTAGGCACCAAGGTATGTGGGTAAATTCCATATCATTGAGAGGATTGGGCCAATAGCATATAAATTCAAGTTGTCAGAGAATTTGCATCGGATTCATGATACATTTCATATTTCTTCACTGAGGCGATATCTATGGGATGAGTTAGCTTACACTCAAATTGCGTTGGAGGAGATCGACTTGCAGCTCGATATTTCATATTAGGAGAGGCTAGTGGCTATCATAGACCATAGTGAGAGTATATTAAGGTCGAAGGTAGTTACACTTGTACGTGTGCATTGGAGGCATGATAATGCCAGCAAGTCCACTTGGGAGCATGAGGATGAGATGCATGAAAAATATCCAGAGTTATTCATACCAGGTACTCCTTTTTTTGAATTTCGGGATGAAATTCCGTTATTAGGGGGGAAGTAAGTAACACCCCATAATTTAATGATTTTATAAGGACAAAATTCTAAATTGAGTCCATTGTAAGTTTTTAACTTATTCTCAGAACAAAACATTATTTTTAATTCATAGATAGATTTTTTATTATCACGATCCCACACAGTTTATGACATAAAGTTTATTAAAGATAATGTGGACAAGCTTCAAAGATTTATTATGTCGAGATTATTTTGGTGAATGTTTCACATCTTCATTACATTCCTATCTCTCAGGTATGAATGCGTAATGTTTATGGGAATCAAAAAATGTTTTAGGATGTTATTTTATATATAAATATTTTTAAAATGTTAAAAACGAATTTAAAAGGTTTTAACTTCGTTTATTCTGAGATAATGATTGTTGAGAGTCGTATATAACCTTTCCTTATGATTAGTTGCTTCAAACGACATTCACTCTCATTCAAGCGACATGGTTTTGTCACTCAAACGACGTTGATATCTCGTTTGAACAACAACCTTATCTTGTTCGAACGATGCGCCCATTTAACTTCTATATTTAAGGCGTGTTTCACTCAGAATTTCGCAAGTTGTAGAACCGGAAAAATAGTTTACATTTTCTGCACAAGTTTTATAAGGTTTTTTGAAAGTCTAAAAACATCCTTAGAGTTTCAAGATCCGAACTTTCATACTCTTATGCTATATAAATCTTGGTTTTTACCATTGGTTTGTTCTTACATCATTGAAGATTTTCTTCGTTGGGTTTTGTGGTGAAGAAACGAAGGAGTTTGTGTTCAACATCGTACGCGTTGTCAAGATACATCAGTGGAAATCGAGGCATTCTTGAACGCATGTGCTGTGGACATATAAGGCAGAAGGAAATCTGCATGGGCAATGTGGATGAGTGGTTAAAAGATCAGAGAAGCGTCAAGACTTGTGGGCATCAAGTCGGTGAGTATTTTTTTTGTCTGTACTTTGTAATACCACATCATAGTGATTGTTTGGCTTGGGTCGTTCAAGGTTTTTTTACTTAGTGGTTTCCTCGTACATTCGGCTTCACTTTTGTAAGCTTATTTATTTTACTTGCTTTAATCACCTAGATGCATGTTTAGGATTAAACAAGATAAAATTGGGCATAATTAAAATTGGTTCACATACTTGGTGCATATAAAATTTGGAAAAGTTTTTATTAAAAATAAATTTATTTTTGACATCCTTGAAACACATTCGAAAGAAAAAGGGTCCTACAAATTGGTATTAGAACTAGAAACATATTTTTTTTATTATGTTGATCCCTTGTGTTATAAGGATGAATTTCAAAAATTGTAAAAGTTTAGAGCTCCTATTTTTTATGGCACAAACTATGCTTATTGAAAAATGCGAATGAGAAGTGCTTTGAAATCAATTGATAAGCGTATGTTGTTAGAAGGGTTGGACACCACCGGTCACACGAGAGGGAGAGACCACTACTTTAAAACCTATTGAGTCATGGAATAAAGCCGAACCTAGACTTTCACTTTACAACTCTAAAGGTCTTAATGTTATTTCCTCATATGTCACACCTGAAGAGTATAATAGAATCATGTCATGTGAAACTTCAAAAGACGCTTAGGATATTATTGCACTTACTCACGAGAGCACGAGCACAGCTAGGGCATCTAAACTTCAAAACCTAACTACACAGTTTGAAACGATTAAAATGTTAGAGAGTGCGTCGTTTGATGAGTTTCATTCTAGGTTGTCCAATATTGTCAACTCATCATTTCACTTGGGAGAGAAAATACCCGAGAACTGAGTCATAAAGAAAATCTAAAGGTTGTTTCCAGGTAGATTTGATGCAAAAGTGACCGTTTTTAACACCTTGGGTATGCTTGAATCGATGAAACTTGAAGAGGTTGTAGGTGACTTACAAACCTTTGAACTCAATATGTTTAACTCCAAGCAAGTGATAAAGAAAGAAAATGGAATTTCTTTGAAAGCACGGAAGTAGGAAACTAAAGTTTCGGATGATGATTTTAATTTCAAGGATGCAACCTTGTTGGAAAAGAATTTCAAAAAGTTTCTTATGTTGCAAAAGCAATCAAAAGATGCCAAAAGACTTAAGAAATCCAAGAACAAAAGGTTGATCCCACCCCTAAGGATTAAAGTTAGAAAGTTAAGAGGGATGATTCGGATAAGTTTTTTTGGTGTGAGGGGTATGGTCACAAGGTTACCAAGTGTCCCACTAGACATAAGAAGGAGGGCCAGAAATCGATAGCACATAATGCCACCTTGAGTGATAGTGAAAGGGAAGAGGGAGAGAGTTCCCTCATTGAGAGTAAATTTGTAGCGTTCATGGTATGTCATGTGAGCGATGATAATATTTATTCCCATAAAGATTCTCAAGTGCATGACACTTCTGAGGCAACTGAGTACGAATCCCAAGTGAGTGAAGGTGAATCTAGTGAGGATGAGTAGATTTATGTAGGAGAGTTGCAAGTTCCCTTTATTGAATTGTATGAGTAAGCGGTAAAGGTGAAAAAGGAAAACTTAAAATTGCAAGCTAAGTTGAATGAGTGTGCCTTAGAGAATAATGATTCTTTGATTGAGGATCTTAGGTAACGGGAGAAGACTCTTAGGGAGAAACAAGAATATGTGGAGAAATAGAGAGATAGTCTTCACGATTTGATGGAGTCTTTGAAGAAGGAGATTCTAGAGTTTGAGGAGTCTAGGTATTTTCTTGAGTCTAAGATTAGTGAGTCAGAGGAGAGATTGAAAGACTCGAGTAAGGTAAAGTCTGATATGGAGGATAGATCAGAGAAGTTGGATAGGATGTTAAGCATTTTCCAAATCAAGGGAGATAGGTTTTGTATTGGCTACGATGATCGTGTTGTCCTTATTCCCAAAATCAATACCAATCGTGTGATAAAGCAAACTAGGAACGTTAGGAGAGGTCGACATTTTGGTAATCGTTCCCACTGTTTTTATACTTTCACTCATTGCGGTAGGAAATATCACCTTAGACGTTTTTTTAATGACCTTAAGAATGCAACTAAGAAGTTAAGGAATAAAGTCGTTTCGGTTCCCAAGACCCCCATGCATTATTTCACACCTACTTTGGTTAGGAAATTGGACTTATAGGCTTTAGGAATTAAACTTCATGGTTCTTATTTGGTTGCACTTTATTCTCCACATGCTAGATCTAAAGGATGATTATTTTGCCATGTTTGTCACATGTTAATCTTTGCATCATGATTTATATCTTGCTAGTGTCATAACATGTGTATCTTTGTATTATATATTTTTTTCATTTATCGAGTCTTATCTCAAAAAAACCAAAATACATTTGATAAAATGTTTTGAAAAATACAACAAGATTTTTAGTTTTAAATATTTTTGAGAAAAATATGAAAAGATTTTATTTTGGGGTCAAAAATATTTTTAGAAAAACACAAAAACATTTTCGATTTACTTTTATGTCGTGAGTTTTTCATGTTTGATATGGCATACTGGTGTGCTTTGACCCCCATCATTTCATTATCCATGTGTCTAGGTCATTTGGTCATAATTGTTGATGCGTTGAATGATCTTAACCATTATCTTAATAGGGGTGTTTTGAAGTTGATATGCATTTGAATTAGACTTCATATATATGTCATCATTGCACGCATCCATGAGTTTATATGAATGTTTGACATCTCATGCATATTTAAGTTTTGTGAGACGTTCTTATCTCAGTTTTTTCATCTATGCATAATAAGACTTTGGAAGAGGTGTGCATGTAAGAACCGTTTACCTGTGAGGATTTTATTACTTATGTTGAAAAAAATATGATTTGTGTACATGAGGAAGGGCTACGAAAGGAAAACTTGACTTTTTCAATTAATCCATCGTTTAAATCAGACCTAAAAAAGTGTGGCATTGTAAAAAGTAGCCAAGGTCCAAAGAGTTTGAAAAGATCCTGAAAAAATTTAAGGCAATAAAAAGAATCATAAGGCAAAAATGGGCCAAGTAGTTTGACATGTTCATTCAAAAGATAAAATGATGATATTTGAGGGAGTTTGGATGGATATATAAACGAGTCTGCACCACGAATCCTTATGTTGAAAATCATATCATGATGCTATTGTTCGTAGAATCGTCTATATTCTAGATTTGTGTGCATGTTGATTGTTTAGTTCATTTAGCTCAACATAGAAATTGTCACATATGGCTAAAACGAAGTTTGATGACACTTCGCTATCAATTAGATCTTCTTGAATGTTTCAATGTGCTTGAGTTATGATTCATTTTTTGTAGTTCACACACATTCACTCCATATCTATATTTGAGCTCATTGTTACTATGTTAGCTTGAAAATCACATTGTTTTACTTGTTTTATTTTTTAAATTTTGAGTCTGTTTTGCTATTGTTTGGTATTTCCAGTTAAAATTTTCAGGATATTTCTTCGCTGGGAAAAACTTCATGAATTTTAGAACTGAAATGGAGGAATTTTGATGTATCTGGACCTCATTCGAGCGAAAAGTCCATGCCACTTGATGTCTACGTCTCGTAAGGTTCGCGTGACATAATATAGGTTGCGTGAAGGTCGTTTGGTAAGTTTGATCACATGACATGGTGTTGTTTTTCTCTAATTAAGTTCGCTTGATGCTGCCGCAAAGGACACACATTGTCATTCGAGTGACCTGGGATTTGTTTTGAGAGTTGTTCCTGTTTTAGTACCAGCTCCATGTTGATATATTTTTTTTTGTACTGTTGAGTTTGTTTGGAAAAATTATATGAAGTGTTGATTATGCATTATTCGTTTAGTCACATCATTACTTAGCTTGATGATTTCTTTCATGTGACTTATGTTTACTAGCTACAAGTTGGTACATTGTGATTATTTTTAGCTAGTAATTTATGTTTATCTAGATATTCTTCATTGATTATTTGATTCTATAGATTTGATGATTTGTTTATCTTTCTCACTTATTGTCTATTCGAGATAAATATGGGGAGAGATCTATGTGATGTAGGGGTAGTTTACGAGCACATAGTTTTTGTTTCATTACAAATTTATATCATATAATTTCATTCCTATATATCTGTATTCATTAGTTTGCACAAATTGATATCCTGATTTCAATGTTTTTTTAAAATTGGTATTAAATTTCCTCACATGTTTAACAAATGATTTGATTGTGATTTTACAAATTGGTATTGATATTTAATATTGGTATCATATTGTTTTATATCATTTTTTCCTCCAAACTTCACTAGGTATTTATCTATTTCACGTGTGTAGGTATTCTTCAACGAGTTAAGATTTCAAGACTACATCACATTCAGATAACTCATGCTTGTCGGACCAACATTTTCCTGTCTTGTCCTGTAATTTTTTATTTTGGATTTTATGGGATGGGATTTAGGCACCATATGGATTGACGACCTGGTTTAGGCATTTCAATGTTTGGATTTTGTCCCAGAATAGTCAAATGGGGAGATTTGTATGGACAAAATTTTCAATTCAGTCCATTGTAAGTATTTAACTTATTCTCGAAACAAAATATTATTTTTGAGTCATAGATAGATTTTTTATTGTCATGATCCCACACAGTTTATGACATAAAGTTTATTGAAGACGATGCCGACAAGCTTCAAAGATTTATTATGCCGAGATTATTTTGGTGCATGTTTCACGTCTTCATTGCATTCCAATATCTCAGTTATGAATGCGTAATGTTTATGGTAATCGAAAATGTTTTAGGATGTTATTTTATATATAAATTCTTTTAAAATGTTAAAAATGAGTTTAAAGAGTTTTAGCTTCGTTTATTCAGAGATAATGATTGTTGAGAGTCGTATAGAACCTTCCCTTATGTCAAAATTGTTTTTGACATCCTTAAAACACATTCGAAAGAAAAATGGGCATACAAATTGGTATCAGAACTAGAAACATATTTTTTATTGTCTTGATACCTTGTGTTTTTAAGGATGAATTTCAGAATTTTTGAAAGTTTTGGAGCTCCTGTTTTTTATTGCACACACTATGCTTATTGGAAATGCGAATGAGAAGTTCTTTAAAATCAATTGATGAGCGTGTGTGGTTAGCGGTCGAAAAGGGTTGGACACCACTGGTCACACGAGAGGGAGAGGCCACTACTATAAAACCCGTTGAGTCATGGACTGAAGCCGAACATAGACTTTCACTTTACAACTCTAAAGGTCTTCACATTATTTCCTCACATGTCACACCTGAAGAGTATAATAGAATCATGACGTGTGAAATCCCAATTATAGCTCATCCAAATGGTCATTCCGAGTGCGCTAATGTATCCGAAATGGTCGAGATAGTTAGAAAAGTGTATTCGGGGGTTTAGTTTGAGTCCCGAGGAATTTTTAGGCCAAACCGGCACCCCTAGATGTATTTTAGTCTTTTTGATTTTTAAGGTAAGGAAACCTACGAAGTTTCTAGAGTTATAACATTTGGTAGGTAGAGGATACTAGGGTTAGAAGCTAGGAACTAAAAGAGAGGACACAAGAGGAATAAAAGTATGTGTTCCAAGGTTAAAACAACCATTCTCTCACCACCACCACCACCGGAGTGTAGATTGAGAGAAGAGGGAACCAACCACACCAAAATTCTGTAGAAAATCAGACCTTCATTTAGAGGAAAGTACATAACATTCATGTTGAAAGATAAATGTTGGCTTTGATTTGGAAGAATAAATTCATGTTCTTGGGTAGAAAACTTGATGGATATGTGTAATTCATATATGTACCACGAAATTAAGGATTGAAACAATAAAACTTGGGAGAAATCTGAGGTTGTTGTTGATGTTCTTGAAGAAAAAGGATAATATAGGGTTATGGAATTTAATTGTTGAATTAATTCTATTTAAAGGGTTTCTTTGATGATTCAATGATTCAATTATGTTAGAAATAATGCATTCATGTTAGTATAATGTTTAGTACAATTGGTTGGGAGTTTGAGATTGTGTAACGGATGTTTCGGGCTTTAAAAATGGTGAAACCCATAGATGTAGAGAAGATGAAACGACGGGTACCTCGAACTGGTTCAGTAGAAACCTCAAACCGATTCAGAGGTACACCCGAACTAGTTCACTTTTACACTCAAAACGATTTGGTGGACCTGACAGTCTTGGCCTTGGTTTTCATAAATTTTAAGAGGTTAGGGTTGGAATTTTTTTCCAAATTAAAGAGAATTAACACTAGCAATTATGGGATATATTTTATTATTAAATAATATCATGAGAATTAGAATGGGTCACGGAGAGTACGAGTGAACCTAAGACCGGACCAACAGTTAAGAGATATTATAACTAGTGAAATAATATTATGGGGTAGTAAGAACTCTTCGAGTGGTGGGGAAAACAATCGGGAAAATACGAGGTGTTGTATAATGGTAAATTAATTATACGTAGGATATTTGGGAGTTACATATACTATGTATGAGACATACATTATATTTTGAGTGTATACCTATACTAATGTTATATAAACATAGGTTGTGTGAATGCCTATTGTTTAATTTATTATGTGTGAACAGACCTAGGATACTTGCTATCACGGGAGGTTTTGTGTTATGGACAATCTTATCAAGATTAGCCTATTGTGGAGATTTTGACTTGTACCTCAGAACATAAGACTTAGAGATTGAGCACCACTTGTGTGAATAAGGGTGTGACCGATGATTTAGGTGCATTAGGTGTGTGCCTAGCCTAAAGTCTTAGAACTATGTTTGCCTCCAACATTATGTTAATTTTTGAATGTATGGTTCAAGAGTGATTCCGAAACTGATGTCTTTAATTAATATGTGATGTACCCGTGACAACCCGCTCACCAAAATATGAGGTGACCAGGCCGATACTCCAATATAATAGGAATCATGGATGGAATCATTCTCAGCATCACAACAATATAATAAGTATACGGGATAACCACCCAATATTTAAGAAAATGAGTTGATAAAAATTTTGTTTTATAATAAGTTAAGGAAATAATTTGCACAACCCAATTTGAAAAGAAAGTGGAAACCCAAGAAAACTTATATTACATCCACAACAACAATACAATATGGGGACCTAATATGCTGTCGGTCAACAGGTGCATACAACGTTTTCAACAAGTTTAATTCAAGTTACATACTACATCGATTAAACAGTAACAAAAGTTTGGGCCACACTCCCGAGTAAAATACCCGATCATAACTAGAGTACCAAAAATGAAAGCATCAACAAGAAATATCCCGTGATATCCGCAAAGTATCACGGCTCCCCAAAAACACCAGAATGGAAAAGTCAGAACGGGCGTCCTTGCGGCGGAGCACCTGAGCGGATACATGATTCATGCACAACAATAAATATGAACGGGTCAGGGCCCGATTTTATATGATCACCAGATGAATAAAAAGTATGACAGTTATGAACAGTTAATCATGAATGATAAAGATGAGAATCTATCAACATAATCTCAAAGCATAATAAGAAAATTTAAATGATAATAAATTTTATTTAGTTATGCAAGGGGATATGATTAGACATCATTAATTAAAAGTCTCCATCATTTTTCACCATTTCATTTCATTTTTCCATTCCTTATCAGGAATATAATTACTATCGTATGCTCTTTGTGGCATTCCATTCCTTATCAGGAATATAATCACTATTACATGCTCTTTGTGGCATTTATTATACATCAAGTCCCACTTGATTAAGAATAATTATATTCATATACATATAACGATTCTAAGACCACCCGCCGGGTTTCCCCACTGTGTGCGTCCCTAGATGACCATCATCTTCCAGGACCTATCTACCAAGACATCCTGGGCATCTACAACGCAAGACGTCGGGAAGCGGCCATATGCCCGTGGGAGAGTCATAACCACACCCGGAATTACCTTTACATCGCAGAAAAATATACAACAATGCTCATATGGCCTAGTACTATATCCACCCTTCATTCATTAGCCAGGGGGCTTCACCTCACGCGCGCACTTCCCTTATGAAGGCATTTAGAGAGGTGTGTTTAAGTAAATTAGCATTTACCATAGTAGTCTCATTTTCATTTCCATTTTACATGCGTAATGTTTCATTTTACCTGAAACCATAATCATTGAATATTCTCATTAGTATTCATCGTATACTAAGTTCTGAATTATTCTCCAGAGATCACAATATTTCTACAAGTCACAAGGTTTTATATACCTCAATTGATCCCTTAAAGTCTCCTAGTATGGGCTTACAACTCCTAGACTCCTAATAATTAACTAAAGGAAAGAAATGCCCTAACCTCAATTTGTACAACCTCGGAATAAGCCCCGTTTAACCCATTTCTAATGTAGGGTAGTGGCCCAACTCATCTAAAACTCTAGGACTCTAAGTTTACTTCATACAAGAAGGTTCCAAGGTCCTAAGCCTAAATAAAAGGGTTGGAATTGAGCTAAGAAAAATTACTCAAAACTGTAGGATCTCCGAATCGATTCGACCTGGCCGAATCGATTCAGTCCGAAAAGCGAATCGATTCAGACCAGCCGAATCGATTCGGTCAGGAAACCTAACTTTCTGCATATTTGCCGAATCAATTCGGACTGGCCGAATCGATTTGATCTACTCAGACTTGCACACTTCCCCTGTGGCGAATCGATTCGCCTTGGCCGAATCGATTCTCCCCTTCGAATTGGCCAAGTATGGGTTAAGGGTTATGAACCCTAATTTCCCCAAATCTCCTTCCTTCTCCAACCAACATCATTAATCCAACCCCTATAATATTAAATGCATCTAACTACCATCAATTTACACCAATAAACATATAGATCAACTTCTAAGGGTTTAAAAACCTACAAATCCATTTAACATTCTAAAATTATTAAATCATAATCAATCCACAACTATCCATACAAATCATTCATCTTAAATCACATATTACCAAGTAGGAAACTTGCCTTGAGCTTCAAATATCAGATTTTCTCTTAGTAGCAACAATTCAAGCTCCAATCTCCCTCTTTTCTTCTTTTTGTCCTCTTTTCTCCACAACTCTCTTCTTCTCTCTTTCTCTCTAGGTTAATGAATACACACTTAAGAGAATAAATAAAACGTAAGACTTAATTGTGGCTTAAGTCTAATTTCTCAACTTAAATGGTTAATGCTTCATTAAAATGACTCACAACTACACATTTATGTCAAAACCAGTCAAAAGCGCCCAAAACACAAAAATACAATATGACACTTATTTTGACTATCTCGCACATTTCGGGACTAACTACGCCCTCTAAATTATCATTTGGAATTTTTATAAATCATTTCAAATTTTGGTTTCATTTAAACCATAAATGTCATTTAAAACATATGACACTATAAAATGCAACATGAGGATATTTACTTACACATACAGTAAATATGCAACAATTTAGTAAATATTAACTTTTATCTCATTCAATTAATACTTACTCCATATTCCAACATTCTATATAAATAAATATAAAATAGGTTCTCAAAAGCGAGGGTTGTTACATACTCCCCCCCTTATGAGGGAATTTTACCCCTAAAATTTAAGCGTACCTTGCAAGAAGAGATGCGGATACTTTTCCCGCATGTCATCCTCGCGCTCCCATGTCGATTCCTCGGCGTTGTGATGACCCCATTGAACTCGAACCAAGGTCACCACTCGAGATACCAATCATCTCTCTCCGTGCTCTAAAATAGCAACCGGTTGTTCTTCATATGAAATGTCGGGTTGCGACTCGATATCCTCCAAAGGAATATGCCAAAGGGCTCCTTCACACCTCTTGTACTTCTTCAAATAGGAAACATGGAACACATCATGGATTTATTGTAAGTGTTCTGGTAAGGCAAGTTGATACGCCACCGGGCCTACCTTGGCAATAATAGAAAAAGGTCCCATATAGCGCAGCGCAAGCTTCCCTTTATTCCCAAAACGCTTGATACCTTTCATAGACGATAATCTCACCAACACTTGATCCCCAATCTCCATCTCTACATGCCTTCTATTAGCATTGACATAACTCTTTTGACGGTCTTGAGCTATTCGGATGCGATTCCGGATGAGTTCAATCTTAGAAGAAGTATCCTGGATCATTTCAGGTCCAAGGAACTTATTATCCCCCACCTCTAACCAACAAGTGGGAAATCTACAAGGCCGGACATACAAAGCTTCATAGGGAGCTATCCCAAAAGTAAATTGGTACGAATTATTATAAGTAAATTCGACCAAAGGGAGATATTGTTCCCAACTACCTTTGAATTCAAGCACACACATTCAGAGCATATCCTCCAACATTTGATTGACTCTTTCTGTCTGCCCATCTGTTTGAGGGTGATAAGAAGTGCTTAAGTTTCCCATAGCCTCTTGGAAACTTCGCCAAAAGTGGGAAACAAATATCTTGTCTATGTCGGAGACTATATTTAGTGGCACCCCGTGGAGTCTAACAACCTCTGCCATAAATAACCGGGCATAACGAGCGGTATTGTAATCGGTGCATACCAGTAGGAAGTGTGCCAATTTAGTCAAACGATCGATAATGACCCAAATAGAATCGTGACCATTTTGCAATGTTGGAAATCCCGTGACAAAATCCATTGATATGCTCTCCCACTTCCACACCGGAATTTCTAACGGTTGCAACAAACTCGTCGGTCACTGATGATCTATCTTGACCAATTGAAAAGTGGTGCATTGGGACACGAACTCAGAAATATCCCTCTTCATGCCTGGCCACCAATACTCACGGTGCATGTCTTGATACATTTGTCGTTACCCAGATGCCCTGCAAACTTGGAACTGTGAGATTCCGTCATTACGGCCCGTCTTAAATCCCCTTCATTCGGGACAATGAGTTTCCCGTGGAAACGCACACCACCCTCAGAACCTATAGAGTAGGATTCTTCTCCCTCGGTCAAAAACTTATCTATACTGTCCTGGAAGACTTTGTCCCTCCTTTGGGATTCAACCACCCTAGCCACAATAGTAGGCGTGATGGTCAACACCGACATAAACGCCCTAGCAACAGCGTCCTCTTGACTCAGCTCCTTCCATTTTTCTTTCAATACTTTCGCTAACTCCCCATCGGGTTTTCTACTCAAAGAATCATCCACCACATTCGCCTTGCCAGGGTGATAGTGGATGTCAAATTAATAGTATTTCACAAAATCTAGCCATCGGCGTTGTCGCATATTTAATTCTTTCTGTGAAAATAAATATTGCAGCGATTTATGGTCCGTGAAAAGACAAAATTTCTCCCCTAGGAGATAATGCCTCCAAATCTTCAAAGCAAAGACTACTGCGGAAAGTTCCAAATCCTGCACCGGATAATTCTTTTCATGGATCTTTAGCTTGCGAGAAGCATAGGCAATGGCTCGTCGCTCTTGTTTAAGTACACCTCCCAATCCTTGTAGAGTTGCATCGGTGAAGACCAAATATTCCAATCCTGGCCTTGGGAATGCAAGGAATGGAGCAGAAGTCAACCTATCCTTGAGTTCGTCAAAAGTCGACTGGCAAGAATCATCCCATACAAACCTCACCCCTTTTTCGGGTTAAATTTATCAAAGGACTAGCAATTTTAGAGAAACCCTTGATAAATCGGCGATAGTATCCTGCCAAAACCAGAAAACTATGAATCTCGATAGATGTCTTGGGCTGATCTCACTCCCTCACCGCAATCACTTTACTTGGGTCCACCGAAATACCCTAAGCTGTCACAATATGATCCAGAAACTGTACCTCCTGCAACCAAAACCCGCACTTCTCGAACTTGGCATACAATTGGTGATCCCTCAATCTCTGTAGAACCAATCGTAAGTGAGTAGCATGATCGACCTCTGTGGGAGAATACACTAGAATGTCATCGATAAACACGATAACAAACCGGTCCAGGAAGTCCCAAAATACCCTATTCATGAGGTCCATAAACACGGCGGGGGCATTGGTTAGTCCAAAATGCATAACCAAAAATTCATTGGACCCATATCTCGTTAGAAAAGCAGTCTTGGACACATCTTGTTCTCGTATCCTCAACTGGTGATACCCCATCCTCAAGTCTATCTTAGAGAAGTACGACGCTCCCCTAAGTCGATCAAATAAATCATCAATCTAAGGTAACGGGTATTTGTTCCAGATGATGACTTTATTCAACTCTCTGTAGTCAACACATAACCGAAAAGAACCGTCCCTTTTCTTCACAAATAACATCGAAGCACCCCACGACGACGTACTTCCCCTAATAAACCCTTGCTCTAGCAAGTCTTGAATCTGATCCCTTAACTCGATGATTTTAATATGAGCCATACGGTACGGAGATCTCGCAATCGGTCGAGTTCTCGGTGCTAAATCAATTACAAATTCAATCTCCCTACTAGGAGGCAAACCCGGTATTTCTCGAAAAACATCTTGGAAATCTCTAACAACCGAAATAGAATCTAAGGAAATAACTACATCGCGAGAAGTCTCCTCTATGATACAATACAAGTAAGTGCTAGTACCTCCTTCTAAGCGAGGCATAACCACTAAAACATCTCTTACCCCGGAATGGCAAAAAATATACTCTTCCAATAATAATTAACTATCGCATGATACTTCACTAGCCAATCCATACACAAAATCACATCGTACCCGACCATGTCAAGGATGAGAAAATCGGCCTCAAAGTACAAATTACCAAGAGTTGTTCCTATTTGTTTACAAATAAAGAAAATGAGTGAACCATCACCCATAGAAGACTCAACACCAGTGAAGGTACACTCTGCAGATTTTATCAACTCTGTAGTCCGAGCAAAGCTCCTAGAAATGAACGAGTGTGTCGCACCCGTATCAAATAACACACGACCCATGTGTCCCTGAATAAGAAACTTACCCTCAATAGCTGGTGGTGCCGACGGAGACGGAAGAAGCATAGCATCCTGAATATGATAAACACGCCCATGCTGTAGTTGACCCTGCTGTGGAGGGGCAACTAGATTAGGTACCTATGGCAGTAATTGAGCCTGTGGCTGTTGTGGGATCCTAGGAATCTGTCCCCCAATCAAGTGAGGACACGACCTCTTGATATGACCCGGATATCCACACTGAAAACATTGATTCATCAGATTCTCTTGGTTTCGGCCCCGATTATTTCTAAACTGCTCGAAGCCTTGGCCCGGATCGCCTCTCCATCCATTTCCACCTCTACCTGTTTGTTGCGGTTACGGTCCACCTTGGCCTTGCCTATTGCTATTGCCACCCGCGATAAACCCACCAAAACTTTGCCTCTTTGACAAGTCCCCTTGCTAGGGATCCCTTTCTTTCTGCTTATTTCTCGAAGATTGGGACGAGGAAATGCTCCTTCGCCAGTCCCATTGCCTCCAGGTTTTCCCGATTGACCCATTACCGTAGCCTTCTTACTACTCTAGACATACAACCGATGTTCTTGGAAATGAAGCAATGCCGCATTCATCACATCCCCAAAAGTCTGCAAAGATGGATTGCCCAGCAAATGTTACTGAATCCTCCAGTTTAAACCCCCCATGAACTTTGATATTTTTCTCTCTTCTAGAGTCACCTCATCCAATACGAAACTTGCTAACCGGGTGAACTCCTCTTCATATTACGTAACAGATCTCTCATCTTGCACCATATACTGAAGTTTCCTTCTCATCTCCCTCTGAACTGCGGGAGGTAAGTACTTTCGATCAAACAAAGCCCCATAAATCATTGATAGTTATGGTATCTCTCTGGTCTGGTGTTGTCATCGACTCCCACCAATGTAATGCGGCCCCAATGAGTTTAAAAGTAGCAAGGATTTTCTTCCTCTACTCGTTACACTCCACCATACGCAGATGGCATTGTATATCCTTTTTCCACTGATTAGCTCTAATAACATCATAGCCTCCATCAAATTCCAGGGGATGGCCCTTTAAAAAGGACTCTCTAACTCTCTCCCATGGAGAAGGTCCCGTAGGAGCTTGTGCATCCTGAGCTCGTTGCTATTGAGATTATGGTAATTATTGAACCATGGCAGTCATAGCATTATTAACCGCTTGGGCAACGATATTTACTACATCAACAGCATTTACAGTCCCCCGTTGCGACGGCGGTGGAGGACTAACATCCTCTTCTACAACTTTATTGCATTTCACTGGGCGACCTATCTTAGGTGGCATCTGAGATGAGGAAACAATAGAGTTAGAATACTATTCAAAACAATCTATCTTGTAGAAGATCGCAAACATAAGTAACAAAGCAGTCCTAACATTAGGCTCTATATCAAAGAACGCTACAGTAGAACGTGACAAGTCCGCATAGATCCTAAAGACTTTAGAACCTGATACTCTGATACCATCTGTGACAACCCGATCACCAAAATCTGGGGTGTCCAGCCTGATATTCCAATATAATAGGAATCATGGATGGAATCATTCTCAGCATCACAACAATATAATAAGTATATGGGATAATCACCCAATATTTCAGAAAATGAGTTGCCAAAATTTTTGTTTTATAATAAGTTAAGGAAATAATTTATGCAACCCAATTTGAAAAGAAAGTGGAAACCCAAGAAACCGTATATTACATCCACAACAAGAATACAATATGGGGACCGAATATGTTGTCGGTCAACAAATACATAAAACGTTTTCAATAAGTTTAATTTAAGTTACATAATACATCCACTAAAAAGTTACAGAAGTTTGGTCCACACGCCCGAGTAAAAGACCCGATCATTACTAGAGTACCAAAAATGAAAGCGTCTGCACGAAATATCCCGAGATATCCGCAAAGTATCAAGGCTCCCCAAAAACACCGAAATGGGAAAGTCAGAACGGGCGTCCTTGCGGCGGAGCACCTGAGCGGATACATGATTCATGCACAATAAGAAATACGAACGGGTCAGGGCCCAGTTTTATATGATCACCAGGTGAATAAAAATTATGATAGTTATGAACAGTTAATCATGAATGATAAAGATGAGAATCTATCAACATAATCTCAAAGCATAATAAGACTATTTAAATGATTATAAATTTTATTTAGTTATGAAAGGGGATATAATTAGACATCATTAATTAAAAGTCTCCATTATTTTTCACCATTCATTTCATCTTTCCATTCCTTATCAGGAATATAATTACTATCGTATCCTCTTTGTGGCATTCCATTCCTTATCAGGAATATAATCACTATTACATGCTCTTTGTGGCATTTATTATACATCAAGTCCCACTTGATTAAGAATAATTATATTCATATACATATAACGATTCTAAGACCGCCCATTCGGGTTTGCCCACTATGCGCGTCCCTAAACGACCATCATCTTCCAGGGCCTATATACCAAGACAACGTGGGCACCTATAACGCAAGACTTCGGGAAGCGGCCATATGCCTGCGAGAGAGTCATAACCACACCCGAAATTACCTTTCCATCGCAGAAAAATATACAACAATGCTCATATGGCCTAAGACTATATCCACCCTTCATTAATTAGCCAGGGGGCTCACCTCACGCGCACACTTCCCTTATGATGGAATTTAGAGAGGTATGTTTAAGTAAATTATCATTTACCATATTGGTATCATTTTCATTTCCATTTTTCATGCGTAATGTTTCATTTTATCCGAAACCATAATCATTGAATATTCTCATTAGTATTCATCGTATACTAAGTTCCAAATTATTTCCCAGAGATCACAATATTTCTACAAGTCACAAGGTTTTATATACCTCAATTGATCCCCTAAAGTCTCCAAGTATGGGCTTACAACTCCTAGACTCCTAATAATTAAGTAAAGGAAATAAATGCCCTAACCTTAATTTGTACACCCTCGGAATAAGACCCGTTTAACCCATTTCTAATGTAGGGTAGTGTACCAACTCATCTAAAACTCTAGGACTCTAAGTTTACTTCATACAAGAAGGTTCCTAGGTCCTAAGCCTAAACAAAAGGGTTGGAATTGAGCTAAGAAAAATCACTCAAAACTGCAGGATTTCTGAATCGATTCGGCCTGGCCGAATCGATTCAGTCCGAAAAGAGAATCGATTCGGACCAGCTGAATCGATTCAGTCAGGAAACCTAACTTTCTGCATAATTTCTGAATCAATTCGGAAAGGCCGAATCGATTCGATCCACTCAGACCTGCACACTGCCCCTGTGGCGAATCGATTCACCTTGACTAAATCGATTCGCCCCTTCGAATTGGCCATGTATGGGTTAAGGGTTATGAACCCTAATTTCCCCAAATCTCCTTCCTTCTCGAACCAACATCATTAATTCAACTCCTCCAATAATAAATGCATCTAACTACCATCAATTTACACCAATAAACATATAGATCAACTTCTAAGGGTTTAAAAACCTACAAATCCATTTAACATTATAAAATTATTATATCATAATCAATCCACAACTATCCATACAAATCATTCATCTTAAATCACATATTAGCAAGTAGGAAACTTGCCTTGAGCTTCAAATCTCATATTTTCTCTTGGTAGAAACAATTGAAGCTCCAATCTCTCTCTTTTCTTCTTTTTCTCCTCTTTTCTCCACAACTCTCTTCTTTTCTCGTTCTCTCTGGGTTAATGAATACACACTTAAGAGAATAAATAAAATTCAAGACTTAAATCATGGCTTAAGTCTAATTTCTCAACTTAAATGGTTAATGCTTCTTAAAACGACTCACAACTACACATTTATGTCAAAACTAGTCAAAAGTGCCCGAAATACAAAAATACAATATGACACTTATTTCGACTATCTCACACATTTCGGGACTAACTACGCCCTCTAAATTATCATTTGGAAATTTTATAAAGCATTTCAAGTTCTGGTTTCATTTAAACCATAAATGTCATTTAAAACATATGACACTATAAAATGCAACATGAGGATATTTACTTACACATACAGTAAATATGCAACAATTTAGTAAATATTAACTTTTATCTCATTCAATTAATACTTACTCCATATTCCAACATACTATATAATTACTTCACAACGTAAATAAATATAAAATTGGTTCTCAAAAGCGAGGGTTGTTACAATACCAGGACTTGATAACAAAGTACGCCCGCATCGCAGGTCTCCACCTAGGCATGTCGAATACATATATATTATTAAAGTGATGTATATATATATATATATATATATATATATATATATATATATATATATATATATATATATATATATATATACGTGTGATTTATTTTACTACGGGTGTTTTAGTCGATATTATAAATAGTGGTATCTAAATTGATCTCAGTATGTGTGAATAGAGTAACTAATTGGTGACTCTTAATAAATAAAAGGGTTTGGAAATTTAGTAACGTATTGCATGGGAAATGCAGGTGAGCACAGTAAATTAATAGACAGGAAAAGGCTTAAGTTCAACTAGTTAGGCCAGGTAGCGTGACTAGGTGGGTTTAAAAGAGTACATTAGGCGTGCACAATAGTTGAGAGGTGAGGATCTCAAGTTAGAGCACATGAAGCTAACATCTATCTGATATGTACTCTTTAATGAATTTTAAATACTTGCTAAAAATGTTTTCAAACTGTTTAACTTGGGCTCTGACCTATTTCAAATTCATTTTTGTAAAAATATTTTAGGTGCCCAACCACAGGGACACCAGGCTTAGGATCACCTTCATTCAACGTGTTGCAGCTACTATGGATGTTATAGGATCTTGGTAGTAGACGCCTTCACATCTATCCGTTCCTATTTACCATATCGATCTCAGTCGGGCATGTCGCCCATCTCTAGCCAGTAATTATTTACAGAGACTTTTCACTTTTAGTTTATTTCCAGTATTGAAGTTGGATTTGGTTCTTATTATGGATGATTGTGTTGCCCAGTTATAACTCAAGAGGGGGGGGGGGGGGTGAATTGATTTTTGCAAACTTTTTATGTATTTTTATTTTAATTAATCAATTAATTTCAGCCTATGTTAATATACCAAGTAAAAATAACTTTAAATAATTTATTTAATATGTTAATCTTGAGAAATAGTCTAAGTTAAGAATTTCAGAAAATATAGATTGAATAAAAAGAAGGAAACTATATTTTCGGATAAAAAATTGAAAATATATAATTGAACTAACAAAAGTAACTGGAATAATTTTATCAATTCTTAAATGGAAATTCGTTTCAAAAAATTATTTTGATCTTTGAAGATTTTAAGGGGTGTTATGATATTAGATTTAAACAAAAATAATTAAATCAATCACACACAAATTATAAAATAAATAACATCAATTTTTAACATGGTTTGGCCATATACGACCTACATCCACGCGCCAAGAACAACCACCGTCTCCCGCGCTTCACTAATGGTGATCCACTTGTTGGTAGGATCAAACGACCACTCTTATAGAAGCACCACGAGCTACAATATGTTCTCGAAGCTAAACAACTAGCTTCAAACTAGACAAATGGAGCAAAAAAAAAATAGATGAAGTTTTACACTCTTAAAATGAGACAGATTTCAGATCGAGTGTTTCTTGAAGTGACCCCAAATAAATCAGCTATGAATCTTGTTCTTGAACTATATAGTGAGGCTGAGTTTGCAAAGTAGAATACCAACTTGAGTTCTCAGATTTTTCTTCTCTAAAAAATATTCAGTCTAGCTTATGAGATGGAGAGCAATTATTCTTGGAGCAGACATTAATATATGGCGCCACACAAAATGATCGTTGTAAGATATAAACATTTGAGAGCACTCTTGATCAACTCGGAGTAGCATTAAATGAGAAGTGATGGAGAGAGAGATCAAATCTTTGTCTTTAATTTCTGTCTGAGAGAGAAGAAAATCGACTGATAGAGATAAAGAGAGAGTTAGAAGTATATGAGATACACATAACATATATTGTGTGAAGTAAACAATGTATATCAAAAGATATCTGCAAGTAAATATATGTGGGTCCCAAAAAAATGATTGTTTCCAGACCATTTGTAATCAAAATTTATGGAGCAAACATCTTGACCAAATCAAGACATAATAAAATAATAAATATTTTCTACAAGTTGATGTTCTAGAAAATTCCATGCAGGTTAAAAAAATGTATTACGTTGGTGTTAGCATCTGATTAAAAAAGTATGATCATTGAACTGTTAAAAGAAATATATATACATGAAAAAAATATTTGTTTTAAAAAATCGTTCATCTATAGACTTGTACACACCTCATCTCACTAATTATAGTGATAAAAATAGATACTATTTAATAAATCCTTACCTAATAAAAAATGCACGAAATTTAGCTAATGTCAATACAATGATTACAAGAGCAAGCCTTAGTCAATTGTGGAACCCAAGATAAAATATACACACAAGGTAATTGGGACACTCTTATCTAAATGATTTGACCGAAATCAGCTCCCATCAGTTGATAATATTGAATGGCACACCACATACATGCATTTAGACAAAGAAAATCATAAGAACATATTAAGAGGAGAACTGGATGTGCATGCTTATATATTAACTATTTCAAAAAAATCGTTCACTAAGACTACTACACCTGTTGAGGAGATGTCTTAGAACAACTAAGTCTACTACAAAATCAAGTACACGAAAATCATAGACTTCCATGTCCATCCCATGTCATATGTGGATTTGGACAAAGATTGTCACAAAAAATGAATAAATAAAAAATAATGTACAGATATTTTATATATAAATAAAAATTATTTTATGTTAAAAAATGTTATCTATCATAAACGTAAAAAAAATCAACGTTAAAAAAATAAACAATAAAAATGGATGAAAAAATGTGTGTATATATATATATATATCTATATAATAAAGAAAACTTATGTATGTCATAAGCTTAATTGATGATGTCATGTATTAGAGTTTTTGTTGCACTACCCTTTTTGCCCTTGAAAATTTTAGTTTCTCCCATCTTTTAATACACATTAATTTTTCCCCCTTCTCATCAAAATTCAAACACAATGTTACAACAGTATTCTACCATTTTGGAGATTTGGAAACATTGTGATTCATATTTGGGCACATTTTGGAAATATTCACCCCGCCCAATCCATTTCACATCTTCACTTTAATTCAATCTCTCTCTCTATTTCCCTCTCCAGGGACTCTCTCTCTCTCTCTCTCTCTCTCTGTCTAAGCCACGGAGGTTTGGTTTTCTTCTTGCTGGATTAATTGAGTTACTATTTTAATTGTCTATTCACTTTGTTCTTACATTTGTATTTCTTTGTCAAACACAAATCTCTTACACTTCAAGGTTATCATTTTTTTTCCAGCAAATCTTTGATATCTTTATGAGTCAAGATCCATTCCCCTATTTTTTCCAGATCTATGAGTTAATATCTATTCCCCTGTTTTTTTTCCAGATCTATGAGTTAATATCTATTCCCCTATTTTTTTTTCAGATATACGAGTTAAGACCCATGAAACTGATCACTATTGTTGTCTCAATGTTTTTTTCCAGATCTATGTGTGAAGAGCGTTCTTCACCTGAAGAATTGTTTGAGGTAATTTTCAGACTGTAACATGGTTAGTCAAAAAGCATAACTATCTTACCTTGAACCCGTTGGTTTGGGTCTGGACAAAAGTATACACGATTGATATATGACGAAAAATATGGTATAAACCCATTTGTCTATTCTTCTCCATTCAATCCATTACCGTTGTTTCTTTAAAATATTGGTAGAGACAGCCGATGATGACCAACGACAAATAGTCGCCATTTAGGGAAAAAAGGCTTTGGGGATTGGGTTTCTCCCTCTCTTTATGGATTGAATTCTCTCTCTACTCGACTTGAGATTGGTTAGTTTTGGTTTACGATTTTACATGTATTGGGGACGTTGGTTTATAATTTCAACCATTATTCAGCATGTTCATATAATTACAGAATATATAGTAAAGACATTATATTGTGCAAAAAAAGGGTAATTTTACTGTGGCCTCTTCTCTCTCTTCCTGCAGGTAATTTTCACTACCCAAAAGCGAGAAATTTTTTGTCAACAATAGTGATAAGTTTGAATGGCAGTTGTCAAAAGAGACGATGTTGTCCTGTTTGAATGGTAGAGTTTTTTTTTCTAAAAAACAAAAGTTGCACTTAACTGTAACTTACAAAAATGTATAACAAAATTTTGGAGACCGTCACGGTTCATGAAATCAATTTCTAGAGACAGAAAAATTACTAAGTGAAGTAGCTTTGCAATAAAGAATTTTTAAGTACCATTTTAAGTGCATTTATCAGTCCCGTAAACTACAAAATATTTTTTTACAAGTCATGGCAGAGAGGGCTTTTCTTTGTCCTTTTGATGAGGACGGTGGCGATCCATTTGGCTATAAAATATTATTTTGTTTCAGTAGATGTTATGTTTCCTTACTCATTGAGGAAAGTGAATATTCTTTGTTCTCCATTTGTGGTGCCTATTTTTTTATTTCATAAATTTTTTATCCTTTTTTTTATTTCATAAATTGTTATGAGTGCGGATGAGGTTTTTGATGAAATAACCAATATTTTATCAAAGCAATGTTTTAGCTTTTGCGATGGCGGATTAATTTCATGTTCTTCTCTCTCTCTCTCTCTCTAACACTTTTGCCGTATTTTAATTAGCTTTGATGCAGTTCATAACCTAAACTATTTAAGTTACCTTTTTTATTATATTTACTTTTTGTTATATTTTTTTGCTTTGATGGGTATGTTGGTAATAGGATATAAATTTTAGATTTTCCTTCTCTCTCTCTCTCTCTAATTTTAATTAGCTTCGATGCAGTTCCCAAACTAAACTAACTAAGGTACTTTTTTTACTTTTTTTACTTTTAGGACCGAAATAACCCATTAATGAAATAACCCATAAAACGATGAGATTACAGTTACATGGGTGAAGCTAGCTTTTAGTAGCTTAAAAAAGTGATGAGGGCATTTTAACTCTTCAATTTATTTTGATACATATAGACATGTACGTTTTTATGCGTATGTTTATTTTTTTTATTATTAATATTTGTAGATTATTTTACAAGATCAACTTTTCATTTTTTTTATTATATGGCATGTGTTTGATTAAATGTGCATGTCTAGCATTTTAATTTTCTTTCTTGACACTTTTTATTTTGCAATGGTTTCAGATTAATTCTTTACACTTATTTTCTTTATTATAATTTTTAATGTTCATAAATATTTTTGTAGATTTATTTAATATTATTTTAAAGTTACACATATGGGACGCTTTAAAAGTTTTTGAATATTTCTCATTTTAATTACTTTCCATTTGGATGGGTATTATTATTGGACATTATTATTTTGAATTTTAAGTCGTTCGAATATTTTAATTTTTACATATTTTTGGACTAGGGTTTTGGTCTATCATGGTGGTAACTCTTTGGGATTTTGTACAAAGGTTTTTAATACTATCATTGGGACTCACAGGCTATCAATAGTAGGCTATCAATAGTAGGTAGAGTTAAAAAACAGAAAAGAAGATGCAAGTGTGGCAAGTAAAATATTCTACAGTCTAGCATATAGCTTTTTTTTAAAAGTCACTGAGCTGTCAAAATAAATCTTTTACCATTAGTGTCCTACAGTCACATCAGTAGTAGAAAAGTTAAAGTTAGTATATGTTACTTTTTCAAGAAAGCTAAAAATATTTTATCAAAATAAGTCTATAGGTAACCGTTACAACACTATTTAAAATATCTTATTAAAATAAATTAGTACTCCAAATTTCAGCACAATATAATAGTACTTACATATAAAGGTTGGTCCGTCATAATGCATTGACAAATCCCCAAAATATAATTGTATTCAGAAGTTACCATTATGCATACGTGTCCTTAGAAGCATAGTCTTATACATCTACTTGCCCTTTATTTCTCTCTTTCACGTCAATAATCTTTTTGTACCAAAATGACATATACCATGTACATATATCAATTTTTTGAAATAGTAAAAAAATTATTTTTTTACTGAATTTTTTTAAATGATGTGTAAACATTTTAATAAACACATAACAAAAATTAACTTTAAATAATATTTAAATGTCACATAAAAAAATCCCGAAATGTTTAAATATCACATAAAAAAATTCAACTCAAAATCATTTATAAAATGGGTCCGTGCCAGTGGTATGTACCGTTGGTATGTATAGTTTGATATGTACATGAGCCTGACTTATACACACACACACACACACACACACACTATGTTCTACCTAAGGAGTGGGTGTCAACATTATCATATACCAATAGATACTCATCGGGCATTTTGAAATGCTATGCGATTATTATCGGAAATTGTTCAAATGCAAATGATCACATTTGATGGTTTTGCTATATGGAGACTGCATGTCCATTCATAATTTTATGGTTAAGTACACTTTTTATGAAATACGTGGGAAAGTTGAAATTTCTGTAATTTAATAAAAAATAATTTAGCAATTTTTTTTAAATTAACCATGATATAGTGTAGTTTGGATCCCATATGCATAGTGGCTTGGTTAGTTATACGAACTCATGTTGATTAGGGCCGATCCACAAATTTGGGTGAGGGTGTTGAAGTTTACCCCAAATGCTTATGCTTTTGGAGTTCATAAAACTTATGTTATAAAATTAGAGAAATATTAAAAAAAATCTCTGAACATTACAAATAACACTGCCTAAAGGAGATATTTAATACATGGATCATCATAACATGTGTTTTATAGGCAGCACTAAGAATTCCAAAATATTAGTAAACAAATAAATGTACTATAACTATAAAATAAATAAATAGATATAAGGCACTAAAATAACTAAGTAAATATATGTTTGAAATCATCATAATCAAAATATAATGCTAAATTAATATGTATAATAATTAAAATAATTTAATATGTAAGTAGGAGTTAATTACATATTATTTAACAAAATATATTTGTACAAAATTTTCGTAGTGAAATTCACTACTTGATTGTGTTTGTGTTTAGACTTGAAAATTTTGTATTCTAAATAAGATTTTTTGGAATTGATTATGTTGGTTGTAGTCGAGTATTTTTTATTTTGTAAATTGGGTGAAATTTGGTCCAAAATTTTTAAATTGTTTACACTTATTTGTGGTTTAAAAAAACTTTGACTAAAATTATTCATGATTCAATACTTTAGAAACTTTTGGACACATTGAATTTTGATTTGTTGATGGATCCAAAGGGTGATACATAATTTTTTAAAACATCTGTGTTAAATTATAATGACTTAATATTTTGACATAATAGGTTCGTACTATGGTGTATGTATGTATGTACGTAAAAACTTTCAATTTTTTTTATTTTTTTTTAAACTAATAGGTTTTTTCAAAAATCAGTTATCTGTGGTGAACTAAATACGACGTATGGTCCAATCAATGACGTAAACTATAAAAAATTTGCATCGTGCCTTCAGGCACGGGCATACCCTAGTATATATATATATAGATAGATATATATACATACATATAAAATGTAGTCAAAAGATGTAATCTTTTCTTTGTGCATGAAGTAAGATATGATATTTGCATAAATCTGCTAAAGGTAGTAGCCATCAAGTCAGTCCATGGGGCCCAAGAAAATGGCAAGAGGCATGGCATGAGATAGACATCTTCCATATTGACTAACAAGTATATTTATTATAAATAAAGAGGGAAGATTCAGAATAGACATACCCGAATCTCAAAGCTATCAACCAAAAAAATCTTCAGATCCTTGATTTGAGTTGACAGACTAAGAATTGAGATCAAATGTTCACGTTGTATTGTCATATGACGGTCTCATGGGAAAGGCAATAACTAAGTCTATATATATATATATATATATATATATATATATATATATATATATATATATATATATATATATATATATATATATATATATATTATGAACGAAAATAATGTTTAGAGTTATATAACAGGTGTGTATATATATAAATATATAAATAGATTTAAAAAGTATTTTGTTTGTAATCATCAAAATTAATACATTATATTAAATTAAAATTAAAATGAGTAAAAAATTATAACTAAAGTAAATTAATAAATGACTAATTATATATTTTATTTAACAATCTCCCCCTTTTTGATGATGACGAACAAAATGATTCACACACAAAAAAATCCAATTTTAAATGGTGAATCAGATATTTCTCCCCTATTTGACATAAGCAAAAAGGTAGAAAAAAATAAAAATGAGAGATAACAAAATCTCCCCTATCAAAATCAGTAGGTGCAAGCAAAAAAATGCAAGCATAATAACAAGTTTATTTAAACTAACAGCAACTTACATTTTTAGTTTGTTAGTCATATTACACATATCATTTGGATACCCTTCAATTGAAACTTCCACTTCATTATCTTTAACTACAAATTTGACAGTATTTTCAACATGATTTCCAGATGATGATGTACCAGCATTGTTGCTAGAAGGGAATGGAGTAGAAGTTTGTGTTTTAGGAGGCAAGACAAAAGGCCAAGAGGGTGGTTTCACCCATAGAGAATGAGGAGGAGGAAGACGGATTGCATTAAGAGCATCATTGTAAGACAGATACTTTTAAAATTGGGAACCTCTTACACCTTTAACCTGATTATCATATTCTCCTCATAAAGTGTATATGCCAGGGACCTTGCCTACCCACGCCATATAAAAGCTTCTCATCTTTGAAGAGTGAACCAAAATGATAGAGGGGATGTAAATATATATATGAAAATATATTTTGTCTTGTAGTAATAAAGCACCCTAGAGAAGTGTGAAGACACTATTCATATAAATAATTTATCATTTCAGATTGAAATAATAAGAAATCTTTGAATTATAATTCTAAGTCACTTATATGTGCCATACCAAGTTCTCGACGAATAAAAGAAAAAAAGATCTCCAGGTAGAGGTTTTGTAAAAATATCTTGCAATTGAAGATCCGTACTAATAAATTCAAGTCTAAAGTCACCTTTTTGAACATGATCTTGTAAAAAGTGATGTCTAATTTTTATATGTTTTGTTCTAGAATGAAGAATTGGATTTTTAGTTAAACATATTGCACTTGTGTTGTCATATAAAATTGGAGTATTTTGAAAAGACAATTTAAAATCTTCTAATTGTTGTTTCATATATAATGATTGAGCACAACTACTACCGGCGATAATATACTCGACGTCGGTCGTGGAAAGAGCTACATAATTTTTCTTTTTACTAAACCAAGAAACAAGTGAGTGTCCTAAAAAGTGACATGTACTACTAGTGTTTTTTTCTATCAACTTTACAACCGACAAAATCCGTATTGGAATAATTTATAAGTTCAAAAGATGTAGATTTAGGATACCATAAGCCTAAGTCTTTTGCCCCATTTATATATTTAAAGATGCGTTTTATGATACACAAATGTGATTCTTCGGGATTGGCTTGAAACCGAGCACATAAATAAACATTAAACATAATGTCGCGTTTAATAGAGGTTAAATATAAGAAACTACCTATCATGCCACGATATAAAGTTGTATTAACTAATTTTTCTTTTTCATCAATATCTAACATAATAGAAGAGATCATAGGAGTTCCTAGAGATTTAGCCTTTTCTAAACCATATTTTATCAAAAGATATTGAATATATTTAGATTGATTTATAAAAATTCCATTTTTAGTTTGTTTTATTTGCAAACCTAAAAAGAAATTTAACTCACCCATTATACTCATTTCAAATTCATTTTGCATAAATTCTGAAAAATCTTTACATAAACTTTCATTTATGGATCCAAATATAATATCATCAACATAAATTTGAACAAGAAGCATATCATTGTCATGAAATTTTATAAATAAAGTAGTATCTATTTTTCCTCTTGCAAAATTATTTTCAAGCAAAAATCCACTTAATCTATCATACCAAGCCCTAGGGGCCTGTTTTAATCCATATAATGCTTTGTTTAGTTTATAAACATGATTTGAGAATTTGTGATTTTCAAAATCGGGTGGTTTCTTAATCTAAATATCTTCATTTATAAAACCATTTAAGAAAGCACTTTTAACATCCATTTGAAATAATTTAAAATTCTTATAACATGCAAATGCTAATAATATACGAATTGCTTCTATTCTAGCTACAGGGGCATATGTTTCATCATAATCAATTCCTTATTGTTGGATATAACCTTATTCAACTCGTCTATCTTTATTTCTAATAATTAAATCGGCATCATCCTTTTTATTTCTAAAAGCCCATTTAGTTCCAATAATAGTTTTATCTTTGGGTATAGAAACAATTGGCCAAACATTATTTCGTTCAAATTGTAACAATTCATCTTGCATAGATAATAACCAAAACTCATCATGTTCAGATATATCTTTAAGTTCAATTTGTGACACAAAAGCTAAATTATTACAAATATTTTTTAAGGAGGATCTAGTAAGAATACCACTAGAAGGTTTACCTAAGATATTTGCAAAAGGGTGATTATTTACAAATTTCCAGCTTTTAGGTAAACTAGAATTATTATCACTTTTATCTTTATTTGGAGTTTTTTCAACATTAGTGGAGTCATCAATACTAGAAGTAACATTTTCGTTTAACTTTAAATTATTAACATATTTATTTAAGACTAAAACATCGTCATCATCGTTGTTGTTATTATTATTAGCAAAAGGATTAGATTCATCAAAAGATACATGAATTGATTCTTGAACAACTAAAGTCCTCTTATTAAAAACTCCATAAGCTTTACTATGAAGTGCATACCCAAGAAAAATACCTTCATCTGATTTTGCATCAAATTTATCCAAATTATCTGTATCATTTAAAATAAAACATTTACATCCAAAAACTTTAAAATAGCTAACACTTGGTCCTTTTTTCTTCATAATATCATATGGGATTTTATCTAGTGCTTTTCTAACAATAGTTCTATTAATTACATAACAAGATGTGTTAACGGCTACTGCCCAAAAAAATTTCGGCAAATTATGTTCATTTAACATAGTTCTAGCCATTTCTTGTAAAGACCTATTCTTTCTTTCTACAACTCCATTTTGTTGAGGTGTTCTAGGAGCTAAAACGTTATGTTCAAAAATATTTTCATCAAAAAATAATTCAACATCTTTGTTATAAAATTCTCTTCCTCTATCACTTCTTATAAAAATAATGTTACATCCTTTTACATTTTGAATTTTGCGATAAAATTTAGCAAAAATGGGGAGTGTATCATTTTCATGAGTGAGAAAGAAAACCCATGTAAATCAAGAATAATCATCAACAATAACAAGAACATAATATTTACCACCTAAACTAGAAACTTTATTAGGTCCGAATAAGTCTAAGTGTAACAATTCTAAAGGTCTACTAGTTGAAATATCTCTTTTCTTTTTAAAAGAAGTTTTAGTTTTTTTTCTAAGTTGACATGTATTACATATTTTATATTTAATAAACTTAGTTTTGGGAAGCCCTCTAACTAAATCATTTTTAGACAAAATATTAAGTTGTTCCCTGTTAGAATGACCTAACCTTCTATGCCATAACCAATAAGATTCATTTAGGGCAGCTACACACTTTACATTTGTGACACCCCGCCTAATAAAATATCGGGTGATCAATCTTATACCAAATTAAAACAGGAGTCTCATATGGTTCATTGTAAGCATCATTGTCGAAAACCAATTAAATTACTAATAACCTATTAGGCTGGCATCAAAATTTTTATTTAACTAGTCTTTTTTTTAACCAAACCATCCAAATAAATAAATCACGACAGTTTATATTTATAAGAAACTAAAATGAAATAAAATAATCGAACACTTGGTTTAACATAATACGACCAAATCGAATAGCCGTAAATCAAAATGCGGTAAAAGAATAAATGAAAATAATTAGACCATCGGAACAAATGTTTCTACTATACCTCCTATCGAGATCTCAAGGATAGAAGCGTCTACAATAAACCTACAAGTATCCACAGCTACTATAGCAAACGTCTAACTTGAAGGAATCATCATCCAAGCGTCCCTGTGTCTAGACACCTAATATATATACATATATAGAAAGAGAGGAAAATAGAGAAACGGGTCAAATCCCGAGTTTGAAAGTATTTTAGCAAGTTCATAAATTCCATACTTTAAAATATGAAAATATCTCATATTTAAATTGGTATCGCACTCTCATGATATACCCCCCACCCCTCTTCTAATAGTGCACACATATCGCATACCTTTTTAAACGACCTAGTTAATATACCATGCCTAACTAATCTGTTTCACCCATCTTCTAAAAGTCCTCATAAACCCAAGTACTAAGGACTAAACCTCTCCCCATTCCCAACACTACGCTACATTTCGTTCGTGGGGTGTCTTGCAAAGTTAAATCCAAACAAGGACCCCCCCCCCGATACACTACTATCTGGCAATGTTGATCGTCGAGATTCATTAGGCCCCTAGCACATAATGCGTATATAAAAACTCATATATATATATATATATATATATATATATATATATATAGTTCTCACTAGAACCTATGATTCATATGCATATAAATCCGGATATAAATCTACCGGAAGGGGGACAACTCTTATTTATTCTTATCATGTTATACACGTTTACTTTATATGATATCTCATCTTTATATACAAGCCATATACTATACGCAACCACTATAATTATACCTATCACAATCATAAGTATAACAACCATCCCACCGAGCTATAACTCGAGGATGCAGTCTCATAGTGCCTATCTGAATTCGGGTTTACTCACTCAACCACGGTACCAAGCCAGACTCACTCATGGTCATGGTAAAAATACACAACGGTGGAGGCGAACATGCTCCCTACTGCAAGTGGAATACACACATCGCACTCGTACACTGGACGATATGATCTGGGGATATACTCTCCCTGCTCCTAAAGCCAGAGCATTCACCCACATCGTGCAACCTCCCTGGATCGTACTAGAGGAAATATATAATCTGGCTGTCCAACCATACGCCCAGGAAATCCCGTGGAACCAGCCTCTAAGATACAAATATACCAATCACACACAGATATATATGTATTTCCATATCATATTATATATACTGTAACAACGTCGTATATATAATCTTTATCACTTCTCAATACATATGGCTATAATTGCCAAACTCTCATAAAGATAGCCAATGACCCCGAATGTTCCCATTTGTAATAGTATATAAGTATTCACACACTTACAATACTAAACTTATAAGTATTCTCTTACTTAATATATAACTCGCACCTTAATAAATTTTAAGGATTTATGTATAATCCCGAATATATCAATTCGTAATAATCAAATAAGTATACTCTCAACTTATTTTAGTCCCATAGGTATCGCATCACCTATAATAATAGTCGTCAATAGACGTACCGGATAACCGCACAATTATCTTGAGACCGTATCCTAAATTCCATCCTAATCACATCCTAGGATTTACTCAATTACAATCGGCCCATATATATTCTAACCACATAAATATATCTACATATGCTTGCCGAATACTTCCCGTGAATGTTATTCATACATTCATTAAATCCATATTCCGGATTGTACACCAAATTAACTTGAGGTTCCCTCTTTCGATCCAAGGTTTACTCACCCTCAATAACATTATCTAGGATTCCTAATATCACTTCTAGAATACCCTAAGATAATCTCCAAACAATTTTAGCCTTAATTCTCCAATATCAGGTTTCATTTCTAAATAACAATTTCGATTTCGGGACAGCCTTCCGTAGAAAAATCATTATAAATCCAAAACAAATCAGAAAAATATGCGGTTGGATCTTATGCGACCGTATCAAAAAGATATACAAATTTCATTTTTTGACCAAGAGCCGAATCAATTCACTTCGTGGACAAATCGATTCGGAAGTGACGATGTGTCACTATTCACCTTCTTCTCCAAAATCCCAAACCTACATTAATACACCTCCAAGCTTTTTATTTTCTATCCTATCATCCTCCAACCTCAACCAAAAATATATACACACATAAAAAGGGTTCTAATCATCCTAGAACCCATATCCAACAATTAATTTCAATTAATTTCTAAGTTTTCTGAATTGGATATTATCCGGGGTTTATTCGTTAATCTTTCGAAAAACCCGTTTTGATTCACAGAAATCCAACCCAAAGATCTTTATAGTTTTACACACCAACTATAATATGATAAATAAACACACTAAATTAATAAATCAAGTAAACACATGCCTCGTGGAAAAAATTCGATGACCTCGAGTCGAATCCCGCGAAGCTTGGCTCGAAAATCCCCTTTCTTCCTTCTTCTCTTGTTTTCTTCCTTTTCTCTATTATTTTTTTCTGTTAGGGATGAATTGTGAGATAAATAAGGGTTATAAGGGTTTATAAAGCTTATCCCTTATTATACCCAAAATTGACCCGTTTACTCAATTGCGAGTCCCTACTAGTCCAAAAGTCCCCGGAACTCAAACACTACCCTCGGGTACTCTATTCTGACTATCTTGGCCATTTCGAAACCAACCGTACACTTTAAATATCCATCCGAGTTACTTCACTAAAATTCACTATTCGGACCAAACACTTCTTAACACGCGTTTTCCAATTAAAATATTATCCTTTGTCGCTTTACCCAACTGCGATATGTAATTAAAATAATCCAACTCGTATACTTAGTCCCATAGGAAAATATAACCCATGTAAATATTAATCCGACACTTGCAAACTAGTATTTACTACTCACCTTAAATTCTGAATTTATCAAATTATACCCATAAATTCTAATATCACTATTCATAATAATTCCTCAAATTACCAAATTACACCCACATATGTGTAACACCTCAAAATTTCTAGGTTATTATTTCTAATTAAGTAATTTACTAATTAGTAATTTACTTTTGTTGTAAATTAATGAGAATTAATGATAATATTTAAAAGTGGTTATATTTAAAATAAGTTACCGAGTGAGAATTTATTTTAGAAATATAATTCGGATGGAAATTTTAAGTGCGTGGTTGAGTCCAGTAGGGTTGAATTAGTCCAAAAGAAGTGGCTACATACATATATTTAGTATTGGGGTCCAATTACACATGTGTGAACTTAATAAAGAGAGTTTGAACCATTTTAATTAGGACCCATAGGCCCATAACGTAAATAGTGTTTTAACCCTAAGATGTGTAAGGGGTTAGGCATAATTAAGTCAAAATAGAAGACTAAAGAGAGAAAAGAAAGGGAGAGACAAAGGAAAAGTGAATTTGGGGATCTTGAAGAGGCAATTGCAATTGAACTTCATCTTTCAAAGCCCTAGATTATCTTGGTTAAGGCAAGTGGTTTAAATTTTAAGTATTTATTTGTATCTAGCTATTCATATCAAAAGAGGTGTAATCTAATTGAATTCCAGGGTTAGTTCTTGCATAAATTGGTGTTTTCTCTTTATAAGAATTATAAATTTATAGATGATTTGATAAATAATGCATTTTATGATTGAGGATTTGAAAATTTGATGAAATTGTTAGGGCTAGATTTGTGATGACAAAAGAATGGATTTAGGATAAATCTTCAAAAGTTTTGATGAAGACATATGCATAGAATTGAGGTATTTACTACTCTAATGGCAATTCTGTCCACGTGACCCTGTAGAATATCGCGTTTTTTAACTTTTGTTCTCTAATACGTTTTATCCAAAACGGCTCCAAAATACCCCAAAACGGCATTTTAAAAATCTAGGCAGATTCGTGAGGAAAATTTTAAGAAATTTTTTTGTTGTTATTCCGTTGAAGATTGCTTAGATTGATAGGTGTGACTAATTAATCTTGGGTTAATTAGAGAATTAATTAAATTGGGGAGATTAAGGTTTATGATTGAGTGATTAAAACCTTATTAATTAAGTGGGGTAAACTTAATTGGATGTAATTGAACATTAAATTGAGAATATTGAATTTCGAGCCGAGCGATAGAGATTTCGGGTACACTTGAAAGGGTTACACCAAAATAATGAGAATTAATTAATGTGTAATTTATCAAAATAAAGTCGGACCATAAACTTAAATACTTTAGGCTTGGGTATGGGAATAATACTCTGATAGCCTAGATTTCTATATGTCGATGTGTAGTACATATATGATATATATATATATATATATATATATATATATATATATATATATTTGTGTGAATAATATATATAGTAAAGCCATACCAATATTAATGCTATCGTAGGAGGTTGCACGATGTGGGTGAAACCCTTGGCTTAAGGAGCAGGGCGAGTATAGTCCCTAGGCCATAGCGTCTGTGACTTAGGGGTGAGACCGTTATGGTATGGAGCGGACACTTTCGGCGGGAACTATGGCCGCCTCCTATGCGTTCGGTGATAGCATTTTATATCCGACATGTGTGTGAATGTTGAGATATAGTTATACGTATATGTAGTGCAGAATTATACAGGGGAATATGCATGGTGTGAAATGTATAAATGATATAACTTATGAAACGATTATATGGAATTAAATGAGAAATTGCTTAAATAAGTTAGTAAGAATGTTGAGTTATAGATACGTATATATAGTGCATAATTGCATACGGATATGTATACATGGTGTGAAATGTATAAATAATATAACTTATGAAATGGTTATATGGTATCAAGTTGGATATGGATGTAAATAAGTTAGTGTGAAATATAACTTATAACTCGTATGCATGATGTGAATGATATAAAGGATATAACTCGTGAGAATGTTATATGGCATTAAATAGAAAATGATTTAAATAGGTTAATGCGAGTAATAACCCATAAAATGTATATGATACTCACACGAGTTGGGATAGTGGGAAATAGTGAGATATGTAAGACAAGACTTGTTAAGGGTTGGTTAGCTAGGAGGGTCAATAATAGTCTCGTTAGGCGTGCACATTAAGTTGAGGGGTGAGGTAAACTTAAGGGATTGCACGACAGTAATTTAAATAGGGAGAGAATTTGCATTTTAATTTCTTGCATTTAAATACACTTGCTATATATTTTCAAATGTTTTTGGGTTCTAACCCTTGCTATAAAATATTTTCAAAAACCTTTTACGGGTCCTACCATAGGGGCGTCAGTCTTGATCTTTCCTACAGGGTGTGCATCTGCAGCTTATGTGGATTACTGTGGGATCTTTATTTAGGCGCTTCTCTCATATATCTTTAGATATGGACTTTTTCAGTTGTACTATTGAGTTTGTGCTTTTATATTCAGTCTTGACATGTATTGGTATTCTTTTATACTTTCACTTGTGGATTTCTTGTAGTCGATGTTGCTCAACAAACACTTGTACTTACTTTGTGGCATGTTTAGTTCTTTCTTGTAATAGTTAATTTGGTTTCCTAGTATGTGTAATACCCCGTATTTTTATAGCTTTTAAATTATGGGATTTATTAAATTTAATTGAGATAAATTAATTTAATTTTAATCCGGAATGTTGCTTTAAATATTTACTAGTGTGACGAGAGTTAGTAATTATTGGAAATTTCTTATCTGTTGAATATTACTGGATGAGTATAGTAATATATGAGATTTATTGTTATAATATTGTCACGTGTGAATAAAATGACAATCATGAAAATTTAAGTCGGGATGCGCCTGTGTCGTGTCGGGACTAAATGTTGATTAATAAGTGAATATTTTATAAGTTGTTCGTATGGTCATTTTGAGTGCGCCAACGTGTCCGAAAGGGTCGAGATAGTCAGAAAAGTGTACCCGGGGGTTTAGTTTGGGTCTCGGGGCGTTTTTAGGCCCAATTAGTACCCCGGGAGGGCGTTTTGGACATTTCGCAATTATGGGTAATTAAACCTACGAAAATTAAAAGGGTTATATAAGATATCTAGGTTGTCTTATAGGGTTAGAACAACCAAAGACAAATGACGGCCATTGGAGAGGAAGAGGAGAAGCTCTCCAAGGAGTTCTAGGCCAAGGACACCTCCGATTGCACCGCCGTCACCACCAACGCGTAGATCGCGAGATGGGGAACGAAACCACACCAATTTCGGCACCAAACCAGATTTCTAAAAATTCCAGGCAAGTGTTTATCTTTCTTATTTTGTTGATGCATCTTTCATATTGGTTTAGGAATGATTAGGATGAATTGTATGGAAGAAAAACCCAATTTGAGATAGGAAATTGCATGTAGTGATGACTTATATGATATTTTAGAAACCCTTTGTCATGTAAAGGATTAAGAGTTTGATTAAGAAAAGAGTTCTAATTAGATACAAACACTAAAAAATTTATTTCGGATTATCGGACCATTGTAATCACTTGAAATTTTAGTATGTTGTAGCGAATGGCGAGACAAGACTGCTGACAAAAATTCAGCTTGATCGAATGGTCGGATTTCTAAAAATATTATTTTTACTAGAGAGTTTTATGTTTTGAGGACTCTTAGAGAGTTTTATGTTTTGAGGACTCTTATAGAGTTTTATATTTTGAGGATTGTTCTAAATAATAAAAAAAAATTCAATTAAAACTCCATTTTAATTCCGATTTCGAAACCATTTGAAATTCTCATCTTTGAAAAT
Source organism: Sambucus nigra (assembly GCA_949130495.1). Classification (NCBI taxonomy): domain Eukaryota; kingdom Viridiplantae; phylum Streptophyta; class Magnoliopsida; order Dipsacales; family Adoxaceae; genus Sambucus; species Sambucus nigra. The sequence continues at coordinate 77,444,485 of OX422221.1, read as the reverse complement.
AATATTCAAAATCCTTTAATGTAAGGCGAAATCTATATTTTTGGGATATCTTACATGAGGGACAATGTAAGTATATGTTAAAGAGAGAGAGACACGTAAGAGAGTTACTTTGGGAAAAATGTGTATACCTACTGAATTTTATACTTGGGAGGATAGAATCCGTGAGCGTGATGTAGTAAGTGGAAAAGTTCCTCAAATTAAAATAAGATGTGAATGGTTATACGTGATAACTAAATAATGAGAAATAAATACAAATGTCGTAATTATGGGAATTCAGAATTTACCCATTATTGAAATGGTAGTGTTAGTATAGTTATATGATTGTGTATGCATATACTATCTACGTGTGAAAATCATGCCCACGCTACTTGCTATCCCTGAGGTTTCCGCGTTGGGACAGTCTTATCTCGATGGGACCTTTATGGGGGATATTGACTTGTACCCTAGAAGATAGATATCCTTGGTACAGGCTATCGGAATGATAGTTCAGACGGTCCTAAGAGATGCGGGTATGTGCTTTCCTCTTAGAGACTTGGAATCTATGCTTCGCCTCATTTTGTTTGTGTATAGGTACCCTTGGTACAAGCTATCGCAGTGATAGTTCAGACGGTCCTGAGAGACTTGGAATCTATACTTTGTCTCAATATTGTTTGATCATGTGTTGATACAGTTCGAGAGTGATTCCGAATCTGTATTCCCTTAGTACGAGTGATACGGGGATTGGATAGTAGAGTATGCCCGCACCATAGTTGTTATTTGGGGTGCTGTTGTGATATATATATATATATATATATATATATATATATATATATATATATATATATGAGTAGTTAATATATATATGAAATTCTGAAATCTGGAACTGCCTACTGTGATGAGACACGTAGGACATGGTTGATGACTCAAATTGTAAATACTTGTTTTGAGAAAGTATAATATGACACTGAAAAACTTTATTGATTTATAAAGTTAAAAATGAGAACTTTGGTTGCTAATTGAAATATCCTTTTCGAACAATTGAATCATTAAATTTTGAATCTTACGAGTAAGCTAAGATAAGTTAAATCATTGGGAAGATTAGTGAGATAAATGATAAGACAAACCGTTGGGAAGGTTAGTGCGATAGGTGTGCATATTAGAAGAGAGGTGAGAATTCCTCAAGAGAGTGACGCACTAATATGTTGTTGCATTGGCATGTATCAATTTAAATACTTGCTAATCAAATTTTAAATCATATACACTATCGGGCTCTGACCCGTTTTTTTCTCTCTCTCTCTCTCTCTCTTGTATATATATGTATGTATTACAGGTGCCCAGCCACAGGGGCGTCTTGCTTAGGATCTCTTGGAAGGAACGCGCTGCAGCTTAGGTGGAAGTTGCAGGACTCTTGATTAGACGACTTCGTTCATTCGGATCCACTCTTAGTACTTTCATCTAGTTGGGCATGTGTAGCTCTTTCCATTATTCCGTTGTTATTGGACATTTGTATTTCAGTTATTTCCAGTATTGTTACTATGGGATTTATTCAGTTTGGATGTGTGACTTTAGATTTCGTATGTTGACATTCGATTGACGAATGTATTAAATTAATTGGATTATGTTGCAGAATTTAATGTGGTGTGATTCTTACTTATTGAATGTTGTTAATAAAATAAATGATTTTTCTTTAAATAAAATTTGGAAAGTATGTATGAACATGGTTTTGACACTTAGCTTAATTAATTAGGGTGTTAAATTGGAAAAATTTATTTTTCGACAGTGATGCTAAGAATGGACCAACTGTTCACCTTGATTTAATTTAATAAAGGAGTGATCTCCCGATATTTAATTAGGCGGGGTGTCACATGTGGTATCAGAGCATCAGGTTCTAGTGTCCTTAGGATCTGTACGGCTTATTATGCTTTCAGCGTTGCTTTGTTTGTTATAGAGCCCTATGTTTAGGATTGTTGATTCCCTTGACGAGATTTCGTTCTCCTGCTATAATGTGTATACACTAGTGAATTCTAATTTCGTTCGGATGTGTGCGTGTGCCGAGCGATGACGGATGTCAGAAGAGGATCGTTAAGCGTACATCAGGAGGCAGGGCTCAGTTGATATTATGAAATATATCCGAGGATGATGACCGTAGTTGAGGTCACCTCCATTATGGCACGAGAAGCCACTACTAGAAAGGCGACTAAGGTGCAGCAATGATTTTTCAAATGCTGTTATAGTCAAATGAGGTGCGAGGGTAAACTCACCCAACGTATTACAAAAATGTGTAGAGACTGTCAATGGGAAATTTTAGAAATGCGGAAATTATACGTGTCTTTACCAAACGAGGTAATGTACCCAAAGGCTTAGATATAGGACGAAGTGTGGCAAACTGAAAGTGAAAATTTAGAGAAAATTTTCTTGGCTTTCGGGACGAAATTATAATGGTTGGAGTCAACCACCAATTTTAGAAGTGGAATGCTATGCCTATAGGAGAACCTTAGGTACAGTGTTGACCGTATGTTCCTTCCTCAACTGTTCAGGGTGAGAAGAAAACGTGGTTCTGAACTCATCGCGGGAGGGCATGACAGAAGTTCGATTGTGGATATGAACCCTAATCATTAGCAAATTTTGTATCGAAAGATGTAGATACGAGTGGAGGAAACGACTCCAAGTGGGAGACCAACTCGTAATAATAATTGATAATACTCGAGGAGGAAATTCTAATGGACGGTTGATTCAGAGGTTGACAATGTTGTATTTTGTCAATAAAGATGATAATGCTCCTTGTGTGGGAAGCTTAAAGAAATCGAAGAATTTAGTCGAGAATAAGACTGAATACAATGGTGGTGATATAGCACCAAAAAGAGATGTGGATATACATCAGGGGACCCATTTAAATGATTCGGATAATGGAATTCTTACCAAGTGATGGTAAATTCAGTAAGTGTTATTATAGATAGTAACATGATCTTTATGGCCTAAAAAGTTAAAGGAACAATCGGAAGGGTTAACAGGAATCGAGTTTACTAAAGTCCAAGAGGAGGACAAATCCTAACCTGGTTAGTAGGACAGGTGGTAAGTGGATTATGTACTGAGGTATTTTGTGCGGAGTGAGATCTCTCACTATAATATGTTCCAAAGTGAGTATAAGGACAAGAATACGGTGCCTAGTAAAAGGCAACGATTAAAATAATTTTGTTATGGTTTGGGCAGACGTGTTACGTCCGAAAACCATTTGCACAGTCAAGACGATTGACAAGGTAGAAGTGTAAGTTGTATCCTCAGAGGATGAGGCGTGTTTATGTGACACGAGAGGGTCACTATATTTTGTTCATTGCTAGATTAGCATGTGAGACGAGCTTAATGCATATAATTATAAATGTTACCATTATGTGAATATTTTTTCCTAGTGTAGCGGGATTTTTCTTTAGTGCTATCCGCGGAGGATGAATGAGTATATCAACAGTGTTTTATACTTTATTGAGGTTACTCGTTGTAGTGATGCGATACACGAGTATGATATTATCTTGTTTAAAACATTACAGAAATGGTTAGTACGATAGTGGGCATTTATTGCAAGGCTATCGAAGTGTATGCATTAGTGCAACGTGTTTTATGTTTGTTTTGGCGAGGCTTTACCTGTGAGAAGGTTGGACTCGCACTTATATTATCTATCCTAGAGACTTCGGAGGAGATAGTGGGCTCGAGATATTCGATGCAAAAGTATGTATAAAATTTGCCAATATGATTCCGTATGTATCGGGATTTACCATTGAGCGAAAATATTTGACGCAGTATTATGTTTGGCACTCCGGACTTAGTGATAGGACGAGTGCAGTGTTATATTTATCCTTAAGAGACGTGGGAGTTAAGAGTTATACTCCTAATGTTAGAAAAAGGAATTTCAAGAATTCCGATTGTATGTATTCGAGGTTTATGGAATGCTATTACCACCAACCTATGCTGAACGATAGTGAAATTTGGTGAAACGTTCTTTGTTAAGCATAATTACGGGAGAAATTGTAACTTTTCTGTCAAGGGACGGAATAAAGGGGTATATACTATGGACGGAGGGCCTAACGGATTTCGATAACCGACAATGCTAGGTAGTAGTGTATCGGGGGGTTCCTTGTTTGGATTTCGCTTTGCGAGACATCCCACGCATGAAACTTAGCGTAAGGTTGGAAATAGGGAGACGTTTGGTCACTATTCCATGAGTTCGGTACCCTGGTCGAAATGGGATCAAGTAATTATGTATGTAAGTTGGAAGTTGAATTTTGTTTTAAGGTCATTGGAGCCGGATTTTTGTGGTAGGAAAGCATTAAAAGTTATCCCCACGAGTTGAGGGGTGGAACGATGATAAGGATAATTTAAGAATTTTGATTTCTAGGGTGATTGAGAGTACCCAAATGTCATAACCGCGTACAGAACATAAGGTGAATAAAGAGTTGGAATGATTTTTAGCATGGATTATCTGGAAAGAACTTTATATTATACAAAAGGGATGACTTGTAATTATTTTGATGAATAGAGCGTTAGTGATTTATTTTGGTTGTTGTACCTATTTGGGAAAATTGTTGTACTTATCTGAGGAAGGTTGAGAATTATTATTCCTCTTTTATTGTCATGGAATTTGAATGCCCTATCCCTTCTATTCCGTTGAATTTAGTTAGTCCTACAGATGAGTAGCACGCCGTTCGCTCTCCCAGGGCAGTCGGAGTGTTGCAAAAATGTGGGCATCTTGGTTAACTACAGTTAAAATAGTCCGAGTCGAAGGGACGTGGTAATAGACGTGTGAAATATATGTTTGTGGGACTAGTATAACGAAGTGGAAGTGATAGAGTGGATTAAACGTCACATGAGGGGGGATAATCCATACATAAGTGTGCAATTAGAATAGCACGCCCTAACTTGATTGGAAGGCTGTGGGAAGCCATTCAAGAATTGGTATTCCTTGAATATAGTAGAATTTAATTGTTATGAAGCACACCCGGAGCGGAGTTGTTATTAGTCAAGTGTGAGAGCGACTCACACATATAAACAGTAATGATGTTAGTATAGTATAAGAGATCCAGAAGTGCGCTTCGTGGAGAGAAGAGCATGGGTGGAACTTTCGGCATACTACAAGGAAGGAAGGGGAGTATTACGTGTCACTTAATGTGAGACATTTCAAGGGAAGAATCGATGTTTAGCGAGACGTAGTGAGTAGTCTCTACATGCACTGCCCATAGGTAAGGTTTGGTTGAAAGAGGAGAATCAACCAAATAATTTTATGTTTATCGAAAATTCCAGAAATTGGAAGAGGTTGGTAAAGTCGGTAAAGTTTTTGGATGGGTTGCCATCCTCAAAATAAGATCAAGGGTTTATCCCGAACATGTGAATTAAGTCGCCGAGAAGGAAGTGATTGATATTCCTTTAGGCTGGCTTACAACATTAACTAGTATGCCCCAGACTTCCTTTGAAAGCAAGGATCGCGCCAGTGCATGGTCCGGCGCAGTATAAATTTCTGAATCAGGATGAGATTGGTGAATCCCACCTTTGATATGGGATTTCAGGAACTAGCAGAGATAAGATTTCGTTTCAAGTAGGATGTATCACCCTTAGCCAGGGAATAAGCGCATGGTGATTAAAGATTAGTGGAGCCACGTGAAGGAGATTTTGGAATCTTGGTACGATGATTTCAAGAATACTCTGTAGAAGCACTCGTACTTGTTTGTCGTGTATGAGGTACTTATTAAGGTTTTGTTATGGAAGAACCTCGACTATTCTCCTTCCGTATGTTTAGAGGAGAGTAGATAATCAGAATTTTTGGATCGGTCGAGAAAATATCCGATAACTATTATAGAATTCCACGACTGTTTTAAACGATCAAGAGTGATCAAATGTTCGTAATATTTTCTCAAAATGGGAGTTTTGTATATGAATAAATCCGAGTATTTGTCATGTAGTGAGGTGCGGCCTCTTAATGATAGTGAGATAGTGAAATGTCTAACGTACAGGCGTGACCTATGCGAATGTTGTCGGTTGGGAGCACAATGTGAAGTGTCTCCAAAGAGAATGCAAAACAATGTTACTGTGAAGAAAGGGCTATAGTGATTGAGCGCCATAATGTGTAGTTAGTTTGTGTACGGAAAAGGATATCCGGAATTGTGCTACCTGATAGGCCTTATTTTCCGAATTTCGGGACAAAATTCAGTTATTAGGGGGGAAGTATGTAATACCCCGTATTTTTATAGCTTTTAAATTATGGGATTTATTAAATTTAATTGAGATAAATTAATTTAATTTTAATCCGGAATGTTGCTTTAAATATTTACTAGTGTGACGAGAGTTAGTAATTATTGGAAATTTGTTATTTGTTGAATATTACTGGATGAGTATAGTAATATATGAGATTTATTGTTATAATATTGTCACGTGTGAATAAAATGACAATTATGAAAATTTAAGTCGGGACGCGCGTGTGTCGTGTCGGGACTAAATGTTGATTAATAAGTGAATATTTTATAAGTTGTTCGTATGGTCGTTTTGAGTGCGCCAATGTGTCCGGAATGGTCGAGATAGTCAGAAAAGTGTACCCGGGGGTTTAGTTTGGGTCTCGGGGCGTTTTTAGGCCCAATTAGTACCCCAGGAGGGCGTTTTGGACATTTCGCAATTATGGGTAATTAAACCTACGAAAATTAAAAGGGTTATATAAGATATCTAGGTTGTCTTCTAGGGTTAGAACAACCAAAGACAAATGACGGCCATTGGAGAGGAAGAGGAGAAGCTCTCCAAGGAGTTCTAGGCCAAGAACACCTCTGATTGCACCGCCGTCACCACCAACGCGTAGATCGCGAGACGGGGAACGAAACCACACCAATTTCGGCACCAAACCAGATTTCTAAAAATTCCAGGCAAGTGTTTATCTTGCTTATTTCGTTGATGCATCTTTCATATTGGTTTAGAAATGATTAGGATGAATTGTATGGAAGAAAAACCCAATTTGAGATAGGAAATTGCATGTAGTGATGACTTAAATGATATTTTAGAAACCCTTTGTCATGTAAAGGATTAAGAGTTTGATTAAGAAAAGAGTTCTAATTAGATACAAACACTAAAAATTTTATTCTGGATGATCGGACCATTGGAATCGCTTGAAATTTTAGTATGTTGTAGCGAACGGCGAGACAGGACTGTTGACAGAAATTCAGCTTGATCGAACGGTCGGATTTCTAAAAATATTATTTTTACTAGAGAGTTTTATGTTTTGAGGACTCTTAGAGAGTTTTATGTTTTGAGGACTCTTAGAGAGTTTTATATTTTGAGGACTCTTCTAAATAATAATAAAAAAAATCAATTAAAACTCCATTTTAATTCCGATTTCGAAACCATTTGAAATTCTCATCTTTGAAAATAAAATTCAAAATCCTTTAATGCAAGGCGAAATCTATATTTTTGGGATATCTTACATGAGGGACAATGTAAGTAAGTATGTATGAACATGGTTTTGACACTTAGCTTAATTAATTAGGGTGTTAAATTGAAAAAAATTATTTTTCGACAGTGATGCTAAGAATGGACCAACTGTTCACCTTGATTTAATTTAATAAAGGAGTGATCGCCGGGTATTTAATTAGGCGGGGTGTCACAGTATGTTGGTTGAGTTTGATTTAATTCATAAGATAAAATTTGACATCAACTTAATTTAAGACTAGGTGATTAGTAATTACAAAAAAAATTGACAGTAATGCTAAGAATGAACCTGATGAGATTCCTATTTAATTTGGTATATGACTGATCACCCGGTATTTTATTAAGCGGGTTGTCACAATATGTAATTTAAACATCCATAAAAGTGCGGGGTATTACAACATTTTGTTGTGACAGATTATCTAAATCAAGTGTATAAACATTTTCATGTCTAGAAGCAACAAATAAAACACTATTATCCTTAGCATTTTTTATTAAGCAAAAATCTTCTTTAAAAGTAACTTCATAACCTTTATCACACAATTGACTAATACTAATTAAATTATTATTAAGACCATCAACAAGAAGAACATTCACAATGTAAGGGGAAAGTTCCTTGCCGACTTTACCTATCCCGATGAAATTTCCTTTCGAGTTGTCTCCGAATGTCACTAGCCCTCCATCCTTATCTACCCTACTAGAAAACTTGCTTTTGTCACCCATCATATGTCTTGAACACCCGTTGTCTAAGAACCATTTTGTCTTACGAGAAACAGCTCTTAAACAAACCTACAATGGACATTTAAATAACTTTTCTTTTGGTACCTAGAATGTGTTGGGTCCATAGGGGTTAGCAAAGATAGAAGTTCCCTTGGGGATCCATGCAAATTCAGTTAAAAATCTATCTTTACAAAAGTTTGAAAAAGGGTGTGTCTTCCACAATATGTACATAAATATTTTCCATATTTTTAGAATAATTTTCAAAACTTTTCTCATTTTCATATTCATTATAACCAATTTCAGTCCTTTCATACATCCACCTTTGGCTTCCAAGGAGCATATCTAAGTTATTCTTTCCTTTTATAGATTTTTTGAGGCAGTGTTTCAAATCTTTAACTTGAAGTTTTGATTTATCTTTTTCAGAAATGAGATAATGACTTGGGGAATTTTTAACTCTAAGTTTTTCAATTTCTGATTTTAAAGACTGGTTTTCAGATTTTATTACATCTACATTTTTAGAGAGGAAATTATATTTATGTGACAAAGAAGAATGGAGTTTTTTAATACTAATGTATTTAGTCCTAAGTTCATCAAAGTTATAATAAAGTTCATCAAAATCATTTTGCAGTTCATCATGATCATTTGAAGTTTCATATTCACTATCAGAATTAAAATTAGAAGATACCTCATCATCATTTTCCATAAGGCAAAGATTTGCAACTTCATCATCACTTGAATCTTCATCAGTACTACTATCATCCGAATCACTCCAGGTTGTAGCCTTCATAGCCTTTTTGTATTTTTCATTTCTTTTATCTTTTCTGTCATTCTTCCTATTTTTGGCTTTTGGACAGTTAGGTCTGATATGACCTAAATCTTTGCAATTGTAACATCTTGGCTCAAACTTGGAGGATGCATTTCCTTCATATGCCTTCTTTGAAAATAATTTCTTTATTTTTCCAGAATGTCCCTTCTTTTTGGCAATAATTTTTTTGAATTTTTCTGGTGAGGAGTCCTATGTCACCATCTTCATCATAATCAGCATCTTCACTTTCTTCTTCTTCCTGAATGGATTTCAAAAGAAATAGTTTTTCTTACTTTGGGATTCTCATCTTCACTTAGCTCTTTGAGTTCCATTTCATGAATAATTAAGGAGCCCAACAATTCATCAAGTGAAATGGGTCTTTCTGGTATTGCTTCTTTGATTGCTAGCTTCTTTATCATATGGGCAGATGATAATGACCTGAGAATCTTGCTCACTAGTTCAGAGTCAGTATAAGTTTTACCAAGAGATTTCAAACCGTTTATAATATTTTTAAATCTAGTAAACATATCAGAGATGGTTTCATCAGATTTCATTTTAAAAATCTCATAGTTATGAACAAGTGTGCTTATTTTATCCTCTTTTACTTGACTAGTTCATTCATAAGTAATTTCTAATATATCCCAAATTTCTTTTGCACTTTCACAACAACATATCCTGTTATATTCATTAACATCAAGAGCACAATGCAAAATATTCATGGCTTTGGCATTTACTTGAATTCTCTGAATATCAGCATCATTCCACTCATTTTCATCTTTAGGAACATTTACATTATTCACAACTTTCATGGGAATATTTGGTCCATTTATAATAACTCTCCAAACAACATAGTCACTTGATTGAACAAAGTTTTTCATTCTATTTTTCCAATAACTATAGTTATTTCCAGAAAATAGTGGAGGTCTGTTAATTGATTGACCCTCACTAAGGGATGAAACAATAAAGTTTACTATGAATCAATTAGAATCTAAAGATGTTTAAATCAAAGATAATAAATTAGAGATAGGCTATGATACCACTTGTTTCCCAGTTATGACTCAAGAGGGGAGGGGGGGGGAGGGGGTGAATTGAGTTTTGCAAACTTTTTATGTATTTTTATTTTAATTAATTAATTTAAGCCTATGTTAATATACCAAGTTAAAATAATTTATTTAATATGCTAATCTTGAGAAATAGTCTAAGTTGAGAATTTCAGAAAATATAGATTAAATAAAAAGAACGAAACTATATTTTCGGATAAAAAATTTGAAAATATATAATTTAATCAACAAAACTAACTGGAATAATTTTATCAATTCTTAAATGGAAATTCGTTTAAAAAAAATTATAAAAAAATTATTTTGATCTTTAAAGATTTTAAGGGGTGTTATAATCTCAAATTTAAACTAAAATAACTAAATCAATCACACATAAATTAATAAATGACAAAAAATAAATAACACCGATTTTTAACGTGGTTCAGCCAAATATGCCCCTACGTCCACGCACCAAGAGCAACATTCGTCTCCTGCGCTTCACTAACGGTGATCCACTTGTTGGTAGGATCAAACCACCACTCTTATAGCAATACTACGAGCTATAATATGTTCCTGAAGCTAAACAACCAGATTTAAACTTTACAAATGGAGAAAAAAAAATAGATGAAGTTTTACACTCTTAAAATGATACAGATTTCAGATTGAGTATTTCTTGAAGTGACCCCAAACAAATCAACTATGAATCTTATTCTTGAAGTATATACCGTGGATGATTTTGCAAAGTATAATATCAACTTGAGTTCTCAAATTTTTCTTCTCTAAAATTTTTTCAGTCTAGCTTATGTGATGGAGAGCCTTTCTTATTGGAGCAAACAACAATATATGGTGCCTCACAAAATGATCATTGTAAAATATGAATGTTGGAGTGACCTCTAGATCAACTTGGAGTAGCATTAGATGAGAACTAATGGAGAGAGAGAGAGAGATCAAATCTTTGTCTTTAATTTTTGTCTAAGAGAGAAGAAGAAAATGGGCTGATAAAGAAAGATAGAGTTAGAAGTATATGAGATACACATATAACAGATATCGTGTGAAGTAGACAATGTATATCAAAAGATATCTGCAACTAAATATTTATGGGTCCCCAAAAAAATGATAGTTTGCAGAAAATTTGTGATCAGAAATTATGGAGCAAACATCTTGACCAAGTCAAGACATAATAAAATAATAAATATTTACTGCAAGTTAATGTTCTTGAAAATACCAAGCAGGTTAAAAAAACGTATTACATTGTTGTTAACATCTGATTTATAAAAATATGCTCACTAAACTATAAAAAGAAATATATATACATGATAAAAAAATTAAAAACTATTTGTTTTAAAAAATCGTTCAGCTGTAGACTTGAACAAACTACATCTCATTAATTATAAGCGATAAAAATAAATAATATTTAATCAATCCTTACCTAATAAAAAATGAACAAAACTTAGCTAAGGGCAATACAATGGTTACAAGAGCAAGCCTTAGTCAATTGTGGAACCCAAGATAAAATATACACACAAGGCAAGTGGGATACTCTTATCTAAATGATTTGACCGAAATCAGCTCCCATCAGTTGACAATATTGAATGACATACCACATACATGTATTTAGACAAAGAAAATCATGAGAACATATTAATAGGAGAACTGGATGTGCATACTTGTATATTAACTATTTTTTTTTAAATCGTTTACTAAGACTACTTCACCTGTTGAGGAGATGTCAGAGAACAACTAAGTCTACTACAAAATCAAGTACATGAAAATGATTGACTTCCATGTCCATCTCATGTCATATGTGTATTTGGACAAAGATTGTCACAAAAAAATGAATATATAAAAAAATAATGTACATATATTTTATATGTAAATAAAAATTATTTTATGTTAAAAAAACGTTATCTGCCATAAACGGAAAAAAAATTAACGTTAAAGAAATAAACAATAAAAATGGACGAAAAAAATGTGTGCGTGTGTGTGTGTATATATATATATAAGCATACATATAAAATGTAGTCAAAAGATGTAATCTTTTCTTTGTGCATGGACTGAGATATGATATCTGCATAAAACTGCTAAAGGTAGTAGCCATCAAGTCAGTCCATGGGGCCCAAGAAAATGGAGAGAGGCATACCATGAGATAGACATCTTCCATATTGACTAAGAAGAATATCTATTATAAATAAAGAGAGAAGATTCACAATAGACATACTCGAATCTCAAGATGGCAACCAAAAAAATCTTTTCATCCTTGATTTGAGCTGACAGACTAAGACATGAGATCAAATGTTCACGTTGTGTTGTCATATGACGGTCTCATGGGAAAGACAGTAAATAAGTCTATATATATATCTTCCATAAAAAAAATGACATCTCATAATATATATACATACGCAATATATATATATATATATATATATAATGAACGAAAAAAGTGTTTAGGGATGTATAACAGGTGTGTGTATACATATAAATATATAAACAGATTTAAAAAGTATTTTGTTTGTAATCATCAAAATTAATACATTATATTAAATTTAAATTAAAATAAGTAAACAATTATAATTAAACTAATTCATAAATGACTAATTATATATTTTATTTAACAGATTGTATTTGGATTTTGGTCTGGAGTGTTTATTCCAGTCACAATTATTTATTCATATGTTCTAGTATTCATTATGTTGTTATTTGGAATGGTGAATGTGAAATATTTATTTGCATGTTAATAATAAGATTAAAATTTTGACATCGGGGCATTAGGGTATTAGTAAAATAAATTAGATTTCGACGGTGATGCTAACAATGATACTATTAATAATTCTTGTTTAATTTAATAATTGACTAATCACCTAGGACTAGAATAGGCGGGGTGTCATAACTATTGCCTTTCACTGAAATCATAGGTCATAGATTACAGGGGCCTAACTGAAATCATAGGTTACAGGTTTAACTTAAATCATAGGTTATAGGAGTTTACTAGGTTAGGGTTTAATTGAATAGGGATTGAATCAATATTCATGGTAACTGTAAACTATACAAAAGAGTTCATAAATCATAACAAGAGTTCAGGGGCTATCATATAATGATATAAATACTTTCAGTAATTCAAAGGTGTAGGCTTGAAAATAACAGCGAAATAGAATCACATACCAATATTCCATGGGATTTTCACTCACTTGGGATTTTGACTAGCTTAGTAAAATTACATCTGATGTCTTTGTCTATGATTTTTAATGCAAAGTTACTACGAACAATCCAAAATGGATATTTTATTAGTTTATAGGTGTTCATAATATTTGTTGTTTTCGCATAGTGATAAAAGCTTTTATTTATACGTAGCTCGATTTGAAATTAATTTAAAACCGACTTGGGTATGCGGGTAGCGGATTAATATTTATACACATTTTTCATGTATGGTCCAGATTGCTATTTTTGCAAAATGATAAAATTCATCAGAATAAATTTCGAGAAAATGTAATAAAATAATATTTTTTTGAAGTTTATAAAGGAATATTTTGGTTCATCATAAAACACGTTAAGTAATGTACGAAAAGTTTTCGTACAAAATTTATAACTAGTATTTTGGGACCCTTAATGGACACAATGGCCTAAATTTGACATCATTAAAAATAGTGTCAATTATAAAATGTTTGCATAAGAAAATTTTCATTTTCACACAGTGAACCCAACGGTGCTTTCCGTGTGATTTTTTGAATAATAATTTAAAAGATAGGAATTTTTAAAGACGAAAAAAAAGACATGGTGGTGTGTATATTTATATCCACCGTTGACTTTTAAAAGGAACGGTTTTTTTTCTCTGATCAAATATACATATTGCCAATTTTTATCCCGGCCAATAGTTTGGCCATGTCGTTAATTAGAGTCGATTTTTCTCTATCCTCGTATCACACATCAATATAGTTTGGCCATGTCGTTATTGGACTCGATTTTTCTCTATCCTCGTATCACACATCAATATATATATATATATATATATATATATATATATATATATATATATATATATAGAGGCAGGCTCCTGTGCACACTAAGTTTGCACATTACCTTTTTAAAGTAGTAAAAAAAATATTTTTGAGTTGATTTTTTTTGTGTGATATTTAAACATTTCAAGGAACCCATATAAAAAAAATCAACTCAAAAAAACTTTTTTTGCTAGTTTTAAAAAATCGGTCAAACTTTCTATGCTTTTAAGCCCTTTAAAAACTGCAAAAGTTTGACCGATTTTTTAAAAATAGCAAAAAAAGTTTTTTTGAGCTAATTTTTTTTATGTGAGTCCGTTGAAATGTTAAAATATCACATAAAAAAATTGGTGTGAGCCAACACTCAAAAATATTTTTTTTACTACTTTAAAAACTTAATGTGCAAACTTAGTGTGCACAGGAGCCTGCCTCTCTCTCTCTATATATATATATATAATAAAGTAGAAAACTTATGTATGTCATAAGCTTGGTTGATGATGCCATCAATATGCTTTTTTCTTGCAATACCCATTTTACCCTCAAATGTTTGATTTCCCCCTCTTTTGACACACTCTAAGATGTTTCTTCCTTTTATTCAAAATTCAAAATAAGAGTATAATAGTATTATAGCATTTGGACTCATTTTTCTTACCCCCTCTCTCTCCTCTCACTATTCTGCCCCGATAATCTATCCTCTCTCTTCAACTTCAACTTCAACACAGTTACACAGTCGTGTCATGCCCTTATCCTTCCCGTGCTGATATCCAACGGAGCCACAATACAAACCTCCCACGCTGGGCTCCTATAGGTAATGTATCTCTCTCTCTTTCACCCACCCCCACACACGATGGGATCCTTCCACGCTTTGTAATTTTTTTGTTCTAGTCTTTGAATTAGTTTTCAGGTCATGGTTTCTTTTATTTGATTTTAATGTTCTATGTCTTTATTTCTCTTTCTCGGTGCTCCCCTGTCAAGGTTATGGTTTGTGTTTCATTAATTTTCAATGGTTTCATGGCTTTTTCTGATGTTTTGTTAGTTTCATGGATTTTCAAACTCAGGTATATGGTCCATATGTTTTTAGATCTGAGGTACACTCTCTGTCACCATATGCTCCTAGGTTGGGATTTCTTGGTTCAAAATTAGGGTTTTGTTTCTATGTTCTTCAGATTTGGTTCAAATATATAGACTTTTTGGTTGATCTCTTTTCGATTGTAGTGTTTTGTTGTTTTAAATTCATGACTTATAGATCTTGCTTTGTATTATAACATGTTGGGTTCGACTTTTTGGTTGCTTGGGTTCAAAATCTTGGATCTCTTAAACTCTCTCTCTCTAATTTGTATTTTAGATTTTTGGCATTTTGGGTCTGATAATTTAGGGTTTAAATCGATATTATAGACTAAAGTTTTCCAATTCAACCTTTAGGGTTCATTTTTGTGTTTATGTTGGTTCATCAGGTACTAAGTGGGTGACTAAGTAGGTCCATTAGAGTTCTATGGTTCCGTGCACTTGGAAGTGCAGTTACCCTTTAAATTTCTTATGATGTAACTAATTGGCATTTTTTGTTTAAAATGTTAGGGGTATTCGATTCATATTTTCAGAGAGCCAATTTGGATAAAGATGGAAGGATTATTCTAGCTGAAGATGTTGCCTTTTTTCAAGTATGTGGTTATCCCTCTTAATGTAACATTAATATCTCTCTCCCTCTATACCATAAACTTGATACATTTATCCTCTATTTAGGGTTTTTGTTTTAGTTGGTTTTTATAGTGCATAATAATGTTTGTGGGGTGTGATTTGGGTGTTACGTACACTCTTTGATCTTTTGGGATCTAATATTTATGTTTTTGGGTTCTTGGAAATTAAAGAGAGTTCTATGAATTATACGGTATGGGCGTATTTGGGTTTTCTTTAAGGATTTTTGCTACTATTAATTTTTTTAGTTAATTGAGATGTCTGATTATTTGGGATTGCATATATTATTTTCAGGTCTTTGAAGCTTTGAAACTCTGATTTTAGCTATATTATTTTACATTGGGAGTGATAATGAACCGTTTTTTTCTTGATTTATCATCCAGATTCGCTAGACCATTTTTAGCTTAGCGTTGATTATTTTTTATCTTGGATATTTTAAGGCATTTTAATCTTAGACCATTTTCATCTTACTTTTGTATTACATATTTGTCTTTTGTCCCTTTATCATGGTGTAAATGGAATGCTTAAATATTACATCGACTATTTTATTTCAGAATTTCTAGGTAAACTTATTTGTTTCAATTTTGCCTCTCTTTTATCATTCTACTTTTATCTCTCTCACATCTTTGTTTGTTTTGGGATGATACCATTTTCAGCTTAGCGTTGATTATTTTTTATCTTGGATATTTTAAGGCATTTTCATCTTAGACCATTTTCATCTTACTTTTCTATTATGTATTTGTCTTTTGTCCCTTTATCATGGTGTAAATGGAATGCCTCAATATTGCATCTGACTATTTTATTTTAGAATTTCTAGGTAAACTTATTTGTTTCGATTTTGCCTCTCTTTTATCATTCTACTTTTATCTCTCTCACAACTTTATTTGTTTTGGGATGATATAATCCACGATGTAAGATTATTTATCAGCTGCCCTTTTACTCAGTAGTTGATTTTTGGGCTAATATTTTTATATTCTCTTTGGGTTGCCCTGACAAGATAAATATTAACACTGCCCCATTCGCACAGGATGTTCTTACCATTATGAACTTCTCTCGGGTTGTGGCGATTAATTTTTATTTTCTTCCTTGAGCTTTGTGACGGCTTATAAAATGTTCCTTCGAGTTGTTTTACATTTAGTTGTACCATAGTAAAGGGTTATTATAATAGGCCTAAAAACATCATCGAGTTGTTTTACATTCAGTTTAGAATATGTAAATATATATATTCTATTTCTTTGTTGGTAGAATGAAAATATACTTTTATTAGAATGTTGAGTGTATCTAACTTTCTATTTTTATTGACACGGTTTTTGCAGCTATGGATATATCTTCTGATCTTACTGAACATGGAAGAACTCTGTAGTTGTAATCTCTCCCAGTGTAAAATCAATACTAGATATTCCTAGGACCCTCGAGTATCTGGTATAGAATTTTATATTCCCAATAAATTATTATGTAACAACCCAGGTTTTTGAGCGACTATTTTATACTATTTTGCCTGATGGGTTAATTTTATAAAATAGGGGATGTTGGAGTAAATATTATTTCCCGTGAGACTTAGGGATAATATTTACTATGTTTTGTCTATTTACCGTTATGAGAAGGTAAATAGCGTCATATTGTGTATTATTGCGTTGTTATATGTAAAACGACGGTTATGACCTATATTTAAATTTGGGTATAATTAATGAAATAAAATGAAATGTGGAACGTAAAAATAGTTCACACTTTCCCGAATGCCAAAATAGGGGGTGCGGTTGTTTTTAGAATAGTCGAGATAGTCGAAATAAGTGCCATGCAGTATTTTTGGATTTCGGGCACTTTTTACGCGTTATGGCTCAATTAAGTGATTACGAGTCATTTTAGTGGTGTATTAACAATTAAAAGTGGGGAATTATGTTTTGAGACCCGTATAAGTCCCCCACCCCCTTTCTTTTTCTTCATTTTTGGGAGAGAAGCCAAAGGAGAGAGAAAGAAGAGAGTTGGGAGAAAATGGAGAGAAAGAGAGAAAGAGAGAAATGAAGATTTTGGGCCGGATTCCGTCGCTACCGGAGGTGATCCGAGACTACAAACCTCGAGGCGAGTTTCTTACTTGCTAGATATTGATTTAATGTGATAAATCTGCATGTGTAGTTAAGTTATGGGAGGTTTAAACCATAAATGGGTTTTTGTAGATTTTGGTGTTTAATCCCTTAATATTGTGTTTTAATTTGATTTCAGGTGAAATAATTAATTGTATGATGTTTAGAAGTGATTGGGTAGCATTATTTGTTGTTGTGGATGGGTGAAATAGAGGGTAGAAGCTTGGATGGCTCGTTAATGGCCGAAACAACTTCTCGGAGAAGAAGCTATCCGCCAGGATCGATCGATCGAGCCTGGGGGATCGATCGATCGACCCCTTCTGAAAAGGTGAGATTTTTCTAGTTTTGTTTTAGCCCTTTTCTTTTAGGTTCGAGGTTTAGGAACCTTCCTTTGGGAAGTAATGGGGAGTCTTAGAGGGTTGTTTTGGGTAGACTAATGTCCTAGGCTAAGATGGGATATTTGGGTTACCCGAGGGCTAGCTTGTGTAGGTTAATGTCCGATTGGTATAGGAGGTTAACCTAAAGATAAATTGGGAGTTAAAAATATTAATGTTGAGCTTTTGGGAGACACTCAATTATGGAGACTCACTTTGAGGGTTTATGAAATTATATGAACTCTTGGAGGCTATTTTGAGGTTACTAGAACTTTGGGTCTTAGGTCATTAATAAAATATGACTTAATAAGAATGAAATGCACATACTAAAACTTGGTGCTTAATGGTTAAATGGATGGTTTTTGGAAATGTAAAATATGAAGTTTTTCAAAATGGAAAAAGTAATGTTTTTCATAAATGTTAATTTATGGATACACACCTCTCTAAATCACTATCATAAGGGAAGTTGCGCGCGTTGTGGTGAAGCCCCCTGGCTAATGAATGCAGGGTGGATATAGTCCCTAGGCCATGTGAGCGCTTGTGATTGTATTTTTTTCTGCGATGGTTAGGAGATTCCGGGTGTGGTCTTGACTATCCCGCAGACACATGGTCGCTTCCCGACGTTTTGATAGGATCCCAGGTTGTCTTGATGATAGGCCCTGGAAGATGATAGCCATTTAGGGGCGCGCACAGTGGGGAAACCCGGACAGGCGGTCTTAGAATCGTTATATATATATATATATATATATATATATATATATATATATGATTATAACTATTCTAAATCAAGTTGGACTTGATGTATGATGGGTGCCATAAAGAGCACAATGAAATGCCATAAAGAGCATGAGAAAGTGCCATAAAGAGCACGATGAAATGCCATAAAGAGCATATAATGATGATTATATTCCTGATAAGGAAGAGATTGTTACAAAATGTGTAATTGAGATAAAATGCCACAAAGAGCATAAAAACTATGATTATAATTCCTGATAAGGAATAGAATTTCGAAATGAAATAGTATATGATGAAAGTAATTTGGTAAACGTTTGATAAAATGTTGTACCATTCATATGTGTTCCTAAAGATGAATTAGGAATTGTGCCATTAGATGATGGAGGGGTTTGATTTTATATTTTCTTTGTGTGGCCGTAGATGTGACCTCCCACACTTATGCACACACATACATTTATTGATTATTTTGTGCTAAGGATCTAATGGATCTCGACGATCAACCTTGCGTAAGTAGTAGTGTATCGGGGGGGTTCCTTGTTTGCATTCCGCTTTGCGAGACACCCCACGCACGAATAGGGCATAGTGTTGAGACTGGGGAGAAGTTAGCCCTTAGTACTTAGGGTTAACTAGAACATCTCATAATACTGCGCTAGGTTGCTGCTAGATTGAGAGGTGAGAAATATTACTGTTATCTACGAGAGAATTACGCACTTAACTGTCATGAATTGTTAGTCACATGGTAATCATATCAAATCGGTCCCTGACCCGTATTTATATTTCTCTGTTTCTGCATATTCTTTGCCGTTACAGGTGCTCTACCGCATGGACACCCGTGATTACATTTCCATTCCAGTTGTCATGGAGCTACAACATATTGCGGATGTTGTAGGTTGCTTGTATTAGACGCTTCTTTCTATTGTACTCTAGTTATGTTCAGTATATTTATTCGGGCGTGTTTGCCCAAGGTATTGCACTCATTCATTATATTGTAAATATTGAAATGTAATACTCGATGTATTATTTGTATTGGTCTGTTCACCGATAGCTTATTCGGTGATATTTATTATATTTTCATTCTTTATCCATTGATTTTTGGTATCCACCATTTTTACAAATGGGATTGTCTAAGTATTTTTCTTTTACTTTCTAAATTTTTAATTTGACAGTCCGTTTTCTAAAATGATTGGTGGTTATCTCATACTATTATTTTAATCGACAGTGATGCTGAGAATGGACCACCTATGATTCCTGTGATTTTTAGAGTATTGGACTGGCCACCTATTATTTTAGTTGGCGGGTTGTCACAGGTGGTATCAGAGCATTAGGTTCTAGAGTCCTTAGGAATCTGTGCGAATGTTCTACGACTGCTGCGTTTCTCTCTAATTGGTGTAGAGCCCTAAGATTAAGATCGTTGATTTCTCTCGTGAGATTTCGTTCTCCTGCTATGTTGTGAGAACCCCGAAGATCTTTTGTTCGTTCGTGTGAGACTTGTAAGTCGTCAGATGAAGGGCGTTGTGGAAGGCCGTTGTGAAGTCGTCACGATGAGGGATTACTAAGAACTGTAGGCTGTAGTCGGGGATGAGGGCCCCTTTAGAGGTCTCTTCCTTTGTAGCATTATTTTATATTACTGCCGTGACTACTAAGTACAGTGGAAATAGTTTTCTCAAGTACCGCTGCGGTAGAGAGTGGTACTATGCTTGAGATTCCAAGCAATGTCAATTTGGAGTTGAGAGGTCCTTGACAAGCATCGCATGTTGAAGTTCGGTTGGATAGAGGAAGTGTAACCTCGTTCGGTGAGAACGTAAGGCCCGAGAGTTTTGGCCTAGAGATGGGTATAGAAGTGCCCAGGTGTGAGGGTTTGAGGAGAACCTTTCACCCATTGGAGTAAAGTTGAAGTGGCAGGAATGGTAGTTGCCTCTTTATGGAGGGAAAGAATGTTTTGCCCATAGAGAGGGCCTTTCAGTGGAAATGATAGGCTCGTAAGTAAGTGTTGGTAACACTTCTAGAGTAGTAGTGTTCATGATACCCCATTGGTGGACATCCAACCGGGGAATACTCGTGGAACTAAGATCGGGGAGGCTAGTAGAATGTCCTCATTGCTGAAGAAGTTAAGGGAACTACGCGTTCTGATCTTGTCGATTGAAGATAACCGACAAGGATGGGACTCCTAGTTGGGACATTGATGGAAGTAGTTTGGTTCAGATAAGACTAAAATGCCGTGTCTTGGAACCATTGGTAGAGGCCAAGGAGGTTGGCTAGTATGTTGGTGGGACTTTCCAACTTCGGTGGGAGAAGTGCATTCCTTAAGATAATATGGAGAAGTATGGTGATAACCCTAGGTCCGGGTGTGTATATCGAGTTTTTGATAGTATCGATGTATATTTTTATATATAGTAAGTGTATTTATATGGCTTCCATGATAGGGAAGTTCTATATTTTTCTTTCACTCGTTATGGGGCGAGTGATGATATGTGTGGTATGTACTACTTGTATTATATGTATTATACGAGTAGGGATATTCTTAGACGGGGTTGGTGTGATAGCAAGCAAATAAATTGCTAGGCTATCCAATTTCTAGTTCTAAAAGAAGGCCTAGTTGTTCTATAATATCTCCCCTGGATACAGGTCGAGACTTTATAGAGGTGGTTTACGGTATATAGATAGTTTTCATTCTTTATCTTGTTTTGCTTTGTTTGTTTTGTTTTATTATTTATTTTCTTTGCTTGTGTATGATGTGCCTTGTCTCCACGACCGGCTAGTTAAGGGGATTGTGTGGAGGGGTTCCTTGTTTGGATTTCGCTTCGGCGAGACGCTCCATGCATGAACCTTAACAACGTTGGGAGTGGAGAGATGTGAATTTTCTTTCTTTTCTTTTTCTGTTGGTAGAGATGCTGGGTTGGAAGGTTTAGCCAAGAATCATGTATATGAGTGATTAAGGGCTAAGTTGAGGTGCGATATATGAGCGCTATGATAGTTTTCCTCTGATCGATGTGGGGAAGACTAAGATTATGAAAGTCCAATAGAGACTTATGGTTGTGCCTTAATGAGAAGGCCATTTATATAGAGGGATATGTGTATTTTGGGATAAAGTATTTGTGGCATTTTACTGAAAGTAAATGCCTCAGTCGATTGTTATGGTAGGACGTAGAAGTAAAAATGTATTAGTAGAGTTACGAGTTAGGATTTCGTCGCTCCCGATCATGTGTCTTCGACCGTTATTTCTCGACGACCGATAATGCGAGGTAGTAGTGTAACGGGAGGGTTCCTTATTTGGATTTCGCTTCGGGGAGACGTCCCACGCATGAAACCGAGCGAATGTCGGAAGTCGGGAAAGGTCTTGGACACTAGGGATATATTTAGTATTATACTTATACGACTAGGTTAGGCTATATATATTGAACTTAGGATTCTTAGGACGCTAGGCCCTTAGGGCATGCGACGTTATTTTAGGAAGGTGGTTGGGAGTTGACCACAATATGTTTGTGGGTTAACTCTATGTAGGATTTGGTCCCTAGAACGAGAAGTAAAGGATCTCGAGAGGTTCGATATGTTAGGCCATTAGTGGTGAGGCCTCTCGTAGATAGAGTGTTACATTGGTAACCTACCTTTTGAGGAATTAAAGTATGAGCTGACTTTTTCTCCTGCACTCTTGTTGTTATGATCAAGAGTGGGTTTAACGAACGAGTCTTTGCCAGGAATGGGAAGTATTAATATGGGAGCATGGACACATTGTTCATGTGTCTCACATTTTTAAAACTTCGTGAGAAGTATTATCCCACGCTTGATTTGGAATTCGTAGCGGTAGTACTTGCCGTAAAGAATAAGAGGCATTACTTCCTGGGTAGGAATTTGGGTCTTTTCATGAGCAACAAGTTTGTGATTGTGAAGGACTATCGATAGGATATTCCCTTTCGCTAAGGCAATGCGGATGGGAGTAGTATAGGCGCCGAGCACAAAACCGTCTGAGAGTTTAATCGTGGCATGGAATGCCAATGGAACGAGTTTAACCGAGGGGACTCTATTGTAAGAGCATTTATGTTCGTGATTGAACCTTTCACCTACTTGTGTGTAGAGAGTAGTGTGGAACGAGGACGGGTATATCCGTGGACATTTTTATCGAATTGCCGATAATGAAACGGTCATGATTCTAGTTGAGAAAACTGTGGATCATTGAACCAATCGTTGCTTACTCAATGGAAACGGGCGGACTAAGTACAGTAGAGTACGCCCAGCCCTGCGTGGTGGAGTTTTAGATCTGTACGCGGTTCCTATCAAACAGTGGTGAACTGAGAGAGTCATTCGTGTCAAAGTACTGGTAAAGTTTCCAGGAAGAAATAGGAACCGTGTGGATATGGGGTATATCCTACCACCCGTAAATGGATGGGTGAGTTTGATATAAAGGAAGGATTGGAGTAGTAGTTCTTATGGATCGAATTTCCATACAATAGTTTGGATCATTGCCTACGAGTAGGATGCCGTGTGTAGCCTAGTATAGTTGGCAGTGTGCCATGTCTGTTCGTTGGAATGGAAACAGTGAATAGTATATTTCTTGGACTGGGAGTGGTCCGGGAATATTTCTTTAAAGATCAGGCTCATTGAGCTGTAGACTTCTAAGGGCTACGCCAATGCGAATAAGGTTTGTAGTATTGGGGTTAGCGATTGTAAGTTAGTGTAGTTACCCCCTAGGAAGGGTGTAACGTGTTTCGAAAAGTAAGGCAAGTTGTGCCGAGGTTGTGTAGGTATCGCCTCCCTTAGTAGAAGGGTGGGATCGATAGTTCCTGAGGAACGAATTGGTGCTATGTAATAGCATGATGATGTGGACTGAGATCGATAGTGATGACCTTAGTCTGAGTCCTATGGGGACGCTGCACTGTAGAGGGGTTTGCTAGTATGGTATCACGGTTTTTGGTATAGTATACCCTTTTTATGGTTATGGGTTACGCCTGAATTTTGAGGGCAAAATTCCCCTTTAAGGGGGGAGTATGTAACAACCCAGGTTTTTGAGCGACTATTTATACTATTTTGCTTGATGGGCTAATTTTATAAAATAGGGGATGTTGGAGTAAATATTATTTCCCGTGAGACTTAGGGATAATATTTACTATGTTTTGTCTATTTACCGTTGTGAGAAGGTAAATAGCGTCATATTGTGTATTATTGCGTTGTTATATGTAAAACGACGGTTATGACCTATATTTAAATTTGGGTATAATTAATGAAATAAAATGAAATGTGGAACGTAAAAATATTTTACACTTTCCCGAATGCCAAAATAGGGGGTACGGTTGTTTTTAGAATAGTCGAGATAGTCGAAATAAGTGCCACGTTGTATTTTTGGGTTTCGGGCACTTTTTACGCGTTATGGCTCAGTTAAGTGATTACGAGTCATTTTAGTGGTGTATTACAATTAAAAGTGGGGAATTATATTTTGAGACCCGTATAAGTCCCCCACCCCCTTTCTTTTTCTTCATTTTTGGGAGAGAAGCCAAAGGAGAGAGAGAAAGAAGAGAGTTGGGAGAAAATGGAGAGAAAGAGAGAAATGAAGATTTTGGGCCGCATTCCGTCGCTACCGGAGGTGATCCGAGACTACGAACCTCGAGGCAAGTTTCTTACTTGCTAGATATTGATTTAATGTGATAAATCTGCATGTGTAGTTAAGTTTTGGGAGGTTTAAACCATATATGGGTTTTTGTAGATATTTGTGTTTAATCCCTTAATATTGTGTTTTAATTTGATTTGAGGTGAAATAATTAATTGTATGATGTTTAGAAGTGATTAGGTAGAATTATTTTTTGTTGTGGATGGGTGAAATAGCAGGTAGAAGCTTGGATGGCTCGTTAATGACCGAAACAGCTTCTCAGAGAAGAAGTTGTCTGCTAGGATCGATCGATCGAGCCCGGGGGATCGATCGATCGAAGCCTTCGATCGATCGACGGCCAGGGGTCGATCGATCGACCCCTTCTGAAAAAGTGAGATTTTTCTAGTTTTGTTTTAGACCTTTTCTTTTAGGTTCGAGGTTTAGGAACCTTCCTTTGGGAAGTGATGGGGAGTCTTAGAGGGTTGTTTTGGGTACACTAATGTCCTAGGCTAAGATGGGATATTTGGGTTACCCGAGGGCTAGCTTGTGTAGGTTAATGTCTGATTGGTATAGGAGGTTAACCTAAAGATAAATTGGGAGTTAAAAATATTAATGTTGAGCTTTTGGGAGACACTCCATTATGGAGACTCACTTTGAGGGTTTATGAAATTATATGAACTCTTGGAGGCTATTTTGAGGTTAGTAGAACTTTGGGTCTTAGGTCATTAATAAAATATGACTTAGTAAGAATGAAATGCACATACTAAAACTTGGTGCTTAATGGTTAAATGGATGATTTTTGGAAATGTAAAATATGAAGTTTTTCAAAATGAAAAACTAATGTTTTTCATAAATGTTAATTTATGGATACACACCTCTCTAAATCTCTATCATAAGGGAAGTTGCGCGCGTTGTGGTGAAGCCCCCTGGCTAATGAATGCAGGGTGGATATAGTCCCTAGGCCATGTGATCGCTTGTGATTGTATATTTTTCTGCGATGGGTAGGAGATTCCGGGTGTGGTCTTGACTATCCCGCAGGCACATGGTCGCTTCCCGACGTTTCGATAGGATCCCAGGTTGTCTTGATGATAGGCCCTGGAAGATGATAGCCATTTAGGGGCGCGCACAGTGGGGAAATCCGGACGGGCGGTCTTAGAATCATTATAGATATATATATGATTATAACTATTCTAAATCAAGTTGGACTTGATGTATGATGGGTGCCATAAAGAGCACAATGAAATGCCATAAAGAGCATGAGAAAGTTCCATAAAGAGCACGATGAAATGCCAGAAAGAGCATATAATGATGATTGTATTCCTGATAAGGAAGAGATTTTTACAAAATGTGTAATTGAGATAAAATGCCACAAAGAGCAGAAAAACTATGATTATAATTCCAGATAAGGAATAGAATTTCGAAATGAAATAGTATATGATGAAAGTAATTTGGTAAACGTTTGATAAAATGTTGTACCATTTATATGTGTTCCTAAAGATGAATTAGGAATTGTGCCATTAGATGATGGAGGGGTTTGATTTTATATTTTCTTTGTGTGGCCGTTGATGTGACCTCCCACACTTATGCACACACATACATTTATTGATTATTTCATGCAAAGGATCTAATGGATCTCGACGATCAACATTGCCTAATTAGTAGTGTATCGGGGGGGTTCCTTGTTTGGATTTCGCTTTGCGAGACACCCCACGCACGAATAGGGCATAGTGTTGAGACTGGGGAGAAGTTAGCCCTTAGTACTTAGGGTTAACTAGAACATCTCATAATATTGCGCTAGGTTGATGCTAGATTGAGAGGTGAGAAATATTACTGTTATCTGCGAGAGAATTATGCACTTAACTGTCATGCATTTTTAGTCACATGGTAATCATATCAAATCGGGCCCTGACCCGTATTTATATTTCTCTGTTTCTGCATATTCTTTGCCGTTACAGGTGCTCTACCGCATGGACACCCGTGATTACATTTCCATTCCATTTGTCATGGAGCTACAACATATTGCGGATGTTGTAGGTTGCTTGTATTAGACGCTTCTTTCTATTGTACTCTAGGTATGTTCAGTATATTTATTCGGGCGTGTTTGCCCAAGGTATTGCACTCATTCATTATATTGTAAATATTGAAATGTAATACTCGATGTATTATTTGTATTGGTCTGCTCACCGATAGCTTATTCGGTGATATTTATTATATTTTCATTCTTAATCCATTGATTTTTGGTATCCACCATTTTTACAAAT
The DNA here is from genome assembly GCA_949130495.1 of Sambucus nigra. NCBI lineage: Eukaryota > Viridiplantae > Streptophyta > Magnoliopsida > Dipsacales > Adoxaceae > Sambucus > Sambucus nigra. Next base: position 77,417,785 of record OX422221.1, on the reverse strand, counting down.
GGGATTATCTAAGTATTTTTCTTTTACTTTCTAAATTGTTAATTTGACAGTCCGTTTTCTAAAATGATTGGTGGTTATCTCATACTATTATTTTAATCGACAGTGATGCTGAGAATGGACCACCTATGATTCCTGTGATTATTAGAGTATTGGGCTGGCCACCTATTATTTTAGTAGGCGGGTTGTCACATATTCAAAGCATCATAACGTCACAAAACTTCACAACCGATGATCATATAACTTTATGATGATATAGGGAACTCTCGGAGTTTGTGTTTCTGCTTATAAGATCGATGAGTTTCCTGCATTTTTCACTAAAAAGAGTGAATGAAAGGTAAAGATTCATATTCCATCTCACTGATTAGATCGACAGTGGATTTATCTAATAACCTGATATGATAATTGCAACCAGATATACTAAATATTGTATCATTGTCATTTTTTTAGTTATTTATTTATCTATTTATGTTGACAATGGTATTATTACAAGTGTGGGAGTGAAAGTTAATTAGTCCTTTATTCTATTAAGTTATTTGTTTTTGCTCAACTCTATGCGAGTGAAACTCAAATGTTAACAGTGGTATTATTACAAATGTGGGAGTTTTTTTGTTTATTTACATTCTAATTAGTACTTCTATTTGTTATTTTAGTATTACAAGAGGTTGCTTCACATTCGATATGAAACCATCACATTTTCAAAAGATGAAGAGGAAAATTGAGGACATTATTGAGCCTGTGGAAATGTTTCTACGAGCTAACTACTGAAGATACTATGAAAGGGACATGTACGGTGATTCTCACCATAAAAAAGACCATACTCGATGTAAGAAATTCCATTGCATATACATTACATGTATTTTTTTGGAAGACCTTCGTTTTGTACATTGTTCTATTTTTTGAACTTATGCTGTTAGCTTTTCATTAATTATATAAACAGAACGAACAATATAAGCTAATAACATGTGACAACCCGGCATCCGAAATAAGGGGTGGCCAACCCGATACTCCAATAACAAAGGAGTCATGGATAGAAATCATTCTCAGAATCATAACAACATAAAGAGTATACGGAATAACCACACAATATTCCAGAAAACGGGTTATCAAAAAATTTAGTTTTGTAATTTAAAGAAAGCATTCTCAACAACCCATAATAGAAAAGAGGGTGGAAACTTCCACAAGCATATATATATAAACCAACGATAAAAAGGAAAGGACCGAATGAAACGTCGGTCAATGAAATACAAACAATATACAATAAGTTTCATGTGTTACATAATACACCCATTATACAATTACAACAGTTTGGGCCACATGCCCGAGTAGGGACTGATCATAACTAGAAAATAATAAGGAAGGCGTCTACACAAAATGTCCCGTGATACCCGCAAAATTTCACGGCTCCTCAAAACACTGGAATAGGAAGTTCATTACGGGTGACCTTACGGTGGAACACCTGAGCGGATATAATATATATATGCACAATAAGAAAGAAGAACCGGTCAGAGCCCGGTTTTATGTGATCATCAGATAAATGACAAGTATGACAATGATGAACATATAAGCATGGATGATAGAGATGATATTCTAGCATGGAAACAATGAGATAAATTAAGACAATTTAATAATTACAAGGGAAGAATCGATTATATATGCAATTAAGAATATTGATCAACCGTTTTCACCTTTATCCTTTTCATTTTATCTCCTTTACATTCCTTATCAGGAATACAATTATTATCATGTGCTCTTATGGCACTAATCTCAATTGTATGCTCTTTGTGGCATATACTTTGCTCTTTGTGGCATTAATGTTCCATCGAGTCTAACTCGATAATTATAATAGTTATAAGTATATAAATATAACGATTCTAAGACCGCCCGTCCGGGTTTCCCCACTGTGCGCGCCCCTAAATAACCATCATCTTCCAGGGCCTATCATAAGACAACCTGGGATCCTATCGAAACGTCGGGAAGAGGTCATATGCCTGCGGGGTAGTCAAGACCACACCCGGAATCTCCTACCCATCGCAAGAAAATATAAAACAAGCGCTCATATGGCCTAGGACTATATCCACCCTGCATTCATTAGCCAGAGGGATTCACCTCACGCACGGACTTCCCTTAAGATGGTATTTAGAGAGGTGTGTATCATCCATTTTATTAATTTCCATTACCTGATTTAGTAAATTATCATTTACCTTGTCCATTTTACATTTTATCAAATGCATTAAGGTTATCCGGAACTATATGTATTTCGTATCAGCATAACAACCTCGATAAATAGTTAGACTCCCCAAATTATTTTCCAAAGCCTCCTTTTTGGCTTCATAATAGACCATCAAGTCAAACCTAGCTCACAATAACTCCTAAAGTCTCCAAATTTGACTCTAAGATCTCCTAGATTACTATAAAACTATACGAGAGAAGTAATGCATAAACATTACATTAAATCCCCCCCCCCCTTGAAATGAACCCTAGATGAACCCCTTCGAGCCTAGGGTGCCGACCAAACTCAACTAATACTATAAGAACCTATATTTACTTCATTTAAGGAGGTCCCTAATTACTAATCCTAAAGAAAAGGGTTAAAAGAAAAGAAAACAAAATTTCAAATGAAGGACTTCCGAATCGATTCGGCCAGAAATCATGGCTTACTGCATAATTGCCGAATCGATTCGGACCAAGCCGAATCGATTCGGTTCACCCAACCCTGGAAACTGTCTAGCAACGAATCGATTCGGCCAGACCGAATTGATTCGGTTTTGCAGAAATTCCTAATTTTGCTTATGGAGTCTTGGTCTCCAATTTCCTTCCCAACTCAAATTCATTCAAACCAACTCATTTATTGTTACCAACACCACATAAATGCTACTAACTACTACCACAACCATCAATAATCATCCAAATTATTCTTCAATGATTCAAAACCAACAAATACACAAAAACCTAAACTAGTGAAACCATGATCAATACACCATTATCACTACAAATCATTTATCTTAAACCACAAATAGCAAGTAGGAAACTTGCCTCAATCTAGGAAATGCAGATTTTCTTTGTGTAGTGGCAAGAATTCCTCCTCAATCTTCAATCTCTTATACTTTCTCTTGACTTTCTCTTCCTCTCTCAAGCTCTCTCTAGGTATAGGAAATGAAATTAGGGAAATAGAAGAATTAGTAAGACTAAGTCGTGCCATTAGTCAAAATCCCAACTTAATTGATTAATATTGCGATAAAATAACACGCAACTACATATTTAAGGTATAATCAGTCAAAAGTACCAAAAACCTCAAAATACAATATGGCACATAATTTGACTATCTCGCACGTTCCAGAATCAACTACGGGGTCCAAATTATCATTTGGACAATTTATAATTCATTTTAAGTTCCAATCTCATTATTAAGCCAAATATCACTTTAATTCATATGATATTATAAAACATGACATGGCAATATTCACCTATAGTTACGGTATATATGAAATTTCATAGTGAACATTTACTTTTCTTCATTAAATTCATACTCAATCCATATCCCAACATTTTATATCTAATTACCGTACTTAGTAAATAAATATAAAATATGTTCTCATAAGAGAGGGTTATTACATAACATATACATTGTATATGACATAAGTTAACAACATTCGGTATGAAATCATCACATTTTCAAAAGATGAATAGGAAAATTGAGGACATTATTAACCCTTTGGAAATGGTTCTACGAGCTAACTGCTGAAGATGCTATGAAACGTATCTGTACGGTGCTTCTCACCATAAAAAAGGCCATACTCGATGTAAGAAATTCCCCTGCATATACATTACATGTATTTTTTGGAAGTCCTTCGTTATGTTCATTGTTCTTTTTTTTTACGTATGATTTTAGATTTTCAATGATTATATAAACAGAATGAACAACATAAGCTAACAGCATATACATTGTATATAGCATAAGCTAACAACATTGTTCTAGATAAACAATGAACAAGAACGAAGGACATCCAAAAAATGAATATAACGAATTTTATGGCTGTTAGCTTTTAAATGATTACGTAAATAGAACAATGAACAACCATAAAAAATGAACAGAACGAAGGACTACCAAAAAATGAACTTATGATGTTAGCTTTTCAATTACTGATTTTTTATGCTCGACTTTAAAGTGTTAGATACACATAATTTTTGTTTAAATACACATGTTCTTTTCAATATGATAATTAACATTTGCAATTTAATTATCTTAGAAAGAATTAGATGTGATTTGACTGTATAAATTGAATTGGAGGCTATGTGCTTAAGATAATTAAACATTGGTTTAAACATGGGTCCCACTCCTACTTTGTTCAGTATTACTGTTACTTCAAAACTTGGGTCTCACTCCTACTTTGTTCGGTATTACTGCTATAAGTTCAGTATTACCGCTACTTTGTTAGTATGACTATAGGCAAAAATATTTACTATCCTACTGCTACTTTGTTCAACTTACTATTTTCAGATTCGGTTCAGGGTAAGTCTGATATCGATGAAGTGTTTGGACCACATCCAAAAGCTCTAATTAAGGATATTTACAAGTATTATTGTCTGATTTTCTATTAAAACATTTAAGTAGAATTGGATCTTGCATCACAATTTTTATTTTTGCTTGCCAGGAAGAACACTAGCAAATAATTAGAATATTTGGCTCTGTAATGCCCAATATGCCGATGGCCAAGTATTTAGTCGATCTCTACTCGTAAAGGTAAGCTGCAATGCTTAATATTGGTACTCATTATGAGTTCCATGCTAGGATGACACACAATAACATTTTGGTCTCTTTTGAGACACATGTGGGTAATTTTAAATATCCTGCTAGGTTGGATGACAATAACAGTGTGGTATTTACATTAGGTAACTTGACTAGATGCTCTATTGAGATGCAAGTGCACAAGTGAAAGTCTCATTTGGTAGCTACAGGTTATATAAATTCAGATGGTAGGGATTAGCAGATTGGGAGTTATTCTTTTGTCGAGTAAGATGTTCTTCAGCTACAAAATGAAGAAAATCTGCTTAAAGAGGATATAGCCCTGTAATTTGATTCATAAAGTTTATATTGTTTCTTATTATTTATAGTGTGGATGCATCCTATCATTATACACATGACTTTCTTAGAGAATCAAAAGTTGGACTGATGGTCTTTAGTCCAAAAAATGGAAACATCTTCTTCAAACCTTTATTTTGAAAGAAAATAATTATTGATATATCTTTTTGATATTTTGTTTTATGTGCTTAAGTTTTTTTTTTTGGTGTTTAGTGTTGAATTGTTGAAACACATTTTGGGCATCGCATGGCACTCACATTTTTTAAAAGTGGGTTTCGTTTCTTATCCAAAACCCGAGCTTGCATCATGACCACCGTCTACAGTACACTCTATTGAATCTCTGCAATCTGTAGTATGAAAGGTATATACATCTCTTGGAGGACAAGTTAGCCACCTCAACAACATGAAACTCCTGATCCTTAACTAACTACAACTCACTACAGAGAGAGATGTTCTCTACAAGGTAATGGCACAAAGTTTTTCTTCCAACGCTGTTAATAAATATGATTTTTATTATTTACAAAATGCCAGAAGGGCACTGCTTTGGAACGTAAATGCCCACAGCGTGATCTATATCATCAGAACTGGCCGCATCCAAGTTGTTGGAGACCGTGGAAAATCAGTTTTCAATGACAGAGAAAACTGAGTTTTTAAAGACGTTTTGAACCTTCATAAGTTTATTAAGGCTAGTGATCTGTCTCCCTTCCCTTATGAAAATATCAAATCAACTACATGCTTATCTTGAGCATATCAAATCGTCTTTTTTAACTTTTGCTGCTATCTAATTTTCGCTATATGTGCTACTTTTTTCAAATGCTCCACTAAAAAGTAGTGTATTGTTTTTTATGGTATGTTGCAGGACATATTACGTTGTAGGAATTTGAACATCTCGAGCATAGTTAGAAATTTGCTTTATAGTGCATATTACTTCAAAAAGGTAGGGATTTTAATGACATGATATTTAGGGTGGCATTAACGTAAGTGACAGTAGAAATGCACATGTAATTTCAAATTTTGATCAATTCTAAGAATAAATTTTGAGAGTTATCTCCCCTTAAACTAATAAATGTAGTTTTCTCCTGGTCAAAGATTGCATCCTTGAGATCTGAAGAGGGATTGTGGCTTTAAGAATTTCATCACTGAAAGAGGAGAGCTGCATCTTTTCCCAACTTTCAAGTCTGTCCATAAGATGCCCAGACAATTTTTAGCAACTGCAACTCCAGATAAGTAGGCTCCATGAACGGATCCCAGGTTCTCCATCCTAATAGCTTCACCTCCAAAGAAAAGATTACCCAGTGGTGCTCGAATCCTATCGTACCTACCTCCAAATAAAACATAATTTATTTCAAAGAATCCACACTTTTGTATGTATGTTTTGATATAGTGACACTAAATTACATTGTGTTCCTTTTTGTATATGTATATTTTTTTTCCTACTTTAGATACCTTCCATTTATTTGCTGTTTGAAGTTAATAACAGAAACGTTTGTTGTTTGAAATTACTAAGAGATACCAAATAGACTGGATTGTGTGGGGGGATATTGGATTTTGGCAACAAATTACACATGAACACATGCCTTGCTATTACTCCAATTGTTTCAAAGTTTGGAATGATAAGGATAATTGTATACTGCTAAATGTTGGAGCAGGCAAATAGATGGAAAAAGATGAATATACTGATAGTAACAAGGGAAAACAACAGTATTCAAGTGGGAGAACATAGCAAGAAAATAGAGGAAAACAAGTCAAATCTGTGTACTATGAAGTTCTTAAAAAAAGAATAATAGTAGGTTGGTGTCATTTCGTTTCACGTTTGCCCCCAATTGAAATGCGTGGTTGGGTTTACACTGTAATAGTCAGTCCCGTTTACAAATATTTGTTGATAAGATTGAGAACACTTGCAAGAACATTGTGTATTACTTTTGATTTTTATAATTTATGTGTTGCTAAACTGGAATGCTATTATAGGTTGGAAACTTTTCCTATTGGTTGCATATTGGATTTCATCTTCTATTTATTTTAAATTAGAGGCAACTTACCAAATTGAAGTTCAAACATGGGACTTAGTCATTCAAAATTAAGTGAGGACGTGATAATTTATTCTGTGGGGGTGGTTGTAGTAAGTAAGTTGATTGTATTTAAATCCAATCCATTTGAAAAATATAATGTTTCAAAAAATATGTTTCGAGGGTGACTGTTAAAAGTTGTTCGTGAAGATTAACATTATTGATTATTTATGTGTATTGTTAGGCATTAGCTTTAATATAAAGTTTAGTCTAATATAATAATTTTATATGTATATCGTAGAACATATCATTTTATTGTTAGTGTTTGTTAGTATTTTATTAACATTATGCCAATAAGAAATTTAAAATATTATTATTTTATTCGTAAAAAACTTTTTAATTAGTATTACAAACAAAGTGTTATGCAAGTTAGCATTCAAATAGTGTAATGGGAATACTAGAAGCACACACATAAATCCTTGAAATTTATTTAAAAACAAACTTGGATAGTGTATTGGCATAAATTTTGGCCAACAAGTCGATGACTTTGTTTCACCATGCATACAAATTTAAGCATTACAAGTTGTAATTTATTTAAATGTTCTGTTTAACTCTGAAATTCATATCTTTTTTATTTCATATCTTCTATTAACTTCATATACATGAAGAACTTTATTATTTTGATATTATTATGTTAGCTTTCTCGAATATCGTTGTGATTTTTTTAAAGAAGTTTGTTGTGTTCAAGTATTTGTTTGATGAATATGGACATTTGGAATATTGTACGATTGTTGTTACCCTTTAAGCAGGGTGGATAGTCCAATAAATTTAGGAGACTGTCCATTTTTTTTCGAATTGACACTTTCTTAATTTGAGGCACAATGTGAATTCGATTGATGAATTTAGACTATTTAAACGTTGTTGGATTATTTGTTATTTTTTATTTGTGAAGAAAAGCGGATAGTCATATAAACAAAGGAGATTATGACCAATTTTTTAAAATTACATTTTGTTTTGTGGGCAAACGAAATTTTTGCCTTCTTGCAATTACGTACTTCGAAAAGTTTTGTCGTTTTGCGATTATCAGCGTGCCTTTAGGCACGGGCATACCCTAGTATATATATATATATATATATATATATATATATATATATATATATATATATATATATATATATGTGTGTGTGTGTGTGTGTGTGTGTGTGTGTGTGGAGATATACACACACACACACACGTATACCTGAACAGACATACACAACACACAGTAACATACGAAAAAAATTATATATAACTAAAAGTAGGTTGTGCCCATTGTAACAACCCGTCCTTTTGGAGATAATTAAATCCCATAATTAAGTATAAATTGGAATTTGGAGAATTTCTCGGAATGGTAATTTTTGGGATTTTTAAGGATTTGATGATTATCGATAGGTGATATATTTACTTTTGGGGTTAAGTAAATATGTCGAGGTATTTTAATTATATGTCGCTGTTGATTAAAGCAACACGAGGTGAGATTTAAATTGGAAAACCCACATTAAGTCGTGTGGGGTTAAAATAGTGAGTTGCGGTCAAGTACCTCAGATGGAAATTTCGACTGCGCCATGAGTCTCAGAATGGCTGAGATAGTCGAAAAAGAGTGTCCGATTGTCGAAAATGAGTTTCGGAAAATTTTAGAGTTAAAATGGCTCGTAATTGAGTAAACGAGTCGTTTTTGGGTTTTAAGGGGTTAAATCCTTTTCTCCTTATAAAAGTAGGGAGAGAGGGAGAAAAGAGAATGAAGAAAGAAAGAAAAAAGAGAGAAGAGAGAGAGGATGAAGAAAAGGGGAGATTCCGGCCAACCTCCGCAGGATTCGGCTCGGGGTCGTCGGATTATATCCACGAGGCAATTGTTTAGTTGCTTTATTTACTTTTTGCATAAATATCTCATACCGTAGTTTGGTATAAACAAAACCTAAAGATTTTGGGTTGGGTTTTCGTGGATAAAACGGGTTATCGGGAGTTAAAACGAATAAACCCCTATAATTTCATAATTGGAGAAACATAGAAATTAATCGAAATAAATTGGTGGTTTAGGGTTCTAGGATGTTTATAACCCTTAATATATGTGTATTTGTATTTGGTTGAGGTTATAGGACGTTGGGTGAGGCGACAAAAGCTTGGGAGAAGCTTTAATGGCCAAAATCGTCTCGGAGAAGATGATGAATAGTGACCTGCGTATTTCCAAATCGATTCAGAATTGATACGAATCGATTAGGCTACTGGTCAAAAATAAAATTTTTAGATCTTTTCGATGCGGTCGCGTGGGCGCCGACCGCGTATTTTTCTGATTTTTTTTGGATTTATAGTGATTTTTCTACGAAAAGTTGTCCGAGATCGAAATCGTTAGTTAGAAATTAAGGATAGAACTTATTGGAGATAAATATTAGGGTTTCTCAAATGGAGTGTTAGGACCTCTAAAGAACTTGAGGATATATGAAAACTTTGTGTTTGTAGTAATAAATTCACGTTATGAATTAAATAGAGACTGGATTGAGTTTGAGGTATTTTGGAGTTTGAGAAATCGCCCAAACAGTGACCCTCGAACAGGACGGATCGATTCGGGTCCAGGACGAATCGATTCGCCTAAGGGGATCTGTGTTTCTGCAGTGGGTCGAATCGATTCGGATTTAGACTGAATCGATTTTCTATTAAGGACCTTCTTGTAAAATACTTTCCGAATCTATTCGGATTGGGGGCCGAATCGATTCGCCTACCCGAATCGATTTACAATTGGGGCGAATCGATTCGCTTTGGTCAGATTTGCCAGTTTTCTCCTCTTAAGAGTATGGGGAGTTAAATTACAATTTGGGTACTTATATGGGGGACCCTATTTATGATACCGGGACTCCTAAATGATGGTTTTGAGGGTAAATAAACCTTTAAATGAAAGAGAATGCCTTGGTTTGGTGTAGGGCATAACCCGGGGAACAAACATAGTTTAAGTTTGGGAAAGAATACTCCCTGGAATATTTCAGTGGGCATTTAGGCCTATATAATTATGCGTATAGAAATCATAGTTATATCGATTATTGTTGGGCAAATCCTATGAGGTGATTAAGATGAAATTGAGAATATAGATATATATTCAATTAGTGTAAAGTGGTATAACCGGAGATATCCAATAAATCCTTATATGGGAAATGGTAATTATTATTTATAAAAGTGAAGGAGTACTTCGGAATTATTGGTCATCACTATAGGTGATTGGCAATTATGGCCATTTATGTGTATATTCGAGGAGGAACATATAGTGTATATATATATATATATACATACTATGTGATTAAAGTATATATATGATATAATATAAATGACTTTTGAAAATGAATAAATGAATGTTTTCAAAATGGAAAAGAAATTATTTTCATAAATGATAATTTATGGATACACACCTCTCTAAATCGCTATCATAAGGGAAGTTGCGTGCGTATGGTGAAGCCCCCTGGCTAATGAATGCAGGGTGGATATAGTCCTATAGGCCGTATGAGCGATTATATATTTTCTGCATTGGTTAGGTGATTCTGGGTGTGGTCATGACTATCCCGCAGGCATATGGCTGCTTCCCGACGATTTGTTAGGTTCCCAGGTTGTCTTGTTTGATAGGCCCTGGAAGATGATAGCCATTTAGGGGTGCGTCCAGTGGGGAAACCCGGAGGGACGGTCTTAGATTTGTTAAAGCAATTCATGACAATGAATTGGCTTTAAATACATTTTCCAGATGGAATAAGGGAAATGGGATAAATAAATTGGCTTCGGAAACACTTCCCGGATGGAAGAAGGGAAATGGAAGCATATGTTATGAAAAGCATTTTTATGATAATAAAATTGGCTTTTAAATACATTTCCTGGATGTAAGAAGGGAAATGGGATGTTATGAAATGGTAAAGCATTTTTATGATAATAAAACTTGTTTTAAATATATTTCCTGGATATAAGAAGGGAAATAGAAAGTTTTGAAATGTAAAAGTATTGGTAAACATTTTGTAGATAAATGTAAAGTAAACCTCAGTCTGGGAGATATTATTCGGATGTATATTGAATTATGTATATCAATGTATGTATGTTATGTATGTCGTTGTATAGTATATATACATACATTAGTTTTGTACTACGGGCCTAATGGATCTCTACCATTAACCCTGCCAAGTAGTAGTGTATCGGGGGGGTTCCTTGTTTAGATTTTGCTTCGCGAGACACCCCACGCACGAACTTAGTGCAGTGTTGAGAATGGAGGGAAGTTTAACCCTTAGTACTCGGGATGTATAGGTTTCTAGTAGACGGGTAAATTAGACTAGTTTGGCGGGATAGCTTAACTAGGGTATTTTGTTAGGGTGCATTATGTGTGCACTAATAGAAGAGAGGTGAGGGGTATCTCATGGGAGTGCGATACCAAACTTAAATATGTGATAAAACCTTTTTCTAAAAATAAGACATTTATGAACTTGCTAAATATTTTTCAAACTCGGGCTCTGGCCTGTTTATCTACTTTCCCTTTCTTGTTATATATATATATATATATATATATATATATATATATATATATATATATATTATATAGGTGTCCAGACACATGGACGCCCAGATGAAACTTCCTTCGAGTCAGACTTCTGCTGCAGCAGTTGTGGATGCGTGCAGGTTCTCGATAGACGCTTTTATTCTTGTACTCTAGATAGGAGGTGTGGTGACAATTATTGTGCAACACAAATAAATAAGAGAGAAGTAATGACCAAGAAAGAACAAATAAAACGCCAATCACACAACAACGGATATACGTGGTTCAGCAAAGATGTGCCTACGTCCACGGTGGTGCAGTCAGTATTATTTCTCTATATTCTGGAGAATAAGTACAGAGAATACAACTTGTCCTTTGCCCTGGACCTAGGGTTTAATTTATATATGTGTAGGTTAGTTAATGGAGATGATGGATTCCTCCATATTAGCCATCTTCCCTATAACTTCCCTTCATGGGATCGTGCTCCCCTATAACTTCCCTTCATGGGATCGTGGCGAAATCGGATCCATACAAAAGATGAGGGGCCTGGACTTTGGGCCGCTTGGGCTGGGCTACTCGTCCAGGCTTATAGCACTAAATTCCGGGTACCCACAATTGCCCCTAAATTTGTTGTGCCATGCATGTGGGCCCAACAGATTTAAATGATTATTGCGTTGCAATTCCTTGGGAGATGTAGAATTGATTTCTGGCGGCAGTCGCTTCGCTTACTGTGCAATATGATTAGATTTTGAAGATTTGTTGGAATAAGGCACATTTCTTTTCGTCGTTTCAGCTTTTCCAGCGATCTTCTATCTTCTGATAACTCGTGCACTTCGTACCTTCTGCTTTCGATCTCCACTCTCGTTGCTTCTTCATCATTTGAACTGTTCTTCTGTCTTGTAAGTTTCTCGTGCCCTTTGCATTTTCTCTTTGGTTTGTAGTTTTTCTTATATTTTCCAATGGCGAAGATTGGAAATAGGTCAATCTCGGAGTTTAGAAAATTCTACAACATTCCTGAGTGGGTAGAGATTGAGTGTTGTGCCTCGCCTCCTAGGAACGTTAGGGATATAGAGGATGCCCACTGGATTCATGTTTTGTTGCTTTCCCAGGGGGGACTTACCTTTCCCCCTAATGATATGTTTCTGCATTTCTTTAGCTATTTTAGTATTGTACCTGCACAATGTTCGCCCAATGTATGGAAAATACTAAACGGCGTGCATAGGATAAATTAATTGTATGGAACAAGGTTAGGGCTTGTCGAGGTCTGCTTTTGTTACTCCTTCTCTCGAACTAGTTCAGGTGTCCTGTACCTTAAAGCTAGGAGCCCTGATAGGGTATTGGTAGTAAATCTACCTGATTCCCATAAGGACTACTGGCAGGAAGGTTTTCTTGTTAGGAATTGGCAGTTCTCCCCCCAATCTGAAGGGTCGAGGTCTGAGGGGTTCACTGTTCCCTTTTATGGGGAAGAATACATAGGTAGATATCATACTATTATTTCAATCTCTGTTGATTTATGACTTTTCTAACTCCTCTTTTTTTTCTGTAGCGAGGTCGAAGAACTTGGAGCCTGCTCTTAGCGAGGTCCGAATTTCTAAGTTGGTTAAAGCTTGGAACATCAGAGAGCCTTTGGGTGACGACGAGCATCCCAGATCTGCCGCTTTCTTGTTAGAGTATAAGAACGTAGGCTCTAGCTTTATAGCACGGCCTGTGGACAGTGTTCTAGAGTTTGCTTCCTGCGAAGAGACTACTGCCGAGCTAATCCAGTTGGTCGAAGAGGAGGGGAGTTCTGAAAGTGAGCCTGCCGGTAATCTCGGTGAAGGGAGCTCTGATAGTAGCAGCTCTTCTGATTCTGAAGAGGCTTCTAAGGCTCGAGGATCGTCGAGTACTTCCAGCAGTTCTGGTGAAGATATGCCTCCAAGGAAGAACCTGATCAGAGATGATGATGATGATGATGATGATGACCATGTGCTCCTTGCACAAAGGTCCAAGAAATAGAAGACTACTTCTGGGGTTGTGGCTACAGGTTCTCGGCCTTCCTCTCAGGAGCAAGAGAGGAAGATGAGAGAGGAGGAGCAGGCGAGAGAGAGGGAGAGGAAAAAGGAGGAGGAGAGAAAAAAGGTGGAGGAGAAGAAGAGAGTAGAGGAGAGGAAGAGAGGGGAAAGAGAGAAGGAGGAGGAGAGGAGGAAAATGGAATCAAGGACCAAGGCAGGTCAAGTTTTGGTCCCAGTATCTACCTTGCCCGAGGGGGCTTCGGTGGCCATTTCTCCTCAGCTAGATCCTGCGCTGCTTCAGAGAGCAGTTCTTCCTGCGGATCGCCAGAGGGCGCTGGGGTCCGATCAGCTGGCCCTGCAAGCTAGACAGAGGCTGGCCTTGGTAAAATTCCCTTCCAATTCTCAATTTTTTAACAAGTCTTGATTGTTCCCTTTTCCTAATTTCTTCTTTATTCTTTGCAGTTTGTGACCGACTTCGTTGTGCTCTATCATTCTCACGACGAGCTGGTGAAGAGGAACGGTGAGTTGGAGCAGTAAAGGTTTGCTCTGGAAGCCAGGGGTTCTCAGCTGGAGGCTGATATGAAGGTTGCTGATGCAACTTGAGTTTCGTCTGATCTGGCTCTCGTCAACTCTGTCCGCGAGAGGGACAACGCGGTTAAGGAGCTGGACGAGCTGAGGAAGGCTTATGACCTAGTGTGCTCGAGCAAGCTAGACCTCGCAGAGAAAAAATAGGGTTCTGGCCGAGCAGCTGGAGGCGGAAAAAGCCAAGGCAGCCACCATTAAGGAGGACTCATACAACTCTGGGTGGGCTACTGCTTATGATGATGCTGAGGTTCAGATTGGCTACATCAGCCGTCTGAACTTCAAGAAGGGCTTGAACAAAGCTCTTCTAGCTGCTGGTGTGGATGCTGAGTCTTCCCTGTTTGACGAGCATGACCTGGGTCCCAAGCCAACTGTGGACGAGGAAGCTCCTGCTCCAACCATCGAGGGTACTGATATTCCCTCGGATATAGTTCCTACTGGTGTTCGCCCAGTTCAGGCGACTGAAAGCATTCCTGCTGAGGGGGATACCTCTGCTGCAGCTGATAAGGGGAAGCAGCCAGACACCGCTGGGCAGCCCGAGGTTGCCAGTTAATCTATTCTTAGGATTTACTTTTGTACTTTTTGCTTGTAATCTCCCAAGTTTTTTTCTGTTCGATGTACTTGGTGTTTATTAATGAAATGAGAAGATTCTCCTTTTGTCTACGCTGATCTCTTTCTCTCTCTTTCTTTTACTTGTAGTTGGTTGATGTTGATGATTATATTCCTGTTATCTCCCAACTGGGTAGGACTCTTGGTCCTAATGCAAGCCCTGAAGTTCGCCAGGCCTTTGCTAGACTTTTCAGGTTTTCCAAGTCAAGGAACCAAAAATATAAGGATCAGTCCGAGCTGGTGGCCAAGCTGAAGGACAGGCTCCAGGAGATGGAAGAAATCGGTGCCTCAGTACAAGAAGAAGTCAGTGCACTGAGAGCAAGGTTGCTGGAGGCCACCGAGATTAACCAGGTTGGGGAGTTACTGCAGCAGGAGAATGAAGACTTGAGGAGGGAGGTCCTAAGGCTTAAGGAGCATTCGCCGAGCACTGTTTCGGCAGTCCTGCAAGGCTCTTCTTCGTCGCGAGCTGCTCGGCCTCCCCTCCCGCGTGCTGGCAGGAGTGCCAGGGGTAGGAACAGGGAAGTCGAGGAACAGCGTGAGAGGGAGATGGAGGAGCTGCGCGACGATGTTCGGCGAGCTTATGTAACTACTGCTGGGCTCCAGAGGGATGTCACCCGACTACGGCATTTGTTCAAGAAGGTTCCTCGACAAGTGTGGTCCGATGGCTACGATCAAGGTTGGCTGGATGCTCCAACGAGACTATCAGAGTTCGAGGAACTCTCCTTCATCAGAGGGTGGTTGAGTTCCCTCAAAGAGCTGCAGGTCCCGAGGAACTCGATGTTGTGGTATCGACACGAGATGTCCTCCTCCACTTTGATGCCCAATCCATTCAGGATGGATGATCGATGGATCCCCATTGATGCTATTCCCCGGCAACTATTGGAATTGGACGCAAATGAGGTCGTGGAGGAGCTAGCCCCCGCTCCTGATGATGGAAAAAGAGCTAAAGTTGCTGATTATCTTGCTCGGAGGCTTCCACCTCCTTGAGATTTTGTTCCTCTTTTTCTTTTTGATAATTGTAAATGCTTTGGACGAGCTTCGCCGACTAAACATGTATTATCATTGTTTGTAAATATAAAAGATTAATGAAAAGTTCGTGTTTTGGGAAATTTTTCCGACTAAACGTGTTCATCCAATCCTTTTATATTTTTGATGCTTCACAATCCTTTTTATTTTGTCATGTGAGTGTCCCCCCAGTCCAGTATAAGAATACCATTGTGCCTTCACTTTACCTTTTAGGTGGTGTCGTCACACTCCCTTAGGCCTAAGTAGGGCAATTGGCGAGGACACACCTGGTATTGTATGTCTTCATCCGATCAGGATTTTGTTTAACCAAAGTAGGTTTGATGCCTAAGAATACTCTATAGGGCTTCATATATTGCCAGGGGCAATGCTAAGAGGTCTGTCGTGCTTCATGACGATGACCTGAGGAGGGGTGTTCCCCTGCTATGTCGACCATTATGCCTGTGATTTGGAAGGGATGTGTAATAAAATATGACCGTTACTAATTAGAGAGTGATTAACTGAGAGATTTTCATTAGTGAAATGAGAAATGAACTGTCCTTTCACATAACGAATACAATAAAAGATTTAATAATAGAATTCCTAAAAATAGAATTTCTTGAGATTAGCTGCGTTCCATGCTCGTGGTATCTCCCTGCCCTCCATAGTTTCCAAATGATAGGCTCCTTGCAAGTCGTCTCTAATTATCTTATAAGGTCCTTCCCAGTTTGGGCCCAGTTTACCGTCTGATGGCTTCACTGTGTTGCCCAGGACCTTTCTTAGAACATAGTCCCCATCTTTGAATTTCCTCGGATTGACCCTTTTGCTGTAGTGCTTCACGAGCTGTTGCTGATAGCTCGCTAGTTTCACTAGCGCAAGTTCCCTGCGCTCGTCGGCCAGGTCGAGTTCAGCGAGCAAAGCCTGATTATTCTGGCCTTGTTCGACAAGGTCGGATCTCATTGTTGGCAATCCCGCTTCTAGTAGGATGATCGCCTACATACCATATGCTAGTGAGAATGGTGTTTCTCCTGTTGCTCGCCTAGGAGTCGTTCTGTATGCCCATAGGATATGCGGTAGCTCGGTTGCCCATGCGCCTTTGGCTCGCTCTAACCGCTTCTTCAATCCAGCGATCACTGTTTTGTTGGAAGCTTCAGCTTGTCCGTTGCTTTAAGGGTAGGCCACCGAGCTGAAGTGGTGCCTGATCCCGTGGTTGTTGCAGAAGTCCTGAAAAGGGCCACTCTCGAACTGTGTTCCATTGTCAGTGATGATGGTTCTAGGGATTTCGAATCGAGTGATTATATTTCTCCATACGAACCTTATCATGTCAGCATCTCGGATGTTCACCAGTGGTTCTGCCTCGATCCACTTGGTAAAGTAGTCAGTTGCAACCAACAAGTATTTACGATTGCCGGCAGCGGTGGGTAGTGGTCCCACGATGTCTATTCCCCACTGGGCGAAGGGCTAGGGGCTGGTCAGGGATTTTAATTCGCTGGCGGGCTGGTGGACCATAGGAGCGTGAAGTTGGCATTTCAGGCATTTGCGGACATATACTACGGAGTCCTTTTGCATGCATGGCCACCAATAACCTTCCTTCATTTCTCGGAAGGCTAAAGACCTTCCTCCGGCATGACTTCCACATATTCCTTCATGAAGCTCGTGAAGCACTGCCTTGACATCGCCTGGGTGGACGCATCTAAGGTAGGGGTCGGAGAAAGATCTTTTATACAAGTCGCCTCCTGTGGATAAGTGAAAGCGAGCAGCTTTGACTCTTATCTGGTGGGCAGTTCTCTTGTCCTCTGGAAGCGTTCCGTTCTTTAAATAGTCCTTAAAGGGATCCATCCAGCTAGGGGCTGATTCCAATTGGAGTATTGGTTTTGCTCTTGTCAGCTCGCAGTTGGGGTAAATGCTAGGGCAACTGAGGAAATCGATAGGGATAACCCTTTTAAGGCTAGAATCAACTGTCGAGCTCAGGGCTGCTAACGCATCAGCGTGGTTGTTTTGCCCCCTGGGAAACTGCTAGATGTTGATCTCTTCAAAGATCGTCATTAAGTTTTTCACCAAGGAGAGGTAGGCTGCCATTCTCTCATCCTTCGCGTTATAGTCTCCACTTATCTGGTTGGAAACTAGTTGCGAATCACCGAATACCTGCAAACGCTTTGCTCCCAGAGTATGTGCTTTTTGGAGACCTGCTATTAGGGCTTCGTATTCTGCTTCGTTATTGGAGGCTGCAAATCCCAGCCTGATTCCTTGCTCAAGGACTGTGTTTTCTGGAATGATGAGAACAATTCCTACCCCTGCCCCCTTTGAGTTGGAGGCTCCATCAACGAATAGTTTCCAGCTTTCCACTGTAGCGTGGTTGTTTTGCTCTGTTGGCTTAGACTGGTCGGAGGGTTCTTCGCCTGTGAATTCAGCTATGAAATCAGCAAGGATTTGACCCTTGATAGCTGTCCTTGGTTGAAATTGGATGTCAAACTGGCCGAGCTCGACTGACCATTTAGACAGTCTGCCTGACAAATCCGCCTTCCTTAGGACAACCTTGAGGGGGTGTGATGTAAGGACGATGATCGTATGAGATTCGAAGTAATGCTTCAGTTTCCTCGAGGCTATTACTAGGGCGAATGCGAGCTTTTCCAATGGTAGGTAGCGCTGCACGGCATCTAATAAGCTTTTTCTCGCGTAATAGATGGGATGTTGGATTCCTGTAACTTCGCACATTAGCGCCGAGCTAACAGTATGACTGGATACAGAGAGGTAGAGGTACAAAGAGTCCATTTGTTGTGGTATGACAAGCAGTGGTGGAGTGCTTAGATAGGACTTGAGCTCGTCCAATGCTCTTGAGCAATCTAGGCTCCACTCTACTGTTTTGCTGCCTTTTAAGAGTTGGAAGAAAGGCTTGCATCTCTCGGAGGATTTAGAAATGAAACGATTTAGAGCAGCGAGCATTCCAGTGAGCTTCTGTACATCTCGAACTGTGCGAGGAGGTTGCACTCTGTTGATTGCATCAATGTGGTCCGGATTAGCCTCTATGCCTCGCTTGCTGACCAAATACCCAAGAAACTTTTCTGACTGGACACCGAAGGAACACTTGCTCGCATTGAGTTTCATTCGGTACTTCCTGAGGATTTCAAAGGTACTTGACAGGTCCGAGAGGTGATTCTTCTTCTCCTTGCTCTTGACGAGCATGTCGTCGATGTAGACATCCATTGTGTCTCCCATTTTATTCTTGAACATTTTGGTAACTAGTCGCTGATAGGTTGCCCTTGCATTTTTGAGCCCAAAAGGCATGACATTGTAACAATATAAACCAACCGTCGTGATAAACGCCGTTTTGTCCTGATCTGGGGCATACAAGGGAATATGGTGATATCCTGAGTACGCGTCCAGGAAACTCATTCGTTCGTGAGCTGCGGTGGCATCTACTAGTTGGTCTATTTTCGGAAGAGGGAAGCTATCCTTGGGGCAGGCTTTGTTGAGGTCAGTGAAGTCTATGCAAACTCTCCACTTCCCGTTGCTTTTCGGAACTACCACTGGGTTGGATAACCATTTGGGGAATTGCACTTGCCGTATGGATCCTGCATCCAGCAGTTTTTCAGATTCTTTTTCTATTGCTCTGGCCTTCTCGGGAGCAGTTCGCCGTGCCTTCTGCGTTATCGGCTTGAATGTGGGATCGACGTTCAACTGGTGGCAGACCATATTGGGATCGATTCCTGGAAGCTCATAAGGTTCCCAAGCGAAAACATTTATGTTGCTTCTGAGTAAGGTTGACAACTCCTTTTGCTCTTGGTCAGTGAGTGATGCTCCGATCTGGAAGACTCTGCTATTGTCACCTTCCCTAGCCGCCACTTCTACCAGGTCCTCGACGACACGCTCGAAGAGGAGGAGCCTGGTCTCTTCCACTCCAGGCCTTCCATATTTTAATTGTTATTTGGAAGGAATTGCACCTTCCTCCACTTTCTCACTGGGTTGATCGCCTTTTTTCTCTGGCTTTGGTTGGATGGCCGCTATGAAGCACTTCCTTGCCATCGCCTGGTCGCCGTGTATCTCCATTACTCCTCGCTCGGTAACATATTTGAGCTTATGGTGGTAGGTCGAGGAGACTGCCTTCATCGCATGAAGCCATCCCCTGCCGAGGATGGCCTGATACGGTGAATCAATGTCGACCACCAAAAACTCGATCATCTTGGAAACATTTCCAGCGCGCACTGGCAGTAATATTTTGCCCAGGGGCATGGTCATTTTTCCAGCGAAGCCGACCAGAGGGACAGTAGTTCCCTTTAGGTCGGCGACGCTCAACTTCAATTTTCGGAACATGTCGATGTACATTACTTCGGATGAGCTTCCTTGATCGACGAGCAACCTGTCGATGTCAAAGTTGGCTATCCTAAGTGTAATGACTAAGGCATCATGATGTGGGGTCCTTACTCCCACAAGATCTTCATCCGTGAAGACAATATTCTTGTTGTAGTTGATGTCCTCTGCTCGCCGACATTTTCCTGACTGTGATTTTGCTGGATCAATCTGAAAAGCTTGCATTACCGCTGTCAGTTTCTTTACCTCCATTTGAGCTGAGTTCCCTTGGATTTTCTTGACGTTAGATACTCCGTGGATTACTGCGAATTCGTGTCCGGCATCATCTTCCAACACGTTGTCGGGTTTTGCCTCTTTGTGGGCAGCCACTTTCTCTACCTTCTTTTCCACAAAGTCATTCAAATGTCCTGACTGGGCCAACTCCTCGAGGTGGGACTTAAGAGCCTTGCAGTGCTCGGTCTTATGCCCTCCCTCTTTGTGGAAAGTGCATCTTAATGCATTGTTTCTTTTCGAGGGGTCTCCTCCCATTTTCCGGGGCCATTTGATGAACGGCTCATTCTTGATCTTCGTAAGAATTTTATAAATCGGCTCTTTGAAGACGGTGTTGACCGCCTGGAACGATTTTGTTACGTCAGGGTTCCCTCCGCTTTTGGAGCCATTCTTGCCCCCACTCTTTCCTCCTTTCTTCTGGTTCTCAACTTTCTCACTTCCCTTGGTAGTGAGCTTGGCTCGACCATTTTCTCCTACATTAAGGCGGGTGACATCTTCCACCTTTGCGTATTTCTCAATCTGGGCCATCAGGTCGTCAATGGTCATAGCTTCTTTCTTTGTCAAGGACTGGTAAAGGAGGGAAGAGCTAGGTAATCCAATTTTGAAGGAAGCCACTGCCACCTCTTCCGCGCAGTCCTCGATCTCGTTGAATAACTCCCAGTACCTCTTCGCATAGTCTCGGAGTGTTTCTTGATGCGTTTTCTTCATGGTTAATAGAGCATCCATCCTTTTGGGATGGGAGCTGCTGGTGATGAACCGGGACGTAAAGAGCTCTGCCAGGGATTTGAAATTTCTGATGGATCGATGAGGGAGTTTTTTGAACCATTTCTGGGCCACGTCATGGAGGCTCGAGGGGAAAATACGGCACATCAGTGCATCCCGGTGATTCCAGAGGGTCATGGCCTGCCAGTACTGCTTGACATGATCAATGGGATCAGTCTTCCCGATGTAAATCTTGAACCTTGGAATGGAAAATTTCTTGGGAGCCTCTTCCTCTTCAATTTCCTTCGTGAAGGGTGACTTCATCTGGGTCTTGAGGGCTCTCCTGGCGAGTTCTCTGGTCGACCTAGTGCCGCGGTGAGCTGGATGTTGGTCCATTTCTCTGCGGACCAGGTTCCGTATGTTTTCGTCGCTGCGAGCAGGGATCTGGTAGCGGCGAGCTCTTCTGAGTTGCTCGCGGAGGTCGTCGTCTGAGTTGCCACCTTCGACCCTTTGATATTCCCAACTAGGGCTCCATCCTCAGCTGCGAGATTTGCTCGCCCGAGGGCTAGGAGTGCGATAGGGGTGTCTCCTGGCATGGGGACGTAGTTCCTTCTCCAGTCTTTCCAGTCTGCTTTTCAAGCGAGCATTCTCAGCCTCGTATCTGCGAGAAGACTCCCTCTGCTCGTGGAGCCTTACCTCGTATGCATCAATCAATCTGGATATCTGCGTGGACTTTGCTGGTTCTTGACTTTCTTCTGAGGCTGGCCTTTCCAAGCGATCCCCACGATCTGAGCGTCGAACCTCAGACCTAATCCTGCGAGGAGCAGGTGGCTCTTGAATATCTCCTGCTTGAGGAGCGTTGCTGCTGTGACCAGACATCTTAGATTCTTTTCTTGGTGTGGGCTCTTCTTAGGGAAAGATGAACGTTTCCCACAGATGGTGCCAATTGTGGTGACAATTATTGTGCAACACAAATAAATAAGAGAGAAGTAATGACCAAGAAAGAACAAATAAAATGCCAATCACACAACAACGGATATACGTGGTTCAGCAAAGATGTGCCTACGTCCACGGTGGTGCAGTCAGTATTATTTCTCTATATTCTGGAGAATAAGTACAGAGAATAAAACTTGTCCTTTGCCCCGGACCTAGGGTTTAATTTATATATGTGTAGGTTAGTTAATGGAGATGATGGATTCCTCCATATTAGCCATCTTCCCTATAACTTCCCTTCATGGGATCGTGCTCCCCTATAACTTCCCTTCATGGGATCGTGGGGAAATCGGATCCATACAAAAGATGAGGGGCCTGGACTTTGGGCCGCTTGGGCTGGGCTACTCGTCCAGGCTTATAGCACTAAATTCCGGGTACCCACAGGAGGTACTGTATAAATATTCGGGACATTGGCCCAATTGCATTTATTTATTCTTTTAGCATAGCATTCGATATGGTTGTATATTTTGACCGAGTGTTCGGTTATTTTATTTCATTTTAGTTCCATTTACGCAAAACTATGTGGATGTTTTAATTTTTTAATTATTTAAAAAGATTAGTTAAGTAAAATTTTGACGCCAGCTTAATAGGTTATTAGTAATTAAATGGATTTTCGACAGTGATACTAAGAATGATCCATATGAAACTCCTGTTTTAATTTGATATAGGAGTGATTGCCCGATATTTTATTAGGCGGGTTGTCACAGATGGTATCAGAGCATCAGGTTCTAGTGTCCTTAGGAATCTATGCGGACGTATTACGCTTTCTGCGTTGCTCTCGATTTGATATAGAGCCTCAGGATTAGGATTGTTGATTTCTCTAGTGAGATTTCGTTCTCCTTCCATAGTATAAGATTATGTAAATCTTTTGTGCGCTCGTTGGAGAATCGTGTATGGGGCTTGGATGGCGGCAGGAGGTGGGGCTTAGTTGGAGCTATAAGTTTGAAGCTTGTAGTGGAATTTCCTTCTAACGAGGAAGTTATGAGGACTAGCAAGATGATTGTAAGGAGCAAGGTAAAGTGGTTATTATGATTTTTACCTCAATGGAGGAGGTTTATTTGGTGTGACTAGATAAAGTCGCAGTGTTCGTTAGCCCTAGACTCGTGTGTGTAATTTGAGTTTTGTGGCGGTCTCGATAACATTATATCATGTATGCCTATGTGTTTTCCGCGGTAGCGGAGTTTCATTTTTCTTCATTTGCCATAAAGGCGGGTGTTGATATTTTGAATATATATATATATGGCTTGTGATACTCATTTTACATGTATTATACGAGTATGCTAATATTGTGAGTACAAGATATTATGGTATATTCAGAACGATAGCAGGCTAATGATGGCAAGACTATCGGGTCCGCAGTTCCAGGATGGAACAGGTTGTTGTTGCGATATCTCACCTGGATACGGGTTACGCTCGCCCTTATTGTTATGGGTAAATGAAACTTCGATGAGCAGATGTTTCATTATTATGATTTGATTGCGTGGCGACCTTATAGATATTTAAGGCCCGTAGGACTTATTTGTTGAGCTGTGAGTTTAAGCTCATTATTGATTGTGCAAGGACTTAGAATTAGTATGAACACTGGGTGGTATGACTCTTACATAGAGATGGGAGTTCAAACCACATTTGGTTAAAAGAGTGGATAGGATTATCCCGGTTGCATATTCGAAAATAACTAACCTCCATAACCGAAAAAGTTAAGTAGGAGTGTGTGGAGGGGTTCCTTGTTTGGATTTCGCTTTGCGAGACGCTCCACACATGAATCTTAACGGCGTCGGGAGTGGAGAGATGTTATAGGATGCAAGGATGTGGGTTTTGTCGATAAGTCTTATAGTGTGGATGAACCACTATAGACTATGAGCCATGTGATGATGGTATGTTTATGGAAATGTTGTGCTAAGCACTAAAGTAGTCCTCTCGCCACACGTGGGTGGGTGCAGTAGGACTTAGAGAAATTGATTTGAGTGTTATGGCTAGGCCTTAGTGAAAAGGAAATTTTTTGAAAAAGTATACTTTGGGTACGATGTACGTAGTGCTGTTTCAGAGAGTTGGGCACTTTGATTAGTTAGCTTTCCTTTCGTATGGGCGGAAGGATAGAATAGTAGAAATGCGTTCATAGATTTGAGAGGTAGGATTTAGGACGTCCCGTGGGTGTACCTTAGGTCGTTATATCTCGATGACCGACAGCGCGAGGGAGTAGTGTAACGGGAGGGTTCCTTGTTTGGATTTCGCTTTTGCGAGACCTCCCACGCATAAAACCGAGCAAATGTCGAAAGTTGAGAGAGGCCTTGGGCATTAGGGATATACTTAGGATATTACTCGTTTCGCGTAGGTAGGGTAATGCATGGATCGTAGCATTTATAGGATGTTAGTTTAGTAGAGTTAGTGGCGCCGAGGTTAGGAGAATTGAATTTCGCGGGTTGGGAGGACCCATGTGTGAGTATTACACCAAGGAAAGGAGACCCTCATTTAGAGAGAGTGTTATGTGTCCGACGTTCTAAGTGGATGTGCAGATGTGCATGGGTTAAAAAGGTGTATGGTCACCTTAGTAAGTTGGTTGATATACCGCCTGAAATAGGAAAGGCGTAGTATATAAAGTTGAAGATTATGCCGTGAGGCACTATAGATGATGGGTACAATGTGACGTTATTAGAGTCACTTTACAATCGTGGTAGTCGTATAGTATATGGATTAGGAACCATTGGGTTAGTGTCGTTCCCTTTGAGGTATTAGGATTTGGAGTGATCCTAGGATTGGTGGTGTAGGTTGTATTTGAATTTCGAAGACGAAATTCCATTGTAAGGGGGGAGTATGTAACAACCTGTCCTTTTGGAGATAATTAAATCCCATAATTAAGTATAAATTGGAATTTGGAGAATTTCTCAGAATGTTAGTTTTTGGGATTTTTAAGGATTTCATGATTATCGATAGGTGATATATTTACTTTTGGGGTTAAGTAAATATGTTGAGGTATTTTAATTATATGTCGTTGTTGAGTAAAGCGACACGAGGTGAGATTTAAATTAAAAAACCCGCATTAAGTCGTGTGGGGTTAAAATAGTGAGTTGCGATCAAGTACCTTGGATGGAAATTTTAACTGCGCCATGAGTCTCGGAATGGCCGAGATAGTCGAAAAAGAGTGTCCGATTGTCGAAAATGAGTTTCGAGAAATTTTAGAGTTAAAATGGCTCGTAATTGAGTAAACGAGTCGTTTTTGGGTTTTAAGGGGTTAAACCCTTTCATCCTTATAAAAGGAGGTAGAGAGTGAGAAAAGAGAAGGAAGAAAGAAAGAAAAGATAGAGAAGAGAGAGAGGAGGAAGAAAAGAGGAGAAGAGGGGAGATTCCGGCCAACCTCCGCGGGATTCGGCTCGAGGTCGTCGGATTATATCCACGAGGCAATTGTTTAGTTGCTTTATTTAATTTTTGCATAAATATCTCATACCGTAGTTTGGTATAAACAAGCCCTAAAGATTTTGGGTTGGGTTTTCGTGGATAAAACGGGTTTTCGGGAGTTAAAACGAATAAACCCCTATAATTTCATAATTGGAGAAACTTAGAAATTAATCGAAATAAATTGGTGGTTTAGGGTTCTAGGATGTTTAGAACACTTAATATATATGTATTTGTAGTTGGTTGAGGTTGTAGGACGTTGGGTGAGACGACAAAAGCTTGGGAGAAGCTTTAATGGCCGAAACCGTCTCGGAGAAGACGATGAATAGTGACCTGCGTCTTTCCGAATCGATTCGGCCTTGATGCGAATCGATTCGGCTCCTGTCAAAAAATAAAAATTGTAGATATTTTCGATGAGGTTGCGTGGCGCCGACCACGTATATTTCTGATTTTTTTTGGATTTATATTGATTTTTCTACGAAAAGTTGTCCGAGATCAAAATCGTTAGTTAGAAATTGAGGATAGAACTTATTAGAGATAAATATTCGGGGTTCTCAAATGGAGTGTTAGGACCTCTAAAGAACTTGAGGATATATTAAAACTTTGGGTTTGTAGTAATAAATCCAAGTTATGAATTAAATAGAGATTGGATTGAGTTTTAGGTATTTTGGAGTTTGAGAAATCGCCCAAACAGTGACCCTCGAACAGGCCGAATCGATTCGGGTCCAGGTCGAATCGATTCGCCTAAGAGGATCTGTGTTTATGCAGTGGGCCGAATTGATTCAGATTTAGACCGAATCGATTCGCCATTAAGGACCTGCTTGCAGAACACTTTCCGAATCGATTCGGATTGGGGGCCGAATCGATTCGCCTACCTGAATCGATTCGCAATTGGGGCGAATCGATTCGCTTTGGTCAGATTTGCCAGTTTTCTCCTCTTAAGAGTATGGGGAGTTAAATTACAATTTGGGGACTTATATGGGGGATCCTAGTTCTGATATCGGGACTCCTAAATGATAGTTTTGAGGGTAAAAAAACCTTTAGATGAAAGAGAATGCCCTAGATTGGTGTAGGGCATAACTCGGGGAACGGACATAGTTTAAGTTTGGGAAAGAATACTCCCAGGAATATTTCAGTGGGCATTTAGGCCTATATAATTATGAGTATAGAAAGCATAGTTATATCGATTATTGTTGGGCAAATCCTATGACATGATTAGGATGAAATTGAGAATATAGATATATATTCAATTAGTGTAAAGTGGTATAATCGGAGATATCCAATAAATCCTTATATGGGAATAAGATTTTATTATTTATAAAAGTGAAGGAGTAATTCGAAATTATTGGTCATCACTATAGGTGATTGGCAATTATGGCCATTTATGTGTATATTCGAGGAACATATAGTGTGTGTATATATATATACACTATGTGATTAAAGTATATATATGATATAATATAAATAACTTTTGAAAATGAATAAATGAAAGTTTTCAAAATGGAAAAGAAATGATTTTCATAAATGATAATTTATGGATACACACCTCTCTAAATCGCTATCATAAGGGAAGTTGCGTGCATATGGTGAAGCCCCCTGGCTAATGAATGCAGGGTGGATATAGTCCTATAGGCCATATAAGCGATTATATATTTTATGCGCTGGTTAGGTGATTCTGGGTTTGGTCATGACTATCCCGCAGGCATATGGCCGCTTCCCGACGATTTGTTAGGTTCCCAGGTTGTCTTGTTTGATAGGCCCTGGAAGATGATAGCCATTTAGGAGCACGCCCAGTGGGGAAACCCGGAGGGACGGTCTTAGATATGTTAAAGAAATTCATGATAATGAGTTGGCTTTAAATACATTTCCCGGATGGAAGAAGGGAAATGGAAGCATATGTTATGAAAAGCATTTTTATGATAATAAAATTGGCTTTTAAATACATTTCCTGTATGTAAGAAGGGAAATGGGATGTTATGAAATTGTAAAGCATTTTTATGATAATAAAACTTGCTTTAAATATATTTCCTGGATATAAGAAGGGAAATAGAAAGTTTTGAAATGTAAAAGTATTGGTAAACATTTTGTAGATAAATGTAAAGTAAACCTCAGTCCGGGAGATATTATTCGGATGTATATTGAATTATGTATATCAATGTAGGTATGTTATGTATGTCGTTGTATAGTATATATACATACATTAGTTTTTTACTACGGGCCTAATGGATCTCTACCATTAACCCTGCCAAGTAGTAGTATATCGGGGGGGTTCCTTATTTGGATTTCTCTTCGCGAGACAACCCACGCACGAACTTAGTGCAGTGTTGAGAATGGAGGGAAGTTTAACCCTTAGTACTCGGGATGTATAGGTTTCTTGTAGACGGGTAAATTAGACTAGTTAGGAGGGATAGCTTGAATAGGGTATTTTGTTAGGGTGTGTTAGGTGTGCACTAATAGAAGAGAGGTGAGGGGTATCTCATGGGAGTGTGATACCAAACTTAAATATGAGATAAGACCTTTTTCTAAAAATAAGGCATTTATGCACTTGCTAAATATTTTTCAAACTCGGGCTCTGAACCGTTTATCTACTTTTCCTTTCTTATTATATATATATATATATATATTATAGGTGTCCAGACATAGGGACGCCTGGATGACACTTCCTTCTAGTTAGACGTCTACTGCAGCAGATGTGGATGCGTGTAGGTTCTCGATAGACGCTTATATTCTTGTACTCTAGATAGGAGGTACTGTATAAATATTCAGGTCAATGGCCCAATTGCATTTATTTATTCTTTTAGCACAACCTTCGATATGGTTGTATATTTTGACCGAGTGTTCGATTATTTTATTTCATTTTAGTTCCATTTACGCAAAACTATGTGGATGTTTTAATTTTTTAATTATTTAAAAAGATTAGTTAAGTAAAATTTTGACGCCAGCCTAATAGATTATTAGTAATTAAATGGATTTCGACAGTGATGCTAAGAATGATCCATATGAGACTCCTGTTTTAATTTGATATAGGAGTGATCGCCCGGTATTTTATTAGGCGGGTTGTCACACCCATGCCGATGACACGGTATGTTAAATTTCATTAAAATGGCACAAAATAACTATTTATATCAAGTGGAAACTATTTACACAATTTTTTTCAAAATTATAACTTCGTTGAACATATAAGCAAAACCAAAAAAGAATAATATTAGTTTATAATCAGCTCATGAAAATTATTGGTAAATTCTTATTAGAATTCATGCAAATGTCAATTTTAGAAACTCATACTTTCTTTCATGGAATATTAAATTATTCAATGAAAATGAAAATTTTCGAATACAAAACCAACACCCTTATTGTCAAATTAAATGTAAAAAAGTCTTATAAAAAGTCATTCAAATATCAATTTTATAAAGTTAGCTTCTCTTTCAAGGCTTATTAAAAGGTTCAACAACTCTGCATATATATATATATATATATTTCAAACATCAAACCAATATTTTTGTTGTAAAATTACAAATAAGAGAAAAAAGCGTAACATGTATGTCGAGTATCTCCCAAAACATTACGCATGTGAAGTGAATTATTTTTATCTCTTCGTATCTAGATCCATACATGTTCAGAGGCAGATGAACAACCATTGATATTAAATGTTATTTATGACATAAATAATATTAATTACAAAAATATATAATGATTAACAATTACAATAGATGTATGCCACTTTATATTATCATACATTATATTATACTTATTATGCTTCAGAACAATGCGGTTTATTTTTTCTTGATATTTGTTATAAATGAATAAATTTATAATGTTACTAACATAAATTGTAATAAAATAATATAAATACACTATACAAAGATGACGACCCAATAGGATAACATAAAATTTTCCTAAAATTAATACAAAAAATCTTATCCTTATAAGAAGTTTCTAACATAAAGTAGTGTCGTGTTTGTATCAAAATTGTGACTCGTATTAGTGTGGCGTGTTTGATAAAAAAAATAGGAATTAATATTTGCAAACATCACAATAGTCTTTATTAAACTTAAAAATTTTCATAAAATGCGAAGCACACTTTATACGACTACTCTAAGGGACGTATTTATTATTGTGCCATTGTAGGGTTGTTGTGGGGTGTTCAGGCTTGAAATGTACATGATTTTCTTTTTGACTTTTATATTTATGCACGTTATTCACTTTAGAACATCAAAGGGTAAGATCGACATGTAGTTCTTATTGTAATTGGTACATATAAAAATTAGTCTCATATAAAAAATAGGTGGTTGGTACAATATAAAAGGCACCTCTCTCACTCTAATGTTGAATGTTACAAACATAAATTTCATGTCAGGCACAATAAACGAAATAAAAAATAGGTGGTCGGTACTATTAGAGTTTTATTTAGAATTAAGGGTACTTTAGTATTTTCTCTTTTATTTTATTATTAGGTGGTTGTAGTTGGACATGTATTTCTCTTCCCTTCTTTTCATTGTATTGTATTATAGTTTATGTCAATATGAAACCATATCCCCTATTTTTATCTTTTCTATTGGATTGTAGATATTTTATATGTTATCATGGCATCAGAGTGGGATCAAATCTTCATTTCATCAACACGGTTCGCGGATATAACTCCACAGTGAGCTGGCTCTACTTTTGCACCCTTTGATCCCATTCATTCTGATGTGTGGGGACCCTCTCTTGTTATTACAAAAGGAGGGTCTCGATATTATGTCTCCTTTATTGATGATTATATGCGTTATAGTTGGGTTTTTATCATGAAACGACGTTCAGATTTTTTTGATATTTATAATAAATTTTGTGCCTTTGTCACAACTCAACATTATACTACTATCAAATGTTTTAGATGCAATTTGGGTGGGGAATATACTTCTCAAAAATTCGGTGAGTTGCTTGATTCAGATGGAACTATTCACCAATCATCTTGTACTGACAATCCTGAGCAAAATGGTACCATATCAATTTAAAATTTCATAAGAACTAAGGCCATCTCTAGTAATTCCATTTCCAAATCAATTTCTATCCCACTTGTCGAGTACCTCCTAGAAATTTCTATCCTTACGTGGAAACATTTTTACAACAATGGAAAAGTACAAAAATAATATATCTCCAACAGTTTACTCTCATTTGATAGTTTCTACCCACTTTCTACAACTAGCAAGAAACGTGGGTTATGTGGGCACCTGTTTGGATTACGTGTCAGATTCTCTAACTGCTCCACCATTTCTACATCTAGAAATGGTAATTAACAACAACAAAACTAAACAATAAACTAAAAACTAATAATTAACAACAACAAAACTAAACTAAAAATTAAAATTCCAGCATTTCTCTAACTTCTCCACCATTTCATGAGAACTAATAAGTAAAATTAAATTTCAGCAAACAATAAACTAAAAACTTAACAACATAAAATTAACAACAAAACTAAACTAATTAACTAATTTATTGAAAAAATTAACAAAAAAAATACCGTGGGTCCGTGTGCGAGGATTAACACGTGAGGCAGCGTTGGCGGGAGGGAAGCCGGGGCGGCGCCGGCGGGAAGGAAGAGGAGAACAGGGGCAGGCCATGACAGGGGCACAAGGTCGGGGGCGACGGGAGTGAGGTGAGGTAGAGAATAGAAGAGACGGGAGAGAAAAGAAGAGGGTAAAGGTGCATAGCTTTGTTTTTTTTAGGGTTGAGCTGAGTTAGGTTTTTACTTACTTTAACACATAAGAAAAATAAGTAAGAAATGAAATAAAATAATTTTGGCATCGTAATTTTCTTTGTTGCCAAAAGTGGGATATTTTTCTCAACACACTCCTATGTTGCCAAAAGTTAGGTCATGTTTAGTAACAAACAAATATGATGCTAAAAGTTAAAAAATTTCCCCCTTTTATTTTACTAGCTTCCCGCTTGAAACTTTAACCTTTGGCAACAAGTTTTATTTTATGTTGCCAAAAGTACAATGTAATATGGCCTTTTGGAAACATAATTAAGATTCTGTTGCCAAAAGGGTGTCTTTGGCAACAAAAATAGCTTGTGTTGCTAAATATTGTTGCTAATGGTGCAAATTCTTGTAGTGGGTGTTGCTAAAAGGAAACATAGGCACATTGTTGAAACTGTTCGCTTTCGTTTTTTATTCGTATATGTCCCTAGTGAGTTTTGGGGAGGGGTTGTCCTTACTACTGTCAATTTGATTAATAAGATTTCGACCTCTCATTGTTCAGGTTTGTCACCTTTTGAAAAGTTGGTCTACCCCGATTATTCTTCCTTAAAGGTGTTTGGTTGTACTTGTTTTGTTCTTCGACCTCATGTGGAACGTACCAAATTATCTCCAAAGTCAGTTATTTGTGTCTTTCTTGGTTATAGTGAGGGTCAAAAGGGATATCGTTATTATGATCCAGTTACTACAAACTATGTCTCTCGCCATGTTGTCTTTCTTGAGTATGTCCCTTTCTTTTCTATTCCTGATAATCCTCGTGAACTCAATAAATATGATCTTTTTAATATTGATCCATTCTCTGATAATGATGAGAGTGTGCCATGTCAAGCACCTTACACCACCGACAGTGTGCCACCCCATGTTCCTCCTGTTTCTATTATTTCTACTGATGCAAGTACTTTACCATCATATGTTCCCGATGATCCCCCTTCTCGTGTGGCCACCCAAGCATGTGCTGAAATGGTGGAACCTCCTTCTGGCTATCCAAAATGTCCACGTAAGTCAACTCAGTCACCAGATTTTATTTATTCTTGTTATTCAGATTCTTTTACTTCATTTTTATCCTCTATTCACTGCCTCTCTGAGAATTTGTCTTATAAAGAGGCATCTCTTGATCCTCTTTGGCAGCAGGTTATGGCTGAGGAACTTTCTTCTTTGCGTCAGAAAGATACTTAGAGTTTAGTCCCCTAACCTATTGGCAAGCGGACAATTGGATCTCGTTGGGTATATAAAATCAAAACTAGATCAGGTGGGTCAGTTGAGCGGTACAAAGTAATATTGGTTGCTCAGGATTTTTCTCAGCAATATGGTATGGATTATGACGAGACCTTTGCTCCTGTTACGAAATTGACTACTATTCGTACTCTTATTGCTGTTGCATCTATCTGTCAGTGGCATATATCGCAAATGGATGTTAAAAATGCGTTCTTGAATGGCTATCTTCATGAGGAGGTTTATATGACTCCTCCTACGGGTGTTCCACATGGTCGTGGTGAAGTTTGTAGGCTTAAGAAAGCATTATATGGTCTCAAATAGGCACCACAGGCTTGGCTTGAGAAGTTTTCTACCGTGATTACCTCTCTTGGGTTCATTCCAAGTGAGCATGATTCAGTTCTCTTTATCAGGTACACCTCGGGTGGTCGTATTCTGGTTTCTTTATATGTTGATGATATGATTATTACTGGGGATGATGTTTGTGGAATTAGAGTGTTAAATTCTGAATTATCTCGTTGTTTTGAGATGAAGGATTTAGGGCCCCTACGTTACTTTTTGGGTATTGAGGTAGCTCATTCTCCAAAGGGTTATCTTCTCTCACAATCTAAGTACATCGAGGACATTCTTGAACGTGCTCGCCTCACTGATACTAAGATTGTTGATACCCCTCTGGAGCTTAATGTTCATTTTTCCCCGTATGATGGTGTTATTTTGCCTGATCCTACCTTATATCGCACTATTGTGGGCATCTTGGTTTATCTTACTATTACTCATCCAGATATAGCTCATGTGGTCCATGTTGTTAATCAGTTTGTTACTTCTCCTACTACGATTCATTGGGCAACTGTTCATCATATATTGCGATACTTGAGAGGCACTCACTTTCAGAGTCTTTTACTTCCTTCATCTTCTTCTTTGGAGCTGCATGCATACTCTGATACTGATTGGGCCAGTGATCCTACAGATCGCAAGTTAGTTACTGGATTTTTTGTATTTTTGGTTAATTCTCTTATTTCTTAGAAGAGCCAAAAGCAAGTTGTTGTTTCCGTGTCTTCTACGGAAGCAGAGTATTATGTTATAGCTTCTACCACTTGCGAGGTTGTTTGTCTAGGTTGGTTACTTGCACATATGGGTCTCTCTCTCTCTCTCTCTCAGCCCACTCCTATATACTATGATAATAAGAGTGCTATTCAGATTTCTCACAATTCAATTTTTCATGGGAGGACTAAGCACATCAAGATTGATTATCATATCACTCGTCATCATCTTACCCGTGGCGCCATCACTTTGCCTTTTATTTCTTCTTCCGCACAGATAGCTGATTTGTTTACGAAGTCTCATCCAGTTCAGCGTTTTTGTTTTTTGGTTGGGAACCTATCAATGCTTCTCGCTACAACATCGTGAGTTTGAGGGGGGGATATTAGAGTTTTATTTAGCATTAAGGGTACTTTAGTATTTTCCCTTTTACTTTATGATTAGGTGGTTGTAGTAGGACATATATTTCTCTTCCCTTCTTTTCATTGTATTGTATTCTAGTTTATGTCAATATGAAACCCTAACCCCTCTTTTTATCTTTTCTATTTGATTGTAGATCTTTTATATGTTATCGGGTACAAACATAAGGTAATACAGATATAAGAACCTCTGGAATGTTTTCTCTCATTCCGTCAGACACAATACACATAAACATCACAATGTCATAGCACTTCTAAACCAAAATATATACACAGAATGCAAAAAGTAAAATTTATACGCACAACGAAGAAAACTAATTTCCAACCAACTAACTTCAGATATGAAGATGTGAAATATAATGGGAGAGCCAAATTCGATGAGGGGTGAGAAAGTTGGGAGGGAAAAAATATGAGGGTTGGCACCAAAAAAATATGAAGTTGAGGTACAACGGAATAGAGTGAGAACGGGTTCATAAAGTGAGATATATAGATAGGAGTATGAGTTATATCCAGTGCTTAATAAAGTGAGGTACATATATTAAACCAATCCATTTTTTTATTGCAAAAAGGATAATAAAAACAAGCAACAAGAAAGAACACTAAAACATGGGGTTATCAAGGTCGGCACGTTCTAGCATCATGAGGAGGCGCTCCGGGATATGGTCATATTCTTCATAAAGCTCATGGGAGAATTAAATTTTTTTTTTCCATATAGTCTGCCTGGATATTCATCTCTCTCGGGATATGGATGACATTTGCATTGAGGCAACTGACGAGCTCACAACAATCTTCAATGATGTTAGCTAGAGGCTGGTTCCCCTTATCTTCCAACTCCAACAGTTGTGCAGCTTTAAGGCAATCGGTCTTGAGATGGACTACCCTCCATTGCTCCCTGAAGGCAATGTTCAAATGGTGGCCATCCCCGATCCTCTCCTGTGGGCGGGCGCGACAGGGAAAGGATCCTCGGGTCCTGTGCATCCCTCTCGGGAGCGTTTCGGTCGGCATCATTTGAGATGAGGTGTAAAAATGTAGAGAGATACAAAGTCTCCAGTCTATTTTACTCAAAACAGACAAAATAAAAAGGGGAAGCCATCTCGAAGGATGGAATCCAAAGACATACTGGTGCATACGAAACCAAAATGATTCGAGAAGGGTTCGGAGGCTAAGTTACGAAATGGGAAAGTGTTAGACACCCATTCCGCCCTTTTGGTCTCTCATGGATATTTGCTATTTTCCTTTATTTTTTCCCCGTGATATGTGTGCATGTGTATATATATAGTGGAGATAGGAATCCTCGACTTGTATCATGGAAGAGATAAAGCGAGTCATTCGTAGGAAAGTATAAAAATAATATTAGAAAATAAGATTTACGCGATTACCCTTACGTTGATCGTTATAATGGAACGATAACGCATATGGAGTTATACGTCACTAGGAGCAAGTATGTAGAATATAATAAAATTGGATTTAGAGAAGATAGAAAATGAGAGAGAAATGGAGAATAGGACTCGAGTCTCGAGTTTTACCCCGAGATGCCTACGTAGCCTATAAAGGCATCAAAGTCCACGTAGTTCGCATACAAAACGAGGGGTGGGGTTTATCCCATAAATCCAAATGGGGGATCTCTTATTTGTGAATGTGTGTGTGTGTGTAGAAAAAGTGTTTTAGTTGTGAGAAAATTGTGAGAAAAGTATGAGAATCCCTATTTGAAATTTATGAGCAAGCCCTCTTTTTCTTTTTTTTGGGTTTTACATATATGAAAGTAGGAGATGTGCAATAATACTAAATGAAAAGTATATTAGGATGTGTGATATGGGATAATAAAACTTCTAAGTAATAAAACAAGTTATTGAGAATTTAAGAGAAAGTTGAGAAAGTAGGACCTTCTTGAAGATCTTGAGCTTGATCTTGAATGTTGGAGAGTAGCCCTTGCACTTAGATGATGATGGATAGTGGCTAATTCACCAAGTTTGATGAAAAGGATGATGGAAAGTGGAAGTTAGAAAGGGATTTTGATGTTGAAATCGCGCTGTCTTCGAGAGAGGTTTTTGGGATTTGCTGAGAGCTATTGTTATCAAATTTGGGATCCTCTTGTAAATGAGGTGAAGGCCTCCTTTTATAGGTCCAGGTCATTGCCAATCGCCATAGACCTAGTCCTGCCTATCGGCAGCTATCGATAGGCAGGGTCTGGAACCTGTCGTTTGGCAGTGTGTTTCAGGCCTTTTAAAAAAATTGGCTGCCGAGGGTAAAACGTTGGTCAGAATCGTGCACGGGGCAGACCGTTGGAAAGGTGATTTAGAGACCTTTGAAATTCCTTGGACTGCTCCCGGGTTCGGGAGTTGACTTTGGGTCAAATATGGCTCAGAAGCATTTGTCGGTCCATTGGACGGGGAATCGTTCGGACGCAAATGGATCGTTCATCCGCATGGTAAGTCAGAATCCTGCATGGGATGGATTGTTGGAAATGTTAGGAGATGTACTTCGAAATTCCAAAGAGTTTGACCCATTTTGGGGAGTTGACTTCGGTCAACCGGGCCCTAGAAGCATTCGGTGACCTCTTGGAGTCAAACAGATCGTTCATCCGCATGGTATGTCCGAATCGCGCAT
Organism: Sambucus nigra; assembly: GCA_949130495.1. Taxonomy (NCBI): domain Eukaryota; kingdom Viridiplantae; phylum Streptophyta; class Magnoliopsida; order Dipsacales; family Adoxaceae; genus Sambucus; species Sambucus nigra. Next base: position 77,381,308 of record OX422221.1, on the reverse strand, counting down.
GGAGTGGACCATTGGAAAGGGGTTTCAGTGCCCTTCGAAAATTCATTTAGTCTCGATCAAGCTGAAGAGTTGACTTAGGTCAAACAGAGCCCGAGAGCGCCCGGTGGCCTCCAGATCAAGTTTTGGACGCAAACGGATCATTCGTTCGCATGGTAAGTCAGAATCGTGCACGGGATGAACCGTTGAAAAGGGAATTCAGTGCCCTTCAAAGATTCATTCGGTCTCGGCTGAGCTGAAGAGTTTGAATTTTTGGTCAAAAGGAGCCTAGGAGTGCCCGATGGCTTCTAGGTCAGTACTCGGGACATGACTTGGGTTTGTAGTAATTAAAGGAGGTGCTAGGGACCTTATGAAAGTTAGGGGGTAACATAATGGGGTGTCTATAGAGCCCTTCGACGGGTGAGTTTGGAACAAATGAGAACCGTCGAATAGATACCACGTGATGCTTTTGAGGGAGTATGACCGATTCAGAGGGTCGAGGCCGATTCTAAGGACCTGAGGGGTGTGATGGGGATGATCAATTTTGTGGTCAAAGACAAATCTGTGGGCTTAAGTGATGAGGGTGACCGATTATGTGTCTCAAAGCCGATTCTGCGGTCTTAGGGTGAAGATATAATAACCGAGAACAATTCTGACCTAAGAGTGGTGACGACGGAGGACCAAGGTCAATTCTGACCTAACTCAGGTGACGATTCAAGACTGAGGTCAATTATGACCTAACAGTGGTGACGACCGAGGACTGAGGTCAATTCTGACCTAAGAGTGGTGACGATCGAGGACCGGGGTCAATTCTGACCCAACTTAGGTGACGATCCAAGATCGAGGTCAATTCTGACCTAAGAGTGGTGAAGATCGAGGACTGGGGTCAATTCTGACCCAACTCAGGTGACGATCCAAGACCGAGGTCAATTTTAACCTAAGAGTGGTGACGACCGAGGACCGAGGTCATTTCTGACCTAACTCAGGTGACGATCCAAGATCAAGGTCAATTCTGACCTAAGAGTGGTGACGACTGAGGACCGAGGTCATTTCTGACCTAACTCAGGTGACGATCCAAGACCGAGGTCAATTCTGACCTAAGAGTGGTGACAATCGAGGACCAAGGTCAATTCTGACCTAACTCAGGTGACGATCCAAGACCGAGGTCAATTATGACCTAAGAGTGGTGACGACTGAGGACCGTGATCAATTCTGACCCAACTCAGGTGATAATCCAAGACCGAGGTCAATTCTGACCTAAGAGTGGTGACGACCGAGGACCGAGGTCAATTCTGACCTAACTCAGGTGACGATCCAAGACACTACACCAAAATGACAAAATTGTCACCTTTCAGCCGCCCACCCTTGTCAAGGTCATTGATCATGACACAAATCTCGCGTTTTGTGTCACAGTCAATGACCTTGACATGACCGTGACAAACAATTTTCACGGTCATTGACCATGACAAGGCCGTGACAAATGTAGTTGTCACGGTCGTGTCACAATCAATGATCGTGACAATTCTTTAAATAATTGTCACGGTTAATGACCTTGACATAACCATAACAACTTCTGCAGTAAAATTCCTTTCCCCCTTCTTTTTTCCCTCCCGTCGTTCCCTCCCTCTCTCTCTACGTTGCTCTCTCTCTCTCTCTACTTTTAGGTTTATTTCTCTCTCTTCCATTTATATATATGTTTGTGTGTATATATATGTGTGTGTATATATATGTGCATGTGTGTGTCTGCATGTGTGTGTGTGTGTGTGTTTGCGTGTGTGGGGGGTGGGGCAGGGTGGGGGTAGGGGGTGGGGCAGGGTGGGGGTGTGAAGGGAGGTGCGGCAGGGTGGGGGATATTGTGTGTGTGTGTGTGTGTGTGTATGTGGTGGGTGGGTGTGGGTGTGTATGTGGTGAGTGGGGGGTGTGGAGGGAGGTGGGGGTGGGGGTGTGTGGATTTGAATTAATCCATGAATTTGTATTTTTGTCTTTGAATTAACCCATGAATTTATTTTTGTATTTGAATTAACCCATGAATTTATTTTTGTATTTGAATTAACCCGTGAATTAACCCATGAATTTGTCAATTTCATATGAAAGTAGGATTTCCCCTCAGTGTAAATTAGTAAATTAATAATTCTATACGTCAATTGTTAGTTTAATTAATGAAATGAATTAATTGAGTAGATGAATTAGAAGGAGTACGGGATACACATTTGTTGTTGACATTGTTGTTGGATTATTTTGTTTAGTAAATGTTTGGTTGGTTAGTTTTAAAAGTAGCATGACCACTAGATTATTGTCCATATGGGGGTTGGATTTTTCAACTTTTTTGAAAATTACTCTGTATATCGAACAATATATATATAGTATGATAATTAAATGAAACATACTTGAAATTAAATATAGTGCGCATAGATACTAGCCTTCTAGTTCTTATGCGTACGCATTCAATAGCCCTTAGACCCGTTCGATAGTCATTACCCCTGTAATGAGATCTCTCGAATTGTCCCGTTTGGACAGTTTGAGACTGTATACTTTCTGTATAATATTCTTATTGGATTAAAGTTGTTACTTTTGGAGGAAGTTCTGCAGTCGTATCTTAATATTCTCTGGGTACATACTAGATTGACAAGTGTGACTGTTATTTCAATTGATCAATTGAAATAACACTCACACCTGCCAACCTACATCGTGTACTTGGAGAACTACGGGGATATCCTGTCGAATTTTTTTCAAATCGTAACAATGTGCATGAGTTGTTAAGTATATTACAGGAAAATAGAGTCTTGAATGGGATAGGACCACTCAACCTTTAATAGGATAATTAAGTGATGGGATAATTAAATAAAACATACTATAAATCTAAGTTTTGTTTACCTTTAATAGGTGTTTAGTTGTGGTAGCTGTGATGGGATATCCGAAATACAAAGAGTGGATGGGTGAGGCTAATAGAATGGGGGATGTGTTTCGCAGAGGTGCTAACGAATTTGTGAAATATGCAAAGAGATGTCATAATGATGAAGAGTTTTCGTGTCCGTGTGCTAGGTGTAAGAATGGTAAGGTGTTTGAGTGGAAAACAGTTGAACTACATTTGTTAAGATCGGGTATGCAAGATAGTTATCGATTTTAGAGTTTTCATGGTGAATTGAAAGTTCCTTTTGTCCCCGACCAACCTTCACAACAACCTTCAACAAGTAGAATAGATGTAGAAGGGGACGACGTAGATCATAATATGTTAGAGGATTTAGTTGATGATGTGTACGGAGTTTATGAAGCAGAGGAGAATGAGGTTACTGATGATGTAGATGATTCAAGTGCTCGTGAAGATAGCATGATAAAATTTGACGATGACTACCAAAGTTTAAAATTTAAGGCGACCCAACCGTTATACTCTTGCTGTGAGAAAGATCAAACAACTTTACATGCCATGGTTGGTTTGCACAGTTTGAAGACGCAGTACGATTTGTCTGGAAATAGCATGACGGGAATTCTGAAATGGGTGAAGGGCTTGTAAAGTGACTGGGTAAGAGTTGAGGATAAAAATGCTTGTAAAGTTGATCCTGTCACCAATTTGATCATGGTTGACTTGTCCAAGTTGAAGAGCAACGACCACGTGAGCGATGAGCCATTTGTTTGTGCATTTCAAAAGGTTAAGCAAGTGTTTTATTCGGAGTATATCAACAACGAGCCGTGATCAATTGTCCAACACGCTCCAAGGCGTCTAAATAGCAGTGTGGATAACTTGGCTCCTCCTACCGAATATCAATCCATTTTTTATGATAACCCGAATTTGAAATAATTTTTCAATTTGTAATAAATATTTCAATTTGTACTGAAACATCCATTTTTAATGCTTTTAATTGATTTACACTTTATCATTGTCACTCTTGTGTGGTGTGCGTGTGTGGAGAGGAGATTAATACATAAATATTCCAACTACATCTAATTTTTGTTTATACTAATCCATGAATATACGCTTCTTACCTTTAATGGATGATTAGTACATAGTTATTTGGGGTGCCAATTTGTGGAGAGGAGACTGAATCTCTTCGTCTATCTGAACACTAAGAAATGCCATAATCCTATGGAGTTATGCTCTGCAAATTCCTCCCAACTGTTATGTAGACAAACATCACCAGTTGAAGTTGTCAATTCCACTTTCCATAACCCACCACTTGGAACCCCTAGCAAAACATGGGAGAGCATTGAAAGGTGGAATTGACAACTTCAACTGCTGATTTTTGGCTACACAATGGTTGGAAGGAATTTGCAGCGCATAACTCCATAGGATTATGGCATTTCTTAGTGTTTGGATATGAAGAAAATTATATTTGACACAATTTCCCGGGGTACATTAGTTGGAAGGAGGTGCCATATGAGCTCAAGTTAGCTATTTGGGTGACAGTACATGTAATGTATTTATATTTATATGTCAACTTCGATTTCGATTTCAATTTCGATTTATATTTATCTATATTTGCGGGGCGGATACTAATTTTACTTTATTTCAATTCAGGGGACAGGGAGTGGCCCTGAGGTAGGCCACATATGCTCGATACTTATGTGGCTATTCGGATGAGAAGGGAAGGATAAGGAGGTGTCCCCAAGCGTCGCGGTACAAAATCTCTTTTCTAGCTAAATAGTTTGTAGATTTGAGATAATTGATTTTGATGTTGTTTCTTCTTAAAAAGTTTCTATTTTGAATATATATTTGCATTATCTTTAGTTTGTTTGGATATATGATGTTTGAACAGGTACAACGTTGCTATAACAGGTATAAATATACTGTTGGGCAGTGGCAGTGGCCATACTGTCCAGCAGATTTTTTTTAAATTCTTCCCAGAATTGTCACGGTCATTGACCGTGACAATTTTTTTAAAAGGGGACAAGGCTTTGTCATGGTTTTTAACCGTTACTAAACGTGTCATAGTCATGGCCCGTGACACGATAGTGATAATTCTAACGAACTTATCAAGGTCAATGACCGTGACACATCTGTGATAAAAAAAGTTGTCTCGCCCAATATTGTCACGGTCATTGACCTTGATAAGTCCAACTTGTCAAGGTCAATGACCATGACAATATGACAGATTTTGTGTAGTGAGACCGAGGTCATTTCTGACCTAAGAGTGGTGACGACCGAGGACCGAGGTTAATTATGACCTAACTCAGGTGACGATCCAAGACCGAGGTCAATTCTGACCTAAGAGTGGATAAAGATTGAATTTTGATTCTACTGGAGAAAGTGATTTGTGATTTTGATCTGAGCTGGGGAGCTGATAGTTAGGGAAGCTTTTGTTTCCTTAGGAGGCCTCGCATGGGGGAAACAACCAATTTTGGTGCTATAAAAACTCCGTTGGGGAAGTGATCAAGCTATCCTTAGAGATCCTTCGGGACTTTTCCGGGAGGAGATTTACTTAGTTTTTGATTATTTTGCTGGGAAAGAGGGGTTCTGGTTGAGGGAATGCAAAATTTTCCTGGTGAAAATGTTCTGAATCCTTCCTGGGATTTTTAGGAATTTTTCGGGGATTTCTGGTATTTTTTGGGAATTTCTGTATTAAATTTAAGGGGGTACCGATCGGCATGATATGAGGGGTGCCAGTCGGCAGTGGCACAGACTTTTGGACTGCCTCGGGAAGGTAAGGAGTCACTGCCGATCGGTATGGCTGGGGTAAGTGTCGATCGGCATGGCGCTTGTCATCCTATAAAAAGGGGTGAATCCCTTCCTTTTTTTCACAGCTTCTTTGCTTTCTCTCTTTCTGCGATTTCTCTACAAATCGTTCTAGCATTCCGATCTTCAAAAAATGGCCGCTTTTGTGAGCACCGCAATCCACAGGGAGTGGTTGACCGTTGAGGACTGGGCGAATGTGGAGGGGAGGGCCAGGGTGCCTCTTGCTTTGGGGAGTGAGAACTCCTTTGATGCGTTTGATCCTATTGTGGAGGAGTGGACTTTACTGCGGGAGTCGTCGAGTCATCGCTCTTCGAGAGTGAATCCTGGCGGTTATGTAAGTAACTTGACCTTTGGCATTCCTTTCTTCTTGGTGATTTTTCTTTCTTTCTTGACTTCTGAAGAGATTTTTTCCTTTTTGCCAGTCCGATATTTCTTTGAAGAACATGCGCGCCCACAGGATGACCGGGCTCAGGGATGTCTGGGAGCATCTCCCACCTGTGGTGCGTTGGGTGGTATCATCAGTGGGTTTTGTAAGGTTGGCATTTGTGGTGGATGAGACACCTCGTTCGATAGCGGTCATGTACGCTTTGGGAGAGTGGTGGTGGGATACTACCCACACCTTCCATTTTGGCTTTGAGATGATGACTGTGACTCCCATAGATGTGTAGTAGCTATTGGGGATGGATTATGACGGAGAGCAGATAGAGGTGGATCGCTCTTTACGAGTGAGACCGGAGGCAGTGCGTGCGACACTTAGTGATGTAGGGAAGATAGTTTCTGGGGATTCTATCCATCTGTCCTTGATGAAGGATGTTCTGTTGGGCAGGGTGATTATTTTGCTGGTGTTGGGAGGTTTCATGGTGGCGTCGAGTGGCGACGTCGTCCATTTGTGGTTATTGCCGTACCTGAGGATGTTTTCGAACATCCCTTTCGATGATTGGGGGAGTCTCCTTTACTCTTGTCTGGATGCATTCAGTCGGTGCTACCGGAAGACCTTTACGAGAGCCGCGTACCTTCTTGAGGTATTCTTCATTTTGTGCATTTCTTTTCATGCATTCGCATTTTCTTTCATGCATTCACATTTTCCTTATGCATCTCTTTTTGTTTGTGAATTCAGACATGGTTCTATGAGGTGATTGGGTGCAATAACCCGTTGATCTCTCTGAAGGACGACACTGTTGGGGACTTCTGTCGATTGTATCGATGGCATAAGGCCAATCGATAGTCAAAGGGATCTTTATCCCTGGAGGCGGTGCGTCAGGTCTTGAATGACCTGACCAGTGGTAGGGTACGACTCTTTCCATTTTTAGTCTTGGTTTTTGCACCTTCTGATATTATATTGATTTATGTCTGCTTGGAGATTTTTAGGTGACCTTTTATCCCTGGGGGACAGCCATTTAGGATGTGGGGACGATCGGGGTGAACGCGCAGATGAGGCATTTGTTGGCGCATGAGTTTGGCCATTCCTGGTATCTCAGGGAGAGGGTGGTTCGCCAGACTGCGCAGCCTCCTATATCTATGGGGCGGGAGCAACTACTGTCGGAGGATGCGAGGATTGCGATGATGATCGATGAGTCCTACTTGTTGTACACTGATACGGCTGCGCCATATGACTATATGGACTTTGTGACGAGCTGGTTGATGGCGCCCAGCATATATGATGCCCTGCATTTCCCTCCAGCGGGTTCGAGTCCGGCGGTGGGATCTTCCCACAGTGGTGGCGATCCGACGGCATCTGCAATTGCTGCGACCTCGGAGGTTCCTTTTGTGCGATTGCATACCCCTTCGTACAACATTCGGTGGGCTGATGGAGGGATGGTGCTTATGCTGCATCGTCCTCATGCGATGGATTCGGAGGAGTTGGGTTTGATAGAGGAGGTCCTTCGACCTGCGGTATACCTTTCTATTCTTCTCTTTCTTTCTTTTCTGTTTTGGTCATCTCTGCTTTGATACTGATTTTTCTTTGCCTTGCAGCAAGTCCGAGTGTCCACTACTTGGCTAAGAGACATCAGAGACTGGATAACCTTAGCTACTGCCCATATTCAGGATGCTGTTCCTGTTCCTTCTTGCTTGGTGCCATCTGCTTCGTCTGGAGAGGACTTTGGCTCGGGTAGTGGCGATGCATCGTCTTGTCGTAGGGGAAAGAGATCACGTCGTAGGGGTGGAAGCTCTTAGTGTGTGTGTGTGTGTGTGTGTGTGTGAGAGAGAGAGAGAGAGAGAGAGAGAGAGAGAGAGAGAGAGAGAGAGAGAGAGAGAGAGAATGTGGGATTGGGCTGAGTCCCGTTGTTTTTTCTTTTTCTTTTTATTTTCTGCAAAAATCATGTAACACAAAAAACAGATAGATGTAATGCAATAGAGTTTTTTGATTATCTTTTATGAATGATGAATGAATGCATCCACATGCGCTTTTGACTTTGCTGCTGAGACCGTAAAAACGAGTATTTTTGGGAAAAAAAATTGAAAGAAAGTTTTTAATTAAAAGGAGAAATTATATAAGGAGGAAAAAGGATTTTGAAATTCTGTTGAGAATGTCATTTTATTTTTATTGAGTATTTTGTTTTGACAAAAGAGGAAAAAGGGAAATTTCTAAAAATGGGGGGTTGCCAATCGGCAAGCACCCTGTCCTGCCTATCGGCAGTTCAGTCTAGTCCCATCAATTCAAAGCTTTGATTGGTACCCTCTTCAGCCTTTGGTACTTTGCGGAGTAGGATTCCCTTCGATTTTTGCAGGTATTATGTCTCTTGTGAGGGTTCTCAAGTATAAAAAGGGGGTAAGGGTAGAGTGTTTTCATCACACCTTTGCATTCTTACTTACTTGCCCACTATCTCTTAGCCTTGCAAGATGGCTCTCCCTAGTAGCATTGAGTTTGCTAACTACCTCGAAACCTTGGAAGCAATGTGCTCTTATAATGTCGACTATGATGCTCTCAACTTGCGTCGAGTCTCCTTGTGGCACAATCGGCCTATTGAGTGGAACATGCTGATGGCGGCGGTATAATTCTGGTACCCCGAAGACCATGTATTCCTCTTTGGGTTGGATGAAGTTTTACCTACCTAAGAGGAATTTTCTGCCATGCTGGGTATAAATCCCAGTGTTGCTTCAGATATGCCTAAATTTTCCCATTCTCCCAGGGATTTATTGGCCGGGCTTCTTCATATTTCGCCTTCGGCGGCTAGATCATTGGTTGTTGGAGGAATGATCACCCTCCCGACGGTGTTACAGTCCATTCATTTGCGGGAAGTAGGTGATGTTGGTTATCATGGAGCCGTTGCTCTGGGCCTGGTTTCAAAATTGTTGCTGGTGACTAGGGAACTACTGGTGGACCCACAACTTATAGCCATTACTTCGTGGATGTCATACCGACGCAATCCTGCAGCGATGATACTGGCGGAGACCCTGAATGACTTGGATGTCTGGCGAGAAGATCGTTCTGAAGTTTTGAGGGTAGCCCCGTGATGCTGTTCATGTGGTTGTCTGAAAGACTCTGCTTGGCAACTCCTCTAGAATATCCTTTGTCGGTTATATCCAACTTCTTTTCGCATTACTTCATCAGCGTTGGCCTGTATGTTGAGAGCTGGGAGAATTGGCTTGTGGAGCATGGGGCTTGGAGTCTACGCTGGTCAGTGCCTTGGTGGGGACAGTTGCTGCCTATTCAGGATCTGGGGGAATACTCGTATGTGCGGCTGGTTTGTATCAGGCAAACCTCTTTTTATTTCCCTTGGCGGCTTCTGCGCCAATTTGGCTGGGCACAGGTCGTGCCACCTCGGACCTCGAATTTCTTTCGGTAGAAGATTTGACTGAGCGCCTACGTCTGTTGCTTGGCTCCTTGTGGGAAAATCGGCGTTCGTCTACCCGGCCCTCTCAGTCTGTCGGGAGAGTTTGGCATGTACCTAAAGATTATATAAAGTGGTTGTGGAGGAAAGTAGTCAGCAAGACGTTGGCAGTGGAGACTGGACAAAGGAAATTTATTTTATTTAACACCATGGAAGGGGGCGTTGTGGTCTTTTCGAAGATGGTTCGGGATCATCGGTCCATGGAGTGTTTACGGCATTCTATTCAAGCAGGGGAAATTTAGGGGGCCCAGGATGTAGATGATGAGGGTCCAGGCTCCTTTGGTAGCTGTGGGTAGGACTCTTGGAGAGTTTATTTGTTGTAATAGGGAATATATGTGGGGATTTTATTTGTCTTTTTATGTCAGTAGGGGGAAGGGAGTTATCCGTTCCTTTTCTTATGTAATCCGTGCTGTAATTTCTTATTAATGAAATAAGCAAGTTTCTGATCATCCAGTTGTGCCTTTCGATGAATTTTGTATTTTTGAATTATCTATACTGATCGCTAAGTCATACATAATCCTTTTGTTCAAGAATTTGTTAGAATGAACTTCCGTTCTCGGAGATAAGAAAAGAATAGTATTTTGAAAAAGAAAGGGGCGTGCTCCTGTAAGATGTATGAGCTGCCTACGTACCTCTGGGGTTTTTGAAATTTTTTTATTTTTCTTGAAAATTGGTTTTTTGCAGAGGATCAGGTCGATGTAGTTCTGGGAAATGAATAGAGTTTTTTTTAAGAATAGAAGGGAGATGAGAAAAATTGTAGGGCGTCGAGATTTCAGACTAGGGGTAGAATTTCTTGAGATGGTCCAGGTTGACTGGGCGAGCCATCTCCTCCCCATCTAGATCAGTGAGCATGGCGGCACCGTCGGATAAGATTTTCTTCACAATGTAGGGGCTGCTCCAATTGGGCTTGAATTTCCCTCTGGGGTCCCAGATGGGTTCTATTATCTCCTTGAGGGCTAAATCCCCTTCCCGAACACCGCGGTCCTTGACTCTCTTGTTGAATGATCGCGTTATTCGGTGATGGTACCCCTGCATATGGTAAAGATCTTTCAATCTCCTTTCATCTAGGAGGGTCAGCTCGTCGAGATGGCTTTAGCACCAGTCTTCTTCATTAACTTTGCTTTCAAGCATGACGCGTAGCGAGGGTACTTCTAGCTCCACGGGTTGGATTGTTTCCATGTTGTAGACTAGAGAGTAAGGGGTAGCCCCAGTAGATGTTCGAATTGAGGTTCGATAGCCCCAGAGGGCGTACAGGATCCGATCGGTCCAATCCCTACAGCTTTCGGTCATCTTGCTGATGATGTCTTTGAGGTTCTTGTTAGCGGCTTCAACTGCACCATTGGTCTGAGGTCGGTAGGGAGAAGATTTGTGTCTTTGAATCCCGTACTCGTTGACTACTTCTGTGACTTCTGCTTCGAAGTGCACCCCGTTATCTGACACTAACTCGTGCGGAACCCCATATCGACAAATGATATTTTTCTTGAGGAATTTGGCCACTTTCTTGGCGTTCAATACTGCGTATGACTCGGTCGCGACCCATTTGGTGAAGTAATCAATGGCAACTAGTATTAACTCATGTCCGTTTGAAGCCTTTGGTGTAAGCTTCCCTATGATGTTAACACCCCAGGTGGAGAACGCCTAGGGAGAGGTCATGTTGTATAATTCTCGCGGAGGCAGGTGTTGAAGATTGGAGAACTGTTGGCATTTAAGGCATCTTCGGATATAGGCGGTGCATTCTTGGGCCATGGTGGTCCAGTAGTAGCCTTGTCGGATGATCTTCTTGGCAAGCATGTGACCGTTCATGTGGGGCCCGCATTCCCCGCTGTGGATCTTTTGCATTATCTTCTCAATATCAGCCCCTGCGATACAGTGTAGATGAGTTCCATCGAAGTTCCTCTTGAGTAGAGCTTTATGGCAGATGATGTACTGGGCGACAAGTCTTCGGAGGGTTATTCAGTCTTTCTTATTGGAACCCTCGGGATACCTACTATGTTTGAGGAGGCACCAAATATCATAGTACCAGCAATCGGCTAGTTTGGGATCTTCGGTTGAGACAAGCTCAATATAGTAGCAGTGGGTCGGTTTGTCTTGGTTTTGAACCAGGAAGGGGATCATTGTTATTCCTTTGGGCATGTCGACCATGGAGGACAAGGTAGCGAGAGCATCGGCTAGGTTATTCTTTGCTCGGGATAGGTAATGGAAGGTGATATCTCAGAATCGAAAGGCTAACTCTTCTAAGTGGGCATGGAAGGGTTGGAGCTTTTCGTCCTTGACTTTTCGCTTTCTGAGCACTTGACCGATGATGAGGGAAGAATCCTCGTAGACATCAAGGTATTGAATACCTTTCTTGAGAGTAACTTTGAGGCCCACTATGCATGCCTCGTATTCCGCCATGTTATTGGTGCAAGGGAAATCCAATTTAATAGCGATGGGAGTATGGGAGTCATCTGGGGAGATCAGAAGTATCCCAACGCCATATCCCTTTTTATTGGCAGCGCCGTCAAAGATCATTTTCCATCGAATGTGGTCTTGAGCGGTGTAAAGGATATTTTCATCGGGGAATTCGGAGATCCAGACATCTGCTTCTTCTACGGGGTAATCAACGAGGTAGTTAGAGATGGCTCTTCCTTTAATGTCTTTCTGTGTGGTGTACACGATATCGAACTCAGTTAGGAGCATCAACCATCTGGCCATTCGACTGCATAAGGTAGGTTTCTCAACCAGGTATTTTATGAGATCCATTCGGGATACAAGTTTGATTTTGGAAGGCGAGCATGTAGTGTCGCAACTTTTGGGTGACCCAAATAAGTGCGGCACACGCCTTTTCCAAAGCAGTGTTGTTGACCTCGTACCAGGCTAGTTTGTGACTGGCGTAATAGATGGCTCTTTCCTTGCGGGAGTCTTCAAGGTATTGGGCTAGCAAATCCCCAGCTGCAGTGTCGGTTATGGTTAGGTATGGAAGCAAAGGGTGACCAAGTTGTGGTGGTATGAGCACCGAAGGTTGGATCAGATATTTTTTGATTTGATCAAAAGCCTCTTGCAAGGCCTTATTCCAAACCTTGGTTGAATCCTTTCGGAGGATCTTGAATATCGATTCACAAATGGAGGTTAGATGGCTGATGAACTAGATGATATACTGCAATTTCCCAAGAAAACCTCGGACTTCTTTCTCTACTCGGGGTGGTGGCATCTCAAGTATGGCCTTTAGCTTTGCAGGATCTGCTTCTATCCCCTTCTCACTAACCATGAATCCCAAGATTTTTCCCTTTGTAATGTCGAAGACACATTTCTGTGGATTGAGGCTCATTTGATACCATCGCAGTCGTTCGAAGAACTTTCTAAGAGCAGGAACATGACCTTATCTAGTTTTGGACTTGATAATCATATTATCCATGTAAACCTCGACTTCTTTGTGAATCAGATCGTGCAGGATGGTTATGGAAGCCGTTTGGTAGGTAGCCCCAGTATTCTTGAGACCAAATGGCATAATGGTGTAGCAAAAGGTTCCCCATGGGGTGATGAATGCGGTTTTTTCTTGGTGGTCTGGGTGCATCTTGATTTGGTTGTATCCAGCGAACCCGTCGACGAATGACTTGAGAGTATGACTGGCTGTGTTGTCCACGATCATGTCGATATTGGTTACAGAATAATCATCCTTTGAGAAAGCTTTGTTTAAATCTCGGTAGTCCACACAAATTTGAACCTTCCCTCCTGATTTCGTCACAGGTACTATGTTGGCTAGCCATGTGGGATATTCGATCACACAAATGAAACCCACGTTCAACTGTTTGAACACCTCTTCTTTGACCTTGAGCGACCATTCGGTGCGGAGCTTTCTCAATTTTAGTTTAACTGGCTTATAATCTGGGAGAGTGGGGATCTCGTGTTGAGCTATTTCAGGATCAATGTCAGGCATATCATCATAGGACCATGCGAAGACATCCATGAATTCCTTTAGCAATTCTTCGAGTTGTGTGCGCTCATGCTCGTCAAGGGTGGCCCCTATCCTAATCTCACGTAGTTGGCTACTAGAACCGAGATTAATAACAACAGTCTCTTCTTCATTAACTTGAATGCGGTTATGTTGTTTATTATTAACCTTATTTAGATCAATTAAGAATTATTCATTTGCAAAATCATCATTATCAAAAGTTCGATTAGAATCCAAACAATTAATGTAAGGCACGGCAAGATACTCAAAATCTTCATTTATTTCATTAATAGGAAAAACATCATTGAGAACCTCGTCAAAAGGGGTCTTGATTACATTTGAACAATAATAGACAACAGAAGAGGAAATAGGGTAAATATTAGGGTTAGGGGGATTTCAAGAGGTAGAACTGGCACAGCTTGCCAGTTAAGGAGAGGTGTATCAACAACTTTAATCAAATGGGATGGATCCATTGATGTAGTGCCTGAATGAACCATGCAGAGTGCCATCCCTAGTGTCTGCAAGTTGAAGGAAACTTAGAAATCACTTTCCTCAGTCTTTTCGGTATCTTTGATGAGCGGTTGTACTTGGTGTTGGAAACTTTCAGCCCAGGGGTAGATATCTTGGAAAAAGATCTCCATTCTAGGCTTCATCTTCTTATCTGTGTGGTCATACCATGGTTCTGGAAAATCGCAAAAGGGGAAGTCTTCGCCTTCTTTGATGAATCGTCCATTCAAGGAGTCTCCTTGGATAGTTGGGATCCAGTCTAATCTTCTCTTTGGTTGAGACTGGTGGATCATTCTAAGCTCTCGTTCTGATGGTTGGTACCCCAAGCCACAAGGAGGAAAAGCTTTCTTCAGTTCGATGGGCTCAAGTATCCCTTACTGCCTTTTCTCTAGTTCAGTCCGGGCATGAAGTGCGTGTTTTTGAACATCTGAATCACATTGACATTGCCATGAGGGTCATATTCTGGACAAACCCTTTCTTTGAAACCATCCCCTACCGGGAGTAGGAGTGGCTCAACTCGGAATCCTGATAGGAGCATATCATTTGACCCGCGCTGTATACCAAGGATTGGACTGTTGGTGCTTGCACCCTCGACATTTTCTTCGTCGCCCAAAAAGGTGATGACTCGCCCGTCGGTGAAGAACTTCAATTTCTGATGGAGTGAGGAAGACACACCCTTGATACTGTAGAGCCAGGGTCGTCCGAGCAACAGGTTGAAACAAGCTGGGATGTCTATGACTTGGAATTCAATGATAGGGTTTATAGGGCCAACCCCTATTATAAGTTTTATGGATACCATCACCTCCCGGCAGGTATTATCATAGGCACGTACAACGGCGGAGGTTGGAGCGAAGTCTCTTTCTTTCAGGCCTAAACACTTGAAGGTTCTCAATGGATAGACATTCAAGGCGGATTCGTTATCGACAAGAGAGAGTGGCACGTCCTTCCCCATAACTTTGACGGAGATGTTGAGTGCATGATTGTGATTTGGCCCAATTTTGGGGATTTTTTCTTCACAAAATGACAACATTCAGGTATAGGTCAAGGATCCGACCAGATTTACCGCTTCTTCTGGTGCGGTAGAAGGAGGAACTGTGGGTCCAGTGAGCAGCTTGATTAAAGCATTTTTGTACAGCTGGGAAGACATGAAAAGCCCCCATAGAGTGATGTTAGCTTAAGTTTTCTTCAGTTGATCGAGGATCTTGCTCTCCTCGATGGTCATCTCTGGCATAGGAAGGTTTTCAACGCCCTTCCCTTTGTCAATTGCTAATAGTGAGCTTGGAACCTGGTAATGTCTCCCTGATCTGGTCATGTGATTTACTGAATAAGGGAAGAACATGAATCTCGTTTCCTCGTCAATCTCAAGTTATTCTGTTACCCTGTTTATTTCTCCGAGGAGTTCTTCAAATGATATCATCCCACATATGTCGGCTATTGGGCTAGTTCTTCTTGAAGCTTGTTCTTCACTCGAATCTTCGAATTATTCCCCCCATCTGATGGCAACAATTCTGCCTTTCCATGTAAAGTCAATGCATTCCACAAGTTCAACGGCTTCTTTATACAGGTCTTCTCATTCTGTGGGGATATGTATGGTTGAAGGGACCAAGCTCCCTTGTAGCTTCAAATTGTCAGGTAACTCGGTGATACTACAAATGCTGTTGGTTTGCCCGAATAATTCTGCCATAATCTGGACAACATCATCTAGGCTGACTTCATCGATTGGTACTACCCACTTGTCTGAATCTCGGTCCCACTTATGTGCTTCCAAGAATAATGTACTAAACCTTTGGCAATCGATGACCATCTGTGAGGGAAATTTCATCCCGAACTCTAGGAGCTGGTTTAACACCTCTGACAATTCCATATTTCCATTTTCAGAATGGGCACGAGCAGCGATGCATGCTCTAGTAAGGAGTGACAGTGCCTGATTAGCGAGGCTAATAGGGTGTAGGAGGAAATATGGGCAACTTTGAAGAGGTTTAGGAGAGTATATGGGTGTGATTTGAGTTGAGGGATCGAAATTTGGGCTTTCTTTTAAGAAGATGGCATTGTTACGATTTGGGAGTGGATTGTGAGTAGTGTTTGGCTTGGGATTGGCTGGTGGGGTGATGGTACCCCGGTCAATGAGATCTTGGATTATGTTTCAGAGGTGAAAGCATTGATCGGTGGTATGGCCAGTAGTTTGGTGAAAGGCGCAATGAGCATCGGCCTTAAAGTTTCTTCGGAGTGGATTTGGCAATGGACGGGGATCCAAGGGTTTGATGACGTTTCGGCTTAACAAGGCTTGGTAAACTTTGGAGAGGGAAGCATGGATCTCAGTGTATTACCTTCGGATGGGGACAGGGCGGATTTTTAGTGCCCATGATGTGGTCGATTGAGAGATGTTGTTGATGGTTGAGACTGTAGCACTGGCAGTCTTGTCATACTTTCTAGGGGTGAACTATTCGGACACCTTCTTCGGTTCAACCTCTGTTTTAACAAGGATTTCTTCGATTTCTACTCCTGCCTCTCTGAGAGCTCGAAAGTGGGGATAGTATTGTCCTCCCATCGTTGCTCGGATATGGGGAAAAAAGTTATTCTTCACTATATTGACATGTTCTTCCTCAGATGGCCGATTGGTCATGGTAGCTGCTTGTTCCCTCCACCGGGTTATGAAGTTACTGACTGATTCCCCAGGGTTCTGTTTGAGAAGCTCTAAATCACGACGGGGGACCTCAAGCTCTTCGTTGTATTTGTACTGTGACATGAATTCTCGAGCTACATCCTCCTAGCTACGGATTCTGGATTCCTCGAGAGACAAAAACCATCGGAGGGCACTATCCTTCAAAGTTTGCTAAAATAATTGAGCCATCACTTCTTCAGAAGCCCCTAGTAGAGTCATGGAATGATGATAACTGCAAAGATGAACAATCAGGGGTCCACTCCCTCCAAACTTCTCGATATTTGGCATCTTGAACTTCTCGGGTAACCTCGCTTTAGGATAAGGGGACATGTGGGTGTAGTCCATGTAATTCCCAAATATTCTGACTTGGTCGAACTTCTTGGTGAGCATCTTGAGATCCTCTTTGACTTTATTCAACTCCTTCTCTTTTGGATCAATGACCATAGGCAGGTTAGCCACAGGCTGGGCAATGTTTAGCATCGAAAGATGGGCAGGCGGTGACCTATTGACAGGAGGGGCACGTAGAGCGTGGTGATTTTTTTTGGGGACCCAGGTAGGCTCGGGTGGACCCATAGCATGAGGAAATAGGGCCTCGGGATCTTGAGGAATAGGAACCTGGTTTCGTTACATCTCTCGGACTTCAGTTTGGAGGTTGTCAATCTTGGACACAAGCTGAGCTAGGACTGCCGTCAGATTCGACTGTATAACTGGTACTTGATTTGTATTCTCCATGGAAAGTGGATGGATTCTGGACATAGAAGAAGTAGTAGAGGAACGGATGAAACTCCGGGATGATTTGACTAAAGACCGAAGCCAATAGGGAGTCAGGCCAAGGGCTTGCGATTGACCTCAGAAGGCATATAATGGGATTTATTTTTGAGAAAAAGGGAAGAAACTATTTTTGGATTTTTGATAAAGAAGGGAGAAATTTTTTTGGAGATGGAACTCGGCATGATTATTATGATTATTATGTTCTCACTTGTATTTAATTCTCCTAAATGCAATGCTGGACGGGACCCGGGCCTGAAAAAGTGGGGTTTTTAATATATGCAAAGCTACGGTTGGACTTGTAACAAGGCTCACGGACAGGGTCCCGTTTTAAAAATGCGCAAAAATTAGGTGGCAGGCTGACCCGAAATTTCGGCAGAGTTTCGGGTTGAAACCGGCAATCTAATGTGCGTGTCCTAGGTTTGACACCTATATGAGGGTATGCAGTTGGTTGGGTGAATCGGCATGGGTTCCCCCCTTTGGCGTGAGTTCCACGATATACGTCTTGCTCTTGCAGGCAATCGGTACGTATGGACAAGCCATTTAATATACCTGAGTGTACGTGAATTGCCTCACCATATACCTCGTGGGGACGGTACATATGAGAGTGAATTTGATATACTCGGTGTACGTAAATGAATTCCCTGCGATATACCTCCCGTCATGACTTGGGTCAAGCGGTACGATGCAGGGGAACCATTCGATATACGTCGAAGGTACTTGGCTAATAGAAGGTGAGAGTTATATCGCTTAGGCTAACTGCGACCTGCGGGACCAGCACCCATCACGAAGTGACCCTCCAGTTACTGGGTAAAATTTAGTCAATAACAATGCTCTTTGGTGATGTTGTGTGAATCATGCATGATTCTCTTATTAGTATCTTATGATGAGAATGCCTTTCTTGATTATGCCAAATAGGGAGCAAAGTACAAGTACCAACGGTACACCAAGTATGGATGGGTGATGCTTGCAACATGTGGATATATGTGATCCTAGGTGCACGTGGTGCGAAGTGTTCATAGAGAATTTTCTAGAAGTGTGTGAACAGAAGCATAAGCATGGGATACACATGGAAAAGAGGAACATGCAGATATAGGGGAAAAATAAACAAATATAACATCCATGCAAATAGAGTCAAGCCCTCAAAATATACACGTCCCTAGCAGAGTCGCCAAAGGATCCTCGGGTCCCGCGCATCCCTCTCGGGAGCGCTTCGGCCGGCGTTATTTGAGATGAGGTGTAAAAATGTAGAGAGATTCAGAGTCGCCAGTCTATTTTACTCAAAACAGACAAAAGAAAAAGGGGAAGCCAGCCCAAAGGATGGCATCCAAAGGCATACTGGTGCGTACGAAACCAAAATGATTCGAGAAGGGTTCGGAGGCTAAGTTACGAAATGGGAAGGTGTTAGGCACCCATTCCTCCCTTTCGATCTCTCATGGATATTTGCTATTTTCCTTTATTTTTCCCCATGATATGTGCATGTGTATATATATAGTGGAGATAGGAATCCTCGACTTGTATCATGGAAGAGATAAAGCGAGTCATCCGTAGGAAAGTATAAAAATAATATTAGAAAATAAGATTTACGCGATTACCCTTACGTTGATCGTTATAATGGAACACTACACCAAATCTTCCCATTTGTCAAGGTCATTGACCTTGACAAATTCACCTTGTCAAGGTCAATGACCGTGACATTTCGAGGCGAGACAACTTTTTTTGTCACGGTTGTGTCACGGTCATTGACCTTGACAAAAAACTCGCGTTTTGTGTCACGGTCGTGTCAAGGTCAATGACCGTGACACGTTTGTCACGGTTCTAAACCGTGACATAACCGTGACCCTAATTGTCACGGTCATTGACCGTGACACGTCCGTGACAAATTTTGTCGCGGACTTATCACGGTCAATGACCGTGACAATTCTGGGCAGAATTTAAAAAAAATCTGCTGGGCAGTATGGCCACCGCCACTGCCCAGCAGTATATTTGTACATGTTATAGCAACGTTGTACCTGTTCCAAACATCATATATCCAACACAAACTAAAGATAATGCAAATATATATTCATGATGATATAATCCAAATAGTCAAAGTAAAAATAATATACATGACGATATAATCCAAATTTAATTAAAATGGACAAACTTAAAAATAATGTTACTACACTTGGATAAAACTGAGGAGGTGAGAAGGCCACACGACATACGAATTGACGCACCCACTAATATACGTCATGCCGCATTGTTCGCGCAACCACAATAGGGAGTTCTCCTTTCCGGGTATGACATGCGTGACGAGCACCCTGGACTCCATCTCTTGAAGCACACGTCCATGGACTATTCCACCCTCGACGATATTCGGGTCCCTCAACCCCCGCCCTATCTGCTGGCCATCAAATACGTCCAATATGAACACGCTCGGCCAACCAATTGTCGACAATGGTCTGTTGGAGGGCGTCAAATAGGGAAGTGGATCGTCGAAGTACGAACGTGTCGGTGATGAAGCAGCGAGGTCCACATCCTCGTCATCCTACGCCTCGTCCTCCCGCACCTCCTCCTCCACCGCCTTCTCCTTCCCTTTACCTTTCCCTTTACGGTCTCCACCCAACGTACGCTTCATGAATGCGTACATATCTTGGACCGTCGCCTCCAAATGGGACAGCTTTGCGTCGTGTGAATCCACCGTTCGAGCCAACCCGGTGTCGCTCGTCTCCAATCCGATGATCCTCGATTTGGCCACCCGCGAGCTCACTCCCCTTGTCCTCCCTTTGCGATCAGAGCCAAGCACTTGGCTGAGTGCGTCTGTGGACAAAGATGCCTTGTCGGCATCAGACTGCGACTCATGCACTTCCTTAAGCTTTGCCTGAAACGACAAAAAGCACATGATTAGTAAAATAAGTAAACTAAAAAATTATAACGTAATTAACAATAATTAAACTGTCGGATTACTTACAATCGTGGCCGCGACGCTCGGGGACACCTCCTTGTCCTTCCCCTTCTTCGTCCGAAGAGCCACATAAGTATCGAGCCTATGTGGCTTACCCCCTGGCCCACTCCCTACCCCCTGAAATAAAATAGAGTAAAGTAAAATTAGTAAAATTAGTAAAATTAATATCCAATAATATATTTCTGTAGTTATAGATAAATTAAATCTTACCTGCATCCTATGCTCCACCTCAGCGTAAGAGGTCCGGCCGGAGTAGTGCACGTCCGTCTTTTTAGCCTAATTTTCCCTCCCCGATTGGCGAGATGCCAATTGTCGATCCTCGATCTCATTGTCAATGAACTTTTGCCATTGTGCCAATGAGATCGGCTCCTTGGGCGGGACGGATCCGCGCCATTGTAAAATGGACTCTCGTGTTTTTCCAAAGTACTGTGACCGCATATTTTTCTTCCACGTCTTGTGTTGCTCCCTCAACTGCTCCAAGACGGATCGCGTAGCTTTGGATCCAAGTTGAATTATTCCTGTCCAACAAATACAATGTTAGTTGCGAATAAATATAAATATAAATATAAATTGAAATATTCATATAAATATTACCTGTAGTGCCGCCCAAACAGCTAACTTGAGCTCATACGGCACCTCCTTCCAACTCATAAACCCCGGGCCGATGACCGTCTTTAGCAGCTCGAGGGATCTCGCTAAAAGCTCCGACTTGTTTTCGACGGTAATCCCAAATTTTCCATATTTGGGGAGCCTAGCGGCGGAGGAGCCCTCGTCGCCTCCGCTACCACCGAACCCAGACGACATCATCATAAACAGCATCATCATCTTCGCCTTAACATCTTAAGGAGACATTTTTGCTGTAAAAAAAATGTTATTAGTACAGATAAAAAAAAATGTTAATAGTACACATTTCGTTTTACCTAATTGAATTAATTGAATTAATAGTACATATAAAAAAATGTTCCATCTATATTATAACGTATGTGTAAATTCCGTCAATACCATTTCGTTTCAATTTTGTAATATTATGTTTTTTCCATATATTTAAAGAGTTATTAAATGGGTGCCCCACCCCCACCCCCACCCACCGCCACACACACACGCACACCTACGCACACACACACACACACACACACACACACCACCCCCACCCCTACCCACCCCTACCCACCCCACCCCTACATATATGTTAGTTGATGCCATTATATTTTTACCCTAATTATATTCTAAGGTTATCTCAATTTATATTTTAAGTTCGTATCCATTTGTGATGTTCAAGTAGTTTGAAATGTTGGAATTATATACTATTACTTTGACCGTTAGTTTGTGCACCAACTAAATTGAACATCACACACACACACACACACCCCACCCCACCCCCTACAAGTCTAAGGATGTTCTTGATTAAACATGGGAAATCTCATATCGTTTGCAAAAAGTTCATAGATTCTTAATCCCTAGGGTTATGGATATTAAATTTCTTTCACAATCATGTTATAAATAATTAAATTTGAGTGCAATCATGATTATTTAGTGGAATGAATCGTGATTAAATAAATAAAGGATATAAATTAGACGGTTATAAATTGGGATTTCCTAGTATTTACTTTGAATCCAGTTTATTTATTTATCTTTGGTCCCTAGTATAGTCATTGCCCAAGTAGTAGGAGCGAAACTCTATAAAACCCTAGTTTAGCTAAAGCCCGTGAATTATACCTATATATATTGTGTAAGCGAGGATTTTAGCATAAGAATCAATTGTGGAGGGTTAGAGAGGGAGTGAAAAAAATTATACCTATTCACACACACACACACACACCCCACCCCACCAAGGGCGGACCTAGGTGGTCCCGAGAGTGGGCGGCCGCCCACACCTTGTTTTCAGAAATTTTTGTACAGGTATGCGCAAAAAAAATAATATTGGGGCCTATGTGTAAACTCTAGGATCGGAAGGTGTATCTGTTTGTTAGTGTTTTAAAGCTAAGGGGCAGAGTATGTAATTTATTATACTTAAATAGAAAAACACGGAAGAAACATTTTACCAAAACCCTAAACAGAAGAGTAGAAGTACTAGGAAGAGAATGTTTTTCAGGTAAGTTATTTGTTAAGTATATGAAACTTTTTTATTCAAATGTTTAATTTTTTTAAATTAGATGTTAAAAAGTAATTTTGTATTCCTTCAAAGGTTTAAATCATTCAATGTTAGGAGTATTTTTGTGTTCATTTGTAAATATTTAGGAAACTAACACTATTCAATGTTAGGAGTATTTTTTTCTCAAATCTTTAAATGTTAGAAATATTTAGTGGTATGTTAGAAATTAGGGGTATTGTATTTTTGTGTTCAATATTTAGGGGTATCCTATTTAGGGGCAATGTTAGAAATATTTAGGAGAATTTTCAAATTTCAGTGTTATTTTTTCAGTTAATTTTCAATATTGAAGTATAATTTTCTTATAATTTCAATGTTAATCCTAAAAAAATTGCCTTTGAGGCTACCGCCCCTGAACCCCTACATTGCTCGAAAAATTTCGCACCCCCTTACTAAAAATCCTGGGTCCGCCACTGCACCCCACCCCACCCCACCCCCTGCCCCCCTCCACCACCCCCTCCCCCACCACACACCACCACACACACACACACACCCCACCCCACCCCCTGCCCCCTCCCCCACCACACACCACCACACACACACACACACCCCACCCTACCCCACCCCCTGCCCCCTCCACCACCCCCTCCCCCCAAACACACCACCACACACACGCACACACCGCACCCCACCCCACCCCACCCCATGCCCCCTCCACCACCCCCTCCCCCACCCTGCCCCACCCCGCCCCACCCCCCACACACGCACACACATACACACATAAATATACAGACAAATATATATATAAATGGAAGAGAGAGAGAGAAATTGGACCTGAGAGAGAGAGAGAGAGAGCAGCGTCGAGTTGAGAGAGAGAGAGAGAGGGAGGGAACGGTGGGAGGGAAAAAAGAAGGGGGAAAGGGTTTTTGCTGGAAAATTTGTCACGGTCGTGTCAAGGTCATTGACCGTGACAAGAATTGACACGGTCATTGACCGTGACAAGCCCGTGACAATTAAATTTATCACGGACTTGTCACGGTCAATGACCGTGACAAGTTCTTGTCACGGTCGTGTCAAGGTCAATGACTGTGACATAAAACGCGTGTTTTTTTGTCACGGTCAATGACCTTGACAAGGCTGGCCGGCTGAAAGGTGACAATTTGCCCATTTTGGTGTAGTGGAACGATAACGCATATGGAGTAATACGTCACTAAGAGCAAGTATGTAGAATATAAGAAAAATGGATTTAGAGAAGATAGAAAATGAGAGAAAAAGTGAGAATAGGACTCGAGTCTCGGGTTTTACCCCAAGATGCCTACGTATCCTATAAAGGCATCAAATTCCACGTAGTTCACATACAAAACGAGGGGTGGGTTTATCCCATAAATCCAAATGGGGGATCTCTTATTTGTTAATGTGTGTGTGTGTGTAGAAAAAGTGTTTTAGTTGTGAGAAAAGTATGAGAATCCCTATTTGGAATTTATGAGCAAACCCTTTTTTTCTTATTTTTTGGGTTTTACTTATATGAAAATAGGAGATGTACAATAATACTAAATAAAAAGTATATTAGGATGTGTGAGATGGGATAATAAAAGTGCTAAGTAATAAAATAAGTTATCGAGAATTTAAGAGAAAGTTGAGAAAGTTGGACCTTCTTGAAGATCTTGATCTTGATCTTGAATGTTAGAGAGTAGCCCTTGCACTTGGATGATGATGGAGAGTGGCTAATTCACTAAGTTTGATGAAAAGGATGATGGAAAGTGGAAGTTAGAAAGGGATTTTGATGTTGAAATCGCGCTGTCTTCGAGAGAGGTTTTTGGGATTCGCTGAGATCGATTGTTATCAGATTTGGGCTCCTCTTGCAAATGAGGTGAAGGCCTCCTTTTATAGGCCCAGGTCATTGCCGATCGGCATAGAACTGGTCCTGCCTATCAGCAGCTGCCGATAGGCAGGGTCTGGAACCTGCCGTTTGGCAGTGTGTTTCAGGACTTTTCAAAAAATTAGCTACCGAGGACAAATCATTGGTCAAAATCGCGCACGGGGTAGACCGTTGAAAAGGTGATTCAGAGACCTTTAAAAGTCCTTTGGACCTCTCCCGAGTTTGGGAGTTGACTTTGGGTCAAATATGGCTCGGAAGTGTTTGTCAATCCATTGGATGGGGAATCGTTCATATGCAAACGGATCGTTCGTCCGGTAAGTTCGAATCATGCACGGGATGGATCTTTGGAAAGGTTAGGAGATGTACTTCGACATTCCAGAGAGTTTGACCTAGTTTGGGGACTTGACTTTGGTCAACCTGAGCCTTGAAGCATTCAGTGACCTCTTGGAGTCAAACGAATCGTTCGTCCGCATGGTAAGTCGGAATCACGCACGGAGCGGACCATTGGAAATGGATTTTAGTGCCCTTCGAATATTCATTTAGTCTCGATCGAGCTAAAGAGTTGACTTAAGTCAAACAGAGCCCGGGAGTGCCCGGTGGCCTCCGGATCAAGTTTCGGACGCAAATGGATCGTTCGTCCGCATGGTAAGTCAGAATCGTGCACGGGACAGACCGTTGAAAAGGGAATTCAGTGCCCTTTTAAGATTCATTCAGTCTTGGCTAAGATGAAAAGTTTGACTTTTTGGTCAAACGGAGCCTGGGAGTGTCCGATGGTTTCTAGGTCAGTACTCGGGACATGACCTGGGTTTGTAGTGATGAAGGGAGGTGCTAGGGACCTTAGGAGAGTTAGGGGGTAACAGAATGGGGTGTCTACACAAACCATGGAAAATTCCTTCTAGCTCAGCTCTAAGGGGGCTTATCGTTCCCTGAATACGACTAGTGAAGCCAACAATCCAGTTTTCGTCTTCATCCCGCACAATACCACTAAAAGCACCCATCCCACTATTGTTATCAAAACTCCCGTCCGCTTGGATGAGGAAAGTACCTGGAAAAAATCAGTAGTATTAGTGGACGTACTAGAACTTTCCCCTTCATGGTTAATAATCTTATCACGGGCTTTGAAGATATCACGATTTAGTTCAAGAATAATCTTATTAACCATAGAAGGGGTGGTGCTAGCATTATCAAAAACAAGTTTGTTGCGGGTTTTCCAAATACACCAAAGGTAGGAGAAAAAAGTCACATACCAATTATTATCCGCATTATTCCACACATTATCCATCACCCAAGAGTTAAAATCAGTGAACATACCTTAGATATGAGTGATGGGAGCGTTGAGATTTTGCCAGACTTGGGTAGAAAAACAACATTCTTTGAAAAAATGGTTGAGATCTTCCTTGCATGCATATCTAGGTCAAGTGTTATCAGTGGTGAGGGACCGTCTCTCTCTATGGGCATTCGTGAGTAATTTCCCATTAAGAAGGGTCCAGACAAAGTGTTTCAATTTAGGTGGAATACTAATTTTCCAAATATTTTTCCAACCTTTCCAGGCGGTGGATTCCTCCCCCAAGGATATTTTATTATAGTAAGAGTGGATAGAGAACTTACCTTTGCTGCTAGTTACCAAGAGGGTTTGTTCTCCCTAACCCCCCATTTAGGGAGCGACGTATTAATGATTTCATCTGCAATAGTGTCATTGAACTTCTGCTGAATCATAATTAGGTCCCAATCACCATTATCAATTAGGAGGGTGCTAACATTCTCATCACACATAGGTCTTTGGCCTCCTCTAGAGGAAAGAGGAGCAACACCACACCACCAGTCTTTCAGGATATTAACATTATTGCCCTTCCCTACATTCCATTTGGTGTTCTTAACAAGGGCCTCTTTACATTTAAAAATGTTATGCCAAATATGGGAAGTGTTGTTTTTTTTACACAACAATCTAGGGTTAGGATAAACTTTATATTTTTTTTGTGATGACATTGGCCCATAAGGATCCACTATTGTTCATGGTTTTCCAACCTAGTTTTGCAATCGTAACTTTATTATTATCATGGGCCTTTATAATACCCAACCCACTCTTGTCTTTGTGCCTACTGACTTTATCCCAACTAACAATGTGTATCTTTTTGTTACTCTCATTACTTCCCCACATAAAATATATATTAATCCGATCAAGTTTATCATAATTTTTTTGGGGAAACAAAGCGGTTTGCATATTATACGTAGGGATCATAGACGTGATAGATTGGACAAGGGTGGTTCTGCTTGCAAATGAAAGCAATTTGTTTTTTCACCCAGTAAGCTTCTTTTGCACTTTTTCAATTACATTATGAAGGTAAGCAGTATTGAATCTGCTGTGAACAAGATTGGCACCCAAGTAGGTACCCAGATAATTAGTGAGACTCATCCCAAATTTATTGCTAAGTTCGACAGCTTAAGCTCTAGGGATATTCAACGATACAATTTTTTTTATTTGGAGTAGCTAACTCTCTGCCCCTAAATGTGACAAAACTCGTCAAGTGTATCCATCACAGTCTCACAAGATCTAACCGTCGTGCTATAAAAAGGACAAGATTGACTGCAAAGAAGAGGTGTGAAATGCATGGACTATTGGGGGAAGTTTTAATCCATTTCCATTTTCCTGTACCCACTTTGTCAATGATGCTAGAAGAGAGGTACTCCATACACATCACAAACAAGTAGGGTGAGAGCGGGTCACCCTGTCTAAGGCCCCTCGTGGGGATAAAACTGGGTAACGGGGAGCCATTCCAAAGGATAGCGGTGGAGGTATTCTTCACACAACTCATAATCAAATTTCTAAATCCACTCTCCACATTGAACCATTTTAAGACTTCCTCGAGGTAGTCCCAGCTAACTTTATCATAATATTTTTCAGGTCAATTTTTAGGATGACCCCACCTACCTTACCTCTTTTTTTGATAAGGGTATGTATAATTTCTTGGGTAATAATGATGTTTTCAGAAGTTTGTCTACCCGAGAGGAAACTAGCTTGGCACGTCTCAATAATCCGACACAGGATGGGACATAGTCTATTAACTATCACTCTAGTAAGGATTTTTGTACGAAATATTGCAAAGAGTGATAGGGTGGAATTGACTAATATTTTATGGGTTATCAAATTTAGGGATCAGAGTCACATAGTTATTATTCATATTTGGTCGGGCATTCACCCTGCCTCCAGCACTTGTTAACAAAATTAAATAGATTGTCTTTGGTGTTACTCCAAAAGTGTTGATAGAACATTGGTTGGATCCCATCAGGTCCCGAGGCTTTACTCGCTTTCATGCTAAAAGTGGCATGCCTGACTTCATCAATCGTAGCGGGGCATGTGAGACTAAAGGTATCCCTACTCTCAAATTCAAAGTGCGGATAATCTTCTATTTGACTATTTATATCTTATGAAAACTCAAATTGGAATAGGTTTTTATAGTAAGCATTTATATGGGAGGTAAAGGTGGTACTATCCTCCGTTTAATCCCCATTTATCATGAGCCGGCCAATTCTGTTATTTTTTCTTATAATTATGGTGGAAGTGTGAAAAAACTTTATGTTCCTATCTCCCTCACTAATCCACTGGATTCTATATTTTTTAGGCTAAAATTTCTCCTCCTGAATTAAGATATCATTAAACTCAGATCGAAGTTTTTTTCATGTATGTCAAGATTATGTGAGAAAACATTTTCCTGCGCTTTCTGAATACCCTTGAGGCACCGCAAGACACGTTTTTTTTTATTTTGAAAGATATTAGCAAAAATATTTTTGTTCCACTCTTTAATGGATGTCGTGCAAGTGTAAATATTATCCTCATGATTGGAGTGGCTATTCCAAATATTATTTACAAGTTCTTTGAAGTCTTTTCTATCAAACCAACAAGAAAGGAATCTAAAAAGTTTATGAAATTTCATGTTAGAGATAGTACCTTCAAAATATAAAACCATCGGGCAATGGTTAGAATCAGTCCTAGGCACGTTATCGACAAAAGCGTTCGAGTATAATAATCTCTAATCATTGTTTGCTAGGCACCTATCTAATCGGATCATAGTTTTAGTGAATCCTTCCTGGCTGTTGGTCCAAGTAAGCCTAGGCCCATTGCACCCCAGGTCCGACAGATTGTAATCATTGATTTTGTCAATGAATCTAGAGAATTTAGCAGTAGCCATATGTTTTGAGTAGGATTTCTTCCCCGAGGCATCCATATGGTCATTAAAGTCGCCCGCAATAAGCTATAGGACCTCCATGCAATCCGCAATGTCTGCTAGGTTCTCCCAAAGGTGTCTTCTCAAGCGCGGGAGAGGGCTAGCATAGATTGTCGAGAACAACCACTCATCATAGTGAGATTTCTTAACCGTAACATGAATGGCCTGGCGAGAAATGGCCAGAGGTTGAATCTGGATAGTATGAGGTTTCCACGTAACCCAAATACCCTTGACTTCCAAAGGGGTTCAGAAACAATTTGCTCGGTAAGACCCAAGCTAATGAAAAAGTCCACGACACTGGTAATAGGGATATGGGTTTCAAGGATGACCACAATATCAGGGGTATAAATATTTACCAACTCTTTTAGTGTAAGTTTGAATAGGGGTTTATAAGCCCCACGATAGTTCCAAATTATAACAACCATTGATGGAAAATGATTTAAGAAAATGGGCATTATCCTTATTCGTCCATCAGGGATAGTTCGCCATCTTCAGGAGTATAATATATACGTTCTGGATTTCCTTCATCCTCGTTATCCACGAGTCCATTTCTCCAGCTAGTGGAATTTTTCTGAATACTTGTAATTAAGCGTGGGGGATATTCCAACTGCATGTGATTGCTCATGTTTCCTCCACTATGCTCATAAAGTTTATCACTGCTTCCACTGCCAACATGAAATCGTATTTGACTTAAGCATGTCCTAGCATCGCGAGGTTGAAGGTGGGCTCCATTGGTATTTTTAGGTAAGAGTTGACTGAGATTAGAGGACAATCTGTTTGTCTTTAAATTGTCATTGAGGATGGTGGTTTTGTTAGCATGATTAACATTAATGGGAGTGGTATTGACCTGTGTTATAAAAGGGGGAGTTGGTAGTGGATCATTAATGACTTGCCCACCCATGTGATCATTAGACGTGTCAACAGGCATAGGATTGGTTAACAACGGGTTTGTCGCATGCAGTTCAGACTGCCCAACTTGCGTCCAGATCTGATTGGACGATGTCTTAGAATGTGCAGGAGCCTTTTTGCCTTGATAATTAGCCTTATTGGTCCCTTTAGCCGCCGAAGATTTTGGTAACTTACCATCAGCGCCAGAGATCCTGTGTGATGACGTACGAGCCACTGACGTGCTAGCATAGACCTCTTTTCCTTGTCCTGGTTTCTTCTTGCCCACTTGGCCTCTCCCATTAAATCTACTACCATTTCCACACGGTTTCTCATAACTACTATTGTCAAGAGAAGAGAACATGTTATTATTATTCCCTTTCATATCTTTTGATACGTTAGAACTACACTTAGAGTACGGACGTCTCTCATTTCGTTGGACTAACATCCAAGGCCCAAAGTGATCCTCATTTTTATCCACATTAGTTCTCTCATTTACCTGATTGGCCTCGGTTGTAATAGGGCCAACAGAGTCGTTATTGGTGACCGTTACCTGAGGAGTCCCAGTAAATTTTTGGCTAGTGTTTTCCGGTGAAAGGTTTTGCATCTGTTGAGGCGCACGAAGGGGACAGAACGCGATTTTGTGGACAATGTTGCCACACTTAAAACAAATGTATAGTAGGAATTCATACTCAGCTTTATATTTCCATCCATCTAGTTTGTAGCAGGGAATCAAAGGTTTAGAGAGGTCCACTTCAATACAAATTCTTGCATACTTACTTCTAATGGATGACACTGAGTTGTAATCCGTCTTTATGGGTCTTATTAACTTACTTGCAATTTGAAAAATAACTCTTTCATCAAACGATTCAATAGGGAGATGGGGAAGTCTTATGCACAAAGCTGTAGTGACTCTGTTTGACTCTAGTGGGTTGAAGTTAGGAATCAATTTCCTAACAATTAGGTAATGGTTATTAATGACCCATGGTCCTCCTGTCAGCACATTATTGTAATCTTCTTTCATCATAAATTTGAAAATGAAGTGCCCTTCCTCTAAGTCCACAGCCTCATAATCTCCTGGCAGATTCCAAAGAGATGGTACACATAATGCTTTAAAACCAATGGATTTTCCCAGTAGGCTAAGTATCACACTATCATTTCATTTCCTTCTAATCTTTTCTACGTGCTTGGGTGGAATAGAGATGACAGGACAAAGTGGATCATCTTCGTCCTCTACCGGACTACTGTTGAGATCCATTAACTACTGAGAGCTCCCTTCTATAGCAACATCTGCCTCCTCATCTAACCGTAAATAGTTCTCGTCATCAAAGAAGATGTCAGAATTGGAGATGGGTTTATTGCTCACTGCATCTTTATAGGACATCACCTTTTCGGGTATTTTCTTATCAACTTCCATTCCCGCCCGGCTAGCACCACCACCGATGTGTGCTTTCGTTTGTTCCCCCATAGTCTTAGAGGTGGTTCCATAGGTGTTGCTTATGGGTGTCAGGGTAGCTACCTGGTTTTCTATATCCATATCCTCATAGGTTGCATGATTGTCCTTTTGCTTTTTTTTACTTCGAAGTAGTTGATCTTCCTCCTCTTTGGAATTTTCATGTGAAGAGGGTGGGAGGGGTCTCCCAACTTTTTCCTTCTCTATCGTAACTAAAGTGGGCATTGCATGAACATCATGCATGGTTAGCAAAGAGAAAAATCTTGAAAGTTTTTTGTTTCAAAAGAGAGAAATACCCTATGCTTCACCAATCCATCTTTTCACCAACTCGTTAGTGAGACATTTTTTTTATTTGTCAATGGCAACTGTAGGAGTAGTAGGGACACAACAACTTTTGTGCCATTCTCAACCATTTTTACCCATCTGATATAAAATCTCACAATCAATCTCAACCATTTTTTAACATTTATAATCTTTATAGAAAAAATCAAATATCTAAAAATGTTTACGGATCGAAAATGCGCGTAAGAATTAAAAAAAAAAATTCAAGAATGTGCGTTTGTACGCCAATGGTAGCTGTCTCAAACTTAATACCGCCACACAGGTGCTAGCTTAAAAAAATACAACCTAGTAAGTTTTCAATGTTTGTATATATTATTGGGATAATTCAAAGCTAGTCCCATTTATTGGGTCAAAGATGTATAAAATCACATTGATTTTTTTTTTTGATGCACCAAGTCCATTTTCAATATAGACTACATATATTTAGACAAATATACTATCACATGTACCCATTTTAAACTCACTTACTCTCTGTCTAAAAATAAACACATAATCTCACACTCTTTCTCTCTCTAATAGCCCCACTTCCACCTCCACCCCCACCCCCTCCCCCACCCCACCCCACCCCACCGGAGATTCACCGAAAACAACCCACCGGAAAATCTCGTCGGAGGGTTTCTCTCTCTCTCTCTCTCTCTCTCTCTCTCTTCGTCTATTTCTTTATTTTTTTTGTCCACATCAGCGGCACCATCACCGGAGCTGGAGAAGAAGAAGTTTTTGCCGGAAAAAATGGAGGTTTTACGGAAACAGATAAATTTATCTGTTCCAATTTTTTCGTCAAAAAATATTGAATATGGGTGTTGTTTGATAGATCTTGACGAGTAGATTCCAAATATATAATTTTTATGAATTTTGAATTTGTAGATTTGAGGTTATGGACTTTTAAAAATTTTGTGTTTTTTTTTTTTAAAAACGACGTTAAGGGTTGTAAAGAGTTGTAAGGGTGATTTTGAGAGTGTATTTGTTATTTTAATGTGTTGAGTTGGTAAAATAGGACATCTGACACCATTGACTCAGTCAAATGATCTCTTACATCATTGACCAAGTGAATGAAATTTCAAAATAATTACCCCATTATTATTTGGATATTTGGATACATTATTAGGATATTCAGTGTTTCAATATCTGGATACATTACAAAGTGAAAAAACACAATCTTACTTAACACGAAAATAAAATAAAGAAAAATAAGTTTTCAATGTAAACTGTAACTGTAAATTCCAAAAATAACGTATCATTTGCCAAATTTACTCCAGTTCAAAGTAAAAGTTTTACTAAAAAAATCACACGGGTGCTTGTCTCTTATGAAAAATTGTCGTTTATTATTATTTTTGTATTTCAAATGATGTCACTATTTGTCCTTTTCATTAGGTTGAGTTTTATGTACAACTAAAAACTTTCTATTCTTATCCACCCAACTGATAGAGTAACGGGCATATTTGTTTATCCTTGGAGTAACGGGCATCCACCCAGCTATTATTATATTTAGATCACATAGAGGCAGACGCCATATTTTTAAAATAACGTTGAACTGAGGTTTGAGTCCATGAATACCACCAAAATAAGGATCCAAATTTGAAAACGATTATATGTCCATATCACAAATGAACCTAAGAGACCATTAAACCAAACTTAGTATGAAACCCAACTCATTATATTCGAAAGAGAGATAAAACTATATACCATGAATCAAAACTTCACAGTAACCATTAATGTGTGCGCTTTTGAATGCTGGTATATATAATTCCACCAAACAAACATATACAAACCCATGAAGTATATACACAAATATAAACACCTATGCGAGTAAAAAACTAAAACCTACAACAATACAAATAGCATTAAACACTACTAAACAACATTCAACAATACCAAATAACATTAAACAGTGAAAAAATTAAAACCCACATTAAACATTGAGGTAGAAATAACATTGGTTTGGCTTAACTAAACAAACTAACACAGATATATACAAACCCATGAACCCACTGGTACTGAGTAAACTCACCTAGAGAAGTTGGAGAGCAAAATCTAGAGAGAGTGTGCGAGAGATATTATGAGAGTGAGGTACAATGGGAGAGTTTAAGTGAAGCGGCGGTCTGCAGATGGTAGGTTTTAGACTTGATATGAAAATTTGTGTATCGTAAATACACAATGGTTTATTAATATTGAAATATATCCTTGCAGATAATAGTTGTCTCATTTCCAACCCTTAGATACAAAGCTCCGAGGGCGTGTTTGGTTAATTGTTTTTATTTACCTGGTCAAATATAAAAAAGTTAACAAATATGAAAATTTGATCTTTTTTTGGTTGTTTAGTTGCATAATTTATCGTAGTAATATTTGTCACCCTTTATGCATAAGCTCTTGGTAAACTTTACTTACCTATTTGAGTGAGAAATATTTGCCAACAAATTTACTAACTTCTTAAACGGTTTTAATGTTTTAAAAAACAAACTAAAAGCTATTTTAAATAATTAAAAAAATGTTATGAATATTTAAAAACTATTTTGTAATGTTTTAAAAACTGTTTTTAGTATTATAAAAAATTGTTAAGAAAATGTTTTACCAATTTAAAAAAAAAACGTAATATAAAAATATTGTAAAAACTGTTTTTAACATTTTTAAAAACTTTTTTGAATCTAATATAAAAACAGTTTCAAAGTTTTAAAAAACTATTTTAAAAACTATTTTAAATAGTTAAAAAAACTGTTATGAATATTTAAAATTAGTTTTGTAATATTTAAAAAACTGTTTTTAATATTATAAAAAATTGTTAAGAAAATGTTTTACAATTTTTTTTAAAAACCGTAACATAAAAATATTGTAAAAACTGTTTTTAACATTTCTAAAAGCTGTTTTGATTATAATATAAAAACAGTTTTAATGTTGTAAAAAAAAATTGTAAAAACTATTTTTATATAGTTAAAATAATTTTTGTGAATATTTAAAAATTATTTTGTAATATTTTAAAAATTATTTTTAATATCATAAAAAAATTGTTAAGAAAATGTTTTACAAATTTTTTAAAAACCATTATATAAAAATATTGTATAAACTGTTTTTAACAGTTTTGAATATAATATAAAAACTATTTTTAAAAAAACTAATTGGATTGACTTTAATTTGCCCTAATGGTTGTGTGATAGTCTCATGTGAAAAAATTAGGTAAAATTTGCCTAAGAAAAATTTGTTACGGTAAATTTTGCCATATCCATTCTTTTGCCCATTATCAATCAAACGGATCCTAACTTTTAATCTCAATCGTGAGTTGGGGGAGACCAAAACCCCTCCTCCTTTAATTTTTATATATGGGGAAATGACATACCTGTATTAAAGCTTGCATCCATGGTTAGTTTGAAGAAGATGAAGTTTGTTTCCACTTTTGATTCTACACCTTGTTTGGAGGTTTTGGTTTCAAAGAAGATGGCTTTTCTTCTTTTTTCTGGTTTCACACATTTTTATGGGTTTCGTAGGAGATGAGATTTGTGTTCAAACTTTGTAGCTCCAGGAAAAGTTGGGGATCATCCAATCTAGTCCGAAGACTGGGTATTCTGATGGGTTGTTGAGAACTTTTACTAACAATATCAAGGCATTATGGATTCGAGAGGAAAAGTTCTGGGCTGTTAGATCGAGGGTGAAGTGGTTGCACTGTGGGGACAAAAATACTAAATTCTTTCATGCAACTACTATTCAAAAAAACCAAAGGAAGCTCATCACTAAACTCAAAGACTCAGAGGGAAGTTGGCTGGAGGGTTCTCACGCTCTTGAAGGACATATCATGGAGTATTTCAATTCTCTTTTCACTTCTGACGAGCCTATTGACACTATTTTGGTAACAAATCTTATCCCCTGTGTTGTTTCCGATAATATGAATTATACTCTTTTACAAGCTGTCTCTATCATGGAGCTTAGGGAGGCTGTTTTTGATTTGGGTCCTTCAAAAGCTCCTGGGCCTGATGGGATGCCAGGTTTGTTCTATCAAACGTTTTGGGAGGATATTAAATGGGATTTACTCAAGGTTGTTAATAACTTTTTCACCACTGGCCATCTAGTTAAACAGCTTAATCAAACCAATATCATTTTAATCCCCAAAACCCCTAACCCTGAGGTGATTAGCCAATTTAGACCCATTAGTTTAATCAATTTTTCTTTCAAGGTCATCTCTAAAATCATGGCTTCCAGGCTAAAACCTATTCTTGAAACTTTTATTTCTCCCCACCAAAGCGCTTTTGTTTCTGGCAGACTCACCCAAGATAACATCTTTGTTGCCCAGGAAACTTTTGCGTATCTTAGAAGAAAAAGGCTCGGTACCTCCTTTGATTGTGCCCTAAAACTCGATATGAATAAAGCGTATGATAGGATTGAATGGGTTTTCCTTAAACATTCTCTCCTAAAACTGGGCTTTTGCATTAAATGGGTTGACTTAATTATGGAGTGTGTCACTACTGTTTCTTTTAAAATAGTTTTTAATGGGGTCAGTGGTGAGTGTTTCACCCCT
The DNA here is from genome assembly GCA_949130495.1 of Sambucus nigra. Classification (NCBI taxonomy): domain Eukaryota; kingdom Viridiplantae; phylum Streptophyta; class Magnoliopsida; order Dipsacales; family Adoxaceae; genus Sambucus; species Sambucus nigra. The sequence continues at coordinate 77,345,644 of OX422221.1, read as the reverse complement.
TCCAGGGGCCTTAGGCAAGGAGATCCTCTTTCTCCTTTCCTTTTTATCATAGTGGCCAACTGCTTGTCTCTTATTATCAATAAAGCGATGGATGATGGTTTGTTGAATGGTATCAAGCTCGCTAATTCTTGCCCTCCTATTTCCCATATGTTATTTGCGGATGACTCTCTTTGTTTCTTTAAAGGTTCTAGGGAGGAATGTTTAGCCCTTAGGGAGTGCCTAAATTCATATTGCTATGTTTCGGGAAAAAAAATTAATCTTTTAAAGTCTGGGCTTGTCTGTAGTAGGAACATGTCACCTGATCTTTGTCTTGCTTTATCTAACATTCTCATGGTCCCTATCCTTGAGAAACCTGGTAAATATCTTGGTCTCCCCTCGGATTGGGGGAGATCCAAAAAAGAAACTCTCTCTTGGCTTAGAGATAGAATTCTCAACAAAATGGGTGGTTGGAAGGAACAATTTCTTAATCAGGCGGGTAAAGAAGTCCTTATTAAAGCTATTTTACAGTTTGCCCCTGCCTATGCCATGTCTATCATTCAATTTCCTAAAGGTTTTTGTAAGGACTTGTCAGCTAAAATTGCAAACTTTTGGTGGAAGAAGGACAAGTCGAGTAAGGGGATCCATTGGAAAGCTTGGGGGAATATATCTAATCCTAAATGCCTTGGGGGTCTTGGGTTTAAGGCTTTCGAAAGACAAAATCAAGCCCTCCTAGCCAAGCAAGCTTAGAGGTTACTTACTAACCCTCTTTCCCTATGGGCTAGAGTCCTCAAAGGCCTCTATTTTCCTAATTGTTCTTTTTGGGAGGTCCCTAGTAAGAGAACGGGTTCATGGATTTGGAATAGCATTATGCATGGCAGGAAAATTCTCATGGATGAGGTGATTTGGTAAGTGGGTAATGGGAGAGATATCAACATGTGGGGTTCAAGATGGATTGGGAATAGTGTTGCCCCTCAGCCCCTTATTCATTCTCTTTGGAACAAAGTGAGTGACCTTATTCTCGTTTCCCCTTTTAGGTGGAACAAGGATCTTATTGGGGATCTTTTCTCCGAGACGGTTGCTCAGTAGATTCTTAACATGCCTCTTTCTGATGCAAATGATGTTGACATTGTTATTTGGCCTTACTCTATCAATGGATATATTACGGTTTCTTCTGCCTACCAAGTCTCAAAAAGCACCAATCACTTAACTTTTAAGCAGCCCCCATCTTCATTTATCCCTGATCCTCGTTTATGGAAGATGACTTGGAAAATTAAGACCCCCCCCCCCAAAGTGCGTAATTTTCTTTGGAGATGTTGTCAAGATATCCTTACTGTCAATTTTTCTTTATGGAAAAAAAGTTAAAATTTTGTCCATTATGTTCCATTTTCTTCAAAGAAAAGGAAACTATTGAGCACTTACTTTTTTCTTGTAAATGGAGCTCTCTCCTTTGGAAAAAAATCTCTGCTTCCATCCAATGTGCTATTTTCTTTCTCGAATCGTGTTGAAGACTGGATGTTGGGGGTTCTGGATTCGTTGCCTATTCGGTGTGGGTTTAATGTGGATGCTAGGTCTTTTTTTGCTTGTTTGTGTTGGATGATTTGGAAGACTAGTAATGATGTTACTTTTATTTCTTTTGTATCTTTTTATCAAATCTTATTTCTAAAGCAGTGTCTTTAGATGTCAGCTACAATAAGAGCTGTAAGGATGTTGTGCCCATTTTGAGGACAACTCCTCTTTGTCCTAATTCGGTGTATGGTTACTGGATTACCCCACCTAAAAATTGGCTCAAGGTTAACTATGATGGTTCTTTTTTCTTTGATTCTAAAATTGGTTCTTATGGCTTCATTTGTAGAGACAATAAAGGGAGGGTTGTGGATGGGCAAGCTGTCTCAGTGGCTTGTGCCACCTCAGCCTTAGAAATGGAGGCTAAAGCTGTGGATCTGGCTACTTCTTTTATTGTTTCTAATCAGTTAGTTAACATTATTTTGGAGACAGATTCTAGAAAGGTGGAGGCATGCATTAGAGAATCTTCCTCTATATGGGAAATTAACAAATTAGTAAAAAATTCAAGAGAGGTTACCAAAGCTCACCCATCAATCCGGTTTCATCTCATTCATATATTGACCAATCAAGTGGCTGATTGGGTGGTGAACATGTATTCCAAGCTTCTGCTACCACACAATTGGATCAACGATCCTCCTTTTCCTCTGAAGAATCTCCTTGAACATGATATGATTCTAGCAGCTGCGCGAACTGGTATAGGGTGATGGTTTTCTTTGATGATTGCTTCGGTCTTTTTCTTCCCCTTTTGTTTTTTCTTTTCTTTTCTCATTTTCTGTCTTGTGTATTGTAGCTAATTTTTCTTTCGTTGTGGGTTTTGTTGCCATCAGTTTTGGCAGTAGATAGTTTGTTTGGTTTTGTGACAGATGTATGTTTTTCCCTTTAATGAAATCAGATATGATTTAAAAAAAAAATAGGTATGGATATTTATGTGGGGGAGGAAGATGGTTTCGCAAACATATCTAAGATATTTTGGGTTGTTTTGTTATTCTAATTTTGATCCCCTAAATGTTTTAATGTTTAAGATTTGAACTTTACACCTTTAAGTTTTAGTTTAAATATAAACACAAAAGGTTTTATTTTGGGGTTATGATTAAATTCGGATTTTAGGTTTAAAATAAAATATTCTAAACCTACACATTAATAATACGTGTAATAATTTATAGGAAAAATATATAATCGGCACTTCATGGTTTAACAAAGTTTAGCATAATATATATATATATATATATATAGGGAGAGGTTCAAAGGTGAACCAAAACAATGAACTTTTTAGTGAACCTACTAAGACATTAAAAATTGATTCTTAATTTCTTGTTGTAATTGTTCTGCGCCAGCGGGGGGATTGAAAAATTATTCATTGCCTCTGGCGCGGACCAATTATAACAAGAAATTAAGGATCCATTTTTTAATGTCTTAGTAGGTTCATTAAAAAGTTCATTCTTTTGGTTCACTTTTGAACCCCTCCCTATATATATATATATATATAGGGAGAGGTTCAAAAGTGAACCAAAAGAATGAAATTTTTAATGAACCTACTAAGACATTAAAAATTGATTCTTAATTTCTTGTTGTAATTGGTCCGCGCCAGCGGGGAGATTGAAAAATTATTCATTGCCGCTGGCGCGGACCAATTATAACAAGAAATTAAGGATCAATTTTTTAATGTCTTAGTAGGTTCATTAAAAGGTTCATTCTTTTGGTTCACTTTTGAGCCTCTCCCTATATATATATGTGACACCCACACTAATTAAATCCCAGGTAGCTACTCCTTTATTAAATTAAATCAAAATGCCAAGTTGGTTCAGTTAATAGCATCACTGTCGAAAACATTTTTAATAATTACTAACCACCTAGTATTTAAAAGTAAGATGTCAAATTTTAAATTAAGTCTGATTAACAAGCAGTAAGTGAGATATAAAAGAATAACATAACCATACACCATAAAGTCTCAAGGAAGTAACGAACAAACATTAATGAGTCCAGAGGAAAAACTCCTCACAACAATCCCACAACTGAAATGAACAAAATAGTGTATCCTAAATTAATTACATGCCAAGAATCTGAATAACTGAAATATGAAATGTCTCTAATAGAAATGGGCGACATGCCCTACAAATGATGAAACTGAATATGGAGTCAAAACCAAAGTAGGCGTCTACTGTCAAGGCCCTGTAACTCCCACAACAGCTACAGCTCGTCACCTGAATAGAATTCCTATGCATGGTGTCCTTGTGGCTGGGCACCTAAAAGGTTTTTACAAAAAAATAGATTTGAAAGCAAACGGGTCAGAGCCCGAAAGTGGAGAGTATTTTAAAAATATCAAGTGCTTTAATAACATTAAAACAATGAATGCAAAATACATGTTAGGACGTGCACTCACATGAAATACTCACCTCTCGACTAATTGTGCACTCCTAACGTACCGTACCCATCTAAATGACATTCATATCTAACTAAAACGTTTTAAGTTCTACCCCTTTCTACTCGATTCCCATTATACATTCTAACGTTATCAATTAAATAGAGGACCTCACTTAAACTCGGATCCTCAATTATTAACAATACAATTCACTACAGGTTATCCCTTTTTATTTTCTCAAAGCGTTACCATATTTATACTCACAATACCAACATGAAAGTTCTCATTATTTAAGCGTATATTTTTCACGTCATAAATATACAATAAAAGCACCCCGAGACTAAGCTGCGGTGCACACATACTCTGCTATCCATCCCGGTGCATCACGTACATAAGGATCACGCATTCCGAATCTCTCAGGAATCGTTCTCAGATAACAACAATCACAATCAATGGAGGCGAACACAGTCACATCACATGGGTCACGCACATACCTACGCTCCCACGATCAGCAGACTTATTAACTTCCCAATAAGTCCTTCTCTGACCTATGTCCTCGAGGTACCAATCTAAATCCCCCCGTAGGCACACAAAGATTAGATGGTCCTAAACGAACACAAACCTCCCGTGATAGCAAGTATGGTAGGTATGTCATACACATAAGTCATATACTAAGCATTCACGCATCTTAGATATCTCATTATTAATAAAGGTATATTCTACATCCTTATACCATTATTCCAATTTTATACATTTTTAAATCTTCCGATAATATATAATGTAGACTGTCGACACATCTCACGTCATAGTTTCTTGTACTTAAAACCTATCTCAAAGGGATTACTAAGTCTCCTATTATTCCCATATATAACATCATTATTCTTAAGATCCTTACTTCTGCCCCAAACGTCATTTCATCAAATTATTCGAATTTACTCCTTTAACCCTAATATTATCTCACTCATCGAATTTTATTAGATTTCATAATAATTCCTCAAATTGAATTCTAACTGAGGTCCAAATTTTATAACCATATGTACTCGTCTTCCTTAAGTCTAAGGATATTCATAAAATCTCCATTAATAATTTTCTAAGGGCTAACATCATTAAAATTTAACTAGGGAAAATAGTTCTCATTCTGGGAAGGTCGATTGATCGACCTTGAACATCGATCGATCGATGGTGGTCGATCGATCGATTGCACCAGATAAGTTACGGACTGCTTCGTTTTGCAGTCCTCAAATCGTCCCAAAAATCCATTACAATGCATGAAACTTCATTCTAACGTTATAATATCATCAAATAATCATCCTACAACATTGTTAACGTTCTAAAACTAATTAATCATCACCCAAAGGCCTTATTTAGATCAAAATATCATCAAGAACCCTAGAAATTTAAAGTCATCCATTTCCCTTAATAAATCCGTTTTTGTATCATCAAAGTCATATTTCTATTAGTATAATCACCCAATAACAATTCTATATGCAATCCCTATATCACAACTTGAATTTACAACTCCAATTTCATGGGTTTTTATAAATCTCCCAATACAATGCAATTATGTAGATTTCTAAGCATGGAAGAAACATTCGCTTGAAATTAACGTAATTAAACCACTTGCCTCGGATTGTTCTCTGAATTTGATGTTGGATGTTGGATGTTGCTCTATTTTCCTCTACAATTTCTCCTAAGGTTGAAGGTTGAAGATGATGGTTATGGTTTTTCTCTTTTGGGAACCTCTCCTAACTTCTCCTATAACTCCCGTAGCCCTCTAATTAGTTAAGTGCTGGTAATGGGTTAGTGTGTTCCCAAATACCCTATTTTTAATTCCCAAAATTCGTTGGTCAAAATACCCCAAATTCCAAAATTACTAAAATACCCTTTTAAGTTGCCGGTGTGGCCCAAAAATGCCCCGGGACCCAAACTGAACCCCCGGCTAGTGTTTTCAGACTATTTCGAACCTTCCGAACTCGTTGGCGCACTCAAAATGACCATAAGATTGATAAAAATAAAATTCAATTTTTAATTTAAATAGTTACCTTCCTGACGCGACTGTCACGCGCGTCCCAACAAAATTTCCCAAATTGTCGTATTTCAGTCTCGCGATAATTTTAATATTTTCAATATTCATATACTGCCATATATACACATTATAATCAAATGCCAACTCACATCTCGTTAGTATTTTATCCGGATTAATTCTCAATTAATTCACATTTAATTTAATTAATCCCATAAATAAATATCCATAAAAGTACGGGGTATTACATACTTCCCCCTTAATAACAGAATTTCGTCCCGAAATTCGGATAAGTAAGGCACAACTGGAAAAATTAGGTATCCTCCAGTATTCAAAACAGTTATAAAGAAAAGCCCAAATCACTAAAACCCTCGCTTCACAATAAGCTTGTTTAACATACTTGATACCTTATCAAATAATCTTCGATAAATGCACCTCACGTTGTGCTCTTATTAAACAACATTCGAATAAAAATAGCCTATACATCATTGGCCGCATTATTTTTATTAGTATTGTGAGTTCACACCTCACTACTAACTCCCGCGTTTATCAAAACTCCAAACTCCCATCCTGGGATGAATCAATAACACATCTGACTACGCTTGTCCATTCCTTGAAATATCCCGACGTTGTGACTTTTACACAAGGGAAAACCACTTCAGCCTGTTGGTGTCACACAAACCTTTGTAATCACCTTGTCCACCATAAATAGATACGGGTGCTTTTCCCCCAACTCTACCATTAGGTAATATCTCTTCCTCATGACTACAATATACCTCACTAGTTATACCCGATTTGGAATTGAAAATATCGTAATGAATCCAAAATTTCTTTCGTACAATCCATCAGTCGTTAGTCACCTTGCGCCTGCACCTCGGGTTATAGGTGATACAACCCTTAGTTTGAATCGTTATTTCCCACTACTTATTGTCACCCCACCTAAATGTGGATTTCGGGGATTTCATCCCAGTTCTAAATAATACTACGTCGAACCACGTACCAGCGTGTTCACTATCTAATAGTGTAAATCATTCAAGTATATAACAATTTGTCTCCTTCTGAACAACATGACTCACGTATTTGAAGGAATTTGTTACCCCTCAAGGAATTTACTAACTTGACTCTTCCATCCCTGGTATCATCGGTTGGATACAAAATTAATTGGTTAATCATCTAACACCCAACCGTTCTACTACTTACTACACCCCTTTAAATGCTGACTTTCTTGTAAATGTTCCTTCCCGTTAAGTGATACTTAACGATCCTCTGCTTCTCTTGGCGTATGCCAAAGTTTCAACCCTTACACTTTCTCACCTCTTTGTGAAAATACGAACTCCTTATACCTTATTAACATTCTCACTCTATTTACTCTTGAGTCACCCTCAACATTCGATTGATCGGAGCTCTACTCCAAATTGCTCATAATAATTTATTCGCCTTCTCAAGAGATATCCTTTTATTAAATGGCTTTCTACTGACTTTCCTCCAAATTTCAACGTGCTACACTAACTACACATGATATTCACTTACACCTTTTCTTATGACGTTTAATCTCATAAGTAATAATCTCACCCGTCTATGTTCCCTCTTCCTTTGATTTACACTTTAGCAAATCAAGATGTCTATGCCCCTTATAACCCAACCATATGGTTTTTAAACATTATATACGCTTCATACAAATCCCAAACTCTTTATTGTCACTGTAAATACAACGGTGCTATACCACTTGGGCGTTCTCAATCGTTTCTGAATTAGAAATCCTAAATACTTCTTAACCTCAATGCATCCTTCAACCTGCCGAAATAAAACCAAAATTTTCAGTACTTCTTCACCACACCACTGGCTCTACTGACCTTATATCGTAATTTTCCTAACTAACTATTTTCGTAATTATCGAGGGATTCCAAATTATGGACGAATGGTTAAATATCCCCCTACTACCAACCTTAAGCTAGGTTTCATGCGTGGGATGTCTCGCAAAGCGAAATCCAAAAAAGGAACCCCCCCGATACACTACTACCTAACCTTGTCGGTCATCGAGATTTATTAAGCCCTCAAACCATAACACGTACCCCTATGTTCCCGTCTCTTAACAACAAAGTTACATCTCCTTTCTCAACTTAACTTAAACAAGGAACTCTTTCCGAAAGACACTTTTTCTTGACATTGATGGTGATCACATTCCATATACACTATGTAATTATACTCGGGGATCTCAAAATCCCGTCCCCAGGTACACAACTATGAGTATAAACTCCCAGATCTCTAAATGGCGATAAAATAATGCACTATACTTATTACGACATCCTGAGTGTTAATTGCAATAACCAGCTAAACCGTTTTACTAACTAGTAAATAAATTACATACTAATCATATCATTTAAATCTCCGCGCATACTAGGATTAAGTATCCGAGACCATTATGCCTTTGAAATCACAACAATATTTATATATATATATATATATACATATATACAATAGTATAATTTTGAGCCCGACCCTCTCACAAATGGGGCCTCTCCAGAACCAAAACATTCTACCCCAAGGTAGTAACTTCGATAAACTTGTAATACCAGCACACTATCGGTACAATTATATAAAAACACAATTTGGATAATATCATACTTGTATAATACAGCACTAAAACGAGTAATTTCAATCAATCAATCATGTACTGCTATCAATATACCCATTCATCATCCGCGGATGACAATAAAAGTAACCCCCACACTATCAGGGAAAATGTTCTTATATATAATAAACTTACTGATATACTCACTAAACTCGACTCTCAAGTGAAAATACAATTATAACAAATGTAGTAACTCATTCATGCCACAAATAACATGCATCCTCATCTGAGGATATAACTCATACTTATATTCTAATAATCGTCCCTGCTGCTCAAATGGTTCATGGACTTACCACACATGTCTGTCCCAAACTGGATATTTCAATAACTGTTGCCCTCGCCAGGAAAAATACCTTGATCCCTACTCTTGTATCGGGAAAAATTTTATAACGCACGGGTTTCACTCCCCACAGAAATACCTCTACACATACTCCACTTAACTTTTGTCTCACAAATCATGTTAAGGTGGTCCATCTTTCGGACGTTGGTAGTCTCGACTCAGACGACTACCTCTGTTGTTCCCTTAGTTTTGACGGCCCTAAGGAACACGCTACTAATTTCTACATCTCTCACTGAAATCACCTTTGCCCGGTAGTAATTCAGCTATCTGAATCATTTTAACTGGTTCTCCGTTGGGTCTTCCCATTGTGGTGCTTCACCAACACTGTTTTCCCCAGTCTTACTTTATATAAAGCCTTTGATTCTTGTATCTCCCCACCCGGGGATGTTTACCTCCAAATTAACACTATGCGACAATACCATTTGCTTTAACTGTCCAAGCAGAATTCTGCCAGAAGGACTAGAAATTCTTCTATGTAAATTCTCCCTTTAATATCCCCTTCTCCGTTTCACCTACTTCACCCGGTGTAGGGTTCACTAAATAATTTTATTTCTTCTCACAAAGTGACCTCTGTCCGGACCTCTCGTGTGAGTTCAGAGCGACATTCGGTTTTCATCCTAAACATTTGATCAAGGAACTTATGGTCAAACCATTCGTGTATGCCTTCTCTCGACGTCACATTCCACTTATAAGTGTGGTGATTATTTCTCCCCATTGAAACTCCGCTCTCACGAGACAAGAAAAATTTTCCTCAAATTTTCACTTTCGATTGGCCATACTCTGACACAAGTCCAAGCCTTCGGGTGTATTATGTTTGTTTGGCTAGCACACGCTATCTCCGCCTTTCAAGTATTTCCACCGCTGGTTTTCTCGATGTCCCACCCAACTCTTTCTCTCTCAATCCAACCTTGTTGGGTGAGTCTTAATTGACCCTACCTTCAACTATTGTTGTGCTTGGAAGTCACAAGTCGCGCCTTGGCCGTCTGGACCGTCCAGGACTTTCGTACCCTGGTATGGGTGACCTCAACTACGGTCCTCCCTTAATTAATTTATTAATCTCAACTGATCCTTGCCTCCTGCTGTTCGTCCAACTGTCTTCACCTGACGTACTACATCGTTTGGCACACGAACACACCTGATTGCAAATAAGATTCACTATCATATATATTGAAGGAGGAGAACGAAATCTCACCAAAGATATCAACAATCCTAAGCATAGGGCTCTACATCAAAGAAAATTACGCTGGAAGCATAATAAGCCGTACAGATCCTAAAGGACACTAGAACCTGATGCTCTGATACCACCTGTGACATCCCGACTAATTAAATACCGGGTATCTACTCCTTTATTAAATTAAATCAAAATGCCAAGTTGGTTCAGTTAATAGCATCACTGTCGATAACATTTTTAATAATTACTAACCACCTAGTATTTAAAAGTAAGATGTCAAATTTTAAATTAAGTCTGATTAACAAGCAGTAAGTGAGATATAAAAGAATAACATAACCATACACCATAAAGTCTCAACGAAGTAACCAACAAACATTAATGAGTCCATAGGAAAAACTCCTCACAACAATCCCACAACTGAAATGAACAAAATAGTGTATCCTGAATTAATTACATGCCAAGAATCTGAATAACTGAAATATGAAATGTCTCTAATAGAAATGGGCGACATGCCCTGCAAATGATGGAACTGAATATGGAGTCAAAACCAAAGGAGGCGTCTACTGTCAAGGCCCTGTAACTCCCACAATAGCTACAGCTCGTCACCTGAATAGAATTCCTATGCATGGTGTCCTTGTGGCTGGGTACCTAAAAGGTTTTTACAAAAAAATAGATTTGAAAGCAAACGGGTCAGAGCCCGAAAGTGGAGAGTATTTTAAAAATAGCAAGTGCTTTAATAACATTAAAACAATGAATGTAAAATACATGTTAGGACGTGCACTCACATGAAATACTCACCTCTCAACTAATTGTGCACTCCTAACGTACCGTACCCATCTAAATGACATTCATATCTAACTAAACCGTTTTAAGTTCTACCCCTTTATACTCGATTACCATTATACATTCTAACGTTATCAATTAAATATATGACCTTACTTAAACTCGGATGCTCAATTATTAACAATACAATTCACTACAGGTTATCCCTTGTTATTTTCTCAAAGCGTTACCATATTTATACTCACAATACCAACATGAAAGTTCTCATTATTTAAGCGTATATTTTTCACGTCATACATATACAATAAAAGCACCCCGAGACTAAGCTGCGGTGCACACATACTCTTCTATCCATCCCGGTACATTACGTACATAAGGATCACGCATTCCGAATCTCTCAGGAATCGTTCTCAGATAACAACAATCACAATCAATGGAGGCGAACACAGTCACATCACATGGTTCACGCACATACCTACGCTCCCACAATCAGCAGACTTATTAACTTCCCAATAAGTCCTTCTCTGACCTATCTCCTCGAGGTACCAATCTAAATCCCCCCGTAGTCACACAAAGATTAGATGGTCCTAAACGAACCCAAACCTCCCGTGATAGCAAGTATGGTAGGTATGTCATACACATAAGTCATATACTAAGCATTCACACATCTTAGATATCTCATTATTAATAAAGGTATATTCTACATCCTTATACCATTATTCCAATTTTATACATTTTTAAATCTTCCGATAATATATAATGTAGACTGTCGACACATCTCACGTCATAGTTTCTTGTACTTAGAACCTATCTCAAAGGGATTACTAAGTCTCCTATTATTCCCATATATAACATCATTATTCTTAAGATCCTTACTTCTGGACCAAACCTCATTTCATCAAATTATTAGAATTTACTCCTTTAACCCTAATATTATCTCACTCATCGAATTTTATTAGATTTCATAATAATTCCTCAAATTGAATTCTAACTGAGGTCCAAATTTTATAACCATACCTACTGGTCTTCCTTAAGTCTAAGGATATTCATAAAATCTCCATTAATAATTTTCTAAGGGTTAACATCATTAAAATTTAACTTGGGAAAATATTTCTCATTCTGGGAAGGTCGATCGATCGACCTTGAACATCGATCGATCGATGGTGGTCGATCGATCGACTGATGAATGTCGATCGATCGATTGCACCAGATAAGTTACGGACTGCTTCGTTTTGCAGTCCTCAAATCGTCCCAAAAATCCATTATAATGCATGAAAATTCATTCTAACGTTATAATATCATCAAATAATCATCCTACAGCATTGTTAACGTTCTAAAACTAATTAATCGTCACCCAAAGGCCTTATTTAGATCAAAATATCATCAAGAACCCTAGAAATTTAAAGTCATCCATTTCCCTTAATAAATCCGTTTTTGTATCATCAAAGTCATATTTCTATTAGTATAATCACCCAATAACAATTCTACATGCAATCCCTATATCACAACCTGAATTTACAACTCCAATTTCACGGGTTTTTATAAATCTCCCAATACAATGCAATTATGTAGATTTCTAAGCATGGAAGAAACATTCGCTTGAAATTAACGTAATTAAACCTCTTGCCTCGGATTGTTCTCTGAATTTGATGTTGGATGTTGGATGCTGCTCTCTTTTCATCTACAATTTCTCCCAAGGTTGAAGGTTGAAGATGATGGTTATGGTTTTTCTCTTTGGGGAACCTCTCCTAACTTCTCCTATAACTACCGTAGCCCTCTAATTAGTTAAGTGCTGGTAATGGGTTAGTGGGTTCCTAAATACCCTATTTTTAATTCCCAAAATTCGTTGGTCAAAATTCCCCAAATTCCAAAATTACCAAAATACCCTTTTAAGTTGTCGGTGTGGCCCAAAAATGCCCCGGGACCTAAACTAAACCCCTGACTAGTGTTTTCTAACTATTTCGACCCTTTCGGACTCGTTGGCGCACTCAAAATGACCATACGGTTGATAAAAATAAAATTCACTTTTTAATTTAAATAGTTACCTTCCTGACGCGACTGTCACGCACGTCCCAACAAAATTTCCCAAATTGTCATATTTTGGTCTCGCGACAATTTTAATATTTTCAATATTCATATACTGCCATATATACACATTATAATCAAATGCCAACTCACATCTCGTTAGTATTTTATCCGGATTAATTCTCAATTAATTCACATTTAATTTAATTAATCCCATAAATAAATATCCATAAAAGTACGGGGTATTACAATATATATATACTAGCGAAATGCCCGTGCCTGAAGGCACGGCGAAAATTTTCAATATACATAATCGCAAAACGGAAAAAAAAATCATAGTATGTAACTGCAAAACGGCAAAAATTCCGTTCCCTGCCAAAACAAAGTGTAATTTTAACAAAATTGGTCATAATATCCTTTATTTATAAGCCCATCCACCCGTTTAACAGATAATAATTAGTCCAAAAACTTATACACAGTTGAATCGACTACCACAGGACGCAATTAAAGGTAAAAAATTGATGAAAAAACCTTACTTGAACCAAATTTGACAATGAAACAATGGAACTGCTAACTTTAAAGTCGATTTTGACCCCTTGAACGTCGTCGAATATAGCCCGAAACATAGTTAGCTAGGCACGGGCGATCCGAATCCAATGGCGCCAAAATCATCTCATTCCGATTTACGATTAAAAAGTTATGGCATTTCTCCCAAAACATATTATTTTAACTTGAAACACAATAGTATTAAGGCAATTCAACTATAGTAAAAAATTCACATCAACAATACAGGAGAGTAATTACTGTTTAAACATACAAATGATACAACAATTAACAATACTTAACTCGTTACGGTAATATTATCATCTAAACTATATATTTTACCATAGTGACACTTTACTATAGGAAACTAAAATGAATTGTTGTAGAGTAGTCTAAATTAAGTGTCGAAGCACATTGAAAAGTCATATTAAATACAAATTACCCAAATCTGTTGAAACTAAAAAACTGACATGTAAACACTAACCCAGAAAAATATGAAATCATTAAAAAAGACCCCGAAAGGAAGAGATACAGTAATTTAGAGACATGCAAATGCAGACCCAATCAATGTAAATCATGTTTTTAGAAGATTAACCTTTTTATAAAAAAAACACTAAATTTCAAAACCATAAACTACAATAACAGATTGGAGAGGAGGCATAAATAGTAGGAAAAAAAGAACAAATTGGCCTAAAAACTATAATACTAACTCTGAATTATAGTAGAAAAAATGTCCATGTGCATTGTGAAAAATCCAAAGTGACTATATCCAAAGAATATACCCCATTTTATAGCGGATGTATCACAATTCACAACGTACTTCATAGTGGAGGTATAACAATTCACAACCTACTTCAAAGTGGAGCAATCTACTGCCCTGTCCACTGCCACAGGAACCCCATTTATAATTGAACTACGTCTTTCAAAGATCTTTACAATTGAAGCAGTGCTTCGATCCTATTGGATCATCTCTGCAGTAATATGATTGCCTCTGTCTCCTCAACAGTTTAGTCTCAGTAGCCTGGCTCGCTTGGTGCTTTCTCATAACGACCGTAATGTATTCCTTTGCAAGCTGACAGTCATATTCAATTGTCAGTTCATGTTTTGGGATTTTATTACCATCAACCAGGACCAACTTAATCAGATCTAGGCCCAGAGTCCAGATTATCGATGAATTGTTCTTTGATTTCTGCTTTTTGTCTAATTTTTTTATTTCTTAAGAATTTCAATCTCCTTGCGAGCTTCGCTAATTAGCCCCATTTTTCTCTCCCAAATTCCCTTTCCCTCTCTTTAGGCTTCAAGGATCTGACTGGAGCTCAAGCATTCAAGCAGTCATCAACCGTTAATGTTTCAAACTTGTGCTGAAGGATCTAACTGGTGCTGAAGGATTCACCATTCTGTTTCAAACACTACACACTAACTATCAGTTAAATTATTAGGATTCAAACGAATAACGTGTGCATACATTATTCTGTTTCAAATACTATATTCGTTTCAAATACAAATGACATCTATATTATTCTGTTTCAAATACTATATTCGTTTCAAATAGAAATGACATATATATTATTCTGTTTCAAATACTATATAAGAGAACAATATAACTAAAATTGTATTAATATAGAGTGTATTAGTAAATCTCCAATTTCCAGATAATCACATGCCTACATGATCAAAATAAGTGCATTTAAAAAAAATTGAAAGATATAGTAATCCTCAAACACGTATGAGTAATGGAAATTTTTCTATAGACCCAATGAAACTTTAAATGGATGAAGGCGGGGTGAATATTTTCGAAACGTCGAATTCAATTAAAATAATGAAATGCAATAACGGGGATAAAGAGAATTAAACAATAGTATACCAAAAACAGTAAAATTTGCCTAGTACTCATCAAAATTGCTCAATTTGCAACCTGAAAATATAGATGTCATTTGTTCACTTACATACTATTCATTTCAATTTCAGGTAGGGGCATTTCTTCTTAAAGAAAAGAAAAATATTCAGTCCAACATTTTTAAAAATTAATTTTACTCCCTAACCATGACTTCAACTAAGAATAGGGACTTATATTTTTAAAAGTATACAAACTTACAACACAGCTCTGTAGAAGCAAGGGCAACTGCTGTTGAGTTTTAAAGTAGAGGCAGGGGTCACCGCCGTTGCGTTTGGGTCACATTGCTTTTGAGTTGAAATAGCTACAATGTCAGATAATTGAGTCCGATTCTCGACATCCAATTGATCTATAGCTTTGCTGGCAGGTGAGAATTGTTTCTGAATATATAGAATATTGATAACATGTCAGATGATTTTCATTGTCATTTATTTCCCCCCACCCCCAAAATTATGGTTGAACCTTCAAAACACAAAAGCAATAAGCGTAATGTGCAACATACCCAATTTGAAAGTGTGAAGAGAAAATGCAAAAGTGAAAAAGAAATGCTAATTTCCTACCTCTCCGACAAAATAGTATTTTAAATAAATAATCTCATATTACAACAACTTCACCCCCCCCCCCCCCAACACACACACACACACTCACACACACACAACAAACACCTCCAAAAAAAGGTTGATTTTTGTATATTAATCTCAAATACATCCAAAGTTAACAAAACTATGAAAATATATAAATTCCAAAATCTGAATTTATATGTTTCAAATCTAGGAATAGGTCATAACGTCAAACCCCATCGTTAAAGGAAAATATTTCAGAAGACCAAGAACTAAATTAGCCAAGAATAATAACATGAATGTTAAATGAAAGAACCAATATGTTACATTATACACAATACATTATATTTAACACCGGAAGAGTTAGAAAGTTAACACATTCCTTGAAAGTTGTAACAACAAACCCCTGAACTTACCTACCATTGACCTCAAGCCCAACCAATGTTACTTAATAAATGAATCACACCAAAGTGTCGAACACGTTATATTCAATACCTAATGGGGTTGCGAATCAACAAATTGATAATATCATAAGGGTTTAGTGCAAATATGGAGTTTGAATTTCAGTGATGGAGCTGCGAACCAATTAAGCGGCAATATACGCGTACAAAAACCCAAATAGAAATGCAGAGAATTATAAAAATATACAAAAAATATATAATATATCTGATATCAACCCGATGTTGTGAATCCAAGAGTATGTGATCTACAAATATACGCAAAATATTATGGTTTTGAAACTCTGATTTCTTTTTAACAAAAAACAGAATAATCAAATATAGTTAGATGGAGTGTTTATGTCTCTGAAATGAAATAAGTTTTAAGTTTTGGCCATAGGTTTTCCGTAGAGACGAAGATTACCTGAGGCAGTGGTAGCGGACGATCAATGAGCCTGCTTTATCGAAGAATTTCTTGGCCACCATCCTATTAATATATAAAATTATAGAAAAAAATATTAATTCATTTCATTAAAAAAAACCTAGATTTACAATATTATACTGATTATATATGTTGGAAAATTACAATTTTCTTTACTTTTTACAGCCAGTCTCTGACTATGCCAAATTCGGTTATTAGTGAAAATAAACTTCAATATAGAGAGTCATTGATGGTAGGGGAAAAGGGAAATCAAATTTCCAAAAAATTATGGCAGAGATTGCAATATCGTTTGGAAAAAAACATTCAATACCATTGAGAGCAAAACATAAAACTTTTTTTCAGAGTTATGTCATTCCTAATTGCATCTCCAATGCTACCAAAATGGCCTAAACAAAGAAAGTAAGACAATGTGTGAGTAAAAAAGATAGTATTATCATAAATATTAAAAACGCACATATGTAGTATAACACACAAATCATGATGGTTGTAGCAAGAAAATAAAAATCACACGTAATCATAAAAATCGCATTCATTGACCCAGGAAAAGGTCTACCAGAACGTTTTCCCAGATGTACATGTTATTGGCAACATTGACAGAGCAAGACAATGTTGATCGATCATGAAAAGAAAAAAAGAATATGTAGTATAAATATGAATATGATCTATCATAAGAAGTGACTTGTTATACTGAACAGTGGCTTATTATACTTAAAAAGCAAAAAAAGAAACAATGAACAGTTATCCAATGAAAAACTATGTTGTGCTATCTCGGATACATATAAGGTATTATAAGTATCAAATACACCCCTTGTAATTATAAAAAAAAACTATTTTACTGTTAAGTGAAGTAGATGTGAATATATTTGGGGCCAGATAATTAACTTCCAGCATTCAGGGTAGTGTAGGTACAAAAAATGCTAAGATGCAAGCCTAATATTGAACATGCATTTAATAAAACACATGAAAGTTGGTCCAAATGTAGGAAGTTCCGAAATTGCGTAATGTATTTTAAAAAAGAAAATTAAAAAAAAGCACAAATGTAGGATCAATCAAAGATAAAATTATGACATATATGTATGTCAATCATAACATAAAATTAATATTTACCAAACTAAAATTTATCAAAGACGATAGTATACAAAAGCCAACCAAGGTATTTGATATTTTAATGGAAATGGAAAATAATTTAATCCTACATCAAAATACAACCAAGTAGGACACAAAAGCCAAGTTACTCGTATAAAGATGGTTTGGACTAAATGGGACATGAAAACCCCAAATAATATACCTAGTCGCTTAAAAGGTCATATATGCAAAAAAGCCCTCAAATGGGTCCATAAAAAGAAACAAATGTAGCATCTTCAGAAAAGCCCTATAATGAATAATGAATACAACAGTAGCTTTATAACATAAGTAGGAACAAATGTCTAGCAATATTTCCAATAAGAGTGGGAGAAGGATACCTCAACTCAAACTTCAAGGAATATCTCAACTCTAATAACCTGAAACTTTAAAATACAAAAAATATCAAATTTCCAGTAATATCGTGAAAAATTATAAACGTTTGCCGAAACAAATATATTCACATAAAATAACTGAACCAAATGTAGAAATCACAATCCACAAAAATATAGGAAGAAATAAAAAAAAAACGAAAATGATCGTACAAATATTTAATTTAACATACAATTAATTCACATCCATGTTTTACTAATACGATTGTAGATCTAGTACTAAAAACCCCTACTAACTCTACCAGAGAGACCTTCTTCAGGTATCCATTGTTTATGATGCCGGTGAAAGATGAAAGGGTGATCGATTAGAAAGTGTGTATCAAGGGAACAGAGAAATCGGGTATGAAATGAGTTAAAACCTAAAATAGTTTCCCAAATACATATAGATTTAGTATGAACCAACCTCATTAGATCTCCACTAGTGCTAGTTCACATATACCTACTGAAAATTCCTCAAGAACAATCCAAGAATATTGTGAGTAACTATGTTTGAACCTCAAAATCAAAACCCCCAAAATTTCAAGAAACCCTAAACTTTAAAAACCATTTTTCAAAGTGGTATACTGTAAACGATAGTGTGTGTGTGTGTGTGTGTGTGTGTGTGTGTGTGAGAGAGAGAGAGAGAGAGAGAGAGAGAGAGAGAGTACCTCTAGCACAGTTTATGAGTCAATCGCATGTGTGAGAGAGGGTTTGCAATATTCTGTGGGTTTGATAACCAGAGAGAGTGAGGTCTGAGAAGGTGGATATGAGACGTACGGAGAGGGGCTCGGCAGAGCTGGGACGGGAGGGGGCGGCAGCGGGGAGGGTTTTTTATGAGGGAGGTGCTGAAACAAAATGAACGGGAGAGAAAATGAGAGGTAGGGTTTGAGTTACGTTTCAATATTAGGCATATCACAATCGCAAAACCTTAGATCTTAATGAGAGGGCAAATCACAACCCTTTAGTCGTTCTCTTCTAATCTGAAAATTTAATTTTTTGCCTTGGTGGCACAATCTCCACCTCTAATTAAGTTATCCTCTTATGAAATAGTGAAAATATTTTACTCTTTATTATATAGATATATGTAAAAAATACAAAAATAATTAAAAAAGGTCTATTCGTTACTTAATGGTAGGGGTGGCAATTCGGGCCAATGGGTCGTGTTTGGGTCTGGCCCGACACGACACGACTCGATTTTATCCAGCCTGAATACAACACGACACGACGTCGTGTTTATTTTTACCAACACGATCCGTTAATAACACGACCTCACACAAATAGCACGATAAAAAAAATCGTGTCAATTTGACACGATTGACACGATCCGACGCGATAACCCGTCAATTTAACAACACGATAACCCATCAATTTACTATGTCCATTTGGGTCTAAATTCGGTTATAATTGGGTCGTGTCAATTGGGCTCTAACGAGTCATTGTCGGGCTAATTTTGTGTCAATTTTTTGGCACGAACACGACACGCTAACCGGCTTAAAAAACCAGGTCCGAACACGACCCAAATACGAAAAGCTATTTTAATTTCGTGTTAATTTCGTGTTAGATCGTGTCGTGTTGTCGTGTTTGGGTCCGAATTTTCACGCCTACTTAATGGTCAAAATTTTGTTATTTATTTATCGACTTGATTTTAACATTGACATTTCAAGTGATAAACAACTCACTTTAAATTTTTAATAATAAAATAAAAATATAGGTTGTTAGAATTCATGCCCTTGGATATTATGATGAATTAAATTACAAGTGTTAATGAAGTATAAAACTCAGTACAAGATATTCTAGAAGGAAGATTGGCACCTTTCTTCTCATACTCCCCAAGAATGCAATCGAAATCTCCATCAATCATAGTAGACCCAGTCACAGCAGTAATATCTTTGGCTATGTCACACCACAAAGATCTTCTATCAATAATGGTTGTTTTAGCATAGAAAAATATATAATGAGAAAGAATCCCATCAAACCAGCCAGATATTGTAATGTGTTGATTAGACCAAGAAATAATGGTAACATTACCAATGTTAATAGTATCCATAATCCAAATATTGGGAAGAATATTATCTCTAGTATTAGTAGAAATGATAGTCAAGGTAAGAGAAGACCAAAAGGAAATAAATATTTTAAAAATCAATCATAGGTTCATCAATCCCAATCAAACATGGATTGTGAACCTTGCAGAGGTTAGAAAACATATCTTTCATGTTAGATTTCCTTAGACCTCTGAGATTCTAGAACAAGACTTTCATGAAGGCATGGAAATCCCATTGCTTCAGGTGGCGTATGGTATTCTCATTTGAATTTTGTTCTTGGTCTTTTTTATTTTTCTTTTAGTAGGCTTAGACAAGACTTTAGTGAAGTCCATATCATTATTATCCTCTTTAACTAAACTAATGATGTTAATATCATGTTGGATAGGAGCAATTTGTTCAGTAATAACATTAGACTGAGCAACCCAGAAGTTGTCATTTCTAATCTCACTACCATTCTGAGAATGAGTAATATGAACCACATAGTCATGATTAGTAGTGGAAAAATTATGGATGGGTCTTAATATGGACGGATCAAATATGGATTTGGCTAAATATAGGGGGCCAAATATGGGTTGGATCAATCCATTTTTAGCTCCCAAATAAGTATTATAATTCCAAATATATGTTAAAAAAAACATAGTTTACTCTTAACTTTTAAAATAGATTTTGTATTTGACTCGTTGCTTTTGAAAATGGACTCTAAATTTGACCCCCTCCCCCTCCCCAAGACTTGAACATAAAAAAAAAATAATAAATAAATAAAAAGTCCCATATTTGACTCATAACTTTTAAAAATGCGCCCCATATTTAAATGACTAGGCTAATATGAATTGTTTTATTATTTGGGGTCATTTTACCACTACTAGTCATGATTGACAACTTCTTTTCAAGATTTGGTGCTAGTGTTTCCCAAATCTAGAATAGTATCATCATGAGTACTGTTTGTAATGCTAATCAATTCTTCAACCCAAAATTGTTCACCAAATGGATAGGATCTTGATTGTCTTCTTAATCTACAACAAATTATTGGATTTAAAGAAGATATTAATCTTTATCATTGTTCATTTACCCCAATTATTGGGCATATTATTTCTTTTACGGGTTCTAACATTACGTATAATGAATAGGATGGCTCTCTATGTCTCTGTTTCTCATCAATTCTATAATCATAGGTCTAATGGTTTATTCCTCCACATTTTGAGCATAAAGGTAGGACGTCCTCGTATTTCACAAGAACTTCAGTTCCATGGTTATTAATTACCTCTAATTTGAGTAAAATCAATTTGAGATAAACTTCAATAAAGATTTGGGAAAATAAACTAAATTCTTTTTGTAGAAATATAAGAATAGAAACATTTATGAGAAGAACACTTAAATTTTATTATTGTTTTTCATTTATACTACACTGCCTTGGATGACTATTTATACAAGAAGTAAGAAACGTCTAGCAGCTTACTGAAAGAGATTGAATAGGTCTTCTCCTTATTTTATGCTAACGACCACTACCAAAAAAGTGTTTTTTAAGACCGAGCCTTTTGAGAGGGAAAAAATTCGGGTCTCTAAAAGTCATATTTTGAGACGGTAAAAATTAGCAGTCTTAAAAACTACTCTTTTTAAGACGTCTTTTCTTACCCGTCTAAAAAAGTACTAGTAAAAAAGACCGCAAATTAATAGCCGTCTCAAAAGATATACCTTATGAGACAGCTGAAAATTTGGTTTCCCTCTTTTCTCAATTTCAACTCTCCCACTTCGCTGCTTCAATCAAGACAACCTGAGAAAATAAAAATAAAACAACTCTCCCGCTTCGCTGCTTCTATACCTAAGAAAATAAAAATAAAAATAAAATAAACCAAAAAGAAAACCTCACCCCGTTCTCCATCTTTACCCAACGCACACCCTAAGTCCCCCCTCCCCCTATCCGCTCTAGCCCTAGCACCAGCGCTCGCCACTAGTGAAGATGAGGTAAGTAGTACTGTTTCTTTTTCGTTGACTATTTTTATCTTTTATGCCATTCTTGCATGTTAAAGTGTTTATATTCTTAATTGAATTTGTTGGAAGATTGTATAGGAGGGGGAGAGTAGTGTCATATTGATTTACATAGTGGACCAATTACTAATTATGAGATATTTTTAATCAGTGGATATACTATTGGTTTCAGTAATTATATTTCAGTCCTGAAAATTCAAGTTATAGTATTATCGAATTAATACAGATAAAAGGTAATTTTGATTCTTCGTTATTTATTAATATCATTAGTTTTTGTAATGGATTTATTTGTAGTGGTGATAGGAGGTTGAGGGTGAGCCAATTAGAAACTCGAATTGTCAATTGGTTATTGTAGTATAGTTTTAGAATTAATTTATGAGAATATTTGTATACTTGTTTGTATGAATTTTAGTTAAATTATATGTTTGTTTATGATAATTAATCCATGTCCTTTGGAAGCATTTTCTGCCATTAAATTTATTATGATTTTATTTTGTGATATATGTAATGGACCCAATTAATTCAAACTTGTATCACCGTTGAAAAAATCGCCAATGTTATCCGAGTATCTAATGGTAATATGAAGCACAAACACAGATACGGGTGTCGTGTCTGACACGACACGGACACAACGACACATCAAACCTAAAAAAATAGGACACAAAATGACAGACACAACGACATATAAATATATTTTTATCCTTGTGTGTGTGTGTGTGTGTGTGTGTACTTTCATCTACTTTGCATTTCAAAAACAAAAAATAGCTGTGAAATTAATTTATCAAAATGAACATGGTTTGGTATTTCTTAACGGCAGTCAAATCGTAAGTCAAAGATATGCATTTAAATTAAGCGAGATAATAACTTCATTCTTATAACTTTTTTTCTTATTATTCATACACCCTTAAACAATTTAATTTTACAAGATGACACTAGAATTTCTTCGTGTTCTTTAATTTTAGCACCCCGTCATGTCCAAAAAATGTCCGGGCCATGTTCGTGAAGTATCCGCCTTTTTTTTTAAATGCCAAACAAGTCTGACAAGCCATGCGGAGTGTCGTACGGGTGTCCAAGTATCCGACACAGGTACGTAACCGTCGGAGAAGTGTTCGTGCTTCTTAAGTGGGAAATGTCCATTTTCTCATTGGACTCGATTTTTAAATTTACTAGTAAACGTTAATTTTGGGTGGCGAAAAAGATAAATGAAATGGCATGGAAAGAGACATGAATAACTCCAAAGGTGTCAAATTAGCCTGATGGAAGGATCGTGTCCTCACCGGGTTCCTGGTTGCTGAAGTTAACTAGTATAACTTGTTATAGGGTTAAAAATGAGATTTAGGGGTCAAAAACTCGGAATAGGAACTTAGTGGCTTAATAAGAGACACGAACACCCTAAGAGGTATTAATGTATCCTGTGGGAAGAGACGGTTTCATCAGTGGACATCTGGTTTTAGAAAATGACTAGTAAATGTTCTTTTGCGTCTTAAAAATGGGCTTTTGGCTACGAAAACTCAAAATATTAATCGAGTGTCCCTAGAAGAGGCATGGACACCCCAAGACACACAAAGGGAACACGTGGGAAGTGTCCGTTTCCTAATCAAACTCCAGTTGTCGAAATTGACATGCATACGCTCATTTTATGGTATAAAATGGACTTTAGGGAGCGCAAACTCAAAACATCAATCAAGTGGTCCTGGGAGAGGCACGAACACCTCAAGGGGTACAAAAGTAACTTGTGGGAAGTGTTGTTTTCTCATCGGACTCTAGGTTTTTAAAATTGACTAGTAGATGATTATTTTGGGTTATAAGTCAACTTTGTGGGGTGAAAAGTGAGCAATAGTGAAGCGCCTCGAAAAGAGGCACTAATAGCTCAAAAGGTATGAAAGTAACTCGAGGGAAGTGATCGAGTCTTCACATGACTCTCATTTTTTGATAGTCATTGGTGGGAAGGATTTGGGCAAGTCTAGTACTGATAAGGATCTTTATTCAAGTCTTCCTTAGTTTTACTCATTTTAGACATGTTCTCTTCATTATTATCTTATTCAAACACGAGGAGGTCGGCATAGTCTACCTAAACTGTAGCGGGTAAGTCATTATTCCCCGCATTGGATCGTGCATATGATCTGTACCTGGTAATTGGTTTGAACCGATTCCTGGAGACCATATTTCCTACCTTCTTCCCCTCTCTTCTGGATGTCACTATCTGACTTGAGTGTCTTAGGAGTAAGGATAGAACTGCCATTTCAGCCAATGCTAGGAGATTGGCATAACTAAGACTCAGTTCTAGGTGGTGCCTTACATATGTGGATTTTAGAAAGTAACCATACAATATGGAAGCAACGTATATTTGGCAAAGATGTATCCATTTGATTTTAGTGGTTGCCCAATTGTCTGTGACATTAGAATCTGCTCTCCAACCAACAACAGTGGTTAGGTGTTCCTTTATCATCTCTAAGAATTCAAAGTTGTGAATGGACTCGAGTTCATATTCCTTTGATGGAATAATCTCGAGTCTACCTTTGTAAATACATTTGATGCAATAAACATTATATGATCTATGATAAGGTGTGTAAATGTCAAAGATTTATTTATATTCATATATTTTTCTTCTAATTAATTTTACATGGTTATTAATCTAAGTATTATGTATCAACTACGAGTCATATTAGTGTCACAAGACGAGCATGATTTGGTACTCAAGAATATCAACAACAAAGTGTCAAAATGAATACACTTTGCACACGTATTGACTATCAAAATTTCTCACACCTATTATAATAATATGTTGTGATTCAATAAAAGATGTGGGATTTATAACGACTTTACTCAAAACCTTAGAAAAGGAGTGTTTCGTTCCACTAATATGAACAAGGAGCTAGCATTGAAGTACTAAACAAAGTGTCATTTGTGAAGAGATAAATTCTACTTACATGGAATGAATTTGTTTGGGCAACAAACAAACTACCAGTTCAGAGTTAGTTAACTTGAACAAACTTTGTCTGAAATCAGATAATCAGTTATTTCTAGTTATTAATCACTTCAAAATTTATTAAATTTTTAGAAGTTATTTTTAAGTTGGTTAAAAGAGTTGTAGCAGTCTATAAATGATACCTACTGATGTAGGTATTGTCATTATAAATGATACCTACTGTTGTTGGGATTCATTATCACTTATAGTACTCAAATTACATGGCATCGCTAACCCCAGCACACCACTTTATCAATCACTGTCACTTTCTCTAATAATTTTTATTCCCACAAATTCCATGGTGACACGGACTTTGATTTTAGGTCCTTCGTATCACTCGGTCACATACACAGATAAAGTGGTATCTGTTCATAACGAACCGATATGTGTGGTGATTAGGTTTAAAGACCATAAGGGGTACGGGTTAATCAAACCAGAATATGTGAAAATTCAAGTTGCGCATTGAATAAATTCAACTGGTTATTAGATGGGTAATAGTAAATCAAGATGTTAAAGGTTTTTACTGGCTAAATGAAGTGTTGATTTTCTACTGCTACCCATAATGATATTTATGTTTAAGAGTTTGAGGAATTCACTCGAATACATTTCTGTGAGTTCTCTAGGTCGAGATGTTGCTTTTATTGGCCTAATGATAATCAATTTGCAATTCTCGATGAGGATAAGACCAGGCTCGCTTTATATATGATGCTTGTTGTTTGTTATTAATGAATAATCTTTGATAAAATGCGGTTTCTAAAAAATAATTTGAACTCAATGTGATTATATTATGATGATTCTATTATGTCTAAGTCGAGATGTTGATTTTATTATGTTGATTCTATTACGTTGAACCTAAAGTTCCTTTTTTTTCCATCCACAATCAATACTGGAGTTCTTCTGGGATGACTTTCTTATCCAGTAATAATATAGGAGAATTACTTTATAACATATGGATTTTCCATACTGTTGGCATGCCTCCTCTATATATGATTTCAAATTATTCTCAACATATCTTTATTCACTCTGATATTGATGGGATTACTAGCATCATTTATATATATATATATATTGAGGCCAATATTCATTGGACAAACTGAATGGTCTAAAACCAAACACACATTTTGATCCCCCTTTATAAACTTTAGGGCATTTTCTTTGGGGTATTTTCTTATAAAAAATATCCCCAAACTATCTGGACCTAGGCAAACATTTCTTATAAAAAAAATATCCCAAAACTATCTGTATCAGTACTCAAAATACCCAACAAGCGTTGCAGCCTTATCGTTCAGCAGAGATGGCCGACTATTAGCTATTTCATCCAGCTACACATATGAAGAGGGAGATAAACCTCATGAACCAGATTCCATCTTTGTACGCATCGTAAATGATGTGGAAGTGAAGCCAAAGCCGAAATTGTACCCCAACCCTACTTCATAAACTGAAATGCACAAAGCTCAGTTTGTTCTATAATAGTTTGGGCATATTTTTTTTATGATTCACACTGATTTGCATATGATTTGCATAGACTATAGACTAAGCTTCTAGTGCATAATTTTCTTCCCCTACACCTTCCTATTCTTACAAGTTGGTACTCACAACCAAAATATTGCTTATACTGTGTAGATTATGTTGAATAATCTACCTCGATCTTCTCAAGTTATGCGATATTCTATATTGGAGTTGTTTTTATGAATCAGTCAAAAAAATAAAACAATAAATGTACTTTTGATGTTGGAAGCTGTACATTTCTCTTCCAATGAGTTTGGCATAACACTATATTTTTTGTTTGAACTGCTGCTCGTTGGCATATGTATAGGGATAAGGGACTGTTGTCACTGGGCATATTGAACACGGCATAGTTAAGGTTGTCGAGGGACTAAATTTGTGAATAGTTGCAAGCAATGCTCTCTGGCCACAATATGAGATAGTAATCGAGGAAGAATCTGAAATCGATATGGATATGTCTAAGAATGATGAATATGCTAATTCATTAATTTTTAGAAGTTGAGTGAATGAATCAGTGAACTCAATGGAAAGCTTTGAGGTATAGATTGCTTTGGTAATGTTTCGAGTCTACTGTCCTATTTACAGACCTTAACAAACTCTTTTTTATTGTTGGTAAACCGAGGGATGGTGACAAGAAGAGGTAGTCTTGTTTCTAGGAGCGAATAGGCAGAGAACCAGAGCAAGTCTTGAGATGATTTTGGTACTTTTAATACAAGTCTTACAAATGCTTCAATATAGTCGTAAAACATTTACAATAATAATGTTTTGTTAAAACTTGTCGCAATATACATATTAAGACTTCAAGGATATGTTCATTAGATTACGATAATTTTTTTAACAATTAGGATCCTTATGTTTTCTTTCTAGTTTGAGAATTATAAACAAACCCTTATTTGATTGCGAAAAGAAATAATGCCTTAAGTAAGAACGGGAAACAAGTCATAACTTACTAAGGAAATCAAAGAGAGAGTAATTAGGTAGGATATATTATCTCATATAGTGATGGAGTCAAAAGACATCTTTATTTTATTTTTATATATGTATGTGATGGAGTGTTAGGTAGGATATATGTTGTGGTTATTTTGCTCTTAGTTGTCTACAATGTTATGGCTATTTCTATCGTTGTTTTTTAGTTAATTTTTATGTTTAAACAGGTAGGTTTCCGTTAATAAACAAAGGAGATTCTGTTGATTTTTTTAAAAAATATTAAGGTTTTATAAGTAAATAAAATGAAGATATACAAATTTGATATGGTTTTTAAAGATTATCATCAATAGGAACTATAAAAAAATATTATTTCTTTGTTTATGGTAACTGACACTAAATAAATTTTATTACAGGTCGAAATGTTTTGTGGACAAGGAAAGATACGTTTTGATGGAGGTCGTATGCTTCAATATTGCGAGTTTACTTTGCTTACATTTTTTTTATGTTAGTAATATATGGGTTTTTATATATTTATTCTAATGAGACAAGTGAAATTTTGTAGAGTTATTTATTTAGTGGGAACAATGTTGAAATTGTCTATTTTATCTTTGTATGGACTCTAATTTTAATTGAATGAAAAATTGTGTTATATTTGTTGAAATGGGATGCCAAATATGTCATATATTATTTTTAAATTTTTTTGTTTAAAAATATATTGAGCATATTATGGAATGGATGAAATTTTAATTTTGGCGCAAAAATTATTAAAGATGATTTCTTTGTCATCTTAAAAGAATTCCATAAACAAGGGCCTTTTGAGACGGTTAAGTTACTGTTTAAATTAATTGTTTGAGACAGCATACACCGTCTCTAAAAAAACTTTAAAAGACGGATTTTTAGCCGTCTTAAAAGGGTCCTATAAATAATGACCTTTTGAGACAGCATATTTTTCGTCTCAAAAAAACTTTTTGCTTTAGCCGTCTCAAAAAGCTTTTAAAATGGGCGTCTAATATTACACCCCTTTACCATCTCAAATGGCGTCACAAAAGGCTTTTGAGATAGCCAGAGGACTTTTTGAGACGGCTGGAGCACCGTCTAAAAAAGTAGCTTTTTTCATAGTGTACCTACCTGGGTCTTATCACTTACTAACAACTTAGATAGGTCGGTAGTTCCTACAAAGTAAGTGTAACTTGGAATCTCTCTTTAACACTTCCCCTCAAGCGATGTGTGGTTAGAGATGAGACACACCAAGCTTGATCAACATTGATTCAAAGGTGTGGGTAGAGAGCAGACAAGGAGCTTGAAAACTAAAGTGTTGTTATCAGGTCTATTGAACCGTAATGAGTTTTATCAGGTCTCTTGGGCGTCCACGTGGATGCTTCTAACTGAAGTGATTTAATATTCCCCCGAAAGTGAAGGTGAGGTGGAAATCACACACCGTGCTTGGAGCATAAAGATTGAAATTGCTGAGTAGACAGGTTTGGTTATTAGTGCGATCGAATCGAGTGAGAAGATCTCCACTGCACCAAAAACCTTGAGAATAAACAAAACCCATATGATTTTTGTCACGGTAGATATTATGGCGCGATACTCAGCTTCATATATATAAAAAAATAAGGTCTCTTAGAATGTAATAAGCTTGATCGAAAGTGATTCAGAGGCTCAATTATCGGTTTTGGCTGGATCGACACCTGTAATGGATCTCTTGGGTCAAAATGTGCTTGATCACAATGGATTTAGAGGCTATTTGTTCACCGGGCTTGATCATGATAGATTCAAAGGCTTTTTTTTCTTGATCGCGACTGATTCAGGGCTGTTGAGTTGTTATATATATATATATATATATATATATATATGATTGCAAAGTTGTCCTTAATACCCACGTGTACATAAATGTACTTCAACTTGCAAAAAAAGAAATTCTTTTTTTAATCGGGCTTTCTTTATGAGAGTTTAAATAAACATATTCAAAACCTTTTTTTTTTAAAAACAAAAGAAATAATATGCATTTCTTGTAGTCTGATTTATCCATCTCCATGACTTAATCCTTCCTGTACTTAAAAAATAGAGAGTCGCCAACTTTGAACCTCTTAACAGAAGCCCAACCATTGTAGATGTTGCTATCATTTACAGGTGGAACAACCCAACCAGAGGTGTCACCAACTTGGAACTACAATGAAGATACACACAAAACTTGAAGACGGGACAAAATAGTGATCACTAACACCATCGTTGTCGTTACTTTGGTGGAACCCATATGGTACCCAAACCCAATTAATAACAGCTTCACAACCCTTTTTTTTTATAGAAACTTTGAAATGTTTAGAGATTTGTACCCGGTAGATGGTAGCAATAAAGTGGCTACTGCCGCCGGAGAAACGGTACACTCGTGTGGACTATCAGGAACAATAATACTCATAAGAGATTTATAGCTCTAATACCATGTAGAAATATGAGAATAGAAATGTTTATGAGAAGAACACTTAGATTTTATTATTGTTTTTCATTCATACTACACAGCCTTGGATGACTATTTATACAAGAAGTAAGAAATGGCTAACAGCTAACTAAAATAGATTGAATAGGTCTTATCCTTATTTTATGCTAACTACCTACCTGGGTCTTGTCACTTGCTAACAACTTAGATAGGTCGGTAGTTCCTACAAAGTAGGTGTAGCTTGGACTCTTTCTTTAACACGTTGTTTCTTGTAGCCTTGTACAATTATATAGGTATCCCCACACCTTAGCTAATTCCATAATATTTGTAGTTGCCAAAATTCATGTCCATGACCATATAATCTAATCCTAATTTCATCATGAGATGAAGGATAAATCGAATCAAATTTGAAATTGGGGTTCCATTACGTAAGTCTCATTATACCATAGGGCAAGGAACAAGTCCTGACAGAACAAATTCATCTTTTGTCATCATCTCCATCAAAATAAATATCAAAAATAATTTTCCAAGGAGTACCAACCTCCAATTAAGACCAGGTTTCAAAATTGTGTAGAGATTAGCCTTAAGTATGTGAAGATATGGAAAAGTTGAATTTTTCCCCAACGTAAATTTCCCAATCAATTTTTTCTTTAATTCTTTCAATTTTTCTTGATACAAATTCTTATTGATTTAAATGTAGAATTTATCATAATGTACTTGTGGAGGTTTAAGAAAATTGATAGATGAACGATTAGCCATTTCAGTATAAGATTTTACATTATGTGAATGCATATTAAGTTTCTTTTAAATATTAGTAACTGTAATGGACTTAATAGTTTCATTACCATTTTTATCCACTAGGAACACTAAATTCATTGGCCTCGAATTAATTTTTGATTTTTGCATTAGCAGACTGATTTGGTTGATTTTTGTCTGATTATTATGATGGATTATCCCAAGTAGTGACTATTGTAGAAACAAATTCATGATAAAGGGAGAAAAAGTCTAGAGAGAAGTTAGATTCTCTTTCTCTCTAGAATTTATATATCCCAATCATATGTTGAAATTAAGTTAAATATTCATGATGTTTAAGGAATTTATTCCTCATTAAAAATCATGTTTAAACTAGTTATTTCATATAAAATGATAAGTTGGACTTGGTCAACAAATGTAGGATGCATGTATGGGTTTATTTGGTACAAATCATTTCATTAATTAACAAAACTATGTGTAGTTATGGGAAATGGGTTTATTATGTTGCAAATGCATCTTAATAAGCTTTTAAATAAGAAATAGTAACATTGGAAAAATTAGCATACAAGTCACATAAAATGACGCTACTTTGTGTGAAGAAATTTTAATAAGTTTAGGAATTAAGGGACTAGAAGTGAAAACAGTAAAGTGTTGAGGTTAAAACATGAAATATCAAAAAATTAACACATAAAATGGCTAGGACACAATAAATAAAATGAAAAATTATAAATTTGTAAGAACGGGTTTTGAGATGTCAAAAGTGTAGTTCTCAGGCCAATGGTATCATTTTATGAAAAGCTTGGACTAACTAGTAACACTCGCAAAAATGAATATTTTCTTCAAATGTTGATTTCATGGAAGAAAATTACATGGTGAGATGATTACAAACAACGTAGAAATGCTAACTAAATATATGTATGGTAGTCTTGAAAAGTTAAAAGCAGGGTTTTTAGTCCAAAATTATGATTCTATGAAAAGTATGAATTTAGTAGTAATCTTTTCAATCATGAATATTGTATAGAAGGTGCAAAGTTAATATTTTTGAAATATAATCCCTAAAATGATAAAAGTAAGGTTTTAGCACAAAATTGTCATTTTATCAAATAGTTGAACTTACGCATAATATTTCCAAACTAAAGGACTCTGGTTAAAAGAGTTGAATTTTATGCAGTGAAAACTCACATTTTGTAAAACAAAGGTAAAAAATATTTTTGTCAAAGTGTAGAAAACATAAGTTTACAAGTGTATGTGGTTCAAAGTACAATAAAGTGTGTAAATGGGTGTTGAACAAAGTTTAGTTTCCAGAATAGAAATTAAAGTTGTTTCAAAAGAAGAAATACCAAGTCTAAGGTGAAATGAAAATGGATTTTTATAAATTGTGAAACTTATAAACGAAGTGTGTTGGTACTTGTCTCATCTCAGGTATTTGGACTCATCGGCCAGTAAAATGGAAATGAAGGAAAAAAGTTTAAAAGAGGATAAGGAAGGAAGAAAGTACAAAGAGTTAGAAATATGTAACTATTAAAAGGCATTTGGAGGTAACTAGGAATTTAAGAAGGTCCCGGAGCCTTAGGGCATGCCTTAATGCTTAGACCCCAAATAATTGATCAATAGCATATTCCAACAAAGTGGGAGTCGAAGAAAGGTCGTACAACACTGATGGATTGGTGCCCTCATTAATCAAGTAAAAATATGATTATGGGAAAGACGCTAATTAATGTAAATAAAATTTCATGAAACAACTTGGAAATATTATGAAAGCACTTTAATGGATAAATTAACGGGGTATGGATATTATTAAAATAAAGATTAAGTGCGAGTGGGTTTATTGCCCGAGTTACATGGTCAAACATTAATTTCATATCAAATTGAATTTTGCATGATAATACTTAATCAAATGAAGGATGATATTATTATTGCTAAAATATACTTTATATGTATAGATATTCTTTGAACGTATTACTACGTTACTATTTCTCCTACTCGGTGCACACTCATACCCCACCATTTGCCTCCCTGCCCCCAAGGTACTTTAAGGAGCGATAAGGTCAAAGAAATGGCGAGAGGAAAGGAAGGCTTTACACAGCAATAGAGATATTTTTACTATTTATTTAAGTGTCTTTTGAATGGAACTTTGATTAAGTGATTTGGAATTATTTTGACGAATTTTAAATTTGGCTTGTAATAAGACAAGATGGTGTGAACTTTCTTAAATTGTTCTTTATTTTATGGAATTAGCAAAATGCTTTTTATTTCAAGTGTCCTTATAAACTTCATAACAAGTGCCATCATTAATTAAGTAAACCCAATGAATTTTACAACAAAAATGTGGAAACATAATTTTATTTCAAAATGAGAATTTTCTTAAAAGAAATAAAATTACAAAAGGTTTTCTACATTGTCCATTGAAGTCGGGCGTCACGACTTGTTATATGAGCATAGGCTACGTGTGTATCGGAGAGTACGCTTACGTTTCATTTTTTATTTTAATAATAGTTATCTATATTTTGTCCATGCTAAGGTATTATTTCATTATTTCTATGAAGAGGGTAAGTGTAACAGTTGGTTATTAGAATGAGATTTAATCCTTCGATGTTTGGTTCTAAGTTGAAAGATATACGTAAAGTAAATTTTGAAATTTACAATTATTTACCTATACAAGTGAGACATCAATATGTTATGGTTTACCATTTTAAGTAATTTAGAATGTCATGCCACCAGTAATTATGAATTAGATTAATAATTTCATTGAAAGCTATTTAGGTGTATTGATTTCCCAAGGAAGTAAAGGATGCTTAGTACCAGTTGACACGTAGCCTTGGTAAGGGACTAATGATAGTTACCCTATGGAAATAGTATCCTAAATAATTTTAATGTATCCTAATACAGTAAAGATCAACAATAGTGCTCAATGGGAAAGTATTAGTGTTGTATAACTTTAAAAATGAACACTTGGGATTAGAGAGTTAAGACATACAATACTCATGGGAGCTAGAGTTAGTGTTAATTTATATTGTAGCGTACAATTGTCATTGAAGATAAATGAGTAGGTAGGACCTCTAAGGATGGAAGAATCGTAGTTTTTTATGATAACATCCCCTTTCTTCTAAAACTTTTCATGTCATCGTTAGACTTAGGATGATAGTCCAAGATGAGGATCTCGATTCGATTGGAAAAATACATCGATCAACGATGTGGGATTTCAATATAAAAAATACGGAATGATATATGGTCATGGTCCCATAGTGGATTAAGACTATGGTACATAGCCTTCATATCACATTTTTAAATAGTACTTGGGTTGTGTTGTGATTGTAAATGATAATTCCCATTGTTTGTCTATAGCAGTAAAAGCAATATTAATCGAGTGTTATCTCTAAAATGGTTCGTGAATACTTATAAATTAAAGTCTTCTTTATGGTCTAGGGTGATGAGTTATATAAGTATTGAGATTCCTAAAGTGTGTAGAGGACAACATGTTTTCATTATACGTGGTTTATTGGTTGGCTTGGTTCGATTATTCTATAATTAGTTGCTCTTATGGTTAAGAGTATTTGATTGGCGATGAAAAAATAATCATAATAAATTGTAAGTTGTCATCTTCATGGGACAAATAAATAATCACGAGTTCTGAATTGTGAGATATATAATGATCATACAGATTCATATTATAGGTTTAAGAGGGAATTGATAGGCCTTGATGATTAATTAATTTCATTACACAAGAGATTTTCGTGGGTGTTATTGGCATGTAGAAATTACACGGTTATATAATGTCATGAAACTACAAAACACATTGGTGATTATAGACTATCAAGAATAGATGATATTTATTGGGGGAAACAAATTAAGTAAAAGAATTTTGAGAAATTTGGAAACAACGGGAATATTATGGATCAAAGTGTAGATGTATGATTACTAATGGGAAGTTAGATTAGACTTTTTTAAAATTAACGCAATTAAATGATAAGCTTTAAACTGAGAAAGTATCTTATGGTCATACATACGAATTGCATTTCTAGGTGTATGATTGAATAGGGTTTGTAATCATAACCCTAAATAATAAGCATTATAATAGGTAAAAGATCACAAAAGTACTTATGAATCGACCATTATATTATATTACCTAATAAGGAAGAAGTTCCATATTTTGGAGAAACTAGAGATACGATTGTACATGCAGGGAACCATGTGGATGTTTATGATTGAGTGCAATAAATTAAATTGAAATTTTAGTGTTGAAAAATACCTAATAAGGTTTAAAGTAACAATCGAGGATTCTGACGATTGTGTGCTCATAAAGCCAAGTTCGGACCTAGAATATCTAGTTTGGCAAAGGGGTTAAGCCTAGGGTCTATAGGGTGTTATTTGTTATCTGGTAATTTAAGATTTATGAAGGAAGTCGTGGAATCCAGTTTGGTATTGGAAAAGTTCTCTTGATGACCAAATGATAAGAAGGCATATCGTGCACTATTGTATATAATGTAACTCGATTATAAGGTGAAAGATTAAACATGAGTCGAGTTCACAAAGTGAACCTATGGGTTCTAAAAATTAATATATGCTGATTGAATAAACATTTGAGCCTAAGCAATGTTGCCTAAATTATATAAGGTAACGAGGATTGTATGTCAACGCTAACATGACAATGAGAGAATCAAAGGTAATCTACAAATAGGCATTCCGTGAGGTTAAGTATGAACCTCAAAGGAAAATGATGAAGTCAAAATCTTCCCATGAAATGTTTTGACTTTGATGATGAAAATTCTCAAGGTGGGAAGGTAGTAATGCCCGATTTTTTGTAACTTAATAAAAATTGTGTTATGAGAAATATGGGATTAATTTAAATAAATTAATCTTATGATAAAAATTAAGAAGAAAAATTCATAAAGTATCAAGTACCGCGTTAAGCATGGGATTATGCAATTTAAAATCGAATTAAGTAAATTATACATATCAAATTATATTTATACTTATGTTATAATATCATTAAGATATATAAGGAATTACAAAAATCAGATGTGTCAGGGGCCAAATCGATTCGTACCCATCGTATTGCCACTTTTTGAGCTATAAACTTTTCGTATGATTGGGGAGCAAAAGGGACCTACCCCCATTATTTTAGACCGTGTTTTTAGGCTTCCCACCTCAGCTATCATGGTGGTTTCATCATTAAGTGATGAAAACTATTTTATATGTTTTGGAACAATTATAAGAGAGAAGAAGTAGTTACATTGCACATTATTTACCTTAATTATATCGAGAAATATTGAGCCCCTAAACTAAGACCCTTAAGTCTTTTCCTCAATGTCACACCCCACGTAATTCTGGCGTCAGGCGCCACCAAAAGTATGTCGGGCATGAACTAAATAAAATATCATTCTTAGCATGAGACGGATATGAGACACAAATAAATTAATCCACAAGATAAATAATTGAATCAATCCCAAAAGATAATAACCAACTATGCGATAAAAGATCCATCACATGCTAAAACTTTGAATAAATCCAATCTTCAATAATGATTTAATTAAAAACTGAATAAAAATTAAATGTGAATAATCCAACTGAAATCCTATAACAACTTTAGAACCGAATGGCCCAATAAAAACCCAAACGAAGTCTCATCATGAAATACAACTGAAAAGAAAGTTTAACTAAATAAAGTAATAAAATGAATAATGCTAACTGCACCTCCAAACGATAAACTCTGATAATCGTATGCAGCTTCTCCAAAACTTATCCTAAAAAAGTTAGTCAACACACGAGGTCAGAGCCCAGAGCATGAATACACACAACTCCCCTCAAATAGGATCCGTGAACTCAGACAGTAGCATTATACGCAATAAATATCTCAATAGAATATTTTAATTAAACGAGATAATTAAGCGCGGGAAAGATGAATTACTAACCACCCCCAAACATTCTGATAAAAACACACCAATAGCATTTTAATCATCCCACACCCCCAAAGCGTTAATTTAATTAAATTGACCCAATTTTATTATTATTCCCACTTTTTATTATGGCGGTCCTCCCGCCCTGGGTGGTAATTTTCATCAAAGTTTAACACTATCCCTTGACAAAACGCCAACCGAATTTGTTTAAACTGTCGATCCCCTGTAATTTGATAAGGTTCCACACACGACACGACATAAATCGCCAGCCGATCGGTTTAAACTGTCAGCGCCTGCACATTATGTCGCCACAAATTTTAATACTTGTTTTTATCTTAGGCATTAATTATCATTTCCTCAATTTCACAATTAACAATTTACCCCACCCTTTTAATCGATGTGAGATCCTCAAAATATCCCTTAGTCCCATACCTAAGGGTCCCCAAGCGCTAATACGTCCTACCCTATGTATAGGATGATATTCTAACATAAATCTCGACCTAGTCTCATGCCTAGGCTAGTGTAATGACGATAAAATATCAAAAAGCATCCCACCCACGACATAATAAAGTCGTAATAATCTACCCTCATTAGTCTTATACCTAGAAGGCATAAATTATCAAAATGCCTACCCACTAGTCCCATACCTAGAAGGCATCCTAAAATATAGGGAGAGCAAAAATACCCAACAACCCGTCGTCATAATGGCAGTTTAATAATACCAACAAGTCACACAAACAAGCATAATTAATCAACGTATAAAACTACGCATAATAGTCCAATTTAATTAAATTTTAATTTAATTATCACATCGTCATAAACACCCAATTAATCCCATTTAATTATTTTAAATTAAATACCTTGAGCTTTCACCATAAATACATCATATTTCAAATATTATTATCTCTACACAATTTACATGAGTCATACGTCCCCAAATTCATTTAATTCAAAACCAAAGTTTTTCTAAATGCAACCTACACCAATAAAATCCAAAATCTACTCAACAATCTTACGTACCCAAGGGTTATGAATATTATTCAGATTAAAAGATTTAATAAAGCAGTCACATAATTAGTGTCCACTTTTCATAATTAAGTTACTACTTTCTTTTAATAAAAACATGATTAAAGGGTTGGGTAATACATAAAACGCATAATACCAAAGGAAAGAAATATAGTATTTATGCCTGTGATTTAGATGAAGAAAATCTGGTAGCACGGTTGGATTCCTCTTGAAAAATTATTAAAGAAGTGTTCTTGAACAAACTTGATTAAACCCTAATTAAACTTCCAAAACTTGTGACAAAAACTTGATTACGCTGGAGGTTGAACACTTCTAAATATTTTTCCTCTCAAACCTAATCATTAGTCTTATATACTAATTAGGAATATTAATCCCACTCGAACACAACAAATAAAATCACCGAACTGCCTCAAATCTCGTAGAGTTGATCTATCGACTCCCTAGGTCGATCGATCGATCTGGTACGCCGCCTCTACCAGAGCCCCTAGTTTAATTCCATTTAACTAAAAAAAATATTTTCCATTAGTCACGACCTAAATCCGTGACAAACGCCTTTTTTTTAAATCCCATTATGACTCCGATTTTAATTTCAATTACAATCCGATTGAAAATCCAATTTTCAAATATAAAACTCAACATATTTAGTTATAAAAAATATAATTAAATCTCAAAATTTTATTTTCCTCGAATTTTTCAAAATTAATTTAAAAATCCGTGTTGTTACATACTTCCTCACTAACAAAGGAATTGTATCCTCGAAATTAGATGAAGCATACACATCAAACGTAAATTATAAAACGTAAAAATAAGGCTCACATATGTCTACTCGTAGAATGCCACAATTGGGTGCCCATACACCCAATCCTACGTGCACCTACCCATCGCACACCAAAATAATATATATATATATATATATATATATATATATATATATATATATATATATATATATATATATATATATATATATATATATATACACTACCATATATATACATAACTATGAAAAATAACGATGTACCACGCGCTCTCGCAAATCACCACTCAATTCTATTTTCGATAATCTTCGCAACCCTAAATACTCAAATCTAATCACCTTTCTACATTAATATAAGACATACACAAAATTCATAGTAAATACCTCCCACATAAAATGTTGTCTCCACAAATCAACTATAAAGGTCCTCACATCAAGTTGATTCTAAACTTAATGCCTACAACGCCCTTAACACAAAATTATATATCTCCAAGAAACACATCTAACACGTATGCTACCTTAAGGAGTACGAATCAATAAAGGGAATTAAAGATCGATAACGCAGAAGCTAAACGGACTCACGACCTATGAGACATAAGACCATGCTCTGATACCATCTGTCACACCCGACGTAATTCTGGCATCGATCGCCACCAAAACTATCCCCAGCGTGAACTAAATAAAATATCATTCTTAGCATGGGACAGATATGAGACACATATAGATTAATCCACAAGACAAATAATTGAATCAATCCCAAAAGATAATAACTAACTGTGCGATAAAAGATCCATCACATGCTAAAACTTCAAATAAATCCAATCTCCAATAATGATTTAATTAAAAACTCAATAAAAATAAACTGTGAATAATCCAGCTGAAATCCTCTAACAACTTTGGAATCGAATGACCCAATGAAAACCCAAATGAAGTCTCATCATGAAATATGACTGACAAGAAAGCCTAACTAAATAAAGCAATAAAATTAATAACGTCATCTGCACCTCCAAACGATATACTCCGATAATCGTATGCAGCTTCTCCAAAACTTATCCTGAAAAAGTCACACAACGCACGAGGTCAGAGCCCCGAGCATGAATACACACTATTCCCCTCAAATAGGATATGCGAACCCAGACAGTATCATTATACACAATAAACATCACAATAGAATATTTTAATTCAATGAGATAATTAAACGCAGGAAGGGTAAATTACTACCCCCCCCCCCCAAAGATTCTGATAAAAACACACCAATAGCATTTTAATTATCCCATATCCCCAGAGCCTTAATTTAATTAAATTAATACAATTATATTATTGTTCTCACTTTTTATTATGGTGGTCCTCCCTCCCCAGGTGGTAAAACAACTCAGATTTTTTAAATGGAAAATTTTAAATTAATTTTGAAAATTCGAGAAAAATGAAATTTTGAATTTTATAAATTTTATAATGTAAAATATTGATTTTTATATTTGAAAATAAATTTTCAAACGGAATTAGAATCGAAATTAAAATGGAGTTTTAATTGAATTTTTGTTATATAAAAGAGTCCTCAAAACATAAAACTCTCTAGAAAAAAATATTTAAAAATATTAGATCATTCGATCGAGTTGAATTTTTTTTTCAGCTTCCTCTCATCTTCATCTACTACGCCTACGAATTTCATCCAATTCCAATGGTCCGATCTTTCGGAATGGT
This sequence comes from Sambucus nigra, assembly GCA_949130495.1. Lineage (NCBI taxonomy): Eukaryota > Viridiplantae > Streptophyta > Magnoliopsida > Dipsacales > Adoxaceae > Sambucus > Sambucus nigra. The sequence goes on along the minus strand of OX422221.1, from coordinate 77,305,400 downwards.
TTTTTTAGTGTTTGAATCTGATTAGAACTCTTTTCTCAATCAAACTCTTAATCCTTTTATATATCATAACTAATTCGTGGATGGAATTTTCAAATAACTTTTTCTCAAACTTTTCAACCAGAAGACCTCTCCAAAATTACTCCCTTTCATCTACAAACCATTGCCCCAAACTTATTCAAGATTTCAACCTTAGATTAGAAGGCTTATTTGGTTTTTTCTAGAGTTTGGGCTAGAATGAGATTCGATTATTTTTGCGAGAGGAATGTGATGGTGGGATCATATTTTGAGGCTGAATTTATGTAATGATTTATGTGATGATTTTGACGTACGGAACTTACACAATATGCTCCTAAATTCTCTCTCGAGTGTTCTGTTTGTTTGTTTTCTATATCAATTGAACTCATGTTGAATTATGATATTCATTTGAAATCTGAAAATTGTTGGTATCTATTATTCGATTCATTGTGATATATTATATTGTGATTTGAGCATCGTGTCATGATATTTTACTATGGCATGGAGAATGGGCACCCGTCAATAGTCCAAAATCTGGATATGCTTAAAAATGTATAGGCGTGGTGAGGTGACGGCTCGTGACTCATTGATGTGTTATTGAAAAATTGACATAATGCTTGAGTATTGCATTTGATTTGTATATGCGCATTCATATTGTTGCGATTTATTCATCGTGCTAATTATTTTTTAGCATCTATTTATGTCATATTGTGTACTTCCCCGTATTTTCTTTTAGTTGCAGGTTAGCGTGGATTGGAACGCTATGGATTATTGTGAGGATTTTAGAGCATGGATTGGAAGATTTATTTTTTATGTATAAATTGGTGGTGTAATTATAGTTGGAGGATTGTGTATTTTGAGAGGACCATTATTGTAATCGCTATTGTAGAAATAGAAAAATTACGGATTTTTATATTTAAATTGTGGAAAATAGATACTCTATACTAATTGTTGAGGATTTAGTTTAGTTTTTATTATAGTAGCACGTCGCGTGTCTTTTTTGGGTGCACGGTGTGTTACACTCAACTCTTTTTAGTGTCTTACGCCACATTAATTAACTCCATATATAATGATTTCAAGGAAACCATTCCACCTTTCAATTACCAATAATTAAAGAGGGTGTTAAAGGTGCTTACTTGGAGAAGAAAGCTTGCAAGAAGCTTGGAACTAGGAAACTTATTTGGGATTATTTTCTACCTCTTCTTTAATGGATTTATATATTAAAGAGATAGGTATTCTAAACTATTATTAAGTTTAAAATCAAGCATTCTAGTATATGTATATTATGTTTGACTTACATGACTATTCTTCTTAATATGACTATGTAAGAATATATGTTGAGAAAAATGTGATAAAAACGGTAAAGTGATGAAGTTGGAATTAAGTTAAAAATTCAGAATATTTAAGTAAGCTATTCCTTATAAAAATCATTATTAAACTAGGTATTCCATGTCAAATGATAGATTGAACTTGATGAATAAATATAGGATGCATGTATGGGTTTATTTGGTATAAATCCTTTCATTAATGAAACAAATCATACATACTTATGGAAAATGGATTTATTGTTCGAAATGCATATAAATAAGCCTTTGAATATGAAATAGTAACATTGAAAAAATATGAATATAAGTCAGATAAAATGATGTTACTTTATGTGAAGAATATTTAAGAAGTTTTAGAAGTAAGGGACTAAAAGTGAAATTAATAAAGTGTCGAGTTAAAACATGAAATATAGAAGTATTTGCATATAAATTTCAAGGATACAATGTATAAAATGTGAAGTTATAGATTCGTAAGAACAAGTCTTGAGATGTCAGAAGTGTAGTTTTTAGACCAAAGGTGTCATTTTATGAAAAGTTTAGACTAAGTAGTAGCATTTGTAAAAATGAATATTGTCTTAAAATGTTGATTTTTAAGGAAAAAAATGACAAGGTGAAATGATGAGAAACATGGTATAAAATTCAAACTAAATAATTGAAAGGTAATGTCTTAAAATGTCAGAAGTAGGGTTTCTGGGCAAAAAGTATGATCATGAAAAATGTGGATTTAATAGTAATCTTTGCAAACATGAGTATTGTTTTAGAAAGTTAGTTTTAAATGGAGCAATGTGAGCAAATAAAATGATAAGAGATAGTATAGAAGATGAAAAGTTAATTAGTTGTTAATATAAGTCTTAAAATGACAAAAGTACGGATTCAGTACAAAATGTCATTTTATGAAATAATTGGACTTATGAGTAAATTTTTCAAACTAAAGGACTCTCATTGAAAGAGTTGTACTTTATATGGTAAAAACTCATATTTTGTAAAACAAAAGTAAGAAGATTTTTTTTGGCAAAAGTGTATAAAACACAACTTTACAAGTGTGCGTGATTTAATGAAAAGTACAATAAAAAGTGTGTAAATGGTTGTTGAGTTTAAAAGTTACGTTTCACAAGGAATGGAAATTAAAGTTATTTATTAAAAATATAAATATATACTCTATGTTAAAATGAAAATGGGCTTTTTATAAAGTGTGAAACTTAGAAATGAAGTGTGTTGGGATTTGTCTTATCTCGAGTATTTGCCGTCATCGACCAGTAAAAAGAAAATAAAGGGAAAATGTTTAAAAGTGGATAAGGAAGGAAGAATAGAAAAAGGGTTACAAAGATGTAACAAGTAAAAGGCACTCTGAGGTAACTGGGAAATTTAATAAGGGATCGGAGCCCTATGGTGCAGCTCAATGCTTAGAGCCCAAAAAACTGATCAGTAGCATATTTTCACATGGTAGGAGTCAGTGAAAGACCATATAATACTCATGAATTATTACACCGATAAATCAAGTGAAAAGATTATTATGAGCACAATGTTAATTAATTTAAATACAAGTTATGAATCAACTTGGAAAATATTGTGAAAGTACGTTAATGGCTAAACAAGATATGTGTATTGTTAAAATAAAAATTAAGTGAGAGTAGCGTTATCTACTGGATTACATGGTCAAAACGTCAATTGCATGTCATGTTGCAACTTTCATGAGAATACTCAAATAAAAAAAGTATGATTTTAGCACTCCATGTTTTTTATATAAATTATTGGGAAATAATTTAATTAAATAAATTTGGGAATAAATTAAATCGGTGAAATTTAAATTTATGTTTGAAGAATTTAATTTGAAAATAAATGTGTATTCATGATCGCATGTTTATTTGATCCAATTGGGCATAATGGGTTCAGTCATGGAAAAGTGAATTGTATGGTAATTAACTTATGATTAAGTGTTGACTAAACATAATAAAAATGTGTAGGTCAGGTAAAAATAATTTGGGCACGTTTCGGGGAATTTTGGAGACTCGTTTCGGTTCTTTCGACCCTAAAAAATGAAGGTATATCATTTGGAGAGTTGTTAGGCCATTCCAATTATGGGTTCGGGTTAATTTAGCGAACAAAATATATGGTCCAAGGTTTAACCCAAAATTAACAAATAATATAAGTTAATTAGGGAGGTAGAGAGTCACATTCACTTATCTAAAGTTAACCCTAGCGGACCCTCACCCTAGAGAGAAGCTATCAAGGTTCAATGAACGGAGGTGAATAAGAGTTCAAGGGAGGAAACACACAATCATCCGTAACAGGTAAGAATTTTCTTGCCCAAATTAATTTCTAATTTATTTTTTAATTCAATTATGTAATCTCTCAAGTAGAATTCTAGGTTAGATAATATATTTTGATGATAATAGGTTGAGATATATATTGAGCATGTAGAGGATAAAATTTTAATTGATTAAAAATATAGAATTGATGAGAAATCTAGAAAAAGGTTGATGTTTATGTTGAATTGGGGATGAATCTTATGATTTTATATTATATTGGTGTAAATCTAATGGAAAAATAATGAATTTTTATTCAATTTGTTGAAAAAGAACTAAACATTGGAAACTAGTCTTTAGTCCCTTTATAATTCTTGAGAGAATTGTAACTATATGAATTAAAGATGTTTTAGGGACCAAATTCAGGTAGAAAATTGTTAATTAATGATGAAAACCCATGTAGGGATTATATATAGTTTTAAATTGAATTTGGTTTGAAGAATGATGGGTTTTTTATGAAGGAAAATTAGGAAAATTCGTCACATCTCATAACAACCCCGCCCGGGTCAGAACCATGGGGCGAACCGGTTCGGACCACCTGTTTAGCCCAGGTTGGTCTTTTTACTTCCCTAGTTACTCGGTCGGGGTCCAGGTATATTTAGGTGGTCCATAAATGAAAATTGGGACTTCTAGGAATTTTGTAGGATATTGGACTACCTCATGGTATGGAATTGTTGGTACTTAGTGACTTAGTAGATAAAGCTCGGGAGTTAAGATGAAATTTCTAGAAATAAAATAGGAAGGTTGGTAAACACCAAAATTAATTAGGGATAATTTCTTGTAATGTTGGGAATACTATTTTAATAGATAAACTAATAATTAACAATATATTTAATTAAATGGGAAATTATTGATGGGTGAATTAATAATATATCGTGGGGTTAATTATAGAGTAATTACACACACACACACACACACATATATATATATATATATATATATATATATATATATATATATATATATTATGTGATGCAAATATGCAATTCATTATGTGTGGACATACCTATATTCATGGATGGTCCTATTAGTTGGGGTTACGCGCATTCAGGACCGTATCACACGTCAGTAAGGTGGGCTAGATGTTATGTATGTCATTATTTTACGTACTACGTAGCAGCGCCATTTACGAGAGGTAGGTGTAGATGGTGGGATCTAGTGTCACTATTGGTTATGAGCAGTGCAATGGTGTACAACATCGGGACCGCCCCACTTGTGTGTGTTTTGTGATGTCCTATTTAGATAAGGGACTCGTTCTTACGTACCGATAGAGCATGAACATGATAGAAATGGTAGATGCCATGGAGTGTCGTGTATATATATAATCATGTGAATTAAATGTAGCTAATTAATTAGTCTAATGATGTAAACAATTAATCATAGACTCAATACTACGTTGTATGCATAATAGATGATTATGTCCATTTGTGGGTAGTACGACTGGGGTATCTGGGGAAATGGGAACATTGGTATAGATAATTATATTCTATTACGTGAATTATGTTAGAAGCATCAATTGTTTAAAAATTTCATTGTATCCTTTATTTTATTTGGGATTTGAGATGTCATGTGTATCATATAGCACTTAGTTGAAAGATGAGATATTTATCGCATGTGAGTGTCAGTGGGAGATACATGTGTTGAATTAACTCTACAATTGCATCATAATTTCAGTAAGTTAATTTTTGCAACTCATTGGCGTTTACCCAAGTTATAAATATTTTCTCCCCTCAGGTTTGCCTAGATAGGGATAGCAGGACTGATTGGATATAAGGTTGTTGTCAGGTTTTGCTACTCGAAAAATCAGTTTATTGATTATAGGTTTGGTTACGACTTTTTACAGTCTTCTATTTCGGATATTGTATGTGCATAAGCCCACAATTTTTAATATTTAGTTAAGTTGGGGACATATATGTTTATTTTAGGTTTATTTTATCTTGATATTATTGGTGATTTAGTATTATTATTGCATTAATGGTTTCAATCAAATGTATTATGCATGTGGTTTTGAAAATGATAAAACGTTTTATATCGGTCCGATGCTAAAAATCATATAAACTGATAAATAAGCCCCATCTTTGGCGTATTGTGTCTACCCAACTTTACATGGAAACAAGGTTCATTACAGTTGGTAACAGAGCATCCAGGTTCTAGCGTCCTTAGGATCTATGTTGCATTCACTACGCTCAGCGTTACGTTATTTTATGTATAGAGCCATATGTTTAGGGATCATTGTATTCTTTACGATCTAATACTAATACAAACCTCATTCTCTTACAAATGAAAAGAGGTAGGAAATGTAAACCTCGAAATGTCACCGCACTGGCTGCAGATGAGGGGGCTCAGTAGGAGTCGCAACCACACTCACTACCATCCCCACCTATGGTTGGTCCTGTAGAGATCACCACTATTGTGACTCAAAAATTTTGCACAGCGATGACCGCCATGTTATAGCATTTCTATCCACTACATCCACAACATCCACCACCACTTCCCCCATAACAGGTGGTGCTACTAATGCAGACACCTGGTTCAGTGGGGAATTGATCTAGGGAGGCGTTCACAAAGGGACACCCACTAGAATTTATAGGCAGTTCCCATATTCTGGTGGAGAGTCAATGGAAGAAGGATATATAGAGACACTGTAGGATGGTAGAGTGTATGCCCGTGTAGAAGAAGATGTTATGTTCACTTCGATTGGTTGGGTAAGCTTTACAGTGGTGGCATTCTATCACAAAGTTAGAGGAGAGAGACAGTTTGTCGATTGATGAGTACTAGGGTAAGTTTTAAGGGAAATACTTTCCACTGGCATTGAAATCTAAGATGAGAAGAAAATTCATGGATCTTTAGAATGAAGGTTGCACCATAGCTGAGTACAAGGTGGAGTTTACTGCATTGTCCTAATTTTCTCGGGATGAGTTAAACATGAAGGAAAAAAGATGGTGAAGTTTGTGTCAAGAATAACGTGACACATTAGGAAGCCATTACTAGGGAATCCAGTTTCACCATTTATGATCAGATGGTGAATGAAACTCTACTACATTGTCAAGATCACAAGCCATTAAAAAAGAATAAGGGAGAGAGGAGACACGATTCTGAGATGTCAAACCAGTAGGGTAAGACGAATGGGAACAATAGCCAGGGGCCACCTGTTTAGGGGTCCACCGTTTACTGATTAGAACAAGATATTCCGAGGTTTCGATGATTGTAAACGATAGGGACAGCAGCAGAGAGGCCACCAGGGCCAATGGCAATAGGGTCAAGACCAATAGGGTCAACGACCAAATAGTCATCCATTCCAAGGGAATTGTTATGTTTTTGGGGGAGAAGGTACACTTTGATAGGAAATACCCTCAGGGCAATCGGGCAACATAGGAGTTGGGGGAACAATGAGGGTACCAGGCACCCCAAGGTCTGGATCAACCATTTGTGGTCCAACCAGTGCCAGTAGTGCAAGCCTTACCAATATTGCCAGAACCACTTCAGGGATCGCTATCGCAGCGGCAATATAGGTATGTGTATCACATTGCACCTGGAAAAAGGACTAGCACCAGCATAAGAGGTGGATTGTATGTTCCCTATTCTTGAGTATGTGAGGAATATTTTATTTAATACTAGTTCACAATACTTGATTATTAATTCTACTTTATTAGTACAGTGAAGATGGTAGATATAACATTCTACATAGTGCTTTACATTGTTTTACTCGCAAGTTAAGGGGCACTTATATTGCTTCGTGTGTAGAGATAGAGGGATTGACATTGGGAGACTTATGGTTGTAATAGACCTATTTGAATTACGTATGTTGGAATATGATATTATCCTACGGATGGATCAAAAAGCCAATGATAGGGCTTGTGTTGATTTTATGGGACTGTATAAACTAATGGTCAAGTGTAGAACGACTGGTTGGACAATGGTGTTCACTATACCAGTAAGAACTATTGCGTGAATTATAATATTTTTGACCTAGTTATGATAAAATGGATGGCGATGTAAACTTTGGATTAGAACGATGTTTTCATAAAATTGAGATAGAATAACATAATGATGCGATTTTGAGAATTTTAAGGAGAGGTCTTGGGGGTGAACGAATTCTGATTAAAGAGCATCAATTGATTATGTACCTAGATTGGGCAAGATTTCTAGTGTTGTAAAATCATTCATGAGTTTGGTTTAAATAATGTTCAAGTGTTTGGACTTAGCAGCAGAGTCACTATGAAATTTTAGAATATGAGGGCTGACGACTCTAAAACTTTTACAAGGATGGTGTGAACTGTGCATCATAGACGCGTGTTTTGTTGATGTACTAATGGTGGATAGAGTTTATGGACAAGCAGGTGTCCAATTATAAAATTCTGAATATAGTACCTTAGGACCAATGATAGGTCGAAGGATCTTATGAACCTTATATAGTGAGAGTTTATACGGGCATTTGAATTATATATGTGGGATTCGCATGAATTGGGAAGTGTTTCCTTATCGAGAATAGGCACAACAATGTAAAGATTTTAGGATGGGTTACTGACAAATTCCTTGAATTAAGGTTGTGATAAATGTTTAACTCGGGGTATGAACATAGACTAGGTTCTAATGATAGGATACTTTGAAAGGGGAATAAATATATTAGTTACCCGAAGACAGATTTATTCTGTAAGGAAGGATATGCATAATGAGAAGCAATCGTATTGTAAGAGGTTTTTGTTATGTAAACGCAAAATAATTGCAAAGGGTGATTTCAAACAAAAATTGCAATACCAATTTTAAATGCTGGAGATAATTTTAAATTGATTTTATCTTTTTATCCTAAACATGAATTTATGTGTGATAAAATAGATAAATCAAATCACGTAAATACGACAAGGACAAGTTTTAAGAAAAAAAAACCTTTCGGATAAAAACCTTTTTCTCACTATATAACGTAAATCGCAGCTTACAAATTACATAGAGAAATATTCATTGAATCTCCTATAGAAAATCCACATAAACTGCAGCCTAGAACCAACAAATATTCCCTCGAGAAACTTAAGAACAACAAATCCTCCTCAGCAGTGAATGCGCACGAGTATCCCTAATGACCGCAGTTGTCAGCAAATAGCTCCTGCATGAACTCTCAAATCGGCAGTAAAGAAATCTTCTCTATAAGAGAAACTTTGGCAAGAAGTGTTTTGGGTTCCAAACGATTCACAAACGTATATGGGATCTTTTGCGTGAAATAAAAACAAAGTTTTGTGTCCTAAAAGTGAAGACTAAAATTCTGCAGATTTTCCGTTTTCGTTTGGCAAAAGTCTTAACGAAAAAGTCTTCTAAAACAAGTATTTATACAAAACAAAATACTTGAGGTGGCACAACTTGTTCGAACGACTTCTTGATGTCGTTTGAACGACATTAGATGTCATTTGAACAACTCTAAAAATGACCTGATAAAATGCACAACAATGCGTGGTCATTTGAAGCACAAAAGGACCTATCTCGCGACCTATCTAACGACATGTGATATCGTTTGAAGTGATCATTTGAACAACTTTACAATGTCTTTTGAACGACATTGCTTTATCGTTTGAGCGACAGAAGCAAAAAAAATATTATTTTAAAAAGCTCGCCTACAAGTCTTCCAAAAATTATTTTTACTTAGAAAAGGGCCTCGGTTTAATAAAAAGTAGTTTCGAAAAATATCCCAATATTATCGCAAATCAAATTCGAAAATTAAACATAATCTTTACCAAAATCGGTCTTGTAAATATTCTTTGTTAAAGAAACTTGATATTCGGATCCTTCGTCTTAAACAAATGATCGTGAGCTTCCTTCGACGATTATAGCGATATACGACATACACTATGTAAAATCAGACTATGAAAATTATGTCCTAAAAAATATCATCCTATGTCTATGCCGGTTCAAAATAAAAACAATCTGAATCATCAATTATAATGTCCTATACAAATCTAATACCCTCCCATGAACCCAAAAATGGAAAGATACTAAAAAGAATGCAAGCCTTAAAAAAATCTCCAGCTTTAAATATCTTGCTTTCCTTGTGATTTTCAAATAATAATCAAAGTCCTAAACACAATAATCAAAACAATACCTTTGTGACGTATCGAGTTTGAAATGAGATAAACATAAATTAAATCAAGAGTAAATCTCAAATCTCTCCCATAATTCAAACTCTCACTCCACCATAATTCATAATTCGTTCTCCCCCTTTTTATTTCTCCGTAATAGACAAGGAAAAGAATAAATAAAATAAATACGGAGTGCCGCGACAAGCATAGAAAATAGAAATTAATGATGCTCATGCAAGAATATACTCAAAAGGCTTTCACAAACTATTTTTGATTTTTTAAATTTTTTCAAGCAAAGATGATTTACAACACACACCATGAATTTACACTAAGATAACCAAATCGTGGAAACGGAATGAATGGGTGTGAACATATTCGATAGAAAAATCAACTCAAATGTGCACGAAGAATATGGATACTCCTAACGAATGAACTCAAAATTGTCCTTAGGTATAAAAGTGTTAAATTTAAATGACATAGACTCAATCTAATCAACACATCAAAGTCTAAAATGATTTCCACACCAATAATGTCTAAAACTATGTAATGTTTTTTCAAGACTTTATCAGGACATGCAAACCCGTTGATATATTTCCAACCAAACTCCCTCATGTATAAAAATGATCATATTTTTCTATTTAATTCTTTTCTTTTGAATGATCATATCAAACTAAACTAGTTTGGGATTGGCTACGTTTTACAATGCCACGCTTTTTTTTGGCTTTTTTCAAATAATGGCTTTCACGCAAAGGTTAATTGTTCCTTTTGTAGCCATTTCCCATGTACACTCTTTATTTTTTCATTTTAAGCGAATTCCTAAAGACAATAGTTCTTAGATGAACTACTTTCATTGTCATGTTTTATCTCATTTGGTTCGTTTTAAAGACAAAATTGAGATGAAAACACTTTGATCAACATTTGATAAAGAAGTACAATAGTAAAAAAAAATCCATGTAAGTATGCACTAAAGGAAATTAAGAGTCAAACATGTAGAAAGTAATCGCAAATCTCATCTTAATGACTCCAAACATTATAAAGAACGTGGATGAAATGATGTATCGTCTCAAAACACTATCAAATAGTCACATGGATTATGAATGATGTTTTGACTTGGCCATCCTAAATTTCCTCCATAAACGGTGTAAAAAGCAATAAAAAATCTTTTTGTCTTTTTCCAAAAATTTTATCGAAATAAAATCTTTGTGGGTTTTTAAATTTTTTCTTAAAATTTGAAAATGATTTTTGTATTTTTCCTAAATTTTTCAAAAAACAAAAAATATTTTTTGGGTTTTTCGAAAAATATATCAAAATGGAAAAAATAAAAACAAAAGTGGTACACACTAGCAACAGGCATAAAATATCATCATGAAAACCATCCCATGATAGCAAAAAATTCTAAACCTCAACCATTAGGTGCAGAGGGTTTCTCCAAAGGTGGTGACATCGATGAAAAACATCCATCAAATCATGTGAAGTTTTGACTAAATACTCAACTTGATTTCTAAAATTATCAAAATATCTCATGTGATGTGTAGGAGCATGTGAATTATCATGTGTGGGTGTGGGTGTGGGAGCACATATAGTATCATAACGAGGTAAAAACTTGAGACATACTACCCAACTTAAAGAAAAATTCCCTAAGGTGTCCTCTTTTCTTGTAATGGGAACAAACAAAAACGGTTCTAGGAACACCTCTCTCAAAATGATTAGGACACGCTCTCTTATGTGGAAACAAATGCCTAGGTGGGTTAAGTCGAGAGCCATATGGATCTCTCACAAACTCAGGAACCGGCTCGGGTGTAACATGGTAAGTAGACGCACCATCATAACCTATTCCTAGTGTCTCAACATTACCCAAAGGGGGAATGCGGAGCATCTTTCCAACTTTCTTAGATGTATCCTCTAAAGTAACCTTAACCTCCCGAGCAAGTTCGATCTCTCTCTCGAGTTGGGACACATGGGCTTCAAGTTCTTCATTTTCCCAGCCTAATACGGTCAACTGCTCATTTAAAGAAACCTTCTCCTTCTAGAGCTAACTCGTCGACGCCTCATATCCCCTCAAAACTTCTCTCTCTCTCTCTCTCTCTCTCTCTCTCTCTCTCCAAATCTAACACCTTAATACTTAACTCCTTATTCAACTTATTCGTTTTTAAGGTCTCGGAGTATAAATCTCTAAACACTTTTGGAGATCGCTTTCACCCTCACTTTCAATATCACTCTCATACTCACTAGAAACACTCAAATTATCATCGGGGCTCTTATGTATACAAGTGTCCTCATCGTCATGGGACAAACTAGATTTTCTCACGTAACTAGCCATGAAGGCAACACATGCTATGTGATGATTCATCCCCGGAATCATTCACCTCGACATACTATCGCTAAAAGTGGTTGGCATACCAATTTTCTTGCCCTTTCTCTCTAGCATAGTGGCACGTTCAAATGTTTTGTGCCCTTAGCCCTCGCACTCAAAACATCTCGCCTCTTCATCTTTCTCACTACTCTCTTTGGAATTTTCTTTATTTTTATTTTTCTCAAACAACTTTTTATTGGAAGAATTTTCTTTAGAAAATTTGAGAAACTTTTAAAAATTTTTGGCAAACAAGGCCACATCATCAAAATCAAACTCTCCTTCTAACTCGGACTCACAAACTCTCTCTTTCTTTTTATTATATTTCTTCTTAGACACTTCCTCACCTTTTTGAGATTGCTCCCTAAGTGCAATCCCTCTATCCTTAGGCTTAGCATTTTTGGGAAACATGTCGATCTCATAGGTTTGAAGGTCTCCTGCATGTTTTTCTAACCTAAGTGTATCTAATATCCCTAAAGAATTTAAAATAGTGATCTTAAGAATAAAGACGGATAGGAGAGACCTCAAAACGTTTTTAACAACTCTCATCTCGTCATTCTTCTCACCCAAATTAAAACTCTTATTGACTATGTCTAAAAATCTAGCATAAAACTTTTCAAAACACTCGGACTCCGATATCGTAATTGTCGCAAACTGGGTGGAAATTTTTTGAAACTTAAATGCCTTAATCGCGTTGGTACCTTCATGTGTTAACTGGAGGATATCCCATGCCTTTTTAGACGTGGTGCATGTTGTAATACGGTGGACTAGTCAGGGGTGACCGATTCAGAAATATCACTCACGCTATAAAAATTAAAGGTACTCCATTTATAATCATCCTCAGTCCAGTCAGATACATGTTTAGGGTTGGTGACATTATCAATGGTGAAAGTGGGAGGAGTCCACCCTCTTTCACAAACTTCCCAAACATATTCATCAATAGACTTTAAACAAGATCTCATGCGAGTTTTTCAATAGGCATAATTCGTGCCATAAAGATGGGCATCCGATTATATAAGTTATCCATCAAAAAAATTACAAAAATTTTCAAAATTAATTTTTGGGAAAAAAATCAATATCACAAAACTTTTGCAAAAAAATGATCTCAAGATATTTTGGAGAAACCCGCTCTGATACCAATTTGAAGATGCGTGATATTGATTATTTATGGAATTTACATTTTTCCAATTAAAACTTATTTAATTGGAGTCAATCTTCAATCCAAATTAATTAACCCTAGTCATGCATCTATGTTGATAAATTAAACATGCAATCACAAATCAAGCGACAAATAAATTTCAGGACAAAAACTCGATTGGGTAAAAACCTTTATTTCACTATGTAATGTAAATCGCAACTCACAAATTACATAAAGAAATCTGCAATGAATCTCTCGCAGAAAATCCACATAAACAGCAACCTAGCACCAGCAAAGATTCCCTCGAGAACCTCAAGAATCGAAACTCCTCCTCAGCAATGAATACCCATGAGTATCCCTAATGATAGCCGTCATCAGTAAATAACTCTCGTAAGAACTATCAAATCAGCGGTAGAGAAATCTTTTCTATAAGAGAAACTTCGATAATAAGTGTTTGGGTTCCAAACGATTCACAAACACATATAGGACATTTTATGTGAATTAAAAAAATAGTTTTATGCCTTAAAAGTGAAGACTAAAATTCTGCAAATTTGCAGTTTTCGTTTGGAAAAAGTCTTCAAAAATTATTATTTATAAACAAAATACTTAAAGCGGCGCAGCTCGTTCGAACGACTTCTCGATGTCATTTGAACGACATTAGATGTCATTTGAGCCACTCTAAAAATGACCTGATAAAATGTAAAACACCACGTGGTCAATTGAAGAACAAAAGGAATGACCTATATCATGATCTATCTCACGACATGAGATGTCGTTCGAAGGAGTCGTTTGAATAACTTTACAATGTCGTTTGTGTAGGGGGGGATTGAAGGTAATCCTGAGATTAGGGATAATTCCCTAATTAGCAACAGTGTTTGAGGATTAACGCAATAAGAGGCAACTCAAGCGTGGCAGCTTGGTGAGGCAGCTTAGCGTGGCAACTCAAGCGTGGCAGCTTGGTGAGACAGCTTAGCGTGGCAACTCAAGTGTGGCAGCTTGGTGAGGCAGCTTACCGTGGCAACTCAAGCGTGGCAACTCATACTTCAGCTTGTTGTGTTAGTCATATTGTATCTTTGATTACATTTACTGTAAGCTATAACGATTGTAATGACATAACAATAATAATTAAACAGTTTGGGTGAGGTCAAATGGTACTCACGAGAGACCAGGCTTGGCAGGACCTGGGAGAGATTTCATGCTCTATCGAATGACCTCACCATGGGAACTCTAGAGGGATTTGGTTTGGAGGATTGAGAAGTAAGGCACCGTTGGGGCTTGCCCTGACCATCTTAGATACATCTGGTAAAACACCGAAGGACCCTGACCATGGAACCTCAAGCGGAGCAGCTTGGATTTCCATCGGGCGTTGAGTTATGAACCAAGTAGCCCTCTACTTAATGTCACATGTACTGTAGGTGATGTCAATAGCCAGCTAAACAATGCCAAACCTGCACTTGAGTAAACCACCGTGGTATTTGGGGTTGTCAGGCAGTTGGTGAGCCACCTCTGCGACAACAGCCCCCTGACACACAGTGGTTAGGCAAAAGGCATGTCTTGGCATTTAATGTTTATGACGTGGAGACAACTAGTGCATCAGGCATTTAATGTTGTGACATAAGGTATGAGGGATGTCTTTTCATAGTCTTTAATGACTGAGTTGCCTCGGGGGTGGTGTAGGGGGCTATTTAAGGACCCCAACCACCTCTGAGGAGAGGATGATCCTTTTGAGAGTTGAAAAGAGTTATTAAAAAACCAGAGAAGTCTTACTCACCCACCATTGTCATTTATTACGAAGCTTTTAATACCTGACATGGATCCTTGAGGGTATTTTGGTGTGGTCTTACCTGCCTACCAAGGTGTATCTAGGGTGCTTACTTCTCTCTCCCTCTAGCTAAGCCACTTCTAAAGTTCATTATTATTCCCGGAGTTATACACGAGAGGCTTTGTGAGTTTAAACTGGGTATAACTTCATTGTGCCTGTGTCTGTGTGTCCTGTCATTAATATGGTGGTCTTGGGCAAATTAACTTGTCATTTCCATACTCAATAGGGGTGACGCCTCCATATATATATAATCTAAAGTACCCTCCTATATTTGGCGACTCTGCTGGGGAGGCATCCTTCTAGATAAGGAGTATGGCGCAAGATAATGCTACTCGAAGACTCAATTTCGATGACATTCAGCATAATGAAGAACAGTCTGCGAGAGAGAAAGAGGCCCTAAGAGATGGGGCTCCTCGAGTAGAGGTACCTCTGGCGCTAGCAACGTTAGGCATCCCAGGGGCGGCCCAACCTCCCACGATCACGGGGTTGGGACCCGCTCAGATTGCCCTCCTCATGAGCAAGTTTCACGAGTTCTTGCAAACTCCGGTGGCTTCAACTATGCTGGGAGGGTTAGAGGCTAACACTTTCGTAACACCAAGAGTAGACCCAATGGTCCCACTAGGAACAGGCATTGTAGGAACGATCCTAGCGGGTGTATCTTCTGGGGTGAACCCGGCAGTGGGCACCTCAGGAGGTTCAACGACACCACCGGTAACGTTCATTTCGGTTGCAACGAGCGCTCAGCCCTTTGCCCCACTACAGGTGGCCCCAATGGCCTCGCCCATGGAAGAAATGAGAAAAGAGATGCAGAGGGAAATGCTGAAGTACATGCAGGCTTCCTCGCAGGCTGTGGGCGGGGTGGCGTCGGTCTACGACGACTTCCGAACACCTTACCCCCAGGAACGACGAGCCCTACCCGAAGGACTATATTCCCCCTACCTTTGAAAAATACTCAGGGAAGGGTGGGAACCCGAAGGAACACATTAAGCGTTTCGTTGAACATTTAGGAGCGCATTGCAATGATAAAAAGCTTATATTGAGGGAGTTCTCCAAATCCCTGACTGATAAAGCATACACTTGGTACTCTTATCTGCCTCCCAATAGTGTCTCTATGTGGGAGGAGATGCATGTATTGTTTGTCCGAAAGTTCTTCTTGGCAGAAGACGAGTTCACCCTAACCCAACTTGGCAGGGAGAGGCAGAGGCCAGGAGAAGAGGTAGTGGCCTATATTCTAAGGTTTAGGGAAAGGTCCCTCGATGTAAGGGAAGAAGCTAAGGAGGCCAGGTTACTACAGATTTGTGATGAGGGACTACTTCCTGAGTATATCTGCCACCTAATCAATGAGACACGCGAGGGAACATTTTCAGCATTCTTAAAATCCGCAAGAAACATCTCTTTGGTGGTGCGACCTAGCTCGGCAGTGTCTCCCATGGTGTTCAGACAACCGATACAACCCCTGGGAGGAAGGCCTCAGGCCCCACGAGTGGGATATGTCGAGAGAGAAGATGGGGGCAAGGCGCCGAGGAAGGACAACAAAAGAAAGTTCGGAAGAGATAGAGAAGACCCGCCACCGTTACCTTGTACCGTGGAGGAGGCTGTGAGTTGCTATAACGCAATGGTCCAAGGCGGAACGGTTTACGAACCAAAGGGTGTTCCAGCAGAAGAGCCCGATGCGACAACTAGGGCTGATCCCAAATATTGTCAGGTTCATTGAAAGGTCCAGCATCCAACAGAAAGCTGCTTCACGCTGCGAAGAATCATCGACAAGTACATGAAGGCGGGGACATTACATATCCCCCCGCAGAACGTTAACAATAACCCACTCCCGGCACATGGGGCCAATCTGGTAATGGCCTATGATAAAGAGGCAGAATGGGAGGGGGTAGGGGCAACGATGAAGGAGTTCGATGAGGCACTGGAGCATTGCACCAGGGGAATGGCTAACGTATTTATAGCTTATGATGAAGCAAGTGCTAGGGACGTAGAAGACGCCTACAACGTTGAGGGTGAGGAAACGGACCCAGTCGTAGAATATAGCCAGTTTCAAAATCTCCAAAGTTCACTTGGTTCTTCGACCAAGTGGGAATCCCAAAAGAGAGCAGAATGGAGATAACTTAGGCGATCTTAGATATTGCAAGGAGAAATGCAGTCCCCTCGCTAAGATGGAGGGGACCCATGGCTAGGCTGGTAAAGAAGTTCCTATCAGAGGTAACTTTCAACGATGCGGATAGAGCTGCAAGGTTCCCCCATAATAGGCCTCTGTATGTAACCGCTAATGTTAACGGGGTTAGCTTTGCAAGGACTCTTATGGATAGGGGTGCTTCCATCAACATTATGCCAATCAACTCCTTCCAAAAGGCTAATATTCCGGAGGAAAGGTTGGTTACCATGCCCTTGGTAATCTCGGGATACGATAATCAATCTTCCAAATCCATCGGGTATGTGAACGTGGGGATAGTGATGGGAAATCTGAGTTCCCATATCAAGTTCCATGTAATAGAAAGCGCAACTTCCTATCATTTTTTAATAGGGAGAGTATGGATGCACAACCAAGGGTTAGTTCCCTCAACTTACCATCAATGTGCTAAGGCGAATATCAAGGGGACAGAAGTGACTATTAGGGAATCTAAGAGGCCTTTCGCTATCGAAGAAGCACACTTGGTGGATGCAGCCTTTTATACAGAGCTCGAAGAGGACGTGCGAGTTCTAACGAGGAGAATGGAGGGAGCATGGGTCCCCTCGATTAGAGAAAGAATGGGACCTTTAAATGAGAGTGGCGAAGGGTAGAGGATCAAGGAAACATATCGGGTGGTCCCTCGAACCCAAAACATCTCGAAGCAGCTCAGAGACAAGATGAGGCCTAAGACAGACCCAGGCGATCATGAGGTCCAACGACAAAGCGTGTTGAGTCATTTTTCAAAGGAAAGAATCGCTGAGGCTTCCAGAGAGAGGAAGAGAAAGGCCTTGGCAACAGCCACCAACAGGCAATGCAAGAAAATTATCACTGAAGAGGGAAAAGTGGTGTACCACTTATAACGGTGTGAGCGGGCGGCCAAAAAGACTAACAATGAGGTTGACCCGATATATGAGTGTTTTTTAGTAGATCAACAGGGGCAGTGTATGGTGATAGCCAACTCCAACATATAAGAGTTCGTAGAAGATGTCACCGAAGAACCAGACTACATGGCAGACCAACCAAGGCCCCAGGCACAAGAGTTGGAGCAGCTAAACCTAGCAGGAGAAGGGGAAGATCCAAGGCCTATCTTTATCTCAAAAGATCTTGTTAAGGAGAAACAAGAAGCCTTGGTTGAACTGATTCGGGAGTTCATAGATGTCTTCGCATGAAAGTACACTGAAATGGAAGGGCTGGATGAGGAAGTGAGCTTCCACAAGCTGAACGTGATGCCTTCAGCTATTCCGGTGAAGCAGGCAACAAGAACTTACAAGCTTGACCTATATTTAAAGATTAAAGAAGAGGTCCAACGCTTATTGGCAACAGGATTTATCAAGCCAATACAACATCCCCTCTGGCTATCCAGCATTGTGCCAGTGGGGAAGAAAGATAAAAACCAAATAAGGATCTACGTGGACTTCAGAGACTTGAATAGGGATTGCCCCAAGGATGAGTTTCCCCTACCCTCCATTGACAGTTTGATAGATGCCACGGCTGGTCATGAGATGTATAGCTTCATGGATGGATATGTGGGATACAACCAGATCAAGATGGACCCCTCTGACGCAGAGAAAACAGCATTCAGAACGCCGTTGGGCAACTTCATGTACAAGGTAATGCCGTTTGGACTCAAGAATGCCGGGGCTACATACCAAAGAACAATGATGGCCATTTTTCATGACTTCTTCCATAAATTTGTGGAATTCTACGTAGATGACTTGCTCATCAAATCAAAGAAGGAGGAGTCCCATCTGAACGATTTAAGGAAGGTGTTTGCTCAGTGTAGGAGGTACAAGTTAAGGATGAACCCGTTAAAGTGTGTCTTCGGAGTAACAAGTGGTAATTTTTAGGCTTCGTGGTTAATCGACAAGGGGTACAGATGGACCAGGATAAACAGCGGGCAATCTTAGAGATGCCATGTCCAAGAACGGCGAAGGAGCTGAAAAGTTTTCTCGGTAAAGTCTCCTAGCTTAGGAGATTTGTGCCTGGATTGGCCGAAATAACACACCCACTGGTGCAGCTGCTACGAAGGACCACGAAATTTAGATGGGAAGAGGTTAACCAGAAGTCCCTTGTTGGGTTGAAGAAGCTGCTCGTATCACCATAAATCATGGTTCCTCCCCAGGCAGGAGCTCTGTTGCAGCTATACCTTACATCCACCACGAGGTCCGTTGGAGCTCTGCTAGCACAAGAAGTGGACGAGCAAGAACGATCGGTTTACTACCTCAGCAGAATTATACATGGGCCAGAAATTAGATATAGTAGCTTAGAAAGGCATTGTTTAGCCTTGGTCTTTGTAGCATAAAAACTTAGGCATTATATGCTGTCTTTTACCATTCATATTGTAACTAGATGCGACCCAATTAGGTATTTGCTCGCAAAGACTATATTTATTGGCAGGGCAGCTAGATGGTTCCTTATTCTCTCTGAATATGACTTAAAATGTGTGGTCCCTCGCACAATCAAAAGCGAGGCGTATGCTGACCTATTGGCCATCTTCCCTTCAGGAACCTTCGAGCCGCCTAGGGAAGACATTCCAGGAGATGATTTGCAGGCCAATTACCTGGATGCAACTGAGGAGGAATGGACGATGCAGTTCGATGGATCTTCGGCAGAAAAGAAGGGAGGAGCAGGGGTTGTTCTTTCAAAAGGGATGGAAGAGATTTGCCTTTCCTACAAACTAGATTTCCCTTGCTCTAATAACGAGGCAGAATACGAGGCGTTGGTACTAGGGCTTCTCGAGGCTCTTCGGAGGGGAATTCGTTCACTCTGTATTAAGGGTGACTTGAACTTAGTAATTCAGCAGGTAAACGGAGAATATGCGTTGAAACACATGATCCTGGCGCCCTATAGAACAATCATTTAAAGGCTCCTCAACCAGTTCCATCGGACTAAGATCAGGAGACATCCGAGAACGATGAATCGCCATCCAGACGCCTATGCCACTATTGCCCAGAAGATGATAATGAAAACCAAGGAGACTACAGTTGTGATCCAACGAAGAATAGCTCATTTGGTAGTATAATCAATACTACCGATGGAGGAAGAGGTGGGCTGGAGAAGAGATATTAAGAAGCAACTGGAGTCTGGTGAGGGGGCGATGGGTCTAAGAGAGTTGGCCCAATATTTTACATGCCAGGGAAATCTCTATTTTAGAAATACAGGAGGATGGTTGCCAAGATGCGTCAGCCCAGAGGAGGCCGAGCAAATATTGAGGAAAACGCATAAGGAACACTGCGAAACGACTGAGATACCTCTATGTAGGAGAATTCAAAGGGAGGGGTATTTCTGGCCTAGAATGAAGCAAGATGCGGCAGAGCTACAATGGAAGTGCAATAAGTGTCAGCTATTCTTTGAGGCAGCTGAGTGCCATTTCATTGAAACTCAAACGGACTGGAGGCAGCCCTACATCGACTTCATTCAGGAGGGGGTTATCCCAACGGAGAAAATAGATAGTATGGGTCTGAGGTGAAGGGCTCCAAGGTTCTACGTCCAGGGGGGAAGCTTTATCGAAAGGGGTACTTTAACAGGCCCTTGCGATGTGTCACGAAGCAAGAAGCAGTGGAGGTCCTCAAACAAGTGCACGATTTAGCACATATAGGAGGAGCCAAGCTGTATGATCAGTTGATGACATTGGGGTATTATTGGGCAAAGATGGAGAAAGACTCTGCGGAGTTTGTTCGAAAATGCAAAGCTTACCAACTTCATGGGAATATGATACATGCCCCATCGGTAGACTTTCACTCTCTATCAACACCCTATCCATTTCATACTTGGGCGTTCGACCTAGTGGGGGCAATACACCCCTCTTCGAGAGGCAAGATATGGATACTAGTAGCAACAGAATGTTTCACAAAATGGGCCGAGGCGATACCACTCAGACGGGCAACGGCTGGGGTGGTGAGTAACTTCATCAGAGAATACATCATTTGCCATTTTGGGATCCTAAAAGTTATTCTCTCGGATAATGGGACCCCCTTCGTCAATTCCAAAGTAACAATCCTCACGGACAAGTAATCCATTGTTCATCACACTTCAATGGTGGCATACCTAAAGGGAAATGGTCAGGCCGAAGCAACTAACAAAACCTTGGTTAACATTTTGGGCAAAATGATGGAAGACTTTCCAGGGGCGTGGGATGAGAAGATACCAGCTGTCTTGTGGGCCTATCGAACGACCAAGCAAAAACCCATGGGATACACGCCGTTCTCTCTTATTTATGGGGCCGAAGCAATCCTCCCAATAGAATTGGAAGTTCCCTCTGCTCGTTATGCTTTGCGAAGTAGCATGCTTCCTCAAAGTAGACATGTACAGTTGGAAGCGTTGGATGAACACAGAGATAATTCGATGCAGAACTTCCAAATATATACGAAGTAACTTTCAAGGGCGTATGATAACTTGGTGAGACCAAGGAAATTCGTGAAGGGAGACCTTGTATTGAAAGCGGCAGTGAAACACATCAGGGGGCTTCCTCTACCAAAGTTTGCAGCTAATTGGGAGGGACCTTTCGTTGTGAAAGAAGCCCATGACTCGGGTTATTGTTTAATTTTGAAGTTAGAGGAAGACAAGCCATTTAAGATTAACAATAAGTGGCTGGAGGTTTATCATGTGTAAACAACCAAGTTTGAACTGATGTTATGACTTGCTATTGTTATAAATATACAAGTTTTGGGTGACATTTTTTAGCATAAGGGAGGAATTGCAGAAATACAAAACTCTATAGCATACAACAACAATCACAACACACGAAGGGATTGAAAAGTATATATTCTTCATTCATAAATAATAGAGCATTACAAAAAATTTGTTTTGGGAGCTATCGCCCAAGAATTACATAGATGGAGGATCTGTACACAAGAGGCAACTAGTCTAAAAGAAACGATAAATCTGAGGAAGAGAAAAAATCTCCAGGAAGGCCTGAAGAAGCTGCTGTGAAAGACCGTTGGGCGTTAATAGAAACCTCCAGCCTCATTTGCACTTGTGTACGTTCGATCAGGAGTCTCTCGCGCTTCAGTTTGATCAGGCACAAAGCTTCTTCGGCATCCTTTACCTCTTGATCCACTGCTTCCAAAAGGGGTGCCAATGCGACCAACCTAGCTTCCTCGGCTTGCTGGTCCTCCTGGTGCTTTCATAACACTTCCCTCTGGCCGATCAATTGCTGGTTCTTCAAAGTCATCAGATACGTTATAAGCCAGTCAAAACGGAAACCATCACGCCCCAACTCCCTCCGAAAACCAAGAAATTGGTTAAGAAGGGATGTGGTAACACTCGTAGTAGGGGTACTGGTAATTTCAGCAACAACGATCGCCATGCCTTGAAGTCTGTGACTCATCACATGAATATTGAAGCGCAGGCAATCTGGTGTGAAGGTCTCAGGGTGGCGATTCACCAGTTGTTCGATCATCAAGCGGTGGTTGACAGGCATTTGAGGAGACTGCCGAAGCACCATTAGGCAGAACGCGTGAGGAGCCAGGTCAGGAAGAGGCAGTTCGCACCCAGACTCGCTCTCGGATGCAGCACCAATCATGGAACCTTGATCATCATGACCAGAATTTTCCAAAACATCAGGTTCTCGGAAGCGTGAGCCTACAGGCGAAAGAACTGGGGGAGAATTTTCCCGAGCAACCTGAAAAGAGATAGCGCACATGATGAACTTATGAAAAAAAATCATAAGGTGGAGTTTATGAAAAATCTTAACAAGCGTTTTCGTTGTTAAGTCACCGTTATAAGGTGGAGTTTATGAAGAATCTTAACAAGCGTTTTCGTTGTTAAGTCACCGTTATAAGGTGGAGTTTATGAAAAAACTTAACAAGTGTTTTCGTTGTTAAGTCACCGTTATAAGGTGGAGTTTATGAAAAATCTTAACAAGCGTTTTCGTTGTTAAGTCACCGTTATAAGGTGGAGTTTATGAAAAAAATTAACAAGCGTTTTCGTTGTTAAGTCACCGTTATAAGGTGGAGTTTATGAAAAATCTTAACAAGCGTTTTCGTTGTTAAGTCACCATTATAAGGTGGAGTTTATGAAAAAACTTAACAAGTGTTTTCGTTGTTAAGTCACCGTTATAAGGTGGAGTTTATGAAAAATATTAACAAGCGTTTTCGTTGTTAAGTCACCATTATAAGGTGGAGTTTATGAAAAAACTTAACAAGTGTTTTCATTGTTAAATCACCGTTATAAGGTGGAGTTTATGGAAAAACTTAACAAGTGTTTTCATTGTTAAGTCACCGTTATAAGGTGGAGTTTATGAAAAATCTTAACAAGTCTTTTCGTTGTTAAGTCACCGTTATAAGGTGGAGTTTATGGAAAAAACTTAACAAGTGTTTTCGTTGTTAAGTCACCGTTATAAGGTGGAGTTTATGGAAAAACTTAACAAGTGTTTTCATTGTTAAGTCATCGTTATAAGGTGAAGTTTAAGAAAAATCTTATGAAAAATCATAAGATGGAGATTATGGAAAATCTTAACAAAAGTTAACAAAAATACCTCAGTCACAAAGGGAGCATATGGGGCAGCCGCAGGGACAGGAACCGTTGGGGGCGAGATTATTACCCCAGAAGCCATAACGGGGTCCCTGGACGCAGAAGCCTCCACGCTTCACAAAACTCTATCACCTGTATAGGGCACCAGGGTCATCATACTGGGTTCATCAGGAGAAGCCACTGAGCTCCCAAACAAAGGCACAACACGATGGGGTGTAAACACACCACTATGTTGGCTACAAGCACCAACCTGGGCCCTGACTGCAGGTGTTGGTGCAAGATCAGAAGAAAACTGTGGCACAAAGGTAAGTGTTAGAAAAGAAGAATGGGCACAGAAAATATGAAGAAATATCTCTACGTGTTACTTACCTCAGTTATGGTGCTAAAGAGAGGAATGGCAGTCAGGGGTCTCATCAGTGTCGTCAGAAGAAGAACGCTTTCCAACAACGAGGATATTTCAACCTGGGGTACCCAAAATATATCAGAATTCAGCAAGCCAAATAAGAAAAGAGTGGGACCGAAAAGAATACAACAAATAAATTATAGAGGAAATCATAGCTCGGGCTCACTCTCTTCAACAAGAACAATGGGGAGAGGAACCTCAGGTGAGGCCTGTAAATCAGAGGGGACCGAGCGTGTTATCTCGGATTGTGTTATTTCGGGTTGTGTTACCACTTCAGGCGAGGAATCACCTCCCACAACGACTTCCCTTGCACGTTGACTGCCTGCACGACAAGAATAGGTAAGCCCCGTCATGGGGGAATGGGGAGGAGTCACATCGATACGAGATGCACCGAAGCGTCCCCCCACAAAAGGGCTCACGGGAGGACTAGAGGGGTCTCGTCTTTCTATTTCAACTCCCTGCACCACAGTTGTCAATTAAAGAAAAATATATATATATAAGTAAAGACAGTCGTCCTTAAGAAAAATGAGATAATAACTAAATCAGGCATACATACCTCCGATTCAGAAGGAGAACGAGAAGACATGACCACGGGCGAAGAAGGAGGAGTAACAGCAACAGAAGGGGCAGGAGTGGAATGCACCTCAGGGGTTTGGTTCACCTCAAGAGTTCGTTTCTTCTGGGACTTGGTGCCCAGAGTCTTCTTCCTCGATCCCGCTGTACCAGTACTGACCCCTTGAGGAACCCTGGAGCTCTTTCTCCTCCTAGCCATTGGCTCTGAAGGAACAACCACCACCGTGGGGAAAGCAACGGAAGAAGGAACAATGACTGCATGTCATTGATACTCGGCATTTATTCGGTCTATTTCTGCTTGGGCCTCCCTCCTTACACGCTCAGCCATCTTAGCAGGCATGGGAGATGGAATGGAGGCTATGGGAAGAGCTGCCACGGGAGTTTGGGGATTTTGGGACTTCAATTTCGATTTTGATGTCCCACTCTTGGCCGTTTTTGCCTTCTTGGCAGGTGGTTGAGAAGCCCCCTCGTTGGTAGTATCTGCAATAGAGGGGGCAGCCTTCTTTGAAGCAACAGGAGTCCTGGGTTTTGGCGTTGCAACTGGGACCATGGGACAAAATGGGGGGAAATCGGTAGGAGGTTCTTTGGGGGTTGAACTCAGAGGGAATTCTATCCTAAGTACAGACTTGCCTTTTAGCCCCAACTCCAGGGCAGAAAATGAAGAAACGGGAGGATACACCGGATCTCCCTCAACGAACTCAGCAATTTCAGCTAGTTGTTTCGGCCAGTACTTGGTGGCAAACAAAGGGGTAACATCCCCATGCCTAGTAATACTAGGAATGGTGACACGCCCAGCCATTGTTGAACATAGCCCCCACGCAGCGGTCGAAGAAAACAGGGAACATGCCTCGCCAAAGGAGACCTTGGGGTTTGACGATTGAAACACTGGACGTAGCTTCCCCTGGTCAAACCCAAACTGGCGGCTACATCGGTTGGGATTATAATGCTCGCTCGTATATCCCCACTCGGTGTAGGAGGGAAGATATCCTGGAGAAAATAGAAGGACCAAAACAGGCAAGGGATCCTCAATATCGGGAGAAGGGTCTTATATCACTCTGGCTTCATGATGAAAAAAATCACAAGTGTGAAAGAAGACCTCCTCCTGATAAGGCCTCATGACGAAGTTCTCAAAACGGTCAATCACAGAAATCAACTCCTTTCAGCTTTGTCTCTTGTGATAAATGAAAGACCGTGGAGGCAGAATTGTTTCCCCCGAAAGAGGACTGTTGGTCTTGGCCGCTATGGCAGGAAAGCGAAAGTAAAGGAAGCTGGTCAGAAGAACGCTGTTGGCAAAATTGGCCAAGTTATAACAGCCAAGAGAGCGTTCCATGTCAAACAAAGTCCTATCCAGCCAGGTGTAGAGGGATCCCAAGGCAATTGCAGTCAGTGGGAGTTTTATGCCTCGAGCCAAGCGAAGGGACAGGTTGATAAGGTCTCTTCGGGGCTAGTCGTTGGGTTTGCCCGTTAAAAAGAAACGGGAAAGAATCACAAGAATGTAGGCGGGAAGTTCCAACGGTGTACCTTGACCAGGAGCATCTGTTGAAGAACTGCCTTCACCAGAACCCTTGAAGAAATAACTAATCAAGGGAGAAAAATTAGCTTTGTTGGATGAGCCAATGCAGCTTCGGCATATACGATCCAACTCCAAACGATCGGCAGTCTCTTAGGCATCAAGAGCCTCATCGGTATAGGGCTCATGACCTGTTGCATCGAGGCCCAAAAGCTCACACATGTCGTCCAGAGTGATGGTGAACTCGCCCCACGCAGCGATGAACGTATGAGTAGCCACGTTCCATCGAGAGACCAAGACAGGAAGGGCAACATTGTTCTTTAAGAGAGTGAACTCACCAAACCATTTAGCCCGTTGCAGCCCAATCTTGGTGAGGATATCAACATAGGAACTCTGTATGTGGGAGTTCCAGGCAGCAAAGTGGGCGGGGGATCCCCCGGGTGCTTCGAAATCAATGTGGGACCATGGAAAGTCTCCTCTATCCTAGCGAAATCTGAGAGTTCCTTCTGGGGGCAGAAAACCCCACTTAGACAATTCTTCGTCCTCATCACCCAACAGTAGGGCGTCAAACTTAGAAGAAAAACAGACAGTCTTACAGGCAACAGCAAAGTCATCACCCTCCCCAAAAATAGGAGAACGACGATAAAACCTCAGCTGTTCCTGGCGGTCAGCACCCAGGGCGGAGGTAGCAGTGGTGGTGGCAGACGGAACATTGGTGGCAGACGGAACATTGGTGGCAGACACGGTGGGGTTGTTTGAAGATTCCATGGAAAATAATGGCACCGTAACAGATAAAGCTTCGAGAAAAAAGGGATTGAGAGCGAGAATGGAGAAACACGATCACAAGTGGTGGTATAGAAGGTGAAGAATGAAGCTCTTGCAACAATGGAGTTTCTCTCTCTCTCTAAAAAAGAAACGCCAGTCTGAAGAAGATAGTAACAGAGTAAGAAAAAAATAAAGGAGAAGGTTCAAGGTGTTTTGAATATGGCTGTTTGAAAATTTCGGGGTTGTCGTTTCAGTCTCCCACAATCACACGTGCAAGGATGCCTACAATCATTTCCAATGAACACGTGTCACCTTGGGAAGTGCTTTGACAGTTGAGAGGACTGCACCACATCATTAATGAAGTGATGTCTGGGGAACACTAATCGTTGCCTTCCTATACAAGCTTGAGTTTTGGCGCCAATAAAATTTCTTGGCAGACTTATCTAATAAATCCCCAAAGAAGAAGATGTCCCAACGGTTCTGCATAAAAGAAAAAGGCCTGAATCTTTTCACAACAAAGAAAGGTCCATCGGTTTGAGAAGCTTTCGTGCAGTCATTTCTTATCCCCACAACCAATCCCTACACGAGGGGGCAAATGTAGGGGGGAATTGAAGGTAATCCTGAGATTAGGGATAATTCCCTAATTAGCAACAGTGTTTGAGGATTAACGCAATAAGAGGAAACTCAAGCATGGCAGCTTGGTGAGGCAGCTTAGCATGGCAACTCAAGCGTGGCAGCTTGGTGAGACAGCTTAGCGTGGTAACTCAAGTGTGGCAGCTTGGTGAGGCAGCTTAGCGTGGCAACTCAAGCGTGGCAGCTTGGTGAGACAGCTTAGTGTGGCAGCTTGGTGAGGCAGCTTAGCGTGGCAACTCAAGCGTGGGAACTCATACTTCAGCTTGTTGTGTTAGTCATATTGTATCTTTGATTACATTTACTGTAAGCTACTCACGAGAGACCAGGCTCGGCAGGACCTGGGAGAGCTTTCATGCTCTATCGAATGACCTCACCATGGGAACTCTAGAGGGATTTGGTTTGGAGGATTGAGAAGTAAGGCACCGTTGGGGCTTGCCTTGACCATTTTAGATACATCTGGTAAAACACCGAAGGACCCTGACCGTGGAACCTCAAGCGGAGTAGCTTGGAGTTCCATCGGGCGTTGAGTTATGAACCAAGTAGCCCTCTACTTAATGGCACATCTAGTGTAGGTGATGTAACTAGCCAGGTAAACAATGTCAGACCTGCACTTGAGTAAACCACCGTGGTATTTGTGGCTGTCAGGCAGTTGGTGAGCCACCTCTGCGATAACAGCCCCCTGACGCACAGTAGTTAGGCAAAAGGCATGTCTTGGCATTTAATGTTTATGACGTGGAGACAACTAGTGCATCAGGCATTTAATGTTGTGACATAAGGTATTAGGGATGTCTTTTCATAGTCTTTAATGACTGAGTTGCCTCGGGGGTGGTGTGGGGCTATTTAAGGACCCCAACCACCTCTGAGGAGAGGATAATCCTTTTGAGGGTTGAAAAGAGTTATTAAAAAACCAGAGAAGTCTTACTCACCCACCATTGTCATTTATTACGAAGCTTTTAATACTTGATAGGGATCCTTGAGGGTATTTTGGTGTGGTCTTACCTGCCTAACAAGGTGTATCTAGGGTGCTTAATTCTCTCTCCCTCTAGCTAAGCCACTTCTAAAGTTCATTATTATTCCCGGAGTTATACACGAGAGGCTTTGTGAGTTTAAACTGGGTATAACTTCATTATGCCTGTGTCTGTGCGTCCTGTCATTAATCTGGTGGTCTTAGGCAAATTAACTTGTCATTTCCATACTCAATAGGGGTGATGCCTCCATATATATATAATCTAAAGTACCCTCCTACAGTTTGAACAACATTGCTTTGTCGTTTGAACTACAAAAGTGAAAAATTATCTTTTTAAAAAGCTCGCCTACAGGTCTTCAGAAAATTATTTTTACTCAGAAAAATGCCTCAGTGTGATAAAAAATAGTTTAGAAAAATATCCCAATAGTATCGTAAATCAAATTTGAAACTTAAACACATTCCTTACAAAAGAAATCTTATAGATGTCCATTGTTGAAGAAACTTGATATTCATATTCGTCGCCTTGAACAAATGATCGTGAGCTTCCTTAGACAATTGTAGAGGTATACGACATACTTTATGTAAAATTAGACTATGGAAATTATGTCCTTATAGGTTACTTTGAGAACGTATTTTATATTTATTTACTGCATGAAGTAATTATATAAAATGTTGGGAAATGGAGTAAATAATAATTAAATGAGTTAAAAGTTAATATTTACTAAATTGTTGCATATTTACTGTATGTGTAAGTAAATATCACCATGTTGTGTTTTATAGTGTCATATGATTTAAATGACATTTATGGTTTAAATGAAATCGAAACTTGAAATGATTTATAAAATTTTCAAATGATAATTTGGAGGGCGTAGTTAGTCCCGAAATGTGCGAGATAATCAAAATAAGTGCCATATTGTATTTTCATGATTCGGGCACTTTTGACTGGTTTTAACTTAAATGCGTAGTTGTGAATCATTTTAATGTGGTATTAACCATTTAAGTTGGGAATTTTAGACTAATGCCACGATTTAGTCTTGCTAAGCCTTTATTTCTCTTAAGTGCATTTGTTAACCTAGAGAGAAAGAGAGAGGAAGAGAACTTTGGAGAGAAAGAGAGAATGGGAGATTGAAAGTTGGGATTGCTTCCACCACAAAGAAATTTGAGATTTAAACCTTAAGGCAAGTTTTCTACTTGCTAATATGTGATTCAAGATTAATAAATGGTATTGATTGTTGTGTATTATAAATAATGGAACCAATATGGATTTATGGTGTTTGAGCAATAATCTTAGTTTAAATTGATGATATTGGGGATTATAGTAGTTGATAATCATGTAGGATGGCTTAGGGAAGATTAATGTTGTTGGATGTGTGTAAAAATGGAAGAGATTTGAGTTTTGGTAAAATTAGGGTTCACAACCCGTAGCCCCATCATTGGCCAAATTGCAGGGGCAAATCGATTCGCTTAGAGGTCAAGTTACAAGTCGGCAAGATCGAATCGATTCGAGTTAAGGCCGAATCGATTCGGCCAAGGCAGAAACTGGAATTTGACCTCCGAATTGATTCGCTTTTGGGCGAATCGATTCACTGCTTAGGGAGAATCGATTCGGCCCTAGGGCTAATCGATTCGACCCTAGGGCGAATCGATTCGAAAACTTTGTTGTTTTGAGTTTTTTTTCCAACTCAATTTTTATCCTTCTCTTTTAGGTTTAGGACTTAGGAACCTTCTTGTATGAAGTAAAATTAGTGTCCTAGAGTCCTAGAATGATATAGTCACTACCCTAGACTAAAAATGTATTAAATGGGGCTTATTTCGGGGGTGTACAAATTGATGTTAGGGAATTTCCTTCCCTTAGTTAATTTTTAGGAGTTTGGGAGTCGTAGGGTCGTATGTGGAGACTTTAGAGGCTCAACCGAGGTATGATAGTCTTGGTGGTTTATTATAAAACCCTAAAAGGTTTGGAGAATGAATTGAGAGTTTATTCATTCATTGAGGTTGTAATGATGTTATAATTTACATAAGGCTCCGAATAAAATGGGATATATCCATTAAATGAACATACACATGACAACTGGAAATGAGATGGAAATGGTAATGATTTTGGTAAATGGTATTTTACTTAATCATGAATATGAAAAACAATAATTTACTTAAACACACCTCTCTAAATGCTATCATAGGGGAAGTACGCGCATGAGGTGATGTCCCCTGACTATTGAATGCAGGGAGACTATAGTCCTTGGCCATATGATCGATTATTATGTATGTTTTCTGCGATGGTGAGGTAATTTCGGGTGTGGTTATGACTCTCCCACAGGTATATGGCCACTTCCCGACGTTGCGATAGGTGCCCAAGTTTTCTTGGTTGATAGGCCCTGGAAGATGATAGTCATTAAGGGGCGCGTCCAGTGGGGAAACCCGGAGGGACGGTCTTAGAATCGTTATATGTATATGAATATAACAATTCTAAATCAAGTGGGATTTGATGTATGACAAATGCCACAAAGAGCATATAACAGTAATTATATTCCTGATAAGGAATGGAAAGATGAAATGAAACAACGTAAAATGATGGAGGCTTTTAATTAATAATGTTTATTGATACCCTATTGCATAATTAAATAAAATTTATAATCATTTAAACTGTCTTAGTTTATGCCTTAAGATTATGTTGTTATAATCTCATCTTTATCATTTATGATTAACTGTTCATAACTGTCATACTTTTTATTCATCTGGTGATCATATAAAACCGGGTACTGACCCGTTCATATTTCTTGTTGTACATGAATCTTATATCCGCTCAGGTGCTTCACCGCAAGGACGCCCGTACTGACTTTCCTATTCCGGTGTTTTTGGGGTGCCATGGTACTTTGCGAATATTACGGGAAATTTTGTTGTAGACTCCTTCATTTTTGTACTCTAGTTATGATCGAGTCTTTTACTCGGGCGTGTGGCCCAAGCTATTCTAAAAGTCTAATGGATGTACTATGTAATTTAATTAACTTGTTATACTTGGTTTGTATAGACTGTAGACCGACATCATATTCGGTCCCCTTATTGTATACTTGTTACGGATGTAATATAAGTTATTTTGGGTTACCACTTTCTTTTTAAAATGGGTTGTTTAAATTCTTTCCTTAACTTATTCTAAAACAAATTTTTGGCAACCCATTTTCTGAAATATTGGGTAGTTATCCTGTATACTTATTATATTATTGCGATTCTAAGAATGATTCCATCCATGATTCCTGTTATATTGGAGTATCGGGATGGACACCCCATATTTCTGTGAGCGGGGTTGTCACAGATGGTATCAGAGAATCAGGTTCTAGAGTCTTTAGGATCTATGCGAACTTGTCACATTCTACCGTAGAGTTCTTTCATATTGATATTAATGATAGGACTGTCTTGTTGCCTATGTTTGCGATATTCTGCAAGATAGATTGTTTTGAATAGTATTCTAATTCTATTGTTTCTTCATCTCAGATGCCGCCTAAGAAAGTTCGACCAGTGAGACGCAATAGAGTTGTAGAAGAGGATGTTGGTCCTCCACCGTCGCCACAAGGGACTATAAATACTGCTGATGTAGCAAACATCGTTGCCCAAGCGGTTAACGCTGCTATGACTGCCGTGGTTCAACAATCACCACAAGCTCAACAACAACGGGCTCAGGATGCACAAGCTCCTACGGGACCTTCTCCGTGGGAGAGAGTTAGAGAGTCCTTTTTAAAGGTCCATCCCCCGAAATTTGATGGAGGCTCTGATGTTATTAGAGCTAATCAGTGGAAGAAGGATATACAGCGCCATCTTCGAATGGTGGAATGTAGTGAGGAGAAGAAACAAGTCCTTGCTACTTTCAAGCTCGTCGGATCTGCGTTAAATTGTTGGGAGTCGATGACTACACCAGAACAGAGAGATGCTATGACTATCAACGATTTCTGGGCCTTGTTTTATCGAAAGTACTTCCCTCCTGCGGTTCAAAGGGGGATGAGAAGGAAGCTTCAGGATATGGTGCAAGGTGACAGATCCGTGGTGAAATATGAAGATGAGTTCACCCGGTTAGCAAGTTTTGTACCAGATGAGGTGACACCAAAAGAGATGAAGGTTTAGAAGTTCATGGGAGGTTTGAACTGGAGGATCCGACAACATTTGCTAGGTAATCCAGCCTTGCAAACTTTTGGTGAGGTAATGAATGCGTCATTGCTCCATTGCCAAGAACATCAGTTGTATATGCAGAGTAGCAAGAAAGCTACAGTGGTGGGGCAAGCGGGAAAACCTGGAGGCAATGGGACAGGAGGAGGAGCCTTTCCCTCGTCCCAATCTTCGGGAAATAAGCAGAAAGAAAGGGATCCCCAGAAAGGGGACTTGTCAAAAAGGAAACGTTTTGGTGGGTTTAATGTGGGTAGAAATAACAATAGGCTTGATTAGTGTGCCCCGCAACAACAACAACCAGGTCGGGGTGGTCACAGGGGTAGGGGCCATCCGGGCCAAGGCATTACCCAGTTTAGAAATAACCGAGGCCAAAATTCAAAGAATATGACAAGACGGTGCTTCCAATGTGGGGATGCGGGTCATTATAAGAAGGAGTGTCCTCAGTTGGTTCGGGTTCAGCTTCCTAGGGTTCCTCAGCATCCACAGGTTCAGCTACCACCGTAGGTACCTAACCTAGTTGCCCCTCCACAGCAGGGCCAACTACAGTATGGACGTGTTTATCATATTTTGGATGTTATGCTTCCTCCGGCTCTACCGGTGCCACCAGATATTGAGGGTAAGTTTCTCATTCAGGGGCATATGGGTCGTATTTTGTTTGATACGGGTGCGACACACTCGTTCATTTCTAGAAGTTTTGCTCAGACTACAGAGTTGATAAAATCTGCAGAGAGTACCTTCACTAGTGTTGAATCTTCTATGGGTGATGGTTCACTCATTTTATTTGTTTGTAAACAAATAGGGATAAATCTTGGTAATTTGTGCTTTGAGGCCGATTTTCTTGTCCTTGACATGGTCGGGTATGATGTGATTTTAGGTATGGATTGGCTAGTGAAGTATCATGCGATAGTTAATTGCTATGGTAAGAGTATAGTTTTTGCCATTTCGGGGCAAGAAATGTTTTTAGTGGTTATTCCTCATTCAAAAGGAGGTACTAACACTTATTTGTATTATATTGCGAAGGAGACTTATCGGGATGTAGTTGTTTCCTTAGATTCTATTCCGGTTATTAGAGATTTTGAAGATGTGTTTCAGAAAATACCGAGTTTGTCTCCTAGTAGGGAGATGGAGTTCGTAATTAATTTAGGGCCGGGAACGCGACCGATTGTGAGAGCTTCGTATCGTATGGCTCATGTTGAAATGAGGGAGTTAAGGGACCAAATTCATAACTTGCTAGAGAAATAATTTATTATGCGAAGTACGTCGCCATGGGGTGCTCCGGTGTTATTTGTGAAGAAAAGGGACGGTTCTCTCCGGTTGTGTGTTGACTACAGAGAGTTGAATAAAGTCACCATCCGAAATAAATACCCTCTACCTCGGATTGATGATTTGTTTGATCAACTTTGGGGAGCGTCGTATTTCTCTAAGATAGATTTGAGGACGAGGTATCATCAGTTGCGTATAAGGGAGCAAGATATGTCCAAAACTGCTTTTCTAACGAGATATGGGTCCTATGAATTTTTGGTTATGCCCTTTGGACTAACTAATGCCCCCATCGTGTTTATGGTACTCATGAATAGGGTGTTTCGAGACTTCCTGGACCAGTTTGTTATCATGTTCATTTATGACATTCTAGTGTACTCATGAATAGAATCCGATCATGCTACCCACTTACAATTGGTTCTGCAGAGGTTGAGGGATAACCAATTGTATGCCAAGTTCGAGAAGTGCGGTTTTTGGTTGCAAGAAGTACAGTTTCTGGGTCATATGGTGACAACCTAGGGTATTTTGGTAGACCCAAGTAAAGTGGTTGCGGTGAAGGAGTGGGGTCAGCCCACAACACCTACCGAAATTCGTAGTTTTCTGGGTTTGGCGGGTTATTACCGCCGGTTTATCAAGGGCTTTTCCAAAATTGCTAGTCCTTTGATAAGTTTAACCCAGAAGGGAGTGAGATTTATATGGGATAATTCTTGCCAGTCGGATTTTGACGAGCTCAAGGATAGGTTGACTTCTGCTCCAGTCCTTGTATTACCAAGGCCATTGTTGGAATATTTAGTCTTCACTGATGCATCTCTACAAGGATTGGAAGGTGTACTTCGACAAGAGTGACGGGCTATTGCTTATGCTTCTCGCAAGATAAAACCCCATGAAAGGTATTATTCGGTGTATGATTTGGAACTTGCCGCAGTAGTCTTTGCCTTGAAGATTTGGATGCATTATCTCCTAGGGGAGAAATTCAGTCTTTTCACGGACCATAAATCGTTGCAGTATTTCACAGAAGGATTTAAATATACGAAAATGTCGATGGCTAGAATTTATGAAAGATTATCAATTCGATATCCACTATCACCCGAGCAAGGCGAATGTGGTGGTGAATGCGTTGAGTAAAAATCCCGAGGGTGAGTTAGCGGAAGTATGGAAAGCGAAATGGAAGGAGTTGAGTCAGGAGGACGCAGTTGCTAGGGCGTTCATGTCGGTGTTGACCGTTATGCCTACTATTGTGGCAAGGGTGGTTGAAGCCAAAAGGAGGGACAAAGGTTGTCAGGACCATATACACAAGTTGTTGACTGAGGGAGCAGAATCCTACTCCATAGGCTTTGAGGGTGGGGTACGTTTCCACGGGAGATTCATTGTCCCAGACGAAGGAGACTTAATACGGGTCGTAATGATGGAATATCACGGTTCCAAGTTTATAGTGCATCCAAGTAACGACAAAATGTATCAAGACATGCGCCATCAATATTGGTGGCCAGGCATGAAGCGGGATATTTTTGAGTTCGTATCCCAATGCACTACTTATCAATTGGTCAAGATAGATTATCAGCGGCCGACAGGTTTTGTTGCAACCGTTGGAAATTCCGGTGTGAAAGTGGGAGATCATATCAATGGATTTTGTCACAGGCTTGCCAACATCGCAAAATGGTCACGATTATATTTGGGTTATCATTCATCTTTTGACCAAGTCGGCACATTTCCTACTGGTATGCACCGATTATAATACCGCTCGTTATGCCTGGTTATTTATCGCGGAGGTTGTTAGACTTTATGGGGTGCCCTTAAATATAGTTTTTGATCGAGATAAGATTTTTGTTTCCCACTTTTGGCGAAGTTTTCAAGAGGCTATGGGAACCGAATTGAAGTTAAGCACTTCTTATCACCCTCAAATAGATGGGGAGAAAGAAAGAGTCAACCAAATATTGGAGAATATGCTCTGAATGTGTGTGCCTGATTTCAGGGGTAGTTGGGAACAATATCTCCCTTTGGTCAAATTTTCTTATAATAATTCGTACCAATTCACTATTGGGATGACACCCTATGAAGCTTTGTATGGCCAGCCTTGTAGATAGCCCACTTGTTGGTTGGAAGTGGGAGATAATAAGTTCCTTGGACCTGAAATGATCCAGGATACTTCTTCCAAGATTGAACTCATCCGGAATCGCATTCGAATAGCTCAAGATCGACAAAAGAGTTATGATGATGCGATTAGAAGACATGTGGAGTTGGAAATTGGGGATCAAGTCTTGGTGCGAGAGTCGCCAATGAAAGGTATAAAGCGATTCGGGAAGAAAGGAAAGCTTGCATCGCGCTATGTGGGACCTTTTCCTATTATTGCCAAGGTAGGCCCAGTGGCGTACCAACTTGCCTTACCAGAACACTTGCAACAACTTCATGATGTGTTCCATGTTTCCTCTTTTCAAGAGTATAAGAGGTGTGAAGGAGCCCTTTGGCATATTCCTTTGGAGGATATTGAGTTGCAACCCGACATTTCATATGAATAACAACCGGTTACTATCTTTGAGCACGGAGAGAGACGATTGAGATCTCGAGAGGTGCCCTTGGTTCGAGTTCAATGGGGTCATCACAATGTCGAGGAATCGATGTGGGACCGCGAGGAAGACATGTGGGAAAAGTATTTGCATCTCTTCTTGCAAGGTACGCTTGAATTTTGGGGGAAAAATTCCCTCATAAGAGGGGGAGTATGTAACAACCCTCGCTTTTGAGAAGTTATTTTATATTTATTTACTGCATGAAGTAATTATATAAAATGTTGGGAAATGGAGTAAATATTAATTAAATGAGTTAAAAGTTAATATTTACTAAATTGTTGCATATTTACTGTATGTGTAAGTAAATATCACCATGTTGTGTTTTATAGTGTCATATGATTTAAATGACAGTTATGGTTTAAATGAAACCGAAACTTGAAATGATTTATAAAATTTTCAAATGATAATTTGGAGGGCGTAGTTAGTCCCGAAATGTGCGAGATAATCAAAATAAGTGCCATATTGTATTTTCATGATTCGGGAACTTTTGACTGGTTTTAACTTAAATGCATAATTCTGAATCATTTTAATGTGTTATTAACCATTTAAGTTGGGAATTTTAGACTAAAGCCACGATTTAGTCTTGCTAAGCCTTTATTTCTCTTAAGTGCATTTGTTAACCAAGAGAGAAAGAGAGAGGAAGATAACTTTGGAGAGAAAGAGAGAATTGGAGATTGAAAGTTGGGATTTCTTCCACCACAAAGAAATCTGAGATTTCAACCTTAAGGCAAGTTTTCTACTTGCTAATATGTGATTTAAGATGAATAAATGGTATTGATTCTTGTGTATTAGAAATAATGGAACCAATATGGATTTATGATGTTTGAGCCGTAATCTGAGTTTAAATTGATGATATTGGGGATTATAGTAGTTGATAATCATGTAGGATGATTTGGGGTATATTAATGTTGTTAGATGTGTGTAAAAATGGAGAAGAATTGAGTTTGGGGAAAATTAGGGTTCACAACCCGTAGCCCCATCCTTGGCTAAATCGCAGGGGAGAATCGATTCTCTTAGAGGTCAAGTTACATGTCTGCGAGATAGAATTGATTCGAGTTAAGGCCGAATCGATTCGTCCAAGGCAGAAACTGGAATTTATCCTCCGAATCGATTCTCTTTTGGGCGAATCGATTCGGAAACCTTGCTGTTTTGAGTGATTTTTCCAACTCAATTTTGATCCTTCCCTTTTTGGTTTAGGACTTAGGAACTTTCTTGTATGAAGTAAACTTAGTGTCCTAGAGTCATAGAATGATATAGTCACTACCCTATACTAGAAATGTATTAAACGGGGCTTATTATGGGGGTGTACAAATTGATGTTAGGGCATTTCCTTCCCTTAGTTAAATTTTAGGAGTTTGGGAGTTGTAGGGTCGTATGTGGAGACTTTAGAGGCTCAATCGAGGTATGATAGTCTTGGTGGTTTATTATAAAACCCTAAAAGGTTTGGAGAATGAATTGAGAGTTTATTCATTCATTGAGGTTGTAATGATGATATAATTTACATAAGGCTCCAGATAAAATTGGATATATCCATTAAATGAACATACACATGACAAATGGAAATGAGATGGAAATGGTAATGATTTTGGTAAATGGTAATTTACTTAATCATGAATATGGTAAATGATAATTTACTTAAACACACATCTCTAAATGCTATCATAGGGGAATTACGCGCATGAGGTGATGTCCCATGACTATTGGATGTGGGAGACTATAGTCCTCGGCCATATGATCGGTTATTATGTATGTTTTCTGCGATGGTGAGGTAATTTCAGGTGTGGTTATGACTCTCCCGTAGGGATATGGCCACTTCCAGACGTTACAATAGGTGCCCAGGTTGTCTTGGTTGATAGGTCCTGGAAGATGATAGTCATTTAGGGGCGCGTCCAGTGGGGAGACCAGGAGGGACGGTCTTAGAATCGTTATATGTATATGAATATAACTATTCTAAATCAAGTGGGATTTGATGTATGACAAATGCCACAAAGAGCATATAACAGTAATTATATTCCTGATAGGAATGGAAAGATGAAATGAAACAACGTAAAATGATGGAGGCTTTTAATTAATAATGTTTATTGATATCCTCTTGCATAATTAAATAAAATTTATAATCATTTAAATTGTCTTAGTTTATGCCTTGAGATTATGTTGTTAGAATCTCATCTTTATCATTTATGATTAACTGTTCATAATTGTCATACTTTTTATTCATCTGGTGATCATATAAAATCGGTCCCTGACCCGTTCCTATTTCTTGTTCTACATGAATCTTGTATCCTCTCAGGTGCTCCGCCGCAAGGACACCTGTACTGACTTTCTTATTCTGGTGTTTTGGGGGAGCCGTAGTAATTTGCGGATATTACGGGATATTTTGTTGTAGACGCCTTCATTTTTGTACTCTAGTTATGATCGAGTCTTTTACTCGGGCATGTGGCCCAAGCTTTTGTAATTTTCTAATGGATGTACTATGTAATTTAATTAACTTGTTATACTTGGTTTGTATAGACTGTAGAACGACAGCATATTCGGTCCCCTTATTGTATACTTGTTGCGGATGTAATATAAGTTCTTTTGGATTCCCACTTTCTTTTTAAAATGGGTTGTTTAAATTCTTTCCTTAACTTATTCTAAAACAAATTTTTGGCAACCCATTTTCTGAAATTTTGGGTGGTTATCCTGTATACTTATTCCATTGTGGCGATGCTGAGAATGATTCCATCCATGATTCCTGTTGTATTGGAGTATTGGGCTGGCCACCCCATATTTCTGTGAGTGAGGTTGTCACAGTTTATGGCTAGTGAGGGTCCCGAGTAAATGAACATGTGTATGTCCATGAATAATTTTATAATAATGACAATATCTTGGGAAATGGTTGGTACTAGCCTTTATAAGGAAAAGTAGGTCTCGTGAGGCTTATAAGTGATTAAGTGCTCTACTGGACTTAAGATTGGGCAGATGATGCATCATCATATGTGTAAAAAGGAACATGATGTTCTTGGTATTATAAAATAGATAAATTTATGGATATTTAGTGCATCCTTTGAAAGTGATGAGCCTTTTGTTGAAATTGGCACAAGTTGGAATCTATGTGGTTAGCTTATATTTTTCTTTTAGTCTTGGACTGATGGATCTCAATAACTGACTAAAGTGTGTAGTAATGAATCAGGAGGGTTCCTTGTTTGGATTTTTCTTACGAGACGTCCTACTCACAAAATTGGCAAATGTCGGGAGTTGAAAGATATTGGGTTCTAAGATGTTCTATTACGACGTTATACACGTGTGGTATTACAACTCTCCAGGAGATGTTATATAATACGAGTTAAAGCCAGTGGGGCGAAGGATTGCATTGATGAGAAAACTTAGTAATGTTTACACTATTACGGAATAAGTGGGACAATCTCTAGATGAATTGAGTCACAGTTAGCAAATTATTTGAATATACTTTGATTTATAGATATATGTGGTATGTATGGTTCAGGTTGGATGTATAGGTGTCATCCTGATGTTTTTGAGTGTTGTGTGCATGTAATATGTGATGTGTGGGCATATCCCAGTGATATTATGATAGGTGTAGATAAGAATTTTCGGACATGGTCATCGACTAATTGGTAATAAACTTACCATAATTGTGCAAATTAAAATGTGGTGTTATGCTTCAATCAATTTTGAGGATGGAATTCCGTTGTTCGTGGGGAAGAATGTAATACCCCGTGTTTTTAAAATAAATTATGGAGACAAAATTTAATTAAATAATTTGGGAATAAATTAAATTAGTGGAGTTTAAATTAAATTGGAAGAATTTAATTTGAGAATAAATATTTATTCGTGAACATGTGTTTATTTGATCCAATCGGCATAATGGGTTCATGCGTGGAAAAATAAATTATATGGTAATTAACCTATGGTTATATTTTGATTAAACATAATAAAAATGTGTAGGTTGGGTAAAAATAACTCGAGCATGTTCCGGGATGTTTTGGAGATTTGTTTAGGTGCTTTCGACCTCTAAAATGATCCCGGGTAGAGATATACCATTTGGGGAGTTGTTGAGCCATTTCAATTATAGGTTCGGGTTCATTTGGGGGCCCAAATATATAATTCAAGGCTAAACACGAGATTAGCAAATAATATAAGTTAATTATGGAGGTAGAGAGTCCCATTCACTTATCTAAAGTTAACCCTAGATCCTCCAACCCTAGAGAGAATATATCAAGGTTCAAAGAAATAAGGAGACTACGGATTCATCGGAGAAACACACAATCATCCATAGCAGGCAAGAATTTTCCTTCTCAAATTAGTTTGCAATTTATTTCTTAATTCAATTATTTAATCTATCATATAGAATTCTGGGTTAGATCATATATTTTGATGATAATAGGTTTAGATATATATTGAACATGTAGAGGATCAAAATTTAGTTGATAGGAAATTTAGAATAGACGAATTGAAGAAGTACTTAGAGAAAAATGATGTTTATGTTAATTGGGGATGAATATTATGATTTTATATTACATTGATGTAAATCTAATGGAGATCCATAATAAAGAATGAATTTTGATTCAATTTGATGAAAAATAACTAAACCTTAGAAACTAGTTATCACTTCCTTTATAATTCTTGAAAGAATTGTAACAATACGAATTAGAGATGTTTTAGGGACCAAATTCGGGTTGAAAAATGTTGATTGATGATGAAAAACCATGTAGGGGTCATATATAGTGTTAGATTTAATTTTAGTTGAAGAATGATGGGTTTTTATGAAATAAATTAGGGAAACTCATCACAACTCGTCATAGCCCTCCCAGGCTAGAACCGGGGGCGAACCGGTTTGGCCAGGGGGCGAACTGGTTGGGACCACTTGTTCACCCCAAGTTATTTTTTTTACTTAGTAACTGAGTGGGGTTCGGGTAAATTTAGGGGATACATAAATGAATAATGGGACTTTTGGGGATTTTGTTATACTACCTTGGGGTAGCTGGGAATAAAATTCAGGATATGGAATGTGGGAACTTAGTGTATGACTTAGTTGATAACTTTTGGGAGTTTAGATGGAATTTCTGGGAATAAAATAGGAAGGGTGGTAAACACCTAAATTAATTGGGGATAATTTTTTTGTAA
This sequence comes from Sambucus nigra, assembly GCA_949130495.1. NCBI lineage: Eukaryota > Viridiplantae > Streptophyta > Magnoliopsida > Dipsacales > Adoxaceae > Sambucus > Sambucus nigra. Next base: position 77,263,775 of record OX422221.1, on the reverse strand, counting down.
TGTTGTGAATAATATTTAAATAGAGAAACTAATAATTAATGAGATGGTAATTAAATGGAAAATTATTGCTGGGAGAATCAATAATATATCGTGGGAGTAATTATAGATTAGTTACCTATATACGTAGTATGTGATAAAAATATGTAATTAATTATTTGTGTGGACATATATATGTTCATGTATGGTCCTATCAATTGGGGATGCACGCGTTCGGAACTGGATCACACGTCGGCACAGGTGGGTTAGGCATTATGTAGGTCATTATTTTAGGTTCTATGTAATAGCGCCACTTATGAGAGGAAGGTGGAGATGTTGGGATCCATTGTCACTTTTGGGTATGGGTCATGTAATGGTGTACTGCGTAGGGACTGCCCCACTTGTGTGTATTTTGTAATGTCCAATTTAGATAATGGATTCCTTTGGACTCACCGAGAGAACGAATGGGACACAAAGGGTAGATTCCATGGATGGTCATACATACATACATACATACATATATATATATATATATATATATATATATATATATATATATATATATATATATATATATATATATATATATATATATATATATATATATATATATATATATAGTCACAGGTGGGTTAGGTATTATGTAGGTCATTATTTTAGGTTCTATGTAATAGCGCCACTTATGAGAGGTAGGTGGAGATGTTGAGATCCATTGTCACTTTTGGGTATGGGTCATGTAATGGTGTACTACGTAGGGACTGCCCCACTTGTGTGTATTTTGTAATGTCCAATTTAGATAATGGATTCCTTTGGACTCACCGAGAGAACGAATGGGGCACAAAGGGTAGATTCCATGGATTGTCATACATACATACATACATACATATATATATATATATATATATATAGGAGAAGGCGCACCTACATCATGCTCTATACATCATCCATACATCACACCTAGTTGTACGCCCTAAAAACTTTTTTTTTCATTTTTTTTATTTTTCTCTTGAAATTAACCTTCCAATAAACACAATTTGAAAAAATTACATCAAATACATCTTGTAACTATTTAAAAATTCCACAAAAAACTGCTCGAAATACCTTATTTATAAGGGTCCGAGCGAGCAGTTTTTTGTGGATTTTTTAAAATAACTACAAAGTGTATTTTGACCTAATTTTTTTTAATATGGATTGATTAGAATATTAATTTCAAGAGAAAAATAAAAAACTTGGAAAAAAGGTTTCTTAGGACCTAGAACTAGGTGCGATGTAAGGTGTGATGTATACATCATGATGTAGGTGACCCTTCCTCTCTCTCTCTCTCTCAATCTCAATCTCTCTCTCTCTCTCTCTCTCTCTCTCTCTCTCTATATATATATATATATATATATATATATATATATATATATATATATATATATATATATGTATGTATGTATGGACATATATAATATCATGTGAACTAAATGGAGTTAATTATTTAGTCTAATGATGTAAACAATCAATCACAGATCCAATACTACGTAGTATGCATAATAGATGATTATGTCACATTTTTGGGTAGTATGACGGGTGTATATGTGGAAGTGGTAACACTGGTGTATATAATTATATTCGAGTACCTGAATTATGCTAGATGCATTAAATTTTAATAATGTCGTTGTATCCTTTATTTTATTTAGGATTTGGGATTTCATGTGTATAATATAGAACCTAGTTGAGAGGTGGTATATTTATCGTATGTGAGTGCCGATGGGAGATACATATTTCAAATTAAATGTACAATTGCATCTTAATTTCAGTAAGTTAATTATTTCAAGTTTAGGGCGCTGACCCAAATTATAAATATCCCCCCCCCCCCCAAGTTTGCCTAAACAGAGATAGCGAGACTAATTGGAGATTAGGCTTTCTATCACACTTTTCTACTCGAAAAATCAGTTTATTGACTCTATCTTAGGTTGCTACTTTTTCCAGTCTTTCATTTTGAATATTGTATGGGCATAAGCCTGCATTTTTTTTATTACATATATGTTTATGTTGGATTTGTTTTATCCAGATATCATTGGTAATTTAATATTACTATTGCATCAATGGTTTGAATCAGTTGTATTATGCATATGGTATTAAAAATGATAAAACGTTTTATATCGATCTGATGCTAAGAATGATATAAATTGATAAATAAACCCTATGTTTGACGTATTATGTTTGGTCAACCTTTACGTGGAAAATGGGGGTTGTTACAATGATTTCATAATTGATAAAATATACTTTTTGTATATAGATATTCCTGGCATGTTTTACTCTGCTAGTATTTGTCCTATTGGGAGCGTGCTCATACCCAACCATTCCTCCCCACCCTCCCAACAAAAATACTTCAAGAAAAGATAAAGGCAAGAAAACTAGGAGAAGCAAGGAAGAATTTACGAGCCACTAAATCTCTGTTTACTAATTATTTAAATGTTGTTTAAATGGAACTTTTGATTAAATGGTTTACAACTATTTTGAAGACTTTTAAACTTGTAATAACGTAAGATGATGTGGAATTCATTAAATTGTTATTTATTTAATGAAATTGGCAAAAATCTTTTTATTCGAAGTGTCCTTATAAACCTCATAAAGCTAGACATCATTTTATTATTAAACCCAATGAATTTTATGACAAAAATGTGAAAGAAATATTTTCTTCGATAAACGATTTTCCATATTGACCCCCGAAATCAGGGCATCGCATAAACAACCTCAGTTTGCAGGATATTAGCAAAAATCTAGGGAGGATAAGTAAGATTGTAGTTAAATGAAGGCATGGTCCAAATCATCAATCTTATTTGACTTCCTATTTTGGAAAGAGAACCGTATAAGGCTTGTAATTGATGTGAAATACAAAAAGAATGATTTTACACAACAATTAATAGGAACATGCATGGGCGGATCTCATTCGAAAGATGGAGAGAGGACACGCCACAATATAAAGGAGATGAAAATAAAAGCAAATTACGGTTTAAAATTGATCCTACAATAGGAAGAAATTCGATTCCAGCAGGTCTTTTCACTTTGGCTACTATTGAGAAAAAGATCCACCTGGGCACATTATTCAAGTTAATGACTCTGACTGGTTATTTTGATAATTTATACAAGATAGTATCCTATAAAATAAATTATCTAAAATAGTATAAGTCTCACGACTGTCACATCATCATTCAATAAACCCCTTTGGTTATTAGGCATTGCTTTGTTTAGCATAAAGATCTATGCATGGTAATTATGTATATTATTTTTCTCTTCACCTACTTATGTGGAAAAGTGGTAAACATGAAGAACATTAAGGTTACGAGAAACTTGTAAACACCCCATTATACTCCACAAAGGTAATCATGTACTAAAGCCTCTCAAAGGCCCAAATCCTAACCCAAGATCATGGAGACACTCCTAAAAGGTCAATAGCTCAAAAAAGAAACTCACAAAACCATCCAGGTCAGGACCAAGCCAAAAGGGACGCAAAAGTCCCATGGTGAAACGCACTTAACAAATCGGTTAGGGGTGTATTGTACCCCAGAAGGATCAGTCATTCACCATGTTCTACTTATAAACTGAGGCCTCCAACAAACAGTTTGATACAATAACTTCTCATAATAAATATAGTTTTCCCTTTCGAGAAGATATTTTCTTCACTAAAAACTCAAAACTCTCTCCGATTCACTCTAAACCTTATCCCAAGCATAGATCTAGAAGTTTAGATTCTATCCCTAGATTTTTCTTTAATTATCCAAACCCATTATCATCCCAAAAAATAGTTTTCTCTCTTTTTTACCGCTTTCTTTAAAGGTACTTTTTTAAAAGCAACCTTAGATCTATCTATAAAAAGAGTTAATCCCAGGTTGAAACAATGATGAAATAGAAAATAGCATATGTAACTTTGCAGGCACTCCATATTTCACTTTTTAATTAAGGATTGATATCTCTACCAAGGTTATATCCTAACTACATTGACTTTGATTATGCCTACGACGGATACGTAAGTGTGTTAGAGAAATTCGATCTCTAAAAATGAAGTTAAACCATGTACACATTCCCCATTTTAAATTTCATTTTCAAAACTTTAAAAAAGCATAAAAACAATGAAATATTCTTGTCTAGGTTATAGGATCACTAGATCCATGGATTCTACCTATTATTTGTTCTTAATGTTGGAGGTCTCTATATTCTTTATCCATCAAAAGTGGTTTTACGAGTCAATCCTCTTTCATGAACACAAAATTATTTGCATTCTCAGATCTATATTTACTTTACTCTAAAAACACTTTGAGATGTAAATAAGAGTTCGGATATCTCGCATCGAGCCTTTATTGAGCTAGAATCCCTATTTCCCACATTGCAAACTATGTGGATTATTAATTGATTAAACCGAGTACATAGGATCACTCGGACTACTATCCAAGTGTACAATCCTGACCTTGTATATATTTATCCTTTGTCGATATTACTTACACACATCTCACGTTGCACCACACAGTCTATTTTTATCCTAACTTTTTTCATTTCATTATTTATTTTACACTATAACATACTAACACATAATTTAGTTCTAAATTTAAGACCAAAAGGGCAGAGTGGGTGCGTAACACCTTCAATATGTAACCCAGTCCCTGGACCTTTTAATTTCTCGTTAAACACGTAGACCATTTGCTATCACTTGGACTATATGGAGGCCTACATCTTCTTTTGTCTGTTTTGGGTAAAATAGAGTGGCACCTCCTTTTTCTTTTTCAAAGATAACTAGATGATGATCGTGTGTCACCGTCGATGTAACATGTCAACCACATCCCATCCTTAAAGGACGTGCGAGCATGCATGGAGGGGAATGAGAGAGGTGCATCGCCTGGGCTCTCGGGTTCTCACAGTGGAAACTCCGCCGAAGAATTTTTTAAAAAGAGGGCTAAAGTCAATTTAATGTACATATTTATTTCCTTCAGTGTGTTATAATTGTACATTCTTGTATAAATTGTTCAATATAATTTATTCTTATTCTTTCAAGATACTTAATTAGGTAGAAAAACATTGGTATTGCATGCTTCCCTAGGGATAAGATTACACCTTAGGCATCCCTTGAAACTTTTTTACGGCATATATGCCAATATACGTAATAATCTCAAGTAAAAATGGATCTTGTCGAAAATAAAATATTTTCCAAAAAGACTCACACTACTTCGCAGGCATAGCATCTGCACATCACTACAAACCCCATTACCCTAGGAAACTTACTATGTGCTTGGGTATCGACAACGTAAGACCCAATAACAATTTTGTCTCTTCTTGGCCATGTATCCTTGGCGTATATAGAATGGTATGTCCTCGATTAACATCACCCATGTACCTCGAGTATATCAAGTTAACTTTTCCACGTACGGTCTCCATGAGGTATATTGGGACGCTCAATTGACATACATTTGGGTATATTAAAATATCTCTCTTACGCATGCCCCTGAGGCATATCGTAAGAAGTGATAATTAAATAAAGGAGCCTTTAGCATCTGTGAGAAGTATTTCATAACCTCGTGAAATATAACTCTAAGACACAACCAAATAAATGAGCTAATAGATTAATCGAATAGTGAATCCCCAAAAAAAGGGTTTCGTGCCCCAAAAAATTTTCCTAACATTGGATGGAACTCCGGGACTTAAAGAACCCACTCACTTTTCACAACTCCAAACCAAGGGCTACAAATCAAGTGAGGAGTAGCATAGTAAATGGATCATTATTCGAGATCACCTCATGAAAATAAAAAAATATATGTTATGCATAAATCCATGATTTGGTCTCTTAAAAAAGACTTGAGGAAAGAAATTTTAATTTTGCAACCCCGTATAACTTTTTACTCATTGTCTTGGACAAGGGATAGATGCCTTATTTATCTAACCCTCAATAACATGCTAAATAAGGAAACTATGTCACTAGCCGACATCTTGGTATTCTTAAAAGCCATAAGGAGAATAATGTCAACCCTAGGTCAGGAGCAGGCCTCCCTTCGAAATCGATTGGAGCACACCAAGGGTTGGGGAGCAGATCCACACCCTACCAAAGTCATAAGTCCTCCAACATTGGTCAAGCTGCCAATAAACCTCCAACCATAAGCACTGAAATCACAGTCGTGGACAATGTTATAGAGGTTCCAATAGATCTTGGATACCTCAGGATGGAGTTCCAAGATCCAACATAACTTTTGGTAGCTACGACCTATTAACAACCTTGAAGATGTTCAATGTCGATCCCTCTACCCTAATGTTAGACTACCAAATAAATTCAAGATGGAATATATTAAAACGTTCATTAGAATGGGACCACTATTAGTTAATCTCAAATTATATGTCCAATCCATGTTAGATTTATGGTCTTCAGAGAAAGTAATGTCCCAAATGTTTGGGCACACCTTGAGAGGAGGTGCCCTGGAATGGTTTTTATCTATTGACGATAGTAGAACCACTAGTTGGATTGACATTTTTTGGAAATTATTTTGGCATTACAAGTACGACGATGAGCTAGAAGTTACTTATAGAGACCTGGAAATAACAAAGCAATAAACTAATGAACTTTGGGGTGCCTCCATAGCTCATTGGAGGAACAATGTCACAAAAATGGTGAATCAACTCTCATACGAAGAACGAGTAGCCATTGTAAAAAAAATACAATCCCGTCCTATCGGTTTGAGCCAAAAAATTGAATACCTATCCCATTTTATGAATTTGATGGACATAAAAGTACAGCTAGAGGACGGTCTCACGAATCGTCCATCCAAGAATAAGATCGACTGCCACAGGAATATTCATTTTTCTCACATAGGAGGACTGACAAGAAAGGTACAATTATTGCAATTGGCATTCAAATCCTAATGTTTGCACCTGTACCGACATCTTGGAGTACTGAAAGGGTCCAATGGAAATTCCACACCTTGTATGCTCCCATAGGTATAGTCCACCACAACCTCAAGAAGAAGGGGATTCTAAAGCCCGATACCACAAGCTATTACTTTACCTTTTGCCAAAAGGAATTTGAAGTGACTTGTCCTGTTAGTTCCACCAAATGATAGGGAAAAACTTAGAAGGCTGTCAATCCTTGAAGTTTGCCATCCAAGACTTAATCGATTAAGGAAAAATCACAGCTTTGACTAAGCCAAAAGCCTAATGTTATCACCAACCCTCTACCCAATCATATCATGGGGGTAAATGCTCTCACCACGAAAGAAAAAAGCAAGGATCCCTCTCTCCAGCTCATACCACTCGATTCAATAACTGAAACAAACAAACCAAGCTTGGGAAGCATCGTCAACGAACATATAGACCTTCTCAAACCACATGGATCCTTGAAAAACACATGGAAAGACCCTCTCGAGGTAAGCCTTTATCAACTAATGTACCTAGTGTTCCAAGAAAGCTTCGTTCTTCTTTTGTCAGACACAATGCATAAAAATAAGAACCTCTACGAACATTAGGAGGTGATGTGTAATAAGGCACAACAAGCAACGAGTTATATCAAAGGACCTAAAAATTGAGAAATCATACCAATGGGCTAGGGTGAGGATTTTAAAATTGAGGAAATTCAAGACTCATGGCGATCTTAAAATTATTCAACAGTCGAATTATCTTCTGAGAAAGACCTAAGCTTTGAACTTTAATGAAATAGTGGCAGAGTTCCTCATTGTAATTACCTAGAATTTGACCATGTAAATCGTTCTGGAAGATTCCATAAAGACCTAAGCCTAAACTCCACCTTATCGGAGAAAAGGATAAGAACAAGGGGAAAAAGTGATCAATGAAATACCATGGAAAAAATAGAGGAAAATTGAGTCCTCGAATAGTTAAAAAAACACGAGCCAAGATTTCCAAACGGGATTATCTCATATCTCCTAACTACACAGAGATTTCATCCTTAAGTAATTTGTCCAGAAATTAGTATCGATATCTACTAGCCCAGAATAACTCATGGAAACCAATGACCACAAAAACATTATGAAAAGCATCTCCTTCACCAACACGAAATTACCTAAGACAAGACCACACAACAATATAGCTTTGAATATCACCCTGAACTTCCAAGAAAAAAGAATCCCTATGGTGTATGTTAAAAATTAATTTTATTTAAATGACTACCCGTTGAGAATGGACAAATGTTAGGGAATTAAGCACGAAGTTCTTAAGCCTACCACTCAACTTGTCCGGGCTTATGACAACACTTGCAGGGAAGTAATGATATCTAATAAACTCAGTCTCGGTATTGACCCACTCAATAGAATTATACAATTCCAAGTGATCGACAAAATTACCTTTTTTAACCTTCTTTTGGGAAAGTCGTGGCTTCATGAAATCAGAGGTATCGCTTGCACCAAAAATTGAAATTATTCTACTGAAATTTTTTTATTACAATAGCCGGAGACTTTGGCTTGCTCAAGGGGATTGACCCAAAACTCATGTTTATGATATTCAACATGAGAGTGCATATATCTATAACTAAGGGTGGAAAATTGGAGCTAATAGGTTGTGTTTGGGTCTGGCCCGACACAACATGACTTGATTTTACTGATCACGAATATGACATGCCATAATGACATGTTTTTTCCTAACACAATCTAGACCCGTTAAGAACATGACCTAACGTGACACGACACAACACGAATAGCATGACAAATTAATTTATTGTCAATTGGCACGATTCAACATGACTCAAAACGATAGTCCACTTATTTTTATATATCAATGCGATTTTTTAATTTTATATTGCATGAAATATATTAATTATTAAGAGTTGGTAATCGGTCTAAATTGGGTTGCTTAAGAGGATTATAATCGGACAACAATGGGGAGTTTTGGTTCTAGTTTCTTGTCAAATATATGGAAGGAACATGACACGGTCCACTATCGTGCCAGAATATATGGGATAAAAATGACCCGAGCACGATAGATGATGTCAATTTCATGTCAATTCCATGTTGAGTCTTATCGTGTTTTCGTGTCTTATCAAAAAGTTTTGCCCTAATCTATAATAGGAGGTTTCATTCTAATCCACACATACAAATTATCTCATCATATACAAAGGAATAAATACCTCCATCATACTCCAAACGTGGGTGTTACAATTTTATCCAATTGGTGATGAAAATAAAATTCATGCCAATAATGGGTCTTGAGAAAAATCAACAAGGAATCATTAAACTTCTCATCATACCATAACAGTCTTACACTTAGGGGTTAGGATACAAATGAAACAGTGAGTATATTTCTTCCAATATTCTAGAGGTCAGAAAGACATAATTTAATACAGTAGGGGATGACCCCTGATTCGTCGCTCCAGACTTAATGGTCATTTTAGATTCCCAGAATCATGGACCAAAGCTAGCTCAGAGAGACAAATTCTTAAATGGGAAATCATCTTGGAGGACCATCCCTCATTGATAAGAAAAAAATTCATGATAATGCAAATTTAATTGGAAGTCTATACAAGAACCTTACTGAATTGAACCCGCTCGAGGATGTTATATTTATCAAAATGTTTCAAGAAGTGATGGATGAAGAGGAATGCAACTTGACTTTCTATCACCTACCCATTCAAGGACCAAATATCCTACATTCCACGAAGTATCCCTATCGACTATATGTGATCTCCTTTATTAGCAGAGGCCCAACATTGCAAACTACTTTGATACACTTAACCATGTCAATCCATTTGAAAATGAAATAAAATTTAGCTTTCAGTATCCTTATGTGTAAAACGTTGATGACGATGTGAAAATCAAAGTACTGAATTAAATTTATGTAATGAAGAAATAAAATATCACCTAAAAGAGATTGATAATAAACAAATCAATCACGCATAACATTTTGACCAAATGATAATGGTTAACCTAGGGTCCTCTGATGAAATGAGAGAAATCCGAATATGAACTTCTTTAATCGATCAAGAATAGTCTGCACTTGACCAACTCCTAAAGGAATGCATCGACATTTATACTTGGTCATAAGATGACATAATAGGGATCAACCCTAAGAACGCCATTCATCGCATACCCATGTACCCTAAATCTAAGCCAGTTAAGCCAAAACTCTAGAAGATAGTGCCCTCAAAGTTAAGGAGAAAATCATGAAGTGACTCGGCATAAGCTTCTTAAGATTACTCAAATACCCCACATGGCTAGTAAATGTTTTACCAGTACCAAAACCAAGGGGAAGGTAAGCATGTGTGTTAATTATCGAGACCTTAATAGAGCTAGTCCCAAGGATGACTACCCGTTATAAGCAACGGGATCATCGACAACACGAAAGATCATGATTTGATATCCTTTGTTGATGAATTTTCCTGTTATAATCACATAAAAATTCACCCGAAGGAACAGGAGAAAATAACCTTCACCACCTCTGGGGAACCTTCCGCTACAAATAATGCCATTTGAACTCAAGAACGTCGGCACTACCCACTAACAGGGAGATATCGCTTCAGCGCGTGACATGATCTAAAAATAAACTGAGGTATATGAGGATGATATGATAATCAAGTTCAAAACCTAAGAATGACACCTTTCTGCAGTCAGGAAATTCTTCAAAAGGTTGAGAATGTATCAAATCTACCTGAACTCATAAAAAAAGTGTTTTTGGCATTACTAAAGGGAACTTAGTAGAATTCCTCATTAGCGAAAAGGTAATCAAGGTAGACCTATCCAAGGTCAAACCCATATTGGAAATGCCTCCATCATGGACCGATAGAAAAGTATGAGGTTTTCCAATAAGGCTATAATATATTAGTAGGTTCGTTTCCAAAATGAACTCTATATGCAAGCAAATCATCAAACTTCTTCTAAAAGATTCCACCAACATTTGGATCTCGGTTTAATATGAAGCCTTTGACATAATCAAGCCAGATCTGACCAATTGACAAGTAGTGGCACCACTCTGATAGGGGCAACCTTTTCTCTTATACCTAATTAATACCGATGCAATAGTAGGAGCTATTTTAGCCCAATAATTAGAAGATTCCCACAAAGAACATGCCATATACTATGCCAGTTGAAAGCTCAGTGCATATGAAGAACGATATAAGATCATATAAAAATCATGCATATTCTTATTATGGGAAGCAAATAAGCTAAGATATTAGATGATCACCTTTGAGATCAATCTAGCCTCTCGTATGGATCCGTTGAAATACGTATACAAAAATCTTGCCTTAACAAGTAGAATGGCTAAGTGGTTGTTTTTACTTACATAATTTGACATCGAGTATATACATCAGAAGGCCATTAAATGGTATGCTACTACAAACATTCTAGTGGAATTACCTTTAGATGAACAAGGAGCGATTATCACTTGTTTCCCTAATGAAGAAAATCTGGAAATCGAGAGTCGAGAAGAATATAAGTGGCAGTTATACTTCAATGGAGCTACAAATAAAAAATGATTCGACATCGTGATGTTATCGGTCTCACTAAACGGAAAATTCCAACCTGTAGCCATCAAGCTCAATTATAAATACACAACAATATTTCCAAATACGAAGCCTGTATAACGGGGATGGAAATAGATCATAACAAAGAATCAGAAGTACCGATGTGTAAGGATATTCAACCCTCATTATTTGCCAAATTCAAAGACATTGGAGAATTAGGCAATAAAGGCTCTTAACCTACCATGATCATTTAGAAGAAGTCATTATCCTATTCGATGACATACAATTCCTGTACCTCCTCAGAGCACAAAATAGCTTTATCGATGCGCTAGCCACTTTAACCTCCACTGTAAACATCTCGAATAATGTAGACGAACTTCAGACAGACGTGTGCAAGAAAGAAAAACCAAGTTTAATATATGAAATATGAATGACCGGGGATATAAATGAAGGTCTTTCATATCAATAAGTGAAAGAACTCCTTGAAAAAGGAAAGTACCATTCTAAATCCAACGTGAAAGGAAAAATAGCACTCCAATGATAGGCCACCCGATTAAGTATGTGCATCGTACACCTGTATAAAAACCTTAATGTCACTTATATGTCTTAATAGAGAATAAGCACAAATGGTAATGGAAGAAATCCATGGTGTAGAATGAGGTCCCAACATGAACGTCCAGGTGCTCACGAAAAAGATAATCTACCAATGGTATTATTGCAGCACCCTTCAACACGATTTCAAAAAATATGTCCAAAGATGACCAAATTGCAAATGGTTAATGAATCTACAACATAATCCTCTAACAGAACGGTCACACTAAAAGCATTAATGAATCTATAATATGACATCATCATGAATTTATCGACTAGGGAATCAACGTCATCAGAACGGTCACACTAAAAGCATCGAACGACCATGAATTCATCTTGGTCGACACATACTACTTCACCAAATGGGTCGAGGAGGAAGCCTATGTTGTGGTAAACATAAAAATGTGGCTCAATTTGTATGAAACAATATCATCTATAAATATGGGGTGTCATTTGTGCTTATATCTGACAATGAGATGCATTTCAAATAGAAGACCTCATTAAAGAATACATAATTCAAAGACACAACTCATCCCCATACAACATAAATATGATATTGATCTATTATTGGGCCGATCGCATCTCGAATGCATTATGGGGTACACGACCAGCATCAAGACACCTACTAGGGTTGCGCCATTCTCACTCATATATGGGCTAAAAGTCATGCTTCCATTTGAAATGGAATCCCCTGTTTTGGGGTAATGATATAAAATCAGGTCTTTTAAGTAGATTATATAATAACTAGATATGAAGATCTTATGTTGCTATACGAATGACGATTTCAATCAAGGTATCACATGCAAGGGTACTACAAATGCATCGCCAGTGCCTTTACAAGAGAGTCGAGAAGTGAGGAGTCAAAGAAGAAGATCCCTTACTTGAAGAAATCATTAAACCCATATGGGATCCCCGAGGCAAGTTTTGCCCTAACTGGGTAGGACCGTATATGATAAAGAAGATTCTCTCAAAATATGCAACCTTCCTTATCAACATCGATGGAATAGAGATAGATTGGGCAATCAATCTAGGATTCCTCAAAAAATTACTACGTATAAAATACAATCAAACTATTAATCAGAATTATGTATGGCTCGATACTTCATAAGATAAAGAAAATCATCAGAATAATTATTGACTTAATCCAACCACACAATGGAGGTACAAAGGCAACCCTCAGAGAGCGGTCACAAATATCAAATCACACCCATGGGGTAATAAAAGTCTTTCTATTTTTCTTATCTCATTTTTAAAGTACTATAATAGTGATCGGGGAGTTAATAAGATGACTAATAAAGGTTTGAACCCTGTAGGGGACTCATTTTATAATGAAATGGTAAAATACATTCATTACATCACACAGATTCATTATAAAAAAATAAAATAAAAATGACATAAAGATACTTAAGGTGAGGTACTACTAACACTGTCAAAAGATGGATCCATTCATGTCCTCTTAGAATAAGCTCATGTCTCGAGAATCGCTACTAGTCACCACGTTATAAAAGGAAATGTAAATAAAAAAATTCCTGAGATCTAGGAATAGTTAAATTAAAAAGGGAATGAATACTAGTCTCTCTAACTATAACAACATATTTAACCTTTTCCCAGAGCCGAATAGGGAAGGAGTAGTAGGAAGAAATAGAGGAATTTAATTCCTTCAGAAATCAAAAATCATATTCATGTCGTACGGAGATAGCAGTGTGATGGGATACAGCTGGCCTAGAAGAGATGAAACCTCTTGCCTTCTTGGAAACTAGCGTCTTAGCCTCTACAGAAGATAAAAAAAATATAGCGCAAAGAAAATAATTCATTATAGGGGAACAGTTTTGAAGATAAATGAGGCATAAAATTTAATAACCATGGGATGTACCAATGGATATAAATATATACGGAATAAAATATCCATTATAATCATTACATTTTAACTCCTTTACCAGAATTAACAATTCTTGAAACATGTACTCAGTAGGAAGATAAGGGGGAGACACGGTATTACCAATCAAGCTCAACCCCTCCAACAACCGCATGTATAGAAGTGAAGGACTTCCCTGCAAGAAAGGAATTTTTTGCAAATGAAAGTCCATACGACCATTTATAATCTCACACATGACCAGAGATATCAAGTTCTTACTCTCCTTCATTTGCAAAATAGAATCAGCTAGACAAATATCAACAAAGGTTATGACAGTAACTAGGAAGTGTTGAGAGACGAAAGACAAAGCAAGTGTACCCCTTCGTTCATCCTTATGCCCTCTCCAAGGGATGTCATGAAGGAAGAAGGACTGCCATAAGCTAATCCTTTATTAAGTGGGGAACTCCCTTGTTGTCAGAAATTCAACATCCACTACACCAACAACAGTGATTTGACACACTCTGATATTAAAAATTTGGCACAGTTTTAAACCATGCCAAATTCTGGCACTATTTAATGATAATCTGGCACACTTTAAAATAGTTCCAAAATTTGGCACTGTTTTAAACTGTGCCAAAATTGAGTACACTTGACCAAAATATAAAATACTCTAAAAAATTCACTAATAGTCACTTTGGTCTCCCGCTCTAACATCCTTCTCATTCCCGCTCTAACATCCCTCTCTCTGCCTTCGCTCATCCCTTTCCCTCTGCGTAGCACTCGCCAGTCATCTTTCTCTCTCCACTCACGTCTTTCTCTCTGCACTCACCTGCTCAGGTAATTTTTAAAATAATCTATATTTTTTTAACCTAAGTCTTTACAAAGACAACCTAACAAGATGCATCTCTTTTCATGTGGATAAAGATTGGTGTTCGCGATTTGCTCTTAAAAGGTATTCGCAATCTGCCAAAGTCAGGGTTCAAAGTATTCTTGGAAAGTGTTCTCGAAAAGGTATCAGATTTGATCCGTGTTTTGCATTTTTAGGGTTTAATATATTCATTTTTAAATATTTATTATGTTTTTTTTAATGTGTGAGTGTTTGGTACAAATTAAATGTTGATAATGAAAAAAAAATCATCGTTTTTTTATTTTAGGATAAAAATACATCTTGAAAAATAAGGAATACTCTTTGTGTTTGATAAAATATTGAAGAGGGAGTTTTACATTATTTTGAGACTCTTTGTCAATATTTTAAATTGTAAATGTTATGCTCCCAGTTAAAGGAACTGTTATTGGTTTACTAATTATTTTTATTTCAATATATTTTTTTTGTTTCTATATATTTTGGAATATGTACTCTTTTTATCCCAAAGAATACCTGAATGTGAATTTTAACATATGTGCATTTGATGATGGGAGTACCTGAACTACCGAAGCTTTATGCACATGGTTCTTTAATTTTTTTTCTTGAAACACTGATGGGTATCCAACCCTATTAATATTGTTTCTATATCGATGGTTTTAATTTTTCTTTACTATGTTCCTATTTGTGACTCTTTCATATGCATTAATTAGTAGTTCTGAAGTGTACACGCATATCATTTTACAGTCCAATACCCTCCGTATGAGTATTTTTGAAACTACCTATTTGTAGTTTGGCTACTATACCCTGGATCAACAAATCGACTTGATTTCGAATTTTTCATTTGGTTTGAATTTTATTTATTTATTTTAATTATAGATGACATTCATTACAGTTTTGTTCGGAAACCAAGCCATTTGGGGAAGCTTTGTTCTCATAAAGCTACAAATTTGGTTTAAACCAACCATGTATTTGCAGTATACTTACGCGTGCTTTCTTCAAACATGCCAATTTCCTAATTCGCATGTGAGATTTTGAGGTAATCGCTCTTCTCGGTTCTTTTTTGTATATTTTTAATGTGTTTAGTCTTATTTGTTAATATTTCTTCTATATTTATTTAATAAACTAAGAATTTAAACATACATGGTGTGTGATTTCCTATTTAAACAACATGTTTCTTGGATCCAAACAACATGTTTGTTTGAAAAAATATTGTTGTTCAATTATCCATTGATAAATATAACACAATATGTTCATTTATTTGTGGCTTGAAGGAGTCTATCTTTTGTTTGACTAACTGACTAAAAAACATTCTTGAATATTTCAATATTTCACCTCCTGAGAGAATCCATAACAACTTTGAGATTCTGGGAAAAAACATGCATGGGCGTACCACATAATGCAATGTTCCAAGTCTTCCCCACCAAGGCAGAAAAAATGTGGTGTTAAACCCACATATTTTGAAATTTAAATTGACAGGGACCTTGAGCATTTGAGAGGACCATGGATAAAATAAGAGGGTAAATGATCTGAATTCAATCTACAAAGGTGGTCTACTAAGCCGTTATTTTTTTAGAGAACTACCATAAGCCTTGGATGGTGGTGGACTTGCATTCCCTTTCAGAATCGGATACACTTAGAGATGCCCAATCATTTTTGATAAAATCTTTAGACTCAAATGATATTTTTCGAGGGGACAAATTCAAGAATTTGACACATTTTAAGATTGACCATTGATGTTTAGGAGGAAAGAAGGTTAGGAGTTTGGGAGGAATGATTACCTATTGACTGTGATATTGAGGGGAACCCCGTGGAAGTAAACTTTATTTGATGATATGTAATTTACCATAAATATAGAAGTATAGTTCTTTGTTGTTCATGGGTGGCCCATGATAAAATCTCTGCTAAGGCTTATCTTTCTTGGGTAGGGGATTACATGATCTAACATGGAGTGTTAAGCCCTTCTTTATTTAGCAAGAATAGCACTTTCAAATGAAGGTGTTAGTGTCACACCTCATAGTAGACCATATTCGCTAGAAGAACACCTCTCTCCCAGTGTCATCGCAGCATGGGACACCTCATGTGTCCAGCTAAGCCTCTTGAGTGGATCTTATTGATGTGGTGACCAATCAATCGATAATCGATTTCACCTTGAACTTGTCGGCCCGAACACCCTCAGCGGATTGGGGAGGGGAGTATATTAATACGTAATAGGGAGTACACGAGCCATCATGGAGTGTATTTTACTATCTAATAGAAGTTTCAACTTTGAATGAATGTGTGTGTCACACCTTATTGTAGGCTATATTCATAAGAACCTCCCTAAGTGTTGATACATTTTGGGACACCTTGTGAGTCAAGCTAACCCGCCTGAGTGGATGTTGGGACTGATTGAGAATCACTTTCACCTTGTGGGGATGGTCCTCCAAGGGTGTTTTGATTAACAAAGGAGGTATCAAATTGGGAGGTTAGGATTGGGTGGTAGTGGCAATGGGGACTAGGGTTGTGCCCCAAGTGCGAGGTGTACACGAATTTTCTATCGTGTGTGGTTTAAGTAGAGGCAGAGGATAAAAAGTCCCACAAAGATATCTCTTGACTTGACTCGGATAACTAGAGTTGAACATCTTTTAATTCTAATAACTCCATAGAAAAAACATTAGAGGCCTTTAGTAGGAGTGAGAGAGGGGTCAAGACAAAGATCTGATACCAATTTTGTTTTAAACATAGAAAAAATAATAAATACAATGACGACAACATTTAGGAGTAAAAGGGTCCTCTCTCGTTCCTTAACTATCAAGAAAATGTGTATAATTACAAGCTATTGGTCCCCTTATATACTAAAAGGGGAAATAATGAAAAACAAAAATAACCTATAAGTAATAGAGGTACAAAAAGAATAAATGTTATGTTCGTGCAGCTCGTATACATATATGTAAACCTGGTTATGTTGAGTAATGTTTGTGTCATGTTTTATCATGTTCTGGTCTGATGGCTTTGTGTCCGACTTTTTGATGAGGTGAAAAATTTATATTCAAACACCATTCATTTTCTTAATAAGTCATTTTGTGTTCAATCAGTATTATCCATGAAGATGATGAATCATTTTGAATCATATACGGGGCTAACCTACTAACTCGATAACAAATCCAATTAGACCATGTAATTCATTAACATGACTAAAATTCTCATTTAGTAAAATTCGCAACGAGAAAATTAATACTAAACTATATAAACTCGTTCACCAACCCAACATTAATAATTAGGCTTGCTAATGGAGTCTTGTTGGGAATAAACCTTAATTTAGATATATGTATTATAAGCTGTATATATTTTCAGTTCTTTTTTAAATTAACACCCCCTTCCCCATGGACAGAAACATAGGCTATGATTTTGTATTTTTTGATTATTTAAAGTGAAATCCATTTGTTCATATAGGATTTAAGTTTAATTTTTGAACTTCTAGGGGTGTATGTCTAATTGTGCTATTATCAAATGGGGTAAGTAAAAAATTGATTTTTTATTAGGTATAATCTTTATTTTACATATAGGTATATTGGATTGTGGTAGTGAGGATGTGGCAGAAGAGGCACTGATATACAGTTATGAGAATGCTGCGAGTGGATTCTCTGCCAAGCTTACTCTTGAATAGGTCTCAAAAATCTCAGGTAAGGGTTTTTCTTTTTATTTTTTTCTTTTATTATGATGTTAACGTTTGTGGTTGAATGGTATGATATGGTTGTGTAAGTATTTTTCTTCATTTGTCTTGAATTGTATGTATTAATTTATGGCGCTGCCAGATTTTGGGGCATTTTTTCTTAGTGTTCACTTTTTTATTTACCCATGGATATTTCTTTTGCAATTGGCGTCAATTGTTTATTATTGTTGCGACTAAATAAGCACATAACTTTTTTTAGTTGAAGAATTCTTTTTTCAGGCATGTTGCGGGTTATTTAAGTAGGGATTTTCGGGCTTTTTTTGTGTGTGCTTTGTTCATTTTTCTACTTGGTATTATTCAAGATGAAAATTTTGTGGCCTTTAGATCCATTCTAGCACCATGTAGATAATGGAAAGCGATTCTAAAATGGCTTATAATGTTTTAATTAGCCCTATCCCTAGGGTTGGACGTTCACTTATAACTATCCGGTGTACTTTGTATATAAATTCTAATTTTAGTTTTCTTTCATTATTAGCTTTATCGTATCTCTTATGTTTTTGAATGACTCGCTCTCCTATTATAATTCTTTATTAAAAATATATAATATTTGAAAACATGTTAGTTGTTTATGTACTTTTGAAGACTGTAGATAAAAAATCAGAAGAAAAATTGCGATTAGCGCAGAATGTAGTCTTTGCCTACTCGTAGAGAAAAAAAGATAGTTGTTCATGGCATAGTTACCTTTCTTAACTCTTATCTTTATGAAAATATGCCCCATGAATAACCATCTATGAAACTCTTAAGGATTTTTAGTAATTCGAAACTTCCCGCGTCTTACTCCCATAGTTATATAAGTGGGTAATTATATTGGCCATATTGCACACAAGGCCACACTGGTAATTACTGAAATGGACAATTCTATTATGTGGGATTGCTAAAGTCTAAAGATAACTTCAACTACTCACATTTTTCTTTTGTTTATGAGAGGAGGTATCAACAAACAACTCAAAACCATCAATCTGTGTGTGCTGCCACTAGAGATGGCTTTCATCCCCCATATTATCACCTTATTCTTTATCTAGTTTCCTCTTATTTATTTAGTTGATTTTAACTACCCTGCAATTTTCAACTTTGGTGACTCAAATTCCGACATGGGAGGGCTCGTTGTCGCGATATTCGAGCCCCTACCCCCACCCAATGGAGAGAATTACTTCAAAACACCATCCGAAAGGTTCTGTGATGGCTGTTTGATCATAGACTTCTTATGTAAGTTTTCAAACATTTATTTAATTTTTTTTTTATGTCTGCATGTTTATTCTCCATGTTTCATCTATTTTAATGATTTTGAAAGTAGAGATTTTTACTCACTTAATGCATTGTAGTTTTACCATAATCCCTTTGTCTCTGCTCATGTAATAGTTTATGATATGAATATTCTCTATTAGAAATTTAAAATAAGGAAACTATGCTGTGACTTTTCTCTCAATTCTCATATATTCCAATGACTGATAATACATGGGCTTTTATAAGCATTGTATAGTGATATTGTTGCAACAAAATTAAGAAATGAAAGTTCTTATAACTACGGAGGGACGCATAGACTTAGTCTATATCTGGTGTTATTTGGACATTGCCAATTTAACAATTCAAATATATAACTGATTGCACGTGATCATTGTATTAAGTAGCAACTATATCAGTTATATATATGAATTGTATTAAGTAGCAGCTATATCCGATGACACTTGATATTGATCCACTAATGAGAAATCATTATGTCTTACAGTCAGTACTGTTGTGAGCATTGAACATTCCACTTCTCCTTTGTTTCATGATGGACACAAATAAGGTGATGAGGAGGTAAGTGTAGACAAGAGAAGAGGTGACAGTGCCAATTATACGAACTATGCTTACGGAATAATAATTTGCAGTTTGAAATTGTGAACATTCTATATTGGAGTTTTAAGTTAAAGTCAATCTATTCATTTATGTGAGTGGGTTTTATTCTGATGAAATCTTAGGTTAATAATGTTGCTATATTATAGCAGACATGGGAGAAGTAGGCATTGTGACCCCACTCAACCCAGTCAGAAATCAAGGTCACTCTGGATCTTCATGGAGATTAAGGTAAGCTTGGGCTGAACTTTTAACGCTCTTCTCGTGCTTTCTTTTATTTAAGGTTTTATAATAAGTGCATGATTTTCAAATTATGGATTGCTACACTCTAATTTTTTTCTTACCTGGTTGAAAATAAAATGTTGAAAAGTATTTCCATATTTTTGGAATTACAAATTTGTAACAATCTCTATTACAAAGAAAGAGAGGGGTTTACATGGATTAAAATGTATGTTCAAGTTAGTACAAACTTATCTTGAATGAGCTTTGACCAAAATGAGTTTAAATATCTTAATCCATTTAATAATTCTGTTTGTCATAGACACGAAGTGATTCTATATAAGTTCATTATTAATGTTGTGCAGAATGCTCATATCAAAGGACTAAAGAGGCATAAACAAGCAGTTGATGCACCCCTATTTCATTTGGAAGCTACTTAGGCAAGTAAGTGTCTCCAAATTCTTTCTTTGAAATTATATGTTTGGTAGTTTATTACCTGAGAATTTTAGTTGGAGGTCGTGTTTCTCATATGATCTACTTATTTTTATTTCAGGCGATCATTAGTGATCCATCGATGATTAACATTGTTATCTTGGTGTATGCGAATAAATAAGACATGGTATGTTGCATATACTGGCTTCTAATTAGTTTACTTGTACAATGAAATAGAAGTACATGTTTATATAAACATAGAGCTCTGTGATTAGGACACATAAATAGGTGCATGTGGTTTTTTGTTTGGTATGCTTTGTATTGAGTTTTTGGTCTTCTATTCTATAAAAAAGAACTTGTAAAATAAACTTTTAAGATTCTATTGATATTTAGGGGTGACGATTCGTGTTTTTGGGTTGTGCTTGGGCAGAGTAACAAATATTTTCCGCTCAGTATCTCTAGTATAAATGGGTGCAAGCTACGATTACGCTTAAAATATCTATATTTGAATTAAGGATCAAACAATCCAAAATTTTGAAACCTAAAACTTTTAACTTGAATTCCATTTTTTTTGCTATTATCATGTCGTGTTAAAATCTTTTGACTTCGTCTTGAAGTGCTTACTCTCATAGCTACTTGCATATCCATGTAATGATTGTAGGGCCATATTAACTTTCACCCTAAGTTTTTATTTATTATAATCCCTCTTTTGTAGGCTTTGTTGAAATCGACAAAGCCTTTGGAATTGGCCGCGTAGTCACGGGTATCCTGATTTGAGAATATGATAATAATTTGAAAATATCTAGATTAGGCTTAAAAAATCCGTTAAAGGGCAAAAACCCAAACCAGCCTCCAAACGGCCCCATAAGAGGCACGAACACCTCACATGGAACGAATGTAACTTATAGGAACTGACCCCGTAGTGGTAGGTCTCTCGGTTTGAGAATATGACGATAATTTCAAAATATGTAGATTAGGCTTGAAAACAAGTCGTTCAAGGGTGAAAACCCAAACCAGCCCCCAAACGGCCCCGTAAGAGGCACGAACACCTCGCACGGGAACAATGTAACTTGTAGGAACTGACCACGTAGTCGCGGGTTTCCCAATTTGAGAATATGACAATAATTTCAAAATATGTAGATTAGGCTTGAAAACAAGCCGTTGAAGGGTGAAAACCCAAACCAACCCCCAAACGACCCCGTAAGAGGCACGAACACCTCATACGGGACCAATGTAACTTTTACGAACTGACCGCGTAGTCATGGACCTCTCAGTTTGAGATAATGATGATAATTTTAAAATATATAGATTAGGCTTGAAAACAATCCGTTTGAGGGTGAAAACCCAAACCAGCCCCCTTAGAGGCACGAACACGTCGCACGGGACCAATGTAACTTATACGAACTGATCGCGTAGTCGTGGGTCTCCCGATTTCAGAATATGATGATAATTTCAAAATTTGTCGATTTGGCTTGAAAACAAGTTGTTGAACGGTGAAAACCCAAACCAGCCCCTAAATGGGCCCGTAAGAGGCACGAACACCTCGCACGGGACCAATGTAACTTGTTCGAATTGACCACGTAGTCGCGGTTCTCCTAATTTGAGAATATAATTATAATTTCAAAATATGTAGATTAGTCTTGAAAACAAGCCGTTTCAGGGCGAAAACTCAAACCAAACCCCAAACGGCCCCGTAAGAGGCACGAACACCTCGCACGGGACCAATGTAACTTATGCGAATTGACCGCATACATGCGGGCCTCCTAGTTTGAGATAATGACGATAATTTTAAAATATGTTGATTAGGCTTGAAAAAAGCCATTTGAGGGTGAAAACACAAACCAGCCGCCAAACAGCCCTGTAAGAGGCACAAACACCCCGCACAGGACCAATATAACTTGTACGAACTGATCGCGTAATCGCTGGTCTCCCAATTTAAGAATATGATGATAATTTCAAAATATTTAGATTAGGCTTGAAAATAAGCCGTTTGAGGGTGAAAATCCAAATCAGCCCTGAACGGCCTCGTAAGAGGCACGAACACCTCGCATGGGACCAATGTAACTTGTAAGAACTGACCGCATAGTCGCAGGCCTCCTGGTTTAAGATAATGATGATAATTTCAAAATATAAAGATTAGGCCTGAAAATAAGCCGTTTGAGAGTGAAAATCCAAATCAGCCCCCAAACAGCCCCGTAAGAGGCACAAACACCTCGCACGGGACCAATGTAACTTGTAGGAACTGAACGCGTAGTCACGGGTCTCTCGGTTTGAGAATATGTAGATAATTTCAAAATATGTCGATTTGGCTTAAAAATAAGTCGTTGAAGAGTGAAAACCCAAACCAACCCCGAAACGGCCCCGTAAGAGGCACGAACATCTGGCATGGGACTAATGTAACCTGTAGGAACTGATCGCATAGTCGTGGGCCTCCCGACTTGATAATCTGATGATAATTTCAAAATATGTAGATTACACTTGAAAACAAGCTGTTAAAGGGTAAAAACCCAAACCAGCCCCCAAACGGCCCCGTTAGAGGCACGAACACCTCGCACTAGACCAATGTAACTTGTACGAACTGACCACGTAGTCGCGGGCCTCCCGATTTGAGATAATGATGATAATTTCAAAATATGTAGATTAGGCTTGAAAACAAGCCGATTGAGGGTGAAAACCCAAACCAGCCCCAAAACGGCCCAGTAAGAGGCACGAACACCTCGCACGGGACCCATGTAACTTCTACAAACTGACCGCGTAGTCGTGGGTCTCCGAATTTGAAAATATGATGATAATTTCAAAATATGTCGATTTGTCTTGAAAACAAGCCGTTGAAGGGTAAAAACCCAAACCAGCTCCCGAACGGCCCCGTAAGAGGCACAAACACCTCGCACGGGACCAATGTAACTCGTTCGAACTGATCAGGTAGTCATAACTTGCGTAAGATTTTCAATTTTAGAATATAATAATAATTGCAACTCCTATATGTAATTTTTTAGCTTAAGTCAGCTATTTTTATAAATTACTTTGTTACTAATATCGTATCTTTTTTGTATCCTATTTTTTTTTGCAGGATAACATTTTATCGTTTGCATTTATTCACGTGGAACACACGAAGAACTAAATGGTTTACAACAAGGGGTTTATTCATGATTCTTTTTTTTTTGTGTGTTATGGCCGTGCGGGATTTTGTAGTATTATTATTAACTTTTATGGCCGTGCGGGCTTTTGTAAGTTTATTGTTATATTTTGTGGCCGTGTGGGCTTTATGTTACGCAGGTTTTATGTTAGCAGGTTTTAGAATGTTCAAAAAGTAGAGGAAACTCTGCCCAGTTTTTTTTTGGTCTCTGAACTACTTAAGACTTGTAATATTTTGAAGTTTGTATGTACATTAGTTTATCAACAACGTGCAAGATTTGCAATTTGTGAATTTTCTTTTTTTCAACTAATTATTTTTTTTATCAAAAAATTTGGCACAGTTCAAAACCGTGCCAAAGGTGTATCAAATTTTGGCACGTTTTTGAACTGTGCCAAAAGTTTATCAAAATGTGCTCAATCTGGCACAGTTCAAAACTGTGCCAACAGTGTGCTAGAAATATCAAATTCTGGCACGATTTAAAAGTGTGCCAGAAGTGTTATTATTTTGTCAAATCTAGCACACTTTTAAACCGTGCCAGAAAAAAATGGCCATTTTGGAACACCTGATTCTGGCACAGTTCAAAACTATGCCAGATTTGATATGGCACAGTTTTAAACCATGCCAGATTCCTATTTTTGGTGTAGTGATCCAACAACTCCATGGGGGAATAAATCCCCACTTGGCTCAAATATTGTTCAACAATAGACTGATATGCACTTTATCCGATTAGACAACAATTATCTTCAAAGGTCGAACAGATTTCCTCCAGTGCAAAACGAAACATGTGATCTTCTGGATACCAAAAATGGTTGAACTCTTGTAAAAATACCCAGTCCACAGACATAGTCTTCTAACAAAGTATATGAACTAAGATACAACGATCCAAACTTAGGATGGACTAGTCATCGAATTATTGCATGAAGTTATGAGATAGAAGATGAAGAATGTGTGAGATTTTAAGGCAAGAACAACTTTCATTTTATAAAAAAAGGAATCTGACCTATCGATCCTCCCCTGGACCGATTGATAATCCAATCAAAATCAAAATACATAGCCTACTCCCAATAGATCTGCTAATTAAAAGTCGTTTGACATGACCCAATACGAGAATAAGAACTAGAAATAATGCAAAAATTTTGGAATACGATTTCTTTTTATCTTATTCTTTAATTAAAAAATGTCCATGAATCATTGCATATCATCCTCATCACTAGCATGACATCAATAAAAAACCAAAAGAGGCAATAATTTATTTCATAAATAAATATGTTCTTATACATAATAAAGAGAATAAGGGATAACCCCCTTTTAACCCTAAAATTAAAAAACAAAGTCTAATCCAAAGGGACAATAGAAGATGAGTTACCCTCATTATACTTGGAATTTGAATTAAACCGGTGCCCCTGCCGCTACACCCTCCCAGATCAAAGGACTGACTTGGGAAAACACTAAGAAATTGTGACACCCCAACTAATTAAATATCGGGTGATCAGTCCTTTAATAATTAAATCAGGATATCCAGTTGGTTCAGAATATGCATAACTGTCGAAAACTTTAGTATTTAAACTAACCACCTAATATTTAAAAAGGTTGATGTCAAAATTTTATCTTTTCAATTAATATAAACCATTTAAGGAAATAACTAAGCATTCACCATTCAATCCAATCTCATAAGAAATGAAATAACTGACATAATAAAAGGGATTGGAGTAAACACTTCCAGCTTAAGTCAAATACAAATATCCAATTAAGTAAAGTTAACAACTGAGAAGAGTAATGAACTAAATCTCAAATCTATGAATATATAAATAAGAGGGGATGACATGTCCAACTGATGCAAATAAATCAAAAGTAAATAATGATAGACTCATAGGCATCTACTACCAAAGTCATGTAGCCTCCACAGCAGCTACAGCTCGTCGAATGAATGGAACTCCTAAGCCTGGTGTCCCTGTGACTGATAACCTAAAATAATTTTACAAGAAAAGAGATTTGTAGAAAACGGGTCAGAGCCCGAGTTGAAAACAGTTTAAAAATCAACAAGCGCTTAAAATGATTTACTAGCACATATATTTTTCATGTTAAATTATCGAACTCACTTGGGATTCTCACCTCTCATCTAATGTGCACGCCTAGCGAATATTCAAATCCCACAAATTATATTCCCATACTAACTAGTCCTTCCAGTCTAATAACCCATCATAGTCCGATTTTATTCCCGTTTATTTCCCTCGCAATTCATAATACATAGAACCAATCCCTCTTTAGCATAAATTGACACTTTCAATTTAATATAATTAAGTGTTTTCTACTTAATTCATTTCAGATTTCATTATTATTTCTACCTACTCAATTCACACAGTAGATATCATTACAGGTATATATATATACAATATTGCACCCTGAGACACAGCTGCAGTGCCCGCATACTCTGTTATCATGTCCTATTGCATCGCTCATTTACATAAAGGATGAAAGGTCCAGTCTCTCGCGAACCATAAAAAAACACATATATTGGAGGCGAACATAGTCCCAAGCCGATGGGCTATGCACATACTTACGCACCCATACGACTGTCATCACTATCATTCTCGCATATAGTCTGTACCTAGGTTTTATGCTCTAGTGGTACCAATCAATATCCCACTCGAAGGCTCCTCAAGGCATGATTGTCCACAACGCGCAACCTCCGCTCAATAGCAAACAACGTAGGTATGTTATACACATAATAGTTTATTCAACAAGCATACACACAGCTTATATATATATATATATATATATATATATATATACATATATATTCTAGCAACCCAATTCCTCGATATTATAGATAGTATTAACGTCTCTACTATTCACATTATTGCAACACTTCGACTTATCTCTATAACATATACCTTTTCTCTAAGGCTCTATTACCCCTCTATATCCCCTTGAATAGTCTCTCCCTCAACTCATTACTAAATAGGAATTTAAGTCATTTAATGATAGTATAGGTTAATTTCTCTTACTTGGACCAACCTAGAAGGGTTCTAACTTATTTGGACCAAAAATAAGCATTCTGGAATCTCGTTAAAAGTCCAGGATTCTCATTCGAACAAGGTCATTCGAACGAACTCAAAAATCTCGTTGGAAATCTCGTTCGAACGACCTGGGCAGGTCTTCGAACGATAATTCGGAGATTTCCTCCGTTCTTCCCAACTTCGTTTTTCCAATCCTTTCCTTATCTAAATTCATCTAAAATTTATCCCAACTCCCAATCAATGATTCCAAACTATTCCTAATCATAATAGGGTACTTTCTAACATAATTACAATGACAATTTTTTCTTTTACATAATCATAGGGAATATAAACTAATACCTCAAATCCCTAAAACTCCCTTAAAATAAACCCACTATAAACAATAATTCAAAAACCCCAATTATTTTTGTGATTAAAACATAAAATTTCCAAATTTATCATTCCTACAATAGGGTTATTCATCTACATGCAAACCTATCTTAAAATTTCAAAATTAGTTGACAATCTAGTCTCAATTGCATAATTTCATGGTTATCTCATCAACTAGGGTTAACATGAATCATATATGCTCAGAATTTTAGCAAGATAAACACTTGAATTTTTGTGAACCTCTGAATCGTTGAACAAAATTGGTATAAGGATGATCCTCTCTTCGCGATCTACACGTTGGTGTGATTTCCCGTAGAAGGGCTTGACTTCTTAGCCCAAAGCACTTTTGGGTTCTCCTTCTTCCGATTGGTTCTCTCCCTCTCTCTCACGTAAGTTAAAAACTGACAACTCTCTTCTAAACCACATACATTCCTAATTTAATTCCTACTTTTCGTCCATTTCAATTCCCAAAAATCCCAAAAGATTAAAATACCCCTCCGGGATGTCATTTTGGGCTAAAATGGCCCGGAATCCAAATAAAACACCCGAGTAGTGTTTTCTGACTATTTTGACCCTTACGGACACACTGGCACACTCAAAATGACCATAAAAGTTACTTAAAAATAGATCATCCTTTTTATCCCAATAAAGTATTACTGACACGACTCACATGCGCGTCCCAACTAAGTGCGTTGCGACTGCCGTATTTTTCACTCCCGGTCAAAATAATATTCTCGTATTCATATATTACTTTACTCTCTAAGTAATATTCAACATAATTATTTCCAATAAATACTAAATCTTGTCACGCTAGTAATTATTACAATTAAGTCTGAATTAATTATAAATTAAATTTTCTCCATTTAAATCAATTAATCCAAATTCCATAATTAAAATAAAATTACACAAAATTATTGGGTATTACAGAAATCAGGTCCCCTATGCCTAGGGATCACTCTTTTGAACATTAATGCATGCTTACAGTTCTGAACCCTGGCCTGACAAAAGGGAAAGAACTCGAAACATCCTCTGTCACTGGATGTCTCCCACCCAAAGTCCTCATCGTCTGACGCAAGTGGGATAGATAGGCTCCCATCTTCCAGGACATCTTCCCTGACAACTTGCGAGGAAGAGTGAAAGGAAATGAATAGTGCGTCAAGTTTCAAGCCCAAAATTGGAATAAAAATAGACAAGGTAAAACAAATATCACCTACCCTAGAACCAGCCAGAACAATGGAATAAGAACGGGAAGGAGGAACCAATACTTCGTACTCCACTCCAATACCTCATCCCTTCAAAGCCTTCAGCAAAATACGACCTAATCCAGAGTCGTCTACAGGTAGAGGTCTACCCTTGGTATCCATTGATTAGCCTTTCTTCTTCTTCAATAGTGAAAACTCGATTTCACAATTCAGCAGTAGAGATTTCTCTCCATAAAGGTTTATAAGATAGAAACCTTCTTTACGACGTGGTAAAGTGATCCTTAATTATTCCAAGGGGCTTGGAATGTTTATGGAGGTGTTTGATCACAAAAGAGAACTCAAAGAGGTATTTTTTTGCTATGAAAAAGGTTTTTTTTAAGATTAAATCGTCCGGCCTATTTATAAGAAGGTTGGTTAAAATCAAACAAGCATGAAGGACCTGGATTTGATCACATTAAAAAAATAAATTCTCGCCCGGTCGTTCGAATGAAAATGTACCTCGTTCAAATGACACTTGTGATCTCGTTAGAATGAGTATCGAATGACAGCTTCAATGAGATTCAGACCATGCCCAAACTTGCATCATTTGAGGTTTAAAGGAAGTCATTTCAACGAATGGTTAATCTCGTTCGAACGACAAGCCAAACTCGTTCAAATGAGGCGACATAATTTTGAAATATTTTTCTATAAAAATTTAAAATGCCTTTTTAGAAAAAATATCCTATTAAGAATTCTTAAACCCCAGAAATAATAAATAACAATTTTACCAATCAAATCCATAACTTCATCCAAGGATGTTGAGATGAACGATTCTTCCAACTTTCAACTGTCTTCAACTTTGTTTTTAACTCCCGATAATTCATATAGGGGCAGTTTTTGTGTAACGAAATATGCCAAAATAAAAATAAAATATCCGAAATTATAAAACTTGATCTTATAAATCTCCCCCTTTGGCTATTCCAGTACAAGACAAATACGTAAACCAAATTGAATCCTAAAGGCTTAAAAACCTAACTATCCTCGTAAATAAAAAATGAAACATAATATTTTTATGCTTCAAATGGAATGGATCTTCCCTTTGGCTAGCTTTGTCTTCATCGTGTGTGGGTTCAAGCAATCATCATCCAAGCGGAACGTATTACACACACAAGACAAACAAAATACCTTGATGCATACGAGTTTTAAATAGAAAATAAAACTCCCCCTCAATTTATTCCCCCCTTTTGTCCATAATAGGCAAAGAAGTTGAACCTATGGATGAAATATCATCATCACGTGAAGAAGTAAGATATCACCACAAGAATAATCAAGTATGCACAAGTAATGGAGATATCAAAAGGTAACTTTCATCCAACTATTTTTGAAATTTTTTATTTTTTTAAGTATAAAGTATTGAATGTTAAAATACAACACACCATGGAATAACAGTAACAAATATGAATCGTGAATGAAAAATGAAGGTATGTGAACATTTTTCATAGGTTAATCAATATAAACATTCATAACATAGGTGCACGAAGTTTTGAGACACTCCTAACTAAAGAGCTCAAAGTCTGCCTTAGGTGTCAAAATGGTGAACTCAAATAAGATTGACTCAACTTAATCAAAATGTCATGAATATAAAAAATCCTCCTATTGACACCAAAATATTTAATGTTTTTCAAGAAAGTACGTTGTGCAAATCCATTGAGCTTCCATTTTAATTACCTCAAAATCTCACATGTCTAAGGATAAAATCTCAAATACTTTTGAAGAAATTAATGCTCACAAGTAGTGAAGCATAAACGAATCAAAATAAAATTGGCCTGGCATTTCTATTTTTATGTGCCTCCAATCTTTTTAGGCTTTTATGCAAATGGTGGCTTTTAACGCAAAGAACATTCCGATCTTTCTTAGGCCCTTTCCATTTCTTAACATTTAACAATATTTTTCGTAAAAATGAAATCTGGGCAATGATTCTTACATAAACAACTTATCACTTTTTACATTTGGTTCGTTATTAAGAAAAACTGAGATGAGATCAATGTATTTGACAAATGACAAGTAAGCACAATATGCTAATAAGTTCATTCACGTGTGCAATAAAGGTGATAAAGAGTCAAACATGTAGTAAGTAGTCATAAAAGCTCAACATAATAACTCCACACATTATTAAGAACACTATTAAAAGAAAGTCATGTCTCAAAACACTATAAAAAAGTCACGTGTATGAATGGAATGAATGGTTGATCCGAATATCTTAAATTTTCATCCATATACGGTGAGAAAAAAATACAAAACTCTTTTTATCTTTTTCAAAAATTTTATCAACAATAAAAACTTTTTTCATCTTTTCTAAAAAATCGAAAATCTTTTTGTCTTTTTCAATGTTTTTCTAGAAAAACAAAACTTTGGATTTTTCAAAATATATGAAAAGAAAAATATATAAATGCAATGATAACATAATCTGGTAATAGGAATATAAGATGTAAAC
Source organism: Sambucus nigra (assembly GCA_949130495.1). Lineage (NCBI taxonomy): Eukaryota > Viridiplantae > Streptophyta > Magnoliopsida > Dipsacales > Adoxaceae > Sambucus > Sambucus nigra. The sequence goes on along the minus strand of OX422221.1, from coordinate 77,232,661 downwards.
ATGATAAACATACTACACTAGATAAAGTACCCAAACTCAATCAACCGTGCAAATACCTAAAGAATTCAAAACCCTCAAATCAAAGTGACTCTAAATTTTTGTGAATATATCGGCCAACTGATATGCGGTGCTCACAAAATGCAAGGACATGACCTTATCCTCAACTAGGTCACTTATAAAATGCTCGCATGTCCTAATGTGCTTCGTGCGCAAATGCTGGACTGGATTGTAGGAAATATGGATCCCACTAGTATTATCACAAGAAATAGTCATTGTGCCATGATAAATCCCATAATCTTCCAACATTTGCTTCATCCATAAGTGTTGCGTGCAACTACTCCCGGCGATAATATACTCAACCTCCATTGTGGACAAAGATATGGAGTTTTGTTTATTACTCAACCTACAGACATGAGCACTCCCAAAGTAGAAACACACACCCAAGGTGATCCTATAACCATCAATATCCCCAGCCCAATCAGCATCTGAATAGGCACACAAACAGTCATCGAAATCAAGGGAATACCAAATCCATATGAAATAGTTCCACTCATGTATTTGATGATACATTTAAGTGCGAGTTAGTGTGACTCTTTTAGTAGTGCCTGTTATTGCGCAAAGACTACAACAATAAAGGCAGGATGACTAGCGGTCAAATAGAGGAGACTACCAATCATACTCTGATAAAGGGTTTGCTATATATAATTGCCTAAAGAGTCTTTGCTAAGAGTTATAAATTTACTCATGGGGGTGCATTAGTGCTTAGCGGAGTCTCGATCAAACTACTTCACTAGGTCTCTTGCATATTTGGATTAAGATATGAATATCCCATCCTCAAGATGGCGAACTTGGAGACCTCAAAAAACTATAAGATCATATACCATAATCATATCAAACGCACATTTCATCTACTCCTCCAAGGCGTGAGCATGGAGGGAGCACGTGGATCCATAAACTATGTCATCCACATATACTTGGGCAACCAAAATAGCACCACTCTCTCTCCTCACAAACAATGTCTTATTCACCCCCTCTCTTGAGGCCAAGATCTAAAGGATAGGAAGTGAGCCTCTCGTACCAAGCACGGGGTTCTTGCATTAAACCATACAAGGAAAGCTTAAGAAAATAGGCGTGGCACTTTTCCCAAGTTTGGATGACTAATAAACACTCGAGATATGTCTATTATCTTAAAAAGGCCTTGTATGACTTAAAGCAAGTACCCCATACATGGAACGAGAGGCTCACTTCCTATCTCTTAGTTCTTGGTTTCAAGATAAGGAGATTAGATAAGACATTTTTTATGAGGAGAGAAAGTGGTGCTATTTTGGTTGCTCAAGTGTATGTGGATGACAAAGTATTTGGATCCACGTGCTCCCTCCATGCTCACACCTTCAAGGAGGAGATGAACTCTGAGTTTGAGATGATCATACTATGTGAGTTTATGTTCTTCCAAGGTTTCCGGGTTCATCAACTTGAAGATGGTATATTCATATCTCAATCCAAATATGCAAGAGACCTAGTAAAGAAGTTTGATTTAGACTTTTCAAAGCATTTATGCACTCATATGAGTAAATTGACAAAGCTTAGAAAAGACACTTTAGGCAAGGACATAGAGCAAACCCTTTATCAGAGTATGATAGGTAGTCTCCTTTACTTAACTGCTAGTCGTCATGATACTGCCTTTAGTGTTGGAGTCTGTGCGTGATACCATGTGTCCCCAAAAAATTCGCACTTAAACGTATCATCAAATATATGAGTGGAACTCTTTCATATGGTATTTGGTATTCTTTTGATACTGATGATAGTTTGTATGTCTATTTGGACGCCGATTAGGCCTGGGATGTTGATGGTTGTAGGATCACCTTGGGTGTGTGTTTCTACTTTGGGAGTGATCTTGTCTATTGGTTGAGTAAGAAGAAAAACTCCATGTCTTTGTCCACAACGGAGGTTGAGTATATTATTGTCGAGAGTTATGGCACACAACACTTATGGATGAAGCAAATATTGGAAGATTATGGGATTTATCAAGGCACAATGACTATTTCTTGAGATAATACGAGTGCGATCCATATTTTTTGTAATTTGGTCCATTTGTGCACACAAAGCACATTAGGACATGTGAGAATTTTATAAGTGACCTAGTTGAGGAGAAGGTTATGTCATTGATTTTTATGAGCACTGAACATCAGTTGGGCGATATATTCACGAAAATTTAGAGTCACTTTTATTTAAGGGTTTTATAAATCTTTAGGTATTTGCACGGTTGATTGATTTTGGGTACTTTATGTCGTGTAGGATGTTTATCATGTTTACATCTTCTATTCCTATTACTAGATTATGTTATCATTACATTAATATTCTTTTCTTTTCATATATTTTGAAAAATCGAAAAAGAGTTTTGTTTTTCTAGAAAAAGTTTGAAAAAGACAAAAAGATTTTCGGTTTTTAAGCAAAGATTAAAAAGATTTTATTTTTGATAAAAATTTTGAAAAAGATAAAAAGAGTTTTGTATTTTTTTCCCACCATATATTGATGAACATTTAAGATATTCATATCACCCATACATTCCATTTATACATGTGACTTTTTCGTAGTTTTTTTAGACTTGACTTTGTTTTAATAGTGTGCTTAATAATGTGTGAAGTTATTACGTTGATCTTTTATGACTACTTACTACATGTTTGACTCCTTTTATATTTATTGCACACGTGCATGAATTTATTAGAATATTATGCTTACTTGTCATTTGTCAAATGTGATGTTCTCATCTTAATTTTGTTTGATAACAAACCAAATGTAAAATGAGATAAGTTGTGCATGTAAGAACCATTGTGTAACAACCCTCGATTCTGTGAGGCTCATTTTATACTGATTTTACCGCATAAGGTAATTATATAAAATGTGGGGACTGGAGTAAATATTAATTTAATGAATTGAAAGTTAATATTTACTAGATTGATGCATATTTACTGCATGTGAAAGTAAATAACATCAGGTTGCATGTCTGTAGTGTCATGTATTTTAAATGGCCTTTTAGTTTAAATGATTTTGGAACTCGAAATAATTTACAAAATTTCCGGATGCCAGTTTAGAGGGTGTAGTTAGTCTCGGAAGGTGCGAGACAGTCAAAATAAGTGCCATATTGTATTTTTGTGTTCCGGGCACTTTTACCTGGTTTTAGCTTATACGCGTATTTGGGAGTCATTTTAATGTGGTATTAACCATTTGAGTTGGGAGTTTTAACTTAAGACACGATTTTAGTATCCAAAATCCCTTATTTTTTTTCCCCATTTTATGTCTTGAACATAGTGAGAAAGGAGAGAAAGAAAGAGGAAGAGAAAGAATGGAGAAAGAAGAGAAAATGAAGATTGAAGATGGATTGATGCTCCTACTCAAAGAAATCTGATATTCCCTACATCAAGGCAAGTTTTCTACTTGCTAATATGTGATTAAAGATGCATAAATTGTATGATAGTTGTGTATTTACATTTATGGCTTAAATGTAGAATTTGTGGGATTTAAACCCTAGTCTTGATTTATGTTGAAGAAATTGTGGGTTTTGATGGTTAATAATCATGTAGATTAGTTTGGGGTAGATTTTTGTTGTTGGATGTGTATGAAAAGGATGAGATTTGAATTTTGGAGGATTTAGGGTTCATAACCCTTCGTAGCCATTTTTGGCAGATTTGCAGGTCCGAATCGATTCGGCCCCTTGGGCGAATCGATTCGCTAAGGGAAATTGGCAGGTCTGCATAACCCGAATCGATTCGGGTTAAGGACGAATCGATTCGGCCAATTACAGAATGTTGGTTTAGTAGTCCGAACCGATTCGCTTTTTGGGCGAATCGATTCGCTAGGGCGAATTGATTCGGCCCTTGGGCGAATCGATTCGTTTTCCTGCTATTTTTGAGTTAATTTTATAACTCAATTTCAATCCTTTTCTTTAAATATAGGGACTAGAACCTTCTTGAATGAAGTAAACTTAGAGTCCTAGAGTGTGAGATGAGTTAGATGTCTACCCTACATTAGGAATGGGTTATGTGGGGATTTTTCCGGGGTTAGGCCTATTAATGATAAGGCATTCTTTTCTTCTAATTAATTATTATAAAACTAGGAGATGTAGTGTTATGTTCGGGAGACCTTAGGAGCTTAATTAAGCTATACTAGTTTTGATGGTTTATATTACCACCCCAAAAGAATGTTGGGAGATTTTAAAAGTTCGATTGAACTATGTTAACCGTGGTGGTTCATAATAACGCCATAAAGGTGAGTTTGGAGAATAAATTGAAAGTCATTTCATTCCTTCGAAAGATGATAACCTTGGGGTTCTAAAATAACCTCCTAGAATGCTTGGAGATAATGAAGAGTTGATTTACTCCTTTGAGGTTGTAGTGTTGATATAAGCTATCGTATGACTATGGATGGTAAGTTAGATTATTTACAAAATAAATAGAAAGGGTTTCGAATAAAATGAAACATATACGTGGGATGGAAATGAAATGGAAATGGTATTGATATTTGTAAATGATAATTTACTTAATCATGAAACCGGTAAATAATGGTTTACTTGATTTTCGATATGATAAATAAAATGGCTTAAACACACCTCTCTAAATGACATCATAAGGGAAGTCCGCATGCGAGGTGAAGCCCCCTGGCTAATGAATGCAGGGTGGATATAGTCCTAGGCCATGGGAGCGCTTATTGTTGTATATTTTTCTGCGATGGGTAGGAGATTCCGGGTGTGGTCTTGACTACCCCGCAGGCTCAGGGCCGCTTCCCGACGTCTTGCGATATAGGTGCCCAGGTTGTCTAATGATAGGCCCTAGAAGATGATGGTCATTTAGGGGCGCGCACAGTGGGGAAACCCGGACGGGCGGTCTTAGAATTCGTTATATGTATATAATTATAACAGTTCATAATCAAGTGGGACTTGATGTATTTGATATGCCATAAGAGCATGATGGAGTGCCACAAAGAGCACATGTAAATGCCACAAAGAGCATTTGAAAATGATTATTTTCCTGATAAGGAAAGGATTTTTACAAAAGGTAAAATTGAGATAAAATCTCCTTAAAGAGTAAAAGATTTTGATTATATATATATACTTCCTGCTAAGGAAAAGATATATGAAATAATTGGCACCTTTGGTGAAGTCTTTAGTTTAATGCTTCTTATTTTTGTTCCTGCTTAGCTTATGTTTTAAATTGTATAGGTTGCTTCTTATTTCTCTTTCTTCACGATTTATTATACATAACTGTCATACTCTTTATTCATCTGGTAATCATATAGAACCGGGCCCTGACCTGGTTACTTTTCTTGTTGCATATTCATCTTGTCTCTGCTCAGGTACTCCGCCGCAAGGATGCCTGATTTGAATTCCGATTCCGATGTTTTCGACGAGTCGTGATGCATTGCGGGTATTACGGGATACATTTGGTATAGACGTTTCACTTTTTATTCTAGTTAAGATCAAGTCTTTTATTCGGGCGAGAGGCCCAAGCTTTTGTAAATGTCTAATGTAATGTAATAAGTAACTTATTGTACTTGCGTATTATTGGTGTATCAGTTAGTGACCGGTTACCTATTCGGTCTTTTTATCGTATTCTTGTTGTATTATTTATATATGTCTTGGGGTTTCCCTTATCTTTCAGGAATTGGGTTGTTTGTTTTCATTTATTTACTTTCAAATCAAAATTTTTGGCAACCCGTTTTCTGAAATATTGGGTGGTTATCCTAGATACTCTATATTTTTGTTATGATGCTGAGAATGATTCCATCCATGATTCCGTTATATTGGAGTATTGGGCTGGCCACCCCTTATTTTGGTGAGCGGGTTGTCACAGATGGTATCAGAGCATCAGGTTCTAGAGTCCTTAGGAATATGTGTGGACGCCTTAAGTTTTCAGCGTTGCTCTTGATTTGATGTAAAGCCTTAGGATTAAGATCGTTGATTTCTCTTGTGAGATCTCGTTCTTCTACCATGAGGTAGAATCTAGAAAATCTTTTGCGTATTCGTGTGAGAATAATAGGTTGATAGAAGAAGGGCATTATGGGAAGGTGTGTGGAGAACTGTAAGTTGTGGTCGGGGAGGGGGACCGCTTTAGAGGTCGCTCCCTTTTTGTAGCACTTTCTTGTCTTGCTATTACGACTGCAAATTTCAGTTGATGTAGTTTCCCAAGTACCGCTAGAAGTAGGAAGTGGTACTAAACTTGAGAATTCACGCGATGTTATATTGAAGTGGAGAAGTGCCCTGTAGTAGAATGGAGGAAAATCCTTCACCCATAGAAGAAGTGTTGTGGTGATGAAAATGTGGTCACTATATTCGTGGGTGCCAGAAGTTTGACCCATAGAGAAGCCCGGTGGATACTTGCAATGGCGAGTTTCTCTGGGATAACTGGACTGAGGAGAAGGTGGATTCCCGAATGTTCACAAGACGTTCGGTTAAAGACCAATGGCGAATAAGGTGTTGTATGGTTAGGGAGTCGAGACCATGCACCATGAAGTGATAGGCTCCAAAATAGGTGTTGTTAACACTTCTGATGGAGTAAGAATCGTGAAACCCCATTGGTGGACACCCACTTGGGGAGGTTTCATTGAACTGAGGAAGAGGAGGCCAAGAGCGTGTCCTCTTTTACTGAGAAAGTAAGAGGGACTGCATGGGCAATTATTGTTAGCCAGAGTCGAAATAACGGTTATGATGTGGAGTGTAGAACCACTCATTTTAAATTTCGTTGAGTGGAGAGCAAGGGCAAGAGTAAAATGCCTGGTTGGGGAGTTGGGGAGATAATGTTAGTATGTGTAAGGCTCGAATATGGAGTCTGAGAACCATTAGTATTGACCCGGAGTGCTTGGCAAATTGTGGAGGGAATTCTACCTTATAGGTGGGTATTGTATATTCCTTAGGATAAGATTTAGTAGTATTGTGTCTACGATAGACTCGGGTGTGTATATTGAGCTTGTAGTAGTATTTACGCTATTATAGAAGGGTAATTATATGACTTCCGTGGTATGGAAGTTCTATCTTTTCTTCACTCGTTATGAAGCGAGTGATGATATTTTTATGTATATGTGTCATATGTGTTACCTGGTCTGAGTGTTTTATTGCTTGTTTGCATTGTATGTGGATGTTATGACTTATCTTCATGACCAACAAAGTTAAGCAGTAATGCATAGGAGGGGTTCCTTGTTTGGATTCCGCTTTTGCGGGACGCTCCACGCGTGAACCTTAACGACCTTGGGAGTGGAGAGATGCCATATTTCCTTTCTCTTATTCCGTGTATAGAATGCTAAGGTGAAGTCTAGAAGTAGAATCTTATTACTAGAATTGTAAGTTAAATTTACCGATCCCGATCATGTGTTTTAGACCGTCATATCTCGAGGACCGACGATGCGAGGTAGTAGTGTAACGGGAGGGTTCCTTGTCTGGATTTCGCTTCGGCGAGACGTCCCACGCATGAACCCGAGCGAATGTCGGAAGTTGAGTAAGGTCTTGGGCACTAGGGATGTCTTTGGTATTATATGCTTACGATTTAGGTAGGATATATATAAATAGACCTTAGGATTCTTAGGATGTAAGACCTTGAGGGTAGGCGGTGTTAGTTTAGGAAAGCGGTAGGGAGTTGACCACGAATAAGTTATGGGTTAACTCTATAAGAGATTAGATCCCTTAGGAGCGAGATTATGGGGTCTCGAGAGGTTTGGTAGGTTCGGCCGAAGGAGATGAGGCATTTCTTAGAGATAAGGTTACGTTGGTAACTTCATTTCCGGGGAGTTAATAAGGACGGGTGGATCCTCACTCCTGAGTCATGATTGTAAGCTCGAGAGTGAGTTTAATGAGTAAGTTTTTTCCAGGATTGGGGAGTAATAATAATGGAGCATAGACCTATTGTTTATGCGTCTCACAAGCTTAAACTTGTGGAGAGTAATATCCCGTGATTGAATTAAGATTCATCGTGGTAGTGATCACCTTAAATAGATAAGGCACTACTTCCTGGGCAGGAAATTTGGTCCTTCTCGTAAGCAACAAGTTGTTGCAATATGTTGTGGGAGGAATTGAGTTGATGCTCGGGGTTCAGAAGAACTAGTGATTGGATATTTTCTCATTCGCTAAGGAAATGCGATTGGGCTAGTGGACGTGTCGAGTAGAGAACTCGTCAGAGATGATGGTAATGGCATGGAAGGCCAAGTAGAATGAGCATGAATAGGAAGACTCGGTAGTAAGAGCGTGTCTGTCTGTGATTGACCATTTCACCTACTCGTGTAACGAGAGTAGTAGTGAAACAAAGAAGGGTATTCATAGACGACTGCATGGAACTACCGGCATCGAACTGGTCATGATCCCATTTGAGAAAATGGTTAATCGTTTGATCAGACTGTTGCATTCCCGGCCATTATGGACGGACTACTTGTAGAAGAGTATACCCCATTCTTGATGGAGGAATAGTAAAAACCGTGGGAGATGCCTATTATAATAGGATGGACCGAAACTAGAAATTCGTGTCGAAGGTTTAGCAAAAGTTTTCGCGAAGTAATGGGAACCGTATGGAAATGGCGTATATCCTACCACCCTAAAGTGGATGGATGAAATGGAGGAAATTTACTTATGCCGAAAGGCATATTAAGAACGTGCGCCTTAGTATACATAGTAGATGGGAGCAGTAATGGTATGGATGAAGATTTTCGTGCAACCATTAGGTTTTGGAGTGGTCTTATGGACCATTTCCTAAGGCATGGTTTCGTGAGTGGCCTAGCGTGGTCGGTTTAGTAATTCGTATACTCGTTGGATGGAACCAATGGGTAATATGTCCCTTGGACTTGGAGTGGTCTCGGAACATTTCTTTAGAGATTTGGCTTTTAAGCCATATGCCTTGATGAGATACGTCGAGGCGGGGGATAGCTGAGTAGCGTTAGGGATAAGCCACTTAGAGTTGGTACGAATGCCCCAAGGTGTGATGTAACATGATGCTAGAGATTCGGCTAATTTTGCCGAGTCGCGAGGACATCACCTTTCGCCGTAGGAAGATAGGATCCGTAGTTGCTGAGGAACGCTTTGTGCTATGCTAGAGCACAAATGATGTAGATTGAGATCGATAGGGTCGATCTTAGTCCGGGTCCATTTGGGGCGTTGCAATAACGAGGAGTTTGTTTAGGATGGTAGAATCCTAGTTTAGAGTAGTATACCCTTATCAGATTTGGGTATGCCCGAATTTTGGGGGCAAAATTCCCTCTTAAGGGGGGGAGTATGTAACAACCCTCGATTCTGTGAGGCTCATTTTATACTGATTTTACCGCATAAGGTAATTATATAAAATGTGGGTACTGGAGTAAATATTAATTTAATGAATTGAAAGTTAATATTTACTAGATTGATGCATATTTACTGCATGTGAAAGTAAATAACATCAGGTTGCATGTCTGTAGTGTCATGTATTTTAAATGGCCTTTTAGTTTAAATGATTTTGGAACTCGAAATAATTTATAAAATTTCCGGATGCCAGTTTAGAGGGTGTAGTTAGTCTCGGAAGGTGCGAGACAGTCAAAATAAGTGCCATATTGTATTTTTGTGTTCCGGGCACTTTTACCTGGTTTTAGCTTATACGCGTATTTGGGAGTCATTTTAATGTGGTATTAACCATTTGAGTTGGGAGTTTTAACTTAAGACACGATTTTAGTATCCAAAATCCCTTATTTTTTTCCCCATTTTATGTCTTGAACATAGAGAGAAAGGAGAGAAAGAAAGAGGAAGAGAAAGAATGGAGAAAGAAGAGAAAATGAAGATTGAAGATGGATTGATGCTCCTACTCAAAGAAATCTGATATTCCCTACATCAAGGCAAGTTTTCTACTTGCTAATATGTGATTTAAGATGCATAAATTGTATGATAGTTGTGTATTTACATTTATGGCTTAAATATAGAATTTGTGGGATTTAAACCCTAGTCTTGATTTATGTTGAAGAAATTGTGGGTTTTGATGGTTAATAATCATGTAGATTAGTTTGGGGTAGATTTTTGTTGTTGGATGTGTATGAAAAGGAAGAGATTTGAAGTTTAGAGGATTTAGGGTTCATAACCCTTCGTAGCCATTTTTGGCAGATTTGCAGGTCCGAATCGATTCGGCCCCTTGGGCGAATCGATTCGCTAAGGGAAATTGGCAGGTCTGCATAACCCGAATCGATTCGGGTTAAGACCGAATTGATTCGGCCAATTGCAGAATGTTGGTTTAGTAGTCCGAACCGATTCGCTTTTTGGGCGAATCGATTCGCTAGGGCGAACCGATTCGGCCCTTGGACGAATCGATTCGTTTTCCTGCTGTTTTTGAGTTAATTTTATAACTCAATTTCAATCCTTTTCTTTAAATATAGGGACTAGAACCTTCTTGAATGAAGTAAACTTAGAGTCCTAGAGTGTGAGATGAGTTAGATGTCTACCCTACATTAGGAATGGGTTATGTGGGGATTTTTCCGGGGTTAGGCCTATTAATGATAAGGCTTTCTTTTCTTCTAGTTAATTATTATAAAACTAGGAGATGTAGTGTTATGTTCGGGAGACCTTAGGAGCTGAATTAAGCTATACTAGTTTTGATGGTTTATATTACCACCCCAAAAGAATGTTGGGAGATTTTAAAAGTTCGATTGAACTATGTTAACCTTGGTGGTTCATAATAACGCCATAAAGGTGAGTTTGGAGAATAAATTGAAAGTCATTTCATTCCTTCGAAAGATGATAACCTTGGGGTTCTAAAATAACCTCCTAGAATGCTTGGAGATAATGAAGAGTTTATTTACTCCTTTGAGGTTGTAGTGTTGATATAAGCTATCGTATGACTATGGATGGTAAGTTAGATTATTTACAAAATAAATAGAAAGGGTTTCGAATAAAATGAAACATATACGTGGGATGGAAATGAAATGGAAATGGTATTGATATTTGTAAATGATAATTTACTTAATCATGAAACCAGTAAATAATGGTTTACTTGATTTTCGATATGATAAATAAAATGGCTTAAACACACCTCTCTAAATGACATCATAAGGGAAGTCCGCACGCGAGGTGAAGCCCCCTGGCTAATGAATGCAGGGTGGATATAGTCCTAGGCCATGGGAGCGCTTATTGTTGTATATTTTTCTGCGATGGGTAGGAGATTCCGGGTGTGGTCTTGACTACCCCGCAGGCTCATGGGCGCTTCCCGACGTCTTGCGATATAGGTGCCCAGGTTGTCTAATGATAGGCCCTGGAAGATGATGGTCATTTAGGGGCGCGCACAGTGGGGAAACCCGGACGGGAGGTCTTAGAATTCGTTATATGTATATAATTATAACAGTTCATAATCAAGTGGGACTTGATGTATTTGATATGCCATAAGAGCATGATGGAGTGCCACAAAGAGCACATGTAAATGCCACAAAGAGCATTTGAAAATCATTATTTTCCTGATAAGGAAAGGATTTTTACAAAAGGTAAAATTGAGATAAAATCTCCTTAAAGAGTAAAAGATTTTGATTATATATATATACTTCCTGCTAAGGAAAAGATATATGAAATAATTGGCACCTTTGGTGAAGTCTTTAGTTTAATGCTTCTTATTTTTGTTCCTGCTTAGCTTATGTTTTAAATTGTATAGGTTGCTTCTTATTTCTCTTTTTTCACGATTTATTATACATAACTGTCATACTCTTTATTCATCTGGTAATCATATAGAACAGGGCCCTGACCTGGTTACTTTTCTTGTTGCATATTCATCTTGTCTCTGCTCAGGTACTCCGCCGCAAGGATGCCTGATTTGAATTCCGATTCCGATGTTTTCGACGAGCCATGATGCATTGCGGGTATTACGGGATACATTTTGTATAGACGTTTCACTTTTTATTCTAGTTAAGATCAAGTCTTTTATTCGGACGAGAGGCCCAAGCTTTTGTAAATGTCTAATGTAATGTAATAAGTAACTTATTGTACTTGCGTATTATTGGTGTATCAGTTAGTGACCGGTTACCTATTCGGTCTTTTTATCGTATTCTTGTTGTATTATTTATATATGTCTTGGGGTTTCCCTTATCTTTCAGGAAATGGGTTGTTTGTTTTCATTTATTTACTTTCAAATCAAAATTTTTGGCAACCCGTTTTCTGAAATATTGGGTGGTTATCCTAGATACTCTATATTTTTGTTATGATGCTGAGAATGATTCCATCCATGATTCCGTTATATTGGAGTATTGGGCTGGCCACCCCTTATTTTGGTGAGCGGGTTGTCACACATTGCCCGAATTTCATTTTTTTCCCAAAAAATATTGTTAAATGTTAAGCAATGTAAAGGGGCTACAAATGATTAAAATGTTATTTGCATTAAAATCCACCATTTGCATAAAAAATCCTAAAAAGATTAGACGCACATAAAAATAAAAGTGCGAGGCCAATTTTGTTTTCATTCATTGATGCTTCACTATAAATGAGAATTAATTTCTTCAAAAATATTTGAGAGTTTATCCTTAGATATGTGACATTTTGAGATAGTTAAATTGGAAGATCAATGGGTTTACACGACGGGCTTTCTTGCAAAATATTAAATAGTTTGGCGTCATTGGTATGAGAATCATTTAACTTCATGGCATATTGATTATGTTGAGTCAATTTCATTTGAGTTCACTATTTTTAAACCTAAGGTAGACTTGAGCTCTTTTGTTAGTAGTATCTCAAAACTTCGTGCACCTATGTTATGAATGTTTTGTTGATTAACTTATGGAAAATGTTCACACACATTCATTATGCATTCACGATTCGGATATTTTAGTGTTATTTCATGGTGTGATGTATTTATACATTTTATACGTGTTACTCAAAAAAATTGAAAATTTTCAAATATAAAGGCATCCTTTCAACCGAGTTCCCTACTTATTTGCCTTTTTGAGATTATAATCATTTGTTCATTCTTGATTATTCTTATGAAAATATCTTACTCCTTTATGTGATTATTATCTTTCATGTTTATTTTCTATTCCTTTGTCTATTACAGACAAAAAGGGGGAGAACAAATTGAGGGGGATTTTTATTTTTTTGTTTAAAACTCGTATGTGTCACGGTATTTTGTTTGTCTCATATGTGTAAGATGTTCCACTTGAAGGATCGCTTGGACACACACATGATGAAGATAAAGGTATCCAAAGGAAAGATTCATTCCATTTGAAGACTTACAAAAATATTACTTTTCATTTCTTTATTTGGAAGGGTAGTTATTACTTTAAGTCTTTAGGATGCAATTTGGCTTAGGATTGTATTTTGTACCAGAATAGCCAAAGGGGAAGATTTGTAATAGTAGGTTTTATATTTTCTTATTGATGAGGTGAGAAAATTGAGCATTTGTGTAGTTACGCTGATCATTGTTATCGGCTTCCGATCGCAATGCAAAAAACCTAAACTATGACTACATCCTTTACGGGAGTGTAGCATCCAGTCGGGGTATTAAAAATCCATAAGTAATGTTTGACAAACTTTAATTGATTTATTACTTCTAAAATAAAAGTGTAAACGGTGATGATGGTTTAAAAGGTAAAAGGGGGAAAAGAAATAAAATTAAACAACACAATAAAATGGGATCAGGGTCACATCCCCGCCATGGGATAAATAATGCATAAAAAGGATTTCGGTTTGAAAACATTTAAACGAGCATACTCAATTAATTATAAATACCAAACATGAGGAAAATTAATTCAACAATGAAACATTAAATAATTAATAGAAAATTGTCACATGTGGATTAAAATCGGATTATCCCTTTAAACACTAACGTTGTGTGACGAACAAAGTTAAACGCATAGTATTCCAACTTTAATACATGAGGTTTCAATTAAATGAATTTTGTCCCAAAACCTAGATTTCAAAAGTCGAGACACATTAATGGCGGAAATATGACTCCAACCCTTAAACTAGATAAAATACATAATTAAAACAAAAGCTAAATCTAATTAGAAAACATAACTATAATGACATGATTTTATAAAAGTTCGTTATCAATTAGTATGTCGTATACCTCTACAACCGTCGAAGAATGTTCAAGATCACATATGCAACAAGACAGATCCTAATATCAAGTTTCTTCAACAACCAAGCCTCCACACGATAAATTTGGTAAAGGTCGTATTTTTAATCCTTAGCATTTCACTTAGAATATTAAGATATTTTTCATCAAAAAGTTTCTAAGTGTTGAAGCAGAGTTTTAAAGTTTTTTGTCAAAATTTATTTTTCGAATTTTTAAGGCGCTGCATTTTCTGGGAAAAGAAGAAGAAAAAATATTTTTTAATAGGCTCGTTCGAGCGACAGCCCTTGTCGTTCAAATGACATGCCATCTTGGGCGAAGCTCGTTCAAACGGCGCGTGTCTCCTTTCGAGCGAGATCTAATTTCGTTCGAGCGACCTTCCATCTTAATGTTTTTATAAATAGCACGTTAAACAAGGCCTTTTTCTTAAGAAGTCTTTTCTCTTTTCATCCTACAAACAGCGCAAATAGGCAGGACACTTTTGGCTTCTTCATTTAGGGCTTTAAACCCTTGTTTTTTCCATTCACAAAATCCCAATTGAGCATGTGAATGGTTTTAGAGTTTAAGAACACACTTTGCTAGTGTTCAAACATTTGTGGAGAGGATATTTAAATCATATGGATGCGTGTCATTGAATAGCGCTCGAGGGTGTTTCTTTATTGAATACCGGACTACGGTTCGTGTGGTGTCGCTGCGTGTGAACCATTGCTAACTCTAGACTGCATGTCTATGTAGAGTTGCTGAGGTAATCTTATTGCAGATTTTATTGTAATTGTACATTGAGATTTAGTTATAGTGAAATAAAAGGTTTTGCCCTTCGGGGATTTTTCCTGAATTCTGTGAGTTAGCATATTTGTTTATGTTGGTTTGACACACACACACACACACGCGTACATGTTTGTTTAACGGGTGATTTGATTTGATTTAAAGATTGACTCTAATTAAATAAGTTTGTGGTTGAAATTTGCACATTTATTTTAAATCAGTATCACACAATGTCCTTTTTACAAATTGGTATCAGAGCAGGTTACGCTAATTTATCGTGTATTCCTATTTTTCGCAAAATTGTGTGATATTGATTTTTTTTAAATCTATTTTGTAAAAAAATTGTCACAATGTTTCCAAGTGAAAACTTATATAATCGGTTGCCAATTTTTTACGAGTATAATTATGCTTACTAGAAAACCCATATGAGATCTCATTTAAAAGCAATCGATGAGGGAGTTTGGTTAATTTGTGAAAGAGGTTGGACTCCTCCCAATGTTACCGCAAATAATGTCGCGGATTTAAAATATGTGTCCGACTGGACTAAGGATAAGTTTAGGTGGAGCACTTTCAATTCATGTGGGCTTCGTGCAATTTTCGAACACGTCACCCCTGACGAGTTCCAACGTATTATGACTTGCACCACATCTAAAGAAGTGTGGGATATTTTACAACTCACCCGCGAGGGCACTAACAGGGTCAAAGAGTTTAAAATTTAAAATTTGACCACTCAATTTGAGATGATCACCATGCTAGAGACTGAGTATTTTGACGAGTTTTATGCACATTGGTTTAATATTGCCAACACTAGCTTTAATCATAGTGAGCCTATACACGATGCACTGGTGGTTAAAAAGATTTTGAGATCACTGCCAAAATGTTTTATCCCGAAAGTAACTGTTTTGAATACCTTAGGAAATTTGAGTTGTCTGAAATTAGAAAAGTTGGTAGGAGACCTACAAACGTACGAAATTGACATGTCCCCCGACACTGTCAAACCTAAGGATAGAGGGATAGCACTTAAAGCCCAGTCTAAAAAGAAAAATAAAGTGATGCACTAGTGGTTAAAAAGATTTTGAGATCACTGCCAAAATGTTTTATCCTGAAAGTAACTGTTTTGAATACCTTAGGAAATTTGAGTTGTCTGAAATTAGAAAAGTTGGTAGGAGACCTACAAACGTACGAAATTGACTTGTCCCCCGGCAAGGTCAAACCTAAGGATAGAGGGATAGCACTTAAAGCCCAGTCTAAAAAGAAAAATAAAGTGAGTTTTTATGAGTCCAAGTCTGAGGACGAGTCTGATTTTGATATGTCCCTGCTTGCAAAGAATTTCAAAAAGTTTCAAAAGTTTTCAAAACAAAATTCTACCAATAAAAAATTTTTTGAAAAAAAATAAATATAAGGCCAAAGAAAGCGGTGAGAAAGATGAAGAGGGTGAGGTTGATTTATAAAAAGAGACATTTTTTGAGTTTGAGGGCAAAGGGCATAAGTCGTTTGAGTGTCCCACTAGACTTAGGAGGGAGGGTACGAAAGTTGCTATGCCGGTCACCCTTAGTGATAGTGAGGATGTTGTAAAAGATTCTGGGGATGAGTGTTTACAAGTAAAGTTTGTTGCCTTTTTAGCTTGTCACGAGAGCACACCCACTTTGTCCCATGATGACTGTGTACACAAGAGCGACGATGATGAGTCGAGTGTATCTAGTGGGGGCGATAGCGAGTTTGAGAGTGGATATGAAAGTGATCTCCAAAGAGAATTTAGAGATTTGTACGCCTAGAACTTAAAGACTAAGAGATATAATAAGGATTCAGGTCACCGGGTTTTAGATTTTGAGAGAGAGAATGAAGTTTTAAGGAGGAAAAAGTGTGATTTAACCGACACAGTGTCTAGTCTGATGACACGTGTATACCAACTTGAGAGTGATCTCGAACGTGCCCGGGAGGTCAAAGTCCCTTAAGAGAATGCATCTAAGAAGGTTGGAAAGATGGTTCTCGGTCCCGTTTTGGGTAGAGGTGAGAGTTTAGGAAAAGGTCAGGATGGTGCGTCTAGTTCCTTTGCTACACCCCAGTCGGTTACCGCTTCAGTGTTTGATTCACATTACTCTCAACCCAACCCATGTAGGCACCCTGTACCTGATAGGAGACCTCGTAGGATACGTTTTGAGATAGGTGTACCTAAGCTTGTTTATGCTTGAACGCATTTCAAGAAGAGAGGACACCTTAGGGAGTTTTGTTTTAAGTTGGGTCATGTGTCACGTTTTGCTACTACACGTGTTCACACACACGCACCCACACCTGACACTCCGGACGATTACACGAGAGAGTTTGCACATATTAGGGAGCAGGTAAAATTTTTAATCAAGACTTCACATGATTTGATGTAGGTTTTCCATAGGATGTCACCACCTTAGGAAAACTCCACCGCATCTACCGGTTGAGGTCTAGACTTATTTTCTAGCATAGGTTGATTTGCATGATGATATTTTTTTTGCCTATTGCTAGTGTGTATCATTTTTATATTAGATTTTTTGTTTTTTTAAAAATTTTGAAAATACAAAAAGATTTTATTTTGATAATTTTTTTGAAAAATACAAAAAGAGTTTTGTATTTTGTTTTACACCGTTTATGGATGGACATTTAGGATGACCGAGTCACAATTTCATTCCATATCCATGTGACGATTTGATAGTGTTTTGATATGCGCCATCGTTTCATTTTGTGCTTTGCAATGTTTGGACTCATTGAGATGTGATTAGTTGTTACTACCTACATATTTGACTCATAAGTTCCTTTAATGCACACTTACACGAATTTGTTTGATTATTGTACTTGTTTATCACACATTGGTCGGAGTGTTGTCATCTCAATTATGTCTTTAAAACAAACCATATGCGATAAATCTTGACAATGGAGGTAGTGCATGTAAAAATCATTTACCGTGAGGAATTTAATTGCAACAAAATATGATGAGTGATTCACGGGAAAGGGCTGCGAGAGTTCAAAATTAACTCGTTGTGAAAGCCACCGTTTTAAAAAAGCTAAAAAAAATTTAAGGCAATAAAAAGATAAATATGCCAAAAATGGGCCACCTCAAAAAGAAAATATAATGATTATTATTTATGAGGGAGTTTGGATAGAAAAAAATTAAAAAAAGGTTTTCACGTCCTGACAGCGTCTTGAAAAAGCATTCATAATTTTAGACGTTATTGGTGTTGGAATCATTTTAACTTTGTCGTGTTGATGGATTGAGTTGATATCATTTAAATTCAACACTTTTGACACCTACGGATGATTTTGAGATTCATTCAGTAGGAGTACACATATACATCTTGCACATATGTTATGTTTGACTGTGTTGATTTGCCTATTGAATATGTTCACATCCATTCATTCCGTATCCATGATTTGGTTGTCTTAGTTTAAATTCATGGTGTAATTTTTATTTTTGTACGAAAAAATTGAAAAATAAAAAAAATAGTTTGTGAAATATGTTTGATTGTCTTTTATCGTGACAACTACATGCTTGATTTATTTATTCGTTTCCATGTCTACTTTGGTCAAATAAAACGGGGGAGAACGAATTATGGGAGTTTTTGCATTATGGAGGAGATTTCATTATGATGATTGATGTATTTGTATATCATTTCAAACTCGATGTGTCACGAGGTATTTTCTTTGTCTCATGTGTGTAGGTACAACAATGGAAGAGTATATGTTACACACCCTGATGAGCAAAGCTTGAAGATCTGAAAATTTTATGTTGAAGACTTTCAAGAATATTTTTGAGACATCCATGTTTTCATAAGGTTATTAGATTTTTATAGGCATTTATGTTTTATTAATTCGGATGTTTTTATTCGGTACCGGCATAGACATAGGGGGAGATTTGTAAGGATATGATTTTATAAATGTCCTTTATCAATTAGTATGTCATATACCGCTACAACCGTCGAAGAATGTTCAAGATCACGTATGCAACAAGATGTATCCGAATATCAAGTTTCTTCAACAATCAAGCCTCTGCAAGATGAATTTGGTAAAGGTCATGTTTTTAATCCTTAGCATTTCACTTATAATATCGGGATATTTTTCACCAACAATTTTCAAAGTGTTGAAGCGGAGATTTAAAGTTTTTCGTCAAAATTTATTTTTTGAATTTTTAAGGCGCTGCATTTTCTGGGAAAAGAAAAAGAAAAAAATATTTTTTAATAGGCTCGTTCGAGTGGTAGCCCCTGTCGTTCAAATGACATGCCATATCGTGCGAAGCTCGTTCGAGTGACACGTGTCTCCATTCGAGCGAGATACGGTTTCTTTCCAGTGACCTTCCGCCTTAATGTTTTTTATAAATAGCACGTTAAATGAGGTGTTTTTCTTAAGAAGTCTTCTCGTTTTTCATTCTGCAAATAGTGAAAATATGCATAACACTTTTGGCTTCTTCATTTAGGGCTTTAAACCCTTGTTTTTTCAATTCACAAAATCCCAATTGTTCATGTGAATTGCTTTGGAGTTTAAGAACACACTTTGTTAGTGTTCAAACATTTGTGAAGAAGATATTTACATCATATGGATGCATATCATTGAGGAGCGTTCGAGGGTGTTTCTTTGTTAAAGACCAGATTGCGGTTCGTGTGGTGTCGCAACGTGTAGGCCATTGTTGACTCTAGACTGCGGGTTTATGTAAGGTTGCGAGGTAATCTTATTGCAGATTTCATTGTAATTGTAAATTGCGATTTAGTTGGCCTTTCGGGGATTTTTCCTGAACTTTGTGGGTTAGCATATTTTTTTATGTTGGTTTGACACACACACACGTAGATGTTCATTTAAGGGATGATTTTATTTGATTTAAAAATTGGCTCTAATTAAATAAGTTTGTGGTTGGAATTTGCGCATTGATTTTAAATCAGTATCGCACAACGTCCTTTTTACAATAAATAATAAATAAACTAACAACGACTAACTATAAAGAAAGTAAATGAACATTAAGGCAAGAAAAGAAGAAAATACAACTTAAATAAATGGTAGGGATGATGAATAATACAACTTATAACACCCAAATGGGCAATGCCCAAAGAGAGAGATGGAAGAGAAGCTCTCAACACCCAAACCCTAACCTAAACTAAAAAAATCAATTAACTAAAAGATGTCCTACAAATAATACAAGGCCCCACTTATATATTAAGTCACAAAATAAATAAAGGAAAAATAAGTAAAAAGAGAAGAAGCGTCATAGATATGGGAGGATCGGTCGAATGCGGCCAAGGGACCATTCGACCGGGTTATTGGTGTGAGATCCCCTTCTTTTCTCATAGACTAAAAGTTAAAATACCAGTCGACCGGGGGCTCAAATCCAATCGACTAGTACCTTGTTTTCTTGAGAGCTTTGGTCCATCATGAGGAGAAAAGGTTCTTTATAGAATCGGCCATAACTTCTTCGTCCGAACTCGAAATGATGTGTCATTTACGACCACGCGAAGCTAACTCAACGAACTATGATTCCATGGAATTCCACTGAGCTGGAGATGAAGTATGCAATGACTAAATTTCCCTTGAATTTGAGTCTGATAATGAAACTTCCTCAAAAAACAACCAGTCCACGCCTTAAGTATTCCAACACCTACAAGAACTCTATTATACCCCGCAAAGCATATAAACATACAAAATAGATGTTGTCTGATTAACAAGCATAAATATAGGCATAAGAAACCCAAAAGTGCTAGAACGTATAAAGATAAAGGGCACAAATATGCAATTTTGGTGACATATCACACCCCCTAACTTAAATATTGCGAGTCCCTGGTAATGAAAAAAATAAAGCTAGTCCAACAAAAGACTATGCAAATGTACAGGTGCATAAAAATATAAATGCCATGTTCGTAGAGAACACGATTGCGTTTAGCATATTAAATAAGCCATTAAACCCCTAGGTTATCCTAGTGGACGAGTGTTGTCTTGTGAGGTTTTTTAGGGATGAAACCCACAAAGATCATAGTTTCCTCAAAAAGTATACCCAACCAACATGCGACAAGCGCAACAAAAGCAAAAAAGATTGCAAACACGTTATTAGCATAGGGAATAAATTCACTTGAAAGTCCGTTCTATTAACATTATCGAATGAACTTCATAGAATTGAAACCTTAAAAGTGGGAGGAAAAGCGAGCACATGCAAAGTATGATTTGGAAAAACTTTTATAAACCAGATAATAAACATTAAAGTGTGCATATATGTCAAACATCACTAGTGTATACACCCAGCAAATGAAATCACTATGAATGGAAAGCAATACACGGGACATGCGGGCATAAAGAGTAAATGTGAATGGAAACAACGACGCGCACATGTCACTAACGAAGAACGCTACATATAAAATGAAAAACATGTAATCTCAATGAAATAAACCATCATTAAAGGAGTCGAAATGTATTTTCACATATTATCAAAACTATTTAAATTTTGAATTGAATTCACCCTAGGATTATATACGACTTTATAGGGTTGTATTGTAGTCTTGGGGTTAAGGGAACGAAATGAAAGGAATATGTATGGATTCGAAGGTGTTCGGGGATGAAAAGTCTGGATAATGGAAAATTGTGGGCTATTTCAAAATTGAAAAATGGTTTGCAAAACAAGAGTTAAATATGAAATTGGAGAGAGACAATGATTATTGAACACTATTTACATCATATAAAAAATTCTCCTTTTTTTCTGTTCTTCTTTTTCTCATATTTTTCTTTTTTTCACTTATTTCTTTTCTCACTCCTACTTGCTTAATTACAACCACAAAACATTAACATCATTCAATCCCAAGGATCATTCCAAACAAAGGTATGGAAGTTAATATGTATGGTTTATAACTCCAATGTGGAGTTGGGTATGGAAATTTAGGTTTTGAAATGAAAGGCTATATTAAGGCTCAAAGGGGTTGACTAAGGAACTATATAAGGTGAGGTCAAGGTCAATATGGGTGATATAACAAAGATGGACTATGATAATTTCCTAATGTTTATGAAATTCTCGAGTCAAAATAAACTTTGAAAATCATGCTCAAGTAACACATTTCATAAATGACTCAATCAATGAACGAACAATGAAAGAATAGTGAGATTAGCAACAAAATCGACATTTTCAAGGAGGAAAGATTAGTGTATAAATAATCATAAATGAAGATAAACCCAAATCTCACTCACTTTCAGTATATGCAATGCAACAAAAACTACCAAGTTATAAAAATCTTAAACCAAATCATTAAAACAAAGAAAGCGCATGTGTTCATGGGATAAAGTTTAATTCATAAAATTAATGATATGTGGACTAAATTATAATAACGTCTAAAATCGAGAATATGCATCATTGAGTTGTCAATTGGATTGGGAATTTATCTAAATTTATCATCGAAAATAAGGGCAAAAAGCCCAACAAAAGAGAACAAAGAAAGAATTTATTTTTCAATTTTTTACAAAAAAAAAAACATGCTTAGTAAATAACATGTGATCAAATCAATGAACCTAACCATGAATGGATAGAATATCCCACACCCCCTAACTTAAATGTCTCATTTTCCTCAATGCAAATTAAGAACACAACATAAAGCGAGGAAAATAAAGATATTACCCAAAGTGGAGAGATACCTAATAAGTACGAGTCCATCGAATCTACAAAATACGTTAGAACAAAGCATAACAAAAAACAATAACAAAAACTTTAACTAATTACATTAGGCTAAAATTAAAAAGATAGAAAAAATAAATAAAGAAAAAAACAACTATTTACAACCTACAATAATAACTTCTATCTAACTATACACTTGTAGTCTAAATTTAAGGTCCACCCAAAATACGATTTGACTTTGAGGGATTAATGGTGTACCCTCATTTGGATGCATGCCTCACATAAAATAATAGTTTTGTTTGAACAATGGAAGGCATGTGTAAGGCGTAACAAATGAACCATCACTAATTAAAAAATTTAGTGGGGTAATGGGAGATTTGGATAATAAGGGGGACAAGACCAAATTAATCTCGAGAAAATTAAAATAACATCCCCAAGGTTTTTCAATTGGAAGGGGAGGTGGGGAAAGTGAAAGTAAATAGGCCATGAGATGAAGCATATCAAAATAACATTCCCGTTCAAGAATCGGGTCAAATTCCTCAAGACTTTCAACCAATTCTTGTCATAAATTTAATAGTTCGAGAGTAGTAGGGAACCAAGGAAACGAAGGACCTTCACCTCAAAAGAATTGAAAATATTAATAAGAGGTTAAAATCTGAAAGTTCTTGGATCACTCTCAATTATTTCTTCCTCAAAAAGGGTTGAAGGTGAAATGCAACTTCAATCTCACCCGGGCTTTGTGAAGAAGAAATAATCTCATCGAGTTGGCCATTTATTTCTAAAGACTAAGCCTTAAGTCTCGAATTGGTCATTCAATTACTTGAAAGATAACTCATGATCAAACCAAAAAGAATACATGACATCGACTTGGGAGGTTTGCTCATACCAAGATGATTCCCCGCTTACCAAATTACCTTCCAAAGGCGATGAGGGATTACTTACAAATTCTTGACTTTCACGCTCAAGTCGTTCATTTTCAAGAATCTGTAGGCATTCTCTCATAGTCTTGGGAGTGTAACATGGAAAACTTTTCTCATAACAATTAACGTTATCAAAAGATTTATAGCGAGACAATTCAAATTAGGCAATTCAAAAACGCGACAAGCACCAAAATTTCAAGATTCTCGAAAGAATTTAGCATAAGTAAAAAAGAAAGGGAAAATAAAGAATACAAATATAAAAAAGAATAGTACAAAATAATAAAAGGATTATAGTATATGACAAACACTCCCTAGCAATGGTGCCATTTTGATGGGGGCGTGAAAACCGAGCGTCCGTGTAGATATGTTGATTGTTGTTATTGGCTTTCGACCGCAATGCAAAAACCTAAACTATGACTACACTCTTTATGGGAGTATAGCAGCCTGTCTAGGTATCAAAAATTCACAATGAATGTTTGACAAACTTTAATTGATTTATTACTTGTAAAATAAAACTGTAAAAGATGATGATGGTTTAAAAGGGAAAAGGGGGAAAAAGAAATAAAACTAAAGAAGACAATAAAACGGGATTAGGGTCACATCCCTACCATGGGCTAAACAATGTGTAAAAGTATTTTGGTTAAAAAACATTTAACCGAGCATACTCAATTAATGATAAACACCAAACATGAAGAAAATTAATTCAACAATGAAAGATTAAGCGATCGAAAATGGTCACACATGGATTAAAATCGGATTATCACTTTAAACAGTAATGTTGCGTGACAAATAAAGTTGAATGCCTAATATTACAACTTTAACACACGAGGTTTCAATTAAATACATTTTATCCCAAAACCAATATTTCAAAGCTCAAGACCCATTAATGGCGAAAACATGACCCCAACCCTTAAACTAGCTACAATACATAATTAAAAAAAGAAATAAACCTAATTAACCAACCTAAAAAAAATAAACTGCTAACAACTAACTACAAAGCAAGCAAATGAACGTTAAAGAAAGGAAAAAAGAAAATACAACTTAAATAAATGGTAGGGGTGATGAAAATTACAACTTACAACACACCAATGGGCAACACCCAAAGAGAGAGATAGAAGAGGAGCTCTCAACACCCAAACCCGAACCTAAACTAAAAAAATGAAATAATTAAAAGATTTCCTACAAATAATAAGAAACCCCACTTATATAATAAGTCACAAAAGAAATAAGGTAAAAAGAAATAAAAAGGGAAGAAGCGTCAAATATCTAGGAGGGTTGATCGACCTCGACCAGGGGACCGATTGATCGGGTTCTTAGTTTGAGATCCCCTACTTATCTCGTAGGCTAATAATGGAAACACCGATTGACCGGGGGCTCAGGGTCGATTGACCGGTGTCCGATTTTCTTGGGAGCTTTGGTCCATCACAAGGAGAAGGGTGCTTTATGAAATCGTCCAAAACTTCTTCATTCGAAGTCAAAAGGACGTGCCGTTTGCGACCACGTGAAGCTAACTCAACGAACTACGCTTTTATGGAATTCCACTTAGCTGGATATGAAGTATGAAATGACTAAATTTCCCTTGAAGTTGATTCTCACGAAAAAACTTCCTCTAAAAGCAACCAATCCATGCCTTAAGCATTCAAATGCCTAAAAAATCTCAATTATACCTCGCAAAGCATATAAACATATAAAATAGAGGTTATCTCGGTAACGAAAAAAATATAGGCATAAGGAACACAGAAGTACTAGAATGAATAAGGATAAAGGCAATAAATACGCAATCTTCATGACATATCACTTTTATTTTTTCTTACATATCTTGTTACGCAAGCACTGCACCTACATGAATTGTCGGGACTCGAAGACAAAGTTGAAGATATTTCAAAAATGGAAGAATCATTCATCTCAACTTCCTTGGAAGAAGTTATGGTTTTGATTGGTAAAATGGTTATCTTATTATTTCATTGGTTTTAAAATTTTTAAATAGGTTATTTTTCTAAAAAAGCATTTAAATTTTTAAATAAATAAATTTAGAAAATTCGCCACCTTATTCAAACGGGATTGTCAATTCATACGAACAAGATTGATTAATCGTTCAAATGGATTCCTTTTATCTTTAAACAACATAATTTTTGGTGCCCTATGGAATCTCGTTCGAAGTACCGTTTGTGTGACAACCCGGGATCCGAGATAAGGGGTGGCCAGCCCGATACTCAAACGTAACAGGAATCATGGACAGATATCATCCTCAGCATCAACAAAATAATCTGAATATACGGGAAAACCACCCAATATATCAGAAAACGGGTTGCCAATATGTGTAAAATTTTAAATAAGCAATTAAGAAAACTAAATTTAAACAACCCGATCTGATAAACAAATGTGATTCCACAAGAATATATATATATTACCACTAAAACGATAGTAAACAAATGGACCGAATAAGCTGTCGATCCACAGCTACAAAGAACACCGATCAACACTATAATATCCTATGTAAGACATTCATTAAGCAAATATCAAAGTTGGGCCACTCGCCCGGGTTATGACCCGAACTTATCTAGAATAACAAGAATGAAAGCGGCTAATACGATGTCCTGTAATAACCCGCAAAGTCTTACAGCTCGTCAAATGCAAAGGGATAAGAATAACAAAACGGGCGTCCTTGCGGTGGAGAACCTGAGCAGATACAGTCATATATGCAACAAGGAAAATAAACCGGTCAGGGCCGGGTTCTATATGATTACCAGAAGAAATAAAAGCATGATAGAAATGAACAGTTATGCATAAATAAGGATGAATAATATGACAATGACATTTCAATTAATTATGAAATGAGATGGAAATGAAATGCTTACATAAAAGAAAGAAAAGCAAAATAATATAAATTTAAAACCTTTACTCAGTAATCCAATTTCCATATCCTTCTTACATTCCTTAATAGGAATTAAAAGCTATATGTTTGGTTTGCAATAAGAAGGTATAATTTCCTTTCATTTTTTAACTTCTAAAGTTAATTATCTTACCATTACATCTTTCCGTTCCTTAATAGAAATATCATTAATATCAAGTGCTCTTTATGGCACATATCTTATTAATCTCATTTCCCGTGCTCTTTATGGCACGTATCATGCTCTTTATGGCATATATCCATCAAGTCCCACTTGATGCAGAAAATTTTTATTCATAAACACATAACGATTCTAAGACCGCCCCTCCGAGTTTCCCCACTGGGCGCGCCCCTAAATGACCATCATCTTCCAGGGCCTATCTATACAAGACAACCTGGGATCATAACGCAACGTCGGGAAGCGGCCATATGCCTGCGGGAAAGTCAGGACCACACCCGGAATCCCCTAACCAGCGCAGAAAATATACAAAACCCCGCATATGGCCTAGGACTATATCCACCCTGCATTCACTATCCAGGGGGCATCACCAAGCGCGCGAACTTCCCTTATGATGTCATTTAGAGAGGTGTGTTTAAGTAAATTAGCATTTACCATATTTTATCTCATTTTCATTTCCAAGTTTCCATTATCAATAACTATGTGTTTGGTCCTTTTTATTCGAACCTAGAATAATTAAACAACCGAGTTCATTTTATTTGAGCCCATCAAAATTTACATAGTTCGGGTCCATAATAGAGAAATCTATCATCCTTAAACCAATTGGGTTCATTTTATACGAACCTAATTCCCATCGAATATTTTAATTGATATTCCTTAATATACCAGTCCCAACAACTCTCCAAATGATCATTATGATCCTATTAATCCTCAAAGTTCATCTAACTTTGATAAGCCCCTAAGTCTCCAAGTTAGGGCATCTAACCCCCATCCACTATTAGGATGCACAAAGAGAGTGATGCCTCAACATCACTTAAGACAACCCTTTCCCCCGAACTTAACCCCAAGTGAAACCCATTCAACACTAGGGCACCAACCAACTCCACTAGGACTCTAAAAGTCAAGGTTTACTTCATTCAAGAAGGGTCCTAAGTCCCTATGGGAAGAAAAGAGTTTAAAGACAAAAGTAGGAAGTTAGGTGAGAAAACAGGGGACCGGTCGACCGGTCCCAAGACCGCGGTCGACCGCGTCTCAAAATTTTGCCTTGGCAGGAAAGCAGAAAGTTCAATTCGGATGAGCCGGTCGACCGGTAGGGGACCACGGTCGACCGCGCCCTTAAATTCATGCCTTTGAAAGAAAGCAGTGTGCTCTCCTCCGAAGGCCCGGTCGACCGGTCTGATAACCGCGGTCGACCGGCCATAACAGACCTAGCCTCCCTATTTCTTCTTCCAACAACCAAATCCATAACATTTAATGGAACTAATATACCACAATATGTCTAAGAACCATCATCAACAACATTTATCATCCAAATCACTTTCTAAGGGTTAACACCCAAATAATTTAACAAAACCCTAACTAAACTAAATCATAACAATCCACAACAATTCATGCTAATAAATCCACTTAAATCACATTATAGCAAGTAAGTTACTTGCCTTGATCTTGCAAATTCAGATTTGATTTGGTGGAGGCAACAATCCAAGCTCCAATCTCCCTTTTCTCCAAAGTTCTCTTCTTTCTCCTTTCTCCCTCTCTCTCTCTCTCTCTAGGGCTCAATTAGAAAAAGAAATGGAAGAAAAGAAATGGGGTTGGGGACTTAAACGTGGCTTAAATCTGAAAAGCCCACTTAAGTGGCTGATACGCGATAAAATGGTACGCACTACACATCTAAGCTATAACCAGTCAAAAATGCCCGAAATGCCAAAATACAATATGGCACTTATTTTGACTGTCTCGCACCTACCGGGACTAACTACACACTCCAAATTATCATCTGGAAATTTTATAACTCATTTTAGGTTCCGGTTTCTCATTAAACCAAAATGTCATTTAATTCTTATGACACAATAAATCACAACATGGATATTTTTACCCACTCATCAGGTAATCATACAACATTTCAGTAAACATTAACCTTTTTCATAATAAATTAATATTTACTCAACATCCATCATTTTATAATTAATTACTACACATAGTAAATAGATATAAAATAGACTATCAAAAGTGAGGGTTGTTACAGTTTGATACCTGTTCGAATGAGATCATGGGTGTCGTTCGAAAGAGGTACAGGGTCGTTCGAAGGACCGTGCAAAAAATGATTTTTCATATAGATCTAATCCAAATCTTTCATACTTATCCTATTTTTTCCAACCTTTTAACAAATAGGATGAACGTGATTAGACTTCTTAGGAACTCTTTTCATAATCAAAACCACCTCGTTTGAGTTCTCTTTTGTGATCAAACACCTCCATAAACATTCCAAGCCCCTTATAATAATCAAGATCACTTTACCAAGTCACGCAGAAGGTTTCTAGCATATAAACCATTGTGGAGAGAAATCTCTACAGCTGGAATGTGGAATTGACATTTCACTGCTTAAGAAGATAAGACTGAATGGTGGATACCGAGGGTAGATCGCTACCTGTGGATGGATCTAGATCGAGTCATATTTTTATTGATGTTTGGGAGACTCTACGCGTCACTTAGTGTGTCTAAGTATTGTAATTCGATTGCTTGTCCAAACTTTTAATAGTGTTGAATATATGGTTTTTCCCTTTTTAGACATTTTTTCATATCTTGTGTTGATTGCATGCTTAGTTGAAATTTGGAAATTAGAAAACATCTTGTATGAACACATAACTTAATCAAGGATAAAATACGATAAAAATTAGATTTGTGTGTGTCAATTTAATATACAAATTTATCCATTGAATCACTTTCATTCTCAGTATGCCCTAGTACGAAGATTAGAACGCATCGGGTATGCTGGTGAATCCTCATTAGATTGGCCTCCACTAACCCATCTAGAGTCATCAGATGAGTAACTAAATAGGTAAGAACAATAGTAACCCCCAACACAATGGTAACCGCCTGATGATGAATCTCAATGTAGACCTAATGGCCAAATCCAAAAATCTAATATGGTGGGGGATTATAACTTGAAATTGACCCGCCAATAGACCCATTAAGACATGGAGATCCCACTACCTCTCTATCAATTCTCGTATGACATATGTACCATTCTCGTACGATATATCTACCATGAATCATCACCGAAAATCCAAAAGTGGGCCAAAGCCTATGCTTCTACAATGTCCCTAATAACTAGAGGGGAATATTCACTTCTACAGAGAACCACCACCTGCCTTGGGAAACATGATCCCTCTGATACACCTAAATAATACATAAAAGGAAAATGAAAAATATACTCCCCAAGCATGAAACACATGAAAAATAAATAATACAACTGGAAATAACAAATGAAAACATATTAAGCCATGACGGGTTTAATTAGAGATGTGTATGGAAGGCTCGGGAAGAAAGTATGCATAATTGCTCGGATTGGGCACCTAATGGTTCATACCTAGGTATCTCTCACCTAGGTCCATGGGAAGATCTATGACCTCCCAATCGTCGGGCTTGTTAACCTTGAGAATGGGCCGAACATCGGGATATCACCCAAAAGAATCTCCAAAGTCTTAGTAGAAGCATAATCTTTCTCATCCATAATGCTCACAAATGAACTCAAGGAATAAAGATCTGATAGTAGAGAGAATGGAAAATAATAAGTGAGGAGACTGCTTATATAGAGGATCCAAGCGTTAGACTGATCGATCAAGCGTGCACCAATTCAATAAATCAATCGTGCGTTGATCCGATCGGTCAAGTTAAACGCGCACTTATCTGATCGGTCCAACCCCCTAAAAAGCAAAAAAAATATTTTTAAAGGGTTTTGTCTAACCCAAAAGTCTTCAATTGAAAAACACTTCCAAACGTTCATTACCAAATCCCAACTCAGTACCCCTAATTCAAGAGGATCATTATGGAAAATAAAAATCATCCTATCTTCTCCTCAACAAAGTCTCAAAAGTTAAAGATTTTCATTGAAGTAAACCTCCTCATCAAGCACCTTATTTCATCCAAACGATTTCCTATCAACCCTTGTACAATTTGGTGTATTGACAAACACCTTGTCCCCCAGTCGACACTCTCCAAATGATTTGGTGTATTAACAAATACCTCATCCCAATTGGACACATCTCCAAATGATTTCGTGTAGTAATAAGCATCTTGTGTCCCAAAAGACACTCTCCAAATTATTCGGTGTAGTGACAAACACCTTGTCTACCAGTGAACACTCTCAGAACGATTCAATGTATCGACAAACACCTCGCCCCCAATGGACACATCCCTCCAAACAATTCGGTGTATCTACAAACACCTTGTCCCCCATCAGAAACTTTTATGATGATTCGATGTATCAACAAACAAATTTTCCTCCACTGGACACTCTCAAAATAATTTGGTGCAGCGATAAACACCTTATTCCCCAATGGATACCCCTTTCCAGAAGATTCAGTGTATCAACGAACACTGTGTCCGCCAACTAACACTCTCCAAATTATTCAGTATATCGACAAACACCTTGTTCCCTAGTGGACACCCCTTTCCAAACGACTCAGTGTATTAACAAGACACTTTTCCATTAATGCACGATTTTTTTAAAACATTGGGTGATACTACTAACACCTTATCTTAAGATAACATTCTTGAAGGAAAAATTCTTTGAGCAAAGCCCCGTCCAATAAATCTGTATTTTTCAAACAATGCATCCAAAGCCAAACGTAATCATTAGGTGCAAGTGAGAAACACCCAATAGTCTCATAATGGGAGTCTCTCTTTCCAACACCATTCGTCTAAAAAGAACTCCGTTGTTGAGGGGCTTTGTAGACACCCCATTCAGCGCCACAAATGTATTCATGTACCAAAGCTTCTCAAATGCCCAAAGATCGAACCAAACTTATGGAGACATCCATAAGAGGTCAAAATCCATTAAAAAAACTCACAAAACCACCCAGGTCAGGCAGAAGAAAAAATGTGCCCAAAAGGCCCATGGTGAGACTCACTTGACTATTCAATCAAGGGTGCACTATACAATGGACCGATTAGTCAAAAGCTTTTTTTTCTGCCTATAAAAGGAGGCATGCTCCAACCAATTTGAGGCTATAACTTCACATATTAAATGCATTTATCTCTCCCATAACCTCTTTTGTTCCTAAAAATCCTCGAAACTCTATCCGATTTACATTAAACCTTCTCCCGAGAATAGATCTAGAAGTGTTGTTTCTAGACCTTGTTTTTACCTTGAGAGTGCGCTTGCAATCTTAAAGGATTATTTATATAATTAAATTTCCAACACACACAATATCCAAATTTTATCTTTTTATCCTAAGACAAGAATCTAGGTGATAAACAGATAAATTAAATCATCCAAATAGACAAGGCAAATTGAGGGAAAATACCTTATGGGTAAAACCTTTTTTCAATCAGCACTTTTGAGTTTTATAAGACACTACTTAAAAATCCTCTAAAAAATAAGGCTATCTTCTGAATCGTCCACAAGTGGCGGTCCACCCTCGGTATCTACTGATCTTCCTTTGACTTCCTTCAGCAATGATCCCCTCAGGAACCACTATGTTAGTAGTGAAGAACATCTCTCCAAAAGAGTAACTTAGATATGAAACTATTTAGGATTTCAAATTGATTCACACACACACACACACACATATATATATATATATATGGGGGCAATTATTTTATGAATCAAAAGGTTTTTGATCAAAAGTATTGAAGACTTTTGTAACAGATATGTAAAAATCATTTTTCAAAAGTCGATTTTAAAATCCTTGAGAACTAGGTATTTATACAAAAAGCTCAAAATTTGAGATGGCAACACTCGTTCGAACGAAAATAAGTCTCATTTAAATGAGAATAGAATCTAATTGGAACAAAAGCAAGTTGTTCGAATGAAACAACTATCTTGTTTGAACAAGCTTCAAATGATCCCCAAACGATGTAAAATAGTACGCCCTCGTTCGATGTTCTATCGAAGTGAAATTTAAATGAGCCTTCAAACGAAAATGTGATATCATTCGAATGAGAATCCCATCTCGTTTGAATGATTGGAGCGAACCTTGAAATTTTTTAAATAAGAAAAAATGCCTCGATTTTTTAAATAACAACAACTGCTAATTATAAATATAAATAAATTCAATATCATAAATTATTTTATACCTTCATAATGTGGAGATCATCATAAATTTAAAGACGATGGAAATTCGTTTCTTCATGACGGCTCGAGTCATATGATTACGGGATATGACAAAACCTATGTTAGCCTAAGCTATGAGCACATGATAAAAATTATGCTTTTACAAATCTCCCCCTTTGTCTATTCTAGTACAGACATAAAATCGAAATCCAAATTAAAATAAAATCCCCTAAAACAAAAATAATATCCTAATGCCTCCCAGATCAAAAAATGGATAGGTACAAGAATAATGACGTCTTCAAAAGATGTCTTCAAATCTCCACTTATTTTGTTCTTCTCTTAGGCACTTTGTCTTCATTGAGTGTGATGAGAATATGGTCTTTCAAAAGTACCTATACACATGAAACAAAGCAAATACCCTGTAATCCATCAAGTTTGACATATAAAATAAAATTCATAAAAAATTATCCCCCATAAATCAAACTCCCCCATAATTTGTTCTCCTTTTATTTTTTTCTGAAATAGACAAGGAGTGGGAACTAATCATGAAATGAAAAGCATCACCAATAAGAGTGAGATATCATCACAACCAATTATATGAATGACAAGCATGCAATGATAATATCAAAGGCTCCACAAAATATTTTTGAAATTTTTTAATTTTGTTCAATGTATAAATTTTTTACAAATACCATACACAATGGGGAAATACAAAAATAATCGAATCATGGAAAAGGGAATGTATGGGTGTGAACATATTTCATAGGTTAATCAACATAGGCAAACATAACATATGTGCATAAAGGAATGAGACACCACTAACGAAAGATATCAAGGTCTACCTTTGGTATAAAAATGGTGAATCAAGTGAAGTTGACTTAACCTAATAAACTAATCAAGATCGTAAGTAATTTTCACACCAATAATGCCCAAAATTTTGTAAGGCTTTACGAGATTTTTATAAGGCGTGAAAATCCATTGATCTTCGACTTAACTCCCTTAAATCTCATATATTGAATTTTTTTATCTCAATTCTTATTGAAGAAATTAATGCTCATATGTAGCAAAGCATCAGTGTTCTTATAAATTGGTCGGGGGCACTTATGTTTTTATGTGAGTTTAATCTTTTTGGCTCTTTTGTTTATAAATGGTAGCTTTTCACACAAAGTCAACCTGTCTTTTGTAGTCCAATTTCATTGCATAAAATATACCAGTTTTGCCGAAAAAATGATTGTTTACTTTTTAATCCGAGAAATGGTTCTTACATGCACTACTTATATTATCTCGTTTTTCATATTCGGTTCATTTTAGAAGCAGGATTGAGATGAAAACACTTCAATCTACACGTGATAAGTAAGTGCAATACTCAATTAAGTTCGTGCTCGTGTGCATTAAAGGTGACAAGGAGTCAAAAAAGCAACAAGTTGTCATCATATCACATCTTAATGACTCCACACATAATAAACCACATAAATGAAATGATGTCATGCCTCAAAACACTACAAAATAGCCACATGGATATGCAATGAATGGACGACTCAGACAACTTTAATGTTCATCCGCATATGGTGTAAAAAATACAAAACCCTTTTTGGATTTTTCGAAACTTTTATCAAAAAGAAAATCTTTTGTCTTTTTCACTTTTTTCTTAAAAAGAAACCGAAAATCTTTTTGTATTTTTAAAAAAAATTTAAGAAAAAACAAAACTCTTTTTGGATTTTTGAAATAATATATCAAAATGAAAAAATAAATACAATGGTAGTACAATCTAGAAATAGGAATAAAATGCAACTAATCATCCTATACTAGACAATATATCCAATCTCAATCAATGGTGAAAAAACTTAAAGATTTACTAAGACCCTCAACTCGAAGTGTATATAAAGGCTTCCTGAAAATGTTGGATAACTGACGAGCAGTTCTTACAAAGCTCAAGGACACGACCTTCTCTTCAACTAGGTCTCGTATAAAGTGCTCATGTGTCCTAATATGCTTTATGCATGAATGCTAGACTGGAATATGTGAAATTTTTAAGGCACTCGTATTATCACAGGAAATAGTGAGCTTTCCCTATGAAATGTCGTAATCCTCAAACATTTGCTTCATCCACGGAAGTTTCATGAAACATCTCCTAATGGATATATGCTCAGACTCCGTCATTGACAAAGATATGACATTTTTCTTCTTGGTCATCCACAAGACAAGAGCACTCCCAAAGTAAAACCACCTACCCAAAGTCCTCCTACACTCATATACATCCCCGGCCCAATCAGCATCAGAGTAGGCATACAGAACGATCATCGATATCAAAGGAATACCAAATACCGTAAGATAAAGTCCCACTTAAGTATTTGATAATACGTTTAAGAACGAGAAAGTGTGGCTCTTTAGGAGATGCCTGGTATCATGCACAAACTCCAACACTAAAGGAAATATTGGGTTTACTAGCGAAAAGGTAAAAAAGACTACATATCATACTGCGATATAAATTCTGCTCTACGTCGTTAGCTAAAGTGTCTTTCCTAATCTTTTTCAATGAACTCATAGGAGTGTGAGCATGCTTAGCGGAGTCTTACATATTTGGATTGAAATATGAATATCCCATCCTCATGCTGACGAATCTGGTGACCTAGGAAGAATGTAAGCTCACCTACCACGCTCATCTCAAACTTTATCTTCATCTTCTCCTAGAAAGTGTGAGTATGGTGAGAGCACGTGAATCCAAAGACTATGTCGTCCACATAGACCTGGTCAACCAAAATAGTACCACTATCTCTCCCCATAAATAATGTACTATCTACTCCCCTTCTTTAGAAGTCGCAATCTAAGAGATAGGAAGTAAGTCTTTCGTACCAAGTATGGGGTTCTTACTTCAAACTATAAAGGGATTTACTAAGATAGTAGAGGTGTCCTAGGTAATTAAGGTCTTTAAGACCTTTCAGTTATTCCACGTAAACCTCCTCCTATAGAATTCCATAAAAAAGGAACTCTTGACATCCATCCGATATAACTTGAAGAGCAGATGACATGCTATGACGAGTAGTAAGTGGATAGACTCAAGCCTAGAAATAGGAGTGAATGTCTCCTCAAATTCTAAACCTTCGATCTCTGTGTAGCCTTGAACGATGAAACTATCCTTATTGAGAATGATGGTACCATTTTCATCCACCTTATTCTACAAAATTCACATGGTACCTATCACGTTAGTATCACTAGGTTGGGGACTAATTCCTAGACATCGTTCTTTCAAAACTGAAGCAACTCTTCTTGCATGGTCGATATCAAATGGTCATCGTTGAGTGATTCTTTCATGTTCTTAGGCTCGACTAAGGATGTGTATCACATATAACTAATAATATTTTTTAGTTGAACATGTGTCTTGACACCTAGTGTATAATCACCAAGTATATCAAAAGGGTCATGACTCTTTCGAACCCAAGATGGTGTCTCCCCCAAAATGGGAATAGGGTCTATTATCGTAGCATGAGTAAGGATAGGATTGTCACCAAGGGTGCATCATCCTCACACTGAGGGTTAAGAGTGACAAACGCCAGTTGTTTATCATCTCTAATCATGATGTTTATTGACTCCATAACCGTAGAGCTAGCTAGATTATAAACCCGGTAAGCCCTACTAATCAATGAATATCCTAAAATAATCCATTCATCGCTCTGAGAGTTAAACTTTCCTAAGAATTTTCTATCTCGCAAGATGTAGCATGTACTCCCAGAGACACAAAATATGATAGGTTCGACTTCCTCCCAGTCCACAAATCATCAAGCATCTTAAGTGTGTGCGAACGAAAATATACCCTATTCACCGTATGGCATACGGTGCTCACCACCTCTGCCCAAAAATGTCTAGGCATGTTTCTCCAAAGAAGCATGGATCTATCCATTTCTTGTATCGCTCGGTTCTTCCTCTCAATAATCCCATTTTGCTGAGGAATACAAATGGCCAAAACCTCATGTTTGACTCCCACTTCATCGCAATAGCTATCCACTTTGGTTTCTTTAACTTCAGTGTTATTGTCATTACGCATCTGATTAATAATAATACCATGTGGGTTTTATCGGACACTACACTTGGTTGTGAGGAACTCGACTGCAATGGACTTTTCTCGAAGGAATCCTACAATCGAGTATCTAACAAAGTTATCGACCATCACGAGAATGTATCTCTTACCACCTAAGCTCTCTAAGAGAGTAGGTATCATAAGATCCAAGTGAATCGACTCTAAAACACATGAGGTGGTAATGGTATTACACTTTTGATGGGGACTTTGATTTTTTTTACCTTGTTGACATGGTCAACAAACTGAGAAAGTTGGTTTCCCAAGCAATGGTAAGCCACAAACTAGGTCCTTTGTCACTAATCTCTCAAGATCTCCAAAGTTCACGTGACCTAGATGTTGATGCCAAAGGTCCATATTGGAGACCTTGGAACTTTTATACATAAAAGAGGACTTGGGCACAACCCATAACAATTAACTTTCTTCCTCACACCGTGTAGTAAAAGTCTATCGAATTCATCATAAATATTACATTCAGACCGGTTAAACTTTACCATAAAGTTTGCATCTTCCAGTTAGCTTATGTTAATCAAGTTCTCTTTAAGCCCCTTCACGTATAGAACATTATCTAGGTTAGGAAATTCAGGTATCTCAAAACTGTCAAATCCTAAAATTCTAGATCTACTCCTATCTCCAAAGGTGACTTTATCTTCCTTGCGATTCTCAAGGTAGGTAAAAAATGAAAAGTCACTTGTCATGTTCCTAGAACACTTACTATCAAAATACCATTGGGAATTATTTTGAGCCTTGAGATCAACAAGAACAATAAGGTATTTGTTGTCTCACTTTGGTACCCAAGTGGCGGTAAACTTTTATTTCCCTGTATTATTATTGACTCTAGTCCGGATGTTGGAAGCATTCTCAAATAACAAAGACATCTGTTGAAATTCTTCCATTAAACTATCTGAATTGGCCACTAGAAATTCAACTTGCTCCCTAAGACTAGCAAAGTCGCTAAAGTGCTGTATGGGAGGATCTGTACGACTATTTCTATTTAATTTATAGAAAAACTCTCTATGGTAACCTTTTTTTCAAAAAGTTTAAATATAGACAATATTGGGTCTACCTCGATTTGCTTTTCTAGGTTGAACTCTTTTACGTGGGTTAGGTCACCTATGTGGATTGGGTCGAGGGCCAGAAGGGTCCATCACAAACTCTGGAATTGGCTCAGGTGCGACATGGGAAGTGGATGCACCATCATAACATATTCCTCGCCTCTCTGTGTTTCCTAAAGCAAGGTCGAGGAGCATCTTACCTACCTTCTTTGATGTATCCACAATAGTTACTTTGACCTTTCGGGTACGTTCGAGATCTTTAGGAGTTGAGATATAAGGGCTTGAAGTTTCTCACGAGCATCCACGAATACTTAGAGATCTCTCATAAGTCTAGACACCTTGTTAGTAAAGTCCCCATTCTCCCTTAACTAAACAAACTCTCTCCCCTAAAGCTTCTCTCACTGAGGACTCACTCTCTATTGCCTCCCTCAATTCTTTATCAAGTGTTAAATATATGGTAATTAACCCTTTATTTTGTTTCTTTGTTTTAAAGGACTCAACGTTAAGATCGGTGTAAGCACACTAAAGGTCACTCTCGCTCTCACTTAAAGCATTGTATTCCTCACTCTCCTCAGAATGACTAGACTCACTGTTAAGGTGTTCATATTTAGGAGCTTCCTCATAATCGTGAGGTGCACTAGATGTACTAACATGACTAGCCACGAATTTGGTGAAGTTATATCCATACGGTGATTTTTCTCCCGAGCTCACCGACTCAGCCTCGTTATCGTTAAGCATGACGTTTAAGTCATCTTTTCCTTTCCCTTGACGTTTCAACCTAGTCGGACACTTGTGAGCTTTGTGAACCTTTCCCTCACACTCGTAACATCTCTCCTTATCTTTTTTGGGAAATCTTTCTTTACTTTTGTAAAGCTTTTCTTGCCCAATTTTTATTTTTTATCTTTCTCAAAACTTTTCTTATCTTTGGAAGTATTTTACTTTCTAAGTTTGAGATATTTTTTTAATTTTTTTGCAAAAAGGGACAAATCATCTAAATCATAATCAAGCTCTGAATCGAATGATTCTTCCAAAAAAAAAAGAATGATGCTTCTTCTCTTATTTTAGACACTTCCTCTCTCTTTTTAGATTGGACTTTAAGTTCTACCCCATTATCCTTAGGATTACCTATTTTAGGGAACATATCTATCTCGTATAATTGAAGATCTCCTGCAAGTTCTTATAACCTAAGAGTGTCTAAGATCCCTATATAATTAAAAACGGTAACCTTAGTAATAAAGCGGGCAAGAAACGATCTTAATATTTTCTTAACTACGTGCGTCTCGGGTATTTTCTCACCTAAATTAAAACTCGACTCATCTATGTCGAATAGTCGTGCATGACACTCGTCAAAAGATTCAGATTCAAGCATTGTGATTGGTTCAAATTATGTGGTGAGATTCTATAACTTAGAAGCTTTAATAACATTGGCACCCTCTTGAATGAGATGGAGGGTATCCTAAGCTTATTTAGACGTCGTGTGTGTCATAATGCAACGGAACTCGTCAGGGGTGACGACTCCCGAGATAGAACTCAAATCGCGGGATTTAAAAGTTCTCCACTTAAATTCATCCTATGTCAACTATGATACATGTTTAAGGCTGACGACATTATCCACTGTGACAGTGGGAGGTGTCCACCCTCTTTCACAAACCACCCAAATACATTCATATATGGCCTTTCAAGTAAGCCTCATCCTATCCTTCTAGTATGAATATTTGTACCATAAAATATGGGAACTTGATAATACAAATACTCCATTAAAATATGATTTTAAAAAATCAACAATTTTCAAAAAAATTGATGTCAACGAAAAAATAATTGGCGAAGAAAGATCAAACAGTAATTTTGTGCAACAGGCTCTGATACCAATTTCAGAGTGCGCCTGCGATCTTAATGGATTATTTATATAATTAAATGTCCAACATACATAATATCCAAATTTTATCTTTTTATCCTAAGGCAAGCATCTAGGTGATAAAACTAGATAAATTAAAGCATGCAAATAGACAAGGAAAATTGAGGGAAAAAATATTGCGGGTAAAACCTTTTTTCAAT
Organism: Sambucus nigra; assembly: GCA_949130495.1. Classification (NCBI taxonomy): domain Eukaryota; kingdom Viridiplantae; phylum Streptophyta; class Magnoliopsida; order Dipsacales; family Adoxaceae; genus Sambucus; species Sambucus nigra. The sequence goes on along the minus strand of OX422221.1, from coordinate 77,193,032 downwards.
CAACACTTTAGAGTTTCATAAGACACTACTTAGAAAACCTTTAAAGAATACAAATCTCTCTTGAGTCTTCCACAAGTGGCAGTCCACCCTTGGTATCCACCTATCAACCTTTGTCTTCCTTCAGCATTGATTCCCTCAAGAACCTCAAGGTCTGTAGTGAAGATCTCTCCACAAAAGTAACTTAGATATAAAACTATTTAGGACTTCAAATGGATACACATGTATATTTAGGAGTGATGATTTTTTAAATCAAATGGGTTTTAGACCAAAACTATTGACGAATTTTGTACTGGGTATGAAGATTTCATTTTTGCAAAAGTCATTTTTAAAATCCCTTCGAAATAGGTGTTTATATGCAAGGCTCAAAATTTGAGGCAACGACACTTGTTCGCTAGAAAATAAGGCTCGGTTAGAACAAGATTATCATCTTGTTAGAGTGAAAGAAAGTCCATTCAAACAAAATAGCAATCTCATTTGAACAAGCTTCAAACGAGCTTCACACGATGAAAAGCAGTACGCCCTCGTTTGATGTTCGGTCGAAGTAAACTTTGAACAAGCCTTCGAACGAAAATGTGATCTCGTTTGAACCAGAATCCAATTTCCTTTGGACAAGGTGAGCGAACTTTGAAAATTTTTAAATAAGAAAAAATACCTCAATTTTTCAAATAAAAATATCTCCTAATTACAAACGTAAATATATTCAAAATCCTAAATTATTTTATACCTTCGTAATGTGGAGATCATTCTGAATTTAGAGATGGTGGAAATTAGTCTCTTCATGACTGATCGAGTCATATGATAATGAGATATTCCAATACCTATGTTAGTCTAAGTTATGAACACAAGATAGAACTTATGATCTTACATCTCTTCATTATCCATGCCCATTATCAACCAAAAAAAATCTCTCTCTTTATTACCTTTTTTCTTACTTTAAAGGTACTTTTTTTTTCTTAAAAGTACCCTTAGATCCATCTCAAAAAAGAGTTGATCCCAGGAAAGAATATTGTCGAAATGGAAAGGAGCATGTATAACTTTGCAGGTACTCTATATCTTACCTTCTTATTCTGAAGTCTTGATATAAGAGGGTCGTGTTGTGCTGCAACACTATCCTAAATAATCTTTGTGTGTTTTCATCATATATATGTCTTAATCTCTCTCCAAAGGTCATTTTCAAACTACGTTAAGTTTGATTCTACCTATGGGAAATACGTAGGCATGTTAGAGAAGCCCGATATTTAAAACTCAAGTCAAACCATATACGTAAATCCCTTTTTACATTTCATTTTCAAAACTAAAAAAGCATAGAAAAATATGAAATATTCTTGTCTAGGTTTTAAGATCACTAGATTTAGGAATTCTACCTATTATTTTGTTCTTATTGTTGGAACTGTCAATATTATATATCCATCAAAGTTGTTTTATTAAGGAATCCACTTTACTCAATCATCATTCATAAGCACAAATTTCCCTATGTTTTCAAATCTAAACTTAATTCACTCTAAAAATACTTTGAGAGAATAAAGAGAGTTTAAATCTCTCCAATTAAACCTTTATAGAGGTATAATCCCTCTTTGCCCTTTTGAAAATTACATGGACTTTGAATTGCTTTTCATGAGTACGTAAGATCACTCAAACAGTCATTTGAGTGAACAAGTCCGACCTTGTGTATATCTATCCTTTGTCTATATTATCTACACACACATCTCACCATGAACAATAAAGTCTATGTATATACTGATTATTTTCATTTCATTATTTATTTTAATTATATCATGATAACACACATACTTTAGATCTACATTGAAGATTGAAAGGGTGGAGAGACTTCTTAACACCTTCCCAATTCATAACCTAATCCCCATATCTCTGACTCTCTAGTTAAACATGTATATCACTTAACATCACTAGGTCTGTATGGAGGCCTACCCCTTTTTGGGGGGTAAAATAGTTAGTCCGTGCCATTTCCTTTTCAAAGAGAATAAGGTGACGACCACGCGTCACTATCGATTCCTTTACCTACCACTTCCTTTCCTGAAAGGATGCACGAGCGATCGTGGAGGGGCCACTAGAAAAGCAATCCACCTCAGATCTCGGGTTCTCACACAAATTTAGCTGAGGCGACTTGTTTCTTAACAAAATATTTTCCTTTGTCGTGCTTTGACATCAGCATCCACCTACTTATGCATCTATGTTATGAAGCTTTATTGTGTGGGCCCATCAGGTCTCACTGGATCTATTTTTCGCATGATTCATTCAAAGATTACATTAAGAATGCACACTATGTTGGAGGGTCAATTGTGGAAGAATACATAACATACGAATTATTGGTATACATTTGGAAATATATACTGGACAAGGGATTAGGAAATTAACTGTTCTTGGAAAATCAGTAACTGTTCTTGGAGTATAAAAAATTCAACGCCAATGGTTTTGATTTTGTCTCATGCCCATGCGAGGAAAACCTATTAATGCAAAATAGTGGAATTTCAATTTATGCCTCGACTCCTTGTGTGGATAGCAAAAAGTGATAAAAATACAAAGGACGTTTTGTTGACCTATTATGGGACTATTTAACAAATCCTGGAACTAGATTACTTTGATTTTAAAGAACCCGTCTTATATTGTGACTGGGTGAAGGTGGAGGATGCTATTGATTGTTGTAAATTAAATTATGGATAAAAAATTATCATGCTAGATTTATCTAAGATTGAGAGTAAATATTACCTATTCGACAAGCCTTTCGTTCGTTACTTTCAAAACTTGAAGAAGGTATTCTACTCAAAGTGTATGAACAACGATAATTGATCTGTTTTTATGCGTGCACCAAAGGGTTTGACTAATCAAGAAGACGCCGTAAAGGCCCCTATAGAGTTTCAGTCTCTTCTTGATGACAATCCTAATTTCAAGGATCTTTTACTTGATTTAGACGAAGATTGAGTTTTAAATAATAGTTTATTATTATTTACTTAACCCTTATATGACTACCCTATTTTTATCGTATGTATATGAATAAAATTGGAATAAAATCGTTTTATTTATTTATATTTGTATATGTATATATGATTTGAGTTGTTAGAATAATTTATTTGTGATTGAAATAACTAGACACAATAATAGGACATGATAACATGTTAACATGACACAAAATTATAAGTTAATGTCCGACGAGTAATATGATTAATGTGTTCACTGACTCAAACAGTGAAGCCAAAATATTGCTAGGATCGACATGGTACTATTCAAATGGGATTAACATTGTTGGTGCATCGAGAGTGGCTTTGATCGAATTTTGAGGAACCAATCGGTTGAAACGCAAATTATTGGTCGCCCTTATAGTCTTGTCAAATTATATCTATACACAACCTTCTTTTGGAAAAGTCTATTTTTCCCGCTTATTTCATGTTTTTAACCCAACAGGTTCTACAAATTGGGAATATGATGGTTTTGTTTAGGATATTGAAATTGATCAATTCTACTCATGAATTTAATTTTACTTTTGTATTTACCTGGAACTTTTTTTTCTAAGTGTAACCAGTTAAACTCATCAGGTTTTTCAGTTTATGACAAGCATATATCCTAGTCTTGTTATAAAGAAGCACCTGATGTGTCTAACTGGTTATACCCAGATGATAAAGTATAAGTGTACTTACATAAAATTAAAATTGTATTTGTGAGTAGCCTTGATCAATACCAATATTCACAAAAAAAAATATTGCATCTCCATTATGGGACTCGTTAGGTGAAACACATGTTATTAGTCAAGCTCACAGACTTGGAAAAAATAAGATCGTGTATAGCTATAATTTGGCCAATCCCATTAGACTGAATATTAGCCAGCATTTCAACCGATGGATTTAAGAAAACTTCGATTAGAACAACTCTCGATGCCCCAATAAGGTTAATCCCCTTAGAATATCATTTTGTGGATGCTAGCAAGATTTTTGCTTCAATATTTGGATCATTGAACACCTTAATCAAATTGGCATTAATAATCTAATCTTGTGTCACGATAGAAATACGTGGACTTTGATGCCATTTTATTTAGCTAAGTAGGTATTCGAGAGTCAAATTGGGACTCAAGTAATTTCTTGACATAACAGTTTAGGTTTGGTTGTTATTTATGTTTTGTAAGTAACTATAAATTATATTCAATACATTTTATCATATTTATAACTTTGATTCGTGTGAGTATCCTTGATTAATTTTTTGAGGGTTCTAACTGGTCAAATTCATACAGTATTTCAATCCTAATAAGGTTATGTCACTGTCTTATTATGAATCTAGGAACCATGGATACATTAGACCATTAGACCTCCATGAAACTATTTAAGGGCACTCAAACAAAACTACAGATGCATTGTGATATCCTTTATGTTTTACCAGTCCTATAAAGTTATTTTTCATATTTTAATGTTCTTATTCCATATTTATCTTGTTTATAATATTTATATCATTAATCCCCCTCTTTTTATTATTATATATATTCACATCTATTTTGATAAATCAAACCCATTATAACATAATTCTCAATTTAGACTGTTCTCATAATTTTCTACACATTTAACACATTTCACATCTATTATTATAAATCAAAAGAGATACCAAAAATTCGAATTATGTGTTAGGTCCCAACCTTGTTCATCTTATGAACTACGTGAACTTTGATACCATTTTTGGCTATGTAGGCATCTTAGACCCATTTTGGGATTTAAGAACTTTCTTACCATTTGGAACATTTTGAAATTTTTGTAGGTATAGATGGAGAAGGATCACTTTGAATATTTTGTATATACTTCGGGGAAGAACTCATGGAAGATTTTAGTATTTATTAATGTTTGTTTAATGTAATTAGTTTGATGTCTTATTTTTTTGTATTATTTCATGTAGATTAATGTATTAGTTAGTTCTATAATGGAATCGTATACAAGTTTGAAAAAAGGTACATGAATTTTTTGAAGCAGACAAAGAAATTTTATTTTTTAAATAAATTCAATATTAGTCACAGTCCCAAATCATGACCATGTTCATGACAATTATTTAATGGTTTAGAGTTGGTCATGCTCTGCAACTGTGACCACCAGACTTGTTGCACATAGGGAGTTGTGGTTCATGATTGTGAACAACCAAAGTTCATAATAGGTTGTTAAGGCTGGTGGCCACGGTTCTTAACCATTACAAAGAAAGAAGTGTCACTATTTTGGTAAAGGTCTTGAACTGTGACCAATTATGAACCGTGGCCACGGCTCACAACTGTGACCAATCCCCTATTATTAGGGTTATGAAAAAAAATATGGCCATGTAGTATGATCACAAAGGGTAACCCTTAATATTTTCATGGACAAGAAATATGAATTGAAAGCTTGGTTACAGTCCAAAACCATTACCATCTTTGATATTTGTCATATTTCATCTTGATTTTCTCTAAAAAAAATGTGACTAGTTCCTCTTTTTCTCTATCAGTGAGGGAAATGCCGATGAGGAATCTCTTATGAGGGTTAGCATCTTTGAATAGATACTCTTAAAGTTTTTTAATGTCTCTATTAGTGGGGGATAATCTAGTGTATTCTACCTTTGGTCATCAATGATTTAGCTTACATTTAGTGGGGATGGTACCCTTTGTATTCTCCATATTTTTTTTCCTTTTAACCTATTTTTGTTTAATGGCCATGATAAAGCATTGCCAAGTTGAAGCTTGGTTGCCACGTTATTCCATTACTCCCCATTGTTAACGCATTTGAGGTTTTGGTGGTAAGTAGATGGGACTGCCTTAATCAAGTGCAGATATCCCCTCCCAAGGATTGCATTATATGTGACTCGACGTCGATGACCAAAAATTCGATAAGCTTTGAAATCTACCTGATTCGAACTGGAAGCCTGAGAGTGCACTTGCGAACTTCATGGGATATTTATATAATTAAATGTCCAACACACATAAATTCAAAATTTATCTTTTTATCATAAACATGCGTGTAAGTGATGAAACAGATAAAGTAAATCATGCAATAAACAAAGGCAAAGTTTGAGGAAAAATGTCTTCAGATAAAATCCTTTATTTTCATCACTTTAGAAATATTACAAGACGGGCGACTTACAGATTAATTGATTACCGCCATAACGCGCTAGTCTTCTTCAATATCTAACAAATAATACTCGATGAGGAGTAGTCCACGCCCGTCCTTCCACGCTCGATATCCTCTGATCAGCCTTTATCTTCAGCAATGATCCCCTCGAGAATAATAATGGTCAGTTGTGATGAAAATATTTCCACAAGATTTGTGTATGCAAGGATACAAACTATCTAGGGCTCAAACAGATTCACACAAATATATTTTGGGAATGTGTTTTGTGAATCAAAAAGGTTTTTGAAACTCAAAAGGTTGAAAACTTTTGCAAATTGTATGAAGAAATAGTTTTGGAAAAAGTCTAAGAAAAGTTAAACAACAAATAGGTATTTATACGGCGAACATAAGTTTCGAGGCGACGCCATTCGGTCAAACAAAAACAAGGCAGGTTTGAATGATAATAAAAATTCATTAGGACGAAAACCAAGTTCGTTCGAATGAAACACTATCTCATTTGAACCAACTTCAAATCATAATCAAAGGAAGTGAAACAGTACACCCTCATTTGATACACGTTCAAGGTAAACTTCAAACGAGCCTTCGAACGAAAAGGATAGCTCTTTCTAACGAGAATCTGATCATGTTTGAATGAGGTCATTAAACTTTGATTTTTTTAAACCAAAAGTATGGCTCGATTTTTTAATTTAAGAATGTTGTTGCAGTTTCGATAAAAATAAAACATCCCAAAATAAATTTATTGAATAAATTTAACCTCCTGATAGTATTATATCTTCATAATGTCGAGATCCTCAAAATTTAGAGATGTTGGATATTCGATCCTTTATAACGACTCTAACGATAGAAATTATGCTCTTATAAATCTCCCCCTTTTGGCTATTTTGGTACAAACATAAAATTGAGATCCAAATTACATTAAAATCGCCTAAGACAATGAAGATATTCTAATACCCTCCTAACACCTAGAAAATGGATAGGTACAAGACAATGATGCCTTCTCAAATAATGTCTTCAAATCTCCACTTCTTTTTATTCTTCCCTTGCACACTTTGTCTTCATCGAGTTTAATGTGAATATGAGCTTCCAAAATTACCTACACGCATGAATTAAAGAAAATATCCGTGATACATTGAGTTTGACATATAAAATAAAATTCATAAAATTCTCTCCCATAAATCAAACTCTACCCCTTAATTTGTTCTCCCCCTTCTATTTTATCCGAAATAGACAAGGAGTAGAAAATAAAGCACAAAATGCAAAGCACCTAAAACAAGAATAGGATATCATCAAAAAAATATATGAATGACACACATGCAATGGCAATCTCAAAGGCTCCACAAACTATTTTTCAAAAAATTTCATGCATAAAAATTTAACAAGTACAATACACAAAAGGGAAACACAAAAATACCCTAATCATAGGAACATAATGTAGGGGTGTGGACATATCCTATAGGTTAATAAACATAGAAAAACATAACATATGTGCATGAAGGATTGATACACCACTAACGAAAGATCTCAAAGTCTAACTTTGGTGTAAAAATGATGAACTCAACTGGAATTGACTTAACCTAATCAAAAAATTAAGACCGTAACATATTTTCACACTAATGATGCCCAAAACAATATAATATCTTAAGATATTTTATAGTACATGAAAACCCATTGATCTTCGACTTAACTCCCTCAAAATCTAACGTATTTAATTATTCTCTCAATTCTCTTTGAAAAAAATATTGTTCATATGTAGCGAAGCATCAATGTTCTAGAAATTGGCCTGGCACTTCTGTTTTTATGTGCCTTCAATCTTTATAGATATTTTCTTTGCAAATGGTGGCTTTTCACACAAACTCAACTTGTTTTCACAGCTCGATTCCATTTCTTAATGAATAACGATTTTATCAAAAAATGATTTATATATTTTTTTAATCTAGGGAATGGTTCTTACATGAACTACTTTTATTATCTCGTTTTTCACATCTGGTTCATTTTAAAAGCACAATTAAGATGAAATCACTACAATAGACATGTGAAAGGTAAGTGCAATACTCAAATAAATATGTGATCATGTGCATTAGGGGAGACAGGGAGTCAAACATGTAGCAAGTTGTCATCAAATCACATCTTTATGACTCCAGACATTATAAAGCACAAAAATGAAATGATGTCACATCTTTAAACACTACAAAATAGTCATGTGGATATGTAATGAATGGGTGACTCAGACATCTTTAATGTTCATCCACATATGGTGTCACAAAAGAATACAAAACTCTTTTTGGATTTTTCAAAAAATTTATCAAGATAAGAACTTTTTGTCGTTTTCACTTTGTCTTAAAAAGAAACCGAAAATATTTTTGTATTTATCAAAAAAAATTAAGAAAGACATAACACTTTTTGGATTTTTTGAAAAATATAAGTACACTAATAGTACAATCTAGCAACATGCATGTAAAATATGAACATGAAAATCATCCTATGATAGCAAACAAGTCTCAAACTCAATCATTAGGCCTGGAGGAGTTCTCTAAAGGAGATGACATCCTATGAAAAATATCCATAAAATGTTATGAAGTCTTGACCAAATACTAACTATACTTGCTCTCGAAAATTTTCAAAATCTCTTATGTGATGTGAGGGAGCATGTGGAGTAACATGTTTAGGAGTGCGTGCGGAGACTCGTGTAGGTACTTGTGTTGCAGCATAACCTGGAAGATACCTATAAGGCACTCTCCCCAACTTAAAACAAAACTCCCTATGGTGACCTCTTTGCTTGCAATGGGAACAAATATATATGGGCTTGGGTCAACCTATCTTGAAACGTCTAGCACAATCTCTTCTAGGTGGGTTAGGTCGAGGGCCATATGGATATAATACAAACTCAGGAATCGACTCAGATGTAGCATGAGAAATGGATGCACCATCATAACCTAATCCTATCCTCTCAATTTTACCTAAAGCGGGACTAAGTAACATATTTTTAACTTTCTTAGATGTGTTCTCTAAAGTAACCTTGACCTCTCGGGCATGTTCGACATCTCTCTCGAGTTAGGATACATGGGATTCAAGTTTCTCACGAGTCTTCAGTGAAGATTAAATATCTCTCGTAAGACTAGCCATGGTGTTGGTCAATTTTCTCTTTTCTCGGCCTAAAACAACCAACAACTCATACAAAGAAATCTTAACCTTCTCGAGTTGACTCGTCAACACCCCACACCCTCAAAACTTTCACCTCTCTTCAAATCTAACACCATAAGAGATAACTCCTTATTAATCTTTTTCATTTTCAATGTCTCGGTGTACAGATCACCAAAAGCCTTTTGGAGATCACCTTCTCCCTTAATTTAAGTACCATCATCACTCTCAATATCCCCCAAATGAATCGAAACATCATCGAGGCTTTCATGTTTAGATAGATCATCGTCGGCGTGGGACAAACTAAAAGTACTCACGTGACTAGCCATGAATGCAACATATGGTGATTCTACCTAAAATCAACCGAATCAATTTCACAATCGCTAAAATTGGCATTATCTGTAATCTCTTTACCCTTTATCTTTAGCCTAGTCGGACACTCATGTGACCTGTGCCCATACCCTCTTACTCATAACACCTTATATCTTCCTCTTTCTCACCGCTACTCTTGACCTCATTTTTATTTTATTATTATCAAAAGTCTTTCTATTAGAAGAATTTTCTTGGCAAGTTTTGAAAAAAAAAATTAAAAATCACAAATAAAGCCAAATCATCAAAATCACGATCGCATCCAGATTCAGACTCACAAACTTTCATAAATTTTTTCTTAGTTTGAGTTCTTAAAAGAAATCCCTACATTCTTAGTTTTAATAGTTATTGGAAACATATATAACTCATACGTTTGAAGATCTCTTACAAATTCTTCTAACCTAAGAGTGTCTAGGACCCCTAATGAGTTAAGAACGGTGATCTTAGGAATAAAACGGGCAGGGAGTGACCTCAAAATCTTTTTCAAAACTCTCATTTTTAGAATTTTCTCACCCATATTAAAACTAGAATTAACAATGCGTGATAAACATGAATAAAACTTATCGAACGACTCGGACTCTAACATCGTGATGGTCTCATATTGGGTGGTCAAATTTTAAAGCATTAATGTTTTTACAACGTTGGTACTCTCGTAAGTGAGTTGGAGGGTATCCCATGCTTCCTTGGATGTAGTGCACGTCATGATCTGATAGAACTCGTTCGGGGTGATGACTCCTGAAATAGCACTAAATCAATGAGAGTTAAAATTACTCCACTTAAATTCCTCATCAGTCGAGGAAGAAACAGTCTTAGGGACAGCAACATTATCAACGTGATAGTGGGAGGATTCCACCCTCTTTCACAAACTAATCAGACTCGCTCACCTATGGATTTTAAGACAGGCCTCATATTAGCTTTCCAATATGCATAATTTGGATCATCAAAGATGGGAAGTTGATTATACAAACTATCCGTTAAAATTTGGCTTTTCAAAGATCAACAATTTTTCAAAAATATTGATAGCAAAGAAAAAAAATTGTGGAAAAAGATCACATTGTAATTTTATGCAACCTTCTCTGATACTAATTTGAGAGTGCATTTGCGATCTTAATGGGATATTTATATAATTAAATATCCAACAAACACAAACCCAAAATTTATCTTTTTATCCTAAACATGCATTTAAGTTATAAAATGGATAAAGTAAATCATGGAATTAACAAAGGTAAAGTTTGAGGAAAAATCCCTTGCGCATAAAACCCTTTTATTTTCTGCACTTTAGAAATATTACAGACAATCGACTTGCAGACTACTTGATTACCGACACAAGCATAACGCACTAGTCCTCACAGATCTATAAATAATACTACTCGGTGAGGAGCAGTCCACATGAGGCCTTCCACACTCGGTATCCACTAACCAACCTTTGTCTTCAACAATGAACCCTTGAGAATCACAATGGCTAGTGTAAAGAAACTCTCTCCATAAGAGTTGTGTATGCAAGGATACAAACTATTTAGGGTTCAAAAAAATTCACACAAATATATTTTGAGAATGTGTTTTGTGAATCAAAAAGGTTTTCTAAACTCAAAAGGTTGAAAACTTTTGGAAAGTGTATGCAAAAATAGTTCTGGAAAAAGTCTTAGAAAAGTTAAACACGAAACATGTATTTATAAGGCGAACACAAATTTTGAGGCGGTTCCATGCGTTCAATTGAAAATAAGGCTCGCTCAAATGATAATAACAATTCGTTATAATGAAAGCCAAGTCCGTTCAAACAAAACACTATCTCATTTGAACCAGCTTCAAACGACATTCAAACAAAGTTAAATAGTACGCCCTCGTTTAATACAAGTTTGATGTAAAGTTCAAACAAACCTTTGAGCTAAAAGGACAAGATGTTCGAATGAGAATCTGATCTCGTTTGAACGAGGTCAGCAAACTTTGAAAAAAAATTAAATAAAAAGTATGCCTCTTTTTTTTAATTTAAAAATCATGTTTCAGTTTTAATAAAGATAAAACATCCCAAAATAAATCTAATGAATAAATTTAAACTCTTAACATTGTTATACCTTCATATTGTTGAGATCATCAAAAGTTGGAGATGTTGGATATTCGATCCTTTATGACGACTCAAGTCGAATGGTAACGGGATACGCCAAAATGTATGTAATCCTAAGCTATGAGAAAATGGCAGAAATTATGCTCTTACACAGCCCTACTTTTCCCATCAGCATAGTCATTTTCCTTCTAACCCAACTAAAGGGATGGTTACCTCTTTGAGATTCTTCGTCTATAAATTGAGTTGATGGAATAACTTGAGATACACTCCGAGGAGATTCCTAATTTTCCTGGTATCTTTTCCACATACCAATTATCAATTCAGAGTGTGATTACTAATACATATTAGTGTGGGCTACTAACTTTAACTAGGTCTTCCTCAGTGAAGGAATTATTCTTAGGTAGTATATCTCCTCTAGTTGATGGCATTTGATGATAGCAGCTTGGTTGGATCAATGTAGAAATACATCACTCTTATTTTGATCTTATCCATCTTCATTCTTATATCTTTTTTTATATGGTTTGGATTTGAGCCTCTGAGGATCACGACAAATTCATTCACTAACTCGTCATCTTCAAGGACATTTTTTTCTTTTTAACCATGCTACATCTGAATTTTCCAATTTTTCTTTTTAATGAAATCATCCAAAAATCCTGCATGGGATATGTCCTCTAGTTGTGATTTCAATGCTTTGGAATTCTTTGTCATTTGACCATGTTCCTTATAGTAGAATACATTAGTGTGTTATTCAATTTAAAAGGGACTTCTACCATCTTTCTTGTCCGCTTGAAGTATTATTGGTCCTTGATCTTGGTCAAGATATGGTATATTAGTTCCTAAAAGACTTTTACGATAGCACAATGAGATTTACTAGGGTATGGATTTTTGTATCCCTTTGATATGTCATTCAGGTTTTTGGCCTCTCTTTTTTGGGAGCAATGTATTTGCCTCCATGCTGACTTTCCATTAATCAACCAATTTTCTTATTTGTTACTGTAACCACGTTTTTAACCTTAGAATATTTTTCAACCCTCAACATTCATTGATCGATAGTGGTCTCTTCATCTTCATGAGACAGTGGTATAATATGAAGTTATTTAGCAAACTAGTCTTGAACGAGGCTACCACATCTTAATCGGTTCAATCTTTTACCTCATTATAAATTTCCCAATATTGTCCGACGTACTCACATAATGTATCTTATGGCTTCTTTTTCTTCAGCATGAAGACCAAATCCATTCTCTTTATGTAGATTCTTCTTCTTATGAACCTAATGATAAAGGCCTCTATGAGTTGTTTAAAAAATATGTACCTACGAGGCATCTTCTCAAATCACTTTTAGGCCACGTCTCCAAAACTTGAGGGAAATATTTACCACATCAGGGTTCATTTTTATTCCAAAATGTCATGGTCTGGGGGTACTAACGAACATGGTAAGTGAAATTAATTTTCCCATGATATATTTTGAACATTGGCACAATGAATTTCTTTGACGGTTTGTTGTATTCAAGTAACTAAGTAAAAGGAAATTTCATCAGGCTGACGAGGGCTCTTTTGGCTAGCTCCTACTAGGTATCAATATACATGGAAAAATAATTCGGTGCAAAAATATCGAATGATCTTGCATTAGAAAGTGATGAACAAAAAGTAGGTTTTAAGCATAAACCTATGGTGTCGAGTCACGATATCTAAGCAAATCTTGTTGGTGATCCACAAAATTAGAAAAATTCTTTGAAGAATACAAAGTAGGTTCCCTTTTATTGTCTTTCAAAAGCTTTCTAGAACACAACAAAAGCCTCTGATCTCTTAATATATGATCCTACCAAAGAAGGTATGTGTGCGAGAACTATTGGAGATGAATATTTAGATTTTGAGTGATATATGGATATCGCTCTCTATCATATTCACAAAAACATTAATAGTATTTTTTTTCTCTCCCTCTCTAACACTCAATAATAAATACGCAGCTTAAAACCATCTCTTACACCAATATATATAGGTATAAGTTATAGTCTTGGGCTAAAGTGAGTTTCCAGAGAGTCTGAGCCCTCTACTTGGGTAAATGGACTATGTAAGGGACAATAGACTAAATAATTTATTTGGTTTCTCAATAATACTCGGATCCCATATTATATCCCCATAACATATTTCCTTCCTTTATTTAATCATAACTAATTCCACTAAATAATTACGACTGCTCTAATTTTATTTTCTCAAAATAACTTTGAGTAATGAGGTCTTGTTAAAGTTTTTATGGTCCATAGTATGATTTTCCACATTAAGCATACAATACCTGCGTGGTTATATCAATTCACCGTTAATCAATATTAACCAACTTATTTTTTTCTTGATTCTCGGACTTAAACTTATTTGCTAGTGCACCGAATTATAAAATAATCAACTTCTGAGGTTTACTAGTGGGAATGAAACTTATAAGTCTATCAAGGGGTATCAGAATCTAAGATCATTCTTGGACACGAATTCCTCTAAATTACGATATCAAACTTACTTGCACAATGATTTCCCAACTTGCAGATATTTAGATACAATAAGATTAAATATTTGTCATAACGGTCAAAACAAAAATTATACAAGCATTTTATCATTATAACCCTCCGGTTTAAGAACCTGTGTACCCTCTGCAAACCTATGGGTTTATACAAGTCTAATCTAGCCGATATCTAGACTTGAATCTCACCCTGTTCAATACAATCCTGAATGTATCGATCAGAATAATCCTTGAACTATAAGATTTTTGAATCATCACATAGTTTTTCGTAGGTCGAGATAAACACTAAAATTGAACTCGCAAATTTATCAATAGGATGTCAACTCCCTATCTCAACTGTGACTTGTTTGATTGTATAATAACCAAAATTATAAACTTATTTGATTAGGCTGGACTTAACTCACCATAATTCCTATCTAATATATTTCAAGCCTAAATATAAGGCATTCTGACGAACATTATTCTCATTTTGAATTTACCTAACAAACTTTTATTGAAAAATAATATCATACATGTTTTAAAGAATAAAATCCCAAAAACTCCTTTATAGTCATGGCTTATTGGTGAGTTGGGTGATCTTCAATTTTCGTTCGTATGAGATTACAATGGTCATATTTTTCGCTACAATTGTTATATCAATATTTCCTTTCTCATGATCCTATTTGGTGGGAGAAGACTGAATCGCATCATCAACTCCTTACTTGATGACAAGTTTTACATGCTTGAGGGCTAGGTGTGCGGGCAATCTCTTGGTGTGTGTTCTTATTCCTCTAGATCTCCTACTCTATCATGTCTAGATGGCACTAGAGGCGAGCATTCTCTTCTTATTGATGCCTTGTAGCTGCCTCTAGCTCATACATTACTCATAAGTGTCTGTGATTCATGATATTTTATTAGACCACAACGGTTAATTGTTCTCCACTGTTTTCTCCTCCCAAGGACATAATGAAAATAGGGGGTACTACGTTATTAGTGGAGCCTGTCCATGAATTTGAATCTAGGAAAACATATTCAGTGATATTATCTTCACGATGGTCATAAGATTAAAAGTTCTCGTCGTGTAGATGAGACGTGATTTGATTATTATTGGATGGTAAGATTGAGGAAAGAAATCATTCCCACATACAACGCCAATTGTACGTGGTAAAATCCTATTTTTCAAGATTCAAGGAACACCAACAAAGTAAACATGAATATCATGCATACACACACATAAGAACAAAATGTATGTGGTTTGGTAATGTGCCTACATCAATGGGTGGTTCTTCTCTCTTATTCATAGTCTTCATATTTTTTTATTACATTCCCCTTTAAATCTAGGGCAAGGTTTATATACAAAGAACTATTGGAATCCTTGGGACTCCAATCAGTTTCATATTTGTCCTTTGCTCGTTGGCCTTATCTTTTTACTTGATCTCCACAGGTTAGTTATCCTTAGTGATCTTTATCCGTGTGATGAATAATGGTAAACCAGGTTAATAGAATCCATGCTTCCTTCCCACGTATAGCATATTATTTTCCCTCAAAGTTTACAAAACATTAAATAACAAAATTTACACTCTTTTAAAATTTTAATATTGAGTATGTTAATAAATAATTGAAGTTTTTCAATAGTATTACATTTCTCTAATATGATTGATATTTTATACCAAATTGAGAGAACAAAATTTACTCCACTTCAAAAATTGTTGTAAAAAAATTAAAAATGACTCAAATACATGCATTAGTGACATTTAATGCTTAATTTATGGTCAATTTATGTATTTTAGTTCTTCATTTCCTATAGAAAGATTTGTTACATAAAATGTACCACAATTAGGGGTGAAATTTTTTTTCAAAAAACTTGATAGCATAACATGATGAATTGTGTTTGTGACCGAATTTTTAACGAAATGTCATGTCGTCTCATGCCAAATTTCTAACTTATGTTCTTGAACGTGCCAAAGTTTTTGTCATGTTGTGTTTTTGTATTCACCTTCAAGTTTACTCATCTTGATATGTATATTTGAGTGTAAAAGTCACTGATCATGTTAATCATGTCGTATTTAAGAAATTCATGATAAAACAACATAATAGATAATGTAAGTGTCTAAATTTTTAACAAAATGTCATGTTGTGCCAATTTCTCGACTCATTCTTTTGCACGTGCCAAAATTCATGTGGTGTTTTCATGTTTTCTTTCAAGTCTACGCGCTTTTATACGAATAACTAATAGTGAACATTATATACTATATCAATAGTGTAGTATTGTATTTGAAATGACTCGTGTTATTGAAAAAACATAAATGTTTTCCATATTCAGCTTGATTGGGCTTCATCATGTCGCGTAACACAAGTTAAAAACCCGATTTGACAACCCAAACCACATTGTTCAATGCATATAGTTGAACAAAATTTTAACAATGGTGTTAACTCGAGTGCAGACTTAAGGGGGAAAATGGTGTAAGGAAAAAAATAAAATAATGTATCAACCATAAGTCTTAAACAAATATATACTAAAAATCGATTAAAAGTGTATCAATCTTACAGCATTTCATGTGAACGGCTGTAAGATAGGACTGTGCAATCATCTACACAAGGTGACATGGCTGATAGTTTTGTTTAAAAATGTTTTATTGACCCAATTTACGTGAAAATATTAGGCGAGATGTTCGTCAAAAACGCAAAAACAAATAGGTAAAACATGTTAATTTCATATATTAGGCGATAAAAGACATGAATAAACATCTGTTTTTCAAAAGTTGGATCACCATTTTCATTAATAATCTTTCTAGCACTACTAAACCTAAAAGTATGATTACATATATCAAATTAGTGATGTACCAAAAGGTCCACCAACTCTATATATAAAGGAAAAGCCTATGTGTACCCATTGTTTTTTCCCAAATTTGTGTCTTAAATGATTTAAAAAGTTGATCCAAGTGTATGTACAATCATTTAATGCGCATGAAATACAAGCTTGGTAAATAACGTACTCATATATGAAACATGATTTACATTTGTTTCATACCAAATATCTATCTCACTCCGTTTTTATAGCTATATTTCACTTTCCTTAGCAAGTACAAAACACGTATATCCCACCAGAACCCGACATTAACAAAAATGTTACCATATAAAAACTCACGATTTCTTTAAAAAAAATTTGCTCTATCTCACCCTTCTGAACTGCTACACACTAATGTAACTTTCGATTTATATTTTTTCTCAAAAGATATATATATATATATATATATATATATATATATATATATATATATATATATATATATATATATATGTGTGTGTGTGTGTGTGTGTGTGTGTGTGTGTGTGTGTGTGCGTGTGCATGTGCGTGTGTTTGTGTGTGTATATATATTTATTAACTCTAAAATTATCCAACATGAAAAGATAATCATTGATAGTTCAATAAGAACAACAGTCCTACATGAACTCAACCACATTAATAGAGATAAGGTCAAATAGAGATGGACTACAAACAAATCGATCACCCAAGATAGTTCGACTACTTAGGACTCTTATGAGGGTAAGGAATATGATTTAAACACATAAACTTCTTGTAATCAGGATTTGAACTCTTAATTAGCATTTTCTAGCACTCTAATTATCATTCTTTCTTTCTCTCTAATAACAAATAATAACCCTTTCTTCCCAGTGTATGTAGTCCGACTTCAGATGAATCACATAATTACTATGTTCATTATTTTAATGTATATAACTTAAAAGGTAGTTTGGGCAATTTACATTATTGTAGAGTAAAATACCCTACAATTTTACATCGTGTTTAGGAAATAAATCGATCCCCACCAACTGAATTGTCATATTATCTACCATGAGTAATGACCATACTTATCAAACTCCAATGTTGAGCCAAATTCTTTTTGAGATCCATATTGAGAGAAGGAACCGATCACTAGTATGGTCACCTTCCTCACCTAATTATGCCATATCACATTGAAGAACCTGCAACTGATTTGTCCTTAGTCGATGCAATAGTCACCATGATACACCAAGCTTAGAGCTACCATCCAGGAATGCTACATTAAAGTTTGTCAACCAATATGATTGTTTTCACGAGCACAATGCTAAAATTAGCTGCCTTAGGAGATGATTGACTGAATAGTCAGAGGGGAATGGGCATAGTTCTCATGCAAGAAAACATCGTTGTAATAAGATGATATGTTCTCTTAAAACACTCTTAACCACATGTAAATGGAAGATTACCTATTCTCCGAGGAATCTCCTAATCGTATGGCCATGGAAGATAACCTGCTCTCCTATGTTTCCCCCAAAACATCATCATAGAAAGATTATTTATCACACGCCAATTTAAAAAAAAAACTAATATCTTGTCAAAAGAATTTATTAGTGAGTTACTTGATTTTCCATCCTACTTGGTGAAATAAAAGTTAAATTATACACATAAAAATCATTTTTGTCAATAAGAGTTAAATTATAGACATAGGATAGCCTCGCGATTTATTCGCTTGCTACCGCACCCACCAAACCAAGAATATTTCCACTCGTATATCGCATATAACACGAGTAGCACACCCCACACATATACTTCTAAAATATCATCACTCGCCATTAGCGAATGAAGAAAAATATATAACTTCCCTATCATGGAAGCCATATAGATATAATACATAACAACATTGATACTACCACAAGCTCAATTTACACACCCGAATCTAGGGTAAATACAATACTACTCCATCTTATCATAAGGAATACACCACCCTCTACTAAAGTGGAATCCCCGTCAATATTTTTTCCAATCTCTTTGGCCACTACTAATGGTTCCTAGACACATTATTCTAGTCTTAACCGAACCAAACTACTTCCTTATCTAGCTACTCTAGCGATTACTCGCGTAGTTACCTTAACTTCTTCAACAAAGAGAACATTCTACTAGCCTCACCGGCCTTAGTTCAATGAGCCTTCCCCAGGTGGATGTCCACCAATGGGGTCTCATGAACACTACTTCGCTAGAAGTGTAAGCAACACTTATACGTGAGCCCGTCATTTCCACTTAAGGGATCTCTCTCTTGTATCAAACCACTTCAATTCAAGGTTTCCTTAACTCTGTAACTCTTTATTAACGGTCGGCCTCTGACTGAACCTCAAGTGAACATTTGAGAATCTACTTTCTCATCATTCCCGATATCCCAGAGAAAATCGTTGTTGAAAATATCTACTGGGTTTCTCTATGGGCAAAACTTCATGCCCCACCAAAATATGGCGACTACCATTTCCGCCACTTCAAACTTACACCTATGGGTGAAAGATTTTCCCCTAATCTTCGCACCTGGGCACTTCTATACCCCTCTCTAGGCAAAAACTCTTGGACCTTATACTCTCACCGAATGAGATTACACTTCCTCCAACCGACCGACCCTCAACATGTGGTCCTCGTCAAGGACTTCTAAATCTTAAGATTGACATCGCTTGGAATCCCAAACTTAGTATCACTCTCTACTGGCAGTGGTACTTGGAAAACTATATCTACTGTACTTAGTAGTCACGGTAGCAATATGGGATAATGCTACAAAGGGAACGACCTCTAAAGCGGCCCTCATCCCCGACTACAGCTCACAACTCTAGTAATCCCGTCTTAGTAAGCCTTCATAATGGCCTTCCTTGACGCCCTTCATCTAACGACTTACGAGTCTCACATTAATGCGTAAAATATTTTCGGGGTTCTCATATCGTAGCAAGACAACGAAATATCACAAGAGAAATCAACGATCTTAATCTTAGAAACGCAGAAAGCGTAGTACGTCCGCAAAGATTCCTAAGGACTCTAGAACCTAATGCTCTGATACCATCTATGACAACCCGCCAACTAAAATAATAGGTGGCCAGCCCAATACTCTAATAATCATAGGAATCATAGATGGTCCATTCTCAGCATCACTGTCGATTAAAATAATAGTACGAGATAACCACCAATCATTTAGAAAACGGACTGTCAAATTTAAAATTTTATAAATAAAAGAAAACACTTAGACAATCCCATTTGCAAAAATGGTGGATATCAAAAATCAACGGATAAAGAATGAAAATATAATAAATAATCATCGAATAAGCTATTGGTGAATAGACCAATACAAACAGTTACACCGAATATTACAATTCAATTATTACAACATAATAAATGAATGCAAAGCTTGGGCAATATGCCCGAATAAATAAGTTGAACATAACTAGAGTACAAAAGATAGAGGCGTCTAAAACAAGTATCCTACAGCATTCGTAATATGCTATAGCTCCAAGACAACCGGAATGGAAATGTAAATATGGGTGTCCATGCGGTATAGCACCTGTACGACAAGGAGTATATGAAAAAATAGAGAAATATAGACGGGTCAGGGCCCGATTTGATATGATTACCATGTGACTAAAATGCATGACAGTTAAGTGCGTAATTCTCTTGCAATTAATAATAATATTTCTCACCTCTCAATCTAAAAATACAACCTAGCGCAATATCAATGATGATGCTCTATTTAACCCAAGTACTAAGGGATAACTTATCCCCAGTCTCAACACTATGACCTATTAGTGCGTGGGGTGCCTCGCGAAGCGAAATCCAAATAAGGACCCCCCCCCCCCCCCGATACACTACTACTAGGAAAGGTTGATCGTCGAGATTCATTAGATCCCTAGCACGTAATCAATATATATATGGGAGGTCTCATCTACAGCTACTCAAGGAGATACAAAATAAATCCATTCACCATCTAAAGGCACAGTTCCTATTTCTTTAGGAAATACATATATGGCTATTCATTTTATCAAATGTTTACCAATAATCTCATTTCAAAACTTTCTTTACCAATTTTTATTTCCTTTCTTCCATCCGGGAAAAATTTATATTTAAAAGCAAGTTTTATTAACATAAAAATGCTTTACCTTTCCATTTCATAACTTTCCATTTTCCTTCTTCCATCTAGAAAATGTACTTAACGCCCCATTTCGCTTCTTCCATCCGGGAAATGTAATTTAAAGTCATTTCATTATCATAAAATGCTTTAATAACCAATAATGCCCCACATTATTGCACATAGTTATATATCATACTATATAACGCAATCTAAGACCGCCAATCCGGGTTTCCCCACTGTACGCCCCCCTAAATGGCTATCATCTTCCAGGGCCTATCACCAAGACAACCTAGGATCCTAACGAAACGTCGGGAAGTGGCCATATGCCTGCAGAAGAGTCATGACCACACCCAGAATCACCTCACCAGCGCAGAAAAAATACAATAAACACTCATATGGCCTAGGACTATATCCACCCGGTATTCATTAGCCAGGGGGCTTCACCATACGCACGCAACTTCCCTTATGATAGCGATTTAGAGAGGTGTGTATCCATAAATTAACATTTATGAAAATCATTACTTTTTCCCATTTGAAAACATCCAGTTTTACATTCTCAAAAATCATTTGTACTTATTCATTTAGTACCACATTTTAGCATATGCATTTCATTCTCATTAAGTCATATTTTATTAATGACCTAAGACCCGAAGTGCCAATATCCTCAAACTAGCCTCCAAGAGTTAAACATAAAACCCTAAATCATCAAAATGATTCTCCCTCAATAATTGACTCCCAAAAGTCCCAACATTAACATTTTATCTCCAATTTATTTTTAGGTTAACTTCCTACATCATACGGACATTAACCTACATAAACTAGTCCTCGGGGTAAGCCCAATTATCCCATTTTATCCTAGGACATTAGTCTACCCAAAATAACTCTCTAGGACTCCCCATTACTTCCCAAAGGAAGGTTTCTAAACCTTGAACCTAAAGGAAAAAGGGCTAAAACAAAACTAGGAAGATCTCACAAAAACAAGCAGCTGAATCGATTCGTCCTAGGGCCGAATCGGTTCGCCCCTGGGTGCAAATCGATTCGCCCAAAAGCGAATCAATTCGGTGAGCAAAACCCACTTTCTGCATCTATCCGAATTGATTCGGCCTAAACCCGAATCGATTCGGTCTCCCAGACCTGTAGCCTACCCCCAAACCGAATTGATTCGCCTGGGAGCCGAATCGATTCGTCCCTAAAAATTCTGCCCTAGCCTACAGCAAGGGTCGATCGATCGATCCCCCATGATCGATCGATCGATCCCCCATGATCGATCGATCGATCATGGCGGGCAGCTTCTTCTCTGAGAAGCTGTTTCGGCCATTAACGAAACCTCCAAGCTTTTATTCGTTAATCCGCCCAAATACAACAATAAAAATTTCTACCCAATCATTTCTACACCATTATTAACTAACATAATCTCCTCCAAACCAAATTAAATCAAAGATCAAGGGATTAAACACCAAAAACCCAAAAAAAAATGATTTAAATCTCCAAAAACCTAACTATACATGCAATTTATCACATTAAATCAATATCTAGCAAGTAAGAAACTTGCCTCGAGTTCGTAGTCTCCGATTCCCTTCCGGTAGCAACGGATTTCAGCCTCAAATCTCCATTTTTCTCTCTTCCTCACCATTTCTCCCAACTTTCTTTTCTCTCTCTCTCTCTCTCTTGGTTTATACCACAAATGAGAAATAAAAAGGGAGTGGGGGACTTATATGGGTTCTAAAACATAAATGCCCCTCTTTTAAGTGTTAATACACGATTAAAATGACTCGTAACCACATAATTGAGTCATAACCCGTTAAAAGTGCCCGGAACTCAAAAATACAACTTGGCACTTATTTCGACTATCTCGACTATTCTAAAAACAACGGCACCCCATATTTTGGCATTCGGAAAAATGTGAACCTATTTTTATGTTCCAATTTTATTTTATTTCATTAATTAAGCTCCAATTTAAATATGAGTCATAACCGTCGCATAACATATAACGACGCAATAAAACACAATATAATGCTATTTACCTACTCATAACGGTAAATAGACAAAACATAGTAAATATTATCCCTAAATATCATAGGAAATAATATTTACTCCAACTTCCCATATTTTATAAAATTAGCCCATCAGGCAAAATAATATAAAATAGTCGCTCAAATGCCTGGGTTGTTACACTCAAACATAGTAGCTAGTGGATCCTTAGAGAGGGAACAATATACATTTTTTGGTTACAAACCACTGATGAAAATTGTCATTACTACTAATGTCTTAAATTTGTATAGATTATTATCATTATTGTTGATGTCGAAAATTGGTATAGATTTTATCTTAGCTATGATATACCAAATTCTTAATCATAAAAAAATTATTTAAGTAATGAGGTGGAAAATAAACAAAATAACAAAGGACAAAAAATATATTTAACGTGGTTCAACTTAGGGAAAGACTATGTCCACGGTTATGGTATTACTGTTGAGAGTAGTTACATAGAATTTTGGGCACTTTTGATTGTACGCAATTGACTTATCCCTTTATTAAAGGCAAATAATGCAATTGTAGTGGTCCTAAAAACTAAGGGAAGGAACTCCTTTATATATTCAATCATTTACCCCCATATACAATAAATGAGACTATTGACCTTCTAAGGCATGTGTGGAATGACTCTTGATAATTCCCATATGAGTGACCTTTCTTCTTCTAGATGGTTCATCTTCTTAAGCTAGTCGGCCGGTATGCCGACCAACTATATCTGGAGTTGATCAAGTATACATGAAATGATGAGATGTATACTTATAAGGACAAGTATTCTTGTCTCATTGTCCATGCGTCATGAATAATTTGACGCACAGTAAAAGCTCCCAATGCTCTATGCATCATTGAAAGGGTGAAAAAATTGTTTTAAAAAGTTGCTCTGCGTCCCCATATAATGGTGGTCGACAGCTAACCTTCTGGACTTGTAAAATTTTCACTGGTATATCAGTCAGTGGAATTTTTAGGAATAATTTGAAAATTAGCGAACCACCCAAGGGTACGCTGGTCTTTGTGCACCTTTGAGAAACATGCAGCCATCAAGATTTCAATCGTTGGTTTAGTTAATCATTTCTTTTCAACTTTCAAGTTAAATCTATAAAAGGGTGAAGCTTTTTCCCCCATTTCTTTTTATCACCAACCTTCGCACTTAAGCAATCTCTTTCCTTTAAGTTTTCCTTCGCCCTTTATAAGAATTTAGGGAAAAACAAAAAATACCCAATCGAGTATCTTTAGAACTAGTATGAGGCCCTATAGATGTATTATCATTATATGACAGTAACTGGATCCCCATTATATTCATACTACCTAGATACTTAGCAGGCCAATAGGGCTTTAGTAGTTAATTTTACTGATTCTAATAAGGATCATTGGGATTATGGAGTCGTGGTTAAGAACTGGAGGTATGCCCTCTTACTGAGGGCATGAAAGATAATGGTCTCAAATGCCCCCAGGAAGGGCATGGCATAGGTCGTCTAACACTTTGAATTTTATTTTTCTTCAATATGTACTAACTGTTTGATAATATGCTAACTAATATTTCTTATTTTATTTTTGCAGAGGAAAGCAAGAAAAGGTGTACCAAAGATTCCAAAGTGAACTTCGATGAATTGAAGTTCTTTTGGTCAATTAACAAGAGAGTATGGGAAGATCACCCTAGATCTGCCTCTATATTGCTAGAATATAAGAGCACCATCACATTATTTGAGAACGCGAGAATTACATGTGATAATTGATTAACTTCACAATTTTTAATATAGCACACTTATTTAATTAGAGTCCCTAAACATGCATCTAAGGTGCGTGTGTCAACCCATAAATAAATAAAGCATGTGACACAAAAATATGTTGAGACACAGATATCCGGAAAAAACCCCTTTCGGGTAAAACCTTTATTTCACTATGAATATACAAGCCGCAACTTACAATTACATAGAAAAATCTGCAATGGATTAACGCGCAGCCAACCCACAAAGACACGCAGTCTTGAACTCAGCAAGAGAATACACGCAGAACCCTCCAAGTACTCGCAGCCCAAACAACAAAGGTAGAACCGCAGCTCTCCTCAATGACACGCAGCCATAAAAACTTTGTAGAGACTCCCTCAGCAATGACACGCAGCCCTCGGTTGCAAAGATCTCTCCACAAAGATGAACAATAACAAAGTTTGTGTTCTAGGGTTCCAAAAGATTCATAAAAGTAATTGGGATTTTTGTGTGTGAATCAAAAAGATGTTTAGCACATCAAAAATTGAAGTCTTGTTGTGTTTGTATTCTTAAAAATGTTTTCTCAAAGACTTAAAGAAATACACCATCGGAATAGTTATATATATTGGAAATATAAGATGGTGGTAAAAACAGTTACGGAACTGCTCGAGATTATCTCAGGCGGATCGGTCCGATTTACCGGATCGGTTCTTTTAAAATATGGCTCCATCGGTTTGCATTTGATCCGGGGTCTACTGGACCTCGAGCAAGGTGGATCGGTCCGGGTAGAGGGCGGACCGGTCCGGAGGCGGATCGGTCCGGTAGGGAGGCGGACCGGTTAGGTTTTCCCAGAAAAATAAAAGCCTCATTTTGCTTGAAAAAACTTACTTCTTATTTTTATAAAAAACATTTTATAAAAATTTCCCAATACTAAATATGAACTTTAAGGAACATAAAAACAAAATTTTACCAAGTTCATTCTCGCAGAGGCTATGATGTTGAAGACACTTTGATATTCGGATCCGTTGATGTAGATGCGATCTTGAGTTTCTTCAACGGTGTAACGGCGTACGACATACAAATTGATAATGGACAAAAATGTCCTTACATTATTTATAGCCCAACCAATTGAGATTGTACCCCAAGCTCTAATCAACTTAGCTGAGGAGCCCATTTTAACCTCTTCTGTTGTTGAATATTTTAGAGAATATAAAGGAATTAGCATTATGTGGTACATCGTCCTCTTTCGAGTCATTTAACATCATCGCATCCAGACTTCACCCACTGCTAAATTGAGAAAGAGAAGAGTTCCTAACCCGATGGTTAATTTTCCTTTTACACCACCCAAGAAGACCACTGCTAAAGACAAAAGTTAAATGGTACTTAATGTGTAAGAGGCCAAATCCATAGAGCCTTAGTTTAAGAGATTGAAGAGAGGACCAATTGACCAACAAGAGTTGGTTTAGAAAGAGCCACCCACTAAACTTCTGCTAAGTCTGCCTCAATGGCAATGAACCCTGGGCTAGCCAGGGGATTAATTCATGTTGGGGTTCTTTCACCTGACATGTCAGCAGCAAACCCTATCCATAGCCCGTCCGTTGGAGATGGAAAATTTAAATTTAGCCTTGGTAATTTTTTTTACCTTTTATTTACTTTCAGTAATTTCCTTTTTCCTTACGTATGTGTGATAATTATTTTGTGGTTGCCTTATCCTACAGTTTTTGGTCAATTATGACCAATTCTTGATCAGGGATGACCAGTTGAGGTCATCATCAACTGATGTGGAGGAGGACTATGAAGGCCTAAATAAATCTTCGAAGGAATCTGAAGAAGCATACAAAAGAGACCAAAAACAATGGCAGGAGAAGCTCAAGTGGACTAAAGATAGAATGGCCATAGTAAAGGACAATGTGAAGACTACTGATGATATGACAACTAATTTCATTATTGAGGTGGCTATTGAGAATAAGAAATTTTTAGCACTGAAGGCCCAGAGAAAGAAATAAAAGAAATATGCCTTTAATAGAGGCTACGATACCTTTAGAGTAGTTTCTGTTCAAATAGAGTATATAAATAAGGCGTCCTATAAGGATGGGTGGACTTCTATCTCAAAGAGGTTGGCACCTCCACCGACTCTGATTTATTTCAGATACATGATCCTAGTACCCCCTAACTTGGAAAAGGAGATTAATAACGAAGAATTGGGATTGAATCCATTCTCCCAGAGGCAACAACAAAGGACATCGATAAGGTGTAAATCTTATTAAGTTTGATTTACCTCTCTATTTTGTATCTCATTTTCTTTGATGTCTGCTTTTTTTTCCTTTTTGTTATTGTAGTGGAACAGTACAATGTAACACATTTCCTTGCAACGAATGAAAAGTCTTTTTTTTAACTTATTATCTTTTTCTTTTAATTATACTTGCTCATTCTTCTTGGTCAGATTTATTTTTCTTATGTTGTTAGTTTTCACTTTAACGCTAAGAAAAATGCCATTATCTCTGCTTAGGATAATTTATTAAGGTATAGCCAATAACTTGTTTGGTGCTAAATATGTAGATCTTACAGTTGGAAAGGTTGATCTGCATGGATGCTTCAAACCAAGTCAAGGAAGCCTATGTTCATCCGCATTATCTTTTTGATAGAGTTGCGGCGAATAATATGGCCTATTATGAAATAGTCGAGCAACTTCAAGACGGCCATAATTTCTCTCAGTCATTACTTTATTCTAACTATGAGGCCAAGTTTAAAGTCTTGAGTGCTAGTTGGGGATTTTATAAGAATCTTCACGACATCACTTCGGCTTTTCAGAAGAAGAAGTTTCTCTTGAATATGGAGGTGGAATGTTCTCAAGACAATGTTAATATTCTTGAAAAAGAAAACAACAATTTAAGGAACGAGTTAAAAAATTCAAAGAAATCTGGTGAAGCTGTGCCGCGTGAAGGCATTTTTTTCTTGGAGATTGAAAATGCCAGACTTATGGAAGAAGAAGAAGAAGAAGAAGGCCAAATCTAGACAATATTCTAGGAAGGTGATCGTTGCTCGGCCTACTGCAAAATAAAGAAAGGACCAAGAAAACCTTAGTCGACCCGGCAGCTTTACTTAAGGATAAAGATAAAACCATCAAAAAGATGCAAGACCAAGTGGATCGTTTAACTTTTACTTCCATAAATAACCCAAAGCTATCTAGATGGATGGCTATGATGAGGTCATAACTCATACGGAGGATTAATTGGATCATTCTCATTGAGAAGGTTATAAGTGGGGATGGTTGAATGTGCTGACACTATTAAAGGTGGATGAAAATAATGAATTGTGGCATTGGCATGATCCAAACATGTTGGATTATCTCGATCCTCCATTCAGAATTGATGCTGAGTGGATTCCAACTAATGCAATTCCCCAAAGCATTATGAGAAAGTACCTCGGAGATTATGATCTTTATGGTGAAGATTCCTACATTCATCCTCTTCATTTATTAGACCAACCGAGCACTAGTGGCCGTAATAGGTTGAGATATTTTAGGACTAGTACTCTACTTAGTACTCTTGATGTTCTTCCAGCCATGATGGACAAATATGAGGGGAAACGATTAATGGAATGATTTTGTTTTTCCTGTCATCACATGTTTCTATTTCAATATCAACTATATGTTTGTTTTCTATGGAAGTTTGTTGAAATGAAAAAGACTTTTTTTGCGTACATGTTTGTCTATGTATTTTTGTCTTTGCTTAATAATTAAGCTTTTTGATTAGTTGATCGGTTATGCAACCGAGTAACCTGCTTAATTTATCTGAGTTCAGTCAAGTTGTGAATGTGAGTTATTGGTCCTTATGCTCTACTAATGTACTTAGGTAAAACAAGTATTTGTTGTCTTTTGAGCTAAGTGTTTGCATTAGTTACCATTGGCGACCAAATGTATTAGGAATGTAGGGTTTTCCTGAATTTAAATTGGTCTGGTAAAACTTCGTGTTTTGACTTTAATTCAAACATGAAGTTTAAGGGACTTCTTATTCGTGAGTTATCAAAGATAAAGTCATAAATGAAGTCTAAAAGTCTAAATGAAAATTTTCTTTTTTGATGTTGGAAATGTTTATTGAGGTGGAAAAGTTTGTTAGGGGATGTATCATCGTCATACTCCAGGAAAAAACATAAAAAGGAAGCATAATTGGTTGTAAATCACAACCTTATTAAATTAGATGAAACAATTACATCAATTACGTAATAGAATACTGATAATATCTCCTGAGATGATCGACTTTCCATGGATTCTTAAATTTTTCCGCTTCAAATGTTTCTCGGCGATAAGTTACTCGTTGGACGACTGCCGAGATATAATAAGGACCATGATAGTTTGCTTCTAACTTATTTCCCTTATGGATTACCATCATAAGAGTATAGTATCCCTCTTTCAAGTTGATCGTCTTGACCCTTTTCTTGTAAAATCTAGCAGCCTTTTATTGACAAGTAGCTACATGGAATGTAGCATCCTCCCTAACTTCCTCAATCAAGTATAAATAATCTCCTCATGAGGTCACTTTTAGGGGAATCAAAGTTTAAGAACTTGTGAGTTGACAAACCTATCTCAGCCGGTACCATAGCCTCAGTTTCAAAAGAAAGCATGTAAAGATTTTCGCATATGGTTGTTCTCTACGTAGTTTTATATGCCCAAAGAACACTGTGCAGCTCATTTATCCAGTTTGCCTTAGCGTTATATAACCTCTTCTTAAACCCATCAAGTATATTTTTATTCATGACCTTTGTTTGGCTATTACACTATAGGTGTCTAGGTGCAGAGTGAAGCTTTGAATCTTGGGCTGAATGTAGTACTCCTCAAATTACTTATTGTCAAACCGAGTGCCATGATCAATGATGAAGGCATGTGGCATTCCATGCCTGCATATGATATATTTTCATATGAACTAGAAAACTCTATCATAAGGAATTTCAACTAATAGCTCAGCTTCCACCACTAAGTACTTGAACCTTCCTTTAGTCCTTGGCAATGGGAAGACCAATTTAATTCCCCAGATAGAGAAAGGCCAAGGATAAATAATCGGATTTAAAGTAGCACCCGATCTTTTATGGATTGTATCAAACTTCTGACACTTATCACACCTATTGATAAAGGAAATACAATCTTATTTCATAGTCGGCCAATCGTATCCTTGCATAACTATCCTTCTCACCAATAATTGGCCAGCTGAATGAGCCCCACATGAACCTTCATGTACCTCTCTGATCAAATCTGGTACCTCGATGGGGTGTACACACCGAAGTAGTGAAAATCGTGTGTTCCCTTTTATATAAGACTCCTCGCTCTAGCACGTAACTTGGTGCCTTATACCTTAACTTCTTGGAATCATTTGGGTAGCAGGTAATACATTTATTAATGTATCTTCTTATAAGATCCATCCATCAGACACCATAATAAAATTGATCAAATCTTCCACATTTACACTTCTATGTGCAAGAATTTACATGGGGATGGTTCTCCTAAGTTTATTCCTGGTCGTTGAAGCCAACCGAGCAAGTGAATCTGCTCGAGCATTCTCTATCCTTGGTATTCTTACCATTTTTATGGCGATAAACTTGGAGATGACTTTTATAGTTTTAGACAGATACTTGATCATGAGATCTCCCTTGACTACATATATTTGAAGTACTTGGTTAACAATAAGTTGAGAATCACTATGTGACATAACCTGCTCGACCCCAATGATAAGGCAAACTCAAAGCCTGTGATAAATGCTTCGTACTCTACTTCATTATTAGAGTTCTACAGTTGAAAAAGATGTTCATATTCCACATCAATATCGTCTGGTGTATTAATGATAAGACCTACTCCACTACTAGTGGCACATGAGGATCCGTCTGCATACAACTTCCAAACTGGAATGTCGTCATTAAAGCTCTCTTCAGATAATACTCCTTGATAAAATATTTTCTTACTCTGCTCATTGTACCATTGAGCCATCTCTTTGGCAGTTGATGTTTCAAGTTGATCAGTGGCAATTTTAATTTTCTTTGGAGCAGAGCTTTCTTCCAAGGAAGTATGCTCAAAAGGAAAACTTGGATTATTGATCATTTTTGTATATGTAAATTTAGCACTAAAATTTGCTATGTCATGTCCCTTCAGCACGGTTCATGGTTCGCAAATGATTTTAGATTCTCCTAGCTCTACTTCTCAGGAAATAAATCTCCCTGATTTCTCTCATTTGTGAGGCACTTGACGTAAAGATAAATCTATACTGCACTTGAAAGTGTGGATTCATCCTCCTTGAAGATTTAATAAGAGAAATGGTTAGCCTTTTTAGATGTGGATATCTAATTTTTGTTCCTCTATATGCTTTACTAGTGTAATAAACTGGCTTTTAAACTCCATCTTCCACTCTGACTAATGCTGAGCCAATAGCGGATTCTGAGATAGGAAAATATAGATACAATTTCTCCCCCAAAATTGGTCGATAAAGAAGTGGTGGAGATCCCAGATATTTCTTTAAATCCGAAAGTTTTTTTTTCATTCCTCATTCCATTCTAAGGTTTTCCTAAGCACTTTGAAGAATGGTAGGCATTTATCAATAGCTCGGGACACAAATCGATTAAGGGAAGCCATTCTTCCCATTAATTTCTGTACATCCTTCGTATATGTTGGAGATTACATATCAATTAATGCCTTTATTTTGTCTGGTTTGGCTTTTACATGTTTGATTCGCAATGAAGCCCAAGAACATTCCTTCATGTATGCCGAACAAGCACTTGGTCGGGTTGAGTTTCGTTTTATGTTACTCTAACTAATCGAACATCTCACTCAGGTCTTTGATTTGGTCGGCATCTTCCTTGCTCTTAGTAGACATGTTTTCCACATACACTTCCATGTTTTTCCAAATTTCTTCTTTAAAAACTTTGTTCACTAGCCTTTAGTATATTGGTCCAACATATTTAAGCCTAAAAGGCATAACATTGTAACAGAAAGTACCCGGTTGGTAATGAAAGATGTAATTTCCTTATCCTCCGATTTCGTTTTGATATGGTTGTAACCAGGGTATGCATCCATAAAGCTCAAATACTCGTGGCCTGCTGTTTAATCTAACACTTGATCAATTCATTGTAAAGGAAAGTGATCTTTTAGGCATGCTTTGTTAAGGTCTGTGAAATCCACACACATTCGCCATTTGTCATTCTTATTCTTGACCATCACTACATTGGCCAACCAATAAGGGGATTTGACGTCTTTAATGAAATGAGCTTTATGTAATTTGTCTACTTCCTCCTGGATATCCACATTTTTCTCGGAGCTAAATACCCCCTACTTCTTCTTAATTGACTTGGCAACTTTTTTTTATGTTAAGTTCATGGCATATGAAGTTGGGGTCGATTACTAACATATCCTCATGGCTCCATGCAAACACATTTTTCCACTCTCTAAGGAATGTAATTAATTCATGTTTGAGGGTGGTGCTTGGTTTGAGCCAATTTGGATGGCGCTCTCTAGCTTTTTATTGTCTAGTATGGTGGTTTATGTGGATTCCATGACCTGCCCTTTGACTAAATTAGCCTCCTCTCGAGATACCAAAGTGTTGATTTGGTAAGTGGTGGTTCTATTTTGAAATTCCTATCGGTCGGCTAAAATATAGTAGCACTCTATGTCCTCCACTTGGTTGGCCTTTACTACACTAACCCCGTAGTGACTAGGGAAATTTGTACACTGATGAACTGTAGATGACATTGCTTCAAATGTTTTTAACCCAACTCTACCGAGGATCATATTATAGGTTGATGGAACATTCTTATCTTGGATGAAGAAGATAATCTTCTTTATTTTGCTTACTGGCCAAGTGATGATTTTGACTTGTAATTTGATAGTTCCCAAAGGATAAACCTTTTCTCCGGTGAAAACCGAATAAAGGTTGATGATAAGGTTCTAGTTTGTTGTCTCGTAACCCCAGGTTGTGAAAAAAATTATAGAACATAACTTTTGTTAAAATATCGATATCCATAATAATTCTTGCAACCCTTGTATGAGGCACCCGAAAGGTAATGACTAGAGAGGGTCATCATGAGGCTAAAGCACTCCTGATAAGTCATTCTTAGAGAACCCGATGACCAGCTTATCTTTATTCACCTTTTTCGGTTGACTGTCTATTTCGTCTGATAAGTTGACTCGCCTAATGCAAGAATAAGCTTTGGCCTCATTGAAATAGGCCTTTCTTTCGACGACTTCATCTCCACCTCCAGCATCTCCTCCTGCAATGAAATGACAACTAAAAGATATCACGCCTACCTCAAGCTCAGACTCCCTAGATTTCTTTACCAAGTCAAGGGCATCCTCAGAATCGTTATCTCGACCTCTTTTTTGTCATCTTTATTTTTGCGCAGAGACTCTGACCTTCTTCTCGTATCCCGACCTTCAGTTCAGTTAATAAAATTGGTCAGTTTTCCTCCACAAATGAGAGATTCAATTTCATTCTTTAGGGCAATGAAGTTATCGGTGGTATGCCCATAGTCTTTATGAATGTCATAGTATTTAGACTTATCCCTCCGATTGGACGACGATTTAATTTCTCAGGACACTTTAAGTCCTTACTGCCTCTAATCTCTTCCAACATGTGATGCACACCTATAGTAAGTGTAGTATATTCCCCACACTTCTTAGGCTTCTCAACTTTCTTATCTTTTTGTTCCTTTTTATCAGAACTCTTTTAGCTATCAAATTTTGTCCCGAATTTCTTTGCAGTCATAGCTTCTTCTACGTTCATGATTTTATCGACCTTTTCCATTAGTTTAGTAATGGTTTTTGGAGGTTCTTTCGCCAACGCATAATACAATTTTTCAGGAAGTAGCCCACTCATTAAGGCAGTAATGGCAGTTTTCTCTTCATAATTTACTACTTCCAATTTCTCATTATTGAAGCGAGTAATATATAGTATATACCCGAGTAATTTCTCCTGGTCGCTGGAGGACATTTAGTAAATGGGCTACCCTCTTGATTCGTTTTGCTCCAAAGAAGAAATTGTCGATGAATAGTTGGGTGAGCCGATGAAAATTAGCAATTCATCCTCGGGGTAAATTATTATACTATATATGGGCTGGACCATTAATTGTACATAAGAAAGCTCAGGATTACATCTCGTCAATAGAATAAATTTCAGTAGCATCCTGGTACTGTTCAACATGAAGGACGAGATAAGTTTTTTCATCATAGTTAGGTGTGACCACTGGTGGTTTGAATTTGGATGGTGTAGGGAAATCTACAATGGCTGGAATGAAGGGAGATCCTTTTGCAAAACTCATTTGCATAGGATTCTTGGTCTTAGCCATATCTCATAGACGATCCTCCATTCTCTGTATTGATTCCTTCCAAGAGTGCTCTTTTGGTTTGGACTTGACTGAGGCAGATTTGGTGGCCTTACTGTGCATTTGTTCTAAGCTCTTTTCTTGAGAAGTCTGCATGGCACGCATGGATCCTTGGTTGCTAGCTTTGGACCTAACTGACCCTTCTCTATGCTCGCAGGACCGGACCGGTTCTCTATGATGACCACCGATTGCTTAGGAACCAAGACGATCAAAAGCAAAGGCTTGCTTAATCGTTCCAATATGCTCGACTGCTCAGAAGTGAAATGATACAAGCTTTCTGCGTATGGTCGTTGTCTTCAAACACCTAGTCTCAAAATCCTTTGAATACCTACAAAACTTGTTAAATAACTCATATTGCGGTAAGTACGAGTATCATTCCAACTTTCAAGGTGAAACAAATAGCGTGAATACTTGTAATTCCTTTTTTTATTAAAACTTTTTTTAGATTTTTTTAATGTTTTTTAAAAATAATTTCAAGGGAGAATTAACTAATTAATGTTAAAAATCTGAAGTGGCTAAATAACTAAAAATGACATGTAACCGAGCGTGATCAATGTGAGAAGGTACAAGAGATGGGATTACACCATGTGATCAATTATTTTAATTTATTAATTTATTGAATTGAAATATTTCGAAATAATATTAAATTCATAATCTATCTCTCATTACAATTATAAATTGAATAATATCTTTTTCAGAAAACTAATTTAAAGTGTCACACTTTAAAAAACTGAGATTTATACTCTTTTTAATATATTACCCACTAAGATCAATTTAATAAAAATTATATGAATCCTCGAATTTTAACACCGAATCAATATTCAAAACTTAAGAAAAAAGTATATCTAGTTCGATTCCCAAAATCAAATACTAAAACAAAATTAATTTACTATCTCTCAATACGTAAATTAATTTGTGACAATTAAAAATTAATTCTCCTAAAAATATGACAATCAACTAAATTAATTAATTAAATTAATATCCTACGCGATTTCATCCCACCCCTTGAACAGGGGGATTCGCCTAACATTACACAACATTCAAGAAAAATATGGACATTAATATAAGTAGGGAGATAGAAACACAATATGCAATATGTAGGAGGGTAGTGAGACTGGGGTCTATGAATAACTGGAAAGGGTGAGGCGTGACCCACTCCAATGGACGCTGCCTGCAAGGTCTTCAAGGTCTCCTGGTGCAACTTCTGAAGAAAACTTCTCCTTCTGGTAACAATGGAACTCAAGCTTCAACTCACTCCCTGCAAGAAGATGAACTTTCACAGAAAAAATAGTAATTTTCTCAAGGGAAACACCTGAGAGTGATGGCTGTCAGTGGGGAGTGAAGGAACAAGGCACTCAGCACTAAGAGAATGAGCAGGGAGAGAATACTAGGTAGGTCTGGTGATATTTTAGCAGAGTAACAGTGCAATTTCTATCGTCTATCTTTTGACCTTGCCCAGAGGTCTATTTATACATGGGCGTTAAGGGTGAGCTGGCATTTTTGGGCGCCAAAATTGAGAGAGTTGGTGGGGAACAATGTCTGAAGTGTACCATTTGTCCCTACCTGTAGGCAGCCTGTCTGTCCCCTCTGCAGGCGCCACCTGGCGCCGACCAAAACTCAAAAAGCACAAATGTCCCCTAATGGAGACAAAATAGCAGATTTTGGTAGTTATCTTTTGAAACGGTAACTTGTGGTGCAATTTTGCAAATCTTGAGAGATGAGACCTTAAGGCTTCATCTCCTCTAAAAGTGTTATTTTTCTTGAGAGGGACCTCGAGGACTACCTCTTCTGGAAAAGTCATTTTCTTGTAAAGAGTTTATTTCTTGTAAAGAAAAATATGGACATTAATATAAGTAGGGAGATAGAAACACAATATGCAATATTTTCCTGTTGAATTGCAATCTTCCAATGCGTCCAAATTCTTCACGACTATCATTACAAAAATAAAAATAAAAACTAAACCTAAACATTTATTCTAACGCGAAACTAATTTTTTTGTATTTTTTCTTAATATTTTACTTCCCTAAAACTGTACAAAAAATTACACTCTCATTATTTCCTGTGTGAGTCTTCTCTTCAAATGAGTTGCCCCTCTTTTACTTTATAACCCACAAATGTTTTTTTTTTTGAAGATTTGGTGGGATTTAATTTGGCTTTAGAATAGGTTGACTCAACCAATTTCTTCAGCACTTTGTGATTTGGCAGGGGATGTGGGATAAGGAGGTTCGCAGTTTGTACGGGTTTCTAGGCTCGTGGAAAATGTGTTGGAGTTTGGGGTTTGGGGTTTGGGGTATGGGTTTGAAGGGCCGGAGTTTGCTCGTTGTTGTGGAGGTCGCCGGCCGTCGGATTAAGTCTGTTTTGGGTTGCTCGGGTTTTAACAAGGTTCAAATTGATTTTTGAATTCAGGTTGTAGGTCATTAGATTCGACACCTTGGTGGGTTTTCCATGGAGGATAAGGGGGATTGCTGGCATGTGTAAAGATGGAACTGAGTTTATGGCCTGAGTTAATGGGTGGTGTCGTCGGTATAACCGCCGGCCTTGGCAGGAGGTGTATGACCGGCGAGGGGGTGGATTAAACTGGTGCCGACGATTGTTGGGTTGGGTTTTGGGAAATCGGCAAGTGGGGGAGTTTATGGTCGGGGGTTAAGGATGAGAGGAGAGTGCTAGTTGTGTGTGTGTGTTGTAAAAAAAATTAAAAAATAAATAAATAAAAGTGAAAATAAACAAAACTAATTTAAATATTGCAAGTCTATTATAAAAAAAATAAAATTAAACTAATAAAATCAATGAAACCTATAAAATTCCTAAACTCTAAATTAGAGGACTCAAAATAAAAATAAGATAACAACAACAACAATAATAATAATCTATTTATACTTCGAAAACAATAGAAAGAAAGTTTAGTGAGGATTATTTATTGCATACCACTATCTATATTTTACCTCTAATTCCACTTCTCTTTCTTTTTTCCCGCATTGTTTGGTTGCCAACGCCCCACCATCTTCCAATAGAATTCATAAAGCCCCAAACCATTCTATCAAAACTATTTATTGGGAAGTCCATCTTAAAGTTTTCACATCCTAGCGAAGGTCTCTGAAATACTCAAGGAGTTAAATGTGGTTTCATTAGAGCCGGTCTCTATTCTCCTTGCGAGGTTGGTTATCTGTACCTTTTGTGAAATTTACTTTAGCTCGACCTTTCTCGGCGCAAGCCTTAGCATCATTGATATATGCTTTTCTTTCTGATGGGGCATCTCCCCACTGTCTACATCTACAGGAATAAAGTTTATCATTAAAAAGTATTTTAGAGGGAGGGAAAGAGAAAGTGGAAGTTAAAAATAGGTTTTTAGGGATTTTTTTTAAACATTGAAACAATTCATCTTTATGTAGGTGTATCTCTTCATATTCTTTAATTCCAATTGTGTCTTTGTGTCTCTCTTAGATTTTTTTAATGTTCATGTATTTTCCTTTAATCTTTATCAGAAGGACATTCTCCCTTCGTTGCATATTCGCATTCATCTCCCCCCCCCCCCTCGCTATCAGGAACAAAAGACATTGAGATGATGATTATATTCCTAATTAACACCATCCCATTCTCTCTTTATATACCTTCTTCACCTTTCCCTCTTCTTAGAAATGCGTGTCTATCTCAATCGATGGAAATGCCACTTCCTCCCATCTCTCATCCTCTCTATCAAGTCTCTTTGTTAAGATAAAAAAAACATCTTATCCCCCCTTTCTGGAAATTGAGGTTGTCCAATTTAGTGTTTTATTACTCCTATCTCATTTGGGCTTCACCCTCTTACTTTTCTCTTTGTCTGATCTCTTAGGATGTTAATGTTTGCAGTAAAAACATGAATCTCTAGAGTGAAAGATCCCTACTCTCAAGCACCATAAGAGAATACGGAAAGGTATAATTTTATTTATATGTTTATATATTAGGTATGTTTCCATATTCTTTCACAATGATTACATTAACATATTAGACTCAATTGCAATTATTGTTTTATGTTCTTAGTTTTCATTGATTTTAAAATTAATTTCATACCGATCTCTGCTTCAAATATTGATTTGCTTGTGCACAATAAGTGTTTGATAAAATGTCATAAGATATAAATTGTGCACATTAACTATTTGATAAACTACAAGAACATGTAAATTTTCATTCTTCTCATTATTATTTTTTCTTAGCCATCATCTATTTGAGGAATTTATCAAACCAGTTCCACTTGACAGGGTTCAAACAACAGTGTTGATGTCAACTTTAGTTAAGAATTGATGTTAAAAGGATTTTTACATGATAACCAAATAATGAGAAGTTAATCCATTTATGCTTTAAATTATGATCTCTCCATAATTTGTGGATCAAAACCCACATCCTATCTTTTTGTTTCTTTCCCGCTCAACGCTTTTGTAATCAAGTATAGTGTAAAAGGGATTAGTACTATTTCATTTCCTAAGCGTTTTTATAACTGGTATTCTTTATACTGATAGTGCACGGAGAAATATGCTCTATTTTTTATTGTTCCAAAGATATACAATGATCCAAACACTCAATAATATATTAATTTTTATAATAAGCCAATAATTACATCAAATACACGTTCTAAAACCAAATTTAAGAAAATATAAACGTTGTATTTTTTGGGACAACAAAATATAGTTTTGATTGGGTCTCTAAAACTTTATTTTTTCCCTGTATTGGACGTTTAGAACCCGGAGTTCTAGAGGAAGTTGAAACGGATGATGATCATTAACAAGAAACTAATTGTCGATGATGGATTTTAGCCCCAAAATGGTGTTTGGAGGCTACCTTATTTTTTATGTGCTTTATCCTAGCATCATCCGAGAAGTGAATGGAGTAAATGAATGGCTTGAAGTATTCATGGAAGTTTAACCGACTACTAAAGGGAAATCTCTAGGTTGTGCATCTGATGAGGGTAGGGAGATTGGAGTTCATTTTTACTTTTTTGGTTATTTTTATTTTGTTTTCAATAAGAATATTTAGTGTAAATAGTTTTGAATAATTTAATATTTATGACTTCGATTGTATTCCAAAAAATAATATATAAGTGCTACATTTGGAACCTATCACCATGAGAGGCGCATAAAAAAATATATCTTTGAAAGTTGCACATTGTTTAAAATGGCTTATAGTAGTCATCGTGAATCATAACAAAAGCCGGTGAACTTATATATTTGTGGATACATCATTCATTTGAAAGAATACTTACATTCAATAAGAAAAAGATATATTTTTTTATAAATAGGTCAAATACATACTACATGTGTTATTTCAAGATCATTAAAAATTACGATTTTGCATGGCAAAAGTTTACACACACACACACATATATATATATACATACATATATATATATATATATATATATATATATATATATATATATATACATATATATATATATATATATATATACATATATATATATATATATATATATATATATATATCGTGCGGGTTACATGTTAATAATAATAATAATAATAATAATAATAATAATAATAATAATAATGATGATGATGATGATGATGATGATAAAATCAAACTAAACTAACAACAAATAAAAACTAAAAACAAATAAAATAAATAAATGGAAACCTAATAAAATATATATACTTATCATTTTTACATAAATAATAAAAAAAACTACCCGACGCACAATAATGGACCCTAATATGCATAACTATACGCACACAAATAAAATAAAAATCTTAAAAATTATATACAACTCAAATAAAAATTTAAAAATATAAACTAAACACACACGAGGCTCGGATGATGGCCCGGGTTCGGTTTAGTCTTAGGTTTGGCACGAGACTAGGTTTAGGGCATCGAAACTCATCGGGGTAAGCTCAATAAGAGTCTTATAACTCCGCGACTGCTTTCTTCATTTAATGCATTTAACCGCCACTTTGTCGCAATTGATTTGACTTAGCACTATTTGATGTCATGACTGCATATTGACCTGCAATATAGATAAATACGAATATAAGGCCATTTTTATTGAGATTAAGCAATTAAAATGCACATATTTAGGGTATAAAATAGACACTTTTGGGTGCTTATCATGAAAGACCGACTATCATAGTAATCAGTAGATTGGATGGATGAGGCTACTCCTTGGCAATAAGATATGTCACGGGAGGATTTGAAATAGCTACTTCTCTCATTTCTGGGAGTAAAAGGCGCCATCTCCCTCGAGGATGGTGCAATTGTAGACTTGTCCTACAATATTTGAGCTAATTATCTTACTGTCTCTTGAAATGCTTCTTGCCATTTGGCAAAATTTATTAAGATTCCTTGAAAATCTGCTACGCTAGGAGGAGCAGATGGATCAATAATGTTGCGTGCGGCTGTAAGGCTGCTTTCAGGAATATTTGTCATCCTTTAGAAAGATTCCAAAGTGAACAAGTGAATAGGATTAGTAGAGAACGATGACAAGTAGTCATCCCCACAGATGGCGTCGATTTGTTGATGTCCAAAATTGGTATAAATTTTATCTTAGCTATGAATTACCAATTTCGTAATCACTAGATAATTATTTAAGTAATGAGTAGGAAAATAAACAAGATAACAAAAGACAAAAAATATTTTCAACGTGGTTCATCTTAGGGAAATCCTACGTCCACGATTATGGTATTAGAGTAGTTACATACAATTTTGGGCAGTCTTGCTTGTGCGAAATTTACTTGTCCCTTGAGCTAAGGGAAATGATGTATTTATAGTTGTCATGAAATCAATGGATGGAATACCTTTTAGATATTCAAGCATTTACACCCTTATACAATAAATGAGATTATTTATCTTTTAAGGAACGTGTGGAATGACTCTTGACAATTACCGTATGAGTGACCTTTCTTATTCTTGATGGTTCAACTTCTTAAGCTAAAGCCAATCAAGTATAAATGAAATATTGAGATGTATACTTATAAAAACAGGTGTCCCTCTCTCATTGGTCCATGTGGCATGAATAATTTGACCCACAATAATTACTATTTTTCCATTATAATAAATGACGTCCATTTTTCGAGTTAAAATGTGTTATATACTAATGGTTGGTTTTATCCTCCCTTTATAGGAAACTAAGGAGATGGTTCACCCATTTGTATGCATTGAGTTGAAGTACAAGTTGCTTACAAGTAGGTCACTAAACTCCCTGAACATCTTGATTTTTCCACGTGGGAGGCTAGTGTACTATACATTTTTTTGACTTGTTAATGTGTTGTAAAAAAACTACATATGATCTCATTTGAGATCGAGTAAATGTGTGTCGATTACTGGTATTATTAAAATTGATGTCTCGGGTTCATCATGCCATTATATTTTAGAGTGATAGATAGTGGTTTAAACTCCATCGAGGTTAAAGAATTCACCTTAATAGGAACAAACAATGATCCTCACACATAACCTATGTGACACCCCGCCTAATTAAATACCGGGTGATCAGTCATTTATTAAATTAAATCAGAATATCCAGTTGGTTCAGAATATGCATCGTTGTTGAAAACTTTATTATTAACACTAACCACCTAATATTTAAAACGGTTAATGTCAAAATTTTATCTTTTAATTACATAGAATTAATTTAACCAATTATTAAACATACACCATACAAACTAACCACATTTGGAATAAAATTACTGAAATATAAATGTGGCTGGAGCAAACACTTCCAGCGTAAATACCGAATACAATAATCCAATGAAATAAACCAACAACTGAAAGGAGAAAATAAATAAATCCAAAATCTCTGACTGTTTGAATAAATAAAATAGGTGACATCCCCTAACTGAAGTAAACAACTCAAAATGAAGGAATGAGAATCATGGAGGCATCTACTACTAAATCCTGTAACTTCCACAACAGCTATAACTCATCAAATGAATGGAACTCCTATCTTTGGTATCCTTGTGGCTGGGCACCTAAAATGATTTGACAAAAGAAAAGAGATTTGCAATAAACGGGTCAGAGCCCGAGTTGAAAACAGTTTAAAAATCAGCAAGGGCTTAAATGAAAATAATAACACATATTGTGTACATGTAAGATTTTTGCACTCTCACTTGAGATACTCACCTCTCATCTATTATGCGCATCTAACGCATATATTTAACCCATCCTAGTCATGCTACCCCACTTAACTAGTCCGAAGATGACTATTATCACACCAATAATCTCATAGGTTTACGCATATCACCCGTACCCCGTATTATCATATGTTTAAGGATATTTATTCATATACACAATCATTATCCTCATAGGTATTCCTTTTTCTCACAAAGAATATTGTTAAATGTCGTTAATTCTGCATCTACTAAACACGCACAGTAGAATAAGTAACAACTATATACATACATACATACACACACACACACAACACACACACACACACACACACACACATATATATATATATATATATACTATTTTAGCACCCCTTGGGTTAAGGCCCCCCTGGTGCAATGCATACTCTGCTATCATGTCCCGTGCACTATAGGTTCAATCTCTCACGAACCATCAGAGACAAACACACATATTAGAGGCGAACATAATTCCAAGCCCATAGGTTATGCAAATACCTACGCACCCTTATGACAGTCAACAGCTCGTACCAAGGTTCTATGTATTAGTGATATGAATTAAAATCCCCCCGAAGGCTCCTGAAGATACGATCGTCCGCAACGCGCAACCTCCACCCGATAGCAAGCAGCGTAGGTATGTTATACACACAATAAATCAATCAATAGGTATATACATAAACTTATAGTAATCATTAGGTATTCACACAACCCAAGTTCCCAAATTTATACGTAGTATTATTATCCCTAATACTCACATTACTCTATCCGTACGATTATTCTCTCTATCGCATATATTTCATAAGGCCCTCTTATT
This sequence comes from Sambucus nigra, assembly GCA_949130495.1. Lineage (NCBI taxonomy): Eukaryota > Viridiplantae > Streptophyta > Magnoliopsida > Dipsacales > Adoxaceae > Sambucus > Sambucus nigra. Next base: position 77,149,974 of record OX422221.1, on the reverse strand, counting down.
CCAACATATTCCCTTAGTAGTTACACAGTTATCTTGTCGCTAGACTATGTAATGAAGTCATTCAAGGATAGCGTGGGTCATTCTCTCTCACTCGAATCAACTTTATAAGGTTTTAATTTGTCCGGGCAAAAATTCTGAACTTCTAAAATGTCATTAGAAGTTGGAGAAAGTCTCGTTCGAATGAAACTTCGAATGAATTAAGGACTGAATTCTCGTTGGATGGGTCATTTGAATTCTCGTTCGAACGAGGTTGTTCGAACGACTCAGGTCGTTCGAATGAGAATACCTTAATTCGTCCTTGTCCTCTAAAAACTGTGTTTTTCCAACTTTTTCATCCCCAAAATCATCGAAAACTCATCCTAACTCAAACCCAACGATTCTAAACTATACTCCCTAGTAATAGAAGGCTTTCCAACACGTTTTAACATCAAACCTTTTAAAATTATAACATGAATTCATATTAATTCCTCAAATCTTCAAAAAGCCCTAAATTCGTACTATCACCATTAATCACAATTAAACCCATATTTGAATTCGTGATTTCAACATATAAAACTGATATTTCTTATCCCCAATATATGTTTATTCAACTACATGCAAAACCTATACCACAATCATGGATTAATACCCAATTTCAGTCCCAAATTTCATAATATCATGAATTAAATAATCAACTAATCGAACATGTACATTATATGCTCTAAATTAAGCAAGATAAACACTTGTCTTTTCATGAAGGTCTGATTCATCGCTTGAAATTGATATAAGTTTGTTCTTCTCTTCCCGATTTATGTTTTGATGGTATTTTTTTGTGAAAGATGAAAAACGTCGCTAATGCTGTTTAACACAAGGTTAAACTGTATAAGCAACTCCGAATGTTTGTTGGAGAAACCCTTTTCTTTTGAAAATAAAAATTATAAACAAGATGTGTTTACAAAGAAACTTATGCACGAGAGTAATTAAGATTGTGTAATCAGTTTTTAAAACTAAGGCAGTTTCAAAAATTCAGCACACTTAGAGAATGAGGTGAGTAGATGAAGATAATCAACACAACGATTTTAACGTGGTAAAACCTCTCCCAACAGAGGAAACATCCACGGTGACTTCTAAGTCACAAAAACAAAAGTCCACTAATAACAAAAATCAGTTACAAACAATACAACATGCAAGCACAAAAATCAACCTATTCTAAGTTTAGGAATATACCCTCTTGGTTCCTTCTAACTTCTGATAGATCTGATTTGTTGATGATGTTATCCAGTTTGCTAACTTCCGTTGCTTTAGCTTTTTTACGTCGACTCAATGATTTCAGATCTTAAACACAACACTTCCTGTGTAGTAGTGTGTTAAGTGTTGTGAAGTGATTCCTATACACATGCATGAACTCACACACACTTAGATTTACAAACAGTCCTATAAAAATTACATATACAGTCTATATGCAGTGATTTTAATTTATTTCTTTCTCACAGAACTCAAATCCTTTTGACCTTTAAAGATAACCCAGATTCCACGGAGATCTTGCTTCAAAAATCGAACAAGACCTTAATCAATCTCTTTTGAAAACATTTATGAGATTGAAAACCCTCCAAGTGTGAATCCAACTAGGTCAGAATCAAGTTTCGTAAGAAAAGAAACCAGAAAACATTTTAAAAACCAAATCAGTAAGATTTTCTTAAATCAAGTATAAAAAATGCAGATCTAGTGAAAATGTAACATATAGTATGTAGATCTAACGTTTCTATGAAAAAGAAACTAGATCTTCACACAAATGTTTAAGTTGTGTACAAGATCTAAAGATCACGAGGTTACAGCAACACAAGAACAAACCACTCTCTCTCACAAACTCTCAAACACTCAGGTTGTGTTTGGATTTGAATATGCGAAGGTTTGTTTCAGAGAAGGTGAACTGTTTAGGGTTAGGGTTAGGGTTTGGCTAACAGGTTTTTCTTTCTCTCTCTTCTCTCTTTTCTTTTCTCTCTTCTTTCTCACTTCTCTCTTCTCTCTTATTTTTTTTCTCTCACAAAGACGAATGCCCAAAAGTTTTCTAAGGCAGAGAAGTGAAGGGTATATATAGTGCCTGGGGAAGGTTCTGGATGATCTAGGCAAATCAATGGCTGTGATGAAGTCTTGCAAGGTTTGACTTGATCCAAAGGTTATAAAACAGCGGTGGATTAAGATGGTTCTGATTGGTTCAAAAGGTTTGCACTGGGATTAACTAAGAACGCATGCAGACCCTTGATAAGGAAAGATCCAACGATCACCAATGCCACTGGCTAACCTCTCACATAACAAACACAAACTAACGCACCAAAAGGATGACAAGTGTTGGCTGGTAAGAGGCTCTCACACGCGCGTCAAACTAATTACAAAACATCACCCTGAAGTCTCTAGCACTTTGAGATCGTACCCAACCAAACATTTCAGTGAAAAATGAAGTTTCCAAAATAGTATATAAACCCCACAAATTTTATAAACCAATTTTATTAATAAAAACATTTATTCAAAAATGTTTAAAAAGGTTTAAAAAATATTTAAAAATTCCCAAAAAATTATTAAAGCACCAATTAAAGGGGAATTAAACACACACTCAATTTAAGGCAATATTAACACATGTATGCACTTCTAATTGTGTGTTGTGTGATTCATTTTGTACCATCATTGATCTTTGAAGAGGATTAGAGAGTTAGGTTCTGAGGCTTTTTGGTTTCTAGGATGGACTACCAATTTTGTCAATATTTCCAAATTAGTTGAGCACTTATACAATGTAGACTTAAGCAAGTCAAAGGTATAAGGTGCTTCAATCTCCCCCTTTGGAAATATGAGACAAAATCTCCTTTGAGTTATCTTAAAACTCGTAGGGACCAAAAAAAATAAAACCTAGTCCTATACAAAAGATACTATCTACCCAATTCCTAGAAAGTCAAAAATTACATAACTCAACTATTTACAAACTTTTACACTAGATGCGGTAGATAATCAGTAGAAGATATTCCTGCAAATATACACACTAAGATCAAGCAGTTTAGATGAAATGTGAACAAAAAGGAACTCATAAAACTCAAATTTCTCCCCCATTTTGTCTCAAATGGACAAAAGGTAAAACTTAAGGTTTTAAGAGTTTAATCAGCGCATACCATGCCTATAGAATTTCGCAAATACAGAAATCTGTTATAGTCTAAAGGTTTAGTGAACATGTCTGCAAGTTGCAGATCAGTAGGCAGGTAATGAATTTCTAATTCCTTAGTTTCAACAAGTTCGCGAATAAAATGATGCCTTATTTTAATATGTTTAGTTCGCGAGTGTTGAACCGGGTTTTTAGATATGTTAATGGCGCTTTGATTGTCACAATACAATTGTAATTGTTCTTCTTTAATCCCATAATCACTTAACATCTGTTTGATCCATAACAATTGAGCACAGCAACTTCCTGCTGCTATATATTTGGACTCAGCCGTAGATAAAGATGTGCAATTCTGTTTTTTGCTACTCCAACCAACTAAATTATTGCCGACATAATAACAGGCACCTGATGTACTTTTACTATCATCAGTACAACCGGCCCAATCAGCATCAGTATACCCTATGATGGTGCTATTGGTATCCTTAGTGTACCTAAGTCCAAGATTAAGAGTGACTTTTATGTACTTTATTATACGTTTTACACTCAATAAATGGCTCTCTTTAGGGTTATTCTGGTAACGAGCGCACAGACATACAACATACATTATGTCTGGTCATGAGGCAGTTAGGTAGAGTAGGCTACCAATCATACTACGATAAAGTGTGGAATCAACTGACTTTCCAGTTTCATCTTTACATAATTTAACAGTAGTACTCATAGGCGTTTTGGCGACTTTAGCATTATCTAAGCCAAATTTCTTAACAAGGTCTAAGGCATACTTGGTTTGAGATACAAAAAGACCATCAGAATTATGTTTCACTTGAAATCCTAAGAAAAGTTGTAGCTCTCCCATAAGGGACATGTGGAATTCCTTATGCATACTAGCAGAAAAGGATTTAACTTCAGAGTTTGAAGTTGACCCGAAAATGATGTCGTCTACATAGACTTGGGCTATAATAATGTTTTTGTCAAAATGTTTGACAAAGAGAGTCTGGTTATTTCCTCCTCTCTTAAAACCCTTATCCAACAAAAATTTGGAAAGGCGTTCATACCAAGCTCTAGGAGATTGTTTTAAGCCATACAAAGCCTTTTTCAGACGAAAGACATGGTTAGGGTATTTAGGATCAATGAACCCTTTGGGTTGTTCTACATATGTTTCTTCGGATAGAATTCCATTTAGGAAAGCAGATTTGATGTCCATTTGATAAAGTTTGAATTTTAAGTAACACGCTATGGCAAAAAGAAGTCGAACGGATTCAATACGAGTGACAGGGGCAAAAGTCTCGCTGAAATCTATCCCTTCTATTTGAGAGTAGCCTTGAGCAACTAGTCTAGCTTTGTTTCTAAGGATTACCCCATTTTCATCAGATTTGTTCTTGAAAATCCAACGTGTTCCAATAACATTTTTATTTTGAGGCCGAGGTACAAGATACCAGACATCGTGAATGACAAATTGTAAAAGTTCTTCCTGCATAGCAAAAATCCAGTGTGTGTCATTCAATGCTTCATTAACATTTTTCGGTTCCACAAGGGAGACGAAACATGCGTAATTAGCATAATTTTTTAACTGGGATCTAGTACGAACTGGCTCATTAGGATTACCGACCACGTTGTCAATGGGATGATCTTTAGATACCCAGCCAGGTACTTCTGGACTCTCAATAGGTAATGTGTCATCTATTTCTGGTGAATCAGTTTTGAAATCATTTTCAGATTCAACCACAATAGGTGATTCAGATATCTTATTTTCGACAATAGTGTCACTTACAATTACATTTATCGATTCCATAAGAGCCTTAGTACGAAGATTGTATATACGATAAGCACGACTGTTTGGAGAGTATCCTAAGAAGATGGCTTTATCACCACGAGTTTCGAATTTAGACAGATGTTCTCTATCTTTGCAGACATAACACTGACTTCCAAAGGTTCTTAGGTATTTCAGATTAGGCTTCTTACCGTACCACAACTCATAAGGGGTTTGTTTAGAGTTTTTCCTAAGATAGACCCTATTAGTGATGTGACAGGCAGTTCTAATGGATTCTACCCAAAAGTATTTAGGTAGGGATTTGGCATGCAACATGACACGTGCCATCTCTTGAAGAGTTCGGTTTTTCCTTTCAGCAATGCCATTCTGTTGAGGAGTTTTAGGTGCACTAAATTCATGTTTGTAACCGTTGTAGTCACAATATTCAACTATTCATATGTCTATGAACTCTCCCCCTCTATCACTACGAATGCGATTGACTTGTGTGTCCTTCTCATTTTCAATTCTTAGAAGAATTTTCAAGAAATTCTGAAACGTGTCAGATTTATGTTTTAAGAAGGCAACCCAAGTGAATCGTGTGAAATCATCAACCATGACAAGGATATAACTGTGTCCACAAAGACTAACAGTTCTAGAGGGACCAATAAGGTCCATATGGATGAGATCTAAAGGTCTAGAGGTGAGGATGTCTTTAACCTTTTTATGCGAAGTCTTAACTATTTTTCCTTCCTGGCAATGACCACAGACAACACTGGAAATAGGTTTAATTTTAGGAATACCTCTAACAATCTCTTGACTAGACAATCTACCAAGGATATCATAACTTAAGTGACCCATACGATTATGCCAGATTTCATTGTCATCCATTCTGACAATGTTATAGGTTTCAGAACTAGTCTTGACAGTATAACAATTGTCAGGTGTTCTAAATCCTGTAATAATGCATTCACCTTTATCATTTAGAATTTTACAATTGTTCTTTGAAAAGGTGACAGTATGGTCAGAGTCACAAAATTGTGATATACTTAGGAGGTTGGCTTTAAGGCCTTTAACTAACAGAACATTTTCGAGAACAGGCATTCCATCTTCTTTTAGGGTTCCTTTACCTATGATCTGAGATGAAACACCATCACCAAAAACTACTTTCCCACCAGCAAATCTGGTTTTGTTTAAAAGTTTGGTTTCATCTCCTATCATATGTTTGGAGCATCCTGAATCTAAATACCAACCAGATGAAGTGTGTTCAGCTTTTAAAGCAGTGATGACAATGTTACACTTCATTTGGGGTAAAAGATCCTCTTTTCTAACCCAAATAGCTCTAGTTTTAATTTTGCGCAAGTTTACCCTCATTTGATAAAATTTTCGAGACACAGTTTTTTGTCGAAAAACATTTGGAGCAGCAAACTGATTGTTGTGAAAAAGTTGAGCTTTTGGTTTAGGAAAGTTTCTGGGAGCCTTTATTTTAAATGAACTCTTAGTTTTAGTCTTTCTATTTCTTTAGTTAGATTTCTTATCAGGTTGTCTTGGAAGGACATAATTGTTACGACTTTGCCTAGAATAGTTAAAGTTCTTGTAGACAGAAGTGTTGTAAACAGGGGTATTTAGACGCCTAGCATAACAACCTTCAAAGGAATGACCATAAATGTCACAGTAGGAGCAATATTGATTGCTTGAGGGACGAATTTCCTTAGGAAAACTTCTAAAGATAGGTTTGACAGCATTCTGTTCAGAAGTGTTCTTCCTAAGAGGTATGGTCTTATAGGTAGAATCAGCCTTTCTGATCAAAGGACAGACGTATTTAGTCTTAAGTGCAGTGTCAGCCTTAGAAATACTGAACTCTCCAATGCCTTTCTGTTGTTGCTTTTGATCAAATTCATTTTTAATCAAATGAAAGTCCGGACATGTTTCAATTGGTCTTTTGCCCCCAGACACAAACTTAATAGGTTCAAGTTTAGTAGTTTGTGGTTTGTTCTTAGGGCAAAATCCAATACCGGTTCTATCATCAGAATTGGTCTTGGAGTCAACAACAAAGTCAGTAAAGCAATTTGAATTTTTTTCAAACTTAGAAAACTTTTTGAAAACAGTAGCTGTCTTTGTTTTTGCTTCCTCCAATTCTAATAATGTTCCCTTATATTTCATTTCCAGGATTTCATTAGTTTTAGTCAACTCTTTTAATTTTTTTATCAAAAGTTTCAATTTCAGATTGATGAGTCAGACACTGGTTAGTGTACTCTTCAGCATTCAACTTTACAATAAGACTTAGATCATCTAATTTCTTAGTCAGGTCTCTAACAGTCTTCTCCAATCTAGTGCCTTTTTTAAGAGTTTTAGCATACAAGGTATGGATATCTAGGAGATCATCTGTGTCTGAGTCGCTAAGTGAAGTGTGTGTAGTGACCCCTAACGATTCAGTTTTAGTACTCACGCACCCATTTGCATCGTCATTATCGATATCACTTTGACTCACACACACGGAACTAGAACTAACAACATTTTCAGACAATAAAGCATCTAGGCCAATCAAAGCAGTATTCACACAAGCAGAAGTAGGAGCATCATTATCACACACATGAGTATCATCATTGTAAATGATCTTAGCATAAAAAGACATGCAAGGGTCAAGAACATTAGATGACTCAAGTTCCTCTTCATCAGAGTCACTTGAATCATTCCAAGTTTTACAGACATTGGCTCTATTGTGTGTGTTGACTTTATTCAGATTAACTCTGCAGTCGTGTGCAATGTGACCTAGTTTCCCACATCTAAAACATTCAATCTTTTTAAGGTCTCTAGTGGGTCTGGAATTGTTGTCCTTAGGATGTTTGTCAAGTCCTCTCTCATGAGGTTTGGGATTAGACAGAGTAGGATAATTAGGCTTGCCTTGTTTAGTAGCCTGTTTGTTTCGAAATTTGACAATTTTCTTAAATTGTTTAGACATTAAGGCAATTTGATTATCTAGTTTGTCTATATCACACTCCTCATCAGAGTCAGAGTTGGTCAAATTGGACTCAAGTTTGGGTATCTTAGAGGAAAAACTCAAGTTGGAGTTAGGTTGTTTTCTTTGAGAATGATTCAATTGTTTCTTAAAGTCTAATTCCATTTCCACAGTCCTAAGTTTGCTACTGAGTAACTCAGGGGTAAGGTTTTGATCATTCATTTCCTCAATAGCATACCTCTTACTGTCAAACTTTTGTGGTAATGACCTTAGAATTTTAGAGACAATTTCATTCCTATCATAAGTTATACCATTAGCATGCAACTTAGTAACTATATCAGTTAAGTTCATGTAAAAATCATCAAAAGATTCGGAGTCAGACATGATTAAAGAGTTGTACTGCTGGATAAGCATTTGAGTTTTAGCAGCTTTAACTCTTGAGTCTCCTTCATGGGCAGTGATTAATGTGTCCCAAGCTTCCTTAGAAGTGGCACAAGATGAGATTCTCTTGAACTCATACTCATTAATGGACATAAAAATGGCATTCTTGCCTTTATTGTTATTTCGAGAAATGGTTTTCTCTTCTTGGGTAAATTCATTTAAGATTTTCTTTACCCTCTCATCACTTCCTTTAGTGGATGGTTTTGTAGGATAAGTGTATCCATTTTCGATAATGTCCCAGACATCATCTCCTAAAGTCCCTTGGATGAAGGCAACCATTCTTACTTTCCAGTAAGCAAAGTTATTTCCATCAAAGAGTGGAGGTCTGGACAGATTACCAAACCTTTCATTCTTCTCGTCCATAGTTAGGTTTTTCAGAAAACGATTTCAGAAACACAAGATCTTTGAAATAAAAAGTTAACAGGGCTCTGATACCAATTGAAAAACGTCGCTAATGCCGTTTAACACAAGGTTAAACTGTATAAGCAACTCCGAATGTTTGTTGGAGAAACCCTTTTCTTTTGAAAATAAAAATTATAAACAAGATGTGTTTACAAAGAAACTTATGTGAAGGCGCGCGCAGTAATTTCCTTTGTATTTAAAACTCAATGGAGGATGCGGAAGCGTTGAAAGATGATGGTTCAACAACAATTAAACAAAACAAATTTTGGTTTAATTGAACAAGATTAAATCAATTCATTAATCCAAGTCCTAGAATTTGCCTAAGTCATAATTTTCAATTATCCAAAGTTAGGCGAAACCAATTTTAGCAAATGACTTGAATAAACCAAATTTACCCAAAATTTAATTTAGTCCCAAATTAAATGAGTGTGATAATTAAACCAAATTTTATCTTGAATTAGACCTAAAGCATGGATTCTAAATTATTGTGCAAGACAAAATAAACAATATCACACTACGCCGCGATGTACGAGGAAAAACCCAAGATGGGAAAAAACCTCGGACGGCCCTAGCCACAAGTCCACTAGATATGGAATTTACAATTACAAGATAAAAGACTTACATCCTCGACTCGAACCCTCTCAATCCTTGTTGATCCCTCTTGTAGAAACCTCTTCCTAGCGGACAACCACGGAGCTCCACCGCGATCTTGGAATCCACCGATAGGACTTTGTATGGTCACCGTCACCCAAGCTTGGAGCCTTTCTCCAAGTGAGTAATACCGCAAAAAACTTCTTCTTCTTTGTGATGGGATGTAGAAGGAAACCCGAAACGTCTCTTTTTCAATTCGGTAGAGAAAACCGGTGCCAAAACTCCAAGTAAAGATATGTATATAGAACTTGGATAAACAACTATTGGATGTAAACACTAGAGTGTGTAGGATTTTTCATTAAAGAATAACACTCAAAACTTGATCTTTTTCCTTAAACAAATTTTCTATCAAAACACTCTCTAGGAGTTTGTATGGTATGAAAAAGATGCCCCTTCAAAAATGATTCCCGTCCTTAATAAAGCCTTAAAAAATCAGTTAAGAAACAAGTGGGGAAATGGGGTGAAAACTGCCAAAAATTGCTCAAAACTGTTCCCGCCTGGCATCTCGTTCGAACGAACTTGACTCTCGTTCGAACGAGACTTCTAACGAGCGACCAGACTGGGCTCGTTAGAAACTCGTTAGATATCTCGTTAGAACGACCAAACTCGTTCGAACGACATATCGAACGACTGACCAGTTTAGGTTCGTTGGCAAACTCGTTCGAACGAAACCTGGTTCGAACGAAAAACTCGTTCGAACGAGACTTCGAACGACTTCCAGAAATTTTTGATAAATTCAATTTTGGCCCAGAAACTTTATGTACTTTATTTTAAAGTTTCAATTAAATTATTCTGAAAGTAAAACATGGTTTTTATTAAACCTAACACCCAATAAATATTGTTCCAAGCTCCTATATAAATATAATTACATTCATACCTTGGGAGCATGGAACCTTAGTTGATGACGTAGAAACGAGGCATGCAAACCGGCATTTTGATGAAGCTTTAAATTCTTTGCCGCTACGTCTTCAACACATACTTCATAGGCTTGAGAGTATTACAATAAAACACTAACCTATGAAAAAATGTTTTTGTCCGGAATTGAGCCAAAACTACATATGGACTCAATTGGAAATTTGTGTCCTTACAAATCTCCCCCTTTGGCTATTCCGGGACAAAAACCAAAACAAAAATCCTAAAGGGTCGTCAAGCTCACTAGACTGAAAACATAACCCGCCCAAACTTGACTCAACCCAAGGATCAAACGCTTTGCCTTTTAAAGTTGCCGCTTTAGTAAAATACCTGCACACTTAAGCAAACTCATCAAATGCATAGGGAATATCAAAATATAAAATGCAATTAATTAAATTATTCCCCCTTAAGTAATTCTCCCCTTTATCAAACACATGACCTACTTAGAAAGACGTCTCCCCCTAAGATAAATCTCCCCCAAACGAAGATACGATAATAATAGGATTAAATACCATTTCTCCCCCTATCATCATTCTCCCCCTTTTTGTTCGGGAATAGGCAAAGCATAAAGAACTAATAAACATCATGTGGAAGCTTAAAGTGGAAAGACATGAAAGCATATGGGCAATAAAAGCAAGGCAAAGACAAATAAATATCATATATATAGATACTAAAATATACCAATAGAGCACTTGCATATATATATATAGATATAAACACACATATAACACAAAATACAATAAGTTTGCACACTCGTATGGCAAAAATGTGTCATATGGAAACGGAAGTGTAGGGGTGTGAACTAGCAACAATTTAAATTTAGACCCAAACACTTAATAAACGTTCACGGAGTTCTCATTTGATTGTAAACTTCATCACATTGAAATATAACCTCATGTGACAATATAGATTGAACTCAATGAACAAACATACACAATGCATACAAGCCTAGCATGATGATGATTCTACAAACCAAATAGAGTCATGACATTAAAGACAACTAGGATAAACGGACATTGTGCAAACCGTTGATATACCATCCAATTCTCCCTCAAAGAGCATATATATTCTTTTGTTTTGGAATGAATATATCAAACAAACATAGGCCTTGGAAATTGCTTTCTGTTTAATGCCAAATATTCTGTTTTTAGGCCTTTGGATCACGTATTTCTTTTAAATCCAATCAACGGTGGCTTACTATCGCAAAGGATTTAATTCATCCTTTCGGAGCCCTTCCCCGTGCATATATTAATTTATCATGTTTTCATTTTCACACAAATCTCACATGCAACGGATTTTGACATGCACTAGTCCTCCTAGGTCAAAGATATGTAGATGGCTAGATTGGTAGGAGAACACCTCAAAAAGCTCAAATATAACATGTGACATTAAGATTTCAAAAGAGCTCGTGCATGTGTGAATAGAGGCATATAGAAATAGAATCCATTTAAACAATACAAAATCCAACTACTCCATATAAAACATGGTAAAGAACATTTTAAGGATTGAAAATCTAAACCAAAAGTTCTAGCCACATGGGAGCGTAAACGATGGGATTCAAACACAAATATATGCCACATAAAGTGTGTCAAACTAAAATACACACAAAATAAAATCTTTTTGAGTTTTTAACATTTTTAATCAAAAATAAATATTTACTCAAAAGGACAAACAAAAATCATTTGTATTTTTCATGAAGTTTAAATGACATAAATAAAACACAAATGATAAACAAAAATCTTTTTATATTTTTTCAATTAATTCAAACACAAAATATAATACAAAAAGATAAACAAGTCATGATTTCTAGCATGTGATATGAAATAAGGCAATGACTAGAAAATGACTAAACAAGCATACATTTAGCATATGAATATAGCATGAAGTACAAACGCTAAAGTATGCAAACACTAACACATTCATCCATTAGATTTCGCAAGGGAGGAAGCATGTGAAAGTAAATGACAATCAAAATCCCTATTTTGTAAGGCAACCAAGTCGGATTTCCTAACCCAAATTAATGAAGAATGACTATCTTGGGGTGTAGGAGCTTTAACTACCGTGGTTACTATACTATGGGATTTTCTAGGCATTCGTTTAAGATCAAAACAATATTTCCTAAGATGACCTTGTCGACCACAATGTGTACAAGTGAGAACATGTCGAAAAGATTTTCTTAAGGAGTGATCTTTAAAAGTATTCCTAGTTGATTCTCCTAAAACATTGGTTTGGGCATTATGAGTAAATTCATTACAAGGATTGAAGCCTAAACCACAAGTGTCATTTTTAATTTGGACCGTTCCTAACATTTTATCTAGTTTTTTTCTGAACGACATTCCAAATCAAATTTGACATTACTAGAATCGTTTAATTTACTTTCCAATTCTAAAATGTTAGATTCTAGTAAAAAATTACGCTCTTCAAAAGCAAGAAGCTCCTTTTTCAAGGATTCCATTAAACTCCTAAGGCTATTTCTTTCGCCTTCTACGTATTCTAGCTTCACACGAAGAGTCCTCTCACATTTCCTAAGGTCTTCTATTAAGGCACTATCATCAACGACCTTGACACTCTTTCTTAAATAAGCTTCTAACTTCAAATTAGTTCTTTTCAAATTAATAGATTCTTTATATAATTCATGAAAAGCATTTTGAAGTTCACTCACATCAACCTCTTCTTCATTTTCACTCTCTCTTTCTTCTCCACTCTCACTATCATTAAAAACAAGGGAATCATGAACAATGACCTTGGAAGTGGCATGTGCTATCGTGTCATCAATCGATGAGTTCTCATTATCACTCACATGACTAGCCATAAAAGCCACAAAATTTTTCTTAGTGGGGGAATCGGGCTTTTCTTCCTTATCACTATCACTAAGGGTTGCATTATATGAAATGGGTCGCTTACCATCTTTCCTTAGTTTAGTGGGGCACTCATAAGCCCTATGGCCATAACCTTCACAACCAAAACATTTATCAGACTCGTCCCTATCTAAATTGTTATTGCTAGGTTTAGGGATCCTCTCGGCTTTAGAAATCTTCTCGCTTTTATCATGTTTAGAAGTATCAAATTTCTTAAAATCATTTTTAAATTTATCTTTGTTAAATTTAAGAAATTTTCTAAATTTGCGAGCAAACAAAGCCATATCTTCCGAGTCACTATCACTCTCGCTCTCTACTACTTGTTTGACCTCTTTTCGGGCTTTTAAAGCAACGCCCTTTTCGATTTTCTTTTCAGTTTTAGAGGGAAACATATCTAGTTCATAGGTTTGTAAATCACCTACAAGCTCTTCTAATTTCGTAGATGCTAAAGTGGGTAAAGAATTTAAAACGGTCACCTTTGGAATAAATCTATCGGGTAGGGACCTTAAAATTTTCTTGACAACACGGTCGTCAGGTATTTTCTCTCCCAAGTTAAAAGATGAATTAACAATATCAGAAAGTCTAGCATAAAATTTATCAAAAGTTTCTAATTCATCCATTTTGATAGTTTCAAATTGAGTGGTGAGGTTTTGGAGTTTTGAAGCTTTAACGACACTAGTTCCTTCATGAGTTAATTGTAAAATGTCCCAAGCTTCTTTAGTGGTTTCACACGTCATAATACGTCGGAATTCATCCGGTGCGACAGCGCTAAACAAGGCATTTAAACCACGGGAATTAAAATTAGCAAGTTTAAACTCATTTTCAGTCCATCTATCGGCGGGTTTGATAACACGTTCATTTTCAACTAAATAGGTTGGTGGGGAGTACCCGGTAACAACAGACATCCAAACTCTCTCGTCGATAGATTTTAGTGCCGATCTCATTCGCGTTTTCCAATACGCGTAGTTTGAACCATCGAAAATAGGAAATTTTGAAAATGGTGAAAAATCCATTTTAGCCAAAAATTAAAAGATCTTAACGAAATAATTTATCGTTTTTGGCTCTGATACCAATTTGAAGGCGCGCGCAGTAATTTCCATTGTATTTAAAACTCAATGGAGGATGCGGAAGCATTGAAAGATGATGGTTCAATAACAATTAAACAAAACAAATTTTGGTTTAATTGAACAAGATTAAATCAATTCATTAATCCAAGTCCTAGAATTTGCCTAAGTCATAATTTTCAATTATCCAAAGTTAGGCGAAACCAATTTTAGCAAATGACTTGAATAAACCAAATTTACCCAAAATTTAATTTAGTCCCAAATTAAATGAGTGTGATAATTAAACCAAATTTTATCTTGAATTAAACCTAAAGCATGGATTCTAAATTATTGTGCAAGATAAAATAAACAATATCACACTACGCCGCGATGTACGAGGAAAAATCCAAGACGGGAAAAAACCTCGGACGGCCCTAGCCACAAGTCCACTAGATATGGAATTTACAATTACAAGACAAAAGACTTACATCCTCGACTCGAACCCTCTCAAGCCTTGTTGCTCCCTCTTGTAGAAACCTCTTCCTAGCGGACAACCACGGAGCTCCACCGCTATCTCGGAATCCACCGATAGGACTTTGTATGGTCACCGTCACCCAAGCTTGGAGCCTTTCTCCAAGTGAGTAATACCGCAAAAAACTTCTTCTTCTTTGTGATGGGATGTAGAAGGAAACCCGAAACGTCTCTTTTTCAATTCGGTAGAGAAAACCGGTGCCAAAACTCCAAGTAAAGATATGTATATAGAACTTGGATAAACAACTATTGGGTGTAAACACTAGAGTGTGTAGGATTTTTCATTAAAGAATAACACTCAAAACTTGATCTTTTTCCTTAAACAAATTTTCTATCAAAACACTCTCTAGGAGTTTGTATGGTATGAAAAAGATGCCCCTTCAAAAATGATTCCCGTCCTTAATAAAGCCTTAAAAAATCAGTTAAGAAACAAGTGGGGAAATGGGGTGAAAACTGCCAAAAATTGCTCAAAACTGTTCCCGCCTGGCATCTCGTTCGAACGAACTTGACTCTCGTTCGAACGAGACTTCTAACGAGCGACCATACTGGGCTCGTTAGAAACTCGTTAGATATCTCGTTAGAACGACCAAACTCGTTCGAACGACATATCGAACGACTGACCAGTTTAGGTTCGTTGGCAAACTCGTTCGAACGAAACCTGGTTCGAACGAAAAACTCGTTCGAACGAGACTTCGAACGACTTCCAGAAATTTTTGATAAATTCAATTTTTGGCCCAGAAACTTTATGTACTTTATTTTAAAGTTTCAATTAAATTATTCTGAAAGTAAAACATGGTTTTTATTAAACCTAACACCCAATAAATATTGTTCCAAGCTCCTATATAAATATAATTACATTCATACC
Organism: Sambucus nigra; assembly: GCA_949130495.1. Classification (NCBI taxonomy): domain Eukaryota; kingdom Viridiplantae; phylum Streptophyta; class Magnoliopsida; order Dipsacales; family Adoxaceae; genus Sambucus; species Sambucus nigra. Next base: position 77,134,444 of record OX422221.1, on the reverse strand, counting down.
TTGGGAGCATGGAACCTTAGTTGATGATGTAGAAACGAGGCACGCAAACCGGCATTTTGATGAAGCTTTAAATTCTTTGCCTCTACGTCTTCAACACATACTTCATAGGCTTGAGAGTATTACAATAAAACACTAACCTATGAAAAAATGTTTTTGTCCGGAATTGAGCCAAAACTACATATGGACTCAATTGGAAATTTGTGTCCTTACAAATGTACTAGAGTAATTAAGATTGTGTAATCAGTTTTTAAAACTAAGGCAGTTTCAAATTTTCAACACACTTAGAGAATGAGGTGAGTAGATGAAGATAATCAACACAACGATTTTAACGTGGTAAAACCTCTCCCAACAGAGGAAACATCCACGGTGACTTCTAAGTCACAAAAACAAAAGTCCACTAATAACAAAAATCAGTTACAAACAATACAACATGCAAGCACACAAATCAACCTATTCTAAGTTTAGGAATATACCCCTTTGGTTCCTTCTAACTTCTGATAGATCTGATTTGTTGATGATGTTCTCCAGTTTGCTAACTTCCGTTGCTTTAGCTTCTTTACGTCGACTCAATGATTTTCAGATCTTAAACACAACACTTCCTGTGTAGTAGTGTGTTAAGTGTTGTGAAGTGATTCCTATACACATGCATGAACTCACACACACTTAGATTTATAAACAGTCCTATAAAAATTACATATACAGTCTATATGCAGTGATTTTAATTTATTTCTTTCTCACAGAACTCAAATCCTTTTGACCTTTAAAGATAACCCAGATTCCACGAAGATCTTGCTTCAAAAATCGGACAAGACCTTAATCAATCTCTTTTGAAAACATTTATGAGATTGAAAACCCTCCAAGTGTGAATCCAACTAGGTCAGAATCAAGTTTCGTAAGAAAAGAAACCAGAAAACATTTTAAAAAACCAAATCAGTAAGATTTTCTTAAATCAAGTATAAAAAATGCAGATCTAGTGAAAATGTAACATATAGTATGTAGATCTAACGTTTCTATGAAAAAGAAACTAGATCTTCACACAAATGTTTAAGTTGTGTACAAGATCTAAAGATCACGAGGTTACAGCAACACAAGAACAAACCACTCTCTCTCACAAACTCTCAAACACTCAGGTTGTGTTTGGATTTGAATATGCGAAGGTTTGTTTCAGAGAAGGTGAACTGTTTTGGGTTAGGGTTAGGGTTTGGCTAACATGTTTTTCTTTCTCTCTCTTCTCTCTTTTCTTTTCTCTCTTCTTTCTCACTTCTCTCTTCTCTCTTATTTTTTTTCTCTCACAAAGACGAATGCCCAAAAGTTTTCTAAGGCAGAGAAGTGAAGGGTATATATAGTGCCTGGGGAAGGTTCTGGATGATCGAGGCAAATCAATGGCTGTGATGAAGTCTTGCAAGGTTTGACTTGATCCAAAGGTTATAAAACAGCGGTGGATTAAGATGGTTCTGATTGGTTCAAAAGGTTTGCACTGGGATTAACTAAGAACGCATGCAGACCCTTGATAAGGAAAGATCCAACGATCACCAATGCCACTGGCTAACCTCTCACATAACAAACACAAACTAATGCACCAAAAGGATGACAAGTGTTGGCTGGTAAGAGGCTCTCACACGCGCGTCAAACTAATTACAAAACATCACCCTGAAGTCTCTAGCGCTTTGAGATCGTACCCAACCAAACATTTCAGTGAAAAATGAAGTTTCCAAAATAGTATATAAACCCCACAAATTTTATAAACCAATTTTATTAATAAAAACATTTATTCAAAAATGTTTAAAAAGGTTTAAAAAATATTTAAAAATTCCCAAAAAATTATTAAAGCACCAATTAAAGGGGAATTAAACACACACTCAATTTATGGCAATATTAACACATGTATGCACTTCTAATTGTGTGTTGTGTGATTCATTTTGTACCATCATTGATCTTTGAAGAGGATTAGAGAGTTAGGTTCTGAGGCTTTTTGGTTTCTAGGATGGACTACCAATTTTGTCAATATTTCCAAATTAGTTGAGCACTTATACAATGTAGACTTAAGCAAGTCAAAGGTATAAGGTGCAAAGAAGATTGGGTTTGGTCTTAGTGTCTCTATAAGTTCTCTTATCCTTCCTCCTGGGTTCCTTATCTATTTTTGTAGAACATAACCCTAACTGCTACTATGTAGGGGGTGATATATTAATCTAATTTTTGTCCATTAATAAATCCCAATTTTTAAAAGAGAAAAATACCCCTCCGGGGTGTCGGGTTGGCCTAAAGTTGCCTCGGACTCCAAACTAAACCCCCGAGTAGACTTTTCTGACTATCTCGATACTTTTGGACACACTGGCGTACTCAAAACAGCCATCCAAATAACCAAAAATAAAATTACATTTTAATTCCTCATTTAAGTCCCGATACGACTCACACGCGCATCCCAACTAAGTGTACTATAACTGTCGTATTTTTCACACATAACAATTATATAATATTCTCATTATATATTTCTTTACTCACTAAGTAATCTTCAACATAATTCCCCCCAATAAATACTAACTCTCATCACGCTAGTAACTATTTACTTAAATCTGGATAAATTATAAATTTTTCCATTTAAATTAATTAATTCCATAATTAAAATAAAATCTTCCAAAAATACGGAGTATTACAACCTAGGGGTGGCAATTCGGGTTAGTCGTGTCATTTTCGGGTCACTTTGATTTTTATTTGAGTATAAGTTTTGGGTACTTTTAAATCCATACAAGCTAATCGAGTCAAGTTCGGGTCATTTCGGGTTATTACCATAAACGGGTTATCGTGTCAAAAATTGCCAGCTCTATTACAACCTACTTTTGGTGGATTATTCTACCTAATTAGATCTCCAAACCTATCTTCGAGCCTCTAGGTAGAATTTCTTTAAGGGAAGATCATGAATGTTTTTGTTTTCCCAATAACCCCTTGTAGTTTGAGCTCACATCTTGCCAGCCCATTAGAACTTCAAGTTAATGTAGTTGAGGAGGATTCCTCTTCGGCCAATAAATCTAGATTATCTTCGTAATTGTCCCAAATGACTGTGGGATCCTTGATGGTTAGGACCCATTCAAGTGAATATTCTCCCCTAGCTCAACCTCTTAGAAAGAGTAAGTTGAGGTGCTTTAATGGTGTCACTACTGATTTTTATTGTTCGAACTATTAAAGTCTTCCCAATTATGTAAGATGTGTCTAGGTTAGATAGTTAATCCCTCATAGACTCTATCTACAGACAAGAAGGACTTCCATCACCCTCTATATGAATTCATAATACCTTCCCTTTCATACTGATAATGGAGGAACCTCACTTCTCTTTTCTCCCTCGGCACCCATTATCAAAGTTGTGGGATTTATATTGGGACCAATAGGAGGTAATAGGAAGGGATTTTCTAAGTTATGATTTAGGGACATCAGTACATCATGTATGGTATATTGATTCTTCATTAGGGTATGAAGGAAAACCTAAGTCTCGGATATATCCGTTTGAAAAGGAGTATTGGCTAATTTACCTGTAATAGCATTAGGCCTCATTTTAAGGCCACCAGTGAATAAGTAGGTGAAGAATTAAAATGAAGATAAATGAAAAATAATGAGGCAAGCAGAATAAAACCACAATATGTGCAATTATATCAAAATAATAAACCATAAAATAAGGTATAAAACAAGGTGGGTCTTAGCTCTAATTTTCTCAATTACAGTGTTATGATCCAAATTGGACTGAAAAATATGCGACTAGCTATTTAATTCTCAAAGATTCCATGGCTATTTCATTCTCAAAGACACTGCCAAATTGTTAATGCTTAAAGAACTAATAATGATATCATTAAAAACATAGTACTTAACTACTTAAGAATCAATAACATAAGAAACATATGAATCATTATGATCTGCAATGAACACAATTGGAATTAAAGCTAAGAAAAGAGATAAAGAGATAACATACAAGGATTCCTATGGTTCAATTCCAAATCAGAGGTCAACGCCCACAGGGGGTCATTGACTAATAAATCAGTCCAAGACTACGTGGGATGATGACTCAAACTCCCAATCTCAAATTTTCACTCCGATAGAGCAAGATACAAATATGATTTTACTTTCCCCAATGGGGAATAGAGTACATCAATTTATAGGTGAGATAGGGTGTAGTGTGGGAGGAGATGGTCCCTTGGGTAGACATACCTTATCGCCATGAAGAGAGATGAGGTTACGCTTGTGGTGAGGATTGTGAGACAAATATGAGTTATTAAGTGCCCGTGGTTCAAAATATTCTGATCGAGTCACATGAGAAAAGCTGGCTAGGATAATTTCGGAGTTGATCTTACCCTATAATAGAAAGATTTTTTTATTAGAACGTTGATAAATTTAATCATCCATCAGGGAGTGGGAAAACAACATTCCCACAGTGGCATCTACAAAGCAATAAAATTGAGTCAAGCATCCAAATCCAAAAGATGAAACGAGGAAAATCCAACCTATACCTATCACAAAAAGACAAACATATCTCCTATGTCTAAAAAGTGGGGCCAATAAGCCCCCTAAAACTATAACAAAACTCAAAATCCCTATATAAGGTGTATGCTTTATGGTATAGCTATACTCCATGTACAAAGATTAAAAAAACCTCCGTTGAACTTAATGTTAGGAAATCCCATCTTGTCCAGATTAATGCTTCCACGAGCCATCCCTGGGAGATCAACAAGGATAATAAAGTAATTAGAGGTACTTTTAGAACAACTATAGTTCGCGAGACAATATGCCACCGATTTGGATTCTCGACAGGCCTGGGAAACATTCCAACCACACATTTTAATTATCTCTTTGGATTCCAAAATGTTGTAATGTTTTCTCTAAGGAATCTTCGCATTACAATATAACATATTGACGATAATTTTTGTGTCTAACTTAATAATAAAGTCGGGGATATTACAAAGAATTTCCATCGGTAATCCCTCTAATTATTCTTTGTTGTGGTGTTAGACAATTTTCCATAGATATTCACGAATGCTCTTATAAAATCACCCTTGTTATTTCTCAAAATACCTCCACCCTCAGCCATCCCCTTAGAAACTTTAGAACAGTCATTATAATTCAATATACACGTACTGCCCATCGACCTAGACCAACTAACAAACTGATGTAATTTTCCAAGGTTGATTATTGGCGGAGAAAATTTTAACGAAAATGCTATTGTGCCCGAATTTTTGATCGAATTTTAATGGACAAACTGACGTGGCGGGCTTTAATTGGTTGGTTTTTGGGGTCCACGCCAGTGGGACCTAAAAACCAACCAATAAAACCCCGCCACGTCAGTTTTTCCATCAAAATTCTATCAAAAATTCAGTCACAATACAACTACTCAAATTTTAAACAACTCAATAAACCTCAAATATTTAGAGTGCAACCAAACTTTACTAGCAATGGTCCATTTGCCTACTAAATAGAATATGTCTAGAATGGCTAGAGCCAATTCAGATTAATATTTTAAATCTGAAATTGTTACACACCCTCCAAATAGTCCAACTTGCAGCTAACAGAATGATTTGTTTGATAGTGGAATCACCCTGTTGAATCGAAAATTTCTTCTTTCTGTTTTTTTTATATTGGACTATATGGGATTTGACACCCACTAATCATTTGTAATTGATTTTAAACTCCGCATTTTTTATTTTTTAGGGTTTGGGTGTAACACCTTGTATTTTCAGAGAATATAGAATTTAATTAAATTGGTAATATAGGATTTAATTAATCTGGACGATGTAATTAATTCGGCGAATTAAGATTTAATTAAATCGGGTTATTTTTTTAAAATTACATGCGTTGTACTTTAAGGACGAGATTTGGAGATTTTTGTAAAGTGACTCGGATGAAGATTTTGAGTGCACGGTTGATTTCAAATAGGTCGAGATAGTCAGAAAAAAGTAGTCGGGGTAGTAATTAGGTCTCGGGGCATTTTTAGGCATAACCGAGCTCACACCGGGGTGTTCGGGTAATTTGGGCTTGGCCCATAGGCTTAATTTCAGGATTGGTGATATAAAACCTACATTAGGGAGTTTGTGGCAGACACAACCCAATAAGAAAACCCTATCTTTGCATAGGAGAAAATAAGGAGAAATTTGGAGAACTTTTGGGAGCCCAACTAAGAAGAGGAGTGTGTCTTTCGTCAAACGTTCATCAACAACAAAGGAAATCAGACCCTACGAATTCATACAGGCAAGTAGATAAACTTGCTTTAATTTAAATTGTGGTATTGTGATTCATATCATTGTGGGTGTAAAACATATTTATTTTGGGATGGGTTATTATATCAAAATTCATTTTGGGTGGGTTCTCATACGAAAAAGGGTCTTTGAATTATTTAATCATGTTGTATTGATTAAATGGAAATTGATGATGCTATATGATTCTAGGTTGTAGAAATCTAAATCCTATGATAAGCCTAGTAAAGATTGATGTTTAATTTTAGATTATAGAAGGAAACCAATAACCGATTCAATGGAAATCGGATAACAAACCAAGGCAGAAATTGATGGATTGTGATTGAAAATCAATTGTGTTTAAAGGTTTCGATGATGTGTAGAAGCTGAATTAAAGGTGTATTTATGTCAAGAATAATATATTTAGTTTTGGGTAAGAACCAAGAAGAATATAGGTTAATTAATGGAGGATAAATGAATCTGGAAAGAAGGAGGTTCGTGACTCAGGTACAACAAATTGGCACGTGGGGGTCTGGCAGTTCGACTTTTCCCATTTGAATTGGGGGGTCAAAACGGAGGATTTTCCAACAGAATTTTAGATGTCAAAATGAGGAAAACTTGATGGAAAAGTTTTATGACATTTCGTGGGGATAAATTAGTGAGTTAAATTAGTAACGAATTAAGTGAAATAAAATTCGTATGATTTGATTTACGAGCTGAGTGAATGTGTCCGAGCATTTTAAGGAGTGATATTACTTTAATAAATTAATTAATGTGAAATTTATTACATTAAAGGTCGGGGATTCGACTCATATAGTTTTAGGCTAAGTGCTATGGGAGTTAAGTAGGGGGTAGCCGATTTAATTTATTACAGAGTTACATAATAAATTATTGAATATTAAATTCAACGAGGCGTGCTAGACTAAATAATGGAAAGTTGTGTAACAAATTCTAAGAGATGAAATTACGGACTGAATGAGTGAGTCTAGGTATTGTAGTTGGGTGACACGACTGGAAGGAAAAATAATTAATGTGTGATTAATTAAATTACAAGTCAGGATATAGACTTTGATAAAAATAATTCATGTGTGATTAGTTAAATTACAAGTCAGGATATAGACTTGGGTAAAAATAATTAATGTGTGATTAATTAAATTACAAGTCGCGATATCGACTTGGGGCAAAAATAATTAATGAGTGATTAACTAAATTACAAGTCGGGATATAGACTTGGGAAAAAATAGTTAATGGATGATTATTTAAATTACAAGTCGGGATATAGACTTGGGTACAAAAAATTAATGGGTGATTAATTAAATTACATGTCGGGGTATAGACTTGGGTAAAAATAATTAATGTGTGATTAATTAAATTACATGTTGGGATATAGACTTGGGTAAAAATAATTAATTGGTGATTAATTAAATTATAAGTCGGAATATAGACTTGGGTATTTTTGGGCTAGTGCTACGGGTGTTAGGCACGGGCTAGCCGGACTATTATTAAATATATGTATACGTTAGTGTGATAGTATATATATATATATATACACACACACATATATATTTGTGTTCTCTATAGATATCGATGTGAATGATATTTATAGGAATACATACCCCTCTAGTGATATCATAGGAGGTTGCGCGATGTGGGTGAATCCCCTAGCTTGAGGAGCAGGGAGAGTATAGTCCCCAGGTCATATCGCCTAGTTTTTATTGCGTGGTTTATTTTTCGAGGCGAGACGCTTTGGGTATGATTCTTTCGGGGGGAATATGACCGCCTCCGATACGTTTGCAATATTTTTGCCTAAGTTTGGTGCGAGTTAGTCCGGCTTGAGGTGGTCGGGTCAGAGTGAGCATGCCTGGGACATGATTACATTTTAGAGAAAGCATCTGGTGCGTTATTACTCGGGAATATATGGTTATTATACATGACGTTCGTGTTAATGTTGTAGTATACTAGTACGTATATAATATGAGTAGGTAATTATATACAGGATTAATACATAAGTATGAATATAATTCTTATACAACAAATGTGCAAGTTATATGATTTAAAAGGGTGATTTCTTATATAATTAGGGTGAAAGTTAAATGATTTAAAAGGGTGATTTCTTATATAACTAGGGTGAAAGTTATATGATTTAAAAAGGTGATTTATCATATAACTAGGGTAAAAGTTATATGATGTAAAAAGGAAATTTCTTACATAACTAGTGTGAATGGGATATGAAGTTAATATAGTTGAATCGATTAATAAGTTAATGAGTAGATAACTTAACAATCAACGTAGAATACTCGGGTTTGAGTAGTTTGGTGGAAAGAGGTGTGATACGGCTAGTTAGGTAGGGTAGCTTAACAAGGGAGGTTAACAGGCAAGCGTTAGGTGTGCACATTAGATGAGGGGTGAGCTATACCTCAAGAGAGTGAGACACTAGATTAAATATGAAAAGTGTGAATGCATATTTCATTATTGCAATTCAACTGCCTGCTAAATATTTTCAAAATGTTGTACTTGGGCTCTGACTCGTGTCAAAACCTTTTACGTGTCCAGTCGCAGGGACGCCCAATTTAAGGATTCTATCCAGGGATGCGCAGCCGCAGCTCATAGGGAAGTTGCAGGACTTTGTTATAGACACTTGATTCATTCATTCTTAGTGTAAGGACTTTACTTCAGTACTCATTTGGGCATATTGCCCACATATTTAGTATTAGGTTATTTATTGCACTTTGTATATCCAGGTTATTATTTCAGTTATTGTTGTATTTTATTATGGAATCGATAGTTGATTCGGTCATCTTTATCCATATTATTCCTTTGTGTTGGATTTAATTATCAGTTTGTGTTGATGATTTAATTATAATTTATTTTTGCATGTTGTTAATCAATGAATGATAAAATTTGGCATCAGTTTAATTAAATTACTAGCTGGTTAGTAACTTTAACAAGTTTTTAGATAGTTATGCTAAGAATAAGCCATATGAGACCAATATTTTATTTTGATCACAGGCTGACTACCCGACATTTTAGTAGGTGGGGTGTCACAAATGGCATCAGAGCGTCAGGTTCTAGTGTATATAGGATCTGTGCAGCTTATTACGTCTCAGCGTAGCGTTATTTTATATAGTGCCTTATTACAGGATGGGATTCCTTCACATATATGACTTGCGTTCTCCTGCTATTAAGTATAGTTGATGTGATTCATATAAGAGTTCAGTTGGGATTCGTACACCGAACAATTTTAGACGACCGACGAGGGCCATCGAAATGATTGCGAGGGGGGAAGGCTCCATAAAATCCATGGAATATTCTAGGAATGGTGACCGTGATAGATTCACCATGGTTATTGTTAAGGAAAATGACGTTGGGATAATAACTAGGAAGCAGTAGTTTCCCTAAACATCATCGTAGGAAGCGATTGTGCAAATTTAAACTCACCCAGCGTAGTCGGTGAAGGGGGAAGTCGGAGTAACTCTTTCGAAAAGTTATCCGTGAGTATTCAGATGAGAGAGGGAGTGTGATGGGTAAATAGAAGGAGATAACCCAAAGGCAATTATGTAGGGTGGAGTGCAGTGGTACCCAGGATTTAATTTCGGGTGAAATTTTGGCTCAGAGGAGCAGTATTGTAGTAATGGGAGTCAGTCACCATAACTATGGAGAGATACCATGAATGAAAAAGAAGTGGGGGTGAAGTTTGATCACAAATCCCCTCATCAACTGTTTAAATAGAGGGGCAAAGAAATTTCAATACTCGTTTTAAAGGGTTCGTACAATGGTCAGTCATGAAGGGAAGTTAATGAACTTCACGAACTTTGTACCCGATGAGGTGGATATGGAGAATCAACAAGGTACTTAAGATTAATAATGGACTCACAGGTATAATATATGAGCATGGATGGGGAATATGGCTAGAACGACTGGTACCATTGTCATCAATGTCGTGCATTTACAAATTAATATCAATACTTTCTTGAGAAGAGAGCCAAGAGGCTATTAGAACCTAATCGAAGGGAAAAACTGGAATTAATAGTGCTAGTGAGGCACCACGGGAGGGGATACCCAGTAGAGGACCCATTTTAATAATTGAGATCAATAGTATTCCTACCAGGTGACGATGGATTCAGTCAGGGCCTCCAAGGCCAGCAATGAGCCCTATAGGACTAGTGGAGCCAAAGGGACAACGGGGTAGTAATTAGGGTCAAGTCTACTAGGTCCATGAGAAGGACAACTCTTATATGGCCAGTGGGGCCAGGAAAAAGGAGAATAACATAAAGAGGTGTCTTATGTGTAAAGAGTAGGAATACATGTGTGAATATTTTCTGTAATGAGTTGAGGGACAGGAACGGGATGTCTAGTAGAGGCAACAGTGATAAGAAGTTTTTGGTTTGGTTGGGACGAGGGAGTTATGTGTAGGAACCATTTGAACTACCAGTGATATTAGCAATTGAAAGTATGAGTTCTATCTCGAAATGACTAGTGTCTGTTTTGTGTGACACGAGCGAGTCACGGTAGTTTATTAGTACAAGATTTGCATGAGAAATAGGTTTAGTAGAGGTATCGTTGATATTACTATAATGTGTATATATTTACCGTTGAATAGTGGGGATCACTTTAGTTCCATCTAAGGGGAGTCGGTGTGGCCATCCCCCGGATCCTCGCAGTGGGCGGGCACGCGATGGAGGATCCTAGGTCCCGCGCGTCCCTCTCGGGAGCGCTTCGACCGGCGTCATTTGGGTGAGGTGAAAATGTAGAGAGATTAGAGTCGCCAATATATTTTACTCAAAACAGACAAAATAAAGGGATCCATCCCAAAGGACAGCATCCAAAGACATACTGATGCATATGAAACCAAAATGATTCGAAAAGGGTCCGGAGGCAAAGTTACGAAATGGGAAGGTGTTAGGCACCCATTCCGCCCTTTCGGTCTCTCATGGGTTTTTTGTTATTTTCCTTTATTTTTCCCGTGATATGTGTGCATGTGTATGTATAGTGTAGATAGGAATCAGCGACTTGCACCATGGAAGAGGTAAAGCGAGTCATCCGTAGGAAGGTATAAAAATATTAGAAAATAGGATTTATGCGATTATCCTAACGTTGACCGTTATGATGGAACGATAACGCATGTGGAATAATACGCCATTAAGAACAAATATATGTATATATATAATATAAGAGAGTGGAGTTTAGAGAAAATAGAAAATGAAAGAAAAAGTAAATATAGGAGATTGAAAATAAAAGTAGAAATAGGACTCGAGTCTCGGATTTTACCCCGAGACGCCTATGTAGCCTATAGAGGCATCAAAGTCCACGTAGTTTGCATGCAAAACGAGGGGTGGGGTTTATCCCATAAATCCAACCGGTCGATTATCTTATTTGTGTGTGTGTGTGTGTGTATGTGTGTGTAGAAAAAGTGTTTTAGTTGTGAGAAAAGTGTGAGAATTCCTGTTTGGAATTTATGAGCAAACCCTATTTCTCTTATTTATTGGGTTTTTATTTATATGAAAATAAGAGATGTGCAATAATACTAAATAAAAAGTATATTAGGATGTGTGAGATGAGATAATGAAAGTGCTAAGTAATAAAATAAGTTATTGCGAATTTATGAGAATTTAAAGAGAGAGTTGAGAAAATTGGACCTTCTTGAAGATCTTGAGCTTGATCTTGAATGTTGGAGGGCAGCCCTTGCACTTGGATGATGATAGAGAGTGGTTAATTCACCAAGTTTGATGAAAAGGATGATGAAAAGTGAAGGTTGGGAAGGTATTTGGGTGTGGAAATCACGCTGACTTCGAGAGAGGTATTTTGGATTTGCTAAGAGTGATATCTATCAGATTTGGGCTCTCCTTCTTGCAAGTGAGGTCAAGGCCTCCTTTTTATAGGCCCAGGGCGTTTTTGATCACCATAGACCTACTCCTGCCAATCGACAGGTGTGTTTAGGCACATTGCCGATAGGCAGGGTCTGGGGCCTGCCACCTGCCGTTTGGCAGTGTCTTTCAGGCCTTTTGGAAAATTAGCCGCAGAACGCAAATCATTGATCAGAATTACGCACGGGATGGACTGTTGGAAAGATAATTCAGAGACGTTCAAAATTCTTTGGACCGCTCCAAGGTTTGGGAGCTGACTTTGGATTAAATATGGCTCGGAAGCATTCATCGATCCATTAGACGGGGAATCATCGGACGCAAACGGATTGATCGTCTGCATGGTAAGTCCGAATCGCACACAGGGTGGACCATTGGAAAGGTTAGGAGATGTACTTAGACATTACAAAGAGTTTGATCTAGTTCGGGGAGTTAACTTTGGTCAATCGAGCCCTAGAAGCATTCGGTGACCTTCCGTAGCAAAACCGATCGTTCGTCCGTACCGTAAGTCAAAATCATGCATGGGATGGACCGTTGGAAAGGGGTTTCAGTGCCCTTTGAAGATTCATTTAGTGTCGGTCGAGATAAAGGGTTGACTTAGGTAAAACAGAGCCCGGGAGCGTCCGGTGGCCTCCTGATTGAGTTTTAAGGAAAAACAGGTCGTTCGTCCTCATGGTAAGTCAGAATCGATAGGACGGACTGTTGGAAAGGGGTTTTATTACCCTTTGAAGATTCATTTAGCTTCAATCGAGATGAAAAATTAGACTTTTGGTCAAACGGATCCTGGGAGTGCCCGATGGCTTCTAGGTCAGAACTCGGGGTATGACCTGGGTTTGTAGTGATGAAGGGAGGTGGTAGGGACCTAAGGAGAGTTTAGGGGGTAACAGAATGGGGTGTCTACAGATCCCCTCAACGAATGAGTTTGGAATGAATGATAGCCATTAAATAGACACCGCATGATGCTTTTAAGGGAGGATGACTAATTCAAAGGGTCGAGGCTAATTCTGAGGACCTACGAGGTATGCTGGGGATAACCAATTCGGTGGGTAGAAGCCGATTCTATAGGCTTAAGTTGAGATGACCAATTCTACAGGTCGAAGCCAATTCTGAGGGCTTGAAGATGAGGGTGACCGATTCTGCGAGCTTAAGTTGAGATGAACAATTTTGCAGGTCGAAGCTAATTTTGCGGGCTTAAGTAGAGATGACCAATTCTTCAGGTCGAAGCCAATTCTGAGGGCTTAAGTAGGGATGACCAATTTTTTGGGTCGAAGACAATTATCCGAGCTTAAGTAGAGATGACCAATTCTGCGAATCGAAGCCAATTCTGTGAGCTTGAAGATGAGGGTGATCGATTCAACGGGCTTAAGTAGAGATGATCATTTCTTCGGGCCGAAGCCAGTTCTGAGGGCTTAAGTAAAAGAGGACCAATTCTGCGGGTCGAAGCCAATTCTACGAGCTTAAGGTGAGATGACCAATTCTATGGGTCGAAGCCAATTATGCAGGCTTGAAGATGAGGGTGATCGATTCTGCGGGTCGAAGCCAATTCTGAGGGCTTGAAGATGAGGGTGACCGATTCTACGGGTCGAAGCCAATTCTGCGAGCTTAAGGTGGGATGACCAATTCTGCGGGTCAAAGCCAATTTTGCGGGCTTAAGTAGAGATGTTCTTGGGGAACTCTGCCGGGGAGATTTATCTTGTGGTTTTGTTTTGGGTTGGGGAGCCGACTGCTAGGGAAATCTTTTGCATCCTCTAAAGGAATAGCCAAAATTCCACTGGGGAGATTTAGGTGGCCCAGGGTTTAGATGTATTGCTTGGGGAAAATTGAGGCCTTTGGGGCATAGGGGGTGATATTTAGAGATCCTTCGGGGATGTTGCTGGGAGGAGTTTTACTTGGTTTTTGAGAGTTCCGCTGGGGAAATAGGGGTTCCGCTTGAGGGATTGTGAAATTTTCTTGGTGAAAATGTTCTAATTCCTTCTTGGGATTTTTAGGAAATTTTCGAGAATTTTTTAGTTCTGTTTGGTATTTTCTGGGAATTTTTGTACGAAATTTAAAGGGGGCAATAACCATCGAATAGACACCGCATGATGCTTTTGAGGGAGGATAGTGTCTGGGGATTCCATCCGGCTATCCTTACTGAAGGATGTCTTGCTGAGTAGGGTGGTTGATGTGGAGGATGGACTGCAGGTGAAGCAGATGGCCCGGTTGTTCATATTGCTGGTGCTGGGAGGTTTCATGGTGGTGTCGAGTGGCGACGTCATCCATTTGTGGTTGTTAACGTATTTGAGGATGTTTTCGAACATCCCTCTCTATGATTGGGGGAGTTTGACTTTGTTAACCCTCTACTTTTCTTTGGATGCATTCAGCCGATGCTGCCGGTAAACTTTTACTGGATCCACGTATCTCCTTGAGGTATCCTTTAATTTTGCGCATTTTCCCTTCATGTAGTCGCATTTTCCTTAAGCGTATCTTTTTTATTGTGAATTCCTGTCTTTGGGGAGACGTGGTTCTATGAGGTGATTGGGTGCAATACCCAACTGATTGCCTTGAAGGACGAAACTATTGGGGACTTTTGCCTATTGTATCGATGGCGCAAGGCCAATCGGCAGTCGAAGGGATCTCTCTCTCTGGAGGCGGTGTGTCAGGTCTTGAATGGACTGAACAATGGTAGGGTAAGACTCTTTCCTTTTCAGTCTTGGTTTTTGGCATTTTCTGATTTTGTATTGACTTATGTCTGATGTGGATTTTTAGGTGACTTTTTACCCTTGGGGGATAGCCATTCAGGATACGGGGGAGACCGGGGTGAATGCGCAGATGAGGCGTTTACTGGCGCATGAGTTTGGCCATTCTTGGTATCTCAGGGAGCGGGTGGTTTGGCAGATTACTGAGGAGGAGGTGTGGTGCCACCTGCGCAGCCTCCTACGTCTATGAGGTGGGAGCGACTGCTGTCAGAGGATGCGAGGATCGCGGCTACAATCGGCGAGTCCTATTGGTTGTATACTGATACGGTTGCGCCATATGACTATATGTACTTTGTGATGAGTTGTTTGATGCCGCCCAGCATATATGATGCCTTGCCTTTCCCTCCTGCGGGTACGAGTCGGGAGGTGGGGTCTTCCCATAGCGGCGGTGGTCCGTCGGCATCTGCGGTGGCGGCGACTTCAGAGGTCCCCTTTGCACGATTGCATACCCCTTCATACAACATTCAACGGGCTAATGGAGGGATGGTGCCTATATTACACCATCCTAATGTGGTGGATCCGGAGAAGTTGGGTTTGACAGAGAAGATTCTTCGTTCTGTGATATACCTTCTTCCTCTTTTTGGTTCCTTTTCTGTTTTGATCCCTCTTTGATACTGATTTTGCCTTTGACTTGTAGCAAGCTCGGGTGTCGAGAACTTGGCTGAGGGACATCAGAGGCTGGATATCTTCGACGACTGCCCATATTTGGGATGCGGTCCCGGTTCCTTCTTGCTTGGTGCCATCTGCTTCGTTCGAGGAGGAATCTGGCTTGGGTAGCGGTGGTGCATCATCTCGCCATAGGGGAAATAGAGCGCATCGCAGGGGTGGAAGCTTTTAGAGAGAGGGGTGAAGGGTAGGTGAGAGAGAGAGAGAGAGAGAGAGAGAGAGAGAGAGAGAGAGAGAGAGAGAGAAAGTGGGTTCGGATTGAGTACCGTTATTTTTTTCTTTTCTTTTATTTTTCGGAACATTGATGTAACACAGAGAATAAATATATATGCAATGCAATGGAGTTTTTTTATTTTCTTTGTTAATGATGGATGAGTGAATGCATGCACATGCACTTTTTACTTTGCTGTTGAGACCGTAAAAAGATATATTTTTGGGATTTTGAAGGAAAGTTTTAAAAATGAGAAATTATATAGGGGATGTTGATACCAAATTTAGTCTGCTGATATGGCTCAATTAAGTGAAGACACGTGGCAATCTACGTGGCAAAAACAACACTTCCGAGGAACTCAGACGTTCCGAGGAACCATACTACACCGAGGAACACTATTTCCCCGAGGAACTCAGACGCTCCGACCAACAAGAACTCTACAAGGAACTTCTGAGTACCGAGCAGCTTAGGCGATACGAGCAGCTTAGGCGGTCCGAGCTGCACCTCGAACAAAGCATTAATAGCCGGATAACCAACAGTTTGACTGTTCATTAAATTCTTATCATTCAGATGTATACACTTAAGGGGCATTGAATGTATTACCCTTTCACATGTACAGCATTTAATGTATTACCCTTTCACATTACAGCCTCAGGGCTATAAATACATTGTATTACCCTCATTGCAGGGGGACCGGAATTTCTTGATTGAACTTGTAATGGAGAATTCCTAAACAGTCATCAATAACAAAAACAGTGGACGTAGGCCATTCTTATAAGGCTGAACCACTTTAAAAGTTCTTTGTCTCATTTTATTTATCTGTGATTAAATAATTAGATCTAATCTAATTTTTTACATCAACAGATTGGCGCCGTCTGTGGAAAACGACTGATAATATCATTTTTCATCAAAAATAACTCATCACAAATGGCTAATATTCCAGAACCCAGCAATCGAAACGCTGGAAGCCCTCCAAATCCATCTGCTCCGCCTAATATGCCAGATCTGGCTGGAATAATGACAAATCTGGCCCAGGGCCAGACAGTCATGCAAGAAACGATGCGACAACTCCTACAAACCCTCCATGGCGGTGAACCAACCCATTCAGGACTGCGAAGTATTCAAAGAAATACCCATTTACCTTCTTCACGTACTAGGCGTACTGATTCATATCGTACTGAGGAATATGAAGATTTTTCTTATCCACCTGGACGAACTTCATCAGTGCGTGCTAAAGATACTGAACAACGTATTACTCTCTCTCCAGAATGGACTAGTGCGCTAGAGAGGTTAAGCAGGGTATCACCCTTTGATCGATTAGGACCTAGAAGGAGTAGAAGCCCTCCTAAAGTCGTATCGAGGAGTTTTTGACGACCATCAAATTTAAGGGAAGGATCTACCCAGTCGTGACCAGCTGCTTGTCAAGATAGATCCCAGGAAGCCACCTCAACGCGATCAGTTGCTCGAACCTACAGGCCCGAGGAAGAAAATGATGCATGGAAAGGCTCTATTCAAAGGCTGGAGGATAGATTAGGGGAAATTGCTAAGGCCAAGAACCCTCTACAATGAACTTTTATTCGAGGAACACCTTTTGTCCAGGCCATTGTAGATTTTCCAACACCATCAAAGTTCAAAGCACCTGTGGTGACCCCCAAATATGATGGAAAGACCGACCCTGTCCTTCATATAGAGCAATACCAAGCTGCGACCGATATCTATGCTGTCCCAGATGAGATGAGATGCAGAGCATTCTCGGGAACTCTTACCGGAACTGCTCAAATATGGTATAATAATCTTCCTCGGGGTAAGATCTCAAATTTCTTTCAACTGGCCGAGTTATTTATTACGAATTTCTATTTTGGGGCAAATCCTGTGAAACGAGTAGCGCATTTGTTAAGTGTTAGACAAAAAGCTTGTGAAAGTACCAGAGATTATATAACTCGTTTTAATAACGAGAAGCTCGAAGTCATTGATTATGAGGAAAAGACAGCGATTATCGCCTTGATGAGTGGACTACTGCCCAACAAATTGTAGTACACTTTGGCTAAAGATCCACCTAGAACCATGTCAGATCTGATGGGAAAAGCGGCCAAGATTATGAATGCCGAGGAGGCTATGGCTGCGAAGAAGAATATGGATGCCAAAGAAACCAAGGTGGAAGGTGATAAAGCTAAAAAAAGAGCATAAGAACAATGGTAATGACAAAAATTCAAGAACAAGGTCGACATGGGAAGTATTGAAGAAATTTGATAATTATACTCCTTTGAAGAAAGACATCAACCACGTTCAAGAAGAAATCAAGAACAATAAGGAATTAAATTGGCCAGAGAAAATAAAGGCAGACCCCGAAAGGAGAAATAAGGTAAAATATTTCGAGTTTCACAAAGATCATAACCATATGACTAAAGATTGCATAGCTCTTCAGAATGAGATCAAAACACTCATCAGACGAGGAAAACTGGCAAAGTATGTTGATCGTAGGAATGATAGAAGAAACAAAGACCGAGCAAGAGAGAGGTCTAGATCTCCTCATCGAGCAGAGGAGAACAAGAAAAGAGACCATGAAGTTACTCCAAAAGATGACCCCGATCTTCCCAAGAGACCAAGGCAGCCAGAACGTGAGGTATTTTCAATACGCTTTGGGTCATTTGATTGTAATGTTATTACAGGTGGAGATGCAGGAGGAGGAGACCTTACTGCAGAAAGAAAAGCTTATCTCTATGAGGCTCAAGCTTGCTCATACATTGAACGAATAAATTTAGCTGAAGAGGATTGCCCGAGAAAGGTAAACAAAGAGAAATTAGTCATTGGCTTCTCAAAAAACGACCTCGCAGGTGTTCTATATCCTCATGATGACCCATTGGTGATCAAAATGAGGATGAAGGAGGTAATGATTTCAAGATTACTGGTAGACAATGGTAGCTCGGCAGACATCATGTTCTACTCGTGCTTCGACAGTTTAAATCTAAAGCTATCTCAACTGGAGCCTTATCATAGACCCCTCCTCAGTTTTGCTGGCGAGAAAGTATTTCCACTTGGGACGATCAAATTGGATATATTCATTGGTACGTGGCCTGCTTGTCGAACAGAAAGAATACGCTTTTTCGTGATGGATAAGAATGTTCAATCATCATACAATATCATCATAGGAAGAGTAGGAT
The DNA here is from genome assembly GCA_949130495.1 of Sambucus nigra. Lineage (NCBI taxonomy): Eukaryota > Viridiplantae > Streptophyta > Magnoliopsida > Dipsacales > Adoxaceae > Sambucus > Sambucus nigra. The sequence continues at coordinate 77,115,598 of OX422221.1, read as the reverse complement.
TGAAGAAGTTCGAGGCTGTACCATCTACGGTACATCAGTGCCTAAAATTTCCAATAAATTTTGGAGTAGGAGTTGTGAAAGGTGATCAGAAAGTAGCTCGGGAATGCTATTCTTCATCCGCCGAGCAAGAGGAACTGGAGGAATCAAGGAAAAAGACCACCACCTATCAAGTGGATGAAGGTGCAGAAATTGAAACATTGGATCCTAGAGATGAGTCGCAACTCGTGAAGGGTCAAGTGGTGGAAGCTACTGAAAACATCATCCTGGACGACGAACACCCTGAATGAACTACTCAAGTAGGTTCATCATTGGAAGCCTCACTAAAACAAGAATTGATAACTTTCCTAAGAAGCAGAAAGCAAACTTTTGCATGGAGTCATGAGGATATGCCTGGGATAGACCCAAATTTCTTATGTCACGAGCTCAATGTGAATAAGGAGATCAAGCCTGTGAAGCAGAGAATAAGAGTATTCAATCCTGAGAAGAATCAAGCTATACAGGAGGAAGTCGAGAAGCTCCAGAAAGCTTGCTTTATTGAAGATGTTAAATATCCAGATTGGTTAGCAAATGTGGTGATGGTTAAAAAGAAGAAAAACAAGTGGAGGATGTGTGTAGACTTCATCGACCTCAATAAAGCATTCCCAAAGGATCACTTTCCACTGCCCCGAATTGATCAACTGGTGGATGCTACCTCGGGACACGAGCTGCTGAGCTTCATGGATGCTTATTCTGGTGACAATCAGATTAAAATGAAACCTGAAGATAGGGAGAGTACTTCTTTCATTACCCCTAGGGGAACTTATTGTTATAATGTTATGCCTTTTGGTTTGAAAAATGCAGGTGCGACATATCAGCGGCTGATGAACAAGGTCTTTGCTGAACAAATCAGTTGCAATATGGAAGTCTATGTTGACGATATGCTGACAAAGAGCAAGAAACCTGTCGATCATCTAGTTGACTTAAGTCAGACTTTTGATCAACTGGATAAATATCAAATGAAGCTGAACCCGACGAAGTGCATATTTGGAGTACGAGAAGGCATATTTCTCGGGTACATTGTCAATCAACGAGGCATTGAGGCGAATCCTAAAAAGATCAAAGCTCTATTAGGGCTGGGAGCTCCAACGACGTAGAAAGAGGTGTAAAGTCTTATAGGACGAGTAGCAACACTCAACAGATTTGTATCGCGAGCAGCTGATCGATGTCTCCCATTCTTCAAGACGCTCCGAAAGACTTTTGAGTGGAATGATGAATGCAAGAAGGCTTTCCAAGACTTGAAGCAATATTTGGGAGCACTTCCACTGTTATCCAGGCCAGTGATGGGAGAAAAATTATACTTGTATCTGGCAGTATCCGAGAATGCAGTCAGTTCAGCATTGATAAGAGTGGAGAATGGAGTACAAAAACCAATCTACTATACAAGTAAGGCCTTCCGAGGAGCAGAGATCAGATATCCAAGGCTGGAAAAATTGGCACTAGCATTGATCGAGGCAAGTAGAAGAATGAAGCCATATTTCCAGGCTTATACCATAGTAGTATATACTGATATGCCATTGAGGCAAGCCCTTCATAAACCAAAAAAGTCAGGAAGATTGATGTACTGGGCAATAGAACTCGGTGAATATGATATAGTCTATGAACCCAAATCATCGTTAAAAGGGCAAGCGGTAGCAGATTTTATAGCAGAGTTCACCTATCCTGATACCCCCGAGGAACAAAAGTTGCTCGCTGATCAACCTGTGCATGTTACAGGATCATCAAATGCAAGCCCAGACCAATTTAGCTTGGTAAAAGGGCAAGTAGATGTTACAGGATCATCAAATTCAAGCCCAGACCAGCTCAGGTTGGTAAAAGGGCAAGGAAAGATGATCGACGAAGAGAAAGAAATACCAGGGGAGGATGAAAGGAAGCAACAAATATTTCATCGAGGAACTCTGTCAGATCAGAAATTTGAAGATGAGTTACCTATATGGAGGTTATATGTAGATGGCTCATCTTGCACAACAGGTTGTGGAGCAGGGATCGTTTTGAATAGCCCGGATGAGGTCGACATGGAATACGCCCTACGATTCTAATTCAAAGCTTCCAATAATGAGGCTGAGTATGAGGCCATGATTGCAGGTCTTAATTTGGCAAAAATTATGGAGGAGCAGCAGGTTATCGTCTTCAGTGATTCTCGATTGATCGTAAATCAAATGTTAGGAATATATGCAGCCAAAGGAGAATTAATGATCAAGTATCATGCAAAGGTGATGGAGTTGGTATCAGAATTTTCTGCTATTCAGCTGGTCAGAATACCAAGAATGGAGAATGCAAGAGCAGACGCCCTAGCTCGATTAGCATCAGCTACTCGTACCGAGCTACGAAGAACAATCCCAATTGAAATGTTGGCTAGTCGAAGCATAGACGAAGATCTGATGACGAATTTCATTACCCTTGATTTAGGACCATCTTGTATGGATCCCATCAGGGCATATATTGAGGAGGGAGAATTACCAATTGACAAGCTCGCAACCAAGAAATTGAAGTTTAAAGCTGCTCGGTATGTATTAACTAACAGTATTCTATATAGACGAGGAATTATGGTAGGTTTGCAAAGATGTGTACATCCCTCCGAGGTGAAATAATTGATTGAAGAAATCCATGAAGGGTCCTGTGGAGCCCATGTAGCAGGTCGGACACTTTTGCAAAGGGTGATGACGCAGGGATACTACTGGCCGATGATGAGGGCTGATTGCATAGCCTATGCTAAGAAATGTGACAAATGTCAGCGCTTTTCCTCCATCCGAAGAACTCCACAAGCATTGTTGACACCCATCACTTCCCCTTGGCTATTTGCCATGTGAGGAATAGATTTGGTCGGGCCACTGCCAACGACTAGAGGAAGGTTCAAATACCTCGTCGCAGTGGATTATTTTACTAAGTGGGTTGAAGCTGAGCCTCTCATTGATATGATGTACGACAAGGTGTACCAATTTATTTGGAAGAACATTATTTGTCGATATGGTCTTCCTCATGCCTTCATCACAGACCATGGAACACAATTCGACAACGAGGTGTTTGCTGCCTATTGTCATCAGTCAAATATTTTGAAGATCCACTCAGCACCAGGTCATCCTCAAAACAATGGGCAAACTGAAGTGACAAGCAGAACGTTGCTGAATGTCTTGAAGAAAAGACTAAGTGACACAAAAGCAAACTGGATCAACGAGTTATAGTCAGTACTATGGGCTTATCGTACTAATCCCCGAGCAGCAACTGGAGAATCACCATATATGCTGACGTTTAGAAGTGAAGTTGTTATACCTGCCGAGTTGGGCCTCCCAACACACAGGGTATTGAATTTCAATTCCCCTGTCAGCGACTTAATGAGAAGATTGGATTTAGACATGCTCGAGGAAGTTAGAGAAGAAGCAGCCATCAGGAATGCTGCATACCAATAATGAACAACTTTGTTCTACAATAAGAGGGTGAAGAGGTGCGACCTGAAAGAAGGAGACTATGTGCTAAAGAAAGTGATTCAAAAGCACAACAAACTGGAGGCAAACTGGCATGGACCATACCGAGTTACAGAAGTTGTTCGACCAGGAACTTACCGAATAGCAACTTTAGAGGGGGAGGAGTTTAAGAATGCATGGAATGCAGATAACCTTAGTATTATCAGTGATGTATATTCTCATGTAACGCAGTTCCGTCAGTATGAATAAAATGAAGATATTCTGCCAAATTCTCTCCTTTTATTGAAAGTTTTTCGGGGAATACTAGTGCTACACACTACTCGGCAAAACTCGGACTACTCTGACTACTCAAATTTATTCTCGAAAATGCCAACTAAGGTTGGTCGAGAAACAATGTATTCCTCTGGGAAGTAAAACTATGTATTCCTAAAAATGCCAACTTATGTTGGTTAGGAAGTAAATGTATTCCTCCGGGAAGTAAAACAATGTATTCATCCGGGAAGTAAAATTATGTATTCCTAAAAATGCCAACTTATGTTGGTTAGGAAGTAAATGTATTCCTTCGGGAAGTAAAACAATGTATTCCTATGGAAAATAAAACTATGTATTCCTAAAAATGCCAACTTATGTTGGTTAGGAAGTAAATATATTCTCGAAAATGCCAACTAAAGTTGGTCGGGATGTAAAATTATTCCAGAAAGTGCCAAAGCTCCTCATAGAGGAAAAATCCACTAACTATGGCTGGTCGGGGATAAAAACCCACTAACTGTAGTTGGTCGAGAAGGAAAATTTACCGACCTTGGTTGGTCGGAAACATTTTATCAATACGAGAATGTAATCGAGCAGAATTGTTTATTATTACTAAGTTGGTCGAGAAACAAAACATCATTTTTGCCAAAATGACTACCACAAATTCAAATTACTCGACAATAAGTTGATCGACAAATTACACAATATTGTTATCTTTTTAACAGATACACATGCACAGATGTAAAGTGTCACAAAACAATAGCAGTCAAGATTTGCAAATAAAATTATTTCATTAAATGTAGAACAAAATACATCAGGAATGAAATACAAATTTATTACATCAATATTCCTACTCTATTGGTTTTTTCCCCTCTGCTTTTGAAACAGGTTCCTCGCCAGCAGGCGGATCATTTAAAGAAAGAGGAGAATTTATGAAGTTAAGATCTTTTAACATCCTAATATTCATCACAAAGGGTCGATCTAGTAGATTCTCTGGTTGAGATATCTCGACATTTGAATGGAGATTGTAATCGCCGAGGTATTTGGAGATCAGACATCGAGGAATGGCCCGAGCAGGGATCCAACTCATATCAAGATTGAATGGTGGCACGGGTAGGTCGAGAAGCCCAGGATTATGGTAATCCCACAGGTAATGACCCTGTTCGAGTTGCAGCACACTTAAGGCATTCAGCCATCCCTGTTTGTAGCCTTCATTATTTGCATTCTGGATACGATCGTCTAAGTGGTAGAGAGCCTCATTATAGCCAACCATCTAGAACTCCCTGGGCTGCTTGTGGAATTGATATGTTAATCTTTCTAGCTCCTCGTGGAGATTTTTGATGAAGAGTTCTTTATTCTCCAGGGTAGATTTTTGCGCAGAAAGCTGCTCTTCCAGGTCCCTGATTTTTTTAGACATCTCAGCCAATGCCTGGTTCTTCGCCATCAGCAAGAAGGCCTGGTTCTCTAGATCAGATTGAGTCCTCTGTTCCTCGACAGGAATCCGAGCATCTCTTGCTCATCCCCGAGGAGCTCTTTCTCGTCCACGAGAAGATGTAGAGGGGCCAGCTCTTTTCAAGGTTTCCAACTCATCCCTCAGGTTGGCGTTCTCTACTTCCAAGAACGAGAATCCCTCGTCAGTCACTGGAATCAAAGCATTTGAGGTGGAGGCAACAGATTTTAATTGAGATATTTCTCTTTGCAAGTTGTTATTTTCTTGTTCCAACAACTCGGTTATTTGCTTGTGCTCTTCGACCTCGGCTTTCAAAGTTCTTTCCCTCACATCGTAAGAGGCAAAACGCTTCTCGTATCCCTTGTCGGCAATGATTTGCTGATACTTCTTCTCGTACCCCTCGTGCAAGAGGGCAGTGGATTACTTATATTATTGTTGAAGGTCTTCAAGAGTGCCTTGGATATCCTCAATCATATCATAATAAGCTACATTATTGGACACCGCACGATCAAGCAGACACTTCAAATATTGGTAAGCTTCAACTGCCTGTTCCGAAGCATCTTGGCCGAGGATGTCGACGATTTGTACTGCACTTAGATTTGTATGACCAGCCTTAAAGTATTCATTGCATTGCCTCAACAGCTTTGTACCGTGAGCAGATAATAATTCCGTCTTGGCCAGAAACTAGTAGAGGAAGAAAAGGCAATAATTAATAAGAGTACCAACAGAGCATGAAGAGAAGAAACAATAGTGTGCATAAACAAAAGTTCAAATTTTATTATATCATAAAATTCAGAGTTACATGTTCAAGGTTACATTTGACAAAGAAAAATAAAATAGAGATAAACTCGAACAACTCTATACCTTTTCCTTGTCTCCCAAAACCTTCTCGGGAGGCTGGGACGAGGAGGTAAGTTGCTCGGAGGGAACAGAAAGTTGCTCAGGGAGTGTTGGCAGTTGCTCGGAGGAAATAATGATTTGCTGAAGTTCCTCGTTAGTAGGATGGATGGCTGGGGGATGAGAAACTTGATCTCCCATCACCATGGAAGACTCTTCGGAGGCAGCTTCGTCCTCTTCTTCATCCTCAGGAGTTAGAGGGGGACCAGGGATGTGTCACTGAAAGATTTCAGAATTTTCATCAACCTTCATCTCCTGTAGAGCAGCGACCCACCCATATCTAAAGTATTTGAGGCTGCCACATTCGACTTACGACATCATGGCAGCCAAGCCCTTGTTCCACCCTTTATCCCAGCCAGCGCTGAAGGATTTCTTCATAGCCAATTTCCTCTTTAACTTCTCCGAGGAAAGCTTCTCGGAAAGAAGACTGTCAGCAGCCTTGAGTTTACTCTCAACCTCCTCCTTCTGTCGACTTACTTCCTGAAGCTGACCCAACTTTTCCTCAGCAACCTTGAGCTTATCTTCAAGCTCCCCATCAGTTTTGAGCTTCCCTTCGAGCTCTTTATTCTTTTTCTCCAAATCATTTAATTTTTTCTCCAACCCCTTGGAGACTTCAACAACTTGAGCCTTCTCCTGCTCGGTTGAGGTAAGTTTCTTCTCCCAAGCAGCCTTGTTAGCATCATGCTTCTGACGAGAATCTTCTAAAGATCGTGTCAGCGCCATCAGAGCTTCCTCCGCACCAGACAAGGAGCTTGAAGCTTTAATAGCTTCATCCTTCTTCAAAATTGTATTAAAGCAGCTCACCAACTGTGAAAAAAAAATGAAAGCAAGTCAGAGACAAATATAACAAGGGAAAAATGAAAAGTTCAAAACAATAGGACTTACAGAAGCAATGTGGCGAGATGCCAATGTGGTAACTGTGTCCCGAGAAAGGTTTTCTTTAATACCTTGGATCTCGGGAATCATCCAAGTCTTCACCGAGCTCATAGCAGAGCTCGGGGGAACAAAAGTGGGAACTCCACTAGTCGGGGGCTGAGAGACGGTGTCAGCCAAATTGACTGAGGATCTCTTCTTCAGCCTCCTCGGAGGAACAGGAATAGTTTCGACCAAGGAAGAACTCTTGGTCGGTGATATGACAATCACCTCGCCTGGAGCAACAGCCTTGCTCGGGGCTACTGGGGGCTTCTCGACAACCTTTACAGGGGCAGCCGAGAGAGGTGCATTAATTTTCCTTGTCCCTTCTGGGACATCATGTTTACTTTTTTTTGCCTCTCCAGCACCAGAGGCAGGTTTCTCGAAAAGGGTGGGAGGTCTTCTTTTCTTCATCCTTTCACTAAAGGAACGTGTGACTCAGGCGAAGAACTGGTAGAAGCTGGTACTGGCTATGCGTCGCTTATCACCGGACGAGCAGTAAAAGAAGTTATGTAACTCTTGTACTGAAGCAGATATGAAGCTGACCTAATATGCTCGTCGGTAACAGTCTGATGCAAACTCCAGATAAGTTTTAAATGCCTTATATTAACGTCTGCCTCTTTTGGACACTTTCTTTTACTGTCAACTGCAAATAAATAAACATTAAAATATCAGTGGCACATTTTATCAAACATATAGGAAGCATAATTTCAAAATAAATAAAATGAAATAAAAATAACCTATCCCATTGCCATAGGGAGGGCATCTGGAACCCTGATACACTTCATCTCCAGATAAAGGAGCATGTTGCCAATTTTTTATAACAACCCCGTGCTCAAAATAGTCCCTATTGGCATCCGGGAGATTGACCACTAAAGCCCTATTTAAAAATCTAGTTTTTAAATAAAAAGTATTATCGCCTACAGCCCATCTATAACAAAACATGATTTCTAGAATTCCGAGTTCCATGAATTTGATTTAGTCTATGAACCCCATTAACTATTCTCCATGTATTGAGGGCTATTCTTGCAGGAACCACGTCAAAGTATTGATAGAATTCCAGACATAGAGGGTTTGGAGGAAAAGAAAATCCACACTCAGCAACAAAGAGACTGGGGAACCAATGTCCCTCAGCCAAACGAAAATAGTCTGAAGGCTCAGAAAGGTCTTCTAGAATAACCCATGAAGGAATAGAAAAATCAGAACGAAATTTATCAAGAGATTCAACAAGGTAAACCATGATGAATAAAGGAAATGAAGAAGAAGGAAGAAAATCTTACAAAAAAAGAGTGGATCTGTTGACAACGAACGGTGAAAATGATGAACGCACAAGAGAGTAAGACAATGGAAAACTCGAAGATACAAATTTTAAAAAGTAAAAGACGATGGGATTGTCTGTGACGCTTAAATACCTTGCCTTGGGAAAAGGAAAAAGTAATGATTACAAAAAGAAACGATTACGCTACCGACGGCTAGAAGGATAAAAAAAGGCGCGGCAATCGAAGCGGTTATAAAAAATTCAAAAAAGCCTGATTTTACGAATTTGGAAGGAAAAATAAATACAAAGGAAACACTTTTAAAAATCAGGAGGACCATTTAAAAATGCCATATTCCGAGAAATAATGTTCCACACTCCTCAAATTTTGAACTATGAAACATTGGGGGCTTCTGTTGATACCAAATTTAGTCTGCTGATATGGCTCAATTAAGTGAAGACACGTGGCAATCTATGTGGCAAAAACAACACTTCCGAGGAACTCATACGTTCCGAGGAACCATACTACAACGAGGAACCCTACTTCCCCGAGGAACTCAGATGCTCCGACCAACAAGAACTCTACGAGAAACTTCTGAGTACCGAGCAGCTTAGGCGGTACGAGCAGCTTAGGCAGTCCGAGCTGCACCTCGAACAAAGCATTAATAGCCGGATAACCAACAGTTTGACTGTTCATTAAATGCTTATCATTTAGATGTATACACTTAAGGGGCATTTAATGTATTACCCTTTCACATGTACAGCATTTAATGTATTACCCTTTCACATTATAGCCTCAGGGCTATAAATATATTGTATTACCCTCATTGTAGGGGGATCGGAATTTCTTAATTGAACTTGTAATCGAGAATTCCCAAACAGTCATCAATAACAAAAACAGTGGACGTAGGCCATTCTTATAAGGTTGAACCACTTTAAAAGTTCTTTGTCTCATTTTATTTATCTGTGATTAAATAATTAGATCTAATCTAATTTTTTACATCAACAGGGGTGGAAGAGGATTTTTGAGATTCTGTTGAGAATATCAATTTATTTTTATTGAGCTTCTAATTTTAACAAAAGAGGAAAAAGGAAAATTTTCAAAAATAGGGGGTTGTCAATCGACAAGCCCCTTGTCCTGCCTATCAGCAGTCAGGTCCAGTCCCATCAATTCAAAGCTTTGATCAGTGCCCTCTTTAGGCTCTTGTACTTTGTGGGGTAGGATTCCCTCCGATTTCTGCAGGGGTTATGTTTTTTGTAAGGGTTTTCAAGTATAAAAAGGGGTAAGGGTGGAGTGTTTTCACCACACCTTCACTTGTCTATTGTTTCTTAGTTCTGTAACATGGCTCTCCCTGGTAGCATTGAGTTTGCTAACTACCTCAAAGCCTTGGAAGCAATGTGCTCTTATAATGTCGACTACGATGCTTTTAACATGAGTCGAGTCTCTTTGTGGCGCAATCGGCCCATTGAGTGGCACCTGCTGATGGCAACGGTATAATTTTGGTACCCCGAAGACCATGTATTCCGCTTTGGGTTGGATGAAGTTTGTCCTACCTACGAGGAATTTTCTATCATGCTGGGGATAAATCCTAGTGTTGCTGCGGCTTTACCCGAATTTTCCCATTCTCTCAGGGATTTTCTGGCTGGGCTTCTTAGTATTTTGCCTTCGACGACTAAATCACTGGTTGCTGGAGGAATGATCTCCCTCTTAACGATATTGCAGTTCGTGCATTTGCGAGAAGTAGGTGATGCTGGCTATGCTGGAGCCGTTGCTCTGGGCCTAGTTTCAAAATTACTGTTGGTGACTGGGGAACTGCTGGTGGATCCATAACTTGCAGCCATTACTTTATGAATGTTATACCGTCGCAATCCTATGGCGGTGATATTGGCGGAGACCCTGAATGGTCTGGATGCCTGGCGAGAAGGTCGTTCTGACTTCCTGCGGGGTAGCCCCGTGATGCTGTTCATGTGGTTGTTTGAAAGACTCCACCTGGTGACTCTTTCAGAACATCGTTTATCGGCTGTACCCAACTTATTTTTGCATCACTTATTCGGCATTGGCCTGGATATTGAGATCTGGGAGAATTAGCTTGTGGAGGGCTCGGAATCTGTACGGTCAGTGCCTTGGTGGGGACAGTTGCTGCCTGTTCTGGAGCTAGGAGAATACCCGTATGTGCGGCTGGTTGGTCTCACCGGGACCTTTTTTTATTTTCCTTGGTGGCTTTTGTGCTAATTTGTCTGGGCACAGGTCGTGCCACCTCGGACACTAGACCTCTTTCCGATGGAAGATTTGACTGAGTGTCTGCGCATGCGGCTTGGCTCTCTGTGGGAGAGCCTATATCCGTCGACCCATCCCTCTCAGTCTGTTGGGAGAGTTTGGCATATCCCTGGGGATTATATGAAGTGGTTGTGGAGGAGAGTAGTTAGCAAGATGTTGGAAGTGGAGACTGGACAAAAGTTTCTTGTCTCTTTTAACACCATGGAAGGAGGTGTTGTGGTGTTTTCGAAGCTGGTTCGAGCTTATCAGTCCATGGAGTGTCTATGACACTCTGTTCAAGCAGGGGAAACTTGGGGACCCCAAGATGCAGATGATGATGATGACGGAGCAGGCTCCTCTAGTAGCTGTGGATAGGACTCATGGAGAGTTTATTGTGTAATGGGGGATAAATGTGGGGATTTTATTTGGATTTTTTAGGAAGGTAGGGGGGAATGGAGTTATCCGTTCCTTTATGTAATTGTACTGTAATTTCTTATTAATGAAATAAACAAGTTTTTGATCATCCAGCTGTGCCTTTTGATGAATTTTGTATTTTTGAGCTAATATATCGATCGCTAAGGTATACATAATCCTTTTGTTCAAATATATATTAGAATGAACTGTCGTTCTTGGAGGTAAGAAAAGAATAGTATTTTGTGAAAGAGAAAGGGTCGTGCTCATGTAAGGTGTATGAGCTACCTACGTACCTTTGGGCTTTTTGAAAAGTTTGAATATTGTTTGAAAATGTTTTTTTGCAGAGGATCAGGCCCACGTAGTTCTGGGCAGGGGAAATGAAGAGATTTATTTTTTTTAGAATAAAAGGGAGATGTGAAGAGTCGTAGCATGCCGAGATTTTGGACTAGGGATAAAACTTCTTGAGACGGTCCAGGTTGACTAGACGAGGCCTCTAAATTGGTAAGCATAGCGGCACCGCCGGATAAGATCTTCTTGACAATATAGGGGCCGCACCAATTGGGCTTGAATTTCCTCCTGGGGTCCCAGATTGGTTCTATTATCTCTTTGAGGGATAGGTCCCCTTCTCGAACACTGCGATCCTTGACTCTCTTATTGAATGAACGCGCTATTTGGCGATGGTACCCTTGTATATGGTATAACGCTTTTAATCTCCTTTCGTCAAGGAGGGTCTGCTCGTCAAGACGGCTTTGACACCAGTCTTCTTCACTGACCTTGCTTTCAAGCATGACGCGTAGCGAGGGTATTTCTAACTCCAGGGGTAGTACTACTTCCATTCTATAGACTAGAGAGTAAGGGGTAGCCCCATTAGAGGTTCGAATTAAGGTCGGTAGCCCCAGAGGGCATACGAGATTCGGTCAGCCCAATCTCGATAGCTTTCGGTCATCTTACTGATGATGGATTTGAGGTTCTTGTTGGCGACTTCAACTGCACCATTGGTTTAAGGTCGGTAGGGAGAAGATTTGTGTCTCTAAATCCCATACTCGCTGACCACTTCTGTAACTTCTGCCTTAAAATGCAACTCGTTGTCTGATACTAACTCGTGCGGGACCCCATACCGATAGATGATGTTTTTTTTATGAATTTGGCCACTTTCTTGGTGTTCAGCACTGCGTATGATTCCTCTTCGACACATTTGGTGAGGTAATCAATGGCAACTAGGATGAAATCATGCCCGTTGGAAGCCTTCGGTGTAACCTTCCTTATGATGTCATACCCCAGGTGGAGAAGGGCTAGGGAGAGGTCATGTTGTATAATCCACATAGAGGCAAATGCTGAAGGTTGGAGAATTATTGGCATTTGAGGCATCTCCGGACATAGGCAGTGCAATCCTAGATCATAGTGGTCCAGTAATAGCCTTGTAGAATGATCATTTTGGCAAGCATGTGATCGTTTATGTGGGGTACTCATTCCCCGTTGTGGATCTTCTGTATTATCTTTTCAATGTCATCCTCTGCGATACAGTGCAGATGAGTTCCATCGAAGTTCCTTTTTAGCAGTGCTTTGTGACAGATGATGTACTGGGCGACGAGTCTTTGAAGGGTTGCTCGATCTTTCTTGTTGGAACCATCGGGATACCTACCATGCTTAAGGAGGCGCCAAATATCATAGTACCAGCAATTGGCTAGCTCAGGATCTTCTGTGGTGACGAGCTCAATGTGGTAGAAGTGGGTTAGTTTGTCTTGCTTTTGAACTAGGAAGGGGGTCATTGTTATTCCTTCGAGCATGTCGACCATGGAAGCCAGGGTAGCAAGGGCATCAGCTAGGTTATTCTTTGCTCGAGGTAGGTAATGGAAGGTGATATCTTGGAATTAGGAGTCTAGTTCTTCTAAGTGGGCATGTAAGGGTTGGAGTTTCTCGTCCTTGACTCTCTATTTTCTGAGCTCTTGATCGATGATGAGGGAGGAATCCCCGTAAACATCTAGGCATTGAATACCTTTCTTAAGGGCAACTTTGAAGCCTATTGTGCATGCCTCGTATTTAGTCATGTTGTTGTTACAAGGGAAATCCAATTTGATGGCGATGGGAGTGTGGAAGTCATCTGGGGCGATCAAAAGTATACTAATGCCATATCCCTTCTTATTGTCAGCGTCGTCAAAGAAAATTTTCCATCGAAGGTTGTCTTGAGCATTGCAAAGGATGTTTTCATTTGGGAATTCGGAGATCTAGACATCAGCTTCTTCTACGGGGCAATCAGCGAGGTAGTTAGAGATGGCTCTTCCTTTCATGGCTTTCTGCGTGACGTACATGATATCGAACTCGGCTAGGAGCATCAACCATTGAGCCATTCGGCTGGAAAAGGAGGGTTTCTCAAGTAGGTATTTGATAGGGTCCATTCGGGATATAAGCTTGATGGGGAAGGCGAGAATGTAATGCCGTAGCTTTTAAGTGACCCAGATAAGTGCGATACACACCTTTTCCAAAGAAGTATAATTAACCTCGTACCCAACCAATTTGAGAGTGGCATAATAGATGACTCTTTCTTTGCGAGAATCTTCAAGGTATTGGGCTAGCAAATCCCCAGCTACAGTGTCGATTATGGTTAGGTATATGAGCAAGGGGAGACCAAGCTGTGGTGGCATGAGTACCAGGTGTTGGGTCAAATATTATTTGGTTCGGTCAAAATATTCTTGGCATGCCTCATTCCAAACTTTAGTTGAATCCTTTCGGAGGAGTTTGAAGATAGGTTCACAGATGGAGGTTAATTGGCTGATGAACCGGCTGATGTATTGCAATTTCTCAAGGAAACCTCAAACTTATTTCTCTGTTAGGGGAGATGGCATCTCAAGTATGGCTTTCAGCTTGGCGGGATCTGCTTCTATCCCTTTCTTACTGACCATGAATCCCAAGAGTTTTCCTTTTATAATGCCAAAGACACATTTCTACGGATTGAGTCTCATCTGATACTGTCACAGTCGTTCGAAGAACTTTCAGAGAGAAAGAACATGACCTTATCTAGTTTTGGACTTGATAATCATATCATCCACATAGACCTCAACCTCTTTGTGAATTAGATCGTCCAGGATGGTTGCGGCATCCCTCTGGTAGGTAGCCCCAGCGTTCTTGAGACCAAATGGCATGACAGTGTAGCAAAAGGCTCCCCATGGGGTGATGAACGCGGTATTTTCTTAGTGGTATGGGTGCATTTTGATTTGGTTGTATCCGGTAACCTCATCGACGAATGACTTGAGAGCATGACTGGTTGTGTTTTCTACGATCATGTCGATATTGGGCAGTGAATAATCATCCTTAGGAGAGGCTTTGTTCAAATCCCGATAGTCTACACATATCCAAACTTTTTCTCCTAATTTTGGCACGGGCACTATGTTGGCTAGCCAAGTGATATATTCGATCACACGAATGAAGCCTACGTTCAACTGTTTGACCACATCTTCTTTGACCTTGAGCAACCATTCGGTGCGGAGCTTTCTCAACTTTTATTTAACCGGCTTGTAATCTGGGAGAGTGGGAATCTCGTGATGAGCTATTTCGGGATCAATGCCGGGAATATCGTCATAAGACCATGAGAAGACATCCACAAATTACTTTAGCAATTCTTTGAGTTGTGCACGCTCATGCTCGTCGAGGGTAGCCCCTATCCTAATCTCACACAGTTGGCTACTAGAACCGAGGTTAACAACAACAGTCTAAAATTCATTAACTTGAATGCAGTTATGTTGTTTATTATTAACCTTATTTAGATCCGTTAAGAATTATTCATTTGCAAAATCATCATCAACAAAAGTTTGATTAGAATCCAAACAGTTAATGTAAGGCACAACAAGATACTCAAAATATTTGTTTATTTCATTGATAGGAAAAACAACATTGAGAACCTCGTCAAAACAGAACTCGATTACATTTGAGCAAGGATGGACAACAGAAGAAGAAAAGGGATAAATATTAGGATTAAGGGAGATTTCAACAGGTAGAACTGGCGCAGCATGCCAGTTGAGGAGAGGTGTAATAGAAGCTTTAATTAGGTGGGACATATCCGGTGATGTAGTGCCTGAGTGAACCATGCAGTGTAAGTTGAAGGAATCTTCGGAGTCACTTTCCTCAGTCTCTTTGGTATCTTTGATGAGCGGTTGTACCTGGTGTTGGGAACCTTTGGCCCATGAGTAGCTGTCTTATAAAAAGATCTCCATTCCAGGCTTCATCTTCTTGTCTGTATGGTCATGCCATGGTTCCGAAAAGCCGCAAAAGGGGAAGTCCTCACCCTCTTTGATGGATCGTCCGTTCAAGGAGTCACTTGGGATAGTCTAGACACGGTCTAGTCTTCTCTTTGGTCGAGACTGGAGGATCATTCTGAGCTCTTGTTCTGACGGTTGATACCCCAAACCACAAGGAGGGAAAGCCTTCGTTAGTTCAATGGGCTCGAGTATCCCTTGTTGTCTTTGTCCTAGCCCCAGTCCGGGCATGAAGTGCATGTTTCTGAACATCTAAATCATATTGGCATTGCCATGAGGGTTGTATTCTAGACAAACCCTTTCTTTAAAGCTATCCCCTTCCAGGAGTAAAAGTGGTTCAACTCGGAATCCTGATAGGAGCATATCATTTGACCCATATTATATCTCAAGGATTATACTGTTGGTACTTGCACCATCGGTATTGTTGTCGTTGCACAAGATTATAATGACCCGTCCATCGACGAAGAACTTTAATTTCTGATGGAGTGAGGAAGATACGCCCTTGATATTGTGGAGCCAAGGTCGTCCGAGCAACAGATTGAAATAAGATGGGATGTCAATAACTTGGAATTCGATGACAGGGTTTATAGGGCCAGCCCCTATTACAAGATTTATGGATCCCATCACCTCCCGATGGGTATTATCGTAGGCACGCACAGCAACAGAGGTTTGAGAGAGGTCACTTTCTTTCAGTCCTAAACATTTGAAGGCTCTCAGTGGGCAGACATTTAAGGAGGATCCATTGTCGACAAGAGAGAGTGGTACGTCCTTCCCCATAACTTCGACGGAGATGTTGAGTGAATGATTGTGGTTTGGCCCAATCTTAAGGATTTCTTCTTCGAAAAAGGATAGCATTCGGGTAGAGGTCAAGGATCTGACCAAATTTACCGCTTCTTCTGGTGTGATTTGAGTTGAGGGATCAAATTATGGGTTCTCTTCTAGAAAGATGGCTTTGGTATGATTTGTAAGTGGGTTGTGAGTAGTGTTTGGCTTAGGATTGGTTGGTGGGGCGATGGCACCCCGATCAATTAGACCTTGGATTATGTTTCGGAGGTGAAAACATTGGCCGGTAGTATGGCCAGCTGTTTGGTGAAAGACACAACGAGCATCTTCCTTGAAGTTTTTTGGGAGTGGATTTGGCAATGGACGGAGATCCAAAGGTTTGATAAGGTTTCGGCTTAACAAGGCTTGATAAAATTTGGAGAGGGGAGCATGGCGCTCGGTGTATTCCTTTTGGACTGGGACATGGCGGCTTTATAGTGCCCATGAGGTGGTTGGTTGAGAGATGTTGTCGATGGTTGAGACTGTAGCACTGGCAGGCTTATCATATATTCTGGGGGTGAACTGTTCGGACTCCTTCTTTGGTTCAACTTCTGTTTTGGCAAGACCTTCCTCGATTTCTACTCCTGCCTCTCTGAGAGCTCGTAAGTGGGGATAGTATTGTCCTCCCATCGTTGCTCGGACATGGGGTAAGAAGTTCTTCTTTACTATGATGACTTGTTCTTCCTCGGAAGGCCGATTGGTCATGGTTACTGCTTTTTGCCTCCATCGAGCGATAAAGTTACTGACTGATTCCCTAGAGTTCTGTTTGAGCATCTCTAAATCACGGCGGGTGACCTAAAGCTATTCATTGTATTTGTACTGTGACATGAATTCTCGGGCAACATCCTCCCAGCTACGAATTCTGGATTCTTCGAGAGACAAAAACCATCGGAGGGAGTTATCCTTCAAAGTTTGCTGAAAAAATTGGTCCATCACTTCTTCGAAAGCCCATAGTAGAGTCATGGAATGGTGATAACTTCAAAGATGAACAATCGGGGGTCCACTTCCTCCGAATTTCTCGATATTCGGCATCTTGAACTTCTTGGGTAACCTCGCTTTAGGATAAGGAGACATGTGGGTGTAGTCCATGTAATTTCTCGATATTCTGACTTGGTCAAACTTATTGGTGAGAATCTTGAGGTCCTCTTTGACCTTGTTCAATTCTTCCTCTTTCGGACCAACGATCATAGGCAAGTTTACCCCATGCTGGGCAAGATTCAACATCGAAAGCTGGGCAGGCAACGGTCCATTAGCAGGAGGGGAACGTGGAGCGTGCTGATACTCTTCGGGAACCCAAATAGGTTCGGGTGGATCCATAACATTAGGGAATAGGGCCTCGGGCTCTTGAGGAACAGGAACTTGGTTTTTTTGCATCTCTCGGACCTCAGTTTGGAGGTTGTCAATCTTCGACACAAGCTGAGCTAGGACTGCCGTCAGATCTGTATGCATAACAAGTACTTGATCTGTGTTCTCCATGGAAAGCAGATGGATACCGAACTCGTAAGAAGTAACAGGGGAATGGACGGAACTCCGGGGTGATTTGACTGAAGACCGAAGCTAATAGGGAGCTAGGCCAAGGGTTTGCGATCAACCTGAGAAGGCGTAAAATGGGATTTATTTTTGAGAAAAAGGGTGAAACTTTTTTTTTCGAGATGGAAAGACAAAATTTTTTTAGCTTTTTAATAGAGAGATGATAAATGTTTTTGGATTTTTTATAAAGAAGGGGAAAATGTTTTTGGATTTTAAAGAATGGAGAAAGATTTGTTATTTTTTTGGATTTGTTTTGATAAAGAAAAGAGAGATGGTCTCAGCATGATTATTATTATGTTTCCACTTGTATTACTTCTTTTAAATGAAAAATAAAATGTCGGGCAGGACCCGAGCCTGGAACAGTTGGGTTTGTAATATATGCAAAGCTATGGCTGGACTTGTGACTAGGCTCACGGACAGGGTCCCGTTTTAAAAATGAGTAAAAATTCGAGCGGCAGGCCGACCCGGAATTTTGACAGAGTTTCGAGTTGAAACCGGTAATCTAACATGTGTGTACTAGGCTTGACACTTATATGCGGGTATGCAGTTGGTTGGGTGAATCGGAAAGGGTTCCCCCCTTTGGCGTGACTCCCACGATATACGTCTTGCTCTCGTGGGAAATCGATACGTGTGGACAAACCATTTGATATACCCGAGTGTACATGAATTTCCTCACCATATACCTCGTGGGAACGGTACATGTGAGAGAGAATTCGATATACTCGGCGTACATGAACGAGTTACCTGCGATATACCTCCCGTCACTTCGATCAAGCGGTACGATGCGGAGGAACCATTCGATATACGTCGAAGGTACTTGGCCAATGGAAGGTGAGAGTTATATCGCTTAGGCTAACTGCGCCCTGCCGGACCAGCTCCCATCACGAAGTGATCCTCTAGTTACTGGGTAAAAATTTGGTTAATAACAATGCTCTTTCGTGATGTCGTGTGAATCATGCATGGTCCTCTTATTAGTATCATATGATAATGTATTTCTTGATTATGCCAATAGGGAGCAAAGTACAAGTACCAATGGTACACCAAGTATGGATGGGTGATGCGTGTAATATGTGGATATATGTGACCCTAGGTGCACGTGGTGGGAAGTGTACATGGAGAATTCTCTACAAGTGTGTGAATAGAAGCATAAGCATGGGGTACACATGAGTAATAAAGGGGGAACATGCAAATAGGGAGAAAATATAAATAAACATAACACCCATGTAAATAGAGTCTAGCCCTCATGAGAGGTCCCCAGCGGAGTTGCCACTGTGGACATCCCCCGATCCTCGCGGCGGGCGGGCGCACGATGGAGGATCCTAGGTCCCGCGCGTCCCTCTCGGGAGCACTTCGATCGACGGCATTTGGGTGAGGTGACAAATGTAGAGAGATTAGAGTCGCCAGTCTATTTTACTCAAAACAGACAAAATAAAGGGAGCCATCCCGAAGGACAGCATCCAAAGACATACTGATGCAGACGAAACCAAAATGATTCGAAAAGGGTCCAGATTCTAAGTTACAAAATGGGACGGTGTTAGGCACCCATTCCGCCCTTTCGGTCTCTCATTGGTTTTTTGTTATTTTCCTTTATTTTCCCCGTGATATGTGTGCATGTGTATGTATAGTGGAGATAGGAATCATCGACTTGCACCATGGAATAGGTAAAGAGAGTCATCCGTAGGAAGGTATAAAAATATTAGAAAATAGGATTTACGCGATTATCCTTACGTTGACCGTTATGATGGATCGATAATGTATGTGGAATAATACGCCACTAAGAACAAATATATGTATATATATAATATAAGAGAGTGGAGTTTATATAAAATAGAAAATGAGAGAAAAAGTAAAAATAAGAGATTGAAAGAAAAAGTAGAAATAGGACTCGAGTCTCAGATTTTACCCCGAGACGCCTACGTAGCCTATAGAGGCATCAAAGTCCACGTAGTTTGCATGCAAAACGAGGGGTGGGGTTTATCCCATAAATCCAACCGGTCGATTATCTTATTTGTGTGTGTGTGTGTGTGTGTGTGTGTGTGTGTGTGTAGAAAAAGTGTTTTAGTTATGAGAAAAGTGTGAGAATTCCCGTTTGGAATTTATGAGCAAACCCTATTTTTCTTATTTATTCGATTTTTATTTATATGAAAATAAGAGATGTGCAATAATACTAAATAAAAAGTATATTAGGATGTGTGAGATGAGATAATGAAAGTGCTAAGTAATAAAATAAGTTATTGCGAATTTATGAGAATTTGAGAGAGTTGAGAAAATTGGAACTTCTTGAAGATCTTGAGCTTGATCTTGAATGCTGGAGAGAAGCCCTTGCACTTGGATGATGATGGAGAGTGGTTAATTCAAAAAGTTTGATGAAAAGGATGATGAAAAGTGAAGGTTGGAAAGGGATTTGGGTGTGGAAATCACGCTGACTTCGAGAGAGGTTTTTTGGATTTGTTGAGAGTGATATCTATCAGATCTGGGCTCCTCTTGCAAGTGAGGTCAAGGCCTACTTTTTATAGGCCCAGGGAATTGTTGATCATCATAGCCTTATTCCTGCCAATCAGCAGGTGTGTTTAGGCACACTGCTCATAGGCAGGGTTTGGGACCTGCCGTTTGGCAGTGTCTTTCAGACCTTTTTGAAAAATCGATCGCAGAATGCAAACCGTTGATCAGAATTGCGCATGGGATGGACCATTGGAAATTTAATTTAGAGACCTTAGAAAGTCCTTCAGACCGCTCCCGAGTTCGAGAGATGACTTTGGGTCAAATGTGGCTCAATAGCATTCCTCGGTCCATTGGACAGGGAATCATCGGACGCAAACGAATCATTCGTCCGCATGGTAAGTCTGAATCGTGCACGGGGTGGACCGTTGGAAAGGTTAGGATATGTACTTCTACATTCCAAAAATTTTGATCTATTTCGATGATTTGACTTTGGTCAACTGAGCCCTGGAAGCATTCGATGACCTTTCGAAGTAAAACGGATCATTCGTCCGTACTGTAAGTCAGAATCGCGCACGGGATGGACCGTTGGAAAGATGTTTCAATGCCCTTTGAAGATTCATTCAGTCTCGATAGAGGTAAAGATTTGACTTAGGTCAAACAGAGCTCGGGAGTGCCCAATGGCCTCCTGATTGAGTTTCGGGGGAAAACATGTCATTCGTCAGCATTGTAAGTTGGAATCGCGCACAGGATGGACCGTTGGAAAGGGGTTTCAGTGACCTTCAAAGATTCATTCAGTCTCAGTCGAGCTGAAGACTTTGACTTTTGGTCGAACGAAGCCTGGGAGTGCCTGATGGCTTCTAGATCAGTACCCAGGGTATGACCTAGGTTTGTAGTGATGAAGAAAGGTGCTAGGGACCTAAGGAGTGTTTAGGGGGTAACAAAATGGGGTTTCTATAGCCGATGTGAACACTGAGAGGATACTTTTGGGGATAACTCATTTTGAGAGGTGATACTCGAGGTATGGTTTTATCTTGGGTGCGGACTTTTAAGCGATGGTGGGCGGTTACATCAAGACTGTCATATTCGTTGTTTTATGATAGGATGTATATTTTACGATGTCTCACTTAAAAGAGGGTTGAGCTAGCAGCGATATTTTTATAAAGTAGACTTCAGAGAATACATTTGTCTAGTTACATTGGATCCTAGTGCGTAGGGACTTTTACTGATGTCAATCAGGGTATATCAGGTTCACCGTTGAGCATAGATTTTTAGCTCATTGTTGTTTACGTGCTGAGAACTTAGTGATAGTGAGAGCATCGTATCATGTGATGCCTTGAGAGACACGGGTGTAGACAATTTGATTTATACATCGGACGACAAAATTTGTGAGATCTTAGTTGTGTGCTTTGGACCCATAAATTTTGATGATCAATAATACTAGGGGATAGTGCACTAGGGAAAATCTTTTGATCTTCATTGCGGGATGTTACACGTATGGACCTTAATAAATGTTGGGAGGAGTGAGACATTATTGGATGCTAGTGCATTGGTTTTAAATGTTAAATTATTGAACGTGTAGAGGAAACACTTTAAGTTGAGAGCTATTAAAAATATAGGGACAGTGGAGCCGGGTAGTGTGGCGTAGGAAGCACTGAAAAAACTGATGTACCACAAGTTAATAGATGGGGCAGTATGGAGAAGAATTTAAGGGGAAATTGTGGGGTAATCGAGAATACCTGTATGATATAGACACTCCGAGAGTGCAGAGATGAGCTTGAGATTAGTATGTTACATACAAGACGTGGTGATATTTAGTCCAGGATGTTTGGGCTATAGTATATAGTATGGTGAGACTTTATGTTCGTTGTCCTGAGGTAGTGCTAGTTATCAACTGAAAGAGGGTCTAGTCTATATATACGTGTATATATGTTATCGTGTTCTGCATAATAGAGTTACGAGAAAGGATTTGTATTGTTATATCTGATCTCGGGGAGTAGGGACGTTTACTGATGGGATTGAAAGTGGATAGGCTTTTCTATCGACCGGGGAGATATAGCTCGTTATTAATTCGCGCTAAGAAACTAGTGATAGTAAGGGTGTCGTATCATATGATGTCTTGGGTAATATGAGAGTGGACAATTATACTTTTAATTTAGGAGACGAAAATTTGGCTGTACGTGCTATGGACTGAGAGCCTAGCATATCTCAATGATTGAAAATGTTAGGTAGTAGTGTAACGGGGAGTTCCTTGTTTGAATTTTTCTTTGCGAGATGTCCCACCCATGAAACTTGGTGCAACATTGTAAGTGGGGAGATGTTTGGTCATTATGACAAGGGTTTGGTACCTTGGTTAATATACACATATGTGGTTATAACTGTGATTTGAAAGTTATATTACGATTTAATGCTAGTAGAGTCGGGTAACATTCATGCAAATAAGCATGGGTACGGGATGTATGGATGCTCTGGGTAATTAATTTAATTTTAATATAATTCGCAATTACCAGGGGTAGAGATATGGATAGAGATCTTAGAGGCATGTGAGTATGGAAGTATTCGAGGCTTGGAGTACTTGACTTAACTCAATTTCGAGGACGAAATTCCTTTGTAAGGGGGGAAGTATATAACACCCCCTATTTTATGATGATATAGAATTTAATTAAATTGATGATATATGATTTAATTAATCTGAAGGATGTAATTAATTCAGTGAGTTAAGATTTAATTAAATCGGGTTATTTTTTCAAATTACATGTGTCGTAATTTGAGGAGATTTGGAGATTTTTTTAAAGTGGCTCGTATGGTGATTCTGAGTGCACAGTTGATTCTGAATAGATCGAGATAATCAGAAAAGACTACTTGAGGGTAGTAATTGGGTCTCAGGGAATTTTAGGCACAACCGAGCTCACACGGGGGTGTTCAGGTCATTTGGGCTTGGCCCATAGGCTTAATTTCAGGATTAGTGGTACAAAACCTACATTAGGGAGTTTGTGGCAGACATAACCCAATAAGAAAACCCTAGCTTTGCATAGGATAAAAGAGGGAGAAATTTTGAGAACTTTTGGGAGCCCAACCAAGAAAAGGGGTGTGTTCTTCGTCAAACGTTCGTCAACAACAAAGGAAATCAGAACCTACGAATTCATTCAAGCAAGTAGTTAAACTTGCATTCATTTAAATTTCGGTATTAAGATTCAGATCATGGTGGGTGTAAACCATATTCATTTTGGAATGGGTTATTATATCAAAATTCGTTTAGGGTGGGTTCTCATACGAAAATTGGTCTTTGAATTATTTAATCATGTTGTGTAGATTAAATGGAAATTGATGATGGTATGTGATTCTAGGTTATAGAAATATGAATGTTATGATAAACCCAATAAGGATTGATGTTTAGTTTCAGATTATTGAAGGAAACTTATCACCGATTCAATGGAAAGAGGATAAAAACTCAAGGCAGAAATTGATGGATTGTGATTGAAAATCAATTGTGTTTAAAGGTTTGGATGATGTGTAGAAGCTGAATTAAAGGTGTCTTTATGTCAAGAATAATCGTAGTTAGGTTTGGGGTAGAACCAAGAAGGTTATAGGTTTATTAATGGAGGATAAATGAATCTGGGAAGAAGGAGGTTCGCGACTCGAGTACAACGAACCGATTCGAGGGTTAAGACGAACCGTTCGGGGGGTCTAGCAGTTCGAGTTTTCCCATTTAAATTGGCGGGTTAAAACTTAGGATTTTCCAATGGAATTTTAGATGTGAGAATGAGAAAAACTTAATGGAAAAGTTGTATGACATTTCGTGTGACTAGCCATAAAAGACACAAAGTTGGGCTTAGTAGGGGAATCGATTCCCTCTTCAATATCACATCACTAAGGGTTTAATTAAAAGAAATTGGTTTCCTACCCTCTCCCCTTAGTTTAGTGGGGCATTCAAAAGCCCTATGGTCATACCCTTCACAACCAAAACATTTTTCCAACTCGTCCCTAGTTACATTTTCATTAGAAGTTTTAGAGATCTTTTCAACTTTGTCATGCCTAGGTTTTTCAAATTTCTTAAAGTCATTTTTAAATTTATCTTTGTTCAATATAAGAAATTTTCAAAATTTTCTAGCAAACATAGCCATGTCATCCAAGTCACTATCACTTTCACACTCTACTACTTATTTTTCCTCTTTTCGGGCTTTTAAAGGAACATCCTTTTCTATTTTCTTTTCAGTTTTAGAGGAAAACATGTCTAGTTCATAGGTTTGTAAATCACCTACAAGCTCTTCAAATTTCGTAGAGGCTAAAGATTGGTAAAGAATTTAAAACGGTCACTTTTGGAATAAACCTATCAGGAAGGGACCTTAAAATTTTCTTTACTACTCGGTTGTCGGGTATTTTCTCTCCCAAGTTAAAAGATGAATTAACAATATCGGAAAGTCTAACATAAAATTCATCAACAGTTTCTTTTTCGTTCATTTTGATGGTTTCAAATTGAGTGGTGAGGTTTTGAAGTTTCTAAGCTTTAATGACACTTGTACCCTCATGAGTGAGTTACAAAATATCCCACGATTCTTTAGCGGTCTCACACGTCATAATGCATCAGAATTCATCTGGTGTGACAGCACTAAACAAGGCATTTAAACCTCGGGAATTAAAATTAGAAAGTTTAAACTCATTCTCACTCCATCTATCGGCCGATTTGGGAACACGTTCATTATCTACTAAATGAGTTGGTGGAGACCACCCGTTAACTACAGATAACCAAACCCTCTCGTCGATAGATTTAAGTGCCGATTTCATACGCCATTTCCAGTACACGTAATTAGAACCATCGAAAATAGGAAATTTTGAAAATGGGGAAAATTCCATTTTAGCCAAAATATTTTAAAGGATCTTAACAAAATAATTTATCATTTTGGCTCTGATACCAATTTGAAAGCGAGAGCTTTTCTCAATCAAAGTTCTGATACCACTTTGAAAACGCGGAGGCCCCCAATTTTAAGATAAAAAAATATTTGTACTTCACAAAGTAATAATTTCCTTGTTATATACATGCGGAAGCGTAGATGGTTCACAACAACACCAAATTTTAATTTACTTCCAAATTAAAATTAAACCAAGTGAAGTATGATAGAAACACACACACAATTTGAATTTCACTTCAACCAATTAATTAACCCAAGTCCTAGAAATTTGCCTAAGTCATATTTTCCAATTTAATCAAATTAGGCCAAACCAAATTTTAATACATTAAATTAATGACTTGAATTAACAATGCATTACCCAATATTTAATTATCACCAAATTAAACAAGTAGTGATTAGACCAAATTTTATCTTTAAACCTAAGCATGCATTCTAGGTGATTTTGCAAGATAAAATAAACAATGAATCACTACGCCGCGATGTACGAGGAAAAATCTACAACGGGAAAAAATCTTGGATGGCCCTAGCCTTAAGGCCACTAAGTATGGATTTACAATTACAAGACAGTAAGACTTACAACACTCGACTCGATCCCTCTCAAGCCACGACGCTTCTTATTGTAAACACTTTCGCCTAGTAGACAACCCCGGAGCTCCACCATAATCTTGGCATCCATCAATGAGACATATGTACATTGTCAACCACACATAGTGCCTTTAACCACATGAGAATGCCGCATCAAAACAAGCTCTTCTTCTTTATGGGATTTAGAAAGAAACCCAAACTTCTCTTGAAATGGTAGAGATCAAACCGGTGCCAGACACTCCAAGCAATGATATATATAATTGGAACTTGGATAAACAAACTAATGGGTGTAACACAAGTGTTTAATCAGTTTTTCTTGAAAAACATACAGTTAAACATGAACTTTTTCTTAGGAAAGATGAAGTCTCAAAACACTCTCTAGGAGTTAGAATATTATGAAAAAGTTAATTAGAAAAAGTTCATTTCCTCACTTAAGAAGTTCTGTCAAAAGATAGTGGGAAAAATAAGTGGGAAAGTGGGAAAAACTGTCAAAAACTGCCCAAATAACTGTTCCCGCCAAATCTCGTTCGAATGATATTTTCATTCGAACGAAGTCTCGTTCGAACGAGCTTCTAACGAAGTTCCAGTGTGAACTCGTTAGAAATCTCATTGGATATCTCGTTCAAACCATCATTCTCGTTTGAACGACACTTCGAATGGCATTCCAGTGGCCAATATGGGAACTCATTGGTAAACTCATTCGAACGACATTACTGTTCAAACGACAAACTCATTCGAACGAACTTCCCGAAAGTTTGAAAATTTCTATTTTTATCCCAGAAACTTTATATACTTTGTATTAAAGTTTTAATAAAATCTTTCTGAAATTAAACAACAGTTTTAAATAAACGTACACCCAATATACAATGTTCCAAGATCCTATATATGTATATTAAAATGCATTCATACCTTAGGAGCAATGGAACCATGTTGATGACGTAGAAACGAGGCACTTTAAACACGTCCTTTTGATGAAGCTTTAAGCTTGGCCGCTATGCCTTCAACAAACACGTCATAGGCTTGAATGGATACAATTGAACTCTATCCTATGACTCAAACGTTTTTGTCCGGAATTGAGCCAAAACTACAAAGGACTCAATTGAAAATTTATGTCCTTACAAATCTTCCCCTTTGGCTATTCCGAGACAAAAACAAAACAAAAATCCTAAAGGGCCGTCAAGCTCTACTAGACTGACAAAAATGTTCCACCCAAAATAAAATTACAATGCTTGACTCAAATAACCCAAAGGATCACAATCTTTGCCGGTGAAAGTTGTCGCTTAGAAAAATTCCTGCACACTTAAGCAAACAATTAAATGCATAGGGAATATCAAAATATTAAATGCAATTAAATAATTACTCCCCCTAAATTAACTCTCCTCTTTATCAAACATGATCAACCTAAGAAGATAGCGCTCACCCCCTAAGTTAAATCTCCCAAACTAAGATAAGATTACAATAGGATTAGATAATATTTCTTCCCCTATTATTCTCCTCCTTTTTGTTCAGGAATAGACAAAGGCTAAAGAATCAAAACGTAACTTATCTCCCCCAATTAAAGCATATACACCCTCTAAACTAAATAAGGGATAAATAGTATAGGCTAACAAGCTAAGCATGCTTTAGTGCGTTAAGTGATGAGAACATTAAAGCACATAGGCAACAAACTCATAACTAATCCATACAAATGATTACCAACTATGATGCGAAAACAAATGATATCAAATTGGCACATAAGATTCTAAGCATGTGATATCAAACAAACTACGCAACAAACAAGGTACCAATTATGAATTGAAGCATAAATGGAATAGCTAAACATGACAAAGACATAAACAAAATAGCATATATATGTGTACACAATAGATACAAGCTAAGCATAAGTACACACATATAGATATAAACACCAAAATGACACAAAATAAGATAAGCTTTTCACACTCGTATGGTAAAAATGTGTCATATGGAAATGGAAGTGTTGGGGTGTGAACTAGTAACAATTAAATTTAGACCCAATCACTTAAACATGTTCACAAAGTTCTCATTTGATTGCAAACTTCATCACATTTGAATATAACATCATGTGACAATATAGATTGTACTCAATGAACAAACATACACAATGCATACAAGCCTAGCATGTTGATGATTTTACAAACCAATAGAGTTATGACATTGAAAGCTCAACTAGGATAAACGAACATTGTGCAAACCATTGATATATCATCCAAATTCCCTCAATAAACATATATATTATTCTTTTGAATGAATAAATCAACTAAGCATAGGCCTTGGCAATTATTTTTCTTTTTAATGCCATATTTTGTTTTAGGCCTTTGGACCACGTATTTCTTTTAGGTCCAAACAAACGGTGGCTTACTATTCGCAAAGGATAATAAATCCTTTCGGAGCCCTTCCCCGTGCACATTTATATATAACATTTTTTTTATATCTCACACATATCTCACGTGCAATGGATTTTGACATGCACTAGTCCTCCTAGGTCACAAATATGTAGATAACAAAATTGGTAGGAGAACACCTCATAAAGCTCAAATATGCATATGAAGTTAAATTTCAAAAGAGCTTGTGCATGTGTAAATAGAGGCATATAAAAATAGAATCCATTAGATCAATACAAAATCCAACTACTCCATGTAATCATGGTAAACAACATAATAAGGATTGGCAATCTAAACCAAAAGTTCTAGCCACATGGGAGCATAAAATATGGGATTCTAACAAAAGTGTATGCCACATAAAGTGTGTCAAACTAAAATACACACAAAATAAAATATTTTTGAGTTTTTGAAATTTTTAACCAAAAATAAAATTATATACTCAAAAGACAAACAAAAATCATTTGAATTTTTCATGAAGCTTAAATTACCAAGAGATAAAAATCCAAATGATAAACAAAAAACTTTTTGTATTTTCCATTTAATGCAAACAAAAATGAAGGAAATATAATACAAAAGATAAACAAGTCATGATTTCTAGCATAGGATATGAAATAAAGCAATGACTAGAAAATGACTAAATAAGCATACAATTAGCATGGGTGATAAAGCATGAAGCACAAAAGCTAAAGTATGCAAACAAAACTAACACATTCAATCTTTAGATTTTACAAGGGAGGAAGCATGTGAAAGTAAATGAGAATCAAAAACCCTATCTTGTAAAGCTACCAAGTCGGATCTCCTAACCCAAACTAGTGACGAATGACGATCTCGGGGTGTAGGAATCTTGGCTACCTCGGTTGCCTTACCTTTGGATTTTCTAGGAACTCATTTAAGATAAAAAAAAAATTCCTAAGATGGCCTTTTCGACCACAATGTGAACACTTAAACTCACGAAAAAAAGATTTACCTAAGGAGTGATCTCTAAAGGCTTTCCTAGGCGATTCTCCTAAAACGTTGGTTTTGGCTTTATGAGTTGATTCATTACAAGGATTGAAGCCTAAACCACATGTGTCATTTTTTATTTGGACCGTGCTTAAGATTTTATCAAGTTTTTCATACCTACACTCCAAATCAAATTTGACTTTCTTAGAGTCTTTTAATTTATTTTGTAATTCTAAAATGTTATACTCTAATAAAACATTTTTCTCTTCAAACTCGAGAAGCTCATTTTTCATTGACTCCACTAAACCTATAAGGCTATCTCTCTCGCCTTCTATTTATTCAATATTCTGTCGAAGAGTTTTCTCTCGTGTCCTAAGGTCTTCAATTAACACACGATCATCAACGACCTTGACACGCTCTCTTAAACTTGCTTCTAACTTCAAATTTGCTCTTTTTAATTTAATTGATTCTTCATTTAATTCATGAAAAGCATTTTGAAGTTCACTCACATTAACCTCTTCTTCATTTTCACTCTCTCTTTCTTCTTCACTCTCACTACCATCAAAAGTAAGGGAATCATAAACTATCACCTTGGAAGGATCATGTGTTAAAAATTCATCAATAGACGAGTTCTCACTATCGCTCGCATGACTAGCCATAAAAGCCACAAAGTTGGGCTTAGTAGGGGGATCGGGTCCCTCTTCAATATCACTATCACTAAGGGTTGCATTAAAAGAAATTAGTTTCTTACCCTCTCTCCTTAGTTTAGTGGGGCATTCAAAAGCCCTATGGCCATACCCTTCACAACCAAAACATTTTTTCTACGGGTCCCTATTTACATTTTCATTAGAAGTTTTAGGGATCTTCTCGGCTTTGTCATGCCTAGGTTTTTCAAATTTCTTAAAGTCATTTTTAAATTTATCTTTGTTCAATTTAAGAAATTTTCAAAATTTTCCAGCAAAAATAGCCATGTCATCCGAGTCACTATCACTTTCACACACTATTACTTGTTTTTCCTCTTTTCGGGATTTTAAAGGAACGCTCTTTTCTATTTTCTTTTCAGTTTTAGAGGAAAACATGTCATGTTCATAGGTTTGTAAATCACCTACAAGCTCTTCTAATTTCGTAGAGGCTAAAGTTGGTAAAGAATTTAAAACAGTCACTTTTGGAATAAATCTATCGGGAAGGAACCTTAAAATTTTCTTTACAACTCGGTTGTCGGGTATTTTATCTCCCAAGTTAAAAGATGAATTAACAATATCGGAAATTCTAACATAAAATTCATCAACAGTTTATTATTCGTTCATTTTGATGGTTTCAAAATGAGTGGTGAGGTTTTGGAGTTTCGAAGATTTAACGACACTTGTACCCTCATGAGTGAGTTGCAAAATATCC
Organism: Sambucus nigra; assembly: GCA_949130495.1. Taxonomy (NCBI): domain Eukaryota; kingdom Viridiplantae; phylum Streptophyta; class Magnoliopsida; order Dipsacales; family Adoxaceae; genus Sambucus; species Sambucus nigra. The sequence goes on along the minus strand of OX422221.1, from coordinate 77,085,431 downwards.
CACGCTTCTTTAGCGGTCTCACACGTCATAATGCATCGGAATTCATCCGGTGTGACAGCACTAAACAAGGTGTTTAAACCTCGGGAATTAAAATTAGAAAGTTTAAACTCATTCTCACTCCATCTATCGGTCGGTCTGGGAACACGTTCATTATCTACTAAATGAGTTGGTGGAGACCACCCGTTAACTACAGATAACCAAACCCTCTCGTCGATATATTTAAGTGACGATTTCATACGTACTTTCCACTACGCATGATTAGAACCATCGAAAATAGGAAATTTTGAAAATGGAGAAAATTCCATTTTAGCCAAAATATTTTAAAGGATCTTAACGAAATAATTTATCATTTTGGCTCTGATACCAATTTGAAAGCGAGAGCTTTTCTCAATCAAAGCTTTGACACCACTTTGAAAACACGGAGGCCCCCAATTTTAAGATAAAAAAATATTTGTACTTCACAAAGTAATAATTTCCTTATTATATATATACGGAAGCGTAGATGGTTCACAACAACACCAAATTTTTATTTACTTCTAAATTAAAATTAAACCAAGTGAAATATGATGGAAACACACACACAATTTTAATTTCACTTAAACCAATTAATTAACCCAAGTCCTAGAAATTTGCCTAAGTCATATTTTCCAATTTAATCAAATTATGCCAAACCAAATTTTAACACATGAAATTAATGACTTGAATTAACTACACATTACCCAATATTTAATTATCACCAAATTAAACAAGTAGTGATTAAACCAAATTTTATCTTTAAACCTAAGCATGCGTTCTAGGTGATTTTGCAAGATAAAATAAACAATGAATCAATACGCCGCGATGTATGAGAAAAAACCCACAACGGAAAAAAATCTTGGACGGCCCTAGCCTTAAGTCCACTAAGTATGGATTTACAATTACAAGACAGTAAGACTTACAACACTCGACTCGATCCCTCTCAAGCCTTGACGCTTGTTCTTGTAAATACCTCCGCCTAGTAGACAACCCCGGACCTCCACCGGAATCTTGGAATCCACTAATGAGACATAGGTGCACCATCAACCACACATGGTGCCTTTCACCACATGATAATGCCGTAGCAAAACAAGATCTTCTTCTTTATGGGATTTAGAAGCAAACCCAAACTTCTCTTGAAATGGTAGAGATCAAATCGGTGCCAAACACTCCAAGCAATGATATATATAATTGGAACTTGGATAAACAAACTAATGGGTGAAACACAAGTATTTAATCAATTTTTCTTTGAAAAACATACACTTAAACATGAACTTTTTCTTAGGAAAGATGAACTCTCAAAACACTCTCTAGGAGTTAGAATATTATGAAAAAGTTAATTAGAAAAAGTTCAATTCCGCACTTAAGAAGTTCTGTCAAAAGATAGTGCGAAAACAAGTCGGAAAGTGAGAAAAACTGTCAAAAACTGCCCAAATAACTATTCCCGTTAAATCTAGTTTGAACGAGATTTTCGTTCAAATGAAGTCTCGTCCGAACGAGCTTCTAACGAAGTTCCTGTGTGAACTCATTAGAAATCTTGTTGGATATCTCGTTCGAACCATCATTCTCGTTCGAACGACACTTCGAACGACATTCCAGTGGCCAATATGGGAACTCGTTGGTAAACGCGTTCGAACGACACTTCGAACGAACTTCCCGAAAGTTTGAAAAATTCTATTTTTAGCCCAGAAACTTTATATACTTTATATTAAAGTTTTAATAAATTCTTTCTGAAATTAAACAACAGCTTTAAATAAACGTACACCCAATATAAACTGTTCCAAGCTCCTATATATATATATATATATATATATATATATTAAAATGCATGCATACCTTAGGAGAAATGGAACCATGTTGATGACGTAGAAACGAGGCACTTTAAACATGACATTTTGTTGAAGCTTTAAACTTGGTCGCTACGTCTTCAACAAACATGTCATAGTCTTGAATGGAGACAATTGAACTCTATCCTATGACTCAAACGCTTTTGTCCGGAATTGAGCCAAAACTACAAAGGACTCAATTGGAAATTTATGTCCTTACAAATCTCCCCCTTTGGCTATTCCAGGACAAAAACAAAAAAAAAATCCTAAAGGGCCGTGAAGCTCTACTACACTGACAAAAATTTCCCACCCAAAATAAAATTACAATGCTTGACTCAAACAACCCAAAGGATCACAATCTTTGCCGATGAAAGTTGTCGCTTAGAAAAATTCCTGCACACTTAAGCAAACAATTAAATGCATAGGGAATATTAAAATATTAAATGCAATTGAAGAATTACTCCCCCTAAATTAATTCTCCCCTTTATCAAACATGATCAACCTAAGAAGATAGCACTCTCCCCCTAAGTTAAATCTCCCAAACTAAGATGCGATTACAACAGGATTATATACCATTTCTTCCCCTATCAGACTTGGGTATATTTGGGCTAGTGCTATGGGTGTTAGGCACAAGCTCGCCAGGCTATTAATAAATATATGTATATAGTAGTGTGATAGTATGTGTGTGTGTATATATATATATTTGTGTGCTCTATATATATCGGTGTGAATGATATTTATAGGAATGCATACCCCTCTAATGCTGTCATAAGAGGTTGCGCGATATGGGTGAATCCCCTGGCTTGCGGAGCAGGGAGAGTATAGTCCCCAGGTCATATCGCCTAGTTTTTTGGCGCGATTTATTTTCCGTGGTGAGACGCTTTGGATATGATTCCATCCCACTTTCAAGGGTAATATGACTGCCTCCGCTACGTTGGTGATATATTTTTCCCAAGTTCAGTGTGAGTTAGTCCGTCTTGAGGTGGTCGGGTTAGAGTGAGCATGCTTGGGACATGATAAAATTTTAGAGAAAGCATCCGGTGAGTTGTTACTCGGGAATGGATGGTTATTATATACGACACGTGTGTGAATGTTGTAGTATACTAGTACGTGGATAATATGAGTAGGTAATTGTATACATAATTAATACATAAGTGTGAATATAATTCTTATATAACTAATGTTCAAGTTAAATGGCTTAAAAGGGTGATTTCTTATATAACTAGGGTGAAAGTTATATGATTTAAAAAGTTGATTTCTCGTATAACTAGGGTAAAATTTATTTGATGTTAAAAGGAAATTTCTTACGTTACTAGTGTGAATGTGATATGAAGTTAATATAGTTGACCCGATTAATAACTTAATGAGTATATAACGTAACAATCAAAGTAAGAATACCCGGGGTTAGAGTAGTGTGGTGGAAAGAGATGTGATATGGGTAGTTAGGTGGGGTAGCTTAACTAGGAAGGTTAGCAGGCCAGTATTAGGTGTGAACATTAGATGAGGGGTCAGCTATACCTCAAGAGAGTGCGACACTAGCTTAAATATGAAAAGTGTGCATGCATATTTCATTATTGTAATTTAACTTCTTGCTAAATATTTTCAAAATATTTTACTTGGGCTCTGACCCATGTCAAAATATTTTTCAAAACCTTTTAGGTGTCCAACCACTGGGATGCCCAGTTTGAGGATTCTATCAAGGGATGTGCAGTTACAATTCATGCGGAAGTTACATGACTTTGTTATAAACACTCCAATCATTTATTCCTAGTGTAGTAACTTTACTTCAGTACTCATTTTGGCATGTCGCCCACATATTTAGTATTCGATTATTTATTGGACTTTATATATCCAAGTTATTATTTCAGTTACTATTGTATTTTATTGTGGAACCGATAGTTGACTCTGTCATCTTTATTCATATTATTCCTCTGTGTTGGATTCAATTATCAGTTTGTGTTGTGAAACACCCTAAATCTTTGACTTACTTGAGTCTACATTATTTAGGCATTTCAACTAATTTGGATATTGTGTCAAAACATATTTTTTCAGTACGAGCCTTCTCCTTGGTACATCTTACAACATTACTCGACGACTCAACATACCTCGACTATACTCAACGACATATTTGAGTAAAGGTATTCACCTATATTGCACGATTGCACTTGACACATTAGGCACACATGCATATTTCTTGATCTATGATTTTAATTATGTGACTAATTAAGTGTGAGCCTAAATTTGTTAAAAGTGAGATTACATTATTTTTTTTGAAAATATTTTTTTTCATTTTGAAAAAAAATGTTTTTCGTAAATCATTTACATGTTAATTTTTTTTTTAACAATTCGTATGGTTATATGTTTGCATGTATGCGTGGTATTTCCTGTTGATGATTGGACCTTTGTATGTGTTGTAGTAGCCAATAGGTTTTAGCTAATCAAGATTTGATTTAAGCCCCGTTAAACCTCTAGATCATAAGGCTATACCATTACAGTACATTATTTCGCCCTTTTGTGGCCATAGAGTGGTACCTGCTAAGTCTACTGCATATGTCGTCCAGTTGCTTTTGATTTTTAGGCCTATACCTTTTAGGCTCAAGTTTTTAACTTGTCAGTTTAAGACCTTATCTTAGGCCGATTTGGACTTATGGTCATGGCCAATAGCCTTTGTAGTTGGCGTGAGATTTTGACTTGCCTAGTAGATTTCGTTCTTAACTATAGGACGATTTGACCCGCTATAATTGTCTTGTCCATTTCCTCACTTAGTGTGACTTGAATAAACTTTTGGCCATAGTCTCATAGGTGACCTGCTATAAACTTTTATTAGCTTTAGGTTTATTTTTGTTAAACCTTTTAGCCTTAGGTTTCGTCCAGTACCTTTAATATAAGTCCATATCCTTTAGTTTTGACAATAGTTTATTACGAGTTGGACGTCTAAACTTGTTGTCCTTGATTTGACCCGACTTAGATTTTCCGCCTTTACGGCTTAGATAACTGCTATTGATTTGTCCATTCGGCAGTAGATATTTTGAGAAACCACAGCTACTAGAAATCGTCCTTAACTAAAAGGATACCTGCTATAACTTTCGGCATTATATCTTAGGTTTAAATTAAACCTTAGGAGCAATACCCTTAGGACTCATAGCTATTTGCAAACTGTGACGTAAATGACTTTGTTTTGACCGTTGGGTATTAGATTTCATAACTGTCACATTTCTGTTATATCTGCCGGTTAAAACTTTGGATCTAATTGGTTTATGACGGAGTGGTTTTGGAGATTTTGCCAACTAACGTACTGTGAGAGGTTTATACAGATTTAATGGTTGAGATTGAGTGTTCTGATTGTATGCCACCTGTCACAATTAGATCCGTTGGAGGAGTTTGTTACAACTAAAACCCTATACCTGTCTTGTTTATATCTTTAATGGTTTTAGGTTCTTGAATCTTTTATAACCGACTGAGTTTGTGGCATCAGTTTAAGCTGTTTAATTTGATAATTAGTTTTAACTCGAATTAATCTCAACCATTAGATTAAAACTTTTAATCTGAACCCTTGATTTTTGAGTTTCTAGAATAATGTTTTCTCACCTATATAAACTTCATTTCAGAGTTTATTGGAGTAAGATTTTTTTAAGAGACTTTTTCAGTCATATTTTCTAGAGTGAGAAACACAAGTGGGTTTAATATTTTTTGAGAAAAATATAGAGAATTAAAGAGAGAGATCTAAGAGAAGAAAGTATTATTTTACACACATTGTGTTCATTCTACTTCATCTTTATTCTGTTTTTGTTTTTGAATTCTCAATGATCTTACACATCATCTCATAACTTTAGAGATTGAAATATTGTGTTATTGTAAAGAGAATTTATGTGCTTTCATGCTGAAATAATTTTTTACAAAAACAAGATTTCCTTAGATTTTTAGATCCGAATTTTATTGAATATTTTTATGATCTAAATATTCTGATTTTATGTTAGATGCTATATGATGTTTAAATCATAATTTCTCTGGATCTTGCATGTTTATTGAAAATCTTTTTAAAGATCTGTTTTCTCATATTTGTGAAATGATTTGGAAAACACTTTCCTCATAAAATTGAATGTTATATTTTTTGAGAGATTGAGAACACATATTTCTTAAATGATTGAATAAATCTTGTTGTGTGTTCATGATAAGTGTTGTATGTATTTCTTATAAAGAATGTCTATAAGATTTTTGATTGAAAATTTATTTTGTAAGTTTTTGTAGAAAACTTAATTGATTGTTAATTCAAAATGAATTTTTCTTAAGGTTTTATAGAAAACTTATTTGCTTGATTACAAATGTGTTTTTGTTAAGTTTTTGTAGAAAACTTATATGCTTGAGATTTGAATTAAGTTCTTGCATAGTTTGAATTTAGAACATATTCACTTACACATTTTTGCACAACTAGTATGTTGTTGAGAGATGAGTTTTGACTGAGTTGGAATTCGCTAAAACAAGAGACAAGGAGTTAAAGCAGAGGAAACTGCAAAGGAGATTAAAGTATCAGAATCAGAAACGACGTGGAGGGAAGACCTTTTAGAGTGGAGTAGCTCGGGTAGGTATATGTTTCAAGACTGAATTGCTTAGAATCTTGCGTTGCATGTTTGGGTGTTTGTAACTCTAGTTAAAATTTGTTTATAGTGGAATTTTTGGTTTACTCCGTAGAGGGAGTCGTGGATGTTTTCCCTAGTTTGGATTTTTACCACGTTAAAAAATCATACTTGTTATCTTATTTTCCTCATCTTATTCTATGTATGATTTAGAATTAAAATTGTTACATGATTTAATTACCTGAATTGGAATAATTCTTCATATGAGATATATTGGATTGTAACGTAATAAATCAGATTGTTATTAATTTAACTTTTAATTAAATCAGATTTAATTGATTTAAATTTCCGCATGTATTAAAATCTGATTAGTTAGATAATAAAGTTTTTCTTGATTTGATTAGATAAATGTTATTAGAAAAACTTGCATGAAATCAGAGTATGTTCATTTGCGCGTATGGCATAGTTTCATGGGCGCATCTTAAGAAATGTTTCCCTCGCTATCTTGGGGAAATTTTCAAGTGGTATCAGAGCGGGTCGCTCCGAATAAGATTTAACCGTCTGGAGTGTTGATCTTTATTACTTGATCATATGATTTCATGTTACAAATCTGATTACTTTCTATATCCATATATGATGATACTTTTTTATATGTATGATCTCATGGTAGACAACAAGTTATTTAATCTACTCTAATTGTTCTCATTCCCTTTATTGAATTTCAAGAAACCCTATTATGATTTTTATGCTTAGTATAATATTTTTTATAGCCATAGCATTGGTTATGGGGGAGACACCTTATTTGTTGATTACTCTAGAATATGCTGATCATGTTTAAATTATGTCTAATATGTCATTTACCCTTGCTTTTTATTTGAGAAGTCCCTGAAGACTCGATGAATGTGCTTTATTCATTTTCTACCATATTTACATATTTTCCTATCATAATCATGGTAATTATATGTCCTCTGATATTTTAGGGTATGGATGTTTGTCAATGAAAAAGGCACCTCTTAAAATCATGTCAATATAGGAGTGGCAATTGATTAGAACCGTTAATATGTTTATTGTGGTAGTTATTTTTTTTTAAATCTTCCTCATGTTATTATTGTTTTATCCTTTATCTATTTGAGACAAAATGGGGGAGAAGAGTACATCATTTTATTAGTCTTGATTCTTGAATTATATTCATGACATCTTATTTTTTAAAATGATTTATCAATTTCTATGATATCTTACACTTGTTCATGTGAGTTTGGTTTTAATGTTTTAATGCAGAAAATCACAAGAAGGTGTTAGGGTAATTTGATGTATAGTTGAGTATTGTAATTTTTATTTTCTAGGATTTTTTTGTGGATTGGGTAGAATAGTAATTGTTGTATAGAAATTAGGTTATTTAATTTTTTCCTAAGAGTATCATAATGTACTCAAAGGGTTTTGTCACAAATATCCAAAGGGGGAGATTGAAACACCTTAAATCTTTGACTTACTAAAGTCTACATTATTTAGGTATTTCAACTAATTTGGATATTGTGTCAAAACATATTTTTTTAGTACGAGCCTTCTCCTTGGCACATCTTACAACGTTACTCGACGACTCAACATGCCTCGACTATACTCAACGACATATTTGAGTAAAGGTATTCACCTATATTGCACAATTGCACTTGACACATTAGTCACACATGCATATTTCTTGATCTATGATTTTAATTGTGTGACTAATTAATTGTAAGCCCAAATTTGTTAAAAGTGAGATTACATTTTTTTTTGAAAATATTTTTTTTCAGTTTGGAAAAAAATATTTTTCGTAAATCATTTACATGTTAAATTATTTTTTTTTAACAATTCGTATGGTTATATGTTTGCATGTATGCGTGGCGTTTCCTGTTAATGATTGGACCTTTGTATGTGTTGTAGTAGCCAATAGGTTTTAGTTAATCAAGATTTGATTTAAGCTTCGTTAAACCGCTAGATCATAAGGTCATACCATTATAGAACATTATTTCGTCCTTTTGTGGCCATAGAGTGGTACCTGCTAAGTCTACTGCCTATGTCGTCCGGTTGCTTTTGATTTTTAGGCCTATACCTTTTTGGCTCAAGTTTTTAACTTGTCAGTTTAAGACCTTATCTTAGGCCGATTTGGACTTATGGTCATGGCCTATAGCCTTTGTAGTTGGCGTGATATTTTGACTTGCCTAGTAGATTTCGTTCTTAACTATAGGGCGATTTGACCCGCTAAAATTGTCTTGTCCATTTCGTCACTTAGTGTGACTTGAATAGACTTTTGGCCATAGTCTCATAGGTGACCTACTATAAGCTTTTATTAGCTTTAGGTTTATTTTTTTTAAACCTTTTAGCCTTAGGTTTCGTCCAGTACCTTTAATCTAAGTCCATATCCTTTAGTTTACATTAGTTTATTACGAGTTGGAAGTCTAAACTTGTTGCCCTTGATTTGACCCGGCTTAGATTTTTTGCCTTTACGGCTTAGAGAACTGCTATTGATTTGTCCATTCGGCAGTAGAGATTTTGAGAAACCACAGCTACTAAAAATCGTCCTTAACTAAAAGGATACCTGCTATAACTGTCGGCATTATATCTTAGGTTTAAATTAAATCTTAGGAGCAATACCCTTAGGGCTCATAGCTATTTGCAAACTGTGACGTAAATGACTTTGTTTTGACAGTTGGGTATTAGATTTCATAACTCTCACATTTCTGTTATATCCGCCGGTTAAAACTTTGGATCTAATTGGTTTATGAGAGAGTGGTTTTAGAGATTTTGCCAACTAACGTACTGTGATAGGTTTATACAGATTTATTGGTTGAGATTGAGTGTTCTGATTGTATGCCACCTATCATAATTATATCCGTTGGAGGAGTTTGTGACAACTAAAACCCTATACATGTCTTGTTTATATCTTTAATGGTTTTAGGTTCTTGAATCTTTTATAACCGACTGAGTTTGTGGCATCAGTTTAAGCTGTTTAATTTGTTAATTAGTTTTAACTCGAATTAATCTCAACCATTAGATTAAAACTTTTAATCTGAACCCTTGATTTTTGAGTTTTTAGAATAATGTTTTCTCACCTATATAAACTTCATTTCAGAGTTTATTGGAGTACGATTTTTTGAAGAGACTTTTTCAGTCATATTTTCTAGAGTGAGAAACACAAGAGGGTTTAATATTTTTTGAGAAAAATATAGAGAATTAAAGAGAGAGATCTAAGAGAGAAGAAAGTATTATTTTATACACATTGTGTTCATTCTACTTCATCTTTATTCTTTTTTTGTTTTTGAATTCTCAATGATCTTACACATCATCTCATAACTTTAGATATTGAAATATTGTGTTATTGTAGAGAGAATTTATGTGCTTTCATGCTGAAATAATTTTTTACAAAAACAAGATTTCCTTAGATTTTTAGATCTGGATTTTATTGAATATTTTTATGATCTAAATATTCTGATTTTATGTTAGATGCTATATGATGTTTAAATCATAATTTCTCTGGATCTTGCATGTTTATTGAAAATATTTTTAAAGATCTGTTTTCTCATATTTGTGAAATAATTTGGAAAACACTTTCCTCATAAAATTGAATGTTATATTTTTTGAGAGATTGAGAACACATATTTCTTAAATGATTGAATAAATCTTGTTATGTGTTCATGATAAGTGTTGTATGTATTTCTTATAAAGAATGTCTATAAGATTTTTGATTGAAAATTTATTTTGTAAGTTTTTGTAGAAAACTTAATTGATTGTTAATTGAAAATGAATTTTTCTTAAGGTTTTATAGAAAACTTATTTGCTTGATTACAAATCTGTTTTTGTTAAGTTTTTGTAGAAAACTTATATGCTTGAGATTTGAATTAAGTTCTTGCATAGTTTGCATTTAGAACATATTCACTTAAACGTTTTTGCACAACTAGTATGTTGTTGAGAGATCAGTTTTGACTGAGTTGGAATTCGCTAAAACAAGAGACAAGGAGTTAAAGCAGAGGAAACTGCAAAGGAGATTAAAGTAACAGAATCAGAAACGTCGTGGAGGGAAGACCTTTTAGAGTGGTGTAACTCGGGTAGGTATATGTTTCAAGACTGAATTGATTAGAATCTTGCGTTGCATGTTTGGGTGTTTGTAACTCTTGTTAAAATTTGTTTATAGTGGAATTTTTGGTTTACTCCGTAGAGGGAGTCGTGGATGTTTTCCCTAGTTTGGATTTTTACCACGTTAAAAAATCATACTTGTTATCTTATTTTCCTCATCTTATTCTATGTATGATTTAGAATTAAAATTGTTACGTGATTTAATTACTTGAATTGGAATAATTCTTCATATGAGATATATTGGATTGTAACGTAATAGATCAGATTGTTATTAATTTAACTTTTAATTAAATCAGATTTAATTGATTTAAATTTTCGCATGTATTAAAATCTGATTAGTTAGATAATAAAGTTTTTCTTGATTTGATTAGATAAATGTTATAGAAAAACTTGCATGAAATCAGAGTATGTACATTTGCGCGTATGGCATCGTTTCATGGGCGCATCTCAAGAAATGTTTCCCTCGCCATCTTGGGGAAATTTTCAAGTGGTATCAGAGCGGGTCGCTCCGAATAAGATTTAACCGTCTGGAGTGTTGATCTTTATTACTTGATCATATGATTTCATGTTACAAATCTGATTACTTTTTATATTCATATATGATGATACTTTTTTATATGTATGATCTCATGGTAGACAACATGTTATTTAATCTACTCTAATTGTTCTCATTCCATTTCTTGAATTTTAATAACCCCTATTATGATTTGTATGCTTAGTATAATATTTTTTATAGCCATAGCATTGGTTATGGGGGAAACACCTTATTTGTTGATTACTCTAGAATATGCTGATCATGTTTAAATTATGTCTAGTATGTCATTTACCCTTTCTTTTTATTTGAGAAGTCCCTGAAGACTCGATGAATGTGCTTTATTCAATTTCTACCATATTCACATATTTTCTTATCATAATCATGGTAATTATATGTCCTCTGATATTTTAGGGTATGGATGTTTGTCAATGAAAAAGGCACCTCTTAAAATCATGTCAATATAGGAGTGGCACTTGATTAGAACCGTTAATATGTTTATTGTGGTAGTTATTTTTTTTTAAATCTTCCTCATGTTATTATTGTTTTATCCTTTGTCTATTTGAGACAAAATGGGGGAGTAGATTACATCATTTTATTAGTCTTGATTCTTGAATTATATTCATGACATCTTATTTTTTAAAATGATTTATCAATTTCTATGATATCTTACACTTGTTCATGTGAGTTTGGTTTTAATGTTTTAATGCAGAAAATCACAAGAAGGTGTTAGGGTAATTTGATGTATAGTTGAGTATTGTAATTTTTATTTTCTAGGATTTTTTGTGGGTTAGGTAGATTAGTAATTGTTGTATAGAAATTAGGTTATTTAATTTTTTCCTAAGAGTATCATAATGTACTCAAAGGGTTTTGTCACAAATATCCAAAGGGGGAGATTGAAACACCTTAAATCTTTGACTTACTTGAGTCCACATTATTTAGGCGTTTCAACTAATTTGGATATTGTGTCAAAACATATTTTTTTAGTACGAGCCTTCTCCTTGGTACATCTTACAACGTTACTCGACGACTCAACATGTCTCGACTATACTCAACGACATATTTGAGTAAAGGTATTCACCTATGTTGCACAATTGTACTTGACACATTAGGCACACATGCATATTTCTTGATCTATGATTTTAATTGTGTGACTAATTAATTGTAATCCCAAATTTGTTAAAAGTGAGATTACATTTTTTTTTTAAAATACTTTTTTTCTGTTTGGAAAAAAATATTTTTCGTAAATCATTTACATGTTAAATTTTTTTTTTTTAACAATTCGTATGGTTATATGTTTGCATGTATGCATGGCGTTTCATGTTAATGATTGGACCTTTGTATGTGTTGTAGTAGCCAATAGGTTTTAGTTAATCAAGATTTGATTTAAGCTTCGTTAAACCGCTAGATCATAAGGTCATACCATTATAGTACATTATTTCGTCCTTTTGTGGCCATAGAGTGGTACCTGCTAAGTCTACTGCCTATGTCGTCCAGTTGCTTTTGATTTTTAGGCCTATACCTTTTAGGCTCAAGTTTTTAACTTGTCAGTTTAAGACCTTATCTTAGGCCGATTTGGACTTATGGTCATGGCCTATAGCCTTTGTAGTTGGCGTGAGATTTTGACTTGCCTAGTAGATTTCGTTCTTAACTATAGGGCGATTTGACCCGCTAGAATTGTCTTGTCCATTTCGTCACTTAGTGTGACTTGAATAGACTTTTGGCCATAGTCTCATAGGTGACCTACTATAAACTTTTATTAGCTTTAGGTTTATTTTTTTTAAACCTTTTAGCCTTAGGTTTCGTCCAGTACCTTTAATCTAAGTCCATATCCTTTAGTTTACATTAGTTTATTACGAGTTGGACGTCTAAACTTTTTGTCCTTGATTTGACCCGGCTTAGATTTTTCGCCTTTACAGCTTAGAGAACTGCTATTGATTTGTCCATTCGGCAGTAGATATTTTGAGAAACCACAGCTACTAAAAATCATCCTTAACTAAAAGGATACCTGCTATAACTTTCGGCATTATATCTTAGGTTTAAATTAAACCTTAGGAGCAATACCCTTAGGGATCATAGCTGTTTGCAAACTGTGATGTAAATGACTTTATTTTGACCGTTGGGTATTAGATTTCATAACTGTCACATTTCTGTTATATCTGCCGGTTGAAACTTTGGATCTAATTGGTTTATGAGGGAGTGGTTTAGGAGATTTTGCCAACTAACGTACTGTGAGAGGTTTATACAGATTTAATGGTTGAGATTGAGTGTTCTGATTGTATGCCACCTGCCACAATTATATCCGTTGGAGGAGTTTGTTACAACTAAAACCCTATACCTGTCTTGTTTATATCTTTAGTGGTTTTAGGTTCTTGAATCTTTTATAACCGACTGAGTTTGTGGCATCAGTTTAAGTTGTTTAATTTGTTAATTAATTTCAACTCGAATTAATCTCAACCATTAGATTAAAACTTTTAATCTGAACCCTTGATTTTTGAGTTTCTAGAATATTATTTTCTCACCTATATAAACTTCATTTCAGAGTTTATTAGAGTAATATTTTTTGAAGAGACTTTTTCAGTCATATTTTCTAGAGTGGGAAACACAAGAGGGTTTAATATTTTTAGAGAAAAATATAGATAATTAAAGAGAGAGATCTAAGAGAGAAGAAAGTATTATTTTACACACATTGTGTTCATTCTACTTCATCTTTATTCTGTTTTTATTTTTGAATTCTCAATGATCTTACACATCATCTCATAACTTTAGAGATTGAAATATTGTGTTATTATAGAGAGAATTTATATGCTTTCATGCTGAAATAAATTTTTACAAAAACTAGAATTCCTTAGATTTTTAGATCCGAATTTTATTGAATATATTTATGATCTAAATATTCTGATTTTATGTAAGATGCTATATGATGTTTAAATCAGAATTTCTCTGGATTTTGCATGTTTATTGAAAATCTTTTTAAAGATCAGTTTTCTCATATTTGTGAAATAATTTGAAAAACACTTTCCTCATAAAATTGAATGTTATATTTTTTGAGAGATTGAGAACACATATTTCTTAAATGATTGAATAAATCTTGTTGTGTGTTCATGATAAGTGTTGTATGTATTTCTTATAAAGAATGTTTATAAGATTTTTGATTGGAAATTTATTTTGTAATTTTTTGTAGAAAACTTTATTGATTGTTAATTGAAAATGAATTTTTCTTAAGTTTTTATAGAAAATTAATTTGCTTGATTACAAATGTGTTTTTGTTAAGTTTTTGTAGAAAACTTATATGCTTGAGATTTGAATTAAGTTCTTGCATGGTTTGCATTTAGAACATATTCACTTACACGTTTTTGCACAACTTGTATGTTGTTGAGAGATCAGTTTTGACTGAGTTGGAATTCACTAAAACTAGAGACAAGGAGTTAAAGCAGAGGAAACTGCAAAGGAGATTAAAGTATCAGAATTAAAAACGCCGTGGAGGGAAGACCTTTTAGAGTGGAGTAACTCGGGTAGGTATATGTTTCAAGACTGAATTGCTTAGGATCTTGCGTTGCATGTTTGGGTGTTTGTAACTCTTGTTAAAATTTGTTTATAGTGGAATTTTTGGTTTACTCCATAGAGGGAGTGGTGGATGTTTTCCCTAGTTTGGGTTTTTACCACGTTAAAAAAATCATACTTGTTATCTTCTTTTCCTCATCTTATTATATGTATGATTTAGAATTAAAATTGTTACATGATTTAATTACTTGAAATGGAATAATGCTTCATATGAGATATATTGGATTGTAACGTAATAATTCAGATTGTTATTAATTTAACTTTTAATTAAATCAGATTTAATTGATTTAAATTTCCGCATGTATTAAAATCTGATTAGTTAGATAATAAAGTTTTTCTTGATTTGATTAGATAAATGTTATTAGAAAAACTTGCATGAAATCAGAGTATGTTCATTTGCGCGTATGGCATAGTTTCATGGGCGCTCGTTTTTTCTTGTTGATGATTTAATTATAATTTATTTTCGCATGTTGTTAATTAATGAAAGATAAAATTTGGCACCGGTCTAATTAAATTACTAGGTGGTTAGTAATTTTAAAATATTTTTTGATAGTGATGCTAAGAATGAGCCATATGAGACCAACGCTTTATTTTGATCACGTGCTGGCCACCCGGTATTTTAGTAGGCGGAGTGTCACATTGGGTTCTAAATTTGACTTTTAGGAAAAAAATTGTCATAAAAATTTTCATTTGGGGGGGCTTGGGCTCCAAATTGACTTTTAGAGACAAAAAAAAAATTGCAACAAGTTTTACCAAATGTTTAATGCAATGGTTTTTCGTTGCTAAAATTATTTTGGGGGTCAATTCCAAGACATGAAAATATGGGTGCCAAAATGAAAGAAATATTAGGGATATAGTCCAAATGATCCTCTTATTTTTTTTTGAAAACATTTTGAAGTCGTTATATATAATAAAAATGTTTGTTCATTTATCATTTATTTAGTTAAATACAGGCGTGCAACCGTGACCACCCAAATAAAATTCAATGGGTTGAAATTACAAATATATAAATGCCCAAACATAATGAAATGTAATCAGGTAGAGAAAGAAGCCATTAAGTCCTGAACAGAGAGAGAAATAGAGCGAAATCTTGCATGTAATTGAGATTTTGAAAGAAGTGTTGTCCCCTTAGACTTCAATCCTAAGATTGAACAATGTAAAACGTTTTTCTTTGGATATTTTTTCATTGAGCTATATTTTATGTAGTTTTTCTAATCAGCTCTTGCTTTTGTGTAATTTGAATTATAGTTCTTTTGAAAAACTTAGGAGATTCTCTCTCGGTTTTTTTATCAACCTCAAAAACCATCTTTTTGTTTAAGGTACGAACGTGTTATTATTTTATCTGTTCTTGTTTGGATTTTCATTTTCCCCTTATATTTTTTTCATAATTTCTTCTCCATCTCACGTAATTTAGTTAAGTTAAATCTTTTTCCTCCTCATATTATACTTGTTTAGGAATTAATTTTCAATGTAAAGTTAATTCAAGAATTTTCTATTTTCAATGTAATGTTCCTGATGTCTTATCCACATATAAAAGCCAAATAAACAATACAATATAGAATATATTGTATTGCGCAAAAGATTTCAATCTTAGGATTGTGAAAACTTGAAGACACATCTAGAACTTCTCTATTGATCAAAGAATATAATGCCACATGATTTTTCTTTTTTTTAGAATTAGAAACATAATGTATATTATTATAAAGAGAAGTATTAAAGAGTACATGAATGTGGATAAGACATTCAAGATAATTTCTAACCAATTTGCTTACTTTTTGTATTTGTAAGGACACAAGTCTCCGATTGAGTCTTAATGTAGTGTTGGCTCAATTTCGGAAAAAAACATTTAAGTCATAGGATAGTGTTCTTGTGTATCCTTCAAGCCTATGACATTTTAAAGTTGAAGACGCTGCAGCCTACTTATCAAGAGATCATCATTGTCGGTTTGCATGTGCCTCGTTTCACGTCATCAACTTAGTTCCAATCTCTTCTAAGGTATGAATGCATTACATATATATATATATGTAGGAGTTGGAACAATTTTTTATTGGGTTTAATTTTATTTTAATATAAATATTATTTTCAGAAGGTTACTTTAGAACTTTGTATAAAAAGGTTTTGGGCTTAATTTTGAAAATAAACATTCTGGCAGTTCGTTCGATATTGTCGCTCGAACGAGTTTGTCGTTCGAACGAGTTTGCTAACGATTTTTACCATTTCGCCTCTAGAACATCGTTAGATGTCCATTCGAACGAGAATGTCGTTCGAATGAAAATCTCATTTGAAAGAGATTTCTGGGCGAAAAAATTTTGGCATTTTTAACCCAATTTTCCACTACTTTGTCCCACTATCTTTTGACAGTTTTTAAACCAACTTCGGGATAGATGTTTTCTAAGATTTTTGCAACCTACTTGAGAGACTTTTGATGGCCAATATTTCATAACAAAAGTCCCAGTTTTCATGTGTCAAAATTAATTAGAAATTATCTTATACACATGTGTTTTCACCCATAAAACCAGTTTATGTTTATTCAAAGTAACACACACACACACACACACACACACACATATATATATATATATCTTGCTTGGAGAGTGTTTGGCACCGGGTTCTTCTCTACGAAATTGAAAAGTTAGTTTGGGTTTACTTCTACATCCCATAAAGAAGTTCATTATTTTAGCTGCGGCATTCTCATACGGGGAAAGGCACCGTGTGTTGTTGATGGGTTCCTAAAGCTTCATTAGTGGATTCCAAGGTTCCGGGGGATTCCGGGATTGTCGGCTAAGCAGAGGTAGTTGCAAGAAGACGCATCGGGACTTGAAGGAGTCGAGTCGAGTATAGTAAGTCATCTGTCTTGTAATTGTAATTCCGTATTTAGTGGAATTAAGGCTAGGGCCATTTAGGGTTTTTTTCCGTTGTGGGTTTTTCCTCGTACATCGCGGTATAGTGGTTTAATTCACAATCTTGTTTAAATTGGTGCTATAATTCAATTTGGGTAAAATTTAGGTTACTTTAATTCAAGTCGGAAATTTGATTTGTTAAATTTAATTTGGCCTAATTTGGTAATATTGAAAATATTGTGTAGGAAAATTTCTAGGACTTGGATTGAATCTATTTTGGGCTAAAAGTAAAATATTCACAAGTTTGTTTTATAGTGCAATTTTAATTTTGAGAAAATTAAAATCCGATTTAGTTTAATTTTAACTTTGGAAGAATTAAAATTGTAATATTTTAATTGTGAATCTTGAAAGATTATTCCTTTTTAATTGAACCATCCTTATTCCGCATTTAAAAGGAAATTATATTTGAAAATTTTAAAATTGGGGGTCCAACAATTGGTATCAGAGGCGGAGCGCTAATTTATTGCGTTAAGGTCCTTTCAAATATTTTTGACTAAAATGGAATTTTTCCCATTTTCAAAATTTCCTCTTTACGATGATTCCAAATACGCGTATTAGAAAGCACGTATGAAATCGGCACTTAGGTCTCTAGATGAGAGGATTTGGTTTCCAATCGTTAACGGGTGGTTCTCACCTACATATTTAGTTGAAAATGAACGTGTTCCCAAACCCACTGATAGATGGAGTGAGAATGAATTTAAACTTGCAAATTTTAATTCCCGAGGTTTAAATGCCTTGTTTAGTGCGGTCACACCGGATGAATTTCGATGCATTATGACATGTGAAACAGCTATAGAAGCTTGGGATATTTTACAACTCACTAATGAAGGAACTAGTGTCGTAAAAGCTTCTAAAATCCAAAACCTCACCACTCAATTTGAAACCATCAAGATGAATGAAAAAGAAACATTTGATGAATTTTATGCTAGACTTTTCGGTATAGTTAATTCATCTTTTAATTTGGGAGAAAAAATACCCGACAACCGAGTAATAAAGAAAATTTTAAGGTCCCTACCCGTTAGATGTATTCCTAAGGTGATCGTGTTAAATTCTTTACCCACTTTAGCCTCTACGAAATTACAAGAGCTCGTAGGTGATTTACAAACCTAAGAACTAGACATGTTTCCCTCTAAAACTGAAAAGAAAATAGATAAGGGCGTTGCTTTGAAAGCCTGAAAGGAGGAAAAACAAGTAGTTGAGAGAGAAAGTGATAGTGACTCGGAGGAGATGGCTATGTTTGCCAAGAAATTTCGAAAATTTCTCAAGTTTAACAAATATAAAAATGATTTTAAGACATTTGAAAACTCTAAGCATGACAAAATCGATAAGATCCCTAAAGTTCAAAAAGATGATCTTAATAGGGACGAGTCTAATAGGTGTTATGGTTGTTAGGGTTATCGCCATAGGGCGAGAGAGTGCCCCACTAAACTAAGGAAAGAGGGTAAGCAACCAATTTCCTACAATGCAACCCTTAGTGATAGTGATAAGGAGAAACGACCAGATTCCCCCACTAAGCCCAACTTTGTGGCTTTTATGGAAAGTCATGTGAGTGAAAGTGATCACTCCTTAATTGATGAAATATTAACACATGATACTTTCAAGGACATAGTTTTTGAATCCCAAAGAGATGATAGTAGTGAGAGTGGAGAACAAAGAGAAAGAGAGAGAGAGAGAGAGAGAGAGAGAGAGAGAAAGTGATGAGGAGGTTGAAGAGGGTGAACTTCAATTTGCATTTCAAGAATTATATGAAGAATCTATTAAATTAAAAAGAGCATATTTGAAGTTAGAAACTAGTTTTAAAGAGCGTGTTGAGGTCATTAATGAGAGTGCTTTAGTGGAAGACCTTAGGACTCGTGAGAGAGCTCTACGTGAGAAGCTTGAATATGTAGAGGGCGAGAGAGATAGCCTTAAAGATTTAATGGAATCCTTGAAAAAGGAGTTGCTTGCGTTTGAAGAGCGCAATGTTTTATTAGAGTCTCACATTGCAGATTTAGAAAATAAACTAAAAGACTCTAGTAAAGTCAAATTTGATTTGGAGTGTCATTCTGCGAAATTAGATAAAATATTAGGAATGGTCCAAATTAAAAATGACACGTGTGATTTAGGCTTCGATACTTGTAATGAGTCAACTCTTAAAGCCAAAACCAATTTTTTAGGAGAATCCTCCAAGAACAATGTTATAGATCACTCCTTGAGTAAGTCTTTTCACCGAGTCTTTAAGCGCTCTCATTGTGGTCGAAAAGGTCATCTTAGGAATTTTTTCTTTAATTTTAAACAAGGTCCTAGAAAATCCCAACGTAAGGCAATCGAGGTAGCCAAGATTCCTACACCCTATGATCATCATTATTCATTAGTTTCGGTTAGGAGATCCGACTTGGTAGCTTTACAAAATAGGATTTTTGATTCTCATTTACTTTCACATGCTTCCTCACTTACTAAATCTAAAGGTTGAATGTGTTAGTTTTGTTTTTGCATACTTTAGCTTTTGTTCTTCATCCTATATTGTCATCCTATACTTTAGCTTTTGGCTGCGGCATTCTCATACGGATAAATGCACCATGTGTGGCTAATGGGTTCCTAAAGCTTCAATGGTGGATTTTAAGGTTCCTGGGGATTTCGGGATTGTCGGCTAAGTAGTGGTAGTTGCAAGAAGACGCATCGGGGCTTGAAGGAGTCGAGTCGAGTGTAGTAATTCATCTGTCTTATAATTGTAATTCCATACTTAGTGAACTTAAGGCTAGGGCCGTCCGAGGTTTTTTTCCGTTGTGGGTTTTTCCTCGTACATCGCGGCGTAGTGGTTGTGAATTTATTTTATCTTGCATATAACCTAGAACGCATGCTTAGGATTAAAAGATAAAATATGGTTTAATTCTCAATCTTGTTTAAATTGGTGCTATAATTCAATTTGGGTAAAATTTAAGTTACTTTAATTCAAGTCAGAAATTTAATTTGTTAAATTTGGTTTGGCCTAATTTGGTAATATTAAAAATATTGTGTAGGCAAATTTTTAGGACTTGGATTGAATCTCTTTGGGCTAAAATTTAAATATTCACAAGTTTGTTTTAAAGTACAATTTTAATTTTGAGAAAATTAAAATCTGGTTTAGTTTAATTTTAATTTTGGAAGAATTAAAATTGTAATATTTTAATTGTGAATCTTGAAAGATTATTCCTTTTTAATTGAACCATCCTTATTCCGCATTTAAAAGGAAATTATATTTGAAAATTTTAAAATCGGGGGTCCAACTATTGGTATCAGAGCCGGAGCGCTAATTTATTGCGTTAAGATCCTTTCAAATATTTTTGATTAAAATGAAATTTTCCCCATTTTCAAAATTTCCTATTTTCAATGGTTCCAAATATGCGTATTGGAAAGCACGTATGAAATCAGCACTTAGGTCTCTAGATGAGAGGGTTTGGTTGTTAGTCGTTAACGGGTGGTCCCCACCTACATATTTAGTTGAAAATGAATGTGTTACCAAACCCACTGATAGATGGAGTGAGAATGAATTTAAACTTGCGAATTTTAATTCTCGAGGTTTAAATGCCTTGTTTAATGCGGTCACACCGGATTAATTCCGACGCATTATGACATGTGAAAGAGCTAAAGAAGCTTGGGATATTTTACAACTCACGAATGAAGGAACTAGTGTCGTAAAAGCTTCTAAACTGCAAAACCTCACCACTCAATTCGAAACCATCAAGATGAATGAAAAAGAAACATTTGATGAATTTTATGCTAGACTTTCTGATATATTTAATTCATCTTTTAATTTGGGAGAGAAAATACTCGACAACCGAGTAGTAAAGAAAATTTTAAGGTCCCTACCCGATAAATTTATTCCTAAGGTGACCATGTTAAATTCTTTACCCACTTTAGCCTATACGAAATTAGAAGAGCTCTTAGGTGATTTACAAACCTATAAACTAGACATGTTTCCCTCTAAAAGTGAAAAGAAAATAGATAAGGGCGTTGCTTTGAAAGCCCGAAAGGAGGAAAAATAAGTAGTTGAGAGCGAAGCTGATAGTGACTCGGAGGATATGGCTATGTTTGCTAAGAAAATTCAAAAATTTCTCAAGTTTAACAAATATAAAAAGGATTTTAAAAAATTCAAAAACTCTAAGCAGGATAAAATCGATAAGATCCCTAAAGTTCAAAAATATGATCGTAATAGGGACGAGTCTAATAGGTGTTACGGTTGTGAGGGTTATCGCCATAGGGCGAGAGAGTGCCCCACTAAACTAAGGAGAGAGGGTAAGCAACCAATTTCCTACACTGCAACCCTTAGTGATACTGATAAGAAAGAGGGACCCGATTCCCCCACTAAGCCCAACTTTGTGGCTTTTATGGAAAGACATGTGAGTGAAAGTGAGCACTCCTTAATTTATGAAATATTAACACATGACACTTCCAAGGCCATAGTTTGTGAATCCCAAAGAGATGATGGTTGTGAGAGTGAAGAATAAAGAGAGAGAGGGAAAGTTATAAGGAGGTTGAAGAGAGTAAACTTCAATTTGCATTTCAAGAATTATATGAAGAATCTATAAAATTAAAAAGAGCAAATTTGAAGTTAGAAACTAGTTTGAAAGAGCGTGTCGAGGTCATTAATGAGAGTGTTTTAGTGAAAGATCTTAGGACTCGTGAGAGAGCTCTACGTGAGAAGCTTGAATATGTAGAGGGAGGGAGAGATAGCCTTAAAGGTTTAATGGAATCCTTGAAAAAGGAGCTTCTTGCGTTTGAAGAACGCAATGTTTTATTAGAGTATCACATTGTAGATTTATAAAATAAACTAAAAGACTCTAGTAAAGTCAAATTTGATTTGGAGTGTCGTTCTGCGAAATTAGATAAAATATTAGGAATGGTCCAAATTAAAAATGACACGTGTGATTTAGGCTTCGATACTTGTAATGAGTCAAATCTTAAAGTCAAAACCAATTTTTTAGGAGAATCCTCCAGGAACAATGTTATAGATCACTCCTTGACTAAGTATTTTCTCCGAGTCTTTAAGTGTTGTCATTGTGGTCGAAAAGGTAATCTTAGGAATTTTTGCTTTGATCTTAAACAAGGTCCTAGAAAATCCTAACGTAAGGCAACCGAGGTAGCCAAGATTCCTACACCTCGTGATCATCATTCTTCATTAGTTTGGGTTAGGATATCCGACTTGGTAGTTTTACAAAATAGGATTTTTGATTCTCATTTACTTTCACATGCTTCCTTACTTAATAAATCAAAAGTTTAAATGTGTTAGTTTTGTTTTTGCATACTTTAGCTTTTGTGCTGCATCTTATATTATCATGCTATTTGTATGCTTGTTTTATCATTTTCTAGTCATTGCTTTATCACATATCTCATGCTATAATTATGATTCCTTTTTATCTTTCGTATTATATTTACTTTGCATTAAATTAAAAATACAAAAATATTTTTGTTTATCAATTGTGTTTTACCCTTTTTAGTAATTTAGGCTTAATGAAAAATACAAATGATTTTTGTTTGTATTTTGAATAAATAGTTTTGTATGATTGGTTAAAAATTTTAAAAACTCAAAAATATTTTTGTTGTTTTGTGTGTATTTTAGTTTGACACACTTTATGTCGCATATACTTGTGTTTGAATCCCTTCTTTTTCGCTTCCATGGGGCTAGAACTTTTGGTTTAGATTGCCAATCCTTAAAATGTTCTTTATCATGCTTACATGGAGTAGTTGGATTTTGTGTTGCTATAATGGATTCTATTTTTATATGCTTCAATTCACACATGCACGAGCTCACTTGAAATTATAACCTCACATGTATATTTGAGCTTTGTGAGGTGTTCTCCTACCAATCTAGTCATCTACGTATTATGTGACCTAGGAGGACTAATGCATGTTAAAATCTATAGCACGTGAGATTTGTGTGAGATATAATAATATATATATATATATATATATATATATATATATATATATATATATATATATATATGTGCACGGGGAAGGGCTTCGAAAGGAAATATCATCCTTTGCGAGTAAGCCACCGTTTGCCTGGACCCAAAAGAAATTCGTGGTCCACTAGCCTAAAAGAATAATGGCATTAAAAGAAAATATTTGCCAAGGTCTATTTGTTTAGTTTGATATAGTCATTCAAAAATTAATATTCTTATTTTGAGGGAGTTTGGATGGTATATGAACGGTTTGCACAATGTTTGTTTATCCTAGTTGTTCTTTTAATTTCATGACTCTATTGGTTTGTAGAATCATTAAAATTGTAGGATTGTATGCATTGTGTATGTTTGTTCATTGAGTTCAATTTATATTGTCACATGAGGTTATATTCAAATGTGATAAAGTTTACAATAAAATGAGAACTCGTGAACATATTTTAAGTGATTAGGTCAAAATTTAATTGTTACTAGTTCACACCCCTACTCTTCCGTTTCTATATGACACATTTTTTTCCATACGAGTGTGAAAAGCTTATTGTATTTTGTGTCATGTGTGGTGTCTATACCTATACATATGTGCGTGAGCGTTAGTGATATTCATTATGTCTACATATATATGGTAATTTTTCTCTTTGCCTTGCTTTCTAGTCCATCTATGCTTCTAATTCATAATTGGTATCTATCTTGTTGCATATTGCTGTTGACATCACATGCTTAGTATCTTATGTATCACATTGGTATCATTTTTTTTGCATCTTCGTTGCTATTCATTATTATTTGTATGGATTAGTTATGATTTTGTTGCCCATCTGCTTTCATGCTCTCATCACTCTAAGCTTCATCGTGTTTAAATTAGTTTTATCCTTTGTCTATTTCTGAACAAAAAGGGGGAGAATGATAGGGGAGAAATGGCATCTAATCCTATTATAATCATATCTTAGTTTGGGAGATTTAACTTAGGGGGATACGTCTTTCTAAGTATTTCCTTTATTTGATAAAGGGGAGAATTAATTTAGGGGGTATTTATTTCATATTTTCATTCCCTATGCGTTTAATAGTTTGCTTAACTGTGCAGCAATTCTTTTAAATGGAAACTTTCATCGGCAAAGATATTGATTCTTGGGTTTTGAGTCAAGCTTTGTAATTTTTATTTTGGGTGGGTTATTTTTTAGTCTAGTAGAGCTTGACGGCCCTTTAGGATTTTGTTTTGATTTTTGTCGTGGAATAGCCAAAGGGGGAGATTTGTAAGGACACGAGTCTCCGATTGAGTCTTAATGTAGCGTTGGCTCAATTCCGGACAAAAATATTTAATTCATAGGATAGTGCTCTTGTGTATCCTTCAAGTCTGTGACATGTTAAAGTTGAAGACGTTGCGGCCTACTTATCAAGAGATCATCATTGACGGTTTACATGTGCCTCGTTTCACGTCATCATTGCATATATATATAGGAGCTTGGAACACTTTTTTATTGGGTGTAATTTTATTTTAATATAAATTTTATGTTCAGAAGGTTACTTTAGAACTTTGTATAAAAAGTTTTTGGGCTTAATTTTGAAAATAACCATTCTGGCAGTTCGTTCGATATTGTCGTTCGAACGAGTTTGTCGTTCGAACAAGAGTGTCGTTCGAATGAGTTTGCCAACGATTTTTCAAATTTCGCCTTTGGAACATCATTAGATGTTCATTCCAACGAGAATGTCGTTCGAACGAAAATCTCGTTCGAACGAGATTTCTGGGCGGAAAAATTTTGACAGTTTTAACCCATTTTTCCACTACTTTTGTCCCACTATCTTTTGACATTTTTAAAACCAGCTTCGGGACATATATTTTCTAACACTTTTGCAACCTACTTGAGAGCCTTTTGAGGGCCGATATTTCATAACAAAAGTCCCAGTTTCATGTGTCAAAATTAATTAGAAATTCTCTTATACACATGTGTTTTCACCCAAAAAATCAGTTTATGTTTATTCCAAGTAACACACACACACACACACACACACATATATATATATATATATATATATATATATCTTGCTTGGAGAGTGTTTGGCACCGGGTTCTACTCTACCGAATTGAAGAGTTTGTTTGGGTTTACTTCTACATCCCATAAAGGAGTTCATTGTTTTGGCTGAGGCATTCTCATACGGTGAAAGGCACAGTGTGTGGTTGATGGGTTCCTAAAGCTTCATTGGTGGATTCCAAGGTTCCAGTGGATTCCGAAATTATCGACTAAGCAGAGGTAGTTGTAAGAAGACGCATCGGGGCTTGAAGGAGTCGAGTCGAGTGTAGTAGTCATATATCTTGTAATTGTAATTCCGTACTTAGTGGACTTAAGGCTAGGTTTGTACGAGATTTTTTCCTGTTGTGGGTTTTTCCTTGTACATCGCGGCGTAGTGGTTGTGACTTTATTTTATCTTGCATATCACCTAGAACGCATGCTTAGGATTAAAAGATAAAATATGGTTTAATTCACAATCTTGTTTAAATTGGTTCTATAATTCAATTTTGGTAAAATTTAGGTTACTTTAATTCAAGTCGGAAATTTAATTTGTTAAATTTGGTTTGGCCTAATTTGGTAATATTGAAAATATTGTGTAGGCAAATTTCTAGGACGTGGATTGAATATCTTTCGGGCTAAAAGTAATATATTAAGAAGTTTGTTTTAAAGTGCAATTTTAATTTTGAGAAAATTAAAATACGATTAAGTTTAATTTTAATTTTGGAAGAGTTAAAATTGTATTATTTTAATTGTGAATCTTGAAATATTATTCCTTTTTAATTGAACCATTCTTATTCCACATTTAAAAGGAAATTATATTTGAAAATTTTAAAATTGGGGGTCCAACAGTATTTGTCTTCTACATTGATATTTTAGAATACAAAAGTAAATAATTTGTTAATAAATTATCTTTAATTACGATTAATACTAAATACAATTATAAATATATTGGCGCTAAACCACACAGCTACCTATGGTCGATTGTTTCTTTTATAGACAACCGTGTAACTATATTCCCTAAGATATTGGGATATACATACCATAAGATAAACATAAGATTTTAAATAAAAACAAACTCTAACAACTTGAAGATAATATCCTAATCCTACTTATCTGTAGAAGAAGATAATGAAGCTTTGAAATTGAATCTTGGTGGTCATCAAACCCCCGTAAGCTCGGGGGGGGGGGGGGGGGGGTGCAACATAAGCTTGGTAACTAGAAATTTGAACTGAGTAGAGGATAGAGATTTAGTGAAAACCTCCTACACCTCATCAATTGCACATATGTAGTAGAGCTCAAGTCCATTAATAACTACCTTTCGTGAACGTAATGATAACTAACTTTTAAGTGTTTGGTCCGAGCATGAAATATCGATTGGATGCACAAGAAATGGAGCAGACGTTGTCATACCATATACTTTCTGTAGAGAGAGACACCCCAAAATCATTAAATATTAAACAAATCCATGAAATTTCAACAGAGATTATGCCAATTGATGACATTCAGCCTATGAGCTTGATTAGAATACAGTACGCTGCTTTTCAGCACTCAAGGAAATTGGATTAAACCCAAAATTAACACAATAGCCACCAGTAGAATGGCAATCAACGTAATCGGCATCAGAATAGTATCCTAAACGGAGACAACTAGGTTGATATAATAGAGTATAATCAAGAGTGTACTGAAAATAACATAGAATACATTTAATTGCAGTCCATTGAGAAGTAGTGGGATGGTGCATAAATTGGCAGACTTAGTTTATAGCAAAAGAAATATATCGGTGGGTTTTCTTAAGTATTAAAGAACACCAAATACACTTCGATACTCTGTAGGATCCAAAAGAGGATCACCATTATGAAGAGTCAATTTCTTGCCACTAAACGATGAAGAAAAAATTGTCTTGACGCCCTGGAACTTTATACAATGGATAAAATCAATGGTGTATTTAGTTTGAGTCAAAAGTCGGCTAGCTGAAGTAGAGACAACTTCAATGCCAAGAAAATAATTGGATGCCCCCAAATCCTTCATAGGAAATAGTTTACCTAAATTTTGAATAAATTAACAAATGTGAGAAAAGTTATTGTCGGTAATGAGCATGTCATCAACGTAGATAAGAAGAATAACAGTGACAACGCCATTGTGTATAATCAGCATTGGAGCCTTGAAAATCAAGTTCTTTCAAATAATTAGAGAAACTTTGAAACCATGTTCGAGGACACTATTTTAATCCATAAAGTGATTTATGAAGCTTGCAAATAGAGATAGGAAAATTAGGATCAATTAAACCAACCAGTTGGCATATATAGACGTCCTCTGATAAAAACGCGATGGAAAAATGCTTTTTGAACATCCAATTACTGAATCGACCAATTATAATGGATAGCTAAATCAAGGACAAGATGAATTACATCATGTTTAATCACGGGACTAAAGGTGTCTAGATAGTCAAGTCCTTCTTGTTGATGAAATCCATTAGAGATAAAGTTATCCATATAATGTTCGATGAAACAGTTAGACTTTAATTTAATTTTAAAAACCCATTTGTTCAGCAAAATCTTCATATCATCATGTGAGGGTACCATTGACCAAGTACCACACTGTCGTAAAGCATTAAATTCATACCTTAGGACATCACACCATTTTACATGTTTAACAGCCTGGGTGTAGCTAGAAAGTTCAACCATTTGAGAATCACATAGCGCATTCACTGCATATTTGGCATGGGTAATCGAAGGCCATATTTACTTTTGGTAATCATGAAATAATGAGATAACTTTAGGGATTGGTTGGATGGGGGTAAATGGTCAGTTAAAGGTGAAACTGGGGAAGAAGGTAATATAGTGGATGGGAAGGATCTCGATGAGATAGGCATTAAGGTTGGGTAAGAGTAGTTTTTGGGGCAGAGGGCGAACATGGAAGGCTGGCCATTGGGTTAGGCACAAGAACTGATTGGGTTGGGACAATACTAGACGAGGTAGATAAGTAGACAGTGTGAACTGAAATAGAATAATTCAGTGAGAAGGGTATCATATTTGGGAGATTTGTGAAATAATTTCTCATACGAACTTTTGTATTTAAGAACGCGAGTTGGGAGATGATTAATTAAATAAATCACAGTGTGAAATGCATCCACCCAAGAACTGATTGCCATATGATAATGAGCCAAAAGAGTGAGATCGGTCTCAACAATGTGATAATGTTTCCGTTCGGCAACTCCATTTTGTTCAGGATGACCGAGATAGAACGAATATAAATCAATACCATGTTTGGATAAAAGTGTTTGGAAAGTCCGTTTAGTGTATTCACTGCCTCTAAAAACTTTTAATTTTAGCGGATTTATATTTTCAAAATGTACCTTGAATAAAACAAAAATATCAAACACTTCATGCTTGAATTGCATGGAAAATTCCATAAATAACACATAATATTTAGAACCTTTTATAAATGAAATATAATATTTCCAAACACTTGAATGTACTAATTCTAATGGAACAATAGATATTGAATCGGATGATTGAAATAGTAATTTAGTAATTTTGCCTAAAGAACACAAATGACAAAACCCAAAGAACTAGATCCACTCAATGGAATACATTTATTTAAAATAAGATGTAAAATAGTGTTCGAAGCTAGATGACCCAAGTGAGAATGCC
The DNA here is from genome assembly GCA_949130495.1 of Sambucus nigra. Lineage (NCBI taxonomy): Eukaryota > Viridiplantae > Streptophyta > Magnoliopsida > Dipsacales > Adoxaceae > Sambucus > Sambucus nigra. The sequence goes on along the minus strand of OX422221.1, from coordinate 77,056,333 downwards.
AAACTTTAGTACCAACACGAACAATAAGGAATGCATATAGGCGACCAAATTTATTAGAGGTCCGTTGATGGAAATATAAATGGTATAGACCACATTCACTCTTCCTGCAAAAATGCGTCCTCCCTATCTTTTGATCCTTCACATCGAAACATAATGTATATTATTATTTTTTGGAGAATGTATATTATTATTACAAAGTACAGTAAATGTGGATAAGAACTGGTTTAGTGAAATATCTTGAATTATTATTATATTTAGTTAATTTAACAAAAAAAATTCATTTCTAGATATGGCACAATGTTACGCTGCGTGCCAATAATCTTCTAAGCAATGCAGATAGATTGTATTTTTTTACCCTTTTTCTAAGCACACATGTTGAACTCTTTTACCCTAGTCAAAGAAAAATTCCTGTGGCAAATGATACCAAGTTGTTCTAGTTTGGCAAATCTTATCCGTATCAGGACAAAATTGTGGATGCTCTTGAATGGGTAGCTTAGGCATTGGAGAATGAGCATTTTGATGAATCATTGGTTACGCATAGGCTTGCTATGACCTACACCATCAAGGACCAATCTCGAGTCTCCAGAATTCCCCCGAACAGGCCCGCATACCATTCGCTTATTATGCACAGTAATTTGATTATGCCCCATAGCAAGCGAACATGCATTTCGAAAACCCTGAATAGTAAGAACCCGTATAGCAAGACAACACGGAATTCTTTGATGCCTATAATAGCCCAACTCAGGTTATAACTTTCCCATCGTGTCTGCTTGGATTGGGCTGAATGTGCCTGGTGAGAAAGAATTTCATCTGCTAACTGAAATGTAATTTGATTATATATGTATTTGTATAAATTTAACGAAGTGGGTGATTTAATTAACATATGAATATAACATTAATCTCATTGAAAGTTCAGGTTATCTTCATTAATAGATGATGACAATTTTGCAAAACATATGGACAACCACATTACAATCTAAACATGCAAATGTTAGAACACTAAACCAACTGTCACGGGGTCATAATACCCGTGTGTCACTCCTTTATCACTCATAGGTGAGCATATTTACTCACTCTCAATTATAAGGGCTACACTCACTCACTTATTGAGAGAACTCAAGAACAAATAGAACTACTAAAGCGAGAACTTGTATAACTCAAATGCTTTTATTGGTTTTGTTGTTTGGGAAAATGGCACCCTTACCTATTTATACACACCCTCCTCCTCAATGGATAGTGTATATCATTTTACATCAAGGGTCAAGATTAACGCTACATAATGTTTTTTGTAAGAACATCCTAGAATCCTACTCTTTCCTTATAGTTCTAGAATAATCTATACCATGCTAGTATATATATGACTATAATATATAATTCTAGAACATTATAGGGCTTACTACACATTGCTATAATAATTAAGAGAGATCTAGAATGCTTTAAAAAATTAAGTAAGATTAATGGAGCCAGTATCCGTGACATGTAATCTTTACCGAAAAGAAGCATATAAAGAGTGTTTATGGAGTCACTTTCAATCTCTAAAATAACCAAACCATAAATTGTAGCTTCAATTAAATCTCCCTTAATGCACAACCCTAATGTAAGGACAAATTTTCAATCGAGTCACTTTGTATGTAATTGGCTTAAATCCGGACGAAATGTTTGAGTCATAGGATAAACTTTGAGTTTGAGATCCCATAAGTCTATGATGATGTTTGATGAAAATGTAGCATCCAAGATTCAAAGATTGGATATGCCATGTCATGTTTACTATGCCTTTTTTGTCTTCATGTTTACCGACGATCTCGCGGGTATGAATGCGTATTAATTATGAGTCCTTGGAATTTTTATTCAGGGTGTTATGTTTTATTTAAAAAATCACTTGGAACATTTTTTTTAAAATATTTTTTAACAAAATATTTTTTTGAGTTTAGTTTTTTTAGAACAAAATATAAGGTCATTAGAACGAAATTGAATTATCCTTCGAACGAACTTATAAGTCGTTAGAACGAAGTTGGCTTTTTGTTCGAAGCAGAGTTCAACGAACATCAAATGAGGCCATACTGTTGGAATTCGTTAAAAGCTCATTTGAAGTTGGTTCAAACTAGAATGCAATTTTGTTCAAACGAACTGAGTTTTCGTTCAAATGAGATACGATTCTTGTTCGAATGAGCTTGGTTTTTGTTCGAATGGTTTCACCACCTCAAAATTTGTTTTTTACTACTTAAGGCGTGCTGGACTCAAAATTTTTAAGAACTTTTGACAAAAAATATTTTTGAACTTATTTACAAAAGTTTCAAGCCTTAAACTTCACCCTTTACGTTTCAAGATTCATGATGTAGTTTTTGAGAAAAGTTGGGTTATTGAAAAAAGGTAGGTACTTGGGTTATTGAGAAAAGATGTAGATTTTATGATGTAGTTTCAACTTTATTAGGATGCTTTTGAATTTAATTAAGTTATAGGGGAGATAAGAGGTGATTTATGTAATTAACGAATTTGGTTGTACCAGTCTAGGGTTTAGAATTTTACGGGTGTTAGAATATACCTACCTTAGTAAATATTTCTCCTTGAATTTACCTCCAATTATATCGGGATATTGTTTTCTCATTGTCTGTTCTTCTTCCCACTTGGCTTCTTACTGATTTTGGTGTTATGACAGTATCTTTAATAAAGGAATTTCTTTATTTTTTAGAACCTTTATTTGACGGTATATAATTTGAATAGGGCATTCCCCAAACTCATGATTGGGTTGAATAGAAATTGTGTGCCATATAATCACATGCATCGGGTCTGGGATGTATCGGCGTAACTGAGACACATGGAATACATTATGAATACTAGATAATTCTGATGGTATATTTAAGTCATAAACCACATAGGCAACACGTTTGATAATACTAAAAGGTCTGATGTATGTTGGGTCTAGTTTCCCTTTCTTTCCGAAATATAAGATTCCTTTGTAGGGAGAAAGTCTCAGCAATACTTCATCGGAAACTCAAAATTCTAAGGGCTCCCTGCGATGATCATCATAACTCTTTTGTCGATCTTGGGTTGTCTTAAGTCTTTCTCTTATTTGTTGTATCTTTTCGATAGCTTCTTGGATTATTTTAGGACCAATTAGTTGTTGTTTCCTAATTCGGTTCAACATGCTAGTGATCAGCATGGTCTTCCATACAAGGCTTCAGATGGGATGTCTTTGATACTTGACTAATAACTATTGTTATATGAAAATTCAATTAATGATAAGTTTTCACTCCAACTGTTGGGCATATCCAAAGCACAAGCTCTTAACATATCCTCCAATATTTGAATAGTGAGTTCTTATTGTCTACTAGTCTTGGGATGAAATATGGTACTTAAATGAAGTTTAGTACCTATTGCGGCTTGAAGTGCTTGCCAAAATGTACTTACAAAACAGTAATCTCAACCTGAAACAATGGATAAATGGATTCCATGTAATCAAATAATTTCTTGTGTGTAGAGTTTACTAAACTTTTAAAAAGAATCAACAATTTTCACTAGAAGAAAATGGGTAGATTTGGTGAGTCAATCTACTATCACCCAAATAGAATTATACCTTTGGGACGTACGAGGTAGTACACTAATAAAATCTATGGTGATATGATAACATTTCCATTTTGTAATTGAAAGAGGTTAGAGAAGTCCACCAGGACGCTGGTGTTTTATCTTTACTTATTAATCTATCAAATATCTTCTTATAAAGTTCTCGATATCATTCCTCATATTTGGCCACCAATATTGTCTTTTCAATACATGATACATTTTAGAGCTTTCTGGATGTATCATGAATTTAGAACGATGAGCTTCTTATAATAACTCTTCTTATAAGGAGAATCCGTTAGGTACGTACAACCTATTTTTAAATTGTATTCCTATTTCCCTATCATATGATACCTCTTTAGTTTTAATCCCAATATATTGTGTTATCATGAAGGAATCTTAGAGTTATTGTTCTAAGATTTTCTTCCTCAGTTTCAGATAAGCAAAAATATTGGTAAATTTTCAAAAAGGTAAAGTTGGCTGAAGATCATATTTCTCTATGGTAGCAGCAATATCATAAGTGATCGGGGCGTTAAGTCTACCAATGGGGTTACGAATTAAAGTGACTACTACAACGTTCCCTTTTTATGGATGTTTAACTTGAATAAATATCTTGCAAAAATTCCATCCAATGTCTTTTTCTCAAATTAAAGCCCTCTTGAGTGAAGATGTATTTCAAACTTTTATGATCTGAAAATTCTTGAAATTATTTACCATATAGATAACAACGACATATTTTTAAAGCAAAAACTATGGCTACTAACTCAAGATCATTTACATGATAATTACATTCATCAATCTTGAGTTGTTGAGATCTATACTCAACTACTTGTCCTTTTTACTTTAGGACACAACCTAAACCTTGCAATGAGTCCACATTGTACCCATTGTAGCTTACATTACAAGAAGGATTAATTAGAATGGGGGCAATAGCCAACTTGTCCTGACATTCGGCAATCTATACAAATGGAATTTCCTTCCTAGTAATCTTCATAATGAGGAGAAATTTAAGAAAATCCTTGTATAAAACTGCGATAATAACCACTAACTCAAAAAAAACTCTTAATCTCGATGAGATTAGTGGGATTTTTCCATTCTAAAATGGTTAAGACTTTAGCTAGATCGACTTGGATTCCACTTCAAGAAATCACACTCCCTAAGAACTTTACTTCCCTCATTAAAAAATCACATTTTCTCTTCTTAGAATACAACCAATGGTTCCTTAATGTACTTAATACTATTTTTAAATGTTGGGCATGTTCCTCGTGATTATGGGAATAAATGAGGATGTTGTTAATGAATATGAGAACAAATTGATCAGTAAAGGTCTAAATATTTTATGCATTAGATACATGAAAGTTATAAGGGCATGGGTTAATCCAAAAGACCTTATGGTGCATTTAAAATGTCCATAATGAGTTTGAAAAGAGATTTTCAGAATATATTATTTTTTCACTCACAGTTGATGGTAACCAGAATGTAAATATATCTTTGAAAAAATTCTTGTAGCCCTAAGTTGATCGAATAAATCTCCAATTCTAGGCAGAGGATATTAGTTCTTAGTTGTTACTTAATTCAACTTATTGTAATCTATGCGCTAAAACTTCCATAACTTTTTTTCAAAAACAACATAGGTGATACCCAAGGAGATGAACTAAGGAGAATAAAACCATTTTCAAGTAGATCATCTAGTTGGGTACGAAGTTCATGAAGTTCTAAAGAGGCCATTCGATGGGGAGATATCGAAATGGGAGAAGTATTTGGGTAAAGGTTAATAGTTAATTCGATTCCTAAATAGGGTGGTATACCTGGAAATTCTTCGGGAAAAACATCCTCGAATTGTTCTAAAATTCTAAGAAATGGAAAAGAAGTGGAACTTTGTATTTGGGAAGTTTAAGGTTTAGAATGACGTTCCTTAAAACATAAAAGAATTATTTTTTTGTCACAAAAGTATACTTCTTTTAAATAACAATCGATATAAGCATGATTTTTTATAGTACATCCATTTTCGATAATAATATCGAATCCATGTATATCAAAGATTATTAAGTTCATAAATAGTACCTAAGTCTAACTGAATTTTACTATTATTATACCCTTGAGTGGGTGTACTAACGTCACAAGTAGGTAATTCTATTCCAAAAATAGTGTCCAATGATTGGGTAAAATTTGTGACATTTAGTTAGTGTAAGACTATGGAATAAATTAATTGAACCAGAATCAAATAAAATATGAGCGATATAATGATGAAAGAGTATTATACTTTTTACCACATCGTGTGAGTTCCGTGTAAGCAGTATAGCACAATTCTTTCCACGATTGGGGACTAATTTATGTTTCCTATCAGGGTTATAGGTATTATTTTGATTTTAGGAAGGAGTTGTTCCTATGGATCTTAAAGTGTTACCTGGATGGTTACGGGTCATGGAAAGATTCAATATAGGAAATTATGGATGAATATGTACTACTTCTTGGCACCCATGGCAGCGAATTACTAGAGAGGAGCTACTATCGTGAATTCGAGAATAAACTTGTCCATTAGATCTGGGATAAGATTGGTTTGAGGGCTTGGGTAAAGTTGTAATGACATAATTGTTCCTATTAATAGGATTAGGTGAATGTACATATCCACTTTATTGAGGGTTTCGCTCAACAATTGAAGTGACTTCTATAAGTTGGGAAAAGTTTTGATTTTTTAAGGGAGTAACAGAGGTTTTGATTCTTGGGTGTAAACCTCTTTCAAACTCCTTACAATTCTTCATCTTTGTATCCACATACTCGGCTGCATAATAGAATAAAACTATAAACTTGGCTTCATACTGGGTGACAGATAGATTAGTTTGATGTAATCTCAAAAAATCGATAGTTAACTGATCTCTTTTAGTTTCAAAAAATACTTTTTGAATAAGATTTCTTCAAACTGTTCCCATCTTAGGGAAGTTACATTTCGACTTCAGGTTATGGATTTCCACCAGAAATTAACGTTTCCTTCAAACATGTAGGATGCGAAAACTACTCAAAGATTTGTAAGGATTCCCATGCCATTGAATAGTTTTATAATTTTATATATTCGTTTCTCAGCTTCACTTGCTACTATCTTCTTAAGAAATGGAGGGGGTCGTTGTCTAAGGAATTCCTTAAAGAGAATTCATTCAACGTGCGTCGTCGATAAGTTCTTCTTAAACAAGGTGGGGGAATTGGTGCTTCATGTTGTTTGGCTAGAGATGTTAATTCTTGAAGGCATTTCATGATTCCTTCGGTAAGAGTCTACTGAGTTTGAGTTTCAGTGGAAGGAGTGCGAGTGTTAACCGTCCTAAAGCATAACATAACATTTTTGTAATAAAAACGTGTAAGACTTAAAAGAGAATATATAGAAACAACTTTAGGTAGTTATATTATACAGAAAGGTCATTACAATTACTAGGTTAGGAAATATAGTATTATACAACGTAACTTAAACATTCTAGTTTTTGTAGAGCCTTAGTAGCTTACTCCTTTTATTTGGTCATTTTGTCAAAATATTTACAAACTACTTTATTAGATAAAATACAGATATGACGAGATAGGTTTATTTTATCTGTTTATTTGGAACCACGGTGTTTGTTTCAGAAGGATCCATGTCTGGGATGAAATTAAAGTGGTCAGGTCCAGAGGGGTCATCACTAGTAAAGTCAATGGAATAACCCAAAAAAATCTCAATGAGTTCTCCATTCGAGGTAGCTTCGGGATTGAGCGGGATGGATAATGAATATCGGTTCATGCAAGTTTAATGGCTTCACACAGAATGATCGGGTCATCTATATATTCCCACATTTTTCTTATAACTTGGGCTTCCCCAAAGATATGATTCGTTAATACTAACTATTTTACCGTATTACTAGAATTTATCCAATCATCATCTACTTCTTGAACAATAGTACTAAGCCTTAAGCCCATTCTCTTATTATATCCTCCTATCTATTATTGGGGATTATGTCAAGGCTAAAAATCAACAAATCCCAAGTATTCATTCTATGAAATAAATTTAGTAATAATAAAGGCAAAGAAGTTACGAAAAGCGTAAAATAACTAATATGCTATATTATTCACGTATAGGAGTCTAACCCGGCATATTTTAGAAATGCACTTTGATATCAACTTATCACACCCTATTTTTGCTATGAATGTACAAGATAGTAATAAGGCAATGAACTAAAGTTAAGGCAGAAAAATAACTCTATTGATTTGTACCATAACCAGAGGGGTGAATTACTAATGTTACATATTATTACCAAAATTGGAAAATATTATAGGTCAACGAGAAAGCCACTCTTTGATTCCATCTTCCTTAATCTCATTCCATATAGTTATATAGTTATATAGTTATATAAGCAAAAATATAATCCGTTCATATCATAAAAAGGAAGGGGGATTTAGCTACTTTATACAGGAACATTTGGAGGAAAAATGAATTAATATGAATATACTAAGTAAATTTAACCAGTTCTATAATAAATATATGTATATAGAAGTTGGAGTCTGTAAGGACTTAACTATTTGCTAAAGGAAGCATAAATACAATTGTTTAATAAAGAAAGTCATAGATCTTTAAACTGATAATCCCATACTTACCAGTTTAATAATTGGTATAAAAATAATTAAGCATGATCTGTATATCCAAATAATAATGTCAACCCAAATACTTTGGGGAGTAATAAATAAACATCTAGGCGGACTACTTAGAGAGGCACTCATACATATGTAGCTATAATTCCAGGCTCTTAAACATCTGAGACCTCAAGCTAAGTAGAAAAGTCTAGTGGTATAACACGATTGTCTACTCCCTAGTTAATATTGATGCTTATAAATATTTGCACATATGTGGATGATGAACTGATTTAATTATTTCAAATAGTCTTTTAAAATCAGTTATTTAGATGAGAATGGTCACATTGATCAAATGATTCATATTCGTGTATCGACGATATTTATCAACATATGTAGTATCAGTATCATAACATACGCATACTAAGAAAAATTTGGAGTTATCACAGTGTGATATTAATAGTATTATATCAAATACGCTTAAAAGTTCTAATGAAAAGGCAAAACCTATGTGTGAGTTGGGGTGACCGTTCGTAATTATGAATGAAGTCAGGATTAGGAGGGTCATGTGCTTGATTATCTATCAATCAACATGATTGTAAGTATGGGTGACTGGTAATAGGATTCATTTAAAATAATAAATGAAAAACTTTGCATATTAAAGTTTAGCAACTAATTTGTAAATATTTTTAGGAGTTTAAAATGTAAGGCTTAAGTCAAATTTAAATAATGGTGTAGAAAACTTTTTGGATCAAAATTTATTAAAGTATATGTTCAAAAAAAGTTGGGGTTAAAACTCATAAATTGAAAAAAATAAAAGGGACAATTTGTAAATATCTGAAATACTTTTAACCTAAAACCATAGTTTTCTTTAATTTGGGCTAGGATTGATCAAACACTGTTTTACCTTATACCATTTTGACTAAAAAAATAATAAAAAGTAGGAAAAAATCATAATTTTTTTTATTGGTCACGTGCGTTCACGTGCCTGGCCAATGTTTCTGGTTGAAAATTTCATCTTCAACCTCTATACATTGACCAAGGTTTTGAAAAAACTTTGACTTTGAATAACTTATGATTTTATAAACCATTTCAGATTATTACCGAACCAATCCATCCTAATTTTTCATAAGGAATGAAAATATATAGGTTTCATGGATTGAGGTTCAGTATTCATCGAGTTTCAGCTAATGTATATTTTACAGAAAATTTGACTAAACATTCGGGTATTTATAGGATATGGCAATGGATTTTAAGCCTATGGATAGCTTTATGATATTCTCAGAAAGAGTCTGGGTTTGGTTTTAAGATTTGAGGTACTCTGATTGAAGAGAATTTAGAAATTTTTCAGTATTTGTAACTCGAAAAAACTTTTGAGAAATCGGGGTTCAAAACTCATAATTTTTTGAAAATGGTCGTTGCATTTGAGCTCCTAGGCTGATAAAAAACTCATTCCTCCCTTTAAAATAGGTTCAAAGTCAAAGAATTAAGTTTCACGATTAAATCTAGTTTTCTTGTCTGGATTGGACATTATGATAGAGCAGAAAACATTTGGAATTGAAAGAAAAAGAATTAATGCATAAAATCATAGGTTACTAGTTTGGAGGGAAAATTTTGAGTTTGGGACTGGCTGAAATGATGAGTTTTGAGGCTACAATTAGTGGGGATCTTATATACTAAGCTGAGCGGAGTTTCTTGGTGCTGATGAGAGGTGGATTCTCCCAAATTTTAAGATGATAAACTTAATGAGAAGACAAGTTCACATGGTTTAATGCTGTAAGCCATGTGAATTCATCCTTTTCTGTTAATGTGGATGCTAACTTGACCAAGGAATGTCTAAATAACAAAATTTTGATTTTCGTCCCTTTGGAGGAAGTTTTATATTTATTTGGTATTAAAATTGGAATGTTTACATGTTTTAGGGGCATTTATGTAAATTTATAAAAGTTCAAGAGTTAGGATTATAAAATTAAATATGTTAAAGTCTAAAAGTTTAATTTGATATAAAGTTTGGGTCTTGGGCTGAAGTATAAGTTAAATAATACTTCTTTCAAAGTTTTTGAAGTAATTTTGTGATTTTGTAACCTTAGGGGGTACTTGGGTAAGCAAAGGTGTAGGTCTTATGATGTAATTTCAACTTTATTAGGATGTTTTTGAATTTGACTAAGTTAGAGGGGAGATAGGAAGTGATTTAAATAATTACTTAATTTTGTTTGACTGATCTAGGGTTTAGAATATTACGGGTGTTACAACAACTCCTCTCCATATGGACAACTAGTTAACATAAAATCCATCATTTTTTACCCCTTCTATCTCTATTATCTGTGATATCCATTAACATTAGCTTCCATTTTTCAGTATCTATAGAAGATGACATTTTCTTTCTTGATTTTATGATTTTGATTTTACCTTTAACCTATCTCATATTAAATTGTAAGTAATAATTTATTGGTTTCTAATGAGCTAGTTCGTACTTAATTATATTGAACCTTAATTCTTTTCAGGCATGAATCTGATCAACACGCACTGGAATTTGTAAGAATCTACAGTGTTTTAGAAAATGCAAAGAAAAACTCGACTGATTCATAATGTTGTTGAGTATATATAATAAGACACACATACAATTTATTCTTATTGTAAATGTGTCCATTTTGAGATTTGTTTGTCGGTATGCATGCAATATATTATGTGAAGCACATTTATTTGATAATATGCTAAGAGAGTGGTAAACTACACTGTGTGTGCCACCCAATTTTCATTAGAGCCTATATGGTATAGATTTAAGTAACTAAAATGATAACAAAATAAGAAAAGCTATAAAGTGTTATAAAAAGTACAAACTAAAGCATTCAAATGGTTGATCTCCACGTGTGGTACATAGCAAAAGAGTACGGGTATCAACTATTTGGCATTTCTGTGACTCCTTTATTTTCCATCCATTATTTTTTCTCAAATAGGTATCCTTTTCTAGATTTTTTTAAATTTTATGATCCATTTTCCCTTTTCAATCCATTTTTCCTTTTTCCTTTTATATGTTCATTACGGATGGATTGGCTCATTACACGAGGAAGATAAAATACTGACATTACTTGAGTTTGGTAATATAAGAATTACATACTATCATAAGAAACAAAAAAAAAAGATTAAGAAAGCTAGGTATTCCCCTTTCTATGTTGTGTTCTCATATTTGAATTTTTTAGGATTTAATACTTTTCATTTATATTTTGTTTGAAACTCCAATTTTACGTATAATTTTAGACCCCACAGTTGGTATTTAACATGTATCACATTTATTTTTGCATTCTCACATATCAATCACTATGTGCGGAAAAAAGGACATGGCTTGAGCAAAAAAAGAGGGTGGTGTGAGAACTTTCTTATAGTCATGGCTTATATAAGAATGTTGAGTGCATATATTTTTAGAATGCATGTGTGGTCGGAAGCTATTACATAGAAAATTCTTATTTTTGTTATGTAACAGGTTGTTGCCCACCATGGTGGACTCATAATACGATGTAGTGCAGCACATAATATGCACATTTGAATGACGCAAGAATTTTCAAATATATATATAGTTCTTCTCTGTTAAGGTTTAATTCCATCCTTGCTGAATTGTATTTTGGAGGCATGGCTTAGGAAGTCCTCGGGATAGGTACACTAGAATAAAAAAAATTGTTAATGTCAAACTGTATAAGAAAAATCAGTTCTTGAATTATTCATCTGTAGCGTATATTACACTTTTTTTGTTTATTTAAAAACTAGGGTAATGTTAAATATTTATTTGTTTTATGTACTAAAATCGCCAATCGTAATGTATTTAAACACATTGTTGAAATATTATTGTGCAATATTTCATGTTTTATGCATAGTTTAGTTCCAAGATAGAATATTGCATTTTACTTTTTCTTCCCAAACGAGAATATGCATTACATTGTCTCTTATGAGATAATAATATAAATCCATTATTGGAACTATATAGAAAAGTATTCCATTTGTATAGGTTGTATCTAACATAGAATGTTTTGTATTTAGCATATAAGTATTCTTTCAGATTTGATTATCTAATATATTGATATTTTACGTTGAACATTGGGTACTTTTTAATACTCCAATGAGTTTGTTTAATCTTCAAAGATCAAAGTTTAACCTCATTGACAATGTCATTTACCAGTTATTTTCCTAAACTTATCAATATTTTCCATTATATAGATATCTTACAAATAAAAACTAAGTGGTCTCTTATTGAGATTTTTTTTAAAAACTTGGGACTGGTGTAGGTAATTTTTTTATGGTAGAGAATATGCAAAGAATCATAGTTTTTTTATTTGTTAGATCGACATATTACGCTTGAGAATAGGTTGGTAAACTTTTCTTGGATTGCTATAATATCAATCTCTTAAACAAAGATGCAACAAAGAGCATGTTCAAGCTAGGAAAACATAGTCTCTAATTAGTATTATGCCTCATTTAATATATATATATATATATATATATGTGTGTGTGTGTGTGTGTGTGTGTGTGTATGTATGTGTGTGCGTGTGTGTGTGTGTGGGAATTATCACCTACATCATGCTCTATACATCATTCATACATCACACCTAGTTGTAGGCCCTCAAAAACTTTTTTTTCAATTTTTATTATATTTTTCCTGAAATTAATCTTCCAATAAAAACATGTTCAAAAAATTAGGTCAAAATACATTTTGTAGCTATTTTTAAAAAATCTGCAAAAACTGATCAAAATACCTTATTTATAAGTATTTGCGCCATGAGTTTTTTAAAAATAACTAGAAAATATATTTTGACCTAAGCTTTTGAATATGGGTTGATTGAAAAGTTAATTTCAAGAAAAAAATAAAAAAAATTGGAAAAAAGCCTCTTTAGGGCCTACAATTAGGTGTGTTGTATGATATGATGTATACATCATGACGTAAGTGAGCCTTCTTCTTCTCTCTCTCTCTCTCTCTCTCTCTCTCTCTCTCTCTCTCTATATATATATATATATATATATATATATATATATATATATATATATATATATATATATATATATATATATTCTTTTTTCTAGCAGGATTAGTTTAGTACATGTTTACGCTTGAGTATTATTTTAAAGTCCTTTAGTAATTCTATTTAAGTTTTGTTCATAGTTTGACTAACACCTTTTTCTAAGCTAAAATCAAATTTCCGTTTCTTTTATCAATAGTATACAGCGAGCCCTTCAAAGACCCCGTGCATCACACGGGGATAAAATCTAATTAATATAAAAATGGTAGTTGCAACCCATTTGAATGCCACGTGTATATCATTAAAGAAAGTATAGTTATTCCTTCATCTATTCTTCATTCTACTATCTTTTGTGTATTGTTAATTTCTCCTTGATTTATTGTGTTGTTTGTGTTATGTTATCCCTCTCTATGTATTATTGATTTCCCCATTGTATTGTGTTATTTGTGTTAACCTGTACCTCTTTTCATATCTTCTTTGTGCAAACCCATTTGTTCTTCTTCACGATTGGTATGTTTAATTTAATTTGGTTTATTATAATTTATGTGTAAATATTATTTTAAATGGGTAATTAAAATTTAAAACCTCTACTTATTGAAGGATGTTGTGGTTCCAGTTGTTCATCATCATGATTTATGTTTGTGATTTGATTTGGTTTATTATCATCTTTCCGAAAATTTATGTTATTTGGGTAATTAAAATTCAAACACTACAGGTGTATTTGATTAACATAGAAAATAGTTATTTGAACTCATGTTTTATCTTTGTAGTATCTTGATTGCAAACACTTTATATAAGAACGATACTCATTCACTTAACAAGTGCTCCATCTCAAACCTCATTTTTAATTAAAAAAATATTTCTTATATACCCACTAAAAAAAAAAATTCCATGGAAAATAGAAAAGGTATGACAAACAACTCATATCTTTTTTTGCTCATTAACTTCTCATCCAAATGAATTGTTTTTCACCCGTTTTTCATGTTTGCAATAAAACACACCCTATATTCAAGTTTTTTTAATTTTCAAGGCATGATATATAATACAAATGTGAGTATGTTTTATTGTATATATACAATCTCATATACTTGAAATGGAATTTAAATAATTCTTGGTATTCCATATATAAGGTAATCAAAAGACAACTCTATTACTTTTCTATTAATAGAGGTATATACAAAAGACAACACTAAACTACAGTTTAGTGTTGTCATTTCTGCAGCTAATGTTGTCATGTATATACATAGGGGACAACATGTGGAGTGAAATCCCAGTGGTTCTAATGTATACTGTATGTGTACAAATATAAGCTAAATCCTAAATGTAGTAAAAAAATGTCAAACATTATATGATGTCAAATAAATTATGATGTATATGGGAAAGAAATTAGCTTTATTATTCAGTATTTATCCATAATAAGGGTGGGAATGGCTTGAAAAAAGTAACACAAAATCCAATTTGGAAGTTTTATTTGCCTTTTTGATATATGTTTTGTTTACCAACTATTTTATGATATGTCGAGATGATTTCCTATGTTGTATTTGTATGCAAACATTGTAAACCTGACCTTAGATGGTGAATTTTTTTGTTAACCCAAACATTGTCAACCTAACCTTATAAAAATGATATCATAAAGAAAAGTTTGTGAAACTAATGGTACCGGTTTGTTTAACTATGTGAGAAGGTGGATGAGATAACAAAAAATGGGGATGGTTATAACTACATTCTATTCTGAATAGGAAGGTTATCGTACACTAGATAAGAATAATCCATTTGATGCACAATAAAGTTAGTACAATAGGGTTGTTTTTTACTTGGACACATGTTTCATTAATATTACCCATGTCTCTTAGTTGTACAAAGAGTAAGTTTGGGGGTAAATTTTGAAATTTTTATTGACATGATGATTGGTAATTTGGGATATGCATCTTTAATTTATTACAAATTTAAAAAAAAATTATATTTCTCAAATTATTAGTTTCAAATTTCTTCAATATACTTTTACCTTTTGGTTTTGATGAGAATTTTGTTGTACGGATTTTTTTGTAAACGATGAAGGTCATATTTGGTTTAAAATGGGAGCTTCTTACAATGTTATCTCTCATATTTACATAGTTTTTTCCTTCACCATGGGCGACAATATCTCTCCATTGGTGCATATGAATTTTACTTGATCTACTTCTTATGTTATTCTATTTTAAGTTTTTATGATTTATTTTAGTTAAGAGACACAACTTATGGTTTTACCTAAAATTGGTTTTCATGTGCATACATATATCTTTTATATGGGGATTAGCACTTGGTTTTGGTTGTGTAATTTTTTATTGTTATTTTTTCTTAATAGATTAGAAATAATATTAGTTAAAAGTCTGGTGGTTGCAAGCATTAGAGACTTTATTCTTTGTTGGGAGGTTTGCTAGACGATGAAGTTTCCAATTAAAGTTATGAGGTTGAATTTTCTTTGGTCAAAAAGATACATATCAGTTTAATTTAGATAATTTTCACCTATAATATTGGGTAAGGATTTAGGATAAAGTTTTGTTGTCTTTGTCCAATCCCCCCGATTCTAATTGTTTAGAGAGTGACTTGTTTAGAATTCTTGATAGTATATTATTCAACTGATTTTTTAGATAAAAAAATATTTTGTTCACTGGGCATGTAATTGATCACTTTTTTATCAGTATTGGCTAACCTGGCACACTATTAATTAGGCTTATTTACTGATATCTTCTGTTTTAATTTTTCTCGAATGTTGAGGCCTTTGAGGTTAAAATTTTCAAATTGAGCTCATTCTAATGATGTTGCGTCATCCTCTCATTGACTGAAGTATAATAATATTTATTATGTGATTAATAACATGTTATAATTCCCCACACCGTAAACAAAAAAATTATTTATATTGAAGCATATCATTACTTTATCGGACTAATCAAATAATTTTATATGAATAAATGTGAGATTGTAAATATTTTGCTTATTTTAGCTTTTGATTTCTATCATTATTTTAAAGATTTTGGCTTCATTTTTTAATGGTAAGGTAATTTTTTATGATTTTAAAGTCTGCCTTCATCATGCAAACTACCATGGAAGGATTAGGTTCACCGGGAAATTGATTATTTGTTTTAGCTTACTCTGGCCTTAAGACTTTTAAATCATTATATCTTCTTTGTCTTTTTGTAGCTATTGGTACAGCTTCACAGCTGTCATGTCAGTGCAAAACTTTGAAAATAAAAGATTTTGTTTTGCCTTTGACCATTTAAAGAGAAAAAATGCCCACGCCCATGATAGTTAGTCCCACATCGGTAAGGGGCTAGGATTTGGTGTGATATATTTACAATATATTTGGAACAAATGGGCAAGCCCTTTCGGCATTAGATGTTTTGTGTGTAAACAATGGCATGATAAATTTGATAGCTTAGTCATCTCTAATGGGTTTAAAATTAATGAAAGTGACAAATGCATTTATTATAAATATGTGGAGAACATTTGCACTATCATATGTCATTATGTTGATGACTTGCTTATATTTGGTTCTAATATCCATGCCTAGAAAATGTTAAATCATTATTGAGTGCCAATTTTGATATAAAGGATTTGGGTGAAGCTAATGTAATATTAGGAATTAATATTACTAGGTCAGAAAAGTGACTTTATTTGGATCAATCTCATTACATTGAGAAAGTTCTAAAGAAATACAATTAGTTTGACTGTAAACCTGCTAGTACTCCATTTGATCCTAGTGTAAAGTTATTTAAGAACACTGGCGACAGTGTAAATCAAAATGCTTATGCAAGCATCATAGGTAGTTTACGTTATGCTACAGGTTTCACTAGACCTGACATAGCTTATGCTATGGGAATACTTTGTAGATTTACCAGTAGACCTAGTATGGAGCATTGGCATGCTATTGAGAGGGTCATGCGATACCTTAAAAGGACGATGAACCTCGGATTACACTATGATAAGCATCCGGTTGTCCTTGAGGGATTTAGTGATGCTGATTGGAACTCCCTATCTGATGATTCTAAGGCTACTAGTGGATATATATTTAGCATCGCTGGTGGTGCAGTTTCTTGGAAATCTAGGAAACAAAGTATTTTGGCTCGATCCATTATGGAGTCTGAGATGATAGCGCTAGATACTGCTAGTGAAGAGGCAGGTTGGTTAAGAAACCTCATGTCAGATATCCCATTATGGGAAAGACCGATACCAGTCATTTTAATTCATTGTGATAGTACCGTGGCTATTGCAAAAGTTGAGAACCGTTATTATAATGGTAAAAAATGGCAAATACGTCATAAGCATAGTATTGTTAGAGAATTTATTTCTACGGGTGTTGTGAGGGTGGATCATATACGGTCTGAACAAAACTTAGTTTATCATTTGATAAAAGGACTAGCTAGGGAGAGGGTTGGAACACCTCAAAAGGGATGGGACTAAATCCCTTGGATAAATGAGTCATTTGTGATGGTAACCCAACATATAGACTGGAGATCCCAAGAAATATGTTCAAAGGGTAATAACAAGTCAAAAGTGATATGGGTTGAATCATGCGATTATTAATTAATATAGAACGGGGTTTTCCTCCGAGTTCATCCCTATGGAGCATGATATCTTGAAGTGAGTAAAGGATGAGTTATTATAACTCTTAATGAGATCTATAGCTCTATTTTGAGTGGGGTACCTAGCTACAGGAGTATTCTTGATAGACTCACCTATGTGAATGTGAAAGTGTGGCAGCTTTCTATGGATATTTTGGGCAAATTCCTAAAGCATTCACTATACTGGGATAGAAGCACATGGTTGTAACGTGATAACTATTAGAATTACATCCAAGTAGGGTTGTGTGTGGGATGTTGTCAGAGATAGAGTTCAAAACTAAGGTTACTCTAGTATATTCTGAATCATCTTTACTATGTAAAAGTTCAAGTCAAAAAACACCTTTGCTTATGCACAATTCTATAGATTATTGCTCGATAAAATATTTTCAAATTTTACAAATGGGGGATTGTTGGTACAGCTTCACAGCAGTCATGTCAGTGCAAAACTGTGAAAACAAAAGCTTTTGTTTTACCTTTGACCATTTAAAGAGAAAAAATGCCCACGCCCGTGATAGTTAGTCCCACATCGGTAAGGGGCTAGGATTTGATGTGGTATATTTACAATTTATTTGGAATAAATTGGCAAGCCCTTTGGGCATTAGATGTTTTGTGTGTATGGATGGGGGACTTATTGGTCCAAGTCACACATGCACGCACACCGCCACCGTCGTCTGTCCGGATCGGCCCATGCCCGTGTCCGGGTCCTGGGCTTGGGCTTGGGCTCATTAAGAAATAATTTTTTGGACAAATAAATAATTGTCTTTTGGCCTTTAAAATTATTTTGTAACGTTTTTTTTTAATTTCGAAAATTAAAACGTGATTAATTCTAAGTTGAATTTTTCAAACCAGTTGCCCACTACTTTCCATATTTTTCTCTCCATGTTTTTTACCAATGTCTTTTTTGTTGTCCCATAAAAGAGGTATTCCACCTGTGTTTTTTACAGACCTATTCTGAAACTTTTCCAAACACAAAACTACTTCTAAATTTGTTGTCTTCTACACTGGAATAATAAATCCTCTCCAGATTTATTATTAGACTCGAGCAATTATTATGAATGGATGTACATGGACCAGATTGATTCTTGTGCTTTATCAATCTGTATTTTAATTACTAGAGGTTTTTTTATCCTAGGGTGACGAGACAATTATGACTGTCAGCACACATTGGGCAAAGCCACGAAACACCTTAAAAAGAGCGACATTGTCCGCGACTCAGCCGTGTTCTAGACTGTACCTGCTTCCGGGATTTCTTATATTTTCTATCTCAGATTTATTTGCTCCAAAATTGGATAATTTCGTTCCTTAATTCTGCGTTTATTTTACTACTACTACAATAATTTTAAGGTGATTACTATTCTTCCATGGATGAAATTAACTCTAGCAATCTTAACAAGCCTTTCAAATATAAAGGCACCCATTTTAAAGTTGGAGCAAATAATTGCTATTATATTTAACTACGAAAAAAGTCTCATCGTGTGTTCAATTTGACAAACCCGTAGTAAATAATCCACCTATTGTTGAGGAAAGCAAAACTATTAGAACTTGGGAGGAAAATGATTTTTGTGCAAGAACTATATTTTGAATGCTTTAAGTGACGAACTTTATGACTATTATGCCAATTATAAAACTGCAAAAGATGTTTGGGTTGCACTTTTTAAAAAATATGACACGGAGGAGGCGAGTGCTAAAAAATACTCCGTCAGTCGTTATTTGAAATTTCAAATGACGAATAACAAATCTGTTGTTGCTCAACCCATGATTCCCATGAAATTATTTTCGAGGGCATGGCTTTAGATGAGCAATTTCAGGTGGCTATAATTATTGATAAATTACATCCACTGTTCACAGAGTTTAAAAATATTTTGAGGCATAAGTTTAAAGAATTTTCACTAGAGTCACTCATTACTAAATTGAGAAATGAGGAGGAATCTCGAAAAAAGGACTATAAAGATGAAATTCTTGTTGTGTCTAACAACAAAAATCAGAAAAAGAACCACACTCCAATTGTTTTAAAGGCAAACGGAAAAAATATGAAAAATCAGAAAAAGAGCCACAACCAGAATTTTAAAAATCAAACTCAGAATAAGAATAAGAACCCTGGAAATGGACAGTCTAGCAACTCGGGACAGTTTCTCTATTTCAAGTGTGGCAATCCTGGTCATATAGCTCGCAAATGTCGCAATGTGCCACAAACACAAGCGAATTTGACCGAAGAGGACCTATGTTCTATGATTTCAGAAATCAACATGGTTAGCGGTGCCGAAGGGTGGTGGTTAGATACTGGAGCTTCCCGCCACGACTTATTAAAAATATGAGCACTTTAGGATTAATTTCAGAATTATCATTAAATAATTTTGAAAAATGTGAATGATGTAGTCAAGCAAAAATCACTAAGACACCACATAAATCTGTTTTTAGAGAATCTGAACCACTTGATTTAATTCATTCGGATATTTGTGAATTGGATGGTGTCACAACTAGAAATGGCAAACGTTATTTTATAACTTTTATTGATGACTGTTATGATTATTCATTTGTGTATTTAATGAAAAATAAAAGTGAAGCATTTGACATGTTTAAAATTTTCCTAAATGAAATTGAAAATCAATTTTATCGGAAAATTAAAAGGTTACGTAGTGATAAAGGAACCAAATATGATTTTGCACCATTTATTGAATTTTATAAAACCCACGATATTATTCACGAAAAAACTGCCCCTTATTTGCCCGAAATGAACGGTAAAGTGAAAAGAAAAAATAGGACATTAACTGAATTAGTTGTTGCTATTTTATTAAATTTAGGGGCTGCCTCACATTGGTGGGGTGAAATTATTTTGACTGTGTGTCACGTACTTAAAAGAATTCCTAAGACTAAAATGAAAATATCTCCCTATGAAATTTGGAAAAATATTAAGCCCAACATGTCATACTTTAGAACGTGGGGGTGCTTAGCCTATGTATGTATACCCTACCCTAAAAGGTCTAAATTGGCGAGTAGAGCATATGAGTGCATTTTTATAGGCTATGCTATTAATAGCAAAGCATACCGTTTTTATGACGTGAACAATCAAGTAATTATTGAATCAAATGACGCCAATTTTTATGAAGATAAATTTCCTTTTAAATTGAGACATAGTGGGGGCGTGTCATCCACTAATATTTCTTTAAATAAAAATAAAGAAAATAATGAATCCATTTTAGAAATTCGAAAAAGTAAAAGGGCTCGTGTGGAAAAAAATTTTGATCCCGACTTTTATGCTTACACTTTAGAGGAGGATCCTAACACTATTCAAGAAGCTTTATCTTCATTAGATGTCGATTTATGGCAAGAGGCTATTAATGATGAAATGGATTCTTTGGAAACAAATAAAATTTGGCATTTAGTGGACCTTCCTCCTGGGTGTAAATCAATTGGGTGTAAATGGATTCTTAAAAAGAAATTAAAACCTAATGGCACTGTTGAAAAATTTATGGTACGTCTTGTTGCCAAAGGTTTTAGACACATAGAAAACGTCGAATTTTTTTATACATTTTCACCCGTGACTAGAATAACGTCTATATGTGTACTATTTGCTATAGCTGCCTTAAATGATTTAATTGTACACCAAATGGATGTTAAAACTACATTTTTAAATGGAGAATTAGAAGAAGAGATTTATACGGATCAACTTGAGGGTTTTATTGTACACGGTCAAGAAAATAAAGTATGTAAATTAGATAAATTTCTTTATGGACTCAAACAGGCACCTAAACAATGGCTTGATAAATTTGATAGCTTAGTCATCTCTAATGGGTTTAAAATTAATGAAAGTGACAACTGCATTTATTATAAATATGTGGAGAACATCTGCACTATGATATGTCTTTATGCTGATGACTTGCTTATATTTGGTTCTAATATCCATGCCGTAGAAAATGTTAAATCATTATTGAGTGCCAATTTTGATATGAAGGATTTGGGTGAAGCTAGTGTAATATTAGGAATTAATATTACTAGGTCAGAAAAGGGACTTTCTTTGGATCAGTCTCATTACATTGAGAAAGTTCTAAAGAAATATAATTATTTTTACTGTAAACCTGCTAGTACTCCATTTGATCCTAGTGTAAATTTATTTAAGAACACTCGCGACAGTGTAAATCAAAATGCTTATGCAAGAATCATAGGTAGCTTACGTTATGCTAGAGATTGCATTAGACCTGACGTAGCTTATGCTGTGGGAGTACTTTTTAGATTTACCAGTAGACTTAGTATAGATCATTGGCATGCTATTGAGAGGGTCATGCGGTACCTTAAAAGGATGATGAACCTCGAATTACACTACGATAAGCATCCCGCTGTCCTTGAGGGATTTAGTGATGATGATTGGAACACCCTATTTGATGATTCTAAGGCTACTAGTGGATATATATTTAGCATCGCTGGTGGTGCGGTTTCTTGAAAATCTAAGAAACAAACTATTTTAGCTCAATCCACTATGGAGTTTGAGATGATAGCGCTACCTACTGCTAGTAAAGAGGCAGGTTGGTTAAGAAACCTCCTGTCAGATATCCCATTATGGGAAAGACCGATACCAGCCGTTTTGATTCATTGTGATAGTACCGCGGCTATTGAAAAAGTTGAGAAGCGTTATTATAAGGGTAAGAAATGACAAATAAGTCATAAGCATAGTATTGTTAGTGAATTTATCTCTACGGGTGCTATGAGGGTGGATCATATACGGTCTGAACAAAACTTTGTGGATCCTTTAACGAAAGGACTAGCTAGGGAGAAGGTGTGGAACACCTCGAAAGGGAAGAAACTAAAGCCCTTGGATAAATGAGTCATTTGTGATGATAACCCAACATAAATGAGTTATTTGTGAACTGGAGATCCCAAGAAATATGTTCAAAGGGTAATAACAAGTCACAAGTGATATGGGTTGAATCATGCGATTATTAATTAATATAGAACAGGGTTTTCCTCCAAGTCCATCTCTATGGAGCATGATATCCTGAAGCGAGTAAAGGATGAGTTATTATAACTCTTAATGAGATTTATAGCTCTATTTTGAGTGGCGTACCTAGCTACAGGAGTATTATTGATAGACTCACCTATGTGAATGTGGAAGTGTGGCCGCTTCTTATAGCTATTTTGGGCAAATTCCTAAAGCGTTCACTATACTGGGATAGAAGCACATGGTCGTAACGTGCTAGCTATTAGAATTACATCCAAGTAGGGTTGTGTGTGGGATATTGTCAGAGATAGAGTTCAAAACTACGGTTACTCTAGTATATTCTGAATCATCTTTACTATGTAAAGATTCAAGTCGAAAGACACCTTTGCTTATGCACAATTCTATAGATTATTGCTCGATAAAATGTTTTTAAATTTTGTAAGTGGGGGATTGTTGTTACAGCTTCACAGCTGTCATCTCAGTGCAAAACTGTGAAAACAAAAGCTTTTGTTTTTCCTTTGACCATTTAAAGCGAAAAAATGCCCACGCCCGTGATAGTTAGTCCCACATCGGTAAGGGGTTAGGATTTGGTGTGGTATATTTACAATTTATTTGGAACAAATGGGCAAGCCCTTTGGGCATTAGATGTTTTGTGTGTATGGGTAGGGGACTTATTGGGCCAAGCCACACATGCGTGTGCGCCGCCACCGTCGTCCGGCCGGCCTGACCCATGCCCATATCCGGGTCCTGGATCCTGGTCGTAGGCTCGGGCTCATTAAGAAATAATTTTTTGACAAATACAAAATTGTCTTTTGGGCTTTAGAAATTATTTTTTAACGGTTTTTTAATTCCGAAAATTAAAACGTGATTAATTTTGAGTTGAATTTTTCAAACCAGTTGCCCCCTACTTTCCAGATTTTTCTCTCCACGTTTTTTACCAACGCCTTTTTTGTTGTCCCATAAAAGAGGTATTCCACCTCCGTTTTTGACAGACCTGTTCTACAACTTTTCGAAACACAAAACTGCTTCTAAATTTTTTCTCTTCTACACTGGAATAATAAATCCTCCCCAGATTTATTATTACACTCGAGCAATTATTACGAATGGATGTACATGGACCAGATTGATTATTGTGCTTTATCAATCTGTCTTTTAATTACTGGAGGCTATTTTATCCTGGGGGTGACGAGGAAATTGTGACTGTCAGCACACATTGGGCAGAGCCACGAAACACCTTAAAGAGAGCGACATTGTCTGCGACTCAGACGTGTTCTAAACTGTACCTGCTTCCGGGATTTCTTATATTTTCTATCTCAGATTTATTTTCTCCAAAATTGGGTAATTCCGTTCCTTAATTCTGTTTTTATTTTACTACTGCTACAACAGTAGCATGGTAGATTAATTTTTATCCCAATAATTTATTGACCTTTTTCTTTTGTCACCTTTACATTTATCATTTGATCAACTGTCATAAATAATATGGAGAAGGGTTATAAAGTAAATTGATTGGTTTATGCGACTCCAGAGATTTTCTTTCTTTACTCTTTTGGATTTGTAATAAATGTGAATTAGTTGCCTATATATGTTCACTACCCCAGTGAACAGGAAAAAAAATTGTATTTGCCATCCTTTTTAGAAATAGTGAAATGTTGTTGCCTCATGCTGCAGATAAGTGATTGTCCTTCAAAGCTGGTTTTTGTTAATAAGTTATTTCAATGATTATTTATAAATGAAAATTTGATCATGAATTTTGTTTTAGCTTCTTAATGAAGAAACAATTAAAGGAGATCGTGTATTTTCATACGAGTGCCTTTTTTAGATAAATAACGTTTTGTGTATATATTTTTTTGTTTTTTCCCGTGTTGGGGAGATTGCAGTGTTAATTTTTTGTATGTTATTCCAAAGCTTAATCGGGATGGTGGACATTTTTTTCTTATGTGTCGTTCGTTAACAATGTCGAAGTTCTAAGGTAACCATGTACATTATCTTTCTCAAATGTTGAAGCACATGTACATGCTAGAAGAAACTTACGTTAGTTGATAATTATAGCTTGTGTGGAAAATTTAAAAAAAAAGTTTTTGGATCCTCCAATTGAGTTATAACAATGGTGTTGTTTTCATTCCATACCCATTAGGAATCAGTCTCTTTAAATTGTCAATTCTTTATAAAAAATTAAAAATAATTATTTTAATATAGAATGCATTGTATATACAAAATTTTCAAAGTCCTCGTGCAACGCACTGGGCTATCAACTTGTATAACTAAAATTGGATTTTTATGAAGGTTGATCCACGTGCCATGATTTATTACTACATCAATTATAAGCTTTCGTCTTACTCTCTCTAATAAGACTTAATTTGGATCTTCACAAGCATTTCCTCTCCAATTACATATGACTTTTTATATTTCTCTTCTTATGATTCAAATCACGCTTCTCACTATCCTAATATTTTTTACAACCCAGATGAGTGTCTTGATTTACTCATCATCATCATCCTTGACTTAATCTCATCATATGGGGTCGACCACATGAATTCTCCTTTTACATTCTAATCTATTATAAGCAATACTATTGTTCAAGTTTAAATCCTAATATATGAGTACTAAATTTTCTATTCCTCTATATTAACTTGGTCCTTGAATTTCTCTCTCCCTGATGCTTTAATTTTTTATATATTTTAATAAGGGTCCTTATAATATGTGGCCTAAGGTAACACATTAAGAATTTAAAAGTAGTAGGGGCGGAGTTTTGACATATAATTAATAGGGCACAAATATTCATGTGGAGATGTCCACATGAATATAGAAATGCCAGTTTAGAATTTTATATAATAGTATAGAAATGCAACCTTAGAGACCAAGACTATTCAATACTCTCTCCCTGACTATTATTACATATAAATACAAGAATATTATGAACAATAACAACAATTTGCTTATTTAGGCGCTTGAATGGCTTGTCATAAGTCTATGAAGCTTTGTCTCATTGGTAGAAATATTTCAGAGGTGGACAATTTGGGAGCGACGAATGGTGGATATGATGAAGCTACATCACATGAAATGCCTATAACTTTCAAATATATATGTACATGTGAACATGGATGTAAAAAAGATTCAAAGGAAATCCATTTGTTTATTTGATTAGTGCATTTATTTTAATAAATGATGTTTTCTCTAACTTCCAAATACTTGGAAAATGTATGAATTAGAATTAAGTTTATCTCATGAATTTTTGTAGTGCACATTTACATTTAGTTAAATTTGATGTCATAGAGAAGTATTTAATGGCTACTTATCGAGATATATTTCTTTTACAAAAAATCAAATGTTGTATTTTTCCTAATATTAGTATTATTTCAATAATGCATAGAACATGAGAATCTAACACCAATAGGAATTAAATATGAAAGAGAAAAGCCCATGAACATCAGATTATAGATCAACTGGTGGGAAAAAAACTTTCTATGATAAACAAAATCATAAATATGTCTCACCTAAAGAACTATTTTAGAATGCTTTTTACTGATATTCCTTAGATGTAAGTTTAATAGAATCGTCACAGATCTCCTAACTTTCTACAAATCCTTGATAAACAATGACATGTTTTTTTATACTATACTTCTTAATATAGTTGTGTTTTGATTTTTAATAAGAAACCTTCAATCCCGCCAGCCCATGGTGAGTTGGGGCTCAATATAGTTTTATTGGAAACCTCTCACTCATTGTCATTCTTTCATTATACCATACTGTTGTAATAGATTTGATTAATGCTATACAATTTATAGGAATATGATAAAATGTGCCCTTAGGGAACATATTTTAAGCCTCAAAATAGTAAGTATGAAGGCTCCACATGAGTATTTGTGCCCCATTAATTGTAAGTCGAAACATTGTCCCTGTTATTTTTGGGTTCTAAGTGTGTGCCCTTAGGGCACATGTTATCAAGACCCTAATTTATAAAAGTTGCATGATACTTAGTGAGTAAATAAAAGTGCTCAAATCAGGATAATGTCACTCATTTTTCTCTCGGTGCTGTTTAGTAAGGCTTATCATCTCACCTTTCTTAACTTGCATTTTTGTGTCTTTTTGGATTTTCTTCCTCCTTCTAGTCCTTTTCTTGTTTATCTGTTATCCCCCAACCGATTCTTCGTACCAATCCCCACCATTTTCATCCTTCTTTGTGTGTATGTCTTATTTGAGCTTAATTGCATCGGGTCTTAGCTACCGGTATGACCCCTTCCAATGGGAGCGCTGTTGCCCCTACACCGTCTATTCTCTCTCTCCAATCAGTTGAAACCACAATAAAAGAGACATCCCCCCACTCAGATTGATAGTTGATTTTAGGTAGGCTAAAGATAAATAATTTTTGATATTTTTACATCTGGGGATGTTGTGAACAAGAGTTTGGACCCACTAGCCTTGGGTGTGGTCCCTATACCAACTACTGAGGTTAAAAAGTGTGGCTTCACTAGGACCACTGGATATTCTAGAGATAAAGAACCCATATAATCTTAGTCTTCCATTTTTAAAAAGTCATTTGCAACAAGTTGTGTGGATCCATAATTCTTTAAAGAAGCAATGGTAGTTTATGGCATTCTTAAAAGCCCAACCCACTTTTGTGAAGTAGATATTGACTATTAGAAAGACAACTTAGTGGTATTTTTTCCTCGAAAAACCTCCACCCTATACTTTCATTATCAATGTTATTCGTGATAGGTGGAAATGCAAGGGAGAACTATAAATTATGTCTGATGGAGGCAATTTCTATTTCAAGTTCAGACGTCTTGAGGATAAAGAGAAACATTTAGACGGATGGCACATAAACATTGGAGGGAAATTGTTTATATTTGCTAACTAGAATGAGGATACGGAAACTCTTGGAATGGAAGTGAAGAAGATACCAATTTGCGTACACATCTACAACCTACCCAATATTCTTCGAAATCCTATTTGGATAAGATATGTTGCAAGTTATGTAGGGGAACCATTTAGATTTAACAAAGCCACAGAAGAGAGGCAAATATTAGATTTTGCTTTTGTTTAAGTTGCAATTTCACTTGATGTAAAACCCCAAAATATCTCATATTAGACACTGGCAAATGGGGTGGATACCTCACGAAAATCAATCTCAAATACCCTTGGTTGCCTCTATTCTATATAGAATGTAAAGGTTTTGGTCATGCCAAAGGCAAATGCAATGAGATTACGATCAAAGTCCCACAAAGTTTGCAGATGAGAACTACCTACAAGACACTCAATGAAAGTAACCAAGTAAAGCATAACAAAGAATTGAAATAGGAACTGTATGAAGGAAAATACAACTGGACAAAGTCAAAAGGAAGAGAACTGATAAGAAGGACATAGTAAATGAAGAAGAAAAAAGAAATCATAAATATATTAGAGATTCTAGAAGAGAATTGAATAAAATTCAGCCTCCAATTGGCTCCAATGTTACACAAACCAGTTCTCTGCTATTACACAGGCATCTGAAGACTTAGAAGAAGGATAGATACTTGGAACCCATGTACTAATAGATTATACATAAACCAATAACACAACAATTGCAACATACAAAAAAGTTAAGAAGGAACAATGAGCTAGATAATAAGACCAGGGTAGTACTGCAAAGCCAGAATGTTACCTCATTGACCAATCACCATTGTTGGACATCATAACATAGGGGAAAATCATTTAGGTGCTCTATAAATGATTGAAAAGGAAGAGTAAGACATCATCTTTAATCCTAAATAGAAGGAAGAGGACATAGTGATGGATCAAATTGAGGGAATCAGTAAACTCAGAGCAATGAACGGTACAAATTGGGATAATATAGATGATGAGATAGAGGAATACTCTCGTACAGACACCCCAACCAAAGAAGTTCTTAATTGAGGAGTAGCTCCAAAAGACATAATGGTAGTGGTCCCATTAATGGTGTACACTAGTGAAAATAACCAAAACAAAGAAAAAAATCATGTTAATTCTCCCATACGGTAGAAGACAAAAAAGAAACTTAAGTCTAAAATGAATTATCAACCCAATTCTATGTAATGGATAAGTGGGGGATGTGGAATATCGAATGGATAAATGACCTACCTAAACAGAGGGAAGTCAAACTCTTTACAGAGACCAAGACCCTAACACTTATTTGCTCAGTGGAAACTAAAATCTCTAAATCCAAAATTAATAGAGTATTTAACAAAATTGCTCCTTTATGGGCTAAAGATGATAAATGTGATGAAGCTCTTTTTGGTAGTATTATGGTTGTATGGAATCGTATAAAATTGAGACTTATTTCACTGGTTAATTATGAGTAATTTATACACTATCTAGTCAAATAAATTAATAATGGTACTCAATTCCATCTCACGGCTATTTATGCTAGAAATATAAAGGAGCATAGAACCTCTTTGTTGAGAAATATTTCCTCTATTGTTGAAAATACATCTGGGTAATTTAAATGTGTTTGATTTTGCTTTTAACAGAATTAGGGGTTTAAGTTCTCATGAAAGGGAGACTAAAGAAATTATAGATTGTCTCGATGAGGGTGGACTACAAGATATAGGGGCTATAGGTTTATTATATACTTGGACTAATAGAAGTCATCTTGGGAGGATTATTCATTCCAGAATAGATAGATGTCTCATATACAACACTCGGCTGAATTATAAAGTCAAATAGTTTAGCTTAGGATTAGTATTCGTTTTATTTGTCACTTTGGGTACATTTGACGTATCCCGTTACAAATCAAAGCGTGCCGATACGATGAATCGAATCTCCAACATCTTCAAAGTTCAAGACTTCTCCACACTATGAAGGCAAAAGTCATTTAAGAGTTTAAATTTATTTATATTTTTATTTGGGATACCTTTTATAAAAAAAATTATAAAAATCGAGGAAAATTTTTTCAAGTTAAAAAATTAATTTTTTATTAACCTCATTCGAATGAATGGGCTTTTTCGTTTGATCGTTCATTTGATCATTTTATCAAACGAACATCTAACGAGGATGTACTGTTTCAATTCATTAGAAGCTCATTAGAAGCTTTTTCTAACGATATTGGAGCTTCTTTTGAACTAACTCTATTTTTGTTTTAACGAGATGACATTCTCGTTCGAACAAACTTTATTTTCGTTCGAACAAATTTTTTCACCTCGAATTTAGTGTATGACCTATAAAAACTTGTTTAGTAAAAGATTTTAATAGAGACTTTTGAAAAAATGCAAACTGTGTATCTGTTGCAGAAGTCCTCATTCCTTTTAGGTCAAAACACCCTTTTAATTCCCAAAACAACTTCCCCAGTATACTTGTGAATCATTTTCAAACCCTAAAGAGTTTCATAGCTGATCTATACTTGTGGAAAGGGATCTCTACTACGGAACTTGTGAACCCGGAGGGATTAAGACTGAAGAAGAATGCTAAAGGCAGATTGGTGGATACCGAGGGTGGACTGCTCTGGATCTGAGAGAGTTTTGTAAGTAAGTTGTCTTATAAAACTATCTAAAATGCATAAATAAAGGTTTTTCCCTGAAAAGGGTTTTTTCCTCATATTGTTTTCTTTTGCATGTTTTGTTTGATTCTTCCAAATATATTTGGATATTGTTTGCATGAACACAATAATTTATTCAAAGATTAAAATTTCATAAAAATTGGATTTGTCTGTTTGGTGGCATTTAATTAAATAAATCAATCCATTATGATCAAGCGCACTCTCAAATTGGTATCATGGCAAGTTACACAAAAATACTGTGTGATCTTTTTCTGTAAAAAAAAATTGATATCAACTTTTTTGAATAATTGTTGATCTTAAAAATGCCGGATTTTAGTGGATAATTTATATAATCGAATACCCATTTTTATGGTTCCAACTATGCATATTGGAAAGCTAGGATGTGGTTACCCTTAAAAGTCATTGATGAATGTGTCTGGTTTGTTTGTCAAAGAGGGTGGACACCACCCACTATCACCGTTGATAATGTCATCGGTCCTAAACCTGTTTCTTCATGGACTGATGATGAGTTTAGGTGGAGTAATTTTAACTCTCGCGATTTGAGTGCCATCTCGGTAGCCATCACATCTGACGAGTTTCTTCGCATCATAACATGCACTACATCTAAAGAAGCTTGGGGTACCCCCCAACTCACACACGAGGGAACCAACGCTGTAAAAGCGTCAAACTTCAAAATTTGACCACCCAATTTGATACCATAAACATGCTAGAGTCTGAGTCTTTTGATGATTTTTATTCACATTTTTTGGATATATTTAGTTTTAATTTTAATTTGGGTGCGAAAATTTCAGAGATACGAGTTGTGAAAAATATTTAGAGGTCACTCCCAGCCCTCTTTATTCCTAAGGTCACCGTACTTAATTCATTAGGTATTATAGACACTCTTAGGTTAGAAGAACTTGTGGAGATCTTTAGACATATGAGATTGATATGTTCCCCAAAACTATTAAACCTAAAGAAGTAGGCATTGCTTTAAAGACTCAAACTAAGAAAAAGAAGAAAGAAAAAGTTTATGAGTCCAAATCTGAGGTTGATTTTGATTTGGATGACTTGATCCTTTTTGCGAAAAGTTTCTCAAATTTTCCAAAAAAAAAAAAAATCTTCCAAAGAAAATATATTTGAGAAAATAAAAATAAGAATGAGGGCACGAGCGAGGGATAGAAAGGGAAAGATATTAAGTGTTATGAATGTGAAGGTAAAGGGCACAAGGCACATGAGTGTCCCACTAAGCTTAAGAGGAAGGGAAAGAAAGTTACAAATAAAGCCACTTTTAGTGATAGTACATCAAGTCGGTTGATTCACGGGGAGAATCACCTTATGAAACATGCGTTGCATTCATATCTAGTCAAGTTAGAACTTCTAGTTTGTCCCACGCCGAGAAGGCCATATTTAAAAGTGAAAGCCTCGATGATGTTTCGAGCCATTCTAGTGGAGTGAGGATGAGATTTTGAGTGATGAGAAGTGGGTCTCCAAAAGGCATTTAGTGATCTTCACACCGAGATATTAAAAATGAAAAAGGTTAATACGGATTTATCTCTTAGGGTGTTAGATTTGGAGAGAGATGTGAGTTTTGAGAAAGTATGAGGCATCAGTGAGTCAACTCGAGAAGGTGAATGTTTCTTTATATGAACAGTTGATCATTTTAGGCCGGGAAAAGACTCATTTGACCAATATTGTGGCTAGTCTTAGTAGAGATCTCCAATCTTCATTAGAGACTCGTGAGAAACTTCAAGCCCATGTATCCCAACTAGAGAGCGATATTGAATGTGCCAGAGAGGTCAAAGTCACTTTAGAGGACGCATCTAAGAAGTTTGGAAAGATGTTCCTCGGTCCCGACTTAGGTAACGTCGAGAGGCAAGGAATATGTTATGATAGTGCATCCACTTTCCATGCCACATCCGAGCTAGTTCTCGAGTTTGTTTTGGATCCTTATAGCCCTCTACCTAGCCAACCTAGAAGAGATCGTTCTAGACGTTTTGAGAAAGGTGGACCTAAGCCCGTGTATGTTTGTTCACATTGCAAAAAAAGACGTCACTTAAAGAGTATTATTTTAAGCTAGGGAGAGTGTCTCATAGGTATGTTTCCTGGTGCGTTCCCACATGAGTTCCCGCAATCACTCCCGCACATGTTACTCTGCATGCTCCCCCACATCACCGAAGAGATTTTAAGAGTTTTTAAGAGAAAGTTGAGTATTTAGTCAAGACTTCACAAAATTTAATAGAGGAATTTCTTAGGATGTCATCTACTTTTGAGAGCTTCTCCGGACCTAATGATTGAGGTTGAAACTTGTTTCTAAAACAGAGTGATTTCCATGCTCATATCTTATATCCCTATTGGTAGTGTGTACTATCTTAGTACTTATATTTTTCATCTTGATATATTTTTAAAAATCTAAAAAGAGTTTTGTTTTTCTAAAAAGATTTGAAAAAAAATATAAGAAGATTTTTTGTTTCTTTTAAGAAAATATGAAAGGTAAAAAGATTTTATTTTGATAAAAAAATTTAAAAAGACAAAAAGATTTTTGTTTTTTTACACCTTATATGGATGAACATTAAAGATGTATGAGTCACCCATTCATTCCATATCCACATGATTGTTTTGTAGTGTTTTGAGGTTGAAATCATTTCATATATGTGCTTAATAATGTGTGGAGTCAGTAAGTTGTGATTTGATGATAACTTGCTACATGTTTGACTCCTTGTCTCCTTTATTGCACACGATCACAAGCTTATTTGAGTATTGCACTTACCTGTCACATGTCAATTATAGTGTTTTCATCTCAATTTTGCTTTAAAATGAACCAAATCTGAAAAACGAGACAAAAAATTGTGCGTGTAAGAATCATTGCCCGAATTTCATTCATTTTTCTGAAAAATTGTTATATATTAAGCAATGGAAAGGGGATATGAAAGAAAAATCTTTGTGTGAAAAAACACCATTTGCAATGAAAATATCCAAAAAAATTATCGGCACATGAAAACAAAAGTGTTAAGTCAAATTTAGAACATTAATGCTTTGCTATAAATGAAGATTAATTTCTTCAAAATAATTGAGAGTATTATTACTATATGTGAGATTTTGAGGGAGTTAAGTCGAAGGTTAATGGGTTTGCACAAACTATATAAATCTCGAAAAAAACATTACAGAGTTTTATGCGTCATTGGTGTGAAAATCACTTATGTTCTTAACTTGTTGATTAGGTTAAGTCAATTTCACATGAGTTTACCATTTTTACACGTAATTTAGACTTTGGGATCTTTTGTTAGTGGTATATAAATCCTTCTTACGCACGTGTTATGATTGTTTGTGTTGATTACTATGGAATATATTCACACCCCTACATTTCGCTTCCATGATTCAATATTTTTGTGTTAATTCAAAGGGTGTTGTATTTGTAAAATTTTATACTTGAGAAAAATTTTGAAAATTTTAACATATAGTAGGTGGATTATGCCTTTGAGATTATCATTACATGTTAGTTATTTCCATATCTTTGTGATGATATCTACTTCTTTTAATGTGACGATCTCTATTATATTTTTAGATTTTACTCCTTCGTCTATTTCAGACAAAAAGGGGAAGAAGAAATTGAGGAGTAGATTTAATGAGTCTTACTTATGGGGGAGAACATTACGCTTTTTATTTTATATTTCAAACTCTATGCATCACAGGTATTTTCTTTGCTTCATGTGTGTAGGTACTTACGGAAGATCATATTACACCAGATGAAGACAAAATATCAAAGATAAGAATAGCGAAAATTGAAGAAAAAGTTTATTTTTCTATGTCGTTCCAGTTCTAGGGTTAGGAAGGATATTAGAATTTTCGCCTTAAAGAGGATTTTTTTTGTAATTTGGGTTTCGGTTAGTTTTGTAGAAGAATAGCCAAAGGGTGAGATTTGTAAAGGCAAATAGTTTAGCTTAGGCTTAGTATTTATTTTATTTGCCACTTTGGCACATTTGGCGTATCCCATTACAAATCGAGACGTGCTAACACGATGAACTGAATCTCTAACATCTCCAAAGTTCAAGATTTCTCCACATTATTAAGGTATAAATTATTTAGGAGTTTAAATTTATTTACATTTATAATTGGGAGATATTTCATAAAAGGTTTTATTTTAAAATTGGGACAAATTTTTTCAAGTTAAAAAACTAATTTTATATTGACCTCATTCAAACGAGATGTCAATATCGTTCAAATGAATAGGCTTTTTGGTTTGATTGCTTGCTTGATAATTTTATCAAACAAACATCTATCAAGTGTGTACTGTTTGAATTCGTTTGAAGATCGTTATAAGATTGTTTTAATGAGATTTAAGTTTTGTTTGAATGAACTTCGTCTTTGTTCTAAAGAGATGACATTCTTATTCGAACGAACTGTATTTCGTTCAAACGAATATCGCCAAATTGAATTTTGTGTATGACTTATAAAAACATGTTTCAAAAAGATTTTAAGAGATACTTATCAAAAAATGCAAACTGCATATCTGTTGCAAAAGTCCTCATTCCTTTTAGGTCAAAACGCCCTTTTGATTCACAAAATATCCTCCCCAATATACTTGTGAATCCTTTTGAAAGCTTAAATAGTTTCATACATGACCTATACTTGTGGAGATGGACTCTACTACTAACCTTGTAAACTTGGAGGGATCACGGCTGAAGAAGAAGGCTGAAGGTTGATCAGTGGATACCTAGGGTGGACCGCCACTTATGGACTGCTATGAATCTAAGTAGTTTTCTTTAGAGAGTTTTGTAAATAAGATGTCTTGTAAAACTATCTAAAGTGCAGAAATAAAGGTTTTGCCATGAAAAGGTATTTTTCCTCATATTGTTTGCTTTTGCATGTTTAGTTTAATTCTTGCAAATATATTTGTACACTGTTTGCATGCACACAATAATTTAATCAAAGATTAAAATTTGGTAAAAATAAGATTTGTGTATTTGGTGGCATTTAATTAAATAAATAAATCTAGTAAGATCGAGCGCAATGATAGTCTTGAAGTTGAGTATAAATCCTCACAAGTTGGTGAGCAAGTTGTTAGTTTGAGTGAGAGTGATATGGAAGAAGTTGATTTCCATTCCGCATATTCTGATCTCTACTTCGAGTTTCTAATACTTAACAAGCGTAAGAATAAGTACACTATTAAGATGTTGACAATCAAAAAAGTGTTGAAAGTCCCGAGGGATAATACGACTTTGGTTAGTCAATTTGAGACGATTAAGGTTTCTCTCTATGAGAAACTCATTGTGGTGGGTAAAGAGAAGAATGATTTTACCAACACTTTAGCTCGCATCACCAAAGATCTTCATGACTCTTTAGAGATTTGTTAGACGCTTGATGCTAAAAATGTCAAACTTGATAAAGATCTTGAGATTTCTCGTGAGGTTAAAGTCAATCTCGAGGATAACTCCGGTGGGAATAGGGAAGTTGTTTTTCAGACCAGTCCTAGGTTATAAGGAGAAAAGTTATAGGCTATGTCGAGGGTGAAACGTCCAATTTTGAATTCGGACCTATAACCAAGTTTGTTTCCAATACAAACACTCATAAACCTAAGACACTGAAAATATATCATCCTAAGCAACATAATAAGGTGAGAGACAATAAACCATATGTTTTCACCTTTTGAAATAGAAAGGGTCACCTTAGAGACTTTTGCTACAAGCTTGGTATGAACTCTCCTACCCGTGCTCCCCATAGCCCACTATAACTAATTGGATAGCCTTAGAAAATAAGTTACGTATCTAGTATATTCTTGTAAATGTTTAATGGAATAATTTCAGAGGTTATATATGGCTCACGGGGATAATTCCAACATAAAGACTAGGAAAAACAATGGTAGGAACAATGAGGAATTAACTCTTACTTGGGTTGACAATGATAAGGCCACAAAGGCTCTTGTTGTTCAAGTTTCTCTTAAGTCTTATGATACTTTTCAATAGTATTTTGATAGTGGGTTCTCCAGACATATGAAAGGTGATAAATCTCTATTTACAACACATGAGGATCACAAGGATGGTAAGGTCACCTTTGGTGGTGGGAGTATGTCTAGGATTATGGGATGAGGCACCATTCAAATTTTAGACTTCCCAAAACTAGACAATGTGCTTTATTTTGATGGACTGCAAGCAAAATTAACTACCACAAGATAATTATGCGATGAAAACCTTGCAGTTAACTTTATCCAGACAGTGTGTAATGTCTATGACAAGTTTGGAAAGGCTATTTTTCAAAGTGTGAGGACTACCAATAATTGATACGATTTCATTCATAAGTCTACATTCGTCTGCAATAGTTACAGGGTCTCCCCCGTTAATTTTTGGCATCAATGACTAGGTCATGTAAACTTTAGAGATCTTGATCGTTTAGTAAAGGAAGACCTAGTTCATATCTTTCCATCGTTAGGAAAACCAATTTCCTCCGTTGGTGATACTTCCCAATAGGGAAAAAAATCAAGAGTCCCTATAGAAATTTTAATACCATTACCAAAATTTGTGTATTAGAGTTGATACACATGAATCTTAAAGCTCCCACGCGTACGGAGAGTATTAGTGGTGAGAAGTATATCCTAGTGATGGTTGATGAATTTTCCAGATATTCTATTATTAGATTTCTTAGAGAAAAGTCTGATACTATTGAGTTTCTAATAGTCAAGTGCAATGTTCTTCAAAATCAACATAGTATCACTATAAATCGTGTTTGTAGTGAAAATAGAAGTGAATATACAGATTCTAGAGTTAATAATTTTTCTGATGAAGTTAGCAAAAAACATGAGTTTTTGTCCATTTGTACGCCTCAACAAAATGGCATCATTGATAAGAAGAATTGAATCATTCTAGAGAGGTTAAGGTCCATGCTTATTGGAAGGAAAGTGTCGAGGCATTTTTTAGCAAAGGCGGCCAGCATCGCATGACACACAGTGAATAAGGTTTGTGTACACCCACACACTAATCAAACTCCACATGAATTGTGGACCACTAAAAAGCTAAACCTATCCTTTTTTGAGTTTTTGGGATTCCTTTTTACATCCTTCGGGATAAAGGTATTTTAGGAAAGTTTGTCTCGAGGAGTGATGAGGGAATATTTTTAGGTTATTCATTGAACAATCGAGCTTCTAAAGTTTACAAACTTGATAGCTCCAAGATCATGGAATCAATAAATATCACCATAACTATAATTCTCCCGCCATGTTTATTGATCATGATGATCTTTCTTATGATAATAAACCACCCACTTGTGTTGATCCCATTGTTCCTCACTATGAATCAGTGGACCCCACTCCTTTCAAAGAGGATCCACCTTCTTGGGTTCATAATATTCATGACCCCACCAGTATTCTTAGTAACCACGACCAAGCAGTCAAGACTCATTCTCAATTAGAGAATAAGTTTAACTACATGTGTTACACCTCAAAAATCGATCCCAGGAACATTAAGGAAACACTTAAAAATGAGCACTGGATAAACTCTATGAAAGAAGAGTTGCTTCAGTATGTTTGGGAATTAGTCCATCGACTTAATGACACTAACATCATAGGTATCAAGTTGATTTATAATAATAAAATGGATGAGCAATTTATCATTGTTCATAACAAAGCTAGGTTGGCTGCTCAAGGTTACACCCACATTAAGCGTGTTGATTTTGATGAGACATTTTCTCTCGTTGGTAAACAAAATATAGTTCATCTTTTGTTAGCCATAACATGTCATCAAAAGTTAAATATATATCGAATGGATGTTAAGAGTGACTTCGTTATGGCGCTCTATAGTAGGAGGTCTATGTGGAATAACCAAAAGGGTTTTAAGACCCTAAGCACCCTGACCACATCTTTTATCTAAAGAAAGACCTATACGGTTTGAACCAGGCACCTCGTGCTTGGTATGAATGACATACTTCCTATCTCTTAGCTCATGGATTCATGAGAGGGTGAATGGATATGATGTTGTTTGTTAATCGGGATAAGGTTTCTATTTTGGTTTCTTAAGTCTATGTCGATGATATAGTATTTGTCTCCATATGTAACCAACATACTCATCTCTTTGTGGGAGAAATGAAGAGTGAGTTTGAGATGAGTATGGTTGGTGAACTTACGTACTTTTTAATTTTCCATGTGCATCAACTTAATAGTGGAATCTTCATATCACAATATAAATATGAAGAGATCTAATGAAGAATTTTATTTTAAACTCAATAAGCATGCACGCACACCCATGAGTTCCACCCCAAAGCTTAGCAAAGAAAATGAAGGTAAGGACGTAGATCACACACTTTTTAGGATCATGATAGGTAATTTTCTCTAGTTAATTGTAGGAGTCGATGTCCATTATCAAGCATCCCTGAAAGCGTCACACTTACTTGCACTAAAAAATAATAATCAAATATGTTAGTGGGACCTTATCTTTCGATATTTGGTATTCCTTTTATACCAGTTATTGTGTATCGTCTTATTCGGATGCCGATTGGGTAGGATATGTTGATGGATGCAAAATAACTTCGGGAGGTTGTTTTTACTTTAGGAGTGATCCTTTCTTTTGGATGAGAAAGAAGAAAATCTCCATTTCTTTGTCCACGACAGAGGCTGAATACATCACCTCCAAGAGTTATTGCACACAACTCATTATGATGAAAAAATTATTGGAGGATTACAATTTTCCATAAGGCACAATGACTATTTACTAAGATAATACAAGTGCAAACCATATCTCTTGTAATCCTATCCAACATTACTGCACAAAGAATATTAGGATTCATGATCATTTTATTTATGACCTCATCGAGGAGAAAGTCATTTCCTTAAGCTTTGTTGGCGTCGAACGTCAATTGGCCAATAATTCAATAAAACCATTACTAGATTCCCTTAGGTTCGATTATCTTGGAAATATATTGCGGTTTGTTTCATTGATTGAATTCAGGGTAGATATCAAGTTTAGGGTAATATTTAATTATCATTCTTTGTCCCCTATGAACTAGATTGTACGTGTGTATATTTCCAATTTTGAAAAAATGAAAAATATTTTATTTTTATATATTTCATAAAAAAATAAATAGAATTTTTCATTTTTTTGTCACCTTTATGGATGCATAATTAAAATTTTGGAAACACTATTCCATTCTATTTCCATGCTACTTGATGCTGTGAGATAGACTATGTTATATTCTACATGTGCATAATTATGCATTTTATGACAAATGATGCCCTTTTATGTCAACTTGTTCTATGTTGGTTTCATCTCCTCACCTTATATGGACACACCTTACAGGGTCCCTTTGGAATGTTTTACACACTTTGCATTTTGTAGGTGAAGTAAGGTGTTGTCTTAACCATATTGTCACTTCATTCCATATGCGATAGGAAAAATAGTGCATGTATGAGACATTGCCCATGTTTTTAATTTTTTTATCAAAATTGAGTGACGAATGGAAAGGGGCTACGAACGGAGAAATCTTTTTTTCATGAAAATACACCATTGAAAAGAGCCTGAAATAATATTCGACAAATAAAAATAGAATTACCAAAGCCAAATTTTTATCATTGATGTTTAAAAAACTAAATTCGATATATGATATCTTCAAAATGTTGTGTGAGATTGAAAAAAATGTTAATTTTGAGGGTATTATAAGTCAACGATCAATAGGTTTGCACAATAGGTCCTAAAACTGCATTTATGAGTGACTTTATTGGTTGGAGAATCATTGATCTTCTAGCCAATATTTGCACAAGTGAGTCGACTTCTAGTGAGTCCAAATTTTTACACTATGTTTGGTTTGGGTACTTAACTATTAGGATTGTTGTTTGGCATTGTGAACTTGTGCGTACACTTATATTGATGCTCCCGTGCAATAAGTTTACACCCCTTTATCCCACTCCAATTTTTCGGCTATTTTGTTAAAATTCTTTGGTGTTTCTTTCTCTCAAAAACTAAAAAATTTAAAAATATTTTATTTGGTTCTTTTTATTCCTTCTATATCTTTATTTTTGCATCTTTTTTGGCTTGGAATCAAAATCTCATTAGGTCATTCGAATGAAACCCGATACCTCTTTCAAACGAGTTTAAACATTTTTCACCTCTTCCCCACCATGCTTATTTATTTTTTCTACCAAAAATTCTCTTCTCTCTCTCTCTCTCTCTCTCTCTCTCTCTCTCTCTCTCACGCGTTCGCTCGCTCCCCCTCCCCAATCCTCCCTTAAAACTTAAAATCTAAGGCTTTCACCCTATTTCACCACTCTATCTTCCTCCACTCATCCACCTCTATATTTTATCCTTCATTATTGAAGGTTTGAAAGCTTTTGAAGTACCCATTTCAAGGTTTGGAGTTTGGTGTGGGTGGTGGTTTCCTTTTTAGGTATTTTCTTCACTAATCTACATTTTGTCCTTTGTTTACGGGTCTCTTCTCTTTTTACACCTTATTTTCTAACACATTTTTGATTCACCCTTATGTTTTTTCTAAATTACCAGTAAAAGGTTGTTGTGGGTGTAAAATAGGTAAAATTCGTGTTTTGGAGGATTTTTACAATTTGTTATTCCCATAAATGAAAGGTTATTATTTTCCAGTGCTCATAATTGCTTTATAACATTTTTATCTAAAATATCAGTGAAATAATTTTGCCTTTTACATTATGTTTATATTTTTCTTCTATATCCCTTTTCCTAGATTTGGGTTGACATTGATGATTGTTGATTATTTTTTGGTTAGTTTGTGGTCGTTCGGTTGGACTTTTGATGGGATAAGATTCTTAGCGAGTGTGTTTAGCACCCCTTAGGTTTCTTTCCATTTATCCTAGCCGGTATCAATCCCTATATTTTTGTCTAGCTATGTAGCATCTTTGTCACACTTGTGGTACTAATGAGTAAGAGGAGGGTTCCTCCTCTCGAGGAACAGTCAATTCTTCTCTCCCCTTTACTCTTGTTAGGTGGAAAACGCAACAAGATTGTCTTAAGTATACCTCTCTCGATTTTCATGTGCGTGCCCTCGTACTTGAAAAGGTTGTTTTTCTTTCATCACTTTTTGATGCAGTAGTGTATCACCTCTTTTCTAATCGAGGTTGGGAGCCCTTGTTCTCCCTTTCTGATTTTGTGTACCTCGGACTCATTCGAGAATTATTTTTTGGTATGACTGTTACTCGCTGTGGGATCATCCCTCTAGTTTATTGTGACACCCCGACTAATTAAACACCGGGTAGCTACTCCTTTATAAAATTAATTCAAAATGCCAAGTTGGCTCAGTTAATAGCATCACTGTCGAAAACATTTTAAAGATTACTAACCACCTAGTATTTAAAAAGTAAGTGCCAAATTTTATTAAATCTGATTAACATGCAACAAAAGTAATGAAGAAATAAATAACACCATTCACCATACTGAAGTGAAACGAATAACCATCACAAAATGTAAATAAAACCTGGAGGAAAAACTCCTCAATACAAATCCCACAACTGATAAGTAAACTGAAATAAATAACTAAAACTGAATACGGAGCAATACATGCTAGAGTCTGAAAACTGAAATGTAAAAATGTCTAATAGA
Source organism: Sambucus nigra (assembly GCA_949130495.1). Classification (NCBI taxonomy): domain Eukaryota; kingdom Viridiplantae; phylum Streptophyta; class Magnoliopsida; order Dipsacales; family Adoxaceae; genus Sambucus; species Sambucus nigra. The sequence goes on along the minus strand of OX422221.1, from coordinate 77,014,616 downwards.
ATTGGGCAACATGCCCTACAACTGATAGATGCTGAGACTGGAATCCAAATGAGAGAAGCGTCTACATGCAAATCCCTGTAGCTTCCACAAACAGCTACAGCTCGTCACCTGAATGAGAATCCTATGCTTGGTGTCCTTGTGGCTGGGCACCTAAAATGGTTTTACAAAAAATATATTTGGAAGCAAATGGGTCAGAGCCCGAAAGTGGAAGTCATTTTAAAAACCTGCAAGTGCTTTAAAAACATTTAAAACATTAAATGCCAAGTACATGTTAGGACGTGCACTCACATTAAATTCTCACCTCTCGACTAACTGTGCACTCCTAACGTAAGTACCCATCTATAACTACCCTTTCCACTAGCTAAGTGACAATGTAACTAGCCAGACTACCAAAGGTTCTACCCATTTTTTTTTTACTCGGTTAATTTAACATAACAACGCTCTTAATTTAATAGAGGTTTAACGTAAACTTAGTTATTAAGTAAGCCATTAATATAACTATCAGCTAACTCATTATATATCTCGAAACAATACTGTAATATTTTTACAACATTAACATGAGGATTTCCATAAATTTAATGTATATTATTCACATCATAAATATACGATACAAGCACCCCGCAATCTAAGCTATGGTGCACACATACTCTGCTATCCATCCCGGTACATCACGTACATAAGGATCACATATTCCGAATCTCTCAGGAATAGTTCAGATAACACAAATCACAAATAGTGGAGGCGAACACAGTCACCATCACATGGGTCACGCACATACCTACGCTCCCATGGTCAGCGGACTTATTAATATCACAATAAGTCTTTCTATGACCTATGTTCATCAAGGTACCAGTCTATATCCCCCCCGTAGGCACACAAGGATTAGAGGGTCCTAAGCGAACGAAACCTCCCGTGATAGCAAGTATGGTAGGTATGTCATACATACAATCCATATATCAATACTAAGTAAACACACATCTTAGTAATACCGTATTATATTCGTAGTACATATTGCACTCTCGTACTAATTATAATTATCACAACTTATTTTATTCCGGTTCATAATTATACGTGCCATAATTTATCCTCACATCGTAGAAGACACTCACACCTCAACTCAAACGGTTCATTGAATATAACTCTAGGGTATGATTTACTCATCTCAAAAATCCAAAAGTCCCAAATCTAACCTTATATCAATAAAGGAAGGTCATCTATATCCTCGAACAAGTTTAAGGGGCTCCAAAAGTCAAAACAGTCCAAAAAGGGTCAAACTGTCAACTCGTTAGAAGTCTCGTTCGAACGAGGCTTCGAACGAGTTTGGACTGTCAGGTCGTTAGAAGTCTCGTTCGAACGAGGCTGTTCGAACGAGATCCCAGTTCGTTCGAACGAACTGACCCTTCTAACGATATCTCGTTCGAACGAGATATCGAACGAAAACCCCTACTCGTTAATAACGACTGGTCAACTCGTTAGAAGCTCGTTCGAACGAGCTCGTTCGAACGACCTGGGGGCTGCTTCTAACGAGATGCCAGTTTCGGCCCAGAATTTTCCAAAAGTCGTTTTTTCACCATTTTTACTCCTCAAACCTCTTCTAAAATTCGTTCCCACAATATATTGAGTTCTCCAATCATCCTCAAACATGTTAAGGGGCTATACTAACATCATTAAAGGGTTTGATATCATCTAAACATCATTAAATCACAATTTCTACATTAATTCCCAATTTTCTTCAAGAACATAAACCCTAACTTTTTCTCATCATAAATTCCCAGATTTTAATTCGTTTATGCATCACCTAGATATGAAATCTCCGAAATTAAATCTCCCAACAATGTTTCTACATGCAAACCTATCCCAACATTCAATAATAACTTCAAATTTCATGGGTTTTCTTTTAATTTTTCAAGAACAATTAAGATTCTTCAATTTCTAACATGGAAAAGACATTCTTCGAATTTAAATGAAATAAAGTCACTTGCCTTGGTTTGATTTCTGAATTTGGTGTGGATTCGGTGTAGAATTTCTGCAGAATTCCTCTCTCTCTCTCCTTCTCCAAGCTTTCTTCTCCAAAAGGCTATGGTGGCTAGGGTTTGCTTTGAGGGAACTTATGAAAACCTAATTTAATAAACCTCCGTAGCTTGTTGGGTTAATAAAGGTTGGTTGGGTCAATCCCTTATCAGATTACAACTCTCAATTTTCGTCACTTTTAATTACCCAAAAATACTAAATTACTAAAATACCCTTTATAGTGCCGGGATGGCCTAAAAATACCCCGGGACCCAAACTATACCCCAGGCTAGTGTTTTCTGACTATCTCGACCCTTCCGGACGCGTTGGCGCACTCAAAACGACCATACGGATTATAGATTTTAAATTCACTTTTAATATCAAAATATTATACCGTGACGCGGCGGTCCCACGCCTCTCAACAAAATTTCTAAAATGCCATATATGAATCCCACGACAAATTTTTATAATACCAAATACATATATAATCATATATGCACTTAATCAAATACCAATACGCATCACATTAGTATTTATAACCCGGATTAATTTCCAATTAATACGCATTTAATTAATTAATCCCCAAAAATAAATATAGACAAAAGTACGGGGTATTACATTTATGCTAAACATATAATCGTTACCGAGGAATTCATCACCACACATCTTTTTATTCCCAGGGCTTCTAATGAAACTTTTCCAAGGGCCAATCATGAGTCTCCTAGTATTGATGAGATGAAACATGTTATTTCTTAAAAGTGTCATCTAGGCACCTCCACACTTTTCCATTTTGATCTAAAAGCCGATTTTAGGATCCTTAATCATTTTCTCATGTCTCATTCCACGAGAAAACCATACCTATATCACGTGAGATCATGTTACCTTATTTATGCTTGTAAGATGTGGGTTCTTGGAATACCGTTAGTATCAAACGATGCGTAACCCCTTATCAAGATCGTGATTAATGCCCAAGACTATGTTTAATAATGACGATGCATGAGAGTAAGAGAGAGTAATATTCAACACCCAAGATGATATTAAATGAGGTCTTTTCTATCATAAATTCACTGTGAACACAATAAATAAGTGGAACCAATAAGTAACTTGGTCGGAGGGAGAAAGAGCAAGAACTCTTGTCATAATAAAGGCAAGGGAGGAACTTCAGGATCAGTTAATGCTCAATGATAGTAGTATCAATGGAAGCAAGAGGGAACATTGGGTAATAGATATTATCATAGAAGCCCTCGTATATGAGAAAAATCCAACAATAATTCTAGGTTCAAATTTCCGTCCTTATAAACTGTTTGGTTGGTCTATTTATATGGAGGCAAGGTTACTAAAGCAACCTTGATGGCATTAAATGTGATTAATAGGCATTAAGTGCGACAGTGTTGCGGCATTAATGTCAAAGGTATTGAATTAAATTCATAAGATGTTGTGTTCTGGTGGGAAATTGTTCAACCAATTAGAAGCGTGGTGACATTAATGGGTATTTGACATGGCAGTTCAAAGGTTTACCTTCGAACGGCCATAAAATCGGATTTCGTTGACTAGGCCTCCCATCCTGAGGATAAAGCTCGCTTGAGTGTTATTATATCGAGTCCTTAAATGCCTGATATTATGACGTTATAAAGTAAGTGAATAGTAACCCCCACCAAAATGTGTTGTCATATCAATCAAATGAGATATCGTATGAATTTGGAGTTGCTCGACTGGAAATAGTTCGAACATTAAGTGTGTTATTTATTGGCTGGGAATTACCTCCATGCGATAAATCTGAGATGGAGGTCCCACGAGGAGGTTCCCCTGAGTATGTGCTGAACGAAGTGACTCGAGGTGGAAATGACCCGAGAACTAATTTTTGTTAGGTTAAGTCTTTTCCAAGTGTGCCAAGAGGGTTGGCTATTTCTTTCCCAACGTTGCCCTGCTCCCAATCCTCCAAACCAAATCCATGCATGTTTCCCATGAGGAAGTTATTCGATAGAGCATGTGAGCTCTCCCATTCCCTTCCTGGCATGGTCCCTGGAGGGTACTAAACATCCTCACTCATATTACAAAGTAGCTTTGTTTAACAAGTAAAATACAATATCAAATACATCATGTTTCTTATTACAAAATATTGTCGCTCAAACAACTTTGATCTTCGTAAGGAGTCCTTCGATAAGTCTCTATGGATGGTCTTCATCGGAGATCCTTCGAGAGGTCCTCATCTTCCTTCTTTAGTTAGTCTTTTGGTAAGAACAATACCAACTCAGCTAATCAACCTTTAGTGAGGAATCCCCCTACATTTGCCCCTTCGTAGAAATATTTATTTATTGCATGAAGAAATATCTATGAGAAACACTTGGATGATCTTAGAACCATTATGCAAAGAAAGTCTACTTTTCACATGCAAATAATCATATCATAAGAAGTGTTTGAATTATTCAATGAGGAAAAATGTGGATAAGGGACTTATTTAGTCCTCCCTCCGAACTAGTTCGTCTTTAACTGCTTTGTGGTTTGTCTAATGGCACTATTCCTTGATGTGACACCATGATTGCATGTGACCACTTTCTTAGGGGGTGAAGGGATTTTTTTTAAATTTCCCCCAAAATGCTTCACTTCCCCCAAGTTGAGAACTCTTAGCATGCATCATCATTACCCTGGTCGTGTTGCATTTAATGAGATTGATGTCTTCTCCTCTGCACTTTACATGTGAAAGCTTGGGGTTAGTGCGTTCTTCTCATGCACGGGCATTTGGGCGTCACCTCTTGAAGCGTCATAACTGTAGTGTCTGAATTCATGCCCCTATGTGCGCGTGTGGGCCACGCGAGGCGATTCCATCATCACCACATTTCCTATGGGCCTTTATTCTACTGCCTGTTACGTCTTGTGTTGCCCCTATAAAAAGCATACTTTGCATTTCTCAAATCCTTAACTTTGCTTTCATTATCATTTTCCTTCGTCTGTTTTGAGAGAGAGAGATTTCAGTGCTTATTTTTTTCCTTATTCTTCACTCCAACTGTTCGTTCTCCTTCCCTTTTCTTTATTCCCCCTTCATTCATGGCTCCTATTATCAAAAGTAATCCCTCCATAAGGGGTGCTTTTCCCTGTACTCAAGCACGTCAGAATAAATGGGCCTGATACCTCCGGGCACCTTACTTTGGGGAACCTGATCGTTTCTGGTCGTTGGCTGAGCATTTTCCACGGGAATATGTTCCGGTGGAGACCGAAAACCTATTGATGGATGAAAGTGATAATGCAAAAGACTTCTCTTACATTCCTACTGCCACTGTGATCCGTTTTCGAATCGAACGGGGAGGGGACTAATCTTTTTCAAAGGTAGATTTTGAGTCTACATATGGGGCCAGTGAGGGTCTGGGCCCGTGGACTTAATATATCCATACCAAATTCTCTATGCATATGGCGTTAGTCGATTTATCTTTCATCAGTTGGATGGGTGATCTCGCGCTTGCTAAAAATAGCAACACTCTTCAACTTATTGTTTCCCGTTGGAGCCATCGAACTCATACGTTTATGGAAGCTTGGAGTCAGTTTACTATCACTCTCAAAGACGTTTGTGAACTTCTGGGCCTGGAAGCCGCTGGCTTTGACAATTTATTTGAGGAGACTACTTCAAGTTCTAAGAAAGCTACCGAGACAGAGTTGGAGGCAGTAGTAAAGGACTATATGGTGACTTATAATAAGTGCACCAATTTGATAATCCGCTACTTCTACTTAATTGAGGACAAATCCTGATCAAGGCCCGTGAGGTGTCCAGGAAAAATCCAAAGAAAAAGCAATTGTTCGAGACTCCCCAGCTGGGAAAGGTTTTAGTTCAAAGATTGAACTAACGGGCTACATCTGGGTTGTCCTATCAAAGATATTTCTTATTGGTAAGCCCCATAATTTCCCCAGGAAAGATTTAATCAACATGGTTGTTCTTATGGCCTATGGTATTAAACTCCCCTTAGCTACAATTACCTTGGGTTCGTTATACACATGACTGGATCGCGTGCAGGCTGAATCTACTAGAAGCATTTATAGGTTTGATGTTTTTAATTATTCCAACCATGTTCTGTGATGGCTTTTCTATATGCCCATTTTCTAGAGTATGCACCAGCTCGAAGTTTCCCCGGTTCTTATCCCATTAAAGTTCCCCGAATCTATTGCTGGAACCATAAAAGTTCCAAGAAACCCTTTGCCTCTTTGGTTGATAAAGTTAATAAGTTTGTCCTTCACTCCTACGTTGGGGTGGATTAATATTTTACTAACCATTTCTTTACGGACGAGGAGTGTCATGTTGCCCCGCTCGAGGAATCAGTGGCCAAGAATTTTTTTGTGAATAACATTCATTTGCTGTTGGTTCCTTCATACCTACCCTTGTATACTGAGTGGTATTATTTTTATTTGATATATTTCCCCAATCGCGTGGCCATGCAGTTTGGGTATGACCAAGGCAACCCCATGCTGAGTCACTTCACTCGTGAGAGGCCCACAAATTTCTCTTTCACTTGTAGTAATTTTCTGACCTCAACTATTGTTAACCTTTATTACAACTTTACTTCCAACCCCATTATCCCAAGTAGGAAAGCTAGAGAGGGTATCTTGGCTATGTATTTGACTGTGTTTTGGCAAAATCAGTTTGGCAGGTTTTAGAGCAACCTCCTTAAGGAGCTCCGTTACCCTATTGTTGAGAGATATCCTCCTTCAGAGCTAGGGCTGAGGAGCTGTACTACTTTTGGTTCTTTGTTTCCTTTAAGTACCCTTAACACTTCAACCCCTTGCGAACTGCCTCCCTTGGCCCCTTTTGAGCAGGTCATAGTGAAAAAGAAAAAGAGCGATCAATCGACGGTTCTGGTCGAAGCAGTTGTTGTTGCCCTTTGTCCTTTGAGATCAGTTGAAGAGGGTAATACTCCTCATGTTTCTTCTACTGGATCAGCTGTGAGGGAAACTAGGAATGTCCCAAAGAAGAAGCCCAAAGTTTCTCACGAGGTTTCTCTGTCATTGACTACTGACCCCAAGGTGTCTCATCATATTAGTCAGATGTTCCAACAGCTTCAGCAAACTTGGGAAAACTTTTCTATAGAAGATAGGGCCTTTATGTCAGCGCATATGGATTCTTGGGGTTTTTCCTATATACCCCCAACTGCTAAAAGCAGTAGAAAACATAGCAGGTCTTCGTCTAGGTTGACCAGTCCTGTTAAGATTGTATTTGAGGAAAGTGATGAGGTGAGTGATGAGGAACGTTCTAAAGAGGAAATAGTTACTGATGATGAGGAGGAAAATGATGATGATGGAGATGAGGATGAAGAGGACAAAGAGGAAGAGTTAGATGACTCCCCCTTATTCGAAGGTACAGACTTCATAAAATGTTTATACTTCAAAGCCCGTTTTGCCTCCTTGTGACTATGAAGTAATTAAGATATCTTGGAAGAAGAGATTTAGCTCAATTTCCTTTTATTTTACTTGTATCCTCCCCTATTTCTTCTTTTAATATTGGTCCATGTTCTCTATCTTAAGGTTAGTGCACGAAGTAATTCCCAGGAGGATGCTGGGGCGGGAGATGATTTTGAGGGTCCACTACTGGAGACAACTGAAGTTTTGCCCACCTCCAAGGACGCTCTGCCAAAGGGAATACCTTCCCCTATAACTTCGTATGTAATTATAAATTTCCCCCTTAGGGCAGATAAATATCTTTGTTCTGTTCAGCCCAGTAGTGGATATTCGCCTGACTCTACCTTCTTGCGCAACCAGGTTGGCCTTGAGGAGGGTGTCCCCAATAAAGGTGTTGTGGAGTCCGGTGTTAGAAAGTCCCCCGTGGTTGTACCCTATGTTATGGTACTACTTTAATGCATTCTAGTTTGTTAATATATTCTATTTACTCTTTGCTCTAACTTTGATTCTTTCTTCGCAGTCCAGGTTACCCAATAAAACTGTCCCCGTGGTGCCTCCTCCCATGAACAATCAAGTATTGGTTACATTGTTTGGACCATAAATCCTTAACCCCGAGGTAGTTGAGGTTGATGCTTCTGTTGGCCCGTTAGTCTTAGGGGAAAGAAAGTGTTTCCACCCTTGTGGATGCTCTAGTCTTTCAGGTGGATCAGCGTCCCTTGGTGGGTTAAGGAGGTTCTCATGGAGAGGAAGATGTGGTGCAGATGGCCACTACGCAATTCACTGATGATCCTCACCAATTTACTTTTCCAGAGGTATAACATCTCCTTCATTGGACAGTAACTCCTACAATAACTATAATTATAATTGCCTAGTATATGTATAGGCCTTTAAATCTCCCTTAAGCGAGGGTCAGACACGCTAAGTAAATTTGGACTTCAATTTCCCATAATCGAGGGTCAGGAGGGCCTAGTAATGTAGAAATTTAATCTCCCATAGACGAAGATTAGGAGGGACAAATAATGTAGGACTTTAATCTCTTATAACCGAGGGTCAGGAGGGTCAAGTAATGTTGGCCTTTAATCTCTCATAATCGAGGGTCAGGCGGGCCTAGTAATGTACGACTTTAAACTCCCATAACTGAGAGTCAGGCGGGCCAAATAATGTTCGACTTTTTATTTTTTATAAAGGATTTCCATATTCCTCTGACTTGGTAACTTGTTATGTTTCAGGTTGAAGTTTACCAGTCGGTTATTCATGAACCAGAGATTGAAGGTGTTGCACATGAGGTTGCGCAAGAAAGAATCAAGTTGAGTTGGCTGCAATAGGCGAGGCCAATGGATTGGAAACACAACTGTTGGCCCCAACTATTGGTGAGGTGCCCGAAACAGGAGTTTCTAAGCTATCGAAGGGTGATAGTACCGTGCACACTCGGAATCCCTCTACCAGTGGTAGTGTTTTCAACATACATCTTCTGGAGGCAGTTGTGAGGCAAACTCTGCGTGATTTCCCCCATATCTTGACTGATATTCCTCACGAGTTGATACAGAAACTCTTAAACCAATTCCCATCTATCTTTTCTCCTTGCAGCATCCAACCACTACTTGTAACTATGGAGTGTAGATTGTTTGGTCTTGCAACTATTTTAGGTAGGTCCCTAACACCCCTCTGGAATCCTTAATATTTGATGCTATTAAAGTTTTGTTGGGGGAAATCAATCTCCTAATTAGAGATGGGTTTTCATTGTCATGGTTGGCAAAACTGTTGCGCGACTTTAAGAAATATGATTTACTTGATCTTTATGTTCGGTTGTAAGCCTCTTATCATTCGCAGGTGGCTATCTCTGAAGAGTTAGTGAGTTTAAAAGCCAAGCGAACTAGGTCTGATCAAGAGGTTGAAGCTGCTCGTGAGGCCACTATCAAAGTAGAAGCCAAGCTAAATAATGTTCAACAACGGATAGAGCGCCATCGGAAAGATCTAACTGATTTGGCAGCTGACCAGAGTAATCTCGAGCAGATTCTGCCCTAGCATCATCACCGTCTTCTTGACTTAGCCAACTTATGGTTCATATTGGATGCCCCAATCGACTAGCCTCCCTTCCAAATTTCCCATTTTTTGTGTTTTTATTTCTTTGAGACTTTTGTGGAATGTTACTTAGTAACTCTATTCTATTCGAATATATTTCTTTACATTTGGTTCTCCTCCTTTTCTGTTTTACCTAAATGTTGAATGAGCTATCACATCCATACAGTATACATTACATTATGCATAATAAGAAAGAAAATGGACCAAGGCTTTCAAAATAAAGATGATTTTATACTACCATATAAAATAAATAACCTAGCATTGTAGGGAACATTCTCCCGAATAAGTTCCAATAAAACATAATGAAACAAATTGAAGTGCTAAAAGCAAATCAAATACATTTAAACATAGTAAATTTTGAGCAACTTGTTGTTCAATTTGAAATGACATCATCCTCCACCTTAGATATTTCTCGGTAGCCCGAATCATGAGTTGCTAGAACAATATATGTGCCTTCCCAGTTGGCTTCAAACTTGGGTAATGACAGTCCCCTAATATGCCTCGTGCAAGCTTTTTAGACCAAGTCTCCTTCTTTGAACTTCCTTGGCCTCACCATCTGATCATATGATATCAAAAATTGTTTTCTGTACATTTCAAAGTGCCTCACAACATTATCTCTATGCTCCTCTAGTTCTTCGAGTTGTACATGTCGGTTGTGGGAGAGCATGGCACTACATAAATTATATCGAGCGAAAGGTACCTTGAGCTCTACTGGAAAAATAGCTTTCTCACCAAAAACCAAAGAGAACGGGCTATACCCTGCGGATTTTCTCTTAGTCGTTAGGGCTGGCAATTTTTGACACAATAACCCGTTTATGGTAATAACCCGAACATTACCCGAATATGACACGATTAGCTTGTATAGATTTAAGATTACCTAAAACATATAATAAAATCAAAATCATCATGACCCGAAAATGACACGACTAACCCGAATTGCCACCCCTATTCTATAAGCCCATAGGACTTCGCATATCTTGTTGTTGATACCAAATTTATTCTACTGACGTGGACCAATTATGTGGAGACACGTGTCAATCTACATGGCACTCTCAAAAAATTTTTGAACAACACATTGACTCCGAGGAACTCAACCTCCCCGACCAACTCAGAATGCTCCAAGTAACAAGTGTTCTCCGAGGAACTCTACTGTACCGAGCAACTCATGTATACCGAGCAGCTTAGGCGGTCCGAGCTGCATCTCGTACAGAGCATTCATATCCGAATAATCAAGAGGATGACTGCGCATTACATGCTCATTATTATCACACATACGCATATGCCTATTGGACAGCTGTGTATTATTCTTTCATTTGTACCGCCTCAAGGCTATAAATACATTGTAACCTCCTCATTAGCGGGGACTCAGAATTTCTTGGTAAAACATCTATTATCGAGAATTCCAAACAGTCAGCAATAACAAAATAGTGGACGTAGTCCATTCCTTCGAGGCTGAACCACTTTAAAATCCTTTGTCTTATTTATTTTTTATCCGTGATTAAATAATTAGAGATAATCTAATTTTTTACATCAACAAATTGGCGCCGTCTGTGGGAAGCGACTGTAATTATCGTTTTTCACTAAAACAATTCATCACTAATGGCTGATAATCCTGAATCCAGTAATCGAAATGCTGAAAACCCCCCAAATCCATCCACTCCTCCAAGTGTCCAAGATCTGACTGGAATAATGGCTAATTTAGCTCAGGGCCAGACCGCCATGCAAGAAACCATGCGACAACTCCTACAAACTATCTAGGGTGGAGCACCCGCCCAGTCAGGGAAACGAAGCATTCAAAGAAATACCCGATTGCATTCTTCACGAACTAGACGAACGTCACTCCCAGAAGAATCTCATTCTAGACGCACCGATTCATATCGTACTAAGAGATCCAATGATCCTTCTTATCATCTTGGAAGGACTTCCTCGGTACGAGCTACAGACACTCAATAAAACATCACTCTATCTCCAGAAAGGACTAGTGCTCTTGAAAGATTGAGTAGAGTTTCTCCCTTTGATCGTTTGGGTCCTAGGAGGAATAAAAGTCCCCCTAAGATGGTGTTGAGGAACTCTCAACGATCCTCTGATTTAAAGGAAGGTTCTGCCCAATCCCGACCAGCTGCTCGTCGTGAAAAAATCCCAAGAGGCAAATTCAACACGATCAGTTGCTCAGACCAACAGGCCCGAGGAGGGAAAGGATGCATGGAAAGTATCTATTCAGAGGTTGGAGGATAGACTAGGGGAAATGGCTAAGGCCAAAAATCCTCTACAAAGAACTTTTGTCCAAGGGACACCTTTTATCCAGGCAATTGTGGATTTTCCCACATCATCAAAGTTCAAAGCACCTGTTGTGACTCCTAAATATGATGGAAAAACTGACCCTGTCCTTCATATAGAACAATACCAAGTTGGTGCCGACATTTATGTCGTGCCAGACGAGATGAGATGCAGGGCATTTTCAAGAACTCTTGTCGGATCTGCTCAAATATGGTACAATAATCTTCCTCGAGGGAAGATTTCAACTTTCTCTCAACTGGCCGAGCTCTTTATTGGAAATTTCTATTTTAGAGCAAAACCAGTTAAACGAGTAGCACATTTGTTAAGTGTTAGACAAAAAGCAGGAGAGAGCACCAGGGATTACATAACTCATTTCAATAACGAGAAGCTCGAAGTTATTGATCACGAAGAAAAGACAGTAATTACTGCTCTGATGAGTGGACTATTGCTAAATAAATTGTACTACACTTTGGCCAAAGATCCGCCTAGGACCATGTCAGAACTAGTGGCAAAAGCAGCCAAAATCATGAATGCCGAGGAAGCTATGGCTGCGAAGAAGAGCATGGACACTAAGGAGACCAAAGTCGAGGTCGAGAAGGTGGAGAAGAAGGATCAGAAGAATAATGGTGGTAACAAGCAGTCAAAAGCAAAGCAAGCATTGGAACAGTTGAAGAAATTTGGAAACTATACTCCTTTGAAGGTAGATATAAACCACGTTCTGGAAGAGATCAAGAACAGCGAGGAATTAAACTGGCCTGAAAAAATGAAGACAGATCCTGACAAAAGGGATAAATCCAAATATTACGAGTTCCATAAAGATCATGGAAATATGACCAAAAACTGTATAGCCCTCCAGAATGAAATTGAAGAGCTCATCAGGCGAGGAAAATTGAACAAGTATGTGGATCGCCGAAATGGTGGAAAAGGCAACGATCGAGCAAGGCAGAGGTCTAGATCTCCTCGACGAACAAAAGAAGATAAGAAGAGAAATCATGAAGAAGGCCTGGATGAAGATCAAGACGACCCCGAGCTCTCCAAAAGACCAAAATAGCCAGAACGTGAGGTATTTTCTATTCGTTTTGGATCATTTGATTGCAATGTTATTACTGGTGGAGATGCAGGAGGTGGAGACCTTACTGCAGAGAGGAATGCTTACCTCAATGAGGCTCAAGCTTGTTCATATATTCAAAGGATAAATCTAGCTGAGGATGATCGCCCGAGGAAGGTAAACAAAGATAAACTGGTCATCGATTTCTTTAAGAATGACCTCGCAGGTGTGCAATATCCTCATGATGACCCATTGGTGATAAAAATGAGGATGAAGGAAGTAATGATCTCAAGAATACTGGTGGATAATGGTAGCTCGGTGGATATCATGTTCTACTCATTCTTTGACAGCTTAAATTTAAAGTTGTCTCAGCTGGAGCCTTATCACAGGCCCCTCATCGGTTTTATTGGTGAGAAAGTTTTCCCACTTGGGACCATCAAATTGGATATGTTCATCAGTACATGGCCTGCTTGTCGAACAGAAAGAGTGCTCTTTTTTATGATGGATAAGAATGTTCAATCATCTTACAATATCATCATGGGAAGGGTAGGATTGAAGAAGTTCGAAGCAGTACCATCTACTGTACATCAATGCCTAAAATTTCCAACCAACTTTGGAGTAGGAATTGTGAAGGGTGACCAAAAAGTATCTCGGGAATGCTACTATTCATCTATCGAGCAAGAAGAACTGGAAGAATCTAGGAAAAAGACTACCACCTATTAAGTGGATGAAGGTGCAGAAATTAAAACGTTAGATCCTAGAGACGAATCGCAACTCGTAAAAGGTCAGGTGGTGGAAGCTACTGAAAATGTCATTCTGGACGACGAACGCTCGGAACGAACAACTCAAATCGGTTCATCGTTGGACACACCACTAAAACAGGAATTGATAGCCTTCCTAAAAAGCAGAAAATAAATTTTCGCATGGAGCTACAAAGATATGCCAGGAATATACCCAAATTTCTTATGCCACGAACTTAATGTGAACAAGGAAATCAAACATGTGAAGCAGCGAAGAAGTGTGTTCAGCCCCGAGAAGAACCAAGCTATACAAGAGGAGGTCGAGAAGCTCCAAAAAGCTTGCTTTATTGAAGATGTCAAATATCCAGACTGGTTAGCTAATGTGGTGATGGTGAAGAATAAGAACAACAAGTGGAGGATGTGTGTAGACTTCACCGACCTCAACAAGGCATGCCCAAAGGACCATTTTCCTTTGCCCCGAATTGATCAATTAGTGGACGCTACCTCGGGACACGAGCTGTTGAGCTTCATGGATGCTTATTCTGGTTACAACCAGATTAAAATGAAACCTGAAGACAGGGAGAGTACCTCTTTTATTACCCCTAAGGGAACTTACTGTTATAATGTTATGCCTTTTGGTTTAAAAAATGCAGGTGCAACATATCAACGGCTGATGAACAAGGTGTTTGCAAAGCAAATCAGTCACAATATGGAGGATTATATTGATGATATGCTGACGAAGAGCAAGAAAGTTGTTGACCATCTAATTGATCTAGGTCAAACCTTTGATCAATTAGATAAATAACAAATGAAGTTGAACCCTACCAAGTGCATATTCGGAGTACGAAAAGGCATGTTCCTCGGGTATATTGTCAACCAATGAGGTATTGAAGCAAATCCAGAAAAGATCAAGGCTCTATTGGGGCTACGATCTCCAACGATGAAGAAGGAAGTGCAAAGTCTCACAGGGCGAGTTGCAGCACTTAATAGATTTGTATCACGAGCAACTGATAGATGCCTCCCATTCTTCAAAACACTTCGAAAAATATTTGAATGGAATGATGAATGCGAGAAGGCCTTTCAAGAGTTAAAGAAATGCTTGGGAGCACCTCCACTGTTGTCCAGGCCAGTGATGGGAGAAAGATTGTACTTGTATCTGGCAGTTTCAAAAAATGCAGTTAGCTCGGCATTGATAAGAATGGAGGATGGAGTGCAAAAACTAATTTATTACACTAGCAAGGCCTTTCGAGGAGCAGAGATCAGATATCCAAGACTAGAAAAGTTGGCACTAGCGTTGATCGAAGCAAGTAGAAGAATGAGGCTGTACTTCCAAGCTCATACCATAGTAGTGTATACCGATATGCCACTGAGGCAAGCTCTTCATAAACCAGAAAAATCAGGGAGATTTATGTGCTGGGCAGTAGAACTTAGTGAATATGATATAATTTATGAGCCTAGGTCATCACTTAAAGGGCAAGCAGTAGCAGATTTTATCGCAGAATTCACTTATCCTGATACTTCCTAGGAGAAAAAGCTGAATACCGGCCAACCTGTGGATGTTACAGGATCATCAAATTTAAACCCCGATCAACTTAAGTCAGTTGACAATCAGGAGGAGATGGTCGACGAGCAGCAAGAATTACTAGAGGAGGATAAAAGGAAGTAACAAATATTCCACCGAGGAACTCTGTCCGATCAAAAATTTGAGGACGAGGTACCTATATGGAATCTATATGTGGATGGCTCATCTTGCATTATAGACTGTGGGGCAGGGATTGTTTTGAACAGCCCGGATGAGGTCGATGTGGAGTATGCTTTGCGCTTCCAATTTAAGGCTTCTAATAATGAGGCTGAATATGAAGCTATGATTGCAGGACTTGGCCTGGTAAAAACCATGGGGGCAGAGCAGGTTATCGTATTCAGTGACTCGTAATTGATCGTAAATAAAATGCTGTGAGTATATGCAGCCAAAGGAGAATTAATGATCAGGTATCATGCAAAAGCAATGGAGGTTTTATCAAGCCTGATCGCAGTACAGATAATTAGAATACCAAGATTGGAGAATGCAAGAGCGGATGCCTTAGCTCAGTTAGCTTCAGCCACACGCACCGAGCTACGAAGAACAATCCCATAAAAGTCTTGGCTAGTCGAAGCATAGACGAAGATCTGATGATGAACATTATTACCCTTGATTTAGGACCATCTTGGATGGATCCCATCAGGGCATATATTGAGGAAGGGAAATTACCAACCGACAAACTCGCAGCCAAGAAATTGAAGTTTAAAGCTGCTCGTTATGTATTGACTAATGGTATTCTATATAGACGAGGAATTATAGCAGGTCTGCAAAGATGTGTGCACCCTTCCGAGTTGAAAGACTTGATTAAAGAGGTCCATGAAGGGTCCTGTGGAGCTCATGTAGCAGGTCGGACGCTTTTGCAAAGAGTAATGACGCAAGGATACTATTGGCCAACAATGAGGGCTGATTGTATAGCCTATGCCAAAAAATGTGATAAATGTCAACGCTTCTCCTCTATCCAAAGAACTCCTTAAGCATTGTTAACACCGATTAATTCCCCTTGGCCATTTGCCATGTGGGGAATTGATTTGGTCGGGCCACTTCCAACGACCAGGGGAAGATTTAAATATCTCGTAGTCGCGGTGGATTATTTTACTAAGTGGGTGGAAGCTGAGCCCCTTATTGATATGACATACGATAAGGTGTATCAATTTATATGGAAGAACATCATTTGTAGATATGGTCTTCCTCATGCATTCATCACAGACCATGGAAATCAATTTCATAACGAAGAGTTCGCTGTATATTGTCATCAGTCAAACATATTGAAAACCCACTCTGCACCAGGCCATCCCTAGAGCAATGGACAAACTGAGGTGACGAACAGAACGCTACTAAATGGTTTGAAAAAATGATTGGATGATGCGAAGGCAAATTGGATTAACGAGCTACATTATGTGTTGTGGGATTATCGTACCACACCACGAGCAGCAACAGGAGAATCTCCATACATGCTGGCATTTGGAAGTGAAGCTGTTATACCTGCCGAGCTGGGCATCCCCACACACAGAGTGCTGAATTTCAATTCTCCTATCAGTGACTTGATGAGAAGATTAGACTTGGATATGCTCGAGGAAGTTAGAGAAGAAGCAGCAATCAGGAATGCTGCATACCAATAACGAACAGCTCTGTTCTACAACAAGAGGGTAAAAAAGTGTGATTTGAAGGAATGAGACTACGTGCTAAAGAAAGTAATTCAAAAGCACAATAAATTGGAAGCTAACTGGCATGGACCCTACAGAGTAACATAAGTTGTTCGTCCAGGAACTTATAGGATTGAAACCTTGGAGGGGGAAGAATTTAAGAATGCATGGAATGCAGAACATCTACGCAAGTATTATCAGTAGTAGGGATTCCTATGTAAATGAAGTTTTCTTCAGTATGAATAAAGTGTTGAAGTTTTTATCCAATTCTCTCCTTTTGATGAAATTTTTTCGGAATATTAGTGCTACACACTACGCATCAAGTTCAGAACAAAAATCCTCCCAACTACGATTGGTCGGTAAAATAAAACCTCCCAACTACGGTTGGTCGGTCCACCAACTACAATTGGTCAGTAAAATAAAATCCACCAACTACGGTTGGTCGGGAATAAAAATCCACTAACTACGGTTGGTCGAAAACAATTGTTTAAGCAATATCATGGTATGGAAATCGTTTCGTGGCTTATAATTAAAAAGTGATTAGTAAAATAGAATTTCTTTACTTATGGCATATCAAATTACCACCAACTCTAAGTTGGTCGGGAAACAAAATTTTCACCAACTCCAGTTGGTCGGCAATTTAAAATAACACAGGACATTTTTGTTTTCTTACAAGATGTACATACACATTCATAAGAGAATAAAATAGATATTTTATAAAATAATGACAATCAAGGTTGCAAAGAAAACTAAAAATTTCTTCATTAAAATGAGAACAAATTACATAGAAAACAAATTACATATTACATCAAAGATCCTATTCTATTGGCTTTTTCCCTTCTACCTTTGAAACAGGTTCTACTCCAGCAGGAGGATCGTCTAAGGCATAAGGGGAATTTATGAAGTTCAAGTCTCTAAGCATCCTGACATTCATCACAGGTGGCCGATCAAGCAGGTGCTCCGGGCGAGATATCTCAAAGTTAGAATGAAGACTGTAGTCGCCGAGATACTTTGAGATCAGGCACTGAGGAATGGCCCAAGCAGGAATCCAACTCATGTCAAGGTTAAATGGAGGCACTATAAAATCAAGCAACCCAGGATCATAATAGTCCCACAAATAATGGCCCTGCTCCAACTTTAACACCCCCAGCGCATTCAGACATCATTGCTTGTAACCCTCGTTATTTGAATTCTGGATCCGATTATCGAGGTGATAAAGGGCTTCATTATATCTAGCCATTCAAACCTCTCTGGGTTGTTTGTGAAACTGATAGGTCAACCGCTCTAGTTACTCGTGGAGGTTCTTCACTAAAAGTTCTTTATTCTCCAAGGCAGAGCTTTGTGCAGAGAGTTGCTCGTCGAGGTTCAAAATCTTTTTGGACATCTCAGCTAATGCTTAATTCTTCACCACCAACTGGAATGCTTGATTCCCCAAAGCTGCTTGAGTTCTTTCCTCTTCAATAGTAACCCGAGCAGCTCTTGTTCATCCCCGAGAAGCTCTTGCTCATCCGCGAGCAGATGTAGAGGGTCCAATTCTCTTTAAAGTTTCCAATTCGTCTCTCAAATTGGCATTTTCAACCTCCAGAAACGAGAAACCTTCGTCATTGACAGGGACCAAGGCTCCCGAGGTAGATGCTGTAAATTTTAGTTGGGATATCTCTCCTCGCAAGTTATTATTTTCCTGCTCCAGCAGTTTCGCGATCTGCCTATGCTCTTCAACCTCGTTCTTCAAAGTCCTCTCCTTAATATCATAAGCAGCGACTAACTTATTGTATCCTTTGTCAGCATTTAGTTGCTGATACTTTTTCTCATACCCCCAATGCAAAAGGGCATAAGATTCCTTGTATTGTTGCTGAAGTTCCTCGATGATACCCCGAAGATCTTCAATCATCTCATAATATGCCACATTATTGGCAACTGCACGATCGAGTAAGCATTTCAAATATTGATAGGCTTCGAATTCTCGTTCCGAAGTGTCTGGACCAAGGATGTCGATGATTTGAGCTTCAGTCAAGTCAGCATAGCCAGCCTTGAAGTACTCATTATATTTTTTCATCAGTTCAGTATCGTGGGCTGACAAGAGCTCCATTCTAGCCATAAACTAGCAAAAAGAAGAATAAAATGGATCAATAATAAGAACAGAGCAAGAAAAAGGGATTTAAGATGCACAGCCAAAACTTCAAATTTTATTACATCACAAAAAGAGGTACATAGTTCAGAATTACATTCAACAACAAAATAAAAAGCAAAGAGAGAGGTCCGAACAACTCTACACCTTCTCATAGCTTCCTAAGACTTCCTCGGGAGGCTTGGACGAAGAGGTAGGTTGCTCGGAGGGCAGAGAAAGCTGATCGGTAGACATGTTGGTTGGTTGGTTGGGGTTACTCGTAGCAAAGTTCAACAGTAGGAACCTAATCCTCAGTTATCATCGAAGACTCTTCTGAGGCAGCTTCGTCCTCTTCTTCTTCTCCAGGAGAGGGAGGAGGACCATGAACATGGCGTTTGAAAAAGTTTAGAACTCTCAGAGACCTTTAACTCATGCAGAGCAGCAATCCATCCATCCCTGAAGTATTTAATACTAGAAAACTCCATCTGGGAAGATATGGCAGCTAAACCTTTATTCCATCCCTTATCCCAGCCAGTGCTAAAGGACTTTTTAACTACAAGTTTTCTTTTGGCTTTCTCTGAGGAAATCCTCTTAGTATGAAGTTCCTCGACGGCCTTTATCTTCCTTTCTATCTCCTGCCTTTGACGATCAACGTCACGAAGTTTAACGACTTCCTCTTCAGATTTCTTAAGCTTGTTCTCAAGCTCTTCAGTGCTCATGAGCTTCTCCTCAAGCTCAATATTTTTCTTCTCAAATTCTTTCACTTTCCTCTCCAACTCCTGGGAGGCCTCCACAGCACGGTCTTTTTCTTGCTCGATGGAATTGAGTCGTGTTTCCCAGGCCTCTTTATCTTCTTCATATTTCTAACGGGAGTCCTTTAAGGACTGAGTCAGACCTACAAAAGCTTCTAACACACCTCCCGAGGAGCTCGAAGCTTTAATAGCTTCATCCTTTTTCAGAATAGTGTTGAAACAGGTTACCAGCTGGAAAAAGAAAATAATTGTAAGTCAGTGTAGGGATATAACATTAAAAAATGAAAGTTTAGATTAATAATACTTACTGAGGCAATATGTTGAGCTGCCAAGGTGGTAACCCTATCCCGAGAAAGACGGTTTTCAATACCTTGGATCTCGGGGATAATCCAAGACTTCATCGAGCTCATGGCAGAGCTCGGAGCAACAAAAGTGGGAACATCACTTCCCGTAGTTAGAGGCTGAGAGATAGATTCAGCCAATTTATCCGAGGTACTTTTCTTTAACCTCCTCGTAGGAGCAGGAACATTCTCAACCAAGGATGATGTCTTGGTCGGTGATATAACTATAACCTCGGTGCGATGAGAGATAGCAACAACCTTGCTCGAAGCCACTAGGGGCTTCTCGGCAACCTTTTTAACAGCTACTGGAGGGGGTGCATCAATTTTTCTTATCCCTTCCTCTGGGACATCTTGCTTACTTCTTTTTGCCTATACAGAGGCAGAATCTGATTTGTCAAAATATGAGGGAGCTTTTCGTCTCTTCTTTCTGATACTGAGGGGAAGATTTAATTCAGGAGAGGAACCTTCAGAGGCTGGTAATGGGTCGATGTCACCTACTACTGGACGAGCAGTAAAGGATGAAGTGTAACTCTTGTACTGCAACAAATAAGAAGCTGATCTAATGTGTTCGTCAACAACAGTTTGGTGCAAACTCCAGATAAGTTTCAAGTGCCTCAAATTGACATCAGTTTCTTTAGGGGATTTTCTTTTGCTATCAACTGCAAATAAATAAAAAACTAAAATGTTAATGACGCATTTTATCAAACATACAGAAAACATAATTTCAAAAATAAAATAAAAACAACCTATCCCATTGCCGTAAGGGGGACACTTAGGACCCTGATATACATAATCTCCATGTAATGGAGCATGTTGCCAATTTTTCATAACAACCCCATGCTCGAAGTAATCCCTGTTGGCATCTGGGAGATTGACAACTAAAGCCCTATTTAAAAACCTAGTTTTTAAATAAAATGTGTTATCACTAACAACCCATCTATAGCAAAACATAATTTCTGGAATTCCTAAATGAGTTTCATGAATTTGGTTTAACCTATGAAGTCCATTAACTATTCTCCAAGTGTTTGGTGTTATTTTCGCTGGAACAACATCAAAAAACTGACAGAACTCCAAACATAAGGGATTTGGAGGAAAAGAAAAGCCACATTCAGCTACAAAGAGACTGGGGAACCAATGTCCCTCAGCCAAACGAAAATAGTCAGAAGGTTCAGAAAGCTCTTCTAATATGACCCGAGAAGGAATAGAAAAATCAGAACGAAATTTATCATGCGACTCAACAAGGTAAAACATGATGAACAAAAGAAATAAAAGAGAAGGAAGAAGATCTTACAGGAAAAAGATGAATCAGGTGATAACGTCACAATGGAAGAAACGAACGCACAAGACAGAGAAGAAGTGAAGAAGTTCTAAGATGCAGATTTGAAAAAGTAAAAGATGATCGAATTTTCTGAAGTGTTTAAATACTTTACCTCGAGAATGGAGAAAAGCAATGATTACCAAGATGGACGATTGCATATCCGGCGGCTAAAAAGAAGAAAAAGGCATGAAACACGAAGCGGTTATTGAAATTCGAAATACTTTAAAAAGCCTGATTCTATGCACTCAAAAAGGGGGTTAAACAACGAACGTTTATCTAAAATCCATAAAGTTTAGGCAGCGTAATGTTCCATACTTTTCTTTAACATCAAACTACGAAATATTGGGGGCTTCTGTTGATACCAAATTTATTCTGCTGACGTGGACCAATTATGTAGAGACACGTGTCAATCTACATGGCACTCACAAACATTTTTTGAACAACACATTGACTCCGAGGAACTCAACCTCCCCGACCAACTCAGAACGTTCCGAGCAACAAGTGTTCTCCGAGGAACTCTACTGTACCGAGAAACTCATGTATACTGAGCTACTGAGGCGGTCCGAGCAGATTAGGCGGTCCGAGTTGCATCTCATACAGAGCATTCATATCCGGATAATCAAGAGGATGACTGCGCATTAAATGTTCATTATTATCACACAGACGCATACGCCTATTGGACAGCTGTGTATTATTCTTTCATTTGTACCGCCTCAAGGCTATAAATACATTGTAACCTCCTCATTAGCGGGGGACTCAGAATTTCTTGGTAAAATATCTATTATCAAGAATTCCAAACAGTCAGCAATAAGTAAATAGTGGACGTAGGCCTTTCCTTCGAGGCTGAACCACTTTAAAATCCTTTGTCTTATTTATTTTTTATCTGTGATCAAATAATTAGAGATAATCTAATTTTTTACATCAACACTTGTCATCCCACGTTTCTGGAAAGTCCTCTAGCATTTTTGATAGGATGTTCACCAGAGTCTTGTTAGTATCTTCTGCTTTCCCGTTGCACTTTGGATACACTATGGTTGACTTATGATGAATGATGGAGTACTTATCCATGAGCAAACTTACTTCATTATACAGAAAAGGGGTGCCATTATCTGAGAGGAAGACCTTTGGGATACTAAAATGAAAAATGATATACTCCTTCATGAATCGAGCAACTACCCCTGTTGTGGCTTTTTTTAGTGGTATGTCTTCTGCCCACTTGGTAAAATATTCAGTGGCAATAAGTATCCAAATATTTCCTTAAAATGAGGGATTTATTACCCTTACTAAGTTGAACACCCATATGTGGAATGGGAAAGGGGTGGAAACAGAATGCAGGTCCACTGAAGGAGTGTGGATCATATTCCTGTGCAGTTGGCAAGCCTTAATTTGCAAATGAACTTCGCAGAGTCTTTTTCCATCATAGGCCAATAATACCCCAAAGTCATAAGTTGGTCATAAAGTTTGGCTCCTTCGATGTATCCTGGCTCATGGGCCTATTTCAGTACTTTCTCGGCTTCTTCCCCCTGATGCACCTTAAAGGCCTATCATGATAGCCTCTTCAATATAACTTCCCTTTTTAGATGTAGTACCTAGGCACTTGCCTCTTGAGCCTTGTGGTGTCATCTTTATTTGGAGGCATCACTTCATCTACCAGTATGTCCATGTATGGTTGCCTCCAATCTTAAGGTTGATCGATGAAGTTTCATTATGCGACTTGGTAGAATAAGTGGCATTTCCCACATTCCCTCTGTATCATCGCAGCATCCTTCCTTATCAAAGGCCAGAAGCAACATGCTCGTTGGACCCTTCTATACAAAGGGATCTCAGTGGTTTCACAGTTGTCTTCATGGACTTCAGTCAATATTATTTTGGCCTCTTCGGGATGCACACACCTGGATAGCCAACCCCTTTTATTTTTGTAGTACAAGTTTCCCTTAGCAACGAAATACTGTGCGAGGTCAACCAAACTCAGTGAGCCTTCACCTGTTTCTAGATGCTTCCTTATCTCGCCCCTCCAATCATTGTTATTATCATTAGGAAGCATTTATATTATCGTCGAGGGGTCTGTTCTCTTGGTAATTCGCACTAACGTTGACTCCCTATAGAAAGCAATATTTTGGGCAATAATGGCGTAAGCGCCAGCATGTATATTCATCATTCGTGGGTGCCTTTTGATCTTTACCACTTCGAATTACTCGATCAACCTTTGTATGATTGTTCGGTAAGGTGCCAAACTCGTGTCCTTCAAAGCAAACTCGTGTGCTTCAAAGCAAACTCGCTCGTAACTTATTTAACCACCAAGTTCCCCCTTTATTGTGAGCACTTGGATGCCCCTTCTAAGAGCTTTGATCAGTCCCAGCACCAGTGCCTCATACTCAGTTTCATTTTTTGAATATTTAAAATCCAATTTGAATGATAGTCGGACTTCTTCCCCATTCTTTCTCAAAATCACACCTGCTCCTCCCTTATTTTTGGTCGAGGATCCATCAAACTCCGCTCCATTCCTCCAGGTTCGCTGCCAAAATTCTAGCCTGAAGATCATCGCCTGGAAGTTCTTCCAGAGGTGGCCCGAACGTCCCAAAAGGAAAAATGGATAAAGATGATTCCTAATAATGGTAGAGCTATTTCACAATTGGAATATGCACGAGTAATTGGTAGTTTAATGTATGCCATGACATGTACTCGGCCCGATATTACTTATGTTGTTGGTAAATTAAGTAGATATACTAGTAATCCAAGTTTATTGCATTGACATGCTGTCAATAGAATATTAAAATATTTGAAAGGAACTATGGACTATGGTATATACTATAGTGGATATCCTTCAGTATTATAAGGGTTTTCTTATGCCAGTTGGATAACTGAGCGGGAGGATCATTCCTCAACAAGTGGATAGATTTTCACTCTTAGTGGAGGAGCTGTTTCTTGGGGATCAAAGAAACAAACTTGTATAGCTGACTCTACTATGGCAGCTGAGTTTGTAGCATTAGCTGCAAGTAGTAAAGAGGCAGAATGGTTAAGGAATTTATTAATTGAAATTCCAGTTTGGCCAAAACCAATGCCTCTAATATCCATACATTGTGATAGTGAGTCTACACTTTTCAGAGCTTATAGTAAAGTGTACAATGGAAAATCTAGACATATTGGCCTGAGACATAGTTATGTCAGACAAATGATTACAGATAGTGTAATCACAGTGGATTATATAAAATCAAGTCAAAATTTAGCTGATCCTTTTACAAAATGTCTTGCAAGAGGACTGGTGTCTAAGACATCAATAGGGATGGGACTAAAGCCCATTAATAATAATCACTCTTGATGGAAACTCAACTTGAAACTTGATATATTCAAGTCTCAAGTTCAATGATTAAAGTACATCATACGACATGATTGTAAGCACTATAAAATTTAACATCCCAAGGATAAGTTCTTAGAACATGTAATGAATAATGAAAGAGGATGAGTTTAACCTTAATAGATTTATGGTGTTTTAAGTTACATGTACACCTATGATAATCTACCTATATGAGTGTGGAAGTGGTTCCGCTTCCTATGAGAACTGGGCTTGACTCTAAAGCACTCATAAAATCAAGGTACAGACACAAGGCCTAATACATGTGTCGGCTTATATGGATAATCATTGACTAAAAGATTTGTGTGTGAAGACAAATCTAGATGATCAATATGGATTGATAGTTCAAAGACAAGTCTACTATACTTTTATGGTTAGCCTTGACGAACCTTCACAGGGTATTGGTTCAAGTCGTGAGACACCAATGCTTATACACAGTCTTACAGACAATCAAAGATTTACAAAACTTATTTTTAAAATGGTGGAGGAGTGTTGGAGATTTTATAAAATAAGTGAGTAAGAGTTTTGGGTGTAAGAGATTAAAGAGCTTGTCCCATGTTGGAAGTGTGTGGAAGAGGTGGGAAGCTAACCCAAATATTAAAGGGGATAGTGTCCCACATTGGAAAATGTACAAAGCTAAGTGTCACCACTAAGCTATAAAAGGAGTGGGCAACCTTTGAGTCTCACATTGGAAAAATATTAAGAATTTGTGCACTTAATAAGTACAAATGGAAGAGGAAGAGTTAATTCATCTAGCATTTAAAAGGATATTCAAGAGACCTCAATACGGTGTGAAGCACTGTACGCACACGCGCGCGCGCGTGCGGGGCAGTGGGCTATAGAGGCGCTAGTGATGCACTTTGTACTTCGCACGCCACGTGTCCGCAGTGGTAGCGGGTTTCCAGGATTCGTCCGGGTCGGATCGCGGTAGCTCGGGCGCGATCACTTTTTGGTTGAACCGTGCAAAACCGATTCGGTATTAATTGTACTTGTTCAGAAATGACTTAAGACTGTTGGTAATTAACAGTCATGCCATTTCGAAATTGATTAAGACTGTTAATCCAACAGTCATGACTCTTGAAGACAAAGCCTTTCATTATCTATAAATAAAGACTGCCTAAAACAAAATTACATTGATAACAAAAACCCAGTTTCAGATTTCCAAACCCTGCTATTACTCTCTTATAATTTTCAGGAGATACAAATTCTCTTATTCTATTTTGTGCACAGAAACAGAATAAGAACTTGATTGACTGTTCTTCGCTGCTGCATCCAAGGGCTGTCTTCAGACATACAATTTGCAGATAGTGCAATTGCTTCATTGTATCTTGAGTACGGATTTGTTGATTCCCGATTGTATACCGAAGTTATTCGTGTCGGGAAAATACTGTATTTAGGAAAGTGACATCACGCCTTGAAGATTCATAAAGTTACATTATTGTATTAAAGTTGACATTGTTGTGATACAATAAAGAGTTATATTTCTGTATTTGCTACATAATTTCCAACAGGGTTAAGATTGGACTTTCGTAAGAAATGGACAAGATAAGTGAAGGGACAGATATACCTCACTGGCCCAAGTGATCGATCCATAATACCCACATCACGGAAGTAAAAATGAGCAAGGTTGAGAAAAGGCAATGTACCAAGACGATAGCATTTCTCAAACAAATTCCCGAGAATATTCAGGGGAAATTGATTCTAAAGCAACATTAGGTCATATAGTAAATCAATTCGGTGCCCTGGATATCCAAGAATGGATGGGAGTGGAACGTGTTGTGTGATGTCTTTCCAGGTGAGTTGGTAAGCCAGTGTTGTAAGAATACCTCAAAAATATAGAGAGAGTCAAGCAACATCGTATTTGTTAAAATCCAACATAAATGGTAAGTTTACGAATTTTGAGGGTTGCGATTGTGGGTTGAATTGGGCAAATTTTGTAGAAGGATAGGTAGCGGTTGTCTAAATCTACTGAACGGGTACTGAATTTGGAAATGTTCCTACGAACTTCATTTGTCCATAGGAATTCCTACGAACTTTTGAAGTTCGTAGGAAGTTAGAATTCAATTCAAATAATCAATTTTATTGGATATTTGAGTTCTTACTAACAACATTAGTTCGTAACAATTAATACGAACAAATGTTGTTCGTAAGAAAATAGAGATTTTAGTTCCTACGGACAACTATAGTTCGTTGGAACTCTTTTTACAAAATCAGCAGATTCACCATTGTGGAAACATATTAATCATGAATGGCAAAAGCACTTTTAGTTCTCTAAAGATACCCTTTCTCTTATAGTTGTGTGAACAGTGATGCTTGTAAATTCACAGTGCACTAAGGATGACCATCAACAATACCAAGATAACTCAAATGTGACTTGCTAACTTAAAAATAAAATTAATAGGACATTAATAATACAAGAAATAAAACATATGATTGATAAATAACATTGGAATCTAGTGGTTAGCAGTAGTTATATGACAAATACGAATGTTTTTTCGTAAATAAAAGCAATTCTAAATGCAACATAACAGAATATGTTCAAAACTCCTTTCATCCAACGTAACAGAATATGTCCAAAACAAACTAGTCCAAGACCCTACAATAACTTAACAAATATATCTAAAGAATATACATCGAACAGAAACCAATCAAACCTGCAAGTTGAATATTCAATATAAAATTGTAGTACAGCAACACTCGCCATTAAAGATTTTGTAGTAAAATGACGAGACACTGCCAAACGCCGCAACATTGGCTCCAGCGCCAAGCGAGACCACCAAGGAGGGGATGAAAAATATCGTCACAATGCCCAATCCAAAGCCAAAAACATCCCATCACCATTTCTGACCAAAAATGTCGGAGAGGGACTACCATCGACCTGACATGAAGCACACCCAAAAAGATTAACGATACCAAGTTAACCACTCGCAGCAAGGAGATAGGAACGGTAGAAGACAACTGGGTCTCTATTTGTGCAATGTCATCGGATGAGAGAAAAAAATCCAATCGGACCCCTATAAAGACAAAAACATGCCTAATAGAGAACCACCCATCTTAATCTAACATGAAACACGCACGAAAAGATGGCGACCAAGCAAAAAAGGGTGGGATCCAGCAATAGACGAGACGGTGACAAGAGGGGTCAAAACAATCTTTGAAGATAAACCAAAACCCAACTAAAATATGACATTAAGCGCACCAAATAGATAGCGACTGAGATTGGGAAGGCTTCTACGATAATGGAAAGGGGACAAAACACCGAAGAGGGAGGAATAGGAGAGTGGGAGGTTGGATGATGGGTTGTGGAGTCTAGTTCTGATATTAATAGTAAAAAATATGAAACAACCAACCAAACACGTGGTAATCATATCAGCCCACACACTCGATTAGTCTCCATAGGAAATCGAAAAATATGGATGATGGATTCCATCGTGAAGTAAAACTCATACTATTCTCAAACCACTCCAAACAAAAAAACCATCCGTAACTTACAGAAAAAACAAAGACATAGACCACACACAACCTCAAAACCAAAGCTCAAGTCAAACCCAATCCAACACCTAACTACACAACCCTCCACAAACCTCATCCAATCATCAAAGAAAAGCGCCACTGTCGAACTGACTTAAATCCCTTTAATAAAAATGGCGATCTTCAGTAGTGGATCCATAGTTATGGATAAGAGGGAAAAGGGAGGTAGATGGGTTCCACACAAGAGAAGTCACCAGAGGGTTGAATAAGTGAAAAACCTATCCCCGTCAGATTTTGAACAAAACTCGTCAATGGATAACTCACATACCAAAAACTGACGTGAAGTACTACAAGAAGATGGCGATCAAGGAAAAGATGGAAGTATCCTGCAACAGAGAAAAACCAAGACCACAATGGGGGAAACCAACTAAGCAACAAAAAACTCCTCATAGCCCGGTCTGACATGAAGCTCTTATAGCAAAATAGAGACTAGGAGATGGTTGGATTTGTCCACGTGGTTGGGGACAACAACGCACTAAAGAGAGGAAGGGAGGTCGGGGCTTGGAATGAGTCTCAAGTTTAAAACCCTATAGAGAAAAAGTATCTCTAACCATCCGAAAAAGGAAACATTTTTCAACCATTGACTAAGTTAATAAATTAAACATTTGATTCTAAAGAAGAATCTGAAGATAGTTGTTGCACTAAATTTTTTAAAATAGAAACAATATATAAGTCAACTGCACAATAAATTTCAAATGACTTAAAATAATGGCTATGGAATTTGTTATACCTTTATCTATATTGAATACTCACATATGCTAATAGTTTAAGATATGATCAAATATGTGTTTGGTTGTTTCAAAGACATGTTAAATTTAAGATTAAATGATGTCCTTGAGAAAACACAAATAAAATACTTAAGTGACAACAAGTTTTAATCCCAATTACAAAAATACCTATATCGATCTCCATTTCAATTGTAAGTGTCTATGATCTTGGATAACCAACAAGCATATCCCACTTCCGAATCAAATCACTCACCATATCTATCCACTGTTGCGCATCTGGATATCGATGGTGTTCCCATCCCAGAACAATGTGCGGCATTGAAGCTCCTTGTTTGAGATTGACTTGCATGAAATGATTATTGTTATACAATATGATGGGCACTATACGAGCTACTTATGATGATGGTCATGTCCTTAAAGGTAAGTAAGTGATATTTTGTTTTGGAGAATAAACACAAAGAATACAGTTAAAAGTTATGGCGAACAAGCAACCCATGGATGGAAACTGCATCCAATATCGACAGTGCACGAAAACTGTACTAAAAACATCTAACACCTCCTCCACGTCGTTATATGTTTGGAAATCACCCAACATACGTGAGTGAAATTCCCTATTATCCCTTAGCTCAATAAGCATATGTTGTCTAACAGTTATCCACCCATCATCTTCACTCAATTGTAATAATTCAGCATAAAACCTGTACCCGTAGTGGCCATCAGGGGCAACATTACGAAAACCATCTATAACATATTCCTTAATCATCAAATAGAACTCATTTGAAGGTGAAGTAAAGTATTCTTCATCTGTCATGTTAGGACCATAATTAGGCTTGCGTCTCCGCACTTTCAGCGTTTTTAAGGGATGAGAGTTTGTTACTGACCGTTGGCTTTGATGTTCCTCGATAGTATTCGCATATTTGAATGCTGAGGGATTTATTTTTGTACTACAATCTCCTTTTGATGCAAATTTCCCTGTGTTTTATCTTGGTCTCCCTTTTGGAAATTTGTTCTTCAAATGACTTACCATATTAATCGATGTTGAATTGCTAACCTATGAAAATGAAAGATATAAATTATTATTAAATTGAATAGTTTTGCGCTAACTTTTTACTTGTACGACATTTATCAAGGCCAACTCTCGATCAGTAACAATTACAGAAGGGGTTGTATACGAGTGTAAAATATATTTTAAACAACGTAATGCCCATGTAAAGTTATTTTCCTTCTCTGATTTAAGATATGCATTTTCGATAACAAAAGTTTTGTTCATAGACGTAACACAAACTATCTATAGTAAGGGCATCTCATGTCTATTCGTATTGTATGTATAGTCCACTAGAAGAATTTCTAGGAAAAACTTTGCGAGGATAGTAGAATACGAATGTGCAAAAAATATATCTAACACCTCATTCGTGTTTGGATCTCTCCTGTGAAATTCCATGTATTGTTTAGTACCCAATATGTCCATCAATTGTTGCATTTATGTTCATCCTTACTTCTCAATAATTTGGTTCTTTGCTTTGAAATTGTATATTGTTTCAATATTTGATGAATTAATTGAATACTTTATTTTCAACACACAAAGAATTTCTTATAGTTTGACACCACATATGCTCATGTAAACCACTATTTATTCCTCCTCTTTTGTTAATCTCCTGATAAACGAACGACTTTCAAATGTGGTTTTTTCATTAAGTGGGTGGTTCTGAAACCCACATACAATATTAACGCTCCACTGATCATCAACTTCCAATTTAACCCCTTTAAGAAAATATGGACAACCATATTTTTTGGTCCTTTTTTTCATAATTTTCTTATGTTTCCCGTTGTTCTTCACCTACGTATCATTCATAACAGTCTTTCGGCTCTATTTGAACTTACCTCCCCTTTCACAACCAAATATTACTCAACCACGTCGACCATTCTTTGGATTATCTGACTTTTTAATACACGCAACCATAACAAAAGATTTTACAACAGATTTACACCCCATGGTTAACTCTTCTCAGTAATAAAATACCTACATATCAAATACATAAACATTAAGTGTTTAACAAGAAATATTTAATCGTATTATTTTTTCATAAATTAAATGGTACCTTGTCAATCAAAAATGAGATTTACAATCCCATTCAAATTTATTATGTTTTTCAATTTTCTAGTGTTCTTCCATGTATTCTATAGCACTACTACTATCACTCTCATATGATTGGATGACGGATAACGAATTTGCAACAATATTTTCACTTGCATTTTTTCTGTAAATTAAATTAAATTGAAATTAACAATACCTTTTGTCGATATCCAAGAATAGTTTATATATGGTGGTACTCACCTCTCGCTTCGATTTGTCGTCTTCCATTACAAGTTCTTCCATTTTGGAGATTGCACACAGCACTAATTGAGTTGTAACTGTGTGAGCTTTTTGAACAACTTGTATTGATAGATTTAATGGTTTAAATGAAAGCCGTGAAATATTTTGTTATTCGCAAAAAAAATGTGTTGTTACCTGAGTTCAATTGGTTGTGATATTGTTCTAAGATTATGAGTTTAACTCTTATGATGGAAAAACAGGTAATCCAAGACATTTTTTTTCTTCTTATTCAGGTAACTGTGTTCAAATGGTTGTGATATAACTATTTTCCACTATTTTTTCCTTCTTACGCTAATAATTATGTGTAGAGTCCACTTTTTTTTCCTTCTTACACTGGTAATTATGTGTAGAGTCCATGGTAGGGAGGTTTCTCTATAGGGTTGAAGTCGTTTAAGGGTTGACGGATATTACGCATGTTGTGATATCTGATATCTAACTTTGTTTTTAGTTTTTACAAAATATGGGGGGAGTTAACAAAGGTAAAAATGGGCTTTTAAATGTTTTTTAATAACTAAAATAGGAATGTGCGAGTGTTGAAAGAAAGGGTGGGTCTAAAAAAAATCACCCTTTAAATAATTCCATCAGTTTTAAAATATACATATCTTAAGGGTATATCGGGGAGTTTACTTAATTTACAGTGAGTGACAATTTGAAAATTGGAACATGAAGATATCTTTAATAAATATTAACATGGATGTATAAATATATGTTAAATCAAGGGCTGTATTCGAGAGTACTTTATTTTAAGATATATTTATTTAAAGGACTTAATTTTGTCCTATTTAGTGTATCATGTTATTTTTATGCATATCAGCATTTTATAATGACTAATTATCACTGCAAACTTGGTATTCTACTTTAAGTAACTTCTACATCATTTTTTTTATTCCAGACTTTACAATTCCATAACTTCATATTTATATATGAACTTTTGGTAAAATTTGTATCTTTGAAAACAAGCCCTCGTGATCTACCAAACAAGATCAATCTTGAATATTTAATTTTCATTACACGAAAAATAGCAATATGGCATGGTTTAAAACTGTACCAGGTCAAATTTGGCATGGTTTGAACTGTGCTAAAATCATGTATTCGAAACTGGCATTTTTTTTTCTGGCACATTTTAAAAGTGTGCCAGATTCTACCAAACGGGTTCACTTCTAGCACACTTTTAAACCGTGCCAGAATTTGATATTTCTGGCACACTTTTGACACAATTTGTAACTGTGTTAGATTGAGCGCATTTTGGTACAGTTTTGGCACAGTCAAAACCGTGCCAAAATTTGGTTCACTTTTGGCACGATTTTGGATTGTGCCAGATTTTTGAATTAGTACAAAAATAATTACAAATAATATTAAAAATAATAATTAATCCTACATATTGAGTAACAAAGAATTAACGAGTAATTTTAGTTAATTAAATCTTCTAGGCAAATTCACAGATGAAGACTATTTTTGTAAAAAATCTCGGAGAGCCAAATTTATTACAAAAAAAAAAGAACAGGCTGACAAAAAATCCTCAAAATGAAAATAGTGGAAGAACCTAAAGCCTTATAGAGATGCCTAAAAGAAACTAAAGTCTTCGGTGGAGTATTAAACCAATGATACCCAAGCCAAGGATAATCAAAAAAGGAAAAGTGGGGATTTTTTTAGATGCGAATGAAATAGATACATATAAGGAGCACAAGTAATAAAAAACAAATCCAAATGTGGATCAAAGAGATCCGTTGATAAAAAGTTTGCAACTTTCCATCATCCAAAACATCATGAGTTCTATGTAAATAAAATGCTCTTGCATCAACTTCATGAGGCTTAGTCGACATAATCAACTTCACATTAACCTGTTATAATCTCCAGTACAGAACTCCAAAAGCAAAAACACTTGTCTTCTCATACAACTTACACAACGACGGACAAATATTGCATCTAAGTTGCCTCTCTCAACTTTACGGTCCACGAAAATAACATTTTCATTCCCTGCAAAAATCATCAAACCATTTTAAGCGTAAATCATGATTTGAAAAGGAAAAAAAAGGCAAAATGATCAACTCTTAATTATTCTCCATGGTATCTTCCATTAATGTTATAGATGCATTGAGAGCCCCTCAACATAGAATTTTCCCACTATTGTCATGTGCATAGTAAATAAAATCAGTAAAATCTGAATTTATGTTGTAGACGGACTGAGAGCCCCTCATCATAACTAAAGTTGAAAACAAAAAATATATAAGACATGAAACATGTTAACAGTGGAACGGACACCATATATTCAGTGTTACATATGTTAAGATAACCTTCCTTGCTACACCTAGGTGTGAGTAGATGTAAACACAAAAAACAGTACAAACGGCCCATCATCAGATGATCCAACTAATAAAAACCCAAAACTATCATATCCTTAATCTCAATTGATTGATCTAGTATCATAAAACATCATATCTATATTAGCAACTGAAAAAATAACCAAACTAAATAGAAAAAATATAGTTAGTACTCGTATGAAAGTTAGCACATTATTATCCAGGTCATTTAATTAGCTAAGTGACATTGTCTGGTATGAACTCGGTTCATTGTAGCTATTATTCGAATGAAAGTTCACACAGAATTGCGATACACATGTAAGAACCAGCGCGTATCTTTCTTGTGGCCATTTCAACAACTCATCACTTGGAACAGGTGCATAGTCATCCATATATGTGATAGGATGAATTTAACACAAAGATGCTATCAGGGAGAGAAAATATAAGAAACAAAAAATCTTCAACATGTATTACATACTTCAGTCTCATAAATCAGCAAAGTAGCCACTTCATAATCCACAATTATTTTTTGAGATATAATTATTTCATAACAGAGAAATGAATGGAACTTTAAATTAATAAATTTATGCCCAGGAAAATAATTATATATTAAAGAAAAGTACTAATCATACAATTATTTATCTACTAAGTACATGTATCGACTTTGACAACTAGTACACTCAAACAACCAATACCTAAACCACCTACCAACTACATTTCCTTGTGAAAAAGGGTCAATCTTTGACAAAAAACCATCTAGGTTTGTTTAATGGTTGCGTCTCATGTTATTATTATGTCAGCTTTATGAGCATGTGTCATGCTTGGAGTCAAACCATCTATATGTGTATGAGTCATTCGTATGAAATTTTACCAAAAATTAAAACATTTAACAAACATGAATGTGATTGAGTCAATTATATACACCGTGCACAAATGTAATCCTCGTGCTCATTATCTATTTATAACACCTATTGTATTGCTTATTATGTTCCAATTACTCAAAACATGCATATGTATAATACATATACATTAACAAAAGTTAAATACACCAAAGAAAATAATAATATCGTTTCGAGTGATAGCATTAGTTACGGCTTGGTTTTGAGTAACAGCATTGGTGACAGCTTGGTTTCGAGTGACATGACACAAAATAAAATAATATGTGGTAACTTTAACAACACAGTTAATAGCGTTAACAGTAGATGTGTACCGACTTAGGCATTTGAGCAAACAACACCAAAAACTGAGGAAGTTTACTGGTGTTCTAGCTTAAACATAATGAATCCTCACACTTTCAATCGAAGGAACACACATAAATGAACGTCTGTAAAATAACACAGTCAATTGGTTTTTATTAAAATTGAGAGAGAGAGAGAGAGAGAGAGAGAGAGAGGGGGGTAATACATACTTGTCACAAAGTCACTCACATCTTGAAGACTTCTTAAATCAGGCACTTCATGGTTCTGCACAAATTTTCTAACTCTACGCTACACACCAATAGGCTGTAGCCTGATAGAGTAATGTCGAAAATCAATAATATTTTATCCTTATTGTAATTAAGTAACACAATTACCTGCCACAGAGAAAGTTTGACCTGCAACAAATGTAACTATAAGAGAAAGGCCATTACTCAAGTTGATACCAGGATTTGATTGATGATTTTTCACTTAGAGTTG
Organism: Sambucus nigra; assembly: GCA_949130495.1. Lineage (NCBI taxonomy): Eukaryota > Viridiplantae > Streptophyta > Magnoliopsida > Dipsacales > Adoxaceae > Sambucus > Sambucus nigra. Next base: position 76,979,379 of record OX422221.1, on the reverse strand, counting down.
ATATCAATCCCTGGGAAAATATTCTAAAACATTATAGTTGTGAGCTTTAAATGTTTCTCTCGAGTCCCAAAACCAGAAAGGACAATCCATACCTGAGTATTGGTTTGGACTTGATTTTCGAGCTGAAAGTTTTCCAAGGCAGTAGTTTGAACATACATGGCTTCAAGAGTATGGTGCCCATGCTCCAATAATGATATTAATACAATTGGCCTACTCTGAAGTTAACATAGTGGAATAAATACGCAATAGTCTTCTTCGTCTCCCAATTGTCCACTCTTTAAGAGTAAAGTCCATGGGGATGCCATTTAAAATGCGATGGAAAGCGAAGAATAGTGAAATGTAGGGACATGACGATCTGCAAGAGAGAAATGTAAGGACTTGAACAAATTCACCATTAAACAAAGGAGATCATAGATATGAAACTGATGTATGTTATACAAAATGTTCATTTATAAAACTCACAATGAACACAACACTCAAAATTGGGGGACGACATTATACGAAATTGGGGGATGACGATATACACTAATTAGAATGCCATCTCATGCGATACGAAAACAAACAAAATCAAGACCTATATCGCACTCAACATAAATTAAATATATTAGAGAATCAATGTGAAACTAATAATGGTGAGGACTGCACTAATTCTCCAAATGTAATGAAAAAAACTGCATAGATTAAAAAGATGGATGCCAAACATATAGCATATCTTTTTTTATAAACAGATGCCAAACATATAGCATACCATAACAGTAAAAGAGTTGAATATCATTGTACTTATCTTTCCCACCACATAAAAAAGAAACATATTCTTTACAGCAACCGACGGGCAGAAATAAGCCCGAGACTGATTTTACCCGTTAATAGCAGAAATAAGCACCGATGTTCTTAAACTTTCACATGGTTTTCGACGATCCATATAGTGTTATGGGAAATTAGCCAATGTTAAACAGCTATGTTCGTTATAGCTAAGGCCACAATACATCGGGAGGGTAAAAATAGCGATGGCCACACCATCACTGCGATCAGCCTTTTTCGCGAAACTCCCTCTTTGAAATGCTTCACGTAGTCCTTGAGGGACTCATGGTTATGTTACTTCATGTTTAGAAGGTAGGTGGTGGGATTAAAATGATTTCTAACACCTATGAAATTGACTACAAATAGTGTGCCATGCTCCTTGAAAGATGTGATGGATGGTAAGGAGTTGGTTATACCATTGTCTTGTCGAGCTCTTCAGAGTAGTAGTTAGTTTTCGCAATGACTCTTCACTTACCGCTTGAAAGTGTTGCTTAAATTGTTGCTTGAAAGCGCTGCTTAACATCTTTCATCTTTAAAATGGTGAAATCAATTGGCATCCTGAACAATTATTCCAACATGGCTTAAACAAAGAAAACCACTATTCGAACATATATAAAAAAAATAGAAATACTGGTGGAAAAAAAAGGAAAACAAACAGAGGTACCTTACTAAAAGTTAGTCTCTACTCGAAAAGGTAACACCGATACGAAGTCGAAACACCATTCCCATACCGAAGTAGTAATATCAGGGGCCAAAATGTAATTTATAGATAATGGCCAAAACACCAATGCCATACGGTAACCGCCGAAGGGAATTTAAATAGTGTTAAGACAACACGTATTAAAGGCAGCGCTTTGCAATATTAAAAAAGACATTCTCATTTAGAGATATAAATCAAGATATTTAGTGTACATATATTCAAAAACCTAGACAAAGATCAAACATATATAAAACAAAATCCTAAACAAGAAACAACAATTAACAATGAGAAAACATAGAGAGTATGAGATTAAAAAAATTGCACATGTGATTTTTCCCTCTATAATGCATGGATACATCAGTGCTTTCATTCATCAATAACCCACAACACCACCCGCACATTGAATAATATAGCAATGTAAGAGCAACAGACTCTGCATTCAAACATAACAAAATGGATCTCAACTCTGAGGTAAAAACATGGATATAGAGAAAAATATTCATGCTTTGATAATAAACTATATTTAATTAGCATGTTAGAATGCAATAAAATCAAAATAATTATGGCAGTAAAATATGACAAATCTCAATTTTGTTCTTATAGAGAAACTCAGTTTTGTATCCAATATCAACAAATTCAACCTTACATTATTACATCAAACGATTCAGGAGCTGCTAAGTTATTCAAATTCTTGTAGCTATTGCAACCTAAGTATGAGCATAAAGGAAAGTGCAAGGAAAAATGTACGCCTACTTGATGGATATTAGAGATAATGAAAACAAAAAATATTATGAATCACTTTTTCTCCTGATAAAAGTATTGATAAAAAATAAATACATTTAAAAAAAAACTGAAGTGGTATACAAACACCTCATAAACGCAATACTATAGTAACCGACTCTTGATATTAGCATCCATGTAGATAAAGTAAAGAATTTCTTATTAATGAATCACAACTAGAAAACAAAACCGAAGTTGCAATACAAATTTAGTAATTCCAATTTCAAATTGCTTCAACATCTCAAACCGAGGAAATAGGAAATGTAAAAGAATGTAATGTAGTCATGTGAAATACTTCATTATTGCATCACAATGAATGAGATATTCTCAAACTGAAATTAGCCCCGAAAAATATCATGGAAAAAGATAAAAATCTCGAGACATTCACGACACTTTATGGGTTCTAAAACATACAAAAACTACTTCAAAACAACATAACCAATAATTGCATTTAGGTACACAAAGACTTATATGGATATAAGGTGTCATCTTCGTAATTTCCTCAACTTTAAAATTTGAAGACAATTCATACCCATATAAAGAACTAGTCAAGAATTAGTAAAGGTGGCAGAGATGTGTGCTTCAGTTCCAAAACTTACACTCACCGGCCCTGCGTCAAACAAAAAAGACTTAGAAAAATGATTTACAAATAGTTTTGACAAATAGTGGAAAACAAAAATTGAAAGAGAGGCTCACACACCTTTCTTTTTGCCCATCCATTTTTCCTTCATGTTCTTCAAAAAATGCATATTGAGTTAGATCCATCATAAAATAAATAACAAAATAATTAAGAATTTCCATATTTAATCAATTCAAGATCCCAAACAATGAATGTCACTCATCATTTTCAAAGAATTAAACAGAAGAAATGAAAAACAAACCTCGCAAATGACATATAGTTCCAGTAATCTATGAAGAGAAACCATATTGTACAAATCTCCTTTGAAACCTAAAATCCAACAACATAATAGCACAATCAAAATCGGAAGTAGAAAATACCCGAAATAACATTTGAAACCTAAATGAAAAAAAAAATCAAAAGCCCTAATCGAAATGCAATAAAGACTCAAAAAACTAGGGAAAAAATCAAATGTCTATTTAAAACCTAAATGCAACAAAGAATTGAAAAAAAGCAAGAAAGTATAAAGAAAGCCCTAATATGAAAAATACCTTCTTTTTTCTTACTTCTACATAAAAATAAGTCACCATATCACCATCCATAACAGCCACCATATCACCATCCACACAACTAAACCTCAATAAATCTCCCCTGATGCAAGAGAGAGAGAGAGAGAGAGAGAGAGATGAGCCGAGAGAAATCGAAGTAGAGAGAGGATGAGAGGGTAAGCGGGAATGAGAGCGCGGGAAACCACAAAGTTAGTATAATGATCTTTTTAGGGTATTTTATATTTTAGTCAAGTGTACTCAATTTTGGCACACCACCAAATATTGAAACTGTTTTAAAGTGTGTCAGATTGTCATTAAACCGTATTATAATTTGGCACAGTTTTAAACTGTGCCAAAATTTTAATATCAGGGTGTGTCAGATTGCTATTTTTGGTGTAATGTTTGTAGAAAAAAATTGAAACGGATAAATTCATTGTTTGAGTGTATCTAACAAATGAAACGATTCATTATTTAAGTATCTTCAAAAAATGATATGTAAGCTACTTATTTCAAATAACTCACCCAATGCGATTTTTAGAACTATCTCATTTTTTTTAACTAAAGGGCAATCAATATTTAGAGTACATAACTTCCATTAAAAATCAAAAATTCACAAAATGAATATATTTAGAATTTACTCATAAAGATCTATAAAAAATAATTTTGAATTTTTTTAACAAAAAAATAATACCAGTAAATTCTTTTTTTATTGAAATCTAAAATTTCTATGGTGTTCCCCCTTCTTTTCCTATTACAACTATGGTGCAATTGGCAAGAACCAATAAATGTAACAAAAGGATATGTGTGTGTGTGTGTGTATATGTGTGTGTATATATATATATATATATATATAGAGAGAGAGAGAGAGAGAGAGGTGTTGAATTACGTAAGCTTTTTTTATGGAAAATGAGAATTTTTCAAAGTGGAGACTACTTTCGGTGCCTAGATCTTAGCCTCCACACTTTTATCCACCACGTGATATGCTCTTTGTTTCCTACATGGATGCTATAGAAGTAGATAGCAAGCATAAAGGAAGACACACCAAATTCAGCAAAGAGTGAGTTTCATGACTTATGTTCTAAAGTAGAGAATATTTGTGTTGAGTAAAAATTTAAGGTTTTACCCTTTCGTGTAAAATTGGTTATTTTGGGAACCAATTTTGGGATAATTTAAGGGTTCACTCTTTTGTGTAAAATTGGTTATTTTGGGAACTAATTTTGGATATTCTCTATTGGGAATTTGGGAGCCCTTTTTTATGGTAAGGTTAATATTTGTGTGTCTTCTAATATTTGTGATAAGTTTTTTTTTTTTGTAAAAAGAGAGATTATTTGTGGGTAAGGAATGGACATATTTTCCTTACAATTGTAATATTCATATATTAGTGACACGAACTGCTTGTGGATATAGCCAAATTAGTGAACCATGTAAATATTGTGTACTGTGAGTGTGTAAGTGTAAGTGTTCTCTACACTATATTTATTGTGTGTGTGTGTGTGTGTGTGTACCACTTTGTTTTTGGGATCACACTTACCATGGATATTATTTTGATGCGACGCTTACGCACAACAAATTGGTATTAGATCTTAGCTCCTCCTTTCTAAAAACATGGATTTTTGGTGGGAAAATAACCATACGTATAGTACTATTAATTCGGTGTTATTCATACTGTTGCTATTCACAGCCCAAAATTTTCAAAATTTTACAATTTTCTCATTTGTATTTTTTTTATTTTTGGTAACTGTGGTTCATTTTGGTTATGGAAACCAATATGAAATATGATGTGTAGAAATTTGATGGGAGAAATAATGTTGGCCTTTCGCAAGTGGAGGTGATGGACACCCTTATCGTAGAGGGCTTGATTTATACTTTAGAGGGAAAACTCGAAACATTGAATAATGACGATTGGAAGAAGATAAATAAGGGAGGATTATTCCATAATTTGGTTATGTTTGTTTAAGGAGATAAAATACAACTTTATGATAGAGAGTTATGCTAACTTTATTTAGGTAAATACTAAGAAGCTTTATTTGGACAAGTCTTTTATAAATCGAACTAATCTCAAAAAGGAAGTATACCGATTTAGTATGGGTCCGAGTACTTCATTCCAATACCACCTCAATGAGTTTGATAGGATTATCTCAAAACTATTAAATATGAATGTGAAAATGGAGGAAAATGACAAGGTTGCGATCTTGTTGGCTTCTCTTCCCGAGAGGTTCGGGTCATGTGATGACTAGGATGATGTACGAGAATAAAAGAGTTATTTTACATGAGGTCACATCAACCTTTATCCCAAACAAAAATAGGAGTAAAGTGGTTGAGGGTGACTCTCGTGCCACAGGACTAGTTGTTCATGGGATATCGGAGAACTGAGGTTCTAATAGCTCAAGGTCCAAGTCAAAATGGCACAAGGACTGGAATTTTTACTATTGTTACGAGGTTGGGTACATCATTAGATTTTGTCCCAAAATTAAAGAGAGTAGTGGTAAAGTCAAATACAAGGTTCAAAATGCATCAGTAGCAGTGTCAGGTGAATTTGATTTGAATGGTGTTGATTATTATGCTCTCATGGTAACCCAGATTGGTGAGTTATTTAATGACATTTGGGTTAGTGGTTTTGGTTATTTAATTCATCTGTGTCCCAATCGGGATTGATTCTCTTTCGACAGAGAGGTTAAAGTTTATTTCATTTTTTTAATGATCGATGGGAGTGCCTTCAAAATTTTACAAATTGGATCAATTAAAATCAACACATATGATAGGTTATTGATAAATTTATGTGGTGTGCAACATGTTACAGGTCTTCAGGTGAACCTTATAGCGGTGGGTGTGCTAAACTCCGTGGGTTACAAGGTGGTAACATTGGGTGGAGGTATGAGGGTTGTGAAATGTTATCTTATGGTTTATGAGGACTCCAAGGTGAAGAACTTTTATGTTCTCCAAGGGAATACGATAATAGGTGGAACTAGTGTAGCGAGTAAAAATTCTCATTTGAAGCTTGGAGATGGAGTAGTAGACAAATGGGGCTTGTATTTTGAGAAGATTAATGATTTTTACTCTTAGTCGGGTTGTGATGAGCTATACAATAGTCGGGGAGAGTAAAATATGCTTTGAGGTGGAAACCAAAATAACAATAGTCCTTAAAAAGAGGTAGACCCATGAGATGGACAGGACAAAATGGCAATATGATAGTTTAATCGAATATCACTAATATGTGTGGGAGGTCAGAATTTGGCCTTGATAGAGATATGAAGGAAAGTTAGGAACATCCTGTAATACCCTACCCTAGTTTTTTTTTAAAGGAGAAAAAGCCTCTCTAAGGGGGCTTACAAACAAGAGCAAAGGAACGAAACTTACAAAATTCTAACATTTGGCATTCCCCGTCTATCTAAATTCATCAATCCCCTAATCATCTTTGGAATCTCACTGAGGTTTTGAAAATTACGAGTTTCTTTTGTAGAAGAAGATAGATTAGCTAAAGCATCTGCAACATAATTATTCTATCTCTAAGTATGATGTATACAAAAATTAGAAGAAGAAATCAGCCCTCTAATATCAATACCCTACCCTAGTGTTTCATCTAAATTCTGTATAAATGGTAATGAAGTGAGGTTCGATGATAATTGTTGCAATTGTGGTTAAAATTGGAATTTGGAGAAAAAAAAAACAAGGGTCGTTAGAAGATAAGGATCAAACGAGATTAGAGTCTCGTTAAAAGCAGGTGTTCAAACGAGCTTCAAATAAGAGCCCCATGTACCACTTTCAAGGGTCATTTAAAGGTCGTTAGAAGCTATAAATCGAAAGAGATGAACTTGTCATTTGAACGAGGCTTAATGTCGTTCGAATAATTTTCTTCAAAATTTATATTAGACTGCCTTGGTGCACTGTCTCGTTCTAGGCCATTGATTTGATGAGTTGTCTAGCTCTAGTGAGCCCAAATCGGGCTGAATGGGAATTTTAGGCTTACGAGGGTTTTTATTAAGGTTTTTTTTGTTCATTTGGGGCATTTTGAAGAGAGAAAATATGGAAGAGGGAGAGAGAAAGTGGAGTAGTCTTCCACCATTGTTGGCCCCTCTCCACCACTCCTTCATGATTTCACCACCAAATATCACCACATTCTAGATGTATTCCACCACAAATTAACCTAATACACCCATTTCCACCAGTGTTGAAGTGGAGCTATAAATTTTGGAGGTGTTTTGGGGGGTTTTGGAGAAGATGAAGATAGATGATTTGTGAAGCTTGGAGAAGGTTTTGATGGATCACATATGGAGTATTCATGGAGGATGCATTTGGTAAGTCCTTAAGGCCACCTTTGAAGGTAGGGGTTACTCCTCCTACACCAACTTCTCTACCACCATTTGAAGTCTTTGAGGTGGGAAACTCTTCACTTAGCATAAGACTTTATTTTATGTATTAGTAGTATTTACAGATAGAACTTGAAAGTAGAATGCATTTAAGATGATGAGTTTCTAGTAGATGTAGTATTAAACATTTTTATAAAATAAAATGCTGGCAAAATATCATTTTTATTGAAAATAAATGAAGAACGCAGATTTGAAAGTTTCTTGAAATAAATGTTGGATTTTAAGAAAATTGTGCATTTTCTAGAAGTTGATGTCAAATATTTTATGGAATAAAATATTTAAAATAATGTTGATCTTGCTATAATAATGGTGAAATAAAGTTTCAAAGTTCCTTACAAAAATGGAGACTTTATGAGAAACGGGACATTTGTTTGAAGTTTTGAAGAAATAATAATGTTCTTTAATCTTGAAAGGGTATGATTTGCAAGTCTTATGAATTTCTAGAATAAACCATTTGTTCAACCCATTTAATAGGATTTTGTGATTTAAAATTCATCTTCTCATGCATATAATCTTATAGTATTTGATGTTAAACATATAAACAAGTTTATCAAAGACTATGTTGGGTCTGCATATGGAATAAGAATGTATAATTTTCAATCTTTAAAGTGTGTTAAAAAGGGGGGGTTAAAGGTTTGATAAGTATAAAGTTGTAAGACTAAATGTGTTAACAAAAGAAAATGGTATTTTCTTGTAAAAGTAGACTTTGAGTATAACGAGATTTCTTGAATAAAGAGAGTAAAGAAATGTCTAATTTGGAAATATGGTTAGTAAAGTTGTTGAATAAGTGTTAATGGTTGAACATTGGAAAGTTGATGTGTGTAACTTAATAATGTTTTAAAAGATAAACACTTATAAAATTGGAAAGAAATTAATGGAATAAAGAGGTTTCCAACTTAACGAGAATGATACTCAAAATGTTAAAAAGGTGTTAAAGTGTTGAAAGCACTTAAGACATAGTGTGAGTAACTTAAATGTGTTTGGAAAAACAACACTTGTAAAAATAGAGGAAAATGACAAGTTTGGAAACAAATGGGTAAAATGGTAATTTCACTTAAAGTGCAACATTTTTATGAAATAAAAATGTTGAAAAAGGTGTTACAGAAATTGGTCCTAAATGGATATGATTGTTGAAATAAAATCAAAGTTAAAATGTAAAGAACATGAAATGACGATTTCAAAGTGTAACACAAATTGGGGTGAAACCTCGGGTTTGGCTTCGACCGGGTAAAAATGGAAAGAAAGAATAATGTGAACATTTGTAAAATGTTAAAACACATTAAAAGGAACTTGGATGACACCGGGATAATTAAGGAGGTCCCGGATCCCGGGCTGAAAGACCCAAAATCACTAGTCAAAGCATATGGTGGCATCGTCGGCGATGTGGAGCCCGTATAAGTACGCAGTTATTGGAAGATTCCAGGAAAAGGTAAAGGAATAAGGAACATGTCAAGAAATGGGTTGTGTGGTGAATGTTAAGACATACTAACTTGAATGAATTAATAAATGTTCTGATAAAGGTAAAATGGACGTGTAAATTTGAAATTGATTAATGTCCATAAGGGAAATAAAAAGGGTAAAATAAGTGAGTAATTGGGTGGTCAAGCAACCTAAGAGGTTTAACCCATAATTAACACAATGGTGTGTTATGAAAGATTTTTCAAAGGCTAAATGAGTATTTTCTAACACGGTGTTCGTGCACATTGAAATGGTGATTTTCAGTAAAAATACTAATGTTGAATGGTTCAAATGAAAAGAATAATTCTGATAAAGAAATGTCTTGTGGTCAACCAAGCGTAGTTGTTTCAAATATTTAACCATGTGTGTTAAATAAAGGGATAAATGACAAAGTGGCTAAAAGGAGTCTTTTACAAGATTAAAGTAAATTAATCTGAATAAATAAGGTTTTCATAAGTAAAATTGTTTCATACATTAAGTATGTGTATATGTATGTGTATATATGTAGAAGGTAGTTGCATGTGCACGTAGGTATCATGTGTGAGAGTCTTCTTTCTGTCGTTCGATTCTATACTGCATTTGTCTATTTCTCACTGAGCATTCGGCTCATTCCCTCTTTTGTTACGACAGGTTGAGAACGGTTCGTATTTTGAGAGCATTATACAAGTAAGTAGTCTCTTTTACATTATGTTAGTAGCTTTGAATGCTTGGACTCTAGGGTAATCCCCATGGTCCCTCACGTAGTTGGATTTTAAATTCAAATCGCATGCTAAACAAGTGAAACGTTAATGAAAAATAAAAATTGTATTAGCAACATCATATAGGTTATTCATTACAATTCACACCTAATGCTCGGGTTGAAAATGGTTGACTATGGATAACCCGTAAATTCGGATCGAGGCATTACACATTTTACTAACCAATGGAGGGAGAAGATGACCTTTTGTTACTAACCGGTCGTTATGAGGCGATTAACGGTGGTTTCTAGATGTTAGGTCAAACTAAAGGTTTTCGAGGGTGCTATGAAGCATTATGGATTTAATAGAAACGGTAGACGCATTCTTGTAGCTGTGCAAAATATGCATTGAATGAAGGGTAAGATGAGGGTTAGTCAAAATTCATAATTAATGTCTTGGTGGTAGTGATCATGTATTTTTGGTGATATCCCTCACTTTATGTGGGTTTGTGGAAGACTCATTTTGGTGTCGTGGTTGTGTTCACCAAGGTGGAGTAGTTAGTTTTTGGTTGGCAAGAGTTTGATAGGGTTACTTATTAAATTTTACTAAGGTGTGAATTGTTCAATTAATAAATCTTTCTTTTAGTGGAAAAGTTGAATTTGTCAAAGTAGAGACTACTTTAGGTGCCCAGATCCCAGCCTACATGCTTTGCTCCAGCATGTTTAATGCTCTTTGTCTCCAACATCACTATTATATAAGAAGATAGTCATCATGAAGGAAGGCACACCAAATTCAACATAGAGTGATTTTTGTCTTGTGTTCCAAATTAGAGAATGTTTGCGCTGAGTGAAAATTTAAGGGTTCACACTTTTTGTGCAAAATTGGTTATTTTGGGAACAAATTTTGGGTCTTCTCTATTAAGGATTTGGTTGGAATTTAAGAGCCTTTTTTTGTGGTGAGGTTAATATTTGTGTGTCTTCCAATATTTGTTAGAGGGTTATTTTGTTTGTTAGAATATAGATTATTTATGTGTAAGGAATGGACATATTGTCCTCGCATTTGTAATCTTCTTCTATTAGTGACACGGATCGCCTGCAAACATAGCCAAATTGATGACCCATGTAGATATTGTGTCTCCTGTGTATGTGTTCTCTATACTATATTTAGTATTTGTGTGTACCACTTTATTTTTTGGATCAAGGTTACCACAAATATTATTTTATTATCACGCTTCCAAATTAACAAGAGTGGGGAAATTACTGCGATAGGCAGGGATGGGATGGCTAGAGTGTGTGTGTGTGTGTGTGTGTGTGTGTGTGTGTGTGTGTGTGTGTATGTGTGTGTTGTATCTTTATTTGTTATTAAAGATATTGTAAGTGAGTTTATAATGGGTATGAGTGATGAATATAATTGTTTAGATATGTGTAATTTTTTAAGAAAAATGACTATGTGCATTGAAGAAAAGTCAGGTTGTTATGCCCCTTTGACCAAGTAATTGAGACTAATCCATAATTATTTCTTTTTTAACTACCCTCCTTAATTTTTAATTTATTTAGATAAGGTGAAAATCTTTACCAGGCATGCACAAATGTTAATTACAGTCTTTGATTTGAAGTTACAGACATTCTCTCATTATTTAAGAACATAATTGATCCCATTATTCACCACTTAATCTCCAAACAAAAAGAGAGGAGCAACTATAATCGTAAGAAAATAAAAATGAGAGAAAACCATATTGTCACAAATATCTATACACAAGGAGTAATTACATGAGTGTCGGATACATCCACCAAATGATGTGGCATAGAAGTAAAGTGATGAACTCAATCATTATTACAATGTGGTGTACCATACTCCCATTGTCCCACATTAAGAGTCAATATTTATTTTTTGCATAAATTAAGGATACACTAAATCATTTATCAAGATCAACCCTTATTCACTATCATGGAATTTGGTTCTTTGATTCTGTCCACAAAAATAAGTGGACTCTTAATTTAGGGCAACTCAAAATTGAATATACAACTTTTAATTTGGGACGGAGGGAATATTTATTGTAATGTCACATAACTTGAGTTGATTTGAGGGATATATTTGGGACTCATATCATTATTCATCCACAAAACTCGTGTCCACACAAAACATTATTCCATACAATATATATATGTGTGTGTGTGTGTGTGTGTGTGTGTGTGTGTGTGTGTGTGTGTGTGTGAATGTACATTTCATATATCAGACAACAATAAATCCAACATTATAAGAAATTTGTGTCACGAGATTCTCATACTACTATCTCTTTGGAGTTCAGTAATTTAGGTGAAACTAATATTTACTAAAATGGAAAAGGAAAGAAATAAAACAACCTGTTAGACCATGTCCAACCTTTTGGAAAACATTTATCAAGCTAAAAGCAATCAAAGCGTATCTTTTCTATAAAATCCAAATGTGTTTTTTTCATCGGCCTCATTTGATCTACGATATAAGAAGGTGGGATCGTCTAATTTTATACAATCCTATGCATGGTGGTTGAAAAGATAGGATTTCAAATGGATAAGTTATCTCGTCCCATTTTGGTGTTATCTCAGTTAAAATCCTATCTAATCCAACACCAAACATTAGATGGGATTAGTTGTCCCACTTGAGATCTTATCCTTTCCCACATCAAAACATGTAATTTCCTTTTTCCACGCATCAAACAAAGCTTATAACACTAGGTGTGCGCTAAAACCATCCTACCTATTTTATCATGTTGGGATAGCTCATATTTGGACGCCATTTCTTCCAGTGTTCTCTTGGATTCAAGATCTTTAACTTTGCGAGCAACAAGAAGCCGTTTGCATAAGAGGAAGCACACTTGGTAGATGTTTCATTTTACACGGAGCTAACAGATGATGCGCTCGCTCTAACACGGAGTATGGAGGGAGTCAGATTTCCCACGAATAAAGAGAGGTTGCGTGAGAATGTCCCCCCTTAACTGGATGTGCTTAGGCAAAGATGGTACGAATAAACACAGGTCCAATTTTTATATTTTTCAAATTTTAAATATTGAAACTTTATACTAAAATAACCCAAAAAAACTCATGCACGAATTTTAAATATTTTTTTGTGAAAAAATGATTTTCCCAATTTTATGTTTTTATTCTAAACATGCATCTAGGTGATAGTAAATAAAATAAATAAACCAATTCAGAACACACCGAAGTACGAGCAAAACCATAAAGGGAAAAACCTCGGACGGCCCAGCTAAAACAGTTAGCTATGATACGGTTTTATAAATCACAAACAGTATACTTACCCAACAATTCGATCGCCCACAAGCCTTAACATTCTTTTATCTTCCACCGCTCCTCCATAGTGCGATGCAGGAGTCCACCCACCCAAGTTTCCACAACGCACGAGTTTATGCACATCTCAGTATCCACCGATGAATCTCAGTAACCGTCTAAATCGCAAACGTCATGCTTTTTTGCCCAATTTCAAGATCTCAAAGCATATGAATTGTGAATATTGGATCTTTAAACGTATAGGGTAAAACGAAAGGTTTGGAACTTTTGTAAACAGGTAGAAAATCATTTTTTGCCAAAAGTTCTTAAAAAATTTCAGTCTAACACGCCTTAAATACTAAAAGAACAAATTTCGATGCGGCGAACTCTTTCGAACGATATTAGCACTTTCGTTCTAATGAGACTGGATATCGTTCGAATGAAATGGCTTTCTCATTCAAACGATCTTTAAATGAGGTGTGAAATACTTGACAGAGAATTCTCATTTGATGTCCTTTAGTACGTCGTTCTAACGAGATCTTAATGTCGTTCAAATGAGACTTAAATTCATTGTAACAAAAGCTACAATTTATTCCTAACGACCTTACTTCTTGTTCTAACAAGATTAAAATCAAAAAATCTTTTTCTTTAAAAAATATTTTAAAAATAGTTCTAAACGTTTTAAGGACAAAAACAAACACCCTTAAAAATATCCAAGGACTCATATTCAATACGCAATCATACCTGCGAGATCCTCAGTAAATAGTAAGACAAACTTAACACTATAAACACGGCACGATGTATCAACCTTTGAAGCTTTGCCTCTACGTCTTCATCAGCCATGTCATAGGCTTATGGGATCAACAACACGAAGTCTATCCTATGACTTAAATTTTTTGTCCGGAATAATGCCAATTACATACAAATTGACTCTATTGGAAATATGTCCTTGCAAGTCTCCCCTTTTGGCTATTCCCGGACCAAAACAGAAAAAAACTATGGGTCGTCAAGTTCTCTAAAAAGACTCATTTACCAAACCCAAAAGGAAAAAAAAATATAGACACACAAACATGAGTAGTTTTGCTTTGCTTGAAAAAAATTTCGCATTGATGTAAACTTCTAATCCTGTACATTTAAACACGCCTTTCAAATGGAAAGAAAATATAACAAGAATAAATCTGCGAAATAATAAACATCAAATAATGTCTAAAACTATTGCAACCTAGGTAAGATGTCACCCCCTAAGATAAAGATATCCTAATCAAGCAAAGGAAATATACCATCCCCCCCCCCCCTTTTTTGTTTCAGAATAGAAATAGCGAGATAGCATAACAATTACCTCCAAAAAAAAATCTCCCCCTAAATATGTGATCATAAGATACTAATTTTAAGCAAATGGAGAAGGGAATAAATCATGCGATGGTGTAAAGTGTAGGAAACACACAACATGGCAACTCAAGTGCAAATAGTCTAAACCATGTGTTAATGCAAAAAACTAGACTATCTCCAATTATTTGATCACAAATAAATAAGTAAATAAGAGACACAAAAGATTTTTAAAGTGGTTCGGCTCAAAGAGAAAAGCCTACGTCCACTGGTGTATATTTCCTTGTGTTTGTTCAGTTGTCTCTTGTTTCGTGTCCCATGGCTGTAAGGATTATAATGTATTTATAGCCCCTGAGGGTGTACCAAAAGTGGAATATTAAAGGATGAAATGCCTTTATAACATAGACATTTACATTTGTACAACGTTCATAATGTATACAACTAATGGAATTTGATACCCCCTGTTGGTCGGTCTTCCTGGTGTTGGTTGACATTCTGCATTGATGGTCAGCATTCTGCACTGTTAGTCGACATTCTTGGATTCATTCTGATAAATAGGCATTGCTGACTAGGATTAATGCCACGACGGATAACACATGTCTATTTCATATTGGTCACGTAATAGGATAATTTTTTGTATCAACACTATGATCAAATAATCTCCATATCGATGCAAAAAAATACCAATATGCTATGAAATATGATACAAATTTTGAGAAAAAGAATTTCAATGCACACAATGGGAGATATCAATATGATCATATAGCATGATAAACAAAATTCAATGATAAATCATAAGGCAAACTAAATGCAAACTACAAAGACTCAAAAGACAATAGCAAGGAAAATATACCAATGAACAACAGGCACATATATTGGTTTAAACAACCACAAAACTCGAGATAAAATACATAAGTTTTAAACACTACCATAGTATCGACGTGTTTAAACATGTGGGATGGAATGAATGGGCATGAATTGGATACAAATGAATTATGACCCAAACACTCAAATATGTTTAAGAGTTTCTAATTGATCGCAAAACTTTCTCAAACTAAGATTTAGCCTCAAGCGAAAGAAAAAGTGAACTTAATGAACAAACAAGAACAATGCACACAAGCCTAGAATATTAATAATTCTACAAATCAATAGCGTCATGACAAAATAAGTATAACTATGATTAATTGGGCAAACCTATTTATCTTCAACTAAATACCCTCAAAAGATAAACATATTTTCTTTTCTCACTCAATTCTTTTAAAGCTACTGCTTTTGAAAGATCAAACAAACTAAACAAGTTAAACTTTTGGCAATTTTTTGTTTTTATTGCCTTTGATTTTTTTTCATTAGGCTCTTGCCGACGGTGTCTTTCCCTCAAAATGTATTTGCTCCTTTCATAGATTTTTCCCTAGCACCCTCATATTTTTCAAAAAAAATCAAATAATCTCATGGAAAATGGTTGTGACATGCATAAATCCCTCATAGTCACAAAATATGTAAATGAAAAGATTGATGGGAGAACATCTCATAAAGCTCAATTATGCATGTGAAGTTAAAATCTAAAAATCTCGTGCATGTGTGTGCGGAGGCGTATACAAAGTCGAATCCATAAAGTAAATCAAGTTCGAAACAACTCCATGCAAGCATGATTAAGAACAATGTAAGTATCTACAATCATAACCAAATTTCCTTGCCACAAGGAAAGTATTGAATGAATTGGATATAAACACACCAATATACCACACCAAATGTGTAAAATAAAAATACACACAAACAAAAAAACTTTATGAGTTTTTCTAAAAAAAAATCAAAATAAAATGCCAATTTTTTAAAAATTTTCAATTTTTGAAAACGAACTCTACCTCAAAAGGCACACGAAATACTTTTGTATATTTCAATATGACTAAATAAAAGAAAAATCAAAATATAAAAGATACATACGTCACAACACTAGCAAACATATATCATGAAGCACAAACTAGAGTATGAGATATAAGATAACACAATCAACCATTAGATATAGCACGGGAAGTATCATGTCCAAGCAAACGAGAATCAACAAGTCTAATATTTAAAGCTTTCAAATCCGATGTCCTAACCCAAGTAGGTGTAACATGATGCTTAAGGGGTTTGGGAACCACAGTGACTCTATCCTTAGACTTATTAGGGTCATTTCCAGGATCAAAACAAAATCTCCTAAGGTGACATTTCCTATCGCAATGAGTGCAAGATAAAACACAGTGAGGGTGTTACCTAAGAGTTAATCTATCCTAAAGTTCTTAGTCAACTCTATCAAAAGTATGGTCTTGGCTTTACTAATGGAAACTTTATGATCATCGAATCCATTTTCACACTTGTCATCTTTGATTTGGAAGGTGCCTAACATTTTATCCAACTTTTCTAACCTAGACTCGAAATCAAATTTGGCACAACTCGAATCTCTCATGTTCTCGTCAAGCTCAACTATACCTGACTCAAATAAATTCCTATCCTCCTCAAACTCTAGAATTTATTTCTCTATATCCTTCATCCAACCACGAAGATTATCCCTCTCCTTCTCAACGTACACTAGCTTCTCTTGAAGAGTCCTCTCGCGTGCCCTAAGATCCTCAATCAAAACACTATCATCATTCAATACGGCATGTTCTTTCAACCTATATTTCAACTTTATGTTAGTCTTCTTTACTTTAAATGTTTCTGCATAAAATTTATGAAAGGAAACTTCGAGTTCACTCTCCTACTCCTCTTACTATTCTCACTCTCATCTCCATTCACTCGAGCATTACTATCTTGGAATCCACAAACTATGGCCTCGGAAGTGTCAAGTAAAGAAATATATTCATGGGAAGATTTATCATCAATGGTCACGTGACTGACCATGAACGTGGTAAAGTTACGCTCGATAGAGGAATCATTTCCCTCTTTCGGATCACTATCACTAAGGGTGGAATTAAATGTTGTCGGTTTCTTGCTCCCCTTCTTTAATTTAGTGGGTCACTCGGCTACCATATGGGCATAACCCTCACAACCATAACATCTGTTTGACTCATTCCTCTTAAAATAATCATTCTGATTTTTAGGGAAGTGGTCGGCCTTGTTGTTCTTATTTTTCTCAAACCTATTTGCTTCTTTCGATTGCTTTTGGAATTTAAGAATTTCTTTGTCAAAATGGCCACATACTCAGACTCGATGTCAAACTCATCATTCAAAATATGTGTTTCATCCTTCTGAGCTTTCAAAGAAATGCCCTTTTTATTTCTTCGTCACATTCATAGAGGTAAACATATCAATATCATAAGTTTGTAAGTCACCTACAAGCTCTTCAGGTTTCGTAGAGTCAAGAATACCCAAAAAAAATTTAAAACGGTCACCTTTGGATTAAATCTTTCAGGCAATGACTTTAAGATTTTCTTGATTACTCGGTTGTCCAGTATCTTTTCTCCCAGGTTAAATGAGGAGTTTACTACGTCGGGTAGTAACTCATCAAAGGTCTCACTCTACAACATTTTAATTGTTTCAAATTGAATGGTGAGGTTTTGGAGTTTAGAATCCTTAACAACACTCGTTCCTCCATGGGTGAGTTTTAGTATGTCCCAAGACTCTTTAGACGTTTCGCAAGTCATAATACGGCAAAACTCCTCCGGTGTGACAGAATAAAACGGGGCATTTAAACCTCTAGAATTAAAATTGTCTAGCCTATGCTTCGCCTCAATCCATGATTCAATGGGTTTTAAATGAATTGACTCTCCATCTTTTGTTATAGGAGGAGACCACCCTTTAATAACATCTAACCACACCCTCTCATCTATATCCTTCAGTGTTGCCTTCATATGCATTTTCCAGCACGCGTAGTTCGACCCCTCAAATAATGGGGTTCTAATACCATCAAATCCACCAAAATTCATGCCTAAAGATACGAGATCAAAACACAATAACTAAGTGTTCAGATCTGATACCAATTTGAGAATGTCCAGCATGTGCTTCGATAAAGATGGTCCGAATAAACACAAGTCCAATTTTTATATTTTTTAAATCTTAAATATTGAAACTTTATACTAAACCCAAATAAACTTATGCACCATTTTTAAAAAATTTGTTGTGAAAAATTGATTTACTTAATTTTATCTTTATATCTTAAACATGCATCTAGGTGACAGCATATGAAATAAATAAATAAATCCACAACACGCCAATGTATGAGGAAAACCACAAAGGGAAAAAACTCTGATGGCCCAGCCAAAATATTTCACTATGCTACGAATTTACAAAGCATAGACAGTAGAATTATGCAACGACTCGATCGCCCGCAAGCCTTGATGCTCATATATATTTCACCGCTCCTCCATAGTGCAATGTAGGAGTCCACCTATGCAAGATGCCACAATGCATGAGTCCATGCACGTCTCGGTATCCATCAATGAGGCTTAACAGCCGTCTAAACTGCAAAAGGCACGCACGAAGTCCACCACACGAAACAAGTTCTCTCCAGATGAAAAAAACAAACTTTTATGCCCAACCTCAAGATCTCAAAGCATATGAATTATGAATCTTGGATGTTTAAACGTATAAGGTGAAACGAGAGGTTTGAAACTTTTGTAAACAGGGAGGAAATCATTTTTTGCCAAAAGTTATTAAAAAATATGATTCCAACACGCCTTAAATACTGAAAGCACGGATTTTGAGGTGGAGAACACGTTTGAATGAAAACTAAGGTCGTTCAAATGATATTATCACTTTTCATTCTAACGAGACCGAATGTCGTTTGAACGAAATGGCTTTCTCGTTCAAACGAACTTCTAATGAGCTTCAAATGAGGTGTGAAATCCTTGACAGATAATTCTCATTTTATGTTTGTTAGTACATCATTCTAATGAGATCTCAATGTCATTCGAACGAGACTTAAAGTCGTTCTAATGAAAGCTACAATTTCATTCTAACGAGCTTACTCGTCATTCTAACGAGATTAAAATCAAAAATGTTTTTCATTAAAAAATATTTAAAAACGTTTATGTATAAAAACAAACACCCTTAAAAATATCTAAGGACTCATATTCAATATATATTCATACCGACGAGATCCTTGATAAATTTGAACACGTGCTTGATACTATAAGCATGGCATGATGTATCAACTTTCGAAGCTTGTCCGTTACATCTTCATCAAACACGTCATAGGCTTATGGGATTAATAACACAAAGTCTATCCTATGACTCAAATGTTTTGTCCGGAATAATGCTAATTACATACAAATTGACTCGGTTGGAAATTTTTCCTTATGCTGGAGCCAAAAAATAACCACTTTGAAGTAGGGGAAAACGATGAGAAGAGGATTAGCGAAGCACACAAGGTCATTCCTAAACCTCAAACTATCTCCAATCAGTTAGAAGATAGAATGAGGCTGAGGATTGATATGATAGAGCATAAGGTGAGATGGAAGAGCATCCTTAACAGATTTTCTAAGATAAGGTTAGAAGAAGTCGAGAGTGATTGAAAGAGTAAGGCAGTTTTATCGCCAACCGTCAATAAAAAAAAGTACAATTGGAAGATGGAAGGGTGATGTATCGCCTTTGAAGTTATGCGTGGGAAGTCAAAGAAGCTGAAGAGGAAGCTGACCCGAATTATAAATGTATCCTGCTGGATAATCAAGAGCAATGTCTTATCATTGATAATTCTAAAATTCGTGAATTATTTGAGGAGGTTAAATATGAATTAGAATGTATGACTAATCACCTAAGGCTGCAGGTACAAAAGGTGGAGCAGATTGATTTGGCTAAGGGTGGAAAAGATTAAAAAGCTAATCTTCATTTTGAAGGACGTGGATGATGAAAAGAAATAGAAGTTGATTGAGCTTATTGAGGAGTACAAAGACATTTTTTCTTGAAAGTACACAGAGATGGTGAGGTTAGATTAAGAGGTGAGTTGCCAAAATTTGAATGTTATGCCTTCATCCATACCGATAAAGCAGGCAACCTGAACGTACAAATCAAAGCTAGATCTCAAGATCAATGAGGAGACGTAAGGTCTATTGATAGATGGATTCGATAGCCCAATTCAACATCCAACTTATCTTTTTAGTATTATGCCAGTTGGGAAGAAGGATAAAAATTAAATACGTGTTTGTGTTGATTTTAAATATCTCAATAGAGTTTGCCCAAAAGATCAGTTCCCTTTGCCCTCTATTGATTGTCCAATAGATTCAACAGTGGGCGATGAAATGTATAGCTTCGTGGATGGATATGAGATCTATAAACAGATCGATATGGATCCAACTAACGTGGATAAAATGGTCTTTAAGACTTTATTGGGTAATTTTATGTACAATGCCATGCCTTTTGGATTAAAGCATGTCGGGGCAACTTATCAAATAACGATGATGGATATCTTTCATGACATTTTGGAGTTATATGTGGATGATCTAGTTATCAAGTCAAAAACTGAGGAATACCACTTGATTGATCTGAGAAGAGTTTTCAATAGCTTTAGGAAATACAAATTGAAGATGAACCCACTCAAATGAGCCTTTAGTGTAACGAGCCAGAAATTCTTATGCTTTTTGGTAAATCACCAGGAGTCCAGATGGACCAAGATAATAATAAGGTCATCCTTGACATGACTTTCCTAAGAACAATGAAGGAGCTTAAGAGCTTCCTTAAAAAGGTTTATTAAATAAGAAAAATTATGCTAGTTTTAGCTGAGATTACTCATCCGTTAATGGATCTGTTGTGCAAGACCGTGAAGTTTAAATGGGATAAATCTCGTCAAGAAGCTTTGGTAAGCTCAAGAAGTTACTTCTCCAGATACTATGATTCCTCAAAGGGCTTGAGTACCATTGCAGCTTTACCTTAATAACACGATGAGATCCGTCAGTGCTTTGTTAGAATAAGAGATTGATGGACAAGAATGACCTGTCTACTACCTAAGTATAATCATTCACGATTCAGAGGCAAGATACATTAGTGTTAGAAGGAATTATTTGACCTCGGTGTTTATGGCTCAAAAACTTAGGCATTATATATTATCTTTCACTGTTCATATTGTGACAAGATGTGATCCCATTAAGTTTTTATTGGCGTGTAAAATTTTGATTAGGAGGGAAACAAGGTGGTTTATTATTATCAAGTAGTATGATCTAAAGTATGTAGGTCCTCACAAAATCAAGAGTCAAGTTTGCAAAGATTTACATGAAATTTTCCCCTATAGGATATTTGAGCCACCATATAAAGACATACCAGGTGATTATTTACAAGCCAATTTCTTAGACACCAACCTTTAAGAGAGTACTATGGAATTAGATGGTTCATTAGCCCCAAAAAAGGGGCAGTAAAAGTCATCATATCAAGAGGAAAAGTGGAAATTTGTCTTTCTTTTAAGTTGGATTTCTCTTGCTCCAACAACGAGGCAAAATATGAGGCTTTAATGTTGGGATTGATGGAGGCTTTTTAAAGAGGCTTATGGTAAAGAAAGTGAATGGAGAGTACGCATTGAAGCATCTCAACTTGGCACCTTATAAAATAATCATCTAAAGGTTGAACGGTCGGTTCCATTAAGTCAAAGTAGGAAGGCATCCTAGAACGATGAATAAACATGTTGACACATATGCCACCATCGCACAAAAAGCGGACATGAAGGGCAAGTTCAAAACTTTTATAATCCAACGAAGAACGGATCTATTAGTCATACTTGTTATTTTAACAATGAATATAACTCAAACTAGAGAGGTAAAATTCAAAACCATTTTGATTCTTGAGAAGGGAAGATGGATCTCAAAGAATTAGCATAATATTTTATTAGCCAATGGAATTTTATACTTCAGATATATTGAAGGATGAATGGCGAGATGCATCAGCCCAAAGGAAGCAAGGTTTAAAGAAAACACACAAAGAGCACTGTAAAACTATTGAGATCTTACTATACCCAAGAATTTAGAGAGGTGGATATTCTTGTCCAACAATGAGGCAAAATGAAGTATTAATACAAAGAGAATGTGATATGTGCCAACTTTTCTTTCAGGAAGATCAATGCAACTTCTTGAAGACTCAAATAGATTGGAGGCAGCCTTATATTGATCTTATCAAAGATGGAGTTGTCCCTACAGAGAAGATTAATGCCACGGGTATTCGAATGAGAGCTCTGAGGTTATATGTTTAAGAAAAGCATCTTTATCGTAGAGGATACTTTAATAGACCCTTGAGGTGCATCAAAAAGGAGGAGGCAGGGGAAGTCCTTAGGCATGCCCACGATCTAGCTCACACTGGGGGAGCCGAATTGTATGATCCACTCTTGACTTTGGGATATTTTTGTCCAACCAAGGAGAAAGATTCAGTGAAGTTTATTCAAAAGTGAAAGGCGTGCCAGCTATATGGATATATGGTTCATGCTCCCTAAATGGACCTTCATTCTTTGAAAACACTTTATTCATTCTACACTTGGGCATTTGACTTTGTGGGGGCAATCATTCCTCACTCAAGGGGCAAAATTTGGATACTTGAAGCCATAGAGTATTTTAAAAAATGGGTAAAGACAAAACCTTTGAAGAAAGCAAAAACAGACGTGGTGGCACAGTTCATCAAAGAGTGCATAATTTATCATTTTGGCATTCCTAAGTTATTTTGTTTTATAATGGAACTCTATTTATCAATAAGTAGGTGACCTAGCTCACAGATAAATACTCGATCATACACTGCACCTCAACAGTGGCATACCCTAAAGGCAACGGTCAGGTTGAAGTAACAAACTAGACCTCGGTCAATCTCTTGGCCAAGATGATGGAGGATTTCCTTGGAGCATGGGATGAAAAATTTTAGCAAGTCTTATCGAATAACTAAAAGGAAGACAACTGGTTATACACCTTTCTCTTTGGCCTAGGGAGATGAAGAAATTTTGCTAGTTGGCCTATAAGTTCCTTCGGCCAGATACGACGTACGAAACACCATACTCCCTCAAGACAGGCATGTTAAACTAGTGGCATTGGATGAATACAAAGATAACTCAAAGAATCACTTTCGGATATACATGAAGCAACTCTCTAGGGCCTACAAAAATTTAGTTAAGCTAATAAAAAGTTTGTAAAAGGAGATTTAGTACTAAAGGCAGTTGTTAGATACATCAGAGGACTCCCATTACCTAAGTTTGCAACCAATTGGGAATGACCATTTATCATCAAAGAAGCATACAATTCGGGCTACTGCTCATTTCCCAAGATAGAAGAAGATAAGCCTTTCAAGGTCAACAATAAATATTCAAAATTTTACCATGTTTAGAGTTGATTAGCCTATTTTGGTTTTAACTCCATTTTTTTTGCATTCTAGTTTAAATAGAAAATTATGTGAGAAATGTTTTAGTGATTGTGAGCAATCACTTATGTAATAACTGATTCACAGTTATATTATAAATACAAGTGTTGAAAGTAAGTAAATGAGCAAGAGTGTACACAAATCAGAATGCTAAAAAATATGACTTTCTTTATATTTTAATTGTAATGGAGTTACATCATGCATGGGGACTATTGCCCAGAAATACAAAAAAAAATAAAGACATCCCTAGCCTAGTAGGAACCACGGATCTGAGGAGGTGAAATAGTCCATAGGCAACACAGAGGCACCATGAATACAAGATCACTAAGCTTCCACGGTAGACTGGAGCCTTATTTGAACTTGAGATCTTGCTTCAACATAGATTCGCGATCACTCATAACCTTGGCTAAGGCTTCTTCGACGGCCTTAACTTTATTGTTAAGCTCTTCAACAAGGGTATCAAGCTCTTTCAGCCTTGCCTCTTCAACACGTTGAGCCTCCAAACTCTTGAGACACATCTCATGTTGAGTCACTAGGCGAGCATCCTTCCAGAGTTTCAAATGATTAATGAGACAACCAAAGTTGAACCCATCCCTGGATAATTCTCTCAAATTACTCAAATGTTATTTTATCGTGTCCCTATTAAGGTTAACCATTGAGATATTCACGATCTCTACCACAATTGTTGCCACGCTTTGGAGCATGTACCCCATTAAAATAAGGTTGGACCTTAGGCGCTCCAACACAAAAGTGTTTGGAAGATGACGAATGATTATTCTTTCATCGTGCGACGACAACCTTGGATGAACGGGCACTGTTAAAACACCGGTTGGAAAAATTCTAGAGGTTCCACGCTAGGTTATGGGACCTCACATGGAAATTCACTATTAGGGATTAGAGAATTAGTCATGGAACCACGAATGCTATCGCTTAAAGACTCAGCATGAGAAGGCAGCTATGGAGAGGGCACAATGACTTATGAGGGAAAAGTTAGAGGTAATTCAAGTATTGTAACACGTGAAATAACAATTATCCATATGTTTGGGACATTTTTTCCTAAGTTGCCAGAGAGGTAACCCAAGAATAAATCTTAGCAAATAGTTTGTTAAGTCACCAAGAAGGTGTGAGGTTTGAGTTAAAATCTTAGCAAATATTTTGCTAAGTCGCTAAGCAGGGTGAGATTTGATTTAAAATCTTAGCATATTTTTCGCAAAGTCACCAATAAGGGGTTAAATTTGTTTATTTTTTTACGCGAGTATATTTTTAAATATTTTAGAAGAATCATAAAAATACCTCAGGAGATTGATCACCCATAATTGGAGCTAAGGGAGTGTTAGCATCCATATCTTCATCAGCATGACTTTGTCCAGAAGGAGTTACCTCTTGAAATGGCTCAGAAATTTGAGATCCCACTAGTAAAAGAGCCAGGCTAGATGTAGGCTCTGTCGATAAAGCCCCGGTATTAAGATTGGAAGATGTATATTCCACTAGTGAGAGAGGAACCTCGTGACTAGAAGTAGTTGAACCATCACGGGACAACTGCATCAATAGAGCAATAAGAGAACAAATCGCTAAGAGTTAATATGTTAAGAACTGACATGAAGTACTATAAGGAAACAGTTATAACAAATTGAAGTTTTAACTCAACAAAAGTCTCTTGTGGAACACAATTCACGATGGGACTTATAATAGATAAAGGAGGAAGAGATTTATTGAGAGTGAAAATAATTGCATGACCATCAACCTGGGCAACAACATATCAGTTGAGTATTATCCGTACAACAGTTTGAGTAAGCATACCTAGAAGTCTTACAAGCAAAGAGAAATAAGTTACCTCTGCCAAATTAGTAAAAGGAATCACAGTCAATGGCCAGGCAAAACATTAAATGTTGGTGAGTTAGAGGTTGTTAGGAGAGTTTTCTTAAGCGTCTTTGAAGCTCCATCAACACTGCTTGTGGGCCTAATAGTGGCCTCTTCTAGCGAGATTCTATGCACTACCTCACTCACACGAGTGGAAGCAGCACATCGAGAATATTTAAGCCTAACCATCGAGGAACGACAAGATGGAGTTATTTCTGGAGTAGTCCTTCGATGATCGAGCTTTGGGATTTCCTTGGATATAGGGGAAATAACTAGAGGATTGAAATCCATAAAGAAAACAGAGAAAAATTAACAAAGTGTCGTAGAAAAGCACATCAATAAGAGAACAAACCTATACAAATTATTTAAGGAATTACCTCTTAAATAGTAGAAATATGAGGCATTGGAATAGCCTGCGTTAAAGCTATTACAACATCCTCATCCACTGGGCTATCATCTAAAATGATGGTTATGTTGCAACCTGGTGGTGATGGAGATGGGGGTTGTGGCTAGGAGGGATCACAACATGCTCCCGAGTTGCGCATTTTTAAGTGTTTTGGTGCCTATGTATTTCTTGCATTGAGATGGGGCACTAGAGGAAAGTCCCTATTTGGAATGGACAATGTGGCGACTTTGTTCGCGTGGAACTTGTGAGGCAATAATAGGATGAGCATGAGGTTAACTAGGGGGAATAATGGGAAAAGTATTATAATTACAAAGGACCTCAGTATCCATCCAATGCAACCTTTCCACTAAATTCGGACTTAAGGGTCGGTTATTACTCAGAGGAGCCCCAGTTGATTCTTGGGCACTTTTTTGGGACTTTGTCTTTTTGGGTGCTGGGATAGAAACTTCCTCCATGGATGAACCAACTATAAAGGAAGCTAGTCTTTTGGCAACAGTAAGGGCAGGCGCAATAACTTTCTTTTTACCCTTTTGAGGCACATCAAACAGCGAGGCAAGAGGATGTAACTCTTGAGGAGGACTTTTCTATTTGGCACATAATTGAAAACCAACTCCTATCACAAAGTTGTTCTTGATTCCCAACTCATTTGGAAGATACTTATTGACCAGGGGATAAACAGAAGGATTCTTAATCCACTCTTTTATATGAGTGAGCGGCTTCGACCAGAAATACATGAGCCAATTGAGGGAAACATCACCTTCCCTTTTATAATTTGGAATGGTGAGTTTGCATCTCAAATCCTCACACATAACTACAACAGGTGCCGACATATTTGCTTTTTTACTTTGGTAGGTGCCAGGTGTCGCCCGTCAGAGCAAGCAGGTGGCTAACAGACAAATAAAGACAAAAGGTACATTACAGGGCTCGTCTCTAAGAGTGTCTTATTTTGGATCCCAAATAACCCCTACCTATAAATAGGACCAAAATAACATTGAAAACTCAAGTTATCACTGTTACTCTATCAAAATCACACTAGAAAAGTATTCTCTCCTTGCTCTCTCTTGAGTGTCAAAGTGCTTGTCTCTTCACTCCCTTTACAACCATCACTTTCAGGAGATCTCTCTCTCTTTCAAACATTATCATTGTTATAAAAAGTTTTTACTCATTACTCTCTTTTCAGGAAGAAAGTTACAGGGAAGCTCCATTATTACTAGAAGTGTAAGGTTTTCTCTCCTAGCTGCTCTTGAGACTTTAAAAGGCCTTGAACACAGCATCCATTGGAGTGGGTCACGCCTCACTCATTTTAATTCTTCATAAACTCCAGTACAACCACCCTCCTACAGTTGGTCTTTTGGTGGTGATGTCATTAATGACAACTGACCTTTTACTGCTAAGCCCAAAGTATTTAAAGGGTTGTTATCTCCATCATTTTATCACCATCACTGTTTCAAATACCCCAAGCATCGTTCTAGAAAGTTTATAGGAAGAAGCTTTGCTCTGACATTATTCGATGTTTATCGTCTTTCCAATCCCTTGCTTTTCTAGTGTAGTTCTTTGTCCTTCACTTTCAACTTATTTTTTTCCCATTATAAAATATGTACCTACTTTCCCTTTCAAGTTTTTTGTGTTTTCATCCTCCATCTTAGGGGTTTTCGTGTTTAGCATTTGTTAAATTTATTGTTGGCTTTGGATTGCTGAATATTTAGTTGGAAATTTGGATCTTTAAACGGCCATTAAGTTGGTTAAACTTGTAATCCGCCATTTTTAGGGCTTTTATCTTACTCACATCACTTTTTCTTCACCTATTTAGCCCCAAAATCCTGTTTGACCCACTAAAAGTCTTGCTTATAAACTTGATGATCTATCCTCCCCACGTCTAGAATTTGTTTGTAATATTAACTGAATTGTAACCCACCTGGTCAAATATTACTTCTAGGAGGTTTCCACAAACCATGTAAGTTGTTCACCTGGAGGACGAACTAGGACACTATAAGGACATTCTCGTCCGTTAACAATTTGTATGCCGCATACCGTTACAACGTCGAAGAAGTTTAAGATCACATTCACATTAAGACGGATCTGAATAATCAAGGTTCTTCAATAAATAGCCTCCGCGGGATTTACTTTGGTAAGGTTTTGTTTTAGAGTACCTTAATAATGCACTTAGAGTATTGGGATATTTTTTACAAAATATTTTCTAAGTGTTGGAGCGGAGCTTTAAATATTTTTCTTCAAAAACTATAATTTTTGAAGTTTTTGAGGCGATGCATTTATTGAGAAAAAGAGAAGAAATTAATATTAAAAAATAGATGTCGTTCGAACTACATTGTCTGTCGCTCAAACGAGACCTAATGTCTCATGATACTTCAAATGACATCGTCTCTCGTTCAAACGACACCATCGTCTTAAGTCTTCTATAAATTGGACTTTCTAACTCTGTTTTTCATAAGAAGTCTTTCACGTTTTTTTATTCTACAAACACTACATATCAGCAGAATACTTTGGATTCTTCATTTAAGGCTTAAAACCCTTTTTGTTTTTCAATTCACAAAATCTCAATATCTTTATATGAATTATTTTGGAACTCGGAGAACAACCGTGCTATTGTTTAACCTCTGTGGAGAAGGAATCTCCATACCTTGTGATTCCTGGAAGGGAACTCACTGCTGATCAGTGGATACCAAGCATATATCTTTGTGTGGGGGCGACTTGGACTGCGGACTGAGGCGTAGCTTTGAAGGTTTGACGAAGACACCGTGCGTTACACTTGTGGGTGATTATCAGGTTGTACGTAATTCAATGGTCTTGTAAACTTTTCAAAGTGTTAAAAGGTTTTTACCCGAAAGGGGTTTTTTCCTAAATTTTCTGTTGTCTTTATTTTACATGCATGATTTGATTGATTTGATTGAACACTTAGATGCATGCATAGGGGCTGAATAAAATTGAATGTGGTTTGTTCAAATTTAGACACCTAATTAAATAAGTGTGTTTGAATCCATTAGAGAATTACGGACTCGATTGATATTGCACACATCATTTTACAAATTGGTATCAGAGCAGGTTACACTAACTTATTGTGTATTCCTATTTTTCCGCAAAATTGTTTGATAATGATTTTTTTTTTAGAAAAATCTGTTTTCTGAAAAATCGTAATTTTTCAATGGAGAAATTATGTAATCGGATGTCCCCACCTGTTGGCACGATTCAAAGTTTTGATGATATAAATCGTTTGAATTTGACGTTTGCTAAAAGAATTGAAGTTTTAGAAAAATAAAATTCTCGTTTTAAATCCACAATGGATCTTTTACAAATGATTCAAAATCAAAGAGATTTTTGTCATGAAAAAATTATTTATTTGGACCAGGACTTTAATGCTTTAAAATTGTCAAAAAGGAGATTGATGATAGATTCCTCGTTTTAAAAAAAGAGGTGGATGACTTTAAAAATTCTAGGGTTCCTACTGGTGCCATTAAGGATAATTGTTTAATTAATGATTTTACGGCACGTGAAAAGACTCTTAGGGATAAATTTGTTTTAATTGAGAGTGAGTGAGATAAGCTTTTAGTTTTGATTGATGATTTGAAAAAGGAGTCCCTCAAATTGGAAGAGTTTAATTCTTTGCTTGAGTCTAAAATTTTGAAGTTGAAAAATGATTTGAAGGACTCGAGTAGTTTGTGTAGTGATGGTTATGACTCGTCTTGTTCTCGTGCTTCGAGTGTTAAAGCCAAAACCATAGTTTGTTTTAGAGGGTCAACCATTTCCAAGGACGTTAGAAAAGGTTAACCCATAGGTGTCGTTCCACTCGTTTACACATGTTCAGATTGTGGTAGGAAAGGTCACCTTAGGCGTTTCTGTTTTGATCTTCGAAGAGGTCCTAGAAAGTTTAATTATATTGCTTTGTTGGTTCCCAAAATCTCGTGTCGACGTGTTACATACGTTTGGGTTAGGAAATCACTTTTGGATACGCTAGACTTTAGACGTGTTGATTATCACATGCTTGCACATGATTCGTCACTTGATATTTCATATCGTTGATTGCTTGCATGATTTTTTGCCATCCACTAGTTCTGGTTTTATGATATATATTTGCTAGTGTGTTGACATGTACTTTTTGTATTGAATTTTTGTATGAAATTTTTTGAAAAATACAAAAAGATTTTTGCTTTTAAGAAACATTTTGAAAAATCCAAAAAGATTTTTGTATTTTTTTTGCACCTTATATAAATTGACATTTAGGATTACCAAGTCACAACTTCATGCCCTATCCACGTGACTATTTGGTAGTGTTTTGAGACAATATGTTGTCTCATTCGTGTGCTTTACAAAGTTTGGAGTTTTTGAGATGATAAAGTGTTGCTACCTACATGATTGACTATTCTTGTCCTTTATTGCACACATGCACGGATTTGTTTGACTTTTGTGCTTGTCTATCACATGTTGGTTGAGTGTTTCCATCTCAATTTTTTTTATACAACGAACCAAATGCGATAAAACTTGACAAAAAGTAATGCATGGTATAAACCGTTTGTGAGTTTGTGTGATTTATTTTAAAAATGAAAAAGGGTTGCTAAAGGTATTTCATTTTTTCCTTTGTGATAAAGCCACCGTTTAAATGGACCTAAAAAGAGAGGCATTGAAAATTATCCGGGGTCTAATGAGGTTTAAAAGAGCCCGAAAATTTTTTAAAGGCAATAAAAATAAATATATGCCAAAAAAGGGTCAATAGGTTTTTAATTTCATCACCTCATAAGAAAAATAAATAGCATTATCTTTTAATGAGGGAGTTTGGATGGATTTTCAACGATTTGCACATCCTTACAAGTCATGAAAAAACATTACATAAGGTTTGGACGTTATTGGTGTGGAAATCATTTTTAGTTTGATTTGTTGATATAATTAAGACGATGTCATCCAAATTCAACGATTTTACACCTAAGGACTATTTTGATGTTCATTCGTTAGGAGTACACGTATGCATCGTGCACACATATCATGATTGAGTCGATTTTCCTATCGAATTTGTTCACACTCATTCATTCCGTATCCATGATTTGGTTATCTTAGTGTAACTTTATGGTGTGTGATTTTATAACCTCATTTCTGTTTTTTTTTTTGTATGAAAATTTTGAAAAATCAAAAATAGTTTGTTTGTTTTGGTTTATCGCGACACGCCGATTTGCTTTATGTGGTTTATTCTTTTCCTAGTTTATTTCGGACAAATAAAAAGGGGGAGAACGAATTATGATATTATGGGGGAGTTTAAGTATGGGGGAGATTTGATTATGTTTACATGTTTTATGATTATCATTTCAAACTCAATACGTCACGAGGTATTTGCTTTGTCTCATATGTGTAGGTACAATTGAAGATTTTTGGATTGCACCCCCGGATGAGAAAAGCTTGAAGTTTTGAAAAATTAATTATTGAAGTAAAATTTGAAGAGTTTTCATTTACCTTTTCAGTTTTGGGTTCATGGGTGGGTAGATTTGTATAGGTCATTTGATATTGATAATTCGGATTTTTATTTTGTACCGGCATAGACATATGGGGAGATTTGTAAGAACATTCTTGTCCGCTATCAATTTGTATGTCATATACTATTACATTGTCAAAGAAGTTAAAGATCACATTCACATCAAGACGGATCCGAATAATCACGGTTCTTCAACAAATAGCCTCCACGGGATTTACTTTGGTAAGGTTTTGTTTTAGAGTACCTTAATAATGCACTTAGAGTATTGGGATATTTTTTACAAAATATTTTCTAACTGTTAGAGCGGAGCTTTAAATATTTTTCTTCAAAAACTATAATTTTCGAAGTTTTGAGGCAGTGCATTTATCGAGAAAAAAAGAAGAAATTAATATTAAAAAACAAATTTTGTTCGAACGACATCGTTTGTCGCTCAAACGAGACATGATGTCCCGCGATACTTCAAACGACACCTTCGCCTTAAGTCTTCTATAAATTAGGCTTTCCAACTTCGTTTTTCATAAGAAGTCTTTCACGTTTTTTTATGCTGCAAACACTGCATATCAGCATAATACTTTGGCTTCTTCATTTAAGGCTTAAAACCCTTTTTATTTTTCAATTCACAAAATCCCAATATCTTTATGTGAATTATTTTGGAACCCGAAGAAAAATCTTGCTATTGTTCAACCTCTGTGGAGAAGGCATCTCCATACCTTGTGATTCCTGGAGGGAACTCACTGCTGATCGGTGGATACCGAGCGTATATCTATGTGTGTGGATGACTTGGACTACGGGCTGAGGTGTAGTTTTGAAGGTTTGACGAAGACACCGTGCGTTATACTTATGGGTGATTATCAGGTTGTATGTAAGTCAATGGTCTTGTAGACTTTTCAAAGTGTTAAAAGGTTTTTACCCGAAAGGGTTTTTTTCCTAAACTGTTGGTCTTTTTAATTTTACATGCACGATTTGATTGATTTGATTGAACACTTAGATGCATGCATAGTGGCTGAATAAAATTGAATTTTGTTTGTTCAAATTTGGACACTTAATTAAATAAGTGTGTTTGATTCTATTAGAGAATTACGAACTCGATTGATATTGCACACATCATTTTACAAACACCCCAAATATACCCAAAGGTAGCATCCTCTAGTGGTTCAACCCCCATACCAGTCGGTTCGAGAGTCTGGGTTTTAATGATCAATGAGTGGGCAATTCATTTTTGCATCAATCAGGTGTTGGTTTAGAAAATAGAGAATCAATGTCAGCGATAAATCTGGATTTCTCCACAAAGGAGGCTAGATTAGATAGGGCTGACGATATCAAACCTAATAGTGCGGTGCTACTTTCCTTTATTTCCCCTATGGATGAACCTATTGACCAAGGGGCAGAAGGTGATGACAGTAATTCTGCAGACTCGAATTACTATGATCCCTCCAATACTGAAGCGATATGGTATTCTATTGATATCCTTGAGGATGAGTTGGATCATCTTAGGAAAAAATATAGCATGCCGATTAATATCCAAACTAGGCTACCCGCTAGTGAAAAAAGGTGTATGATTATTCAAATTCAGATGAAATATGTCTTCCTATGTGGGCTCTTCAAATGGTACTTCGGTTGCCCCTACTTAGTGGATATATTTTACATTAACTCAGCTTCCTCCCAATGTTTATAGGACAATTCAAGGTGAAATGATGTTTTAGAAAACCCAAACTAGATTTGATCTAAATGGAGACATTTTTAGGTATATCCATAGCCTAAAAGACAATTAAAAAGCCCTCGAATAATACTATCTTACTCTAAGTAAATCTAACTTAAGGATGGTTAAGGTCGTCCAAACTCGTAATCTCAGTTAGAAGGGCTAACACGTGTTTACCAAGGGTATATGGGAGTTTAAAGAACACAAAAAGGATAGATCATGTAGGGTCTCCCACGAATGGAATGGGGCTAATAGAATAGGTAAATCTTTATGTCGTTACATACTTTATTCTGTCTTTAACTATTGTATTCTGATATTCTTTCGTTGTTTGTTTCAGTGAAGAGGGCTCCACGGCTTCCTGGAGTTATCAAGAATTTGGTTAAATCTTATTATATGAAAAAGACCCCAAGTTTGAAAATTTATTTTCTGTTGAAAATTTTATTATTGCTGGATATCATACGCCTCCAGTTAGTATCCCCTAGTAAAAGTAGTTATCCCATTGGAGGAGTACGTGATGTTTGAGACTAATCCTGGGACCATGGCTTATTTAGAGGTCGAAGTTAAAGTTGGTATAGGTAATAATGCCTTCTTTTCTTGGCCTGTCCTTATCCTTTTTTCCTTATATTGTTAACTTATTTACTCGTCCGGCTCTTTTTCCTTCTACCTCAGTGTAGTCCTTAGAATCCACATTTTGGATGGCTCCCAAGAATATTAATCACAAAGCTATAAAGTTAGCTTGTTCAGAAAAAGGCAGAGGAGATTGCAATTGCCTTGGCCAAATCTAAAGTCAAAGCTCCTATGTACCCTAGTGCACCCACTATAGGGGACACGCGATCCCTTGCCAGCCAGAATGCCCCCAAAGTTCCATAAAAAGATGAGTCGAGACCTCAGCGCCGGCTGGTACAAGGCTAGGGAGTTACTTCTCACTACGGTGAGGTTGAGGTGTTTAAATTTGATCCAATGAACAAAATTTCATCTGAGCAGTTGAGGGTTGATCATGACTCTATTTTTTATCATGCCAATAACACTATTGGCCAGCTAGGGTATCATGACCACATCAAAGAT